>CM064874.1:49729694-52129694 GCA_032719365.1 Prinsepia uniflora | reverse complement strand
CAATCAAAACTTCTCTTGATTCCGAAGTTCCCAGCATCCTACCACTAGACTTGTCCTACCAAGTCTCGTCACCTGACTCCCAAGTCCCCAACACACTCGGACGTCATCCACATGTCCGTAAACAATCTAATTACTTAACTCGCCTGTCGGCTTATACCGTTTCTTCCAATCACCACTTGGTCATCATAATCACTATTGGGATAGAGTCCCAACACATCTCACCCACTGTTGGATCCCATCCAGTTCATCTCTATATGAGATTCGGTAGTGGACTCTCAAATACCAACTAACGAATCGCCCTCATCCGGTCAACACTGAACATGAGCACATCACAACTGAGTCATATCCTCAGCTCGTGGCTCATCGTCTCTTATCGTTATCGCAATCGTTGGCACACAGTGTGCGAATCAAATCAACCTGAAACTCTGCTCATACTATGTAACGACCCATCCCGGAAGTCAGAATTAGCTTAGTAGTTATTGACGGATTAAGGAAGATAATCGGTGATTAGTTGGATACTTTTGGACAGTTGGTGCATAATGACAATTTTTGCCCCTAAAATGAGCAAAATGTTGACTTTTAGTTCGGACGGTCAATTGGGCATTGACCAATGACCGTGACGTAGTTCGGGACGTCAGGAGTCCGTAGACAGGTGGCACGCCCAATTCCGACATCCGAGGAAGAAGTTATGATGTTTGGAAGGTTGAGGGCACTTTCGTAATTTGGTTAAAAGAGGGGCATTTGTTGACTTTTTACACGACAATGTTTCTTCACGCAAACCGATGACCGTTAGGTAGGTCTCAACGTCCTGAGTACAACGACAGGCGGCACGCCTTTATCGGACATCGGACGAGTGAGATATGGGTCTAGAAAGTGAAGGGTAAAATTGAAATTTGAACAATTAGGGGTATTTCAGTCTTTTTACAGCTTGGGAAGTGTGCCAATCAGATAAGGACATGTGTGCAGTGTTTATTGGATATTTTGGGGCTGGTCCACTTGGTGTTTGACACCTGGTTGTTTTCCAGTGGCTTCTAGCCACTTTCATGATTACATTTAAATTAATTGTGTTTGGGTTTGAGTCATGAACTGAGGAGAAACAGAGACTGTGAGACAGTGAGGCCATCAATCCATTTCAGTCTGAGTGTTATGAAGTTCCTTTGTGATTGAGTGAGAGTCTGAAGGTGTGTGTTTGTGATCGTGTGTGTGAGGTGGGAAACTCAGTGAAAACAGAGATGAGTCGTGATTCGTGGTGCAACCACAATCGATCAATTCGATCCAATCTGGTTCGAGGGATTGCTAGGAAGGCTGAGGACTACCTTTTGAACCTAGAGGAACACGGTGGCGAACACGGCGGAGGTCAGAACACGAGTGGGTTCTTGATGTCCCCTGTTTTTCCGTTTAAGTTCAAATTGACAATCGTGGGTTTTGGAGCTTAGTCGAGCCGTTCTAATAGTCCTATTAGGTGTAGGAAGTTCATAGGGAGCTAAAGGGTTGAACCAGTGGCGAAGAAGATGGAGGGTGGCCAGAAAACCGTGACTGGAATTTCAGGGATCTGGTTTGAAGGTTAGGAGGTGAGTTTTCGTGCTTTCTTTCGTGTTTTAGTTCAGTGAATCGATCATAGAAGCAAGGACGAAACTATTAGAATCAAAAGGGTTGAAATTGGACTGGATTTGAGTGAGAACTGGCCTCACCAGCTCGGTTCGACCAGATCGGTCTAGATCGGTCTGAACCGAGTTGGCTGGAGGTAGGGGATGATGAACAGTGCAAGCGCGTGAAGCCCACGCGTAGCCCCTTTGGGCGGCGCGTGAGGGCGTGTGGGGACTGTTCTGGGGAAACGTTCAACACGGTTTTCACTCTAATCGATGTAACGAGCATTTTAGGATAAGTTTCGTATCGATCGGTCACCGTTTCGAGGTAGTTTCGAGTGTTCGAAGGTTTAGGGGTTCGTTTAAATACGTTTAAAAATCTGGAAAAAATTGGGGAAATTAGGGTAAGCTTACGTGAAGTGTTTGTGACCTGAAATGGTGACTTTTGACAGGTCGGGAAATCCCTGAGGCAACCGAGGAACGTACGGGACGCGAGTGACGTGCCCGGAACTATGAGTGGACTTTTCTTTTCTAACCGAGCATGCATAACTGTTTTTATCTACTTGTTTTATGTCTTTAAATATGATTTCATGATTATTGATTATCCTATATCTGTTTTACGTACTGGCACATTTTTCGAGATATTTACGTATTTCAACACATTTTACGAGACATGTTTTGATTCTGATTCTGATGCCATGATTTTGGAATTTACATATATGAATGATTTTCTATGACTAAAACTGAGTTTTGACACATGATTCAATAATCAAGGTTTTCGGTTTTAGAATCGGATTTCAGAAATCGAGATTTGATTTTAAAGCGTGAAAAGGGATTTCTGGATTTGGATTCGGAATGACAGTTCTGAACACTGGAAGGGCTTCGGAATCGTGATTTCGAATTCGGGTTTGGATATGGATTTAGAAATGGTTTTCAAATGATTTGGATTGGATTTGCTGGATCTGGTTATTGGGTTTAAAACCCCGGATTATGATATAACGGGGGCGGGCCCGGATTGGGTTTAAAGATCCGGATTGAGTTTAAAGACTCGGATATTATGATTTTTCCCCCGTAGGCCTGTTGAGTTTAAAGACTCGGGAGTTTAAAGACTCGGATTATACTGAGGCCTGGATTGAGTTTAAAGACTCGGGAGTTTAAAGACTCAGATAGATCCAGCAGGTTTGATCGGATGATGATATTTGGTATTTTCATGTTTTGATGATAATGTTTCCATATGATTTATATTGTTGTTTTCAGATACTGAGTTATGCATGCATATTTTTGAAAACGGAGGACAAAATCCTGGTTTGTTTATTAAACTGTTTTTGAAACTCTTATTTATTTTTAGTCCACTCACACTTTTCTGGTTTTAAATACCCTCCAGGTCGTGGTACTAGCGCCAGGGCTAACGTTGAGGCAGAGGTAGAGGCATAGAGTTTTTCGTTGCGAAGTTTTCCCGTTGCGCTTATAGCCAACTCCCAGTAAGACTCTTGTTTTATCCTGTACTGTACTATGCTCTGTATGACTGTTGAATAGTTGGATTTTAAATTCTCCCTGTCTGGGAATGTAAATTGTGGGTTTCAGTGAGGATGTTTTGGTCTTTTGAGTTGGGTTGTCAGACGGGAGCAGGGTTCGTCCTGATTACGGGGGTGGTAATCGGTGTGGGTCCTGTCATACTAAGCAAGAACCACGTACCTCTGCTCAGGTTGGAGGAACTCTACCTCCCTCAACTCAACCACTCTAACATATCGTACAAGAAAGAAACGAGGAACGTCCCTGAATGCAACCCAATTCTCGAAAGTTCTATTTTCCACAACCTTGTGCAGACACAACCAATATACATCGTTATCGAGACTTCGTATCATATCATAATGGTACTCATGAATCGGATTCCATCATTTCACTTAGTGTTAGGCCAACCAACCTCCATCTAATGACCGACTAGGGTTATCACCACCCGGCTGTTCCTAACAACACAACTACCAACTTGACATGCCATGACCGACTATCTCGACTTCAAGAAGTCATCAATCCAAAATGTCTACTAATTTGCATATCCAGACCATCAATCGCAAACTAGGGTTCCCCGAACCCGACTAACTGCTCCCACGGTCTCGACCCTGCAATATCGTCATACTTAACTTTTCATGGGTCTAAGCAAAGCCCAACCACGACATACCACGCCAAAAAACACCTAATCGAGGTTCGTTCTCACTAAGGTCTTCGTACTCCTACCCTAACTATCAGGTTGATAACAGGCTAATTCCACGTAGAGACATCACATCCTTGACCTGCGCGTACCACAAGAGCAAACTGTGCTCGGATACCACCTTGACACGACCCATCCCAATCCCCCCAGAATTAACGGGGGATGTTCTAGGCTCCCATCTGGCACGAAGTTCCAGACAAGGGATAACTCAAAATCTCAGGACAAACAGGGCTTCCAGAGTGCGGCAAGATCAGTGGAGGAGCGAGATGTCTCGGTCTCTGCTACGGCTCGCATCTACGATTAACCTGAAGGGCATTAAAAACCATTAAAAGTTGTGAGTGGACGAAATAAATAATTTATAAAACACATTTCACGAAAAGACTTTTATGCCCTTCACTAAAAAGCATTCATGCATTCGAAAACCAGTAATCAAAGCATTTACTTAAATAAATCATTAGGGCCTTAGGCCAACATCATAAATCCAACCATGTGTGAACTCAGCCCAAAACCAAGTATATGGGGACTCATCCCAAAACCAATCATCATAAAATAACCAGTTTATCAAAATACAATGTAATCAATCCTCGGCATCCCTGATGCCTAATCAATACCATTGTCACGGTCTCTAAGCTATGCGTGCCACTCGGGGTCTTAGTTCCGAGTCTCCCCAGGGTCCACCCATGTTAATGGCCCGCAAATCAATGATTGTCCTAGGGGGTATTATCCATAATTGCACTCCTGATCATGAGCTGCGCCTCGGGGAAGCCCCTCTCAGATAGTGCGCCATACTACGAGACGTCTGGAGGAGACAATCCATACGTAAGGATAGTATATGGAAAACATTTCATAAATCATCACAAACCGTTCAAAGGGCCTATTCCCGGGATTTCTATAAAACCATCGTAAATCCAGAAATGGGTCTCGTGCCTGAAGTATAACTTTCATAAACCATTTCCACAATTCCAATTCCAAATTCAAGGGACTCCGTCCAAAATTCCATTTCATAACCCAACTGGGCCTCAAGCCCAATAGTATAACCAAATGGGTCTTCGACCCGATGCGTCATCAAATAAAATGGAGCTCAAGTCTGATAGTTTGTAAATCAAATGGGTCTCATTCCCATTTCCATATTTCCAAATCAGAAATCATACCATTGAACCATAATTGGAAACACAAGTAAGTTCAACGCTGTATAAAACCATAAACCTCGAAATACATGCAAATACGTGAATACTAAATACCACAATCATGTTCATCATAAATCACATATTTAAAACATATAAAAAAGTTATGCATGCATCATATTTAGAAACCGATGTCCACTCACATACCGTTTTAGTTGCCACCTCGATACACGTGTTGTAAGCCTTTCGGGTCTAAATCACCATCACTGGAACATCCGGACCTGTCCAAATCACACCCGAAGTTCACGAATCATCAATATAAGTCCATAGGATAAAACCCCAAAACTCCCAGAAAACTCGTGTCCCAGACACGTTTCTCGAGGTGAAAAACCTTGATTTGATCAATTTAACGATCTCCGATCTACCGAAACCACCACCATTGCATCCAGATCATCGAAACTCTTCGAATGACATTGGGCCCACCTCGAAATTCATGCAAACGTGCCCCCACATGCGTGGTCAACACACGGTCAACACTAGTCAACAATCAAGTCAAAGTCAACGGTCAGGTTAATAGTTAGTCAACGTTGACGCCACGCTGATGTCACGCTGACGTCATATCTGACAGGTAGTAGAATGACATGTCAGACTTGACAGATGACGTCACTTTGACGTCATCTCATCCTTGTTCTCAGTGAGACCTGACAGATGACGTCACTCTGATGTCACTTCGACCTGACTCGGTTGCCATTTCGCCATTTCTCAATCGTTTCTTCCTAATTGATCGTCTAATCCCCAACAACCGCTCTATCTAATCCAACTCATGAAAAACAACCTAAAAACTCACCTTGGATCGATGAACAGTGACCGTGATGTTCCTCCTCCGTTTCCAGCCATCTCAGGCCACCCATGCATTCAAAACCAACTCCAACGAGCTCGTCCTAATCCCTAGAACTAGTTCTAATCCACCAAATCGATCAACAATGTCAAAATCTGGTTTTCCAATTTTTGAACCAAAATGGGTTACAGGTTCTTACCTCTGCCGTGGGTCCCCGCCGTGCTCCGTCGTCCCATTAATCCCTCCGCCACTCTCAATCCTTCACTCTTAGTCTCTCAGTAATCATAGTAGAGGATGATGGATTGTATGGTAATGGTGGGTAGGTGTTTGATTTTGAAGAAGAAAAGATGAAGATAGATAAATGAAGATGATGGTACACGGGAAGGAGAGAGAGAGAGAGAGAGAGAGAGAGAGAGAGAGAGAGGGAAAATAATAATTTATTAAACCCCCACCCAATCAAAATCAGACTTAGATCCATAATTTAGGGACACCCACCAATGGGATGAGTGGCACTTGTCACTCATCCAAGGGCCCACATTAATTAATCACCCAATTAACTTAATATTTAATTAATTCAAATCCCGAGACATTAATTATTCCGATTTTGATCCCGTGACCATAACTTCCCCGTTCGATATCTGATTTCGACATGACACCTATCTATGGACTCGTGACGTCCCGATCTATGTCATGGTCATCGGTCCTAGTATGTTTGACTACCCGGGTTAAATGTCAACATTTTACCCAATTTCAGGAGCAAAACGGTCATTTTACACCGTTCGTGTGAATTCTCCCAACTAATCAGGGATTAGTCACGATAATCCTCATTTAATTGATAAATTAATCCCAAAATTCGAGATGGGTCGTTACATGCGCAATCATCACATAATCACATGTCACATCAGCTCTACGTGTAGGTAACCAACAAGCCACATTCTCGGGATGAGACACATCTGGGCTCAACCCCCGAGATCAGTAACTGGGCGAACACATCCCCAAGATCAAATACATCCGAGTGGTACATCCAGGCCCAGTTGCATCTTAGAAGATAGCATACCATGTAAACAACTCACAAAACCAACCACTAAGCTCTCACAAGGTTCTTGACTCAAAACCATCTTTGACTTAAAATCAAGTCAAAACCATTTCCAATAAGGTCTCAAGCCCAAAACATCATTTCACACAAACCCATAAAATCATATTCGAAATTCATTAAGTAATCCATTAAATCATTCTTAACTCATAATCTAAGTCTAAACACCATTTTCAAACTCGGGCCTAGCCCAAAACATAACTTTCACCATTCTCGTAAATGGTGCCCCAAAACTGATTATTAAATTAATAAAATCACCAAATAATCTTATCAAATCATCATCCAAATCATTACAACTCAAATCATGCAATAAATCATGGGAAACATTTAACTATGCATGCATAACGATTTATAAAACAAATATCCACTCACACACCGTCCACGAGGTTCGTTTCTGAGGCATACGCTTTTCCGTAATTTCAGGAATCACCAATCCTATAAAAAATCATCATCGAGGGTCACTAACACCTCAAATAGTCTTACATTAAAATCCCCCAATTTCTGGGATTAAAATACGTATTTAAAAACGTAATATAACACTTTGGACCCTCGAAACTATATCGAAACGGCGTCTGATCGACTCAAAACATGTGCCAAAATATTCATTACATAGATTAAATTGAAAACCGGGTTGAACGTATCTTGAGATTCACCTCCACGCGCCCTCACGTGCTTGCTACAGTGCCATGCACTATTCATCCTCTTCTCCTGAATTCCTACAAAACGGGTCCTTCGATCGGCGTGTTCGACCCGGATGGAATTCCTCCCATTCTGAATCAATTTCTATAATTGTTTCATCCAAATCCATCTAGTCGATCCCAATTAAGGATATATGACCTCAAGTCTATGAATTCTTACCTCAAACGAGTCCAATTTCAATTCAAAATTGAAAGGTATTCGTAGGCTCTATTCAAGGCTTAAACCCTGTCACTTTCTTTCGGTTTTGGGATGGTTCAAATCGCATGAATCTCAGAAGGCTTCATATAAGCTTGGTTTCATCAATCCACGTCCAAAACGTGAAATTCAAATTTAAGCTTCTTTCCAATTTCTGGGTTTTCGGGTCTGAGCTCTATCTCTAGTTCTTCTTCTATTTTCCTTTCTTTGCCACTCATTTACTCATTCAATTCTTCTCTATTTCTATGTTTTCATGGACTGCGGAAGTAGGGTGAGTCGTTGGGTTCTCGGGTGCTAACCTCACAATTAGCCAACACTAACACCAAAACACACATAACACAACAACAATTGCCACTAATTTTTAAAAGGAAGTGACAGATGTCACATGGCCAACAGGGTGAGTCACCAAATCATAACCTAAGCTGACTCATCAAAATGAGTGAAAAGACTAATATGTCTTTAAAGTCCAAATTTACAAAAATACCCCTAGCCTTCTCAAACCCATAACTATCACATCTGAACTCCGATTTTGGCGTGCCGTCTATCTATGGATTCAGGACTCCGAGACCTATACAATAGTCCTTACGAAAAGTCCAAAACGTATCCCAAACAAAAAGTCAACTTTTGACCACAACAATTACACGGGCAAAAATGTCATTTTACGTTTCAAATTCTTAAAATTTCTCTTTTCGAATTTCTGAGTCGTCACCCACATAGAGTGATAGTGTGTGAATGAGAGGCAGAAAGTGACAATGGAGAAGGCAGAGCCATGGTGGCTGGCCAGGAAATCTAGAAAAAAATAGGTAACCATGTGTGTGTTTTTTGGGTCTAAGTTTTGGGATCTTGAAATCCTATTCTGAGGCCAGGGCTTTGTTTCTTGAGCTCATACAAGCTTACAAGGATGAAAATGAAGGAAAACGGATGATTGGATTGGCATGAGGACAAGCTCGAAGCTCAGCCATGGATGTCGAGCTTGATTGGAGGATTTCCAAGTACGTTCTTGGTATTTTAAGGCCATGGATAAGTTTCTACCTAGGATAGGAACCTTTTGGTGAAAGAATGGAGTGTTTTGGTTGAGAATTAGGTGAGTTAGAACTGAGTCGCAATTCAGGTCGAATGACCCGTTACAGAGGTCAAAGTCGACCTGATTGCAGGTAGACGACGATGATGTGGCAAGCCACATGGCAGACCAGGGTTAATGCCACGTGGTGAGCTTTTAGGGCTTGTTAGTGGTGATGTAACAGAGGTTGACATCAACAGTGACATCAGTATGGACACGTGGCACATGTCAGGTGGGAACACGTGGACGTTTTAGGTGGGGACACGTGCACATGTCAGGTGGTGACACGTGGCAAAAATCGGGGGGTGCCACGAGGTAGATTTCAAATTTTCTTATTGTCATATGTCATGATAACATCAGATAGAAATGACGTCAGCATCAGCAACTGACGTCAGCATGTGACGTCAGCATTAGTAACTGACGTCAGTGTTGACCACGCATGGGTAAAATTTGATCGGCGCGTGAGACGTGTTGTATGTGTTTTATCCAAATTTTCATGTTGAAACAAGTACACTATTCATGTATTAAAAAAAAGGATTCATCTGATATGTCCTTTTTAAAGAAATGTATTTTCAATATGTCTCTTTCCTAAAAAGGCTATCTAATTTAAACTCTTATTTTACATATTTATAAAAATGACCCAACTTTATATACAAAGAAAAAAATTACAGCCCTCTTATATCCCCATTATTTCATTTGTGGAAAAAAAAACCCAAACCCAAACACTAGTTTTTCCTTCCCGAGAATGAGTGACAAAATCCATTGTCGTTGGAATCTACCTCCAGGATCATGTTGTTGAGCTCTTCCTCCGAGGCCGGCCTTTGGGGTTAAGTCCTTCCTCATCATCTCATCGGCTTTTACAAAATTATGTAATATCCATGTGAGCGTCTACCACTCACAACAACATTCAAGTTGTACTCTACTATAGTGTTTTCCTTCCAAGCAGCCATAAATCTCCTCCTCCTTCTCGTTTCCCCATCTATCCTCCTTTGGTTTCCATGAACAGTAGCAACATCAGCATCAGCAATAACAATGGTTTTTAGCTTTTTCTCGTACCGCCAGAAGGTATCTTCTTTTCCCTTATCTTCGTCTTTCCTCTTCTATTCGATTTCTGTAAAATCAAGGAACGAGTTCAGATAAGGGAATGAGAGGGCAGTGGCGGGTGGGTGGGTTTTCTTCTTCGGGGAGAAGAGAGATTTGAAACTCATATGAACTATCAAATCAACGTGAGATAGCTGAAATTAAAAGTAATCCGAGAAGAAGATGATATGTGATTTGAGATTTGGATTGGGATTTTTGTTGGTTTTGAGGATTATTATTTCGCTGGCTCCTTTTGCAGTCCAAGATCGCTTTCGTCGGTGAAGTTTACCTTCTTCTCCAGTTCAATTTCTGTAAAATTGAGGAACGTATTTAGATAGAGGGAATGGGAGGGTGGCGATGGGTGGGTGGGTTTTTTTTCTTTCGGGAGGAGAGATTTGAAACCCATATGAACTTTCAAAATGGTGAGAGGGAGTTGAAATTAAAAGCAATTAGAGAAGAAGATGATTTGTGATTTGAGATTTGGATTGGGATTTTTGTTGGTTTTGGAAATTATTATTTCACTAGTTCCTTCCAGGGTCCAAGATCACATTTTCCGGTGAAGTGCACTGGTTCCTTCCGCAGTCCAAGATTGATGTCCAATATTAATTTGTTTTTAGTTATCTGATTTTGACTTGTTTTATTTATATTAGCTATCTAGAAGATGATCTTATGAGTTCAATTACTGGTTGCATATATGAATGTTGCTTTGATTAGCTTGTTATTTGATACCATTTTGGTAAAAGGGCTGGTGAATTTTTGCCCAAAGAATAAGGAGTTTGAAAGGGGAAGAAGAACAAAGAACTAAACTTTAGGGATTTTCTTGTCCAAATGGAATGATAGGGACATGAGATTTTTTTTCCTTTGTATATAAAATTAGGTCATTTGGGTAAATAGATAAAAATGAAGTATAGCTTAAATAGTCTTTTTAAGAAAGAGCCATTTTGGATTTCATGTTCTCTAAATGAGTCATATAAGCCAATTTTTGTAAAAAAAAAAAAAATATGGCTTTGTATAAAATTATAAAAATCCTAAAAAATATATATGGGCATTTTTTGTAAAATCAAAATAAAAAATAACCCATTAACCTTTGGGCCTTTACAAAAAATCATTTGGGTTATATTGTTTCATTTAAATTTGATTCTAAGGCCTCAAATAATTTTAAATGGATTTTATTTTAAATAAATTAATAGTATGTATTAAATATATTTCTAAAATTGAGGCCTTACAATGATGTGAGGCCCAAGTTCTATACCTTACTCCCCCAAACTCAAATAATTTTAAATGGATTTTATCTTAAATAACGTAGTAGTATGTATTAAATCTATTTCTAAATTGAGGCCTTACAACAATGTGAGGCATAAGTTCTAGACCTTACTCGCCTTAAGTTTGGGGCGACCACTAAGCATAAAAAGTATAATATACTCATCATATAAATATAGGCAACATTTTTATGATTCTTATGAAGTTAAAGCTATTGAGTTTGTTTTCCTCACAAACGGTTATTCATTTTAACTTTTTTGTTTTTATCTTTTTATGCCTATGAGATATATGGATGTTGATGCATGAAATGTGGTAACTTAGGGGAGAATTATGATCAACCACGTGTCATTAGATTGACCTGTTAAAAGCTAGTAACTGGTCGGTTAGTCAGAGATAGGCATTGGTGTGGTACCAGCCTAATGGTACTCCGACACCCAAGTTAGTGGTGGGTCTGTGTGCAAGTAGTGAGTGGTGAATAGTAATTCGTAAAGTATGTGTGATTTGTAAATGCTTGGTTGCCTTTATTGGGGAAGATTCCTTTTGTATGGTTGTGAGGGTGAGAATAAATGTGTTCTTCCAATGTGGGACAAAGTACCTTCATTGTGAGGCTGACACATGTCTTGATGATAGACGGATGGGTCTATCCTAATGAAGGCACTTTGTCCCACATTGGAAGAACACATTTATTCTCACTCTCACACCCATACAAAAGGGGTCCTTTTCCCAATAAAGGTAACTAAGCATCTACTATTCACACATATTTTACAAATTACTATTCACCACTCACTCCTTACACACAGACTCATTAGTGACTTGTGCGTCAAAATGCTCTTAGGCTGGTACCACACTGGTACCTACCTCTGACCGACAAACCAATTACTCTTTTTCGATAAGTCAGTCTAAGGACACGTGGTTGAGCAGAGTTTTATCCTAAGTTGGCACATTTTGAGCATCAACATATACCATACACCACTATAGGAATGAAGAATCTCATAATTGCAAAGTAAACAAGCAATGAACTCTTTGAACTCTCAAAACACAAGAGACTCGGCAACCCCAATTAACAAGGAAGTGAAACACAATGATGTAATACAGAGACAAGATACTTCACATGAACGACTAAATTACAAGCTGCGAGAGATAACTCACCAGTCCAAGTTTCGCCTTCCATTGGTTAGTTGGTACCATAAACAACACTGTTACTGTTTGCAGTTTTACATATATAAATGTGAGCAATCAAATTTGGAAAAAAATTGATGGCATAAACCAAGTAAATTATCATACTCCTAAGCAGTTATTAAAACATTTTAACAAACTCTTTTTACACAACTCAAACTTACAAACATGAATTATTGTAATGGATGAATGCACTGTAAAAACTGATGCAGTAGTAATACAGATATCCCACCAAAATTTAGAACAGAAAAAGCGCCAAACAAAAGTAGACTCTAACATATTGATCCAGCCAACATAAAAGCAGAATCTAAAACAGGGAACTCAAGAACAAACTGCAATAAAGAATTCATCGACCTCATGCAAGATGAACAATTAAGTGCAAGGATCTTCTTTGAATCCTCACCTCTAGAGTTTGAAGACTTTTTAGTTCTAGCACAAGGATCTTTTTTCTTCTGCTTTCCACTCCCTAAGAAAACAAAGTTATGAGAAACTAGATAATTTTTTTGGTCCAACCAGATTTTCCAAAGCCCTAAAAGAAACAAACATGTGTTTCTAATGTGCGGTATGGAGTGCATGATTGAGACTTGAGAAAACTTGAAATTCAAAGTATTGGGAATAATTCAACTTGTATTATTCTTTTCACTAAGAGGCTTTATATAAGGTTACAATCCTAATTACAAGTAATCACATAAAATCCTTCTAGGGTAAGGAGACCTAACTTTTAGGAGAAGGAAACCTACTTTGACTAATTACATAAAAAATGCATAATTACATAAATCTTGCAACACTCCCCCTTAAGTTGGTGCATAGATGTCACACATGCCCAACTTGTCTAAAAACTTTGAAAACGATATTTTCGAAACAGCCTTGGTGAGGATATCAACCAATTGATCTTCTGATCGAATATCAGGTACTTCCACAAGCTTTTCATCTAACTTCTCTTTAATAAAGAACCTATCCACTTCGACATGTTTAGTTCTGTCATGCCGAGCTGGATTTTCTGCAATATCACGTGCAGACTTGTTATCACAATATAGCTTCATTGACTCTTTTGGTGGTAACCCAAGTCTTGTAACAAGAGTTTCAACCACAATATTTCTTGGATCCCAAGTGCCATTTCTCTATATTCATCTTCTGCACTAGATCGTGCAATAACATTATGTTTCTTACTTCTCCATGTAACAAGATTACCTCCTACAAATGTCAAATAACCCGAGATAGATCTTCGGTCATCCAGTGCTCCTTCCCAATCTCCATCAGTGTATGTTTCAACCTTTAAATAATCTTCATTCTTAGAGAATATAATTCCTTTCCCAGGAGAAGTTTTCAAATAGCTCAGAATATGCATAACAGCATTCATATGTTTTTCTCCTGGATTATGCATGAATTGACTTACTACACTTAGAGCATATGCAATGTCTGGTCGTGTGTGAGCCAAATACATCAATCTTCCCACTAGTCTTTGATATCTACCTTTGTCAGTAGGTACTTGATAAGGCTTTATTGCTAGTTTCAATCATTCTTCTAGAGGCGTACTTGCAGGCTGACAAGTAGACATGCCAGTTTCGTGCAATCTAAGGCATACTTTTTTTGGGAAAGAAAGATTCCTTTCCCTGATCGTGATACTTCAATTCCAAGAAAGTACTTCAAAGGACTGAGGTCTTTCATCTCAAATTCTTGGGATAAATACTTATTTAGTGCTTCTCTTTCCTTAGGATCATTCCATGTGACAACCATATCATCAACATATACAATAAGTGCTGTGATGTTAGCACCTGTTTTCTTCAGAAATAAAGTGTGATCTGAATTGCTCTTTCTGTAGCCAAAATTCTTCATAGACTTTGTGAATCTTCCAAACCACGCTCTTGGGGATTGCTTCAATCCATACAATGATTTCCTTAATCTACATGACTATGCCCAAACTACGCATCAAATTAAACACGTAATTCGAGTGTTGTGCAATTTAAACCCTTTTTGTGTAGATGTAGTATTGGTAAATAGGGATCGTTCTTAACCGGGGAAATTAGGGAACATTAATAATGTGTTAGTGGGAGATGAATAAAAGAATAATGAATTAAATAATCAAAGAATTAAATAATCAAAGAATTAATAAATTAAAGAATAGATGAATGAGAGAATAAAGAAATAAAAGATTCAAAGAATAAAGAATTAAAAGAATAAAAGAATAAAAGAATAAAAAATAAAAGGGATCAAAGAATAAAAGAATAAAAGAATAAAAGAATAAAGAATAAAAAGGGGGGTTTTGAAAAGATTTGTAATTTAAGCTAAAGACAACACTAACTAAAAATTAAAATGTAAATGTTCATGCTAATTAGAACTTACAAACCATAGAGTAGTTTCATAGACAAAACCCACACTTTTACGTAAGTAATTTCGAATTAACAATCACATTAATTCTAACATTTTGCTCATAATAAACCAATCACGAAATCCTACCTTCATCATCTCAAATACTTACATACATATTTCAATATTATAAATGCATCAACCATTAATGTGCGTCAAACATCAATATGCTTCAAACATTTACAACATGATTTACCTTAAGTTTATAATTAAATGCGCCGACAGCGATCAACATTTAATCTCTTCAATTCTACTCTAAGTGCACCGACAGCGGATAAAACACTTAACATCAAATTGAAGTTTAAGCACTAAAACATATGAAGTAAAAGAAATTCAAAAAGTAAAACACATGGAGATTGCATTCTTACTTACAAATGTTAGAAAGAAAATACCAAGAACAATAGTAAAGAAGAAATGAAAATAACATAAAAATAACATAAATTACGAATAAGAATTAAAAGGAAACTAATTAATAAGAAAATCTATAAGAAGTAAAAATGGTCCCCAAAATTGTCTCTCAAAAGAGAGAAACAAAAGAACTAAACTAAGAACTAAGAACTAAGAACTAAGAAAAATGAAAGAAATGGAAGAATGAAACTAATGGGGGACTCACCAAATACATGAAATGACCTCCCTATTTATAGAGGGAGTGCCACAATTGTTTAATTAAAAGTACAAAATTAAAATATAAAAATAGCAATAAAATAGTACATGAAGAAGTGATGGAAATGATGAGATTGGGTGGGAAAAGATGCTGATTTTGGGGCAAATATGCTGATTTTGGGGGAAAGTGGCTGATTTTGGGGAAAAGTTGCTGATTCTGGGGCAAATATGCTGATTTTGGGAACTATTGGGGGCTGCTGGATTTTTGGCTTGGGCTGCTGGATTTCAGCAGCTTCCCACCGAATTTCCTTGCGATTTTCGGTGGTTTCTCATATTTCGTTCATAATTTCTTCGTTATAATTCCGATCGGGACGATTCTTTCACCAAAATGCTCCAAATTCCAAGCTTTATTTATTTCTACAAAAATATCACAAAATAAATTAATTTGTCTAATTATTTATTATTTTAATATTAAAAGTCAAGTATAATGGGTATAAAATAATATAAAATAACGCTTATTTGAGGACCTATCACTACACACCTTACTTTTATGTTTAGACGGTACTTCACACCCAGAAGGAAGATCCATATAAACTTCTTCTATCAAGTCACCATGTAGGAAAGCATTTTTTACATCAAATTGTTGTAAGGGCTCATCCAAGTTCACTGCTAGTGACAATAGCACGTGAATTGTATTGATCTTTGCTAGAGGTGCAAATGTCTCCATATAATCAATCCCATATGTTTGGGTGTATCCTTTTGCAACTAGTCGAGCCTTAAAACGCTCAATTGTACCATCTACTTTATATTTTATAGTATAAACCCATCGACATCAAACAGGTTTCTTCCATGTGGGAAGGTTCACAAGCTCCCACGTTGCATTTTGTTGTAAGGACTTCATCTCTTCATTCATAGATGTTTTCCACCTTGAATCAGCCAAGGCTTCCTGCACACTGTTAGGAATAGATACAGTAGATAATTTATTCACAAATGACTTATTTGATTCAGAAAAACGATGGTTAGAAACATAATGACTCATGGGGCATTTCACTTTGTTGGAGAAGTCGGGCTGGTACGTAGCCTTAGGAACACCTCTTGTGACACGATGAGGTAATTGTCATCATTGGGGCTCAGGCACATCCTCAACTAACGATTGGTTATGTGTAGCAGGTATTACATGCTCAAGGGACTCATGTGACGCTATCTCTTCCATTACAGTATCATCGGATATTGTTTGTGACTGGTCATGTTCTAACTGTGACTGGTCATGCTCTAGCTATGACTGGTCACGTGACTTGTTTCTGGTATAACCTTCCACAACATCGAATCATTGTCATAGTCCAAAGATTGAACATCATTCTGGTACTCCCCCTGAAGTTCAGTCGCATGAGGAAAAAACATATCCTCTTCATGAACACAACAACAAGTGTAATATACATCCGGGTTTTTTTTTTGGGGGGGGGGGGGGGGTGATAACAACAATATTCTTTATGAGTAGAGGCGTAACCAAGAAAAAACACACCGTAAAACACGCGGTGTTAATTTAGTTCGTTGATGTTCATGCAGATGAACAAATGCTGCATATCCAAATACATGTGGTGACAAATTAGGTACGGCAGGAGCAGAAATTGCGGGTGTGAGAGCTTGATATGGCGTCATAAATTTAAGAGTACTAGAAGGCATCGATTAATCCAATAAGCTGCAGATTTTAAGGCTTCTCCCCAATAAGTTAATGGCATATGTGTTTCAATCAATGATGCACGAACAACTTCCAACAAATGAAGATTTTTTTTCTATCTGTGACCTCGTTTTGTTGGGGTGTATAGGGACAAGTAGTTTGATGAACAATTCCATGGGTCGCCAAATATTTTTGGAAATCTACACTCATATATTCCCCTCCATTATTAGAACAAAGAACTTGAATTTGGGATTTGTATTGAGTATTGACCCTTTTGTGGAACTTTTAAAATAAGGAATTAACTTCTCCTTTCGATTTCATAAGACATACCCAAGTCATCTTGGTACAATCATCAATAAACGTAACAAACTAACGCGATCCACCTAGGGTAGCAATCTTAGATGGACCCTAAACATCAGAATGAATTATCATAAAAGGAGCTGAACTTTTATTCAAACTATTAGAGAAAGAAGCACGATGGCTTTTTACAAGTTCACAAACATCACAACGAAAACTACTAACATCAATTCCAAAAAATAAAGCAGGAAACAATCTCTGCAAATAACTAAACGAAGCATGTTCCAAACGCCGATGCCATAACCAGATATAAGACTTCCTTTTCTCGCCCTGATGACTAGTCACTGCCATCGCCTGAGTTAATTTTGCAACTGTCAGACACTAGATTCAAGTAATAGAGTTTCCCTCGCCTAACACCATAACCAATCGTTGTTCGAGTTCGGATGTCCTTAAAAACACAACAGTGAGGCAAAAAAATCACAATATAGTGTAGAGCAGTAGTTATTTGGGCAACTGACAGAAGATTATAATCCAAAGATGGTACGACTAAAACAGAATCTAAATTCAAGGTATCAGTGAAAGAAATTTTGCCCTCTCCAACAATAGGAGCAGAGGCACCATTAGCAATAGAATCCTTGACTAGTTACATAAAAAGTGCATAATTACATGAATCTTGCAACAAGAAAAAAGGGAGTTGGGCAGAGAGAAGGAGACCATAAGTGACTGTGATGTACGGTGACCGACAAGGGGATGTCGGTTTGTTGTGCTCGTGTGAGTGAGGTCGTGTGCCTTGAGAGAGAAGATAGATTTGAGAGTTAAGCACTTGAGCGTGAGAGAGTGAAAATGGAGAGGAAATCTGAAGAGAAAGCACTCAGCAGCAGCACAGTGCCATGTGAGGTGTGGTGAGTGAGGGTTTGTGAGTTTGTGACAAAAGTTATTTACACACAAGCATGAAGGTTAGCGATTAGGATTTGTATTGGGTTGAGGTTGAGCTTTGTCTAAATATATTGGGCTTGGGTGGGTTTAGGGCCTTTAGTTTAAAATAAAATTATTTGGGCTATTATTAAAAATGAGCTGATATTAAATATTTATTTATTCGGGTTTACGAGCCGAGTTTATATAGGCGGGTCGGGTTGGACTTATCAGGTCCGGGCCTATCGGGTTTGAACACCCTAAGTCCAAGTACAACTCGCTAACTTTCGGGTTGTGGGTCGGGCCATAGCGGGTCGGGCCGAGTTTTTATCCACTGTGCCAATTAGGCGCCCCCACAAGTCTATGCCCTTTTGGGCCAAATGGTGAGAACTAGCTGGGTTCTCCTTGTCTTGTCTAGGCGATTCATTTGGGGTTGGTCTCATGGTCCAATTCGACCACAAAGGTTGTCATAGATGAGAGAGATTCAAGGTTAAGGACTTCAATTCGTCCCTTCTGGCATACCTCGACAGTCAGAGAAGGCAATAACTTCTTCATCTCGATGTAGGGAATGATTTGCGTGAAATGGTGAGCTGGATTTGCCTATGATTGTACTCGACGACGACTGGTGTTGTTGGGCCAGGGCATGTTGTTGGGAAAAGAAGATGATTAAGAGGAAGAAAGCATTTCAGGGCGAGATAGAGAGAGAATGTGGAATTAATTTAAAACAAACCAAAACATGTCATCAAACACACCCATTTTGATTAAATGAAGAAGAAACTTCTGGTATCTACTATTCATTTTTTATTAATTTTTTACTTATTTATAATACTATTGTTGTTAAATTAAGATATTAGCACATTATAAAACACACCAAAACATATCAGTTTTGATTAAATGCAGAAGAGACTTCTAATCTCTTCTATTCTCTTTTTATTAATTTAATACTTATCCTCCTTCTTCTTATTATTATTAAATTAAGATATTGGTACATTATAAAATTTATAATTCCCTTTTATTTGACAAAAAAGTTTGATTTTTATATTAAATATTAGTATATAATAATCATAATAATAATTATTATTATTATTATAATAATAATTATTATTATTGTCTATTCGTATTAAGTGCCTATGTATTATTATTATTATTATTTTATTATTGTCTATTTGTGTTCTAGTAGATAAAGCCTAATACAATTTGAATCCAATAGACACAATACTTATTTTTAATGAAATTTAACGAATAAAGTATTATAAGTGAGAAATTATCAATAAAATTATGTTTTAATTTAAATTTATATTTAAAATTTTATATATGTTAGTCATCGTCGGACCATATTATATTATATTATATATTATATTATATATCATATATTTATTATATCAAAATTATTTTATAATTTTTATTAGTTATATATAATCATTATTGGGGACTTAAGTTTTTTTTCCAAAATTTCATTAAAATTTTTCAACTCTTGCACTAAATTTACACTATTTTTAAGCATAAACAAATATCAATATGAATTTCGATATATCTATAAATTTGAGTGACAATATTTTGGTCGACATTGATTTTTTTATCCTTCTGTATAATAAATGTAATGGAATAAAAAAAAATAGAATGGTCGATCGTACCGTAGCATAACCCTCGTCATGGGGCTGGGTCGGGTAAGCCCGGCCCAAATTTGTTGGGCTTGGGCCGAGCCGGGCCGAGCCTTTCTCATAATTTGAAAAGTTTCGAGCCGAGTCGAGCGAGTTTGGTCACAAATATGAAAGCCCGCACCGCTTATCGGGCCGTGTTTGGATCGGGCTTTTATCTGGATTTATGGGTCGGGCCCAATAAGCCCACTTGAGCCGGGCTCAATAGGGCTTTTAAAAATAATTTTTTCAACAAATTATGGAGTTATAATATATATATATATATATATCTTCAAGATGCTACGATAACATCTATCATTGTTTTGTGTATTTGATGGGGTAAATTAGCTTCAATATAATTCATCGAATATTATATATATGTATGTCAAAAAAATAATGTTCCATTCTAATATTAGGCAAATACAATAATTAATAAACATAAATTTTCTGCTTATGTTGTGTTTAATCATGTCAAATTTAATTAATTAATTAGTTTTAGTTTGGAAATGATATAAATTGCCCTATGAATATTTCTAAATTTGATTCCCTGCTACTTCATCCTTCGACAACAAAAAATATATATATATATATATATATATTAATATGATATATATCATCTTACCTAAATCTACATATAATATATATTTATTTCTTATTTATGACCTTATGATCATAGAATCACTCGATCCATAATTTTTTAATATATTCGAGCTTATGGACCTAGTTTATACGGGCGGACCGAATTGGGCCTATCGAGCCTTATTGGGCTCTGACCTATTAGGTTTGAACATCTAAGCCCAAGTCCAATCCATCAAATTCCAAACCAGCTCATAGTCCATAGTGGGCCGGATCGAATATTTTATTAACGGGCCTAACGAGTGCTTATAAGCTCAAGGCGTCTAAGACAAATGATGAGAGCTACCGTAGCATTATTTAACATAATTTACCCTAAAAACAAAAGTACAGTAAAAAAGGGGAAGACGGTGCGGAGGGGAGCAGTAGGCAACAACTCCATAAACCCTAGAAGACAGCCGAACAAAAATACGGCGCGGAGGGGTGTAGGCAATAACTGCATAAACCCTAGAAGACAGCCGGACAAAAATACGGCGCGGAGGGGTGTAGGCAATAACTGCATAAACCCCAGAAGCCAGTACGAGGCGGAACAGAAACCCTAACGGGTGAGGTAGAGGAAGGTGATCTCTGGCTGAAATCAATAGAACAATTGGAAGATGATCTCTGCCTGTAGTCAATAGATCAATTGGGCCAATGGGGGCTAATGATAAGAGGAAGAGAAGCGGAAGTGAAGAAGATGAACCAATGGAGAGGAAGATGCCGATATTGCCGTCGATGATAAAGAACAAAGAGAAGAGGTCGGCGGTCCACGCCAAGCTCAAGCAGCAGAAGAAAGTTGAGAAGAAGAAGAAGGCCAAAGCTCGCGATGCCGCCGAGAAGCGTGCTCTCGAGCTCGGCGAGGAGGTAATTATGAATTTTGAAATGGTATTTTAAGTGTTAATTGGTGTTTAATTCTGGTTTACTTACCTAGTTTCTGTTTAAATTGGCACTTCTTAGCCTCCGGCGAGGCAGATCCCTAAGACGATTGAGAACACCAGGGAAGCGGATGAAACAGTTTGTAAGCCAGACGACGAAGAGGTTTTTTTGCTTCTGTCTTTTGTTCTGTTCCATTGCATTTTGCTCTTACAATGTAGAAATGAGAGAAGTGATCTTTTTTATACGTGAAAGATAAAAATATGGATTTTTTAATTTGTTTTATGTGTTCAATTGCAGATGTTTGCTAGCAATGATGCTGATGAATTTAGTGCGATTTTAAAGCGCGAATCTGCTCCAAAGATATTAATCACCACTTGCCGTTTCCATTCTTCTGTATTTACTGCCCTTAATCCTACTGTTTACTACTAGGAAAATCATCTTGGTGCCGTTATGGTTGCTAGTTGCTAATTTTTATCTGGCTGTACGATTTTCTTGGTGGTTTGCAGAGGGGGCCTGATTTTATAAAGGAACTACTTTCGGTGATCCCAAATGCAACCTACTATAAAAGAGGAACTTACGACCTGAAAAAGGTGATTTCTTTTTAAATTTGTCTCATCTTCAATGTAAAAATCGAGCAATTTGTATACCTAATTTGCTTTTCTTTGGTTGTAGATTATAGAATATGCTAATAAGAAGGACTTCACTTCTCTAATTGTTGTTCACACTAACCGCAGAGAACCAGGTTGGTCCTCTCTCTGAGTTCTATATGGAATCTTTGTGTTAAAAAGAAATCTGCTCACTTCTCTGATGAATAAGAAAAAGTTGCTCACTTGAAGCCACTTAAGTGTCATCTGCTGCCTTCTTGTTAGTTTATTAACTGTCAGTTAATCTTATAATTTTGTAGATGCTCTCCTAATTATTGGCTTACCTGCCGGACCCACTGCCCATTTCAAGCTGTCAAAGCTTGTTTTACGCAAGGATATCAAGGTCAGTTGCATCCCCTTATTTGTTTCAAGAGAACACTACCTGTGAGTGCTAACCACTGTTTTTACTCATTCTGCACCAAATGTTTTTTAACTTGTCTTTAACTTCGATGGCAATAAAAGATGATGCATAAAAAATTTGAAACTTGTAAACACTCCTATGATTACTGTAAGGTTTATATAGCCAGCTTAGATTAAAAATTATCAATCTTGTAAACACTCCTACAATTACCATAAGTTTTATCTAGAGACCTTAGATTTTTAATTATCAATGCTTATATGGGATTTATGAAGGATTTTTGTGTGTCCTTGTGTGTATGTTTGTTTTTTATTGTAATTCTTATTCTTTATTCGTTATACCTGCAGAATCATGGAAATCCAACCAGTCATGAGCCTGAGCTTGTATTAAACAACTTTACCACCCGCCTTGGTCTTCGTGTTGGAAGGTTGGTTTGAATATTTTGTTGAAAATGTTCTCGCTCATTATTTGCAATGCATATTAGTACTTTTAGATTTGAAACTTCGTCTTGATACATGGTCTTAATTGAAAGCATAGTGTTTTTGTGCTTTTGAGTTACATTTATCTTTAATTGCAGTTTGATATCTATACAACTATGCTATTAAACAAGCTCTTACTTTCTAATGGTTTTCATTCTTTACTTGTATTTTGTCAGACTAATACAATCACTTTTCCCACAAGTGCCAGACTTTCCTGGTCGGCGAGTTGTAACATTCCACAACCAGCGAGATTTTATATTCTTCCGGCATCATAGGTGTGCTTCGGCATTTTTAAGTTGTTGGAATGAGAAAATATCTTCTTTTTTTCTCGTGTATATTCTTGTTTACTAATGAACATCATGTGTTCAGGTATATTTTTGAAGCCAAAGAGACTAAACAGACTGAGTCAAAAGGTAAAAAGACCAAGAATGCCAATGGTGAGAGCGAACCCGAAGGGAAAGTAATTGCTCGTCTTCAGGTTGGCATCAATCTGTTTATCATTTCATTCCTCACGTTTCTTTGTGTATATATTGATCTGTTTGGCGTAGGCCCCACTCTGCTAGAAATATCTTTATATGCTTTGCTGTGGTCCATGTATGTGAGTCTGACTGGTGGAATGGTTTATGAAGTGGAAATAGGAAGAATACTAATACATTGCCTCCATATGATGCAGTTTTTTGGGGGTCAACCCATATGATGCAGTTTATTAGGATAAAT
The DNA here is from genome assembly GCA_032719365.1 of Prinsepia uniflora. NCBI lineage: Eukaryota > Viridiplantae > Streptophyta > Magnoliopsida > Rosales > Rosaceae > Prinsepia > Prinsepia uniflora. Next base: position 52,106,194 of record CM064874.1, on the reverse strand, counting down.
TGTGGGATCTGATGTCTGTATGGCGAATCATATATGTATCTTGTCGAAAACATAAATGGTTCATCATAACCTTGTTTTCGTCTTACAACACGCAGGAGTGTGGCCCTCGTTTTACCCTTAAGCTAAAAAGCCTGCAGCACGGGACCTTCGATACTAAAGGCGGGGAATATGAGTGGGTCCACAAGGTGCTCTACTTACCAATCAAATTTATTTCAGTATATTAACATCATATCTATTTATTCTTGGGAAAATATTCCATCGTATCTCTTGCTCACAACTGCCATATTTATTTCCCTATGCATTTGAATCACAGCCGGAAATGGACACTAGCAGAAGGAGGTTCTTTTTGTGATTGGCTTTGGTGTATTGCTCGATTGTATCATCACTGGAACGCGGACAAGAAGTAAATCATCCCAGATAATTTTGTTCATTTTAAGATAAATTTTGAGCTGTTCAATTCCTATGACTAATGGTGAATTCTGTATTCAATATTGCAAAAAGATAAGTAGTTGGTGTAAGCTCATTTTATGCGTAATCCACAAGGCTCCTGAAAGATATATGCTTTCTTTCCATCGTTTTCTTAATTCTACATTGCTTGTGTTGCAAACAATTGCTTCCTACTTTTATACACATGATAATGTAATTGTGTGATATGAGTGTATGCTTGTCTAATTACATAAAGGCAAATCAAAACAAAGATGCCTCCAAAAGCAGCAACTCTCAGCTCCAATCTCTCTGGTGGGCTGTTTGTGCTCAGATAAACACAATCTATGATAATCAACATCCAACATGAACTCTCCAGCAAAAATCTAACCAGTACGAACTTTCCGGCTTTCGCTCCCCCGAGTCTGCATACAACTCTCCAGCACAGGGTACCCACAACCAAGAAAGTGGTCAGTGACCATCCCCGGTAGGATATCAAAGTTCCTCCGGCAACCAAAACCTCTTTCCGACACACACAAGATGCACACTCACCTGAAAACTTCGACGAAACTAGAGCATCAATGCCGGTATAGTAAGGTAAGATGACAGAATCCAAGTATATGCTTGCATGCAAAATTCCAGAGATGGTTGATGTCTCAAAGAACACGTACTTGATCTCCGTCTCGCCTCCACTGTCAAAGGTAAGAGCCGATATCAGAACCAACATGAGGATTGCCGGGCCTGTGCATGAGAGGGGAAATGCCGTGTTGATCCGGTGGCCCTTGGCCAGGGCCAAGATGATCAGTGGCAGGACGATTGGACCGGAAGGAAGCAAGCATCTCCTTGATCTACTACAACTTTGCCCTCTCCCTGAAATGTGCATTACCATAAAGATTAGGGTTGACAAGTATGAGGCTGCTGCAAAGAAAAGAACCGAAAAATCGACAATTGCCGAGTAGTTTCCAGGGTAAGCACTGTCACAGAAGTAATGGTGAGGGCAGCTGATAGGATCCAAGGTTTCTTCAACCTGCCATTTTATGCATTTGAAGAACGTCAACCGGGTTTCTTCCGTGGTCCATTCGGGTTGCCATGACCCATAATTGGGCCGAAAGAGGCTCCAATTCATTGTTCGTGAAGTGTAATTAATCTTCCTGCACTGAACTTGTTTCACAAAGAAACATACGTATATATGCTTGTGCAGACCATGTTGGGGTTTGGTCTGAGAAACGAAGCATTGGCTTATTTGTTAGTTGAGATGTTTCTGCTGAAGGTGAACATGATGAAGAAAGATCAACCAACTATTTTCTTGTATTTCCTCATAACCATAAATGGGTCCTATGGGTTTATATTAAAACAAAAGTATTTTCTTTTTAGGTATAATGTTAGTTATAATCCCTCAATATTACATTAATATTAGTTATAGACTATGAACTTCATTATTAGTAGCACACGTCCTGAAACTATGTCAAAATATGTAGTAATTGTCATTTCGTTAAAATTATTAACTTTTTGTTAAAAATAAGGGTAAGATGGCATTTTTAAATATATTTTCAAAATTTTTATTTTTATGTAATTGAAAATAATAAAAAGTTGAAAACAAAAAACGTCTTCTCCTTCCTCTTCTTCTTCCTCCTCTTTCTTCCCCAAATACCAACCCAGGGATATTTTGGAATTTTCAAGGCCACAAATTTAATAATTGATTAAAATCTAAGAAAAAAAAAATCTGAAATTTCTGAAAGAAAAAAAAAATTCCTGTATCTACATTTTTTGTAACATGTGAAAAATACCTTTAGTGACGAATGTTTTGATGAATATCGTCAAAAAAGGATGTTTTGGCGATGCCATTCATTAGAAAAATTTGCCACTAATAGTGCTCTTCACTTTTAGTGACAAAAAATTCATATATCTTCGAAAAGATTATCTTACCCTATCTTTAACAGAAAAAGTTAACAAAATTAACTGAGGGATGATTATTGCATATTTGGATATAATTCAGAGACTTCTGCTACTAATAATGACACACTAAAACTAACATTAATTTAAGAATAAATTACATAAAAGTACTCAAATTATACTGTCAATTAAAAGAGTATCTCCATTATAATTTTCATCAATAAATCTGTTAACTGTCTAAGTGACAGAAAAGAATGGTCAGTCAATATGTGATGTGGCAAATTTTGGATGGGCAATTTGAGAATAATCCTATTTCATCACCCTCTTCCATTCTTCTTCGTCCATAATTCATCATCTTCATCAATTAGCAATCATCATCTGATCTTCATTAACAATTCATGTCAAAACACAAACAACAAAAACCATTCATCTCAAAAAATTTAGAAATAAATTTCTAGAAAAAAAACCCATAACTTCCTCAGGTTTCCGCTTCCTCTTCCTCGGACTCCTTCGTTGGCTGAATCAAATCGTAATTCTCTTATTCTTCTTCCTATTTTTGAATTTAAAGAAGCCACGAGGCCTTTGTGGAAATTCTCCAGAGAAGCGTCGAGGCTCTCACTCGATAGCAGAGCCACAGTCGATGCCAACGACAGCTATACCTGATGAAGATCCGAACAAACGTTGTGATATTTTGTGAGAGACGAAACTCTGCTAATGGAGGAGGAAGCGGTGAGAGTGACAAGCAACACCAATCTCCAAGTGTCATCGCGAGGCTAATGGGACTGGAACCATTGCCGCATTTGGATCTTGAACCGATTAAGTTCCGAAGATCGATGTCCGAGAAAACAAAATCTAGATCCGTCGAAGCTCCGAGAAAACAAAAGCCAGATCCATGAACTCCAGGCCAATCACCATCGATTCAACTCTAGGCCAAATTAAGAAGGTGCACTTGCCGTTGTGGAACTAGCCGTAGAGAAGAAGAATATTGGGGTGCTTGAAACTGATCTGAATCTCCATCTTTTATCGCAGCTAGTGTTGAATCTTGTAGTTTTTGTTATGCTCCTTGAATGCTACCTTCAACGCCACTATGTAATTTCTTTTCCTTGAAAATTATCCCCAAAATCAAAAATTGATATTCAGAGATTTGTAATTCTATTGAAAATTCTGAATTTACATTGGTTTCTCAGGCGACATAGACTCAATCGAATTTCCCCTTTCTGAGGGGTTTTCTGATCTCAAAGTTTGGCAAGGTGTAGAAATGGTAAATTTTCCTTATCTGATTTACATAGCCTATGGCTATATTTATACAAGTTAATAGGGAGATAAGATTAGATAGTTGTTGCTGTCTGAATATTATCTTAACAGGAAGTTAATCCGTCATTAACTGCTAGTAACTACCTAGGACAAGTGTGTGAATCTGGTGTGTACATGTCTGTCTTAATTCTACAGATCCAGATGTGTAGTGTCTACAACTACACATGTTTAATGGTCTATAGGGTTTATTGTACACGGTTTTACATCCCGGGGCAAACTAGGCACCCTTGGGGTGACAAGTTTGGAGGCAAGGTATTTGTGACAGGAAATAAGGAGTCCTTTGGTGAAGAGGTCAGCTAGTTGATTAGTTGAAGGGACAAAGAGAACACGGTGGGTGCCAGCTGCAACTCTTTCACGGAGGAAGTGGTAGTCTATGGCAATGTGCTTACGAGCATGGAACACCGGGTTTGCTGTCATGTGGGCAGTACTCATGTTGTCACAGCAGAGATGAAAGGGCAACTACGAGAGTATTTGTACGTCTTGTAAGAGGCTTAGGATCCAGATTGTGTCCGCACAAGTGTAGGCTAGGGCTCGGTATTCAGCCTCTCAACTGGAACGAGAGATAATTTTTTGTTTCTTGGCACACTAGGATATGAGGTTGGAACCGAGGAACACGCAGAACCCACTGACTGATCGGTGGGTGTTAGGGCATCTTGCCCAATCGGCATCTGAGTATGCTTGGAGGGTGAAGGGAAATTTGCAGTGCTGAAGGTGAAGACCTGTGCCTAAGGTGCCTTTGAGGTATCTGATGATACGCTTTACAGTAGTGATGTGGGCATCTGTGGGCTTGCTCATGAATTGGACAATGTTCTGTACATCATAGGATATGTCCGGCCTTGTTAGGGTTAAGTAGAAGAGGGTTCCAACTAGTTGACGGTATGCAAAGGGGTCTGTGAGAGGCTGTACAATAGTGGCAGAAAGGACGTGTTTGGAGGCTACAGGGGTAGGTGCTGGTCTGCAATCAGCTAGGCAATTGCGGTGGAGAAGCCCAACCGTGTACTTGTCCTATGTGAGGGCTAGACCAGTAGTGGTTGGTCGAGCTTCAATACCAAGGAAGTAGTGGAGTGAGCCCAGGTCTTTGATGTCGAAGGCATTGGCTAGGGAAGTCAAGAAGGTTGACAAGGCCTTTGGTGAGTTTCCGGTTAAAATGATGTCGTCCACATATAATAGGAGATAGAAGATACATGTTAGGTGATGAAGAACAAACATAGAGGGATCTGCTATGCTCTGGTGAAAGCTATATTGTAGGAGAAAACTGCGAAAACGTGCAAACAAGGCCCGAGGGGCCTGCTTGAGGCCGTAGAGTGCCTTATGTAGGCGGCACACATGGTGAGGGTGTTGAGGATCAGTGAAGCCAGGGGGCTGAAACATGTAGACCTCATCATTTAAAGTGCCATGGAGGAAAGCGTTGGTGACATCGAGTTGAAGGAGGGGCCAGCCAAGGGAAGCGGCAATGGTCAGAACCACACAGATTGTGGTTAGTTTAAAAACTGGACTGAAGGTTTCATAGTAGTCTAGGACTTCTTGCTGATGGAAGTCTTTGGAAACAAGTCGGGCCTTGTGGCGTTCAACAGAGCCATCTGCACGGTGCTTGATCCGAAGAACCCACTGCATTACCATGAGGGGGGAGGGGAACTAGGGACCAAGTTTGTTGCTTCATCAGGGCATTATATTCTGTCTGCATGGCAGCTGTCCATTCAGGAGATTTTGAGGCTTGGGTGTAGGTTGTGGGTTCGGCTGTTGCAATTTTGGTAGTGGTGTAGGCCTGGGGCATGGGATATCATAAGGTGAATAGGAGATTTCTGGATTTGGAAATCCCATCCTTGTTGCGAATAGTCATAAGATGAGTATTAGGTGGCCGGAGAGGGTGGGAGGGTTGGGAGGATAGACCGAGAGTGTCAGTAGGGGTGGTTGAGGATGACAGACCTTGGGAAGAGTTTGATGGTGGTGGGTAGGGTGGTGAGGTCTGGGGGGAATTAGTGGTGGGAGATGGTGCTGGTGGGACCAGAGAAGGATGAGGAAGTAGGATGGAGACCAGAGGGGTGAAGGGAATAAGAGTGGGATGTGTGGAGGACTTTGGAAAATGGAAGTCCAGTTCATTGAACACAACATGGCGGCTGATATAGACTTGACCTGTGGGGACATGAAGGCAACGGTATCCAGCATGATGAGGGCTGTTGTAAGACCCGTGTCCTCCGTGAGCTCCCGAAAACAAAACTGTGAGGGTAAGGGCAAGGAGGCCCAAAACGGACAATATCGTGCTAAATGAGTTGAGACCTGACAGAGGAAGGTTGGGTCCTAACAGCTGTAGCCAAGGAAAACACAGGGTAGGCTGGGACTTTGTAGTTTGTTTTTGGTGTAAGCACTAAAGAAGGGGAAGCATGAGCAGCCAAATGTTTTTAGGATATGGTATGGACGTGGACGGTCATAAATTTTAGTGTATGGTGAGGTCCATTTGAGGGTAGGTGTGGGAAAAAGATAGATGAAAAAAACAACAGTGGTTAGGGCATCTGCCCAGCAGGAATAAGGGAGGCCGACTGTATGGAGGAGAGTTCTCCCCACTCCTGAGATGTGAAGGTATTTGTGCTCAGCTAACCCATTTTGTTGAGAGGTGTGAGGACAGGAAAAGCTATGGTGAATGCCATGAAGGGAGCAAAAGGCTTGGAACTGGTGGTTGGTGTATTCGGTGCCACCATCACTTTGAAACTGAGTGATGTTGGTGCGGTATTGAGTTTGAACATAGGAGTAAAATTTAGTGAAATGGTTGAAAACTTCAGATTTGTGGCGTAAGGGAAATATCCAAGTGAATCTAGTATGGTCATCAGTGAATAGGACATAGTAGCAAAAACCAGAGACAAAAATGACAGGAGACATCCAAACATTAGAATGTACTAAATCAAACAGTTTTATTGATTAATGCACAACAGAGGAAAAGAAGAGTCTTGTGCTTTTGTTTAGAGCACATTGATTACAAAAGGGGGCAAAATTAAAAGATACAGGGAAACATAATTTATTCTTTTTGTCACCATGCGAAGCACTTTAGAAGAAGGATGTCTAAGGCGCTAGTGCTAAAGAGAGGGAGCAGCACGAGTTAGGAAGACCTGGGGTGGGGCTTGTTGAGGTGTTATCCTGTAAAGTCCATCTTTACAGGAGCCCTGAAACAAAACTTGATTAGTGTGAAGATCCTAGATAAGAAATTTGTGGGGAAGGAATGTAAGTTTGACTTGGTGATCTTGAGTGAATTGAGAGATAAAGAGAAGGTTCTTTTGGATAGAGGGAACATAGAGAACATTAGAGAGATTAAAATGAAAAGGACCAGAGGAGAATTGGACTGTACCAGTTTTCTGGATGGGGAGGGTTTCTCCATTGCCAATCATGACCTGATCAGGGGTGGATGAGGAAGGCTGAGAGGTGCAGGGAGGGTTCATGGTGACGTGGTGAGTAGTACCAGTGTCTGGGGTACCAATGTGGGTCTGAAACATTGGCGAGATGGAGACCTGCGAAGGCCTGGGATAAATTGTGATCTGTGGACTGGGACAGATTGGGTGTAACGACCCGAACCAAAAATAATAATATTTTAATGTAAAAAGACTATTTTGCCCCTAAGGGGGGAAACTTTGACTTTTGACCCGGGAAATAATTTGGACTTTGACCCATGACTATGACGTAGATCGGGACGTCACGAATCCGAGGGCAGGCGACACGTCGAAATCGGAGTTCGTATGAAGAAGTTATGGTCACAGACGTATTTTAGCGTAATTTACAAACCGAACGCAAATGATTAAAATAATATTTTATTTGGGAATCTGTGCAACCTTAAAATTCAAATTAATCCAGTGGATGAGTGACAAGTGTCACTGTAACAACCCGTCCCGAGAATCGGGATAAGTAAGGTGATTAAGGTGGGATTAGTGAGGTTTATCGGTGGTTAGTTGGTCCCGATAAGGTCATGAGCGTAGAATGACGATTTTGCCCCTGACTTGGGCAAAAATGTTGACTTTAGTTCGGGTGGTCAAATGGGTGTTGACCAGTGACCAGGACGTAGTTTAGGACGTCACGAATCCGTAGGCAGGTGGTACGCCTGATTCCGACATCCGAGGAGGAAGTTATGATGTTCGGAAGGTTGAGGGCATAACCGTAATTTGGGTAAAATTAGGGGGAATAGTTGACTTTTTGCATAATCGGGTTTTGGTATGTTGACCTAGGATGGTTAGGTAGATCTCGTCATCCTGAGTTTGATGACAGGCGGCACGTATTCATCGGACTTACGAGGCGAGAGATATGGGTCAAGAAAGGTTGTGGCAAAACCGTAAATATGAGTTAAAAAGGAGGGTATTTTGGTCTTTTTGTTTTGCACCTGGGGATTTGTGCAGAGAAAGAAGAGAAAATGGATGGCTGAGATTGAACCAGGTGTGAGAGGAGTTGAGAGATTGGTGACATGTGGCACAGGACTAGAGGGTTCTGGTTGGATCTCGTGTATGCGCGGTCCCAATTATTTGGGTGCAACTGTGTGTGCCGTGCTTGTCTTCGACACAGACAGAGAGAAACAGAGAGGGGGGAGACTAAGAGAAAATGGGATGGTGATGGTTTGTGGTGGTGTGAATTGACGAGTGAGGAGTGACCGGAGAGTGAAGGAGAGCTTGGGAGGAGACAGGGAGGCACGGTGGCCGTGTGTGTGAGAAGAGTGAGCCACGGGAACCAGGGAGGAAACTTAGGGAGGAAAATAGAGAAGTTGGGTGGTGGTGCAGCCGTGATCGATCACTCGAGGTCAGCGGAAGTGCTCAGAGGACGGAGGTAAGCAGGAGGAGCTACTACCTCACGGCTGAGCTCACGACGGTGACAGGAGGACAGGTAAATCCGCAACCCCGTTTCTTTGCTCTGTTTTGTCGTTTGGATTCCGAAGCTAAATCGTGGACCTAGGGTGAGAGTCGAGGGAATTGGGGGTTAAAGTGAGACTCCTGGAGGTCCCAAGAGTCGACTGTGTGTGCTGCCGTGATGGGTGGTGCACGGTGGAGGCGAGACGACGGAGGTGCTCTGTTTTGCCGTGAGATTCAAACGGCGAGTCGTGAAGGTTGGGGCTGAGTCGAAGGTCTAGGAGGGTTGGTTTCGGTTCAGTGAGGCCCTAGGAAGAGTCTGGGACAGTCACCGTGACGGGGGGTGATCGGAATGGCTGAATCGTGAAACAGGGGCTATCGGGCCGTCTGGCTCGAGCTTGAGTCGACGATGTAGGGGATGAATCGAGGTGAATGGAGTTGGGGACTAATTAGGGTAGGCCTGGACGATGAGACTGATGAAGAAAAGGAGGAAAATTGTGCAGGCACGGCGGTGAACCGCTGACGCCGGTTAGAGTTGCAGACTACTGTACTGAACCGGGTCTGCTCGAGGTTGATGGTGCACTGTAGCTGGCGCGTGAGGGCGGCGATGGGGATGGGGAAAGTGGTCAACATGGTTTTTGGTCTAGGTGTTCTAACGAGTCTATTGGAATTGGTTTCGGGTTGTTCGGACGTTGTTAGAGTATAGTTTCGCGAGGGTGACGGTTTAGGGTTCCGATTCGTTTCGATTAGGAGTCGGGGAATTCTGAGGGAATTTAGGTGAACTTTAGTAGACGTGTTAGTGACGTATTTTGACGGTTGTTGGCAGGATCGGGATTTCCCGAGGAAGCTGAGGAACGTGCAAGACGTTCGGGACGCAAGTAGGGCTCAGTACTGTGAGTGAACCCTTTCCTTAAACTCGAACATGCATAACTGTTTTTCTATAAATGTTTTATATATATCTATATATGATTACATGAATGTTGGATTTATGATGATTTCTACATGGTTGCACGTTTTTCGAGAAATAACGTATTTTGCACGTTTTACGGGAAAAAAGGGTGATTTTGGGAAAATAAAGCTATGGTTTTTTGAGATTTCAAACGTTAAATGATTTCTAATGATTTTAAATGGATTTTGGAACATGATTTTGATAATCAAGGTTTTCGATTTTAGAATTGGATTTCGGGAAGCGGAAATTTGGATTTAAAGTTGGAAAGTGAATTTCGGATTTGGGTTCGGAATGACGGTTCTGGACGCCAGAAGGGCTTCGGACCGGTGATTTCGGATTCGGGTTTGGATATGGAAATGGAAAATGGTTTCCAAATGGTTTTGATTTGATTTGCTGGATCTGGTTATTGGGTTTAAAGACCCGGATATTGATTTGACGGGGGACGGACCCGGATTGAGTTTAAAGACTCGGGAGTTTAAAGAATCGGATATGATTAAGGCCTTGATTGAGTTTAAAGACTCGGGAGTTTAAAGACTCGGATAGGTCCAGCAGGTTTGATCGGAAAAATAATGATTGGATGTTTATGGTTTCTGGTATGGTTTTATGATTCATATGCTATGATTTCTATAACTGTTTTACAGTGTTTCTGTTTCTTATGATGTGGTTTCTGGTAACTTGATTATAACTGTTTTGATAACTGGTTATGCATGGGATTTCAAAACGGAGGGTTAAACTCGGTTTTTTGATAAATGGTTTTAGAACTTTTCTTTTCTTATGGTCCACTCACATATTCTGTTTTAAATTGCCCTCCAGGTTGTGGAGATAGCGCGGGGTCTTGATGTCGAGGCAGCGTCTGAGGCATAGACTCTTCGTGAGGGTTCCCGGAGTGTTTACATTTCTTCCGCGTGCGTGTAAATATAGTCGGTTTTTATTTGTTGTACTATGCTCTGTAAATGTTAACTTCGGGTATTTTATTGAGTACTTTCTCCTGCGTCTGACTGTGTACTGTCGGGGTGTCAGACGGGAGCAGGATTTACCTCGAGATTCGGGGTGAAACCGGGGTGGGTCCTAACAGTCACTCATCCAAAGACACACTATTCCAATAAAGCAACCTTATAACTATTTACCCATTTTATACTAATTTATTTGCCTCATTGAACCCTAGCCATTGGATTTCTGCCTAAACTAATCCCAGCCCTCCATTTCATTTGTTTTTTCTTTCTCATGCACGATCATCATCTCCCTTTCTCTCAAACACAAACACACACACATCCATTCCCCCTAAACCGTATAACCCATTTTCCCTTCGATTTTCTCTCAACCCAAACGCACAAACCATAAAACTTCACACCACCAACCGACCACCCACAGCACCAACATCATCTCCTCATCACCACCGTGCACCACCAGCAACCACCGCCCCTTTCCCCTGCCCTGCACAACTCGTGGAAACTCAGACCCGAAACACAGAGGAATTGGGACCAAGAAGCAACACCCCACATTTTCACCACCTCGACTCAAGTGGATCTCCAGTCGACACCGTGAGGATCCCAGGAGCACGACTGAACAGACGGCGAAGGCTACGGCGGCGGTAAGGCCCAAAACCCGAGAGCCCGTTTTTATTCCTTGTTTCGAACCAACCCGTTTAGATGCCTAGAAATCGTTCCTTGGGTTATGGACATGCCCTAGGGTTAGAGACGAGCTGATTGGGACTGTCTTGGACGACTGAGACGGCGTGGATCGCCGGAGACGACGACCGGATTTCTAGCCGTGAAGTTCAGCAAGGCCCTGGTGAGTTTCTTCTACTTTTCTTCCAGTTTTGAGATTGTAGAACCATAGAATAGACCTAGACGACCCTATAGGAATGAACCCCGTCGAAAATGGTGGCTGGAAACGTACGGTGGAATCGGGTCAAGCCGTGGGTCAACGGCGACCCGGTTTCAGTAAAACGGGCTGACCCGGTACTGTAGCAATGATGATGTCATCCTGTTAGATATTGTCAGACCAGGGACCAATCAGAACATGCCACGTGTCACCTGACAAGTGTAAGTGATGACGTCATGCTGACGTCAGCAGTACTGTAGCAGCGTTGACCCACGCGTTGACCAGGCGCATGTGAACAGTGATTTTGGTGGGGACGGTACCATTTTCAAGGTTTCGACGATACGGATCCAATGGAGGTGGTTTCGTGTCGATCGGAGATCGTTAGGTTAGTCAAAATGGGGTTTGAAGCATCGGGAATAGTGCCCGGGATGCGATTTTGAGGCGGATCTGTTCTAGGGTCTTGGTATTGATGTTATAGGGTCCTTAAGTAACTCTCAGGTATAATAATACAGGTTTTAAAGATCGTTGAGTAGTAAGGACCGAGTGTGAGTGGGCTGTTTGATTTATTAAAGACTTGCATGCATAAACTGTTTTACTATTTCCACTTATGATTTCGATGAGTCTTATATGAACTGTTTATATATGCTATTACAATGTATTGGGTATGAGACCCGTCTGGATTATATGTGGATTTTGTTTGGGATGTCCCGGGGGGAGACATAGGGTAAACTATACTGTTATTGTACTGTACTTTCCTACCTGTATATATTGTCTCCTCCAGGGAGGGTCGTTGGCCTGGGTGGACCCTGGAGTAGTCACGGGGCCCTGACTGAGTGGAGTTGACCCTCGTTGGGCTGCTTACTCTCAGGAAGGCATATTCATATACCTCGGGCAGTGACCGGGATACCGGGAGCTGATGTACCTAGAGAGTCTCGGGTGTGAGGCCCTGAGTGGCAACGCGTAGCCTTAGAACCGTGACATCATTTGGGTTGGGTTTTACAGTGCACTGATATGTTAGTTTCTCCTTTAGATTATTATTGTGGTTTTATGGTTATGATTTCGTTATAACATTATGTTTTCACTGCATGCAAGATTTGGAAAACAGAGGGGTAAAACCTTATGATTATTTTATTATTAAATTGATTTATAAACTGTTATTTTTGGCCCACTTACTCTTGTTTTACTGACCCCTCCAAACCCTGACACCGAAATAGAGGAGGAGGACCCGAAAGAGGAGGCAGAGGTTTAGTTTGCTTAGCTATGCACCTGTACACCCACTTGTGGGTAGGTTGAGCATCGAATAATGTACTCTGACTATTGTTCTCACGTGTTGTTATTTTATTATCCCTTGTCTGACAGTATCGCTTTAAACACTGTTGTTGTACGTTATCTATCTATTTGAGTATTCGGTTTTCATTTAAGGGTAATTTCGGTATGTTTAGAGTCATTGTCAGACGGGAGCGGGGCACGTCCCGGGGTGGTCCCATTGGGATTGGGACGGGTCCTGTCATTGGGGCAGTGAGCAGCAAGGTGGCTAAAACGGTTGCAGGACCAACATTGGGGGCCAATGGGGCTGTTGAAAGGAAAGGGGGAAGAGCCCAGGACACCGGGGGAGGGATTGGAGGAAGAGCCCAGGACACCGGGGGAGGGATTGGGGGAGGATTAGCGTGGGTGACCACGACGAGTTAGAAACCAGGAGCCACGACCTGGTCTTGGACCTCTCTGAAAACCAGAGCAGCCACGGGGATAAGCAGAGTGATGTGAGGCCGTGTATAAGGAAGTGGGTGGGTGGACATAGGCAGGGTGGTGGGTGGAGGGTAGAGGCTTGCTGTGCCTCAAAAGAGAGTAGACGAGCTCGGAGATCAATGAAGGGAGGGAGGGGAGGGAATTTAAGCATGGCTGTCACAAGCATGCTGTATTCTGGGCCAAGACCACATAAGACAACCGTGACTAAGTCAGAGGAAGAGAAGGGTTCATTAATTGCAGCAAGAGAGTCTGCAAGTTTTTTGGCTTGAGAGAGATATTCAGAGATGGAGAGGGAGCCTTTAGTGAGAGACATGAGTTGGAATCGGAGGTTAGTGGCATTTGCTAGTGACTGTTGAGAGAAATTCTGGTGGAGGCATTCACGGGAAGTGTACAGGCCAACAACTTGGGACAAGACTGGTTCTGTTAGTGTTGCTCAAAGCATGCTAATGAGGGTCTGGTAAATCTGGTACCATTGTTGGTACGTAGGATTAGGGAGGAGGATTCTAGAGTTAGTGAGAGTAGAGGATGAGGCATCAGATTGGGGAGAGGATTCAGTGGTGGCCAAAGGTTGGAGGGTAGGAGAGGGAGGTGAGTGAGTCCCATCAATGAACCTCCAGTATTTGTGTCCGATCAGAAAAGGTTTGATCTGGCTTTCCCAGAGAAGGTAGTTGGATTCTGTGAGTTTGATAAATACTAGGGCTAAAACATGATTTGGTGATATTGAAGGAGAGACACATGAATCACTAGCCATGGTGGGGAGATGAGGGAGGATCGAAAAATAAGGTGGTCAGCTGTGTAGGCTCTGATACCGTGTAGAAATGGTAAATTTTCCTTATCTGATTTACATAGCCTACGGCTATATTTATACAAGTTAACAGAGAGATAAGATTAGAAAGTTGTTGTTGTCTGAATCTTATCTTAACAGCAGTTAATCAATCATTAACTGCTAGTAACTACCTAGGACATGTGTGTGAATCTAGTGTGTACATGTCTGTCTTAATTCTACAGGTCCAGATGTGTACTGTCTACAGCTATACATGTATAGTGGTCTATAGGGTTTATTGTACATGGTTTTACACAAGGGCCCGTCTTTCTTAGGGATTTCTTGTTCTTTTTGGCGTCTGGATTCCATTTCCTCTGCTTCTTTTTTTAAAGGGATTTCCAGGAATTGAAAACCCCGAGAGAAAGAGAAGAGAGCAAGAAGAATGCGCTGTAGAAGTTTGCTATTTTTTTTTCCTTCTTAAGTCTTAAGCTTGATGTATGTTTTGACTTCTTCTTTTTAGATGATTGATGAAGATGAGATGATGATTGATGAAGATAATGAATCAGGGAAGATAAAGAAGGGAAGATGGTGATGAATTATGATTATTCCCAAATTTCTCATCCAAAATTTTTCATATCACATGCTAAGTGACCATTCATTTCTGTCACGTAGACAGTTAACAGACTTACAGATGGAAATTGTAACAGAGGTATTTTTTTTTTTTGAAATAGACAGTATACTTTAAGCACTAAAAGTCTAATTTTTATAGTTAAGGTCCTTTTTGAAATCGACCATATAGTTTTGATATTTTTATGTAGTTTATCTTTAATTTAAAGCTTAGGGACTATAGTAATTGTTTTCCGCTTCTTTTTATCTTTTTATATTAGTCTTTGCTATTATAAATAAGCTTGACAACTGCTAAAGCTTTCTTTCGTCAACGTAATTCTTCTTAAAAAAACCGTACTAATAAATGTGTTTTAATTCTAACTTTTTACTCCACCTTTGTAATTCCTCGTTAATCAACTGACCTAAATCCGAAGACTTACATTGGAACTTAAAATTCGAGTTGGATTGTGGAGGAATAGTTGTGTTTTGGAGTAAATTGGGTTGCAAGGTGGGGTGGGAGTGTGACTGGTTGAGGCAACTTGGTTTCAAAGGGATGGCTCTTGTGTTTGGTAGGTGACCACAAATTTGGAGCGGAAATGGTGATGGATTAGCAAAGTAGAAATGAAGAGAGTGGTGTAGTATTTGTTCTTTTAAATGATTTTGTTCTAAGCAAAAGCCTTTAAAAACACAGAGTTAGGTATTGGAACCCCAGCTGACGAATGCCACTATGATATATATATATATATATATCATTGTCTCTAATTATATATGTTTTTTTAGAATGATATTAATGAAGAGAATTATATTATATATATTGATTGTTGTTTCATCTGACGAGAGTCGAACATAAAACTTCTCATGTAATATGTGAAGAAGAATATTATTAGGCCATAACGCTATCAAAAATTTGGTTGTAAAACTTCAACTCACAAAATTCGATTGATGTGGTGTGGTTATGCAATTTTAGGCTGGTGACACTTGCATCTAAGAAAATTTATTAGTCTCTAATCTACCATTGCTACCATTTTAGTATGTGCTATTGTTTTTTTTTTTTTTTTTGGAAAGGAAATGGGATAATTCATTGAGAATAAAAGATAATCGTATAATGATTAGCGGTGAAAATATATGACATCGTCAAAATTTTATCAGGAATTTCAACCCGATTAAAAGAAAAAAGGTATCACGCACACACAAATTACATGGTTAAAACGTCCTCAACTAATAAATCGAAGACTTCTTAATCCAAGAAGACACCCAATTTTGCTACACTATCCGTGATCTTATTGGTTTCCCGCTTTAAAAACTTAAAATGGATAGAGCCCAAATCCATAGCTACGTACTCGGCGTCATTTAAGAAAGGATCCACTACCGATAGCTCCTTCCGCCCCTGAGATAGTGCCGGTCCTTCCGCTGCTGAGATAGTGCCGCCGTGACTTGATGTGCTAATGTTAGAAAAGTCATAAATTTTTGTATAGGAGATTGTCATCTTGTTTTTGTTTTGGATAAACTCGTTTATTTGAACATTATTGTGGATAAAAAGTCAAACCTGCCACCTTTATATTCACTATTAAAATCTCTAATTAATGCGTAACCAGATTTTTGGACCTATAATCCAACAAATGAACGAAAATAAAAATCTAGGCAGTACTAAAAGAGAACTCATTGTCGAAAATTGAAGAGATGACTGCCACAAGTTAAGAGTTAAATGCCATATGTTGGAGGGTAAACTTTTTATTGGATGAAATTAATTGTGGCTTTCTTTGCTTGCATTCAAGTCAAGCAAGTAATTTGACCTCAAGACAAACCCATAAAATAGGATCTATCAAATACACTAGAAAAAAACTCATGAAATAAGCCACGGAACTATGAAATACGCCAGAAAGAACCTACGAAAATACTCAAGGAAAAAAAAAATTATATGAAAATACCATGTAACAAATAAATACTTCGAAAAGAACCCATGATATTATCCAAGATAGAACCAATTTTTGGTGACTTATCGTTCCTAAATCATTCTCTACAAATTGCTCCTCTTAATTCCAGCGGTTGGTTCGCTTGTTGCAGTGGAGATATGCACTTCGGCGGTAGGGGATGGTGGTATGTTTATATTAGTCTTCACCATTTGGCCTAAAAGTTCATGAGCTTATAGGAGCCCGATAAGCCCGATGGAAAAAGGCTCGATCCGATCCGCTATGAGACGTGGGCAGGCCCGGCCCGAGAGTTAGCGGGCTGGGCTTGGGCTTATGATGTTCAAATCCGATAGGCCCAAGCTCGATAAAGTCCAATAAGCCAAACCTGACCGCCCGTAATAACCGGCCCATAAGCCCGAAAATATAACATACTTATTATTTAAAAATTAATACTCAACCCATTCTTAATACTAATATTTCAATCCAAACCCAAATCTCAGCCCCAAGCCCACTTAATTTATTTTAAAAAACCTAATACACAATACAAACCCTAACTACTCCTCCACCTACTTAATAGGCCCAACGTTTTTGCACCCTTGAGTATTTTATTTTAACGAGACCACATTTTTGCACCCTTGAGTATTTTTTTTTTCATTATTAATATTTTTTTTTCATGCATATATTTTTTTGTAACTTTAAAATTTGAGATATAGTTTATTACAAAAGCCCACGTAAGCCCGATCCAAGTGGGCTTAATAGGCCCGACCCGAAAAGCCCGATATAAACCCGGCCCGATAAAAGCCTGTGGGCTCTTTTTTATGTCATTAAGCCCGCCCAACCCAAACCCAAAAATTTTGGGCCGAGCTTGCCCGGCCCGGCCCAATGCCGAGAGCTAGCTTATATGTAGTTATGTAAATTCTAGGGTTTGGATTGGAGTTGTTCCCTTTTCTTTTGTGCATTTATGTTTTATTTTGGGATGAGCTTGTTCTTTTTAGATAAATATTGTTTCTTTATCTCTTTGAATTATTGTATTTGAACTCTTCTAATCTTGCTACTACTTTTTTCTTGAAAGAATCTATGAAATTACTAAAAGAACCCATTAAAGTATAAAAAAACCATGAATATATATAATAAAGATATTCACGAAAACCACTCATGAAAAGGGAAATTATAAAAACATATACCTAAAAACTCATAATATTATGACTTTTTATTTTAAATGCACTTAAAACTATACATACAATCTCACTTTACATTTCAGATATCGATTTGAAATTACTAAAAGAACCCATTAAAGTATAAAAAAACCATGAATATATATAATAAAGATATTCACAAAAACTACTCATGAAAAGGGAAATTATAAAAACATATACCTAAAAACTCATAATATTATGACTTTTTATTTTAAATGCACTTAAAACTATACATACAATCTCACTTTACATTTCAGATATCGATTTCTCACGCTTAACACCCAAAAATCACACTTCCTACAAAAAGTTACACCAACTATGCTTACTCTATGCCATTATCTTCAATTCTTGATCAATGTTGAGTGTGCTTTTACCACATTATGCTTAATGTAAAATGTAATCTCAAAGAAAATAACTAGCACTCTTCAGTCTTCACCATCAATGAGATTACATTT
Organism: Prinsepia uniflora; assembly: GCA_032719365.1. Classification (NCBI taxonomy): domain Eukaryota; kingdom Viridiplantae; phylum Streptophyta; class Magnoliopsida; order Rosales; family Rosaceae; genus Prinsepia; species Prinsepia uniflora. The sequence continues at coordinate 52,088,301 of CM064874.1, read as the reverse complement.
TACATTAAGTATAATTTGGTAACAGCACATTCAATGTTTTAGGTAAAGATATTTTCTGAAGGAGGGGGTATGCAATTATGTTTGCCCTCTAATGTGTGCCCCCATTCAATGTGAATGTGAGACAGAATGCACTTTCACCACTATTTTTGGGTTTTATTTCTTGTACGTCATCCATAACTTTAAAGCATTTACTCAAGATTAACTCTAATTTCCACTTGTGGAGATTTCTCTCTTTTTTTTTTTAAAGAGTAGGTTATACTTTACTACGTGTTAAAAAATTTGAATTATACTTGATTTTCAAATTTTACATTTAAATATCTTTAACTTTTTAAAATATTTCACTTTTATTTCACCAAAATATTTTTTGGTAAAGATTTATATTAGTTGATAGTTGTGACAGGTGTCGAGTCCACTCATAAATAAATCTCAATTTACTTTGGATAAAATTATCTAATTAGTCATCATTTATCTTTCGTCCAAGATATCAACTAGAAATGTCGGAAAGGAAATAATTAAGGGATGATTAAGTAATTTTATCTACAATCAACTTGTGATTTATTTTGGGTGAGCCCTATATGCACCACGTCATCAGCTAACATGAATTCTGCCTAATATGTAACAGTGGCACACAACTGAAACATTTTAAATAGTTTATGGTATTTAAATATAAAATTTGAAAAATCAGATATAACTCTGAAATTTTGTATAAAATATATAATACTAAAGTATAATTATCCATTTTTTAAAATATTAAATTGCGCGAGTAAAGAATAAATCTCCTTTTTTTTATGGGGAGGCATGTCACTTAAAGAATGAAGCAACCCAAGTGATTGTTGTAGAATGGCTATTTCTCAGTTGCTCCTTGTGATGTAGCGAAACACTGATAATTAGGATTTTAAGACGCAACAAGTCAACAACACAACACATGTGTTGGAATAACTTTTGAAAAATGCTTTGAAGGGCAGTTAGCCTAATTTCGCTAAGAAATAGAGAGAGTTGTAAAGACAAAGGCCTTATGTTGATGTTTGTTGGTAAGCAAGGTTCAAAACGGCGCTAGGTGTTCTTAGAGTGGTCGATAGGTGCCTAACGCCTAAGTAGTTATGCGGGGCCTAAGCAGGCGCTTAGGCGGTTTTTTTTTTAAAAAAAAAGTCAAAATTCAACAAATTAATAATATAATAAATACTATCACATAATTTTAGAACAAAAATTAATTATCTAGATAAATAAATTGAGTTGGGAATCATAAATGTTAAAAATGTAAGTTTTTCTATTAATTTTATTATACAACTTTCTATATTTTTTAATTTATTCTCTTTATTTTAATTAATACTTATATTATTAACTAAGTATTTAATAAATAAAATAATTTATATAAATAAATATATATATATATAAGAAGTTATATAACTAAATATGTATAAGGTGGTACACGAAAATCCACTAAATATGTATAAGGATGTATATGCAAATTCATCTGGGTGCTTAATTATTAGACGGGGCGGTTTCCCACCTTCAAGCGCTTAGACGCCACCTAGGCGGACTAGGTGGTCGCCGTTTTCAATGATGGTAAATATTATTTCACTTACAAATGGAAACCCATATTCAGCATCCTTGTTAAAACAAATCTATTACAAAGGTTGTTCTTTGTTGGCGAGACCAAAGACTAAATAGCGCCAATAATTTTCTAAATTAGTATGAATTTACAACACATAAAAAATAGAAGTTTTTGGGTTTGAGTCACCCATAACAAAAATATATATGTGAATTTCAATGTACTTGTACAATTGCTTTATTTAACTGATTTTTTTATTTTTTATTTTTGTATATACTAAGTAGGAAGTTGGTTGAGGTTGTAGTAATAAACAAGTGGTTTAAGTGATGATAAAAAGTCCATTTGGCGAAGTAAAAAAACTAAAGCTGACGGTGAGACATTAGACAAGGCACCGACACGCTACCATCTTCTCATCTTTTTGCGCCTACGTTCCTTCTTTTCTAGATTCTAGGTACATTCACATAACATACATTATTAAGTCATTAAAAGATGCCCCTTTTTTCAGCTTTCGGTACATGATTTTTGAGACAAATCATGACACATCTTGTTCCTTCTGGCCCATATATGGCTCAATACATGTGAAAAATCAAACTGTAAGGTTGTGGTTCTAGAGTTTAAGGTAAGTTATGATTACATTTATAAGCTAATACATCGGTTTATTTATATGAAAATCATAATAAACCAATAAAGGGTGGCGCACATAGATTTTCTACCCTAATGATCCTTTCCTTGGTGGTAAGAATACGATAGGCACAAGTCCAATTGTTGAGTGGAATTTAGCTGCACAGTCAGTCACACTTGTATCTGATTCAGCAGCAAGCTAAGCTCCAATTGCCGAGTGAAAAAGGTGGATGCTATTGCTATCGCGAGCTTGAGTTGAGTTGGAGTGGGACACAAAATAAAATGTTACTTTTCTTTGTTTGATATGATAAAATTGATGAACGGTTTATATTTTAAGAAGATTGGAATTCCAGCGTGAGATCTAGCTGGACAACCTCATATTCTTCGAAGCTGAACCTTCTCGTTGGCCCCCACCAGAAATGGTTTATTATCATTACTGACACCAAGGACAAAATTAAATTAACGAACTTTTACTTATTCATTCCCATTTTGCTATAAGTAGTGCGCTGCCTGAAATCTAAGCTCATTGCTTTTCAATCTCCACATCTCCAAACCTCAATGATTTTGCCAATTGGAACAGAACCCATAACTTTAGTTTTTCATTTGAAAATCAAGGGGTTCAATACGAGTCTAAATTGAGCAACTATCCATAAGAACAATTGCATTGGCAAGGGTTTTAAGAATGGTATGTGAATATTTCTATCTGGGTTTTTGTTTTCTTTCCTTCTGAAACGTTAAATGTCAATTGGGGATTGAAAATTTGGACTTTTCAGGTGGCAGCTGCGGGTTCTAATGTTGCAAAGCTCGATCACAGAGAAAGTGAGAGCCTTTCAAGTAGTTATGGTGGCAGCTGTTTATCAGTGCCAATGGCAGAGCCAAAGCCAGAGACTTTGGCTGGGCCCGGCTTAGTTTCCTGCACAACGTTCAATATTTTGGCTCCCATCTACAAAAGACTCGATCAACAGGTCCGATTCCATCCCATTATTCTTTTACTCAGATAAGTTTTTCTTTGACTTTATTTTGATTTTTAGGTTCTCAATTTCTTTCTGGTGTTAATGTGAAGCAGAATCAAGGCCTTAGGGAGAGCGATTTCAGAGCATTTTGGATGGCCAGAAACCAGAGGATTTTAGATTGGTTGCTCTATGAATCATCTTCCATTATATGTCTCCAGGTGAGATTTTTGTACCTCTTTTGCTTTTTTTTTTTTTTTCCTGAAATTAATTCTGTCTAGACTTGTATTTCTGTGAACAAAGGAACTCCTTTAAGGTCCAGCTATTTGTGCTGACTAAACATTTTTGCAAAATTAGGAGTTCTGGGTTGGAAATGAAGAATTTGTGAATATGTACTTGGAGAGACTTGGTGATGCAGGCTATAATACCTTCAAGCTTGCCCGAACTAACAACCGTGGAGACGGTATATTTCTATCTTGAATTGATCCTTTAATGTTAGTTTTAATACATTTGGAGTTTATCTGGCATCATACAACTTTTCGTAGGTCTTATTATCCCATTGCTTCCAGATTAGTATGTGCTATGAACAAAGATGTAATTTTTCTGTACATCTTTAGTTTATGTCATGGGTTCATATTACATGCATTGGAGTTAACTGTTCGCAACATTTTTGCAGTAGTTGGACATCAGTTTTATGGGTTTCTACTATTGCAGTTATCGAATTCATTTGGGATAAATCTGATATTATTGTCATGATTGAAATGGGCTTTTGTAAATGGTACTTGTTCTAGGGCTTAATTTTATTTGTCTCCATATAGGTTTGCTGACTGCTGTGCGAAGGGACTGCTTTCGGGTTCTAAACTATCGAGAGTTGCACTTTAATGATTTCGGTGACCGTGTTGCTCAGCTGTTACATGTTCAGTTAGCTTCCCCCTTTTCACAAAGCCAGAACTTTCAGCAAGAAATGCTAATTGTGAATACCCACTTACTATTTCCTCACGATTCTAGTCTCTCTATAGTAAGATTGCATCAGGTATTTAAAGTTTCATCTGAGCTACCAACTTATGTGCATATCATGGTATATTGTTACTCTAGTAATCACCCTATCCTTCTTATCTTGTAACTTCTTAAAACAGGTTTACAAAATTTTGCAATTTGTGGAATCATATCAGAACGAAAACAAGCTAAACCCGATGCCCATCATACTATGTGGGTGAGTATCTGGCCTTACCTTTCTTAGAAGAAAACTTACCTTTCTTAGAAGAAAACCTTTGAAATAGACATCCTTTTGGAGGTCACACTTTGGTGTAGAATATGTTCATTCTTATATTTGTATTCTTTTGTGTAATCCTCCCGCAGTGACTGGAATGGAAGTAAGCAAGGCCATGTGTACAAATTCCTTAGATCACAAGGGTTTGTGTCAACTTATGATACTGCTCATCAGTATACCGATACAGATGCTCACAAGGTTGGTGTTTTCTAGATTTCACAGTGATGCTAGTGATTCACTTGGCTGACACAGTGGTCGTCATTTGTATTGATTAAATAATTGTGTTTTATGATCTACAGTGGGTTAGCCACCGCAATCACAGGGGAAACATCTGTGGAGTTGATTTCATTTGGCTTTGTAATCCCAATAAGTTCCGTAAGCCACTCAAGACTAGTTGGTGCGAAGCTGTTTTTGGTATATTAAGGGTGAGCATTTCATTCACCATACTTGATATTACTTCCATTGATATCCTCATTCACATTTTCTTTACTCTGTCTTTTTCATTTCCACAGAAGATGAGAAATCGTAGTTCATCTGATGTTGATTGTTTTTCTTTCCTTTCCTTTTGGGACTCTAGTGCCAGCTTCGGAAAGCTTCAATGGCTGAGAATGATGCATTTGCCTTTTTGAAAGGCGATAACCGCGGTGATTTTATTACATCTTCAGCATTCTGCGAAGCACTCCATCAGGTTTGTTCTCTTAGCTATCAAACTGTATGCAGTTCAATGGACTTATCAGAAAATAAGTGGAAAGTAAGAGTTACTCCTAGTGGCATTTTGCAGGTTAATTTAATTGGACATCCTTCAGGACTGGGTTTCCAGGAGACCAGAGATCTCTGGATCCAAGCAGATGCCGATGCAAACGGTGTTCTTGATTACAAAGAGTTTAAGGTACCATATTATATTAGCATCCATAAATTGTGGTGCATTGATTTCTTATGGTATTTTCCTTTTTGAACTTGGATTAACATTTTTTGTGTCCAAAACCATTGACATTGCAGAATAGGATCTGGTGTTCTACAGTGTCAGAGGAAAAAGACAACATTAATGGGAATAGAGATGACTCCGGGCAAGGCGCCTGGCGAGATGCCCTTGGATTCAAAGTGAACGATGCAGTTCTGTATCCCCGTGAGGTAGAGAAGGGAATGTGGCCGGAAGATTATACTCTTTCTGATCATGCCCGACTCTCCGTTGTACTTTCACCAGAAAGGATGTGGTGTTGCCAGTCATAAACCGACCTTAAGATGCATGCAGCGGAGAGCAGAGGAATTTGCAAATCTCTAGGATATGTGTATAGCCAGCAGCGGAAAGTCTCTTCTGGGATTCTAGTGTTTGTGAATTCAGCGTGGGAAATATAAGCATGACCTGGAGAGGGAAAGAAAAGATTAATGTTTTAGATAAGAGAATTTTCTGTATGTTATAATATTCGGTGTTGTTGTAACTGTTTCTTGCCAGCCTTAGCCAATTTTTTTCAGGCAAGAGTCAGATACAAATGGATTCTGAAGATCCCCCTTAATGATAATTATGTTGACTTGTATGGATTTGTCTCACGAACGTAGCTCAAAAAAGTACTTGGATCAGCTGCAATCTCTCTTATTGTCTTTGGATTATTACAATGCGCGCCAGTACAATCACATCAAATTGCCGGCCAGTGGTAAAAATAATAAATAAATAAAATTAAAGCCAAGCATGCCCAAAGGCATATGTATAAAGAAAAAAAAAAGACATTTCACGGTGTATTAAGAACGTGCCAGTATATCTTAAAATGCATTAAAAATAAAAATTCGTTCCACTTTGTACTAGGAATAGATACAATATTAGGTGCTATTGCACTATTTAACTGATGTCATTTTTGACACCGTTAAAAACATTGCTTCTTTCCTTAAATGTCCCTCTGTTAATCTTCATCTTCTTCCTCCCTTCTTTCTCTCACACATACACATCTTCACCCACCATTTTTGTACCATTTTTGTTACTCAATCACTCTCTTTCTCTCAAATTGAATTTAACAATAATGAGCAAGCAAGCAAAAACCCACATCATAATTTTCTCAATAAAAAAAAACCTAGAGAATTCAAAGGTGGATTGAATAAAAAATCTTCTAAAAAATCTGAATCTTAAATAAAAAAACCCATGAATAATTGTTGAATCAAAGATTGAACTCATCGCGAAAAGTCCTCACAATTCCTGCAAACAGCAAACAATTAGCTATCGTTGCTTCGACCGATTTACCCCGGGGGTTGTTCGACCAAGAACACTCCGATGCTTAAGTTAGCTTTGAGAGAGTAAAGAGATATACTTCGAAACGAAGAATCAACGTACCTTGGAAATGAAATGTGCCTTACTATTTATAGGAAAATCTTGGGAGCCTTGGAGCGTTCTGATTGGTCGGTTGAATATTTAATTAATAAAAAATATATTATTAATTAAATATACTATTTAATAATTGTAATGATGGTTCATCATGATAGTAATGACAATTATTGTATTTTAATATCAATATTAATTATCCATTATTAAGAATAACGACAATTAATTCTCGGGGAGAATATTGATATTATGGAGATTTTAACCCGATCAAATAACGTATTTAACTGGTAAATAGATTATTTAATATGCAGGTGTTTTCAAATGATCAGCGATATTGCCAGGGGCAATTTAGTCATTTTTGGGAATTACGGGCCACGTGGCAACTCCATAATTTTCGGATGATTTTGGGTTCCACAAATGCCCCCACATCGATTCGGAATTCAGGGAATCCGAAGGAATGTACATTGTTTGGAATCTTGTTTTACCATGTTTACCGGTTACTGCTGAGTAGGTCCCGAGGTGCTGAATCCGCAGACAGGCGGCATGCGTCAATCGGAGGTCGGATGCGAAAGTTATGAGTCTGCGAAGGCGGGGTGTAACGACCCGTCCCGAGTATGGGGATGAAATATTAATTAATTATGATTTAGAATGACTAATATGGGATTAGTGGAGTGAATCGGACGAAATGTGCAAAATGACAGTTTTGCCCCTAGGCGTGGGAAAAATTTTGACTTTTAGTTCGGACGGTCAAATGGACTTTGACTGATGACTATGACGTATTTTGGGACGTCACGAGTTCATAGGCAGGTGACACGTTCGATTCCGACATTCGAGGAAGAAGTTACGACGTTCGGAAGTCGAGGGGTATTTTGGTAATTTTGAAAGGTAAGGGCGAAATGTTGACTTTTGACCCGGGAGGTCCAAAGGACGAGGGCCAAGGACCGTTACGTAGGTTGAGTCGATACGAATCCATAGACAGACGGCATGCCGAAATCGGAGATTCGTCGACAAAGTTGTGGTCTCGGGGGCGAAAACGATTAACCGAACAAACCGGGATTTCGATTAAAATAATATTAAATTGTGAATAGTGACCGTTGATTGTGAACACTTGGATGAGTGACAAGTGTCACCCATCCCTTGATTTAAGGACCCTTAAAATGTGCTCCATGTTTCATGGAAAACATCATCATCATGTTTTAATCCATGTTTCATGGAAAACATCATCATCATGTTTTAATAATTTTTTAATCCATCTCTAATCTTATTTAAACACCATTAATCTTCCTCTTCCTTCATCAATCCGTGAACAACAAAGAGTGAAATTGTTCATGAGAGTGAGTATTTGAGTGTTTGAAGAGTCTGATTTTGGGTGAGGGAAAACAAGAAGGCAGAGGGTGAGAAGTGAGAACCAGAATCGAAAATTTTGGAATTTTGGGAGGAAATTCGAAATCGAATTTGCGAGCTGTGGGGATCCAAATTGAGACTTGATTAAGTCTCCTGGGATCATTTCGAACCGATCCACATCAAAGACAAAGAGGATTGAGGTTGTACTGAGCAAGAACAGAAGCTTCATTCCCTTCCCAAAATCGAGCTTGGGTTCGTGTAGTTGGAGGTAAGTAACTACGAAATTGATTATGTAAAAACGTTTATTTTACTCTCACGATGCTTTCTGTGTGAATTAATTTGGATAATAGGGACGATTTGGGTGAACCCGATCACGAAACCCGTTTGAAAGTTCATCGTGGGATTGTTGGATTTTGGTTGTAATTTAAGTAATTAAATGTACAGAACCTAAATTAAGATGGTTTAGATGAAAATGGTTTAAGGTCGAATTGATGGAGATTTTTCCGGGTCTGATCGCGGGTGCACGACCCGTTTAACAGAGAAACGGGTTGTAGGGACGACACTGTTCATCGCGCACTGTAGCACATCACTGTTCACCGTGCAATGTAAGAAAACACTGTCTACCGCGCACTATAGCAAAACACTGTCCACCGCGTACTGTAGCAAATCACTGTTCACCGAAGGTTTAGGTTATGTTTTAAATTAATATTTAATTCCCAAAAAATTGTGGGAGATTGATATGATACTCATAGAGTCATTATTGACCTTTTATGATGTTTTTGGACAGGATTCGAGATTCCTGGAAAGCGCCAAAAATTACGGAAACGCGTGCAGCTTAGAAAGCGAGCGGTTTGGATGGTGTGTGCGAGCATTGGTAGGGTGGCTCACATTAAATGTGACTCTTGCTAGTACCACAAAATGCTTCCTATACATCAAGAGTCCGTCGAAGTGTTTAGAAACTTTGTTGAAGCGGGTGTACAAACAGGGCCACGTGGTGGGCGGAGTTTGGCTGAACAGTCGACGGGGATTTGGCGGTGACTGAGTGCGCTTGCGGACGTGACTAGTGAGCATTGGTAGGCTGGATCACATTCACTATGACTTTTTCTAGTACCACAAAATATGCTCGCCATGCGTCAAGGTGCCGAGAGACCCAGCAAACTTGCTTTGTGGGAGCGTGGCGGTTCGCGTGGCCTAAGTCCATTCTGAGGGAAAGATATGGATTCTGAGAAGCCCGAAGACTTCATGGAGTGGAAGGCTCGCAATCAAATTGCCTTTCCAAGCGACGTTCTCGGGGAGCTTGGCGACAGATGTTCTTCCAGAGTTCCGGGACATGAGCTGGCTACTTTCTCCATGAATGGCGGGAGGCTTTCAGACATCCCAATCAAGGAGTGGTTGAGCGCTCCACTGCGCTTGAAAGAAACCATTGTTCAGAAGAAGAACAATAAACAAGGACCTATTGGTTCTTGGGAGAAAAAAGCATGCCGAGCAACTTCTTTCCTAACATATCCGTTCTGGTCCCGCGAATGTGCCATCTTGACGCGAAGGGCCGCAGAAACGGAAAGTTATGTTGTCGATGTGATATTACGATAACTTAAGAAAACTTAAGGTCCTAATTTCACATCGGAAGCCAAAGTGGACGAGTTGGAGATGAGCCGTGCAGAGAGGATGCTGATAGAAAATGAGCGAGATTCCGCTCGAGATGAGCTCTCCTTGTTGCGCAGAAATTTGCAGGACTCAGAAGGCTTAGATGCTTCGATGAAGAAGGCTTGAATGCTTCCCAGGGCGAAGGCTTGGATTCTTCGATGATGAAGGCTTAGGTGCTTCGCATGGCGAAGGCTTGGATGCTTCGCAGGGCGAAGGCTCGAATGCTTCGATGACGAAGGCTTGGATGCTTCGATGACGAAGGCTTAGGTGCTTCGCATGGCGAAGGCTTAGATGCTTCGCAAGGAGAAAACTCGGATGCTTCGATGACGAAGGTTTGGATGCTTCGATGACGAAGGTTTGGATGCTTCGATGATGAAGGCTTTTTACACTAGAGAGAATAAGCTTTGAAAATTGTACATGGTGAACAAATCAATTTGTCAATCTCATTTCATTGATACTTGAATTTAGAAGACAACTTGAAAAGCAAAATTGAAAAGCTCCATAGAATTTTATGTCTCTCTAATGTTGACTGCGTCTAGTTGATGCGGATGACCTTTGACGCTAGCTCGTTTGGCTCTTTGTTCTCCATGTGATTTAAAGTCTTCTTCTTGATGTAGTCTATACAATGCCCCTCCTTCAGGAGATTTCGGAGATATCTTTCGAAAGATATACATGTGCTGATATTGTGCCCATAACATTCATGATAGGCGCACCATTTGGTTTTATCAGCATTCTCTTGATTGCCCTTGACTGGCTCCTACTTCTTAAACCATGGCTTGTTCTTAATTTCATTGTGGATCTGATGGACTGGTAAAGATAGCTGCAAGTTAGGCTTCCCCATAACTGGCGTTTGAGAGTGTTGCCCCGCCTTGCGCTTGTTGAGCTTTCTAGTCGCAAACTTTCCATGGGGCTCATCCTCATTGGAGGCCTTTTCACTAGTCCCGGCATGGTCCTGAGTATGAGCGGCGCTCTTCTCATCATCCCAACTTGCATGTCGCTCTGCTAGCGAAAGTATTTTGGAAAGACTTCGCGCATTGCTCATGACGATGTCCCCGTAAAGCTGGCTGTCTCGAGGGAGTCATTGCTTAAATGCCATTGCCGCAACAAGGTCATTACAGCCGATAATGCGAGATTTCTCTTCACAAAATCTCCGTATGTATTGTCGCAGAGTGTCTTTTGCTCTCTTTCGGACAGAGAAAAGATGGTCATCATTCACCTCGATTGTCCGAAGTTGTGCGTATTCCTTCACAAATGCCAGGGCCAACTCTTCGAAGGACTCAATCGACCTCGGGGGAAGATGATTGGACCAAGTCATGGCTTGGCCTTGAAGAGAAGCTTGAAAAACTTTGCACATGAGCGCATCGTTAGACCTGTGGGGGATCATGACTCCTCAGTAGTAATCTATGTGTTTTACCAGGTGGGAGGCTCCTTTGAATGGAGTGAAGTTTGGCATTGTGAACCTCTGGGGGAATGGCTCCTCCTCAATATCCCTTATAAAAGGCGTAGAGAGCTGTATCTGGCGACGTAGATCGTCCTCTAGATTGCCACCTTGTTGAGCACGAAGGTGCATGTCCAGCATTTTTTGAACATCATTAGCCCGCAACGCTCCTCGCTGAGGCGATGAGTCCCCTTGTGCTAATCGTCGAGAACCTCTTTGAGCTTCTCCCCTTGATCTCTGGGATCGTACAGGGGAGTAGGCTTCATCTTCCCCTTTACTGCCGTGGGCAGATCGTTTTGGGTCTTTGTATAGAGCTCGAAGTTGCCCCCTGCTCCCATGTGAGTGCTGTGAGCGCTCTGCCCGTGAAGTTGCCCCAGTCTTATTTCCTTGCCGTTCACGTACTGATGGCTTTAGGCCTTGAGGGCTTTTTGCTTGGTAAGCATGACTTTCTTCACTGGAATCGCTTAGCGAAGTGTCTCGTGACATTGTTCAGCAGTGGACTAGTTCTTTCTCAGGACGCCTTTGAGCATGCTCCTGTTTTCCACGTGACGTGGAATGTCTGTCCTACTCTTGGACTGGTCTCTCTGCTAGGAGTTGCTGCAAGAGCTCTGATTGAAGTTGAACTTGTTTGCTTAACCCTTCAACTTGCCACGCCAAGTTGTCCTGGGGAGGTTGGTGACGACTTCTCCCTGAGATGTCATGACACCCATCCAAAAAGTCCCTTAGGACCATGTTTGTTGTGGGTCGATCATGTCGTGATGCATTTCCTATCAACCTCTCGTTTGCTTGTTGTAAAGTCGAAGTTCCTTCCCCTAGCGCAGGTATTTGGTTAGCTAGAGAGGGGAACGCTCCAAAACTGAAGGTTGGCCTCCCTTCAAGTGTCTCCATGGGTGATTCTATGGACACACGCCTGGGTTGAGTTGGTCGCTTCTCCGGAGTTTCAATGCGAGCCTCATTCCTTGTCTGAGCCGTTGAGGCAGAAACACCCTCTATAGCTGATCGAACGGATCGATGAACCTTAGCCATGCCGAATCAAAGAATTTTGAATTTGGAAAGCTGTTGATGGATAATTTGAACAACGTTCAGAATCTTCGAACAATGCCGATGAACGACGAACGAAGGGAGATGAACGATGAACAACGTTCAAAATCTTCGAACAATGTCGATGAACGACGAACGAAGAAAGATGAACGATGAACGAATTCTCGATGAGTGATGAACAACGTTCAAAATCTTCGAACAATGTCGATGAACGACGAACGAAGAAAGATGAACGATGAACAAATTCCTGATGAGCGATGAACAACGTTCAAAATCTTCGAACAATGTCGATGAACGACGAACGAAGAAAGATGAACTATGAACAAATGAGAGAGCTTCTTCTGAGTATATCTCAATAGTTCTCAATGAAAGCATCAATTGTTGAATCAAAGATTGAACTCGTCGCGAAAAGTCCTCACAATTCCTGCAAACAGCAAACAATTAGCTATCGTTGCTTCGATCGATTTATCCCGGGGGTTGTTCGACCAAGAACACTCCGATGCTTAAGTTAGCTTTGAAAGAGGAAAGGGATATACTTCGAAACGAAGAATCAACGTACCTTGGAAATGAAATGTGCATTACTATTTATAGGAAAATCTTGAGAGCCTTGGAGCGTTCTGATTGGTCGGTTGAATATTTAATTAATAAAAAATATATTATTAATTAAATATACTATTTAATAATTGTAATGATGGTTCATCATGATAGTAATGACAATTATTGTATTTTAATATCAATATTAATTATCCATTATTAAGAATAACGACAATTAATTCTCGGGGAGAATATTGATATTATGAAGATTTTAACCTGATCAAATAACGTATTTAACTGGTAAATAGATTATTTAATATGCGGGTGTTTTCAAATGATCAGCGTTATTGCCAGGGGCAATTTAGTCATTTTTGGGAATTACGGGCCACGTGGCAGCTCCATAATTTTCGGATGATTTTGGGTTCCACAATAATCTTCCAAAAATCCGAACAACATTATTGACAAGCTTAGGTATTTTCCTCTCTCTATTCTCTCTATCCTAAAGCTTATTGCATAAATCTCTCTCTCTTTCTCTATAATGGCCCGGATCTTGAGAAAATGTAAATTCAGAAAATAGAAAGGTAAAAAGACGATTTTGCCCCTAAAAGTTAACTAGTTGATTTTTTTCTATGGACATCTTTTGAGAATTCCGAGAAGACTGTTACGTAGATCTTGGGACCCTGATTTCATAGATAGACGACATCCCAAAATTGGAGGTTAGATGAATTTGTTATGGGTCATGAATGGCCTAGGGGCATTTTGGTCGTTGTTAACAAAAGGGTATTTTGGTCATTTTACCGTTGTGACATGTGATTAATATGAGTATTATAAAAAACTCTAAAGTTTTCCCTCCTTGCACTTATCCACTGACCCAAGTGGTGTTTAATATATGTGTGTGAGTTGAAATGGGCATTCACGGGGAGTGAGCCGAAAAAAAAGAAAAAAAAATAAAAAAAGAAAGAAGACATGGTAAGAAGGAGAAAACATAGAGAATAGAAAACAAGAAGAAGAAGAGGGGTGAAAGGTGATCAAGAAAATAAAGAAAGTAAAGGGAAACTGAAGGTTTGGGGAGAACAACTGACACGACCTATCCCAATCCCCCCGAGATTAACGCGGGATGTGCCATACTCCCGTCCGACACAAAGTGTCAAACAAGGGATAACTTAAACCTCAACCCGTTTGGACTTCTAGAGCGCGCCAAGATCGGTGGAGGAGTGTGATGTTTCGGTCACTGCTACAGCCTGCATCCGCGATCAACCTGAAGGGCATCAAAACCATTAAAAGCTGTGAGTGGACGAAAAATCAATAGTTTAATAAAATTCATTTAACAAAAGAAGACATTTATGCCCTTCACGGAAAAACATGCATGCATTCGAAAACCAATAATCAAACCATTTACTTTAATTAAATCATTAGGGTTTTAGCCCAAACCATAAATCCAAGTAGTGGGAACTCAGCCCAAAATCGTAAATCCAATCATATGGGCCACTGCCTAAAACCACCAACCCTGAAATACCATTTCATAAATCCAATAAATCTGAAATACAAATCCATAATACAGTAAATCCATAAATCACAATCCAACCAAACACCGTTATATACCAATCCTCGGCATCCCAGATGCCTGACATCCCAGACGTCTAGTAATAGCAATTCTGCTTCTGAGTCACTCTACAGTCCGGTCGCTCCGTAGGATGACCCCTCGCAGGCAATGCCTGACATCCCAGATGTCATGTCTAGAGCTACGCGTGCCCCTCGGTCTTAGCCGAGTCTCCCCAAGGTTCACCTAGGTCAAAGACCCTCCTTGGGGGGCAATATCATATCATCAAGATAATATATGGAAAACATTTCATAAATCACTTTTAAAACCTTTTAATTGGGCCTATGCCCGAGATTTTCATAAAACCATGATAAATCCACAAATGGGTCTCGTGCCCGAAGTATAACTTTCATAAACCGTTTCCACAAATCCAAATTCCAAATTCAAGGGACTCAGCCCGAAATTCCATTCCATAAACCGAATGGGCCTCCAACCCGATCATGTAAGTCAAATGAGCCTCCGGCCCGATGTCTCATTAAACCAAATGGACTCCAAGTCTGGTAGTTTTTAAATTAAATGGGTCTCAAGCCCGATTCCATATTTCCAAAATCTAAAACCATTCCATTAAGCCATCATTAAAACCCAAGCGCGTATAAACACAATAGAAAACCACAAACCTCAAAATACGTGCAGATACGTAAATACCGAATACCACAATCATATTCACAGAAATCATATATATAAAACATATAAACAGTTATGCATGCATCACATTTATGAAACCAATGTCCACTCATAGACAGTCCTAGTTGCCGCCTCGATACGCATGCCATAAGCCTTCCGAGGCTATATCACCATCACCGGAACATCCAGACTTGTCCAAATCACACTCGAAGATCACTAATCAACTATACAAGTCCATAAGATAAAACCCCAAAACTCCTGGAAAAGTCAACGTGTCCCGGACATGATTCCCGAGGTGAAAAACCTCGATTTGACCAACCTAACGATCTCTGATCGACCCGAAACCACCACCATTGGATCCGGATCATCGAAACCTTTAAAATGACATTGGGCCCACCTCAAAATTGGCACCCACGCCCCTACACGCCTGGTCAACCCAAAAGTCAACGTTGACGTTAGCACTGACAACCCTAACAGTGCCACGTGTCAAGTCCCCATTGGTCCATGTTTGACATGTCAATCTGACATTGTCAAATCTGAAATGATGACATCATCAATCATCCTTGACCTTAGTTGGGTTCTACAACCGGGTCACCGTGACCCCCGACTTGACCCGTTACGTTCTCCTTCGAATCTCAACTATTTTTTATGGGATTTCATCCTACATGTTCGTCTATCCAATCCCAATTGATCTATAAGCTCAAAATCTAGAAAAATGGCTTCGATTTTACCTGTGAACGTGTGAACAGTAATGGAAACTTGCAACCGTGCTCCGCTGTCGACTCCGGCCTCCTCCATCCCTGATATCGATTCCCATATGTCCATTCACCACCAGGAACACGTTCCAACATTTAGAATCGATCAACAAGAACCAAAAACTCATATTCAAATTTTGAACCTAAACTCACCGTTTCGGTTTCCAACCGCCTCAGACCACCAAACTGCTTGAAATCGATCCCAATGCACTCGTCTAAGTCCTAGGAACACTTTAGGATAATCCAAATTGATCAACAACCGTCACAAAATGTTTTCCCAAAAATGGGTTTAAGACAGGTTATGAGTTACCTTAGTCGTGGCCACCGCCGTGGCTCAGGCCGTTCCTCAAGCCCATGCCAGTTCCCAGTGTCTCAATCTCGTTTAATCACTCATTCCCTTAGTCTCTCACATGAACACAGAGAAGGATATGGTAGTGGGGTGGTATGTGTTTGTGTGTTTGTGTGTTTGTTTAAGAAGAAAATTAAAGAGTGAAGAAGATGAGTGCACATGAAAGGAAGAGAGATGGATATAGAAATCCACCAATCAAAACTAGATCCCCATTTTAAGGAATGTGACCAATGGGATGAGTGAGGCCCCACATTAATTAGTTTACCAATCAGATTTAATTAATATTTAATTCGAATCCCGAGACGTAAATTAACCCGATTCCGATCCCGTGACCATAACTTCCCCGTTCGATGTCTGATTTCGACGTGCCGCCTATCTACGGACTCGTGACATCCCGATCTACGTTACGATCATCGGTACTCGTATATTTGACTCTCAGGGTCAAAAGTCAACATTTTATCCAATTCCAAGGACAAAACGATCATTTCACACCGTCTGTCTGTATTCTCTCAAATAATCTCCGATTTGTCATACTAAATCCATAAGCAATTAATTATTTAATCTCGATATTCAGGATGGGTCATTAGAAGAAGTTTGATCGTTAAAATACGAAATATGGTTGCAAAATGGTGAAAATATATCCGGATCATGAGGGAAGGTTGTAACGACCCGTCCCAAATTTCTAAAGTAGATTAGTGACTAATCACGATTAGTGAGACTAATCGGTGATTAGTTAGGCGAAATCGGACGAACGATGCAAAATGACCGTTTTGCCCTTGGGTGTGGGCAAAATGTTGACTTTTCATTCGGGTGGTCAAATGGACTTTGACCGATGACCGTGATGTAGTTCGTGATGTCACGAGTTCATAGACAGGTGGCACCTTCAATTCTGACGTTCGAGGAAAAAGTTATGACATTCGGAAGTTTAGGGGCATTTTGGTAATTTTGGTTAAAAGGGGTCAAATGTTGATTTTTTGACTGAGATGTCCGATGGCCGAGGACCATTACGTAGATCGTGACGATACGAATCCATAGACATGCGGCACGTCGAATTTGGACGTTCGACGGCGAAGTTACGATTCACGAAAGTTCAAGGGTACTATTGCACGAATTACGAAACGACCTAACTTTTGGACTTTAGTGGGGCCCAGATATTTAATGGAGACCCAATGGATGAGTGACAAGTGTCACCCATCCACAGGCCACCTATATTGATACATTCATCGACCATTTTTCCTAATTCAAACCCAAATACCCGATCTCACCATTTTCTCTCATTTGTGCGACCCAAAACCCATCCAACCTTAACCCATGACCAGCCGTGAGGACCAGAGAGACTGAGGGAGCTGAGGTGGCCGGCCTGGAAGCCTGAACCGCCGTCCACGGCGGCGAGAGGAGGAGAAACCCGAGGGGTTCACGGTTAGCCATTTTCGATCCAATTTTCCATTTTTATTGTTATGGGTCATTTAGGTTGCTTCCAATGAATTAAATGGGTTATTAGGATTGTGTTAGGAAGGTTTTGGGAAGTTTTGGATGGCTGTACAACCATGGTGCAGTTTTGGGAAGCTTGAACCGTATGGTTCAAGAATGGAACCATGAGTTTTGTGTAGTTTTAGGTTGTTTTAATGAGTAGAAATGATAGGGAATGAATAGATATGAATTATAGGATTAATTAGGGTTGAAATCGGACCAAAATAGGGCAGGAAAACCACTGAACCGGTCACGCCGGTTCAGCACAGTGTCTGTGAACAGTGAACCAGTTCAGCTGGAGGTAGGTGACGATGAACAGTATTTTTGATATTCTTGGGGCGCGTGGGCCATAATTTGGGTAAGTGTTCAACATATGAAATCTTCTATTCGATGTAGCGAAGATTTTGGGACTGGTCTCAAGTCAATCGGACATCGTTTCGATAGGTTTCGGGCTGTCGGAAGGTTTATGGTCGGTTTAAAAATAGTTAAAAGTTTGGGAAAATTACGGGGCTTTAATGAGAGGTTAATTAAGTAGTTAGTAACCTTCTATTAAAATTTGGATAGGTTTGGGAGTCCTGGTGATAGCGATTGGCCCGGGAGACGATTATGGCACGTGTATCGAGGCGCGGCTTCGAACGGTCTGTGAGTGGACCTTGTTTTCTAAATTGGTGCATGCATAAATGTTTATTATATGTTTTAAATACTTTTTTGTGTTTCCATGAGTGCATTTGGATGTCTGGTTACGTATAGGCACGTATTTCGAGGTTTCGACCCTATACGGTGCCTATACGGGTCTGTATGTCTTTATTGGTCTAAATGAAATGGTTTTGGATTTCCAAAAGGATAATGAATGTGATTTGATAATTTTGATTTGGATGTTTGTGAATTATATGGTTTCACGTATTTCGATGCGATTTACGTGCTTGCACGGAAATCGAGGTTTTCCTATTTTACACTGATTTTCCATACTTATGGTTTTGGATATGATTTCATGAAATGGTTTTGGAATTGGAAAGGTAAACTTGATTTATTAACTCTCGGACTTGAGGTCCATTTCATTTAACGAGGCATCGGGCCGGAGGCCCAGTTGGTTTACGATTCGGACTGGAGGTCCAGTTTGTATGTGGATTCGGGCCTAGGGCCCAGTTATGTGTTATGATGGTGATTTCGGGTCAGGGACCCTAGAAATGGTTTTTACGGGTCATGACGGTTTATGGGAACCGGCATGAACCCTTGAAATGGATTTACGGGTCATGAAGGTTTATGGGAACCGGCATGAACCTATGAAAGGTTTTATGGTTCATGACGGCTTATGAGGGGCCGGGCATGAATCCTGGAAAGGTTTAAAGAATGATTTCAAACGGTTTTTCATATTCCATCCTTTATATGTGATTGTCTCCTCCGGGGAGGGTCGTTGGCCTGGGTGGACCCCGGAGTAGTCACGGAGCACTGACTGAGTGGAGTCGCCCCCTAGTTGGGTTCCTTACTCTCAGGATGGGCATGGTTTGTTACCTCCAGGGAGAGTCACTGATCTACGAACATTGACCTGGGTGGATCATGGAGAGACTTGGGTTTGAGACCCCGGTTAGCACACGTGTAGCTTTATTTTACCGTGACAGGTTCTGGATATGAAATATAATGGATAAACATGATTTCAATTGGTTTGGGAAATTGTGTTTATAATGATAAATGGATTTGGGCTGAGATCCCACGTATGTTTATTATACTATGGTTTTCTATAAATGGTTTTGGGCAGGAGCCCGGTTGACTTGTATTTACAGAATTTGGGGCTGAGACCCTAATTATGGATGTTTTAACATATATGATTTGATAAATGGTTTTACTATGCATACATGCTTTTTAGTGAAGGGTATAAAGGTATTTTATGAAATATGATTTATAAACACTTTATTTTTGTCCACTCACAGTCTTTCTGTTTTTAATACCCTTCAGGTTGACATCGGATGTGGACTGTAGCAGAGACCGAGATATCACATGCCTCCTCTGGATCCTGGCGTACTCTGATAGCCCGGGAGGGCAAAGGTCGGAAATATCCCTTGTCTGACACTTCGTGTCAGACGGGAGCAGGGTCATCCCGCGTTAATTCCGGGGGGATTGGGATGGGTCCTGTCAACGTGGTATCAGAGCGGGGTTGTCTCTATTCGAGTAACCGTGTAGCTCTTGGAGTATGTACGCAGGTCGAGGATGTGATATCTCAATGGGCTACAGTTCGTGGTCAACCTGATAGTGGGATGCCGATACGATAGTTAGTAGGAATGGATCGTGGAATTTCTTGGTTCGGCATTTGATGCCTTGGTTGCCATAGTTCTGTCAAGGTTGGCAGTGTGGGACCGTACAGAAGGATTAACGTATTCGTACTTGAGAGTTGGAATCGTGTGACGGTTAGTTGGGATCGTCTTTCACGATGTTGTAGGATCGGTTCCGACGACTGGTTCGGGATTGTGACCATCAGATGATCGGATATTGGTAAGTTAAATGGACTTACTGCTTATGGCAGTTAGCGGTCGGATTCGTGGAATCCTAGTTGGATTAACGGTAGGATTAGATTGACGTCCTTGCGATATCAAAACCGTGGGGTCGGTCAGATTGTGGATTGTACTGCAGTTGGTAGCTTACAGTTGGGTTCAGAGTGACCCTAGGTGTGATCGTGGAACCCTACCTTGGGTGTATGGTTCGAAAATGTGAGTTCACGAGTGGTTTGACTTGGACGACTATTCAGATTTGGATTCGTTAGTCGGTCTAGTCATGTCAGCTTTTGTTGGGACTGCACTCTGCAGTTGAGGTTTTACTTATCGGTTAGACCTAGTAGGAGGTCGTGCTACCATAGTTGTGATGGATTATTTGAACAACTAAGGTCATGGATGACCTGGTAAACGACATTGGTTGAGTCGAGTTACGACCGATTAGTGATTGGTTTGACAAGTTATCAGGGTTGGTACTTGTCGATGGAATCCCTGAGTGGGATGCAGAGTGGTTGTAGTTACGGTTGTCGGGAATAGGGGACGTTCATGGGACGTTTCCTGACAGGACCGCCCCCAAATAGGGCATTGTTAACCGTGCCCGATCCTACTCCCGATTGGCAAGACGACTGAAATTACCAAGTTACCCTCAGTACTTGCCAGACCAGGGATAGCCACACGTGCTTACTCATACCTTCGCCTCTCGATCAGCCTCGACCAACGCGCCACGACCTGGAGGGTCAATAAAAACCAAAAAATGTGAGTGGACAAAAATAAATCAGTTTATAAAAACAGTTACAAAAGACGTTTTTACCCTCCGCGTAAAACCAATGCATGCATAAAAAAATCATTTCGCAGTCGGTTAACATTTTCAACATAAGAAAATCCATGTATCAAATTCCAACAGAAGGAAAACTCGTATGAAACTCAAAATCAATCTTTCCTTTCCCAACCATCGGGTCTTAGAACACAATCATAAACACCGAGCCTCAGCCCCAACCACGTATCAAACCCCAGAACACAACATAATCCAAAACCATCAACCATAAAACCAGGCCACAGCCTCACACATCCGAAACATCAGAAACAACAATAAATCACAAGTCAAACATTTTGCTGGATATCAAGTGCGCCCGAGTCTTTAAACTCAAAACCATGCGCATAATCAGGCCTTCCCGGGATTTCAACGAGTCTTTAAACTCAGAACATAATCAATAGGCCTCGTGGGTATCACAATAAACGAGTCTTTAAACTCACGAGTCTTTAAACTCACGAGTCTTTAAACTCATTAAGTGCCCTCCCCCGTCATCAATTAACCGAGTCTTTAAACTCAAAACGTGCTCCAGCAATAGCACCGGGTCTTTAAACCCAAAACAGTTTTCAAAGGGTCTTTAAACCCAAAACATTTTTCAATCACAACAACTCGGGATCCATCCCGAAATCGCATTTTTCACAACAGGACTCATGGTCCGAATTTCCACATTCAAATCCCCAAATCATACTTCACAAAACATATTCAAATCATCATTAAACACGGGGCATGTATAATCACACCAAATCACTTATTAAATCGTCTTCCATTCCCGAATTCGAATTCGCAATAATGATTCCGTAAGCCGGCATCCGGAAGCATCATCCCGAACATAAACCAAGAATCCATTTTCAAACTTCCGAAAATCGATGTCTCGTTATTCAAAATTACTTTTGTGCCACGAGCATCAAGCCCAAAATCACTTTTTTCAAAATCCGTTTTAAATCCTTGAAAATACCTCATATTTCAAATCTCAAGGTCAAGACATCAAAACCACAATCATAATCACCAAAATCACGGTCCAATCAAAGCATACTCGAAATCTCGTAAAACATGCAAATCTGGGACATTCCCGAAAAACGTGTCAAAACCGTAAACCGTACTCACAACCGAAATCAAAACATCTTAAAAACATGATACGCACAAGTCATATAAAATCTTTCGTTAAACCATCATCCAAAACATACGGAAAACCATATCTCGAAATACGTGCAAATTCGTGTGCATATAAAAAATACGTATAAATATCGAAATCGAAATCAATCACAAATCATAATCATAATCATAGAAATCATAGAAATATTTATGCATGCATTAAATTTTGAAAGCAACGTCCACTCACACACCATTCTTAAGGCTCGGTTTCGCGCCGCACGCATTCCTGTAATTTCCGGCATTTTCCAGAAAACCCGAATCCTGTCCGAAATCACACTCCAGGTTCAGTAAGGTCTCAAATAACAACGTACCAATTCCCCATAAATTTCCGGGAATTATTCGTTAATTAAAAACGTAACCTAAACTTTCGGACCTTCGGAATAACATCGAAACGGTGTCCGATAAATTCGAAACCAACGTTAAAATGTTCGTTACATTGTATAGGACAAAAGTCATGTTGGACGTACCTCGAAAATCAGGCCCACGCGCCCTCACGCGCCGCCGTGAGTGGCTGCGCATGGAGGCCACTCGCCTGCTACAGTGCCTGTACAGTTCTTCGTCCCAACCCGACTAGCTGCTAAACGGGCCGCTCGACCCGCGTGATGACCCGTTTCGATCCCTGCGAATCTCAAGTTGTTTCCCTCAATTGTTTCAGTCTAGAGCATCTTCATAATCCTAATTACGGTTCTGTAACTTAACTTTCAACAACCCTTACCTTAATCCGTCCATCCCAGCTTGATTTTCCGACGAACAACCGACCATTGTTCATCACTGGAAGTGCATCAATACTCATCGTTTTCTTCAATTGCTTCACTCAGTAGCATCGCAGGATCCATAAGAACATGCTTCTGAGCTCAATTTCAAGGTCTCAAGCCTCCAACCATCTGGACTCCACCACGACCTGTTCCCAGAAACTGAACTCCAGTCTGGGGTCAAAACACTACCAATCCCATTCGATTTTTGCGTGGTTGCAGTCGACACCAGCTCAAGAAGCTGATCATGATCTCTGTTTGGGCCCTCACATCTTACAAATTAACATTTTAATTTTTCCCTCCAATTTCTAAAATTTCGATTTCAGACTCTCTGCTCTCTCAAACTCCCCAGTGCCTCTCTGTTTCTCTCCATCCTCCCCAAAACCCATTAGACCACCTCACTCCCTCAAACAATGTAGCCCGTGCTCTGCCCAACCTCTCAATTTCCAAAAACAATTTTACAAATGCTCTGCTCTCAAGTTCCAATAGCACGCCCGGTTTCAGTCTCAGTTCAAACCCCCCGTGCTCTGCAATCTGTCCCAGCCACGGCAAGGTGTTCCCACGATCTCAACTGACCCCAAAGCACTCACAATTAACAATTCATTTCACTCAGCCCAACCATTTTTCTTCATAAACCAATCCATACCCGTGCTCTGTTTGAAGAATCTCCCCACACACGGTTGTACCAAGTGCAGAAGCCAAATTACCATTTTGCCCTCACCTGCCAAATTACCGAAATGCCCCTCACGCGTCCTAGACCCGTAACTTGGTCATTCGAGCTCCGATGACGCGTGCCGCCTGTTGTTGTACTCGGGGCCTCGAGACGAACCTAACGGCCTTCGAGTCGTGTGAAAATCAATTGTATTTCAAAAAGTCAACATTTCCCCCCTAATCGTCCAAATTACGGAAATGCCCTTGAACTTCCGAACGTCATAACTTTCACCACGAGAGTCGGAATCGAACGTGTCACCTGTCTATAAACTCGTGACGTCCCAAACTATGTCACGGTCATTGGTCAAAGTCCATTTGACCGCCCGAATAAAAAGTCAACATTTTACCCACGACTAGGGGCAAAATGGTCATTTTGCATCGTTCGTCCGATTCCGCCCAACTAATCACCGAGTAACCCTACTATTCATGATTAGTTACTAACTTAATCCCGAATTCCGAGATGGGTCGTTACATTTCCTTTTCTCGTATGAGTTGTCAGGGTGACTGTACCTAGAGTTGTTGGGTACGAGGGAGGCAGAGTTTCTCCAATTCGAGCAGAGGTACGGGATCGTCGCTCGGTATGAGCGGAGATCTAGAGTTGTCTGATTCGCACACTTTGTGCTGATGCTGACAGATGATGATACGGGTACTAGCGCTAGTGCTGGTGCCGGTGATTGTGATGACGTTGAGTCACATCCAACGTGATGGGCATGTGTTCGGTATCTGTGGTCCGACAGTGGATCACGGATAGAGTTAAATTGGTGATGGACACGTGGTTGATGTCCAGGTATGTGGTTTCCAATCTTGTTGGAACTTCGGAATCGCGAAAGGTTGCGATTGAGGTGACACGAGTAATGCGAGTTTTCCGCATTAGTAGTGGGTATTTCGAAGTCGTTTTGGGTGACTTCTCAGGTTCTACCATGGTAGATGATGTTGATGATGTAGATGTTGTTGGTTGCCACTAATACACTGATCGTGTATTGGTTGGTGGACCCGTGATTTGTCTTGGGTCATCAGGTGGATTGAGCATATCGAAGTTAGGTGACTGAGATTTCTCATTTTCTGCTTAGTGGCAGATGATGTTGATTACGTGGCGTGGTGAGTGCAACGAGTTTTGTTTGCATTCACGTAGGTTGAGTTTTGATGTCATATTTTGGTATCATCCTTGATTTTCTAGGTGGAATGCCAAGGATTGATACGAGGTAATCAGTGAGAACCCACAGTCTCGGCGTGTCTCGTCATTGCCTAATTTATTTAGATGTGGGAATTGGTTTAGGACTTTGGGTATCGTCATGGATCTGGATCGTGATCTTGATGATCCACATAGGTGGAGAGTTTGTCACTCTTACTTGGATGTTTGCGTTGATGATGATGGGACTGAACTTCTTTTCGAGGTAAATCCCGTATGGTATATTACTCAGGTGAGTAGTTTTCCGACAAGGGAGGATTTGGTCAGCCTTAGAGACGTGTTGATATTGGGATTGGCTTCCCTATGAAGTCAATCAAATGTAATGTGTAATCGGTTGAACAGGTATCCGATAGGTTCGGATATAGTGCGTCACGGTAGACGAGAACGAGATTTCGGATTTTGGAATCAGATTTCTGGATGATGATTCAGGATTTGATTTTGAAACTTGAAAGGGTTTTCTGGATGTGGGTTCTGGAATCAGATTCTGGGTGGCGATTCAGGATTTGATTCTGGAGCTCGACAGTGGATTTCCTTTTATGGATTTGGGTTTAGAATGGTTATTCCAAATGTTAGCTTACGGAATGATGATTTCGGATTCGGATTTGGCCGTGATTATGAATATGATTTCTGGGTTTGGATTCGAGATTTCTTACGAAATTGCGGATTCGGATTCAGATTTGGAAATGGATAATGGGTCAGAGTTTCGATTTATCTAATATTGGATTGGACATATGAAATCTATTATAGAAACGTGATTGACTACAACCTATGTAACACCCCGGAAATTCGAAGATTTTAATATTGTAATTTAATGTATGAATTGACGTTTTCGCCCTTGTGAATGGTATGACCAAATTGTTAACTTTTTGATTAGTGGGTTAAATGGACTTTGACCAGTGACCGTGACGTAGTTCGGGACGTCACGAGTTCATAGACAGGTGGCACATCCAATTCGGACGATCGGGGAAAAAGTTATGACTATCGGAAGTTCAGGGGCATTACCGTAATTTGGACTTTCGGGGCGAAAATGTTGAATTTTCTTTTAGCAACAAATTTTTGCATGACTCAAGGACCGTTAGGTAGGTATCGATGTCCTGAGTCCGTAAACAGGCGGCACGCCGAAATCGAACTTCGTATGGCTGAGTTACGGGTCTAGGAAGTGAGGGGCATTTTGGTAATTATTGAACCAGGGGCATTTTGGTCATTTTGCCCTGGTTACTGTAGCAACCGCGGGGGGACACGGGCAAAACCACCATGTGCGGTGGCTCTGGGTGCGATTTGATTACTGGTGTGTGTGCTGGAAAGTATTGATTGTTTAAACCTTTTTGAAACATCAAACGTGGTCTGATTCATCCAGCTACACGATCAAATTGTTAATTGAAATTCGAAGCTTTCGGGGGACAAAATTTCAGTGGACAGATTGGACACCCACGAGCCTCTGGGACGGTTCAATTGTTTTAAACTGAATAGGAATCGTGTAAGCTTCATTCTGCTGTTGAAGGAACTGAGAATAGGTGAGGAAACCAGAGAAACCATTTCGGGCAAAATTGGAGGGAAAATCGGGTTTTGATTTCTGGTGAGTGTTGGACCAAAACAAGGACTGGTTTAGTCTTCTGGGAGTGTTTGGAACTCAACCACATCGAAATCGAAGGCTATCAGCCACGGTTGAGCTGGGACGGAGGCTGCCGTTTTCAGAGAAGTTGCAGAGCTTGGGACGACAATCTTCAGGTACTCTCAGACCCAATTGACCGTTCATATTAGTTCGTTTTGATCCTATTGTGCTGCCTGTGAAGTGAATTGAAGTTTGAATTAGAAAACAGGAAGTTCTGGTGATTGACCCGATTGGTTGATCACGGGTCAATGGGTCGTTTGGAGATGTGTCGAGGTTGATTTTTGTCACAGAACCTAAATTGGATAGTTATTTAACATGTTAGGATCAAAAACGAAGGAAATTGATTAAGGATTGGAGGTTGATTAACCGGGTCGAGCCGCGGGTGGCAGACCCGTATTACAGACAAACGGGTGAAGGTGGTGACACTGTAGCTACAATGTCAGGCGCGTGACTTTCACGCGCAGCCACTTTGGGCGGCGCGTGAGGGCGCGTTAGACCTTATCTCCAATCACGATCAACATGAATTTTGTTCCTCTCATCATTCTGAACATTTTTGGTGAATTAACCATGTTAATCTGAGATAGTTTTGATGGGTCAGTTTAGGGCCGGTTGTCTCGGGAAACGTGTTGGACGGTTTTCCCGAGCCGGTTTCTGTTTCGGGTTATTTGAATAAATTTTTAAGACTTATTGTGACCCTTACGTATGATTTGGACTGACAGGAATTGTACGATAATCCCGGTACAAGTTCGTACGCACAGTTTCACCGCGGGATCGTACTGTGAGTGGGCCCGATTTCATTAAACCCTTGCATGCTTAAATGTTTTCTAATTTACTTATATGTTCACATGTTGGAATCAATAAATGGTTTTTATGATATTGAAATTTCGGTTATGGCACGTTTCACGGTATTTGGGCATGAGACCCGTTTGATGAAACGTAACGATCTGTTCGAATTTTACCCATGTATACATATATGTTTTGCATGTGGATATCAATAAAATGTATTTGGTACTGCACTGTATAGATCCTTCCATATTATATTGTCTCCTCTTGATGAGGTACCCCGGAGAGGTCACGGACGTCTAGGACGTCCAGCGTCTATGACGCTAAGCATCGGGGATGCTGTAACCGAACAGGGTTCGGGATTGAACTCGGAATTGAGACCCGAGTGGCACGCGTAGCCTTGTGATTGTGACCTTATTGGACGTCAGGGACGTCAGACATCAGGGATGTCGGGATTGGAGTGTATAGTGCAGTGGCTAAAATTTTGTTTATGGTATTATTATATGCCTTATGGTTTATATTATATGATTGATGGTTTTAATTTCGGTGGCATGCATGTTTGGAAAACGGAGGGGTAAATTATATGTTTTACTTATCAAATGATTTTATAAACTTGAGTTTCGGTCCACTCACCCTTAATTTTTTGGTAATCCCTCCAGGTCGTGCTAATGAGGTAGATGAGGAACCTGAGGCTGAGGCATAAATCCACTTCTGCGTACCTGAACCCCTGTTGGGTGGTGTACCCGCAGGTTTATGTTAGAGTCGTGCTCGCAACTTGTAGTTTGGATTTCATCCCTTGTCTGACATCTGTTTATTCCGGATTTGATGTAAAACTTTAATTTGGTTTTTATGCATTTGAATGTTTAAGGTTAAAATTGGAACATTATTTTGGGTGTCAGACGGGAGCAGGGCACGTCCCCTTGTGGTCCTAGAGAGGATCGGGGCGGGTCCTATCAGCTTGGTATCAGAGCACTAGGTTGTGGTCAACATGCTAGACTAGCGATTAGTACTAGTTACTTTTCGACTTTTAAGGATATTATTATCTGATCTATGCCTCTTGACAGTTAGTTATGCCTCCTAGGAGAATTCCTCATACACGAACTGACGAGGATCTGGAAAGGGAAATGGAATGCGCAAGCATTGAGCGGGCTCAACGTCTGGGAGCCACTCCTTTCAACGGGGGATCGAACCCCGAAGATGCTCATGATTGGATCACCAAATGGGAAACGATCTTCACGGTGATGCACTGCCCTCCGGGAGAACATGTAACTTTGGCAGCCTTCTTGCTGGAAGGAGGAGCCTACCAGTGGTGGCACGGCCTTGAAATGTCTGGGTGGTCTGTCCATACCACTACTTGGGAAGCTTTCCGTTCCCGATTTCTGGACCAGTACTACCCGCGATCATTTCGCGCGGCACGGGAGGCTGAGTTCCTACGGCTGGAGCAGGGGGATATGCCCGTTGCGGACTACGAGCAGACTTTCGGAAAACTATCCCGGTTCGCTGCATCATTCGTGAGCACGGAGGAGGACAAATGCCAAAGGTTTGAGCTTGGACTCCGAGGGGAGATCCGGGCAAGTGTGATTGCTGCTACTCATGCTTCTCTAAGAGATATGGTCGACGCTGCGGTGCGTGTCGAGGCCAGTCTGGCAGCACACCAGACACGACAGCCTTCGGGAGAGGGGCGACGTCAGGATCGCCCACCCAGTGGGCCATCAGGCCAGAAGAACAAGGGAGGGGGCTACAGGGGAGCACCCTCATCCTTCAAGGGTCGTGGCTGGTCAGGTCGACGCGGAGGCTCTCAGGGCAGAGGATCAGGATACAACTCTGGGCAGCGTTCATCTTGGAGCGGTGCTTCTAGTGGGCATTCGGACAGGCCGAGGCCAGTAACCTGTTTTGCTTGCGGAGAGGAGGGCCACTATGCCTGTGATTGCCCGCAGTTGCCCAAGAACAACGATGCTGGGGGCTCTAGTGTGGTGCAGAGCACGGCTTCCCACACTAATGGAGGTCGCGGTCAGGGAGGTGACCGTGGTGCTAGGCGTGGCGCGCGCGGGCGCGGACGGAATGGAAGGCCTAGGGCTCAAGTGTTTGCAATGACCCAGCAGCAGGCGAGGACTGCCCCAGGCGTGGTTACAGGTACACTACATATCCTAAACCTTCTTGTACGTGTATTGATGGATGCAGGGGCTACACATTCTTTTATTTCGAAGAGTTGTGCTGGTATGCTTGATTGTGTGGTATCAGCCTTAGATTGTGAAATGGGTGTTGGCACCCCGATGAGCATCGTGTACCTTGTGAATCAGGTGATTCGGAGGTGCCCGGTGAGAATTGAGGATTTGGATTTACCAGCGGATCTAATTATTTTGGATATCCACGACTTCGATGTAATTTTGGGGATGGATTGGCTATCGGAGCATGGGTCGCTCATCGATTGCTGTAGCAAGCAAGTGATTCTGCGAAGCCTGGGTTTGCCGGAGGTTATCTTCCAAGGGGAGCGTGACGGTTCGCCTCCTGAAGTGATTTCTTCACTTACTGCTACCAAACTTCTACGGAAGGGATGCCAGGGTTATCTGGCGCATGTCGTGTCGGATCAGGTTGATACTCCGGGTATCGACGAGATACCGGTGGTGCGTGAGTTTCCGGATGTGTTCCCGGAAGACTTACCTGGATTACCGCCATCGCGGGAGATCGAGTTTACAATTGAACTACTCCCCGGTACCCGACCTATATCTCAGGCACCATACCGGATGGCGTCGGCCGAGTTACGAGAACTCAAAACTCAATTGCAAGAGTTGGTGGATTTGGGATATGTCCGACCGAGTACTTCACCATGGGGAGCACCGGTGTTGTTCGTAAAGAAGAAGGAGGGGAGTCTCCGTTTTTGTATTGACTATCGACAACTCAACAAGGTGACACTGAGGAACCAGTATCCTCTACCCAGGATCGATGACCTTTTTGACCAGTTGCGGGGAGCACAGTGCTTCTCGAAGATCGATTTGCGGTCTGGGTATCACCAACTGAGGATTTCGGAGGAGGATATTCCGAAAACTGCTTTTCGAACCCGTTATGGACACTACGAGTTCCTGGTTATGCCTTTTGGTTTGACGAATGCTCCAGCAGCATTCATGGATCTGATGAACCGGGTCTTCCGACCCTACTTGGATAAATTCGTGATTGTGTTCATCGATGATATCTTGGTGTACTCGAGGAGTGCCCGAGCACATGAGGAGCATCTACGGTTGGTGTTGTAGAAGCTGAGACAAGAACAGTTGTACGCCAAGCTGAGCAAGTGTCAGTTTTGGCTGGGCAGTATTGGTTTTCTGGGACACGTGATATCAACGGATGGGATTAGCGTGGATCCCCAGAAAACTGAAGCGGTGACTAACTGGGCTAGACCGACAACGGTAACGGCGGTGCAGAGTTTTGTCGGGTTAGCTGGTTACTACCGAAGATTCGTGGAGGGTTTCTCCAAGATTGCTGCACCCTTGACTCGTTTAACTCGGAAAGGAGTAAAGTTTATTTGGGACGAGCAGTGTGATCGGAGTTTTCAAGAATTGAAAGATCGATTGACCACTGCACCTGTCCTTGCATTGGCGGATGACAGTGGAGAATTCGTGGTCTTTAGTGACGCATCACTACAAGGTTTGGGCTGCGTGTTGATGCAGACTGGTAAGGTTATCGCCTACGCATCCCGGCAGCTGAAGATTCATGAGTTGAACTACCCTACCCCTGATTTGGAGTTGGCAGCGGTGGTTCATGCTCAAAAAATCTGGAGACATTACCTATTCGGCGCAACGTGTCGGATATACACCGACCACCAGAGCCTAAAGTACCTATTCACTCAGAAGGAGCTTAACATGAGACAACAGAGATGGTTAGAGCCGCTGAAGGATTATGACTGTACGATTGAGTACCATCCGGGTAAGGCCAATGTGGTGGCTGATGCACTCAGCAGGAAGTCAGCGGGATCTGTTGCACACCTAGGGATGGTGTATCTTCCTTTGCTGGTGGAACTCCGGAAGGCGGGAGTTATTTTGGATACAAATGAGCATGGAGCTTTGTTGGCCAGCTTCCATGTACGACCCGTACTGATTGATTGGATCATCGAGGCACAACTTCAGGATCCGAT
The DNA here is from genome assembly GCA_032719365.1 of Prinsepia uniflora. Taxonomy (NCBI): domain Eukaryota; kingdom Viridiplantae; phylum Streptophyta; class Magnoliopsida; order Rosales; family Rosaceae; genus Prinsepia; species Prinsepia uniflora. The sequence continues at coordinate 52,057,182 of CM064874.1, read as the reverse complement.
ACTCTGTATTTACAGGATTGAGGTCGATGCGGATGAGAGACAAGATTTTACCATCCGGGATGATGGAGCACTGGTAAAGTTGGGCCGGTTGTGTGTACCTGCAGTGGCAGAGATACGGACCGAGATTCTTGAGGAGGCCCATAGTTCGGCCTATGCTATGCATCCGGGAGGTACAAAGATGTACCGTACACTCCGGAATCATTATTGGTGGCCAGGAATGAAGAAGGATATTGCTGAGTTCGTAAGCAAATGCTTAACCTGTCAGCAGGTTAAGGCGGAACGGCAGAGACCTTATGGGGCAATGCAGCCACTTCCGATTCCCGAGTGGAAGTGAGATCACATCACCATGGACTTCGTCTTTAAGTTACCGAGGACTCAGAGTGGAGTTGACGGGGTGTGGGTGATCGTGGACCGGTTAACCAAGTCAGCCCATTTTCTGCCAGTACAGGAAACTTATAAACCTAACCGACTGGCTCAGTTGTTCGTAAAAGAAATCATACGATTGCATGGTACACCGGAATCGATCGTGTCCGATCGTGATTCGCGTTTCACTTCCAGGTTCTGACGGAATTTACAAGCTACTTTGGGAACAACCCTACGTTTCAGTACTGCGTTCCATCCACAGATCGATGGACAGTCTGAACGGACCATTCAGACCCTGGAGGACATGATGAGGTCTTGCGTACTACAGTTTCAAGATTCTTGGGATACTCATTTGCCATTGATGGAATTCGCTTACAACAACAGCTATCAGACAAGCATCGGGATGGCACCTTATGAGGCACTGTATGGTCGATAGCGCAGGACACCTATCTGCTGGATGGAGATACGGGAGCGAGCGGCTGTAGGGCCAGAATTGATGGACTTAACCCTGGAGACAGTTCGAGTTATCAAGGAGAGATTGAAGGCGGCACAGGATCGCCAAAAGAGTTATGCCGATCGACGGATTCGAGACTTAGAATTTGAAGTGGGAGATTTTGTCTTCCTGAAGTTATCTCCGTGGAAAGGGATTATCCGTTTTGATCGACGGGGGAAACTGAGTCCGCGTTTTATCGGACCATATGAGATCGTGGAGAGGATCGGCAGGGTTGCATACAGATTGGCACTACCTCCAGAACTTTCTAGAGTTCACGATGTGTTTCACGTATCGATGCTGCAGAAGTACGTACATGATGCTTCCCATGTACTGGGGGAGTAACCTATCGAACTCCGAGGGGATTTGAGCTTCGAGGAACAACCAATGCAGATTTTGGAATGGAAAGACAAGGTACTACGTCGGAAGACGATTCCTCTCGTGAAGATTCTCTGGAGAAACCAGAATGTGGAAGAAGCCACATGGGAGCCTGAGGCTCAGATGCGAGAACAATTTCCTCATTTGTCCCGAAATTTCTTAAGGGGGGAAGGTTGTAACACCCCGGAAATTCGAAAATTTTAATATTGTAATTTAATGTATGAATTGACGTTTTCACCCTTGTGAATGGTATGGCCAAATTGTTGACTTTTTGATTAGTGGGTCAAATGGACTTTGACCAGTGACCGTGACGTAGTTCGGGACGTCACGAGTTCAAAGACACAGGTGGCACGTCCAATTCGGACGATCGGGGAAAAAGTTATGACTATCGGAAGTTCATGGGCATTACCGTAATTTGGACTTTCGGGGCGAAAATGTTGACTTTTCTTTTGGCAACAAATTTTTGCATGACTCAAGGACCGTTAGGTAGGTCTCGATGTCCTGAGTCCGTAGACAGGCGGCACGCCGAAATCGGACTTCGTATGGCGGAGTTACGGGTCTAGGAAGTGAGGGGAATTCTGGTAATTATTGAACCAGGGGCATTTTGGTCATTTTGCCCTGGTTACTGTAGCAACCGCGGGGGGACACGGGCAGAACCACCATGTGCGGTGGCTCTGAGTGTGATTTAATTACTGGTGTGTGTGCTGGAAAGTATTGATTGTTTAAACCTTTTTGAAACATCAAACGTGGTGTGATTCATCCAGCTACACGATCAAATTGTTAATTGAAATTCGAAGCTTTCGGGGGACAAAATTTCAGTGGACAGATTGGACACCCACGAGCCTCTGGGACGGTTCAATTGTTTTAAACTGAATAGGAATCGTGTAAGCTTCATTCTGCTGTTGAAGGAACTGAGAATAGGTGAGGAAACCAGAGAAACCATTTCGGGCAAAATTGGAGGGAAAATCGGGTTTTGATTTCTAGTGAGTGTTGGACCAAAACAAGGCCTGGTTTAGTCTTCTGGGAGTGTTTGGAACTCAACCACATCGAAATCGAAGGCTATCAGCCACAGTTGAACTGGGACGGAGGCTGCCGCTTTCAGAGAAGTTGCAGAGCTTAGGACGACAATCTTCAGGTACTCTCAGACCCAATTGATCGTTCATATTAGTTCGTTTTGATCCTATTGTGCTGCCTGTGAAGTGAATTGAAGTTTGAATTAGAAACAAGGAAGTTCTGGTGATTGACCCGATTGGTTGATCACGGGTCAATAGGTAGTTTGGAGATGTGTCGAGGTTGATTTTTGTCACAGAACCTAAATTGGATAGTTATTTAACATGTTAGGATAAAAAACGAAGGAAATTGATTAAGGATTGGGGGTTGATTAACCGGGTCGAGCCGCGGGTGGCAGACCCGTATTACAGACAAACGGGTGAAGGTGGTGGCACTGTAGCTACAGTGTCAGGCGCGTGACTTTCACGCGCAGCCACTTTGGGCGGCGCGTGAGGGCGCGTTAGACCTTATCTCCGATCACAATCAACATGACTTTTGTTCCTCTCATCATTCTGAACATTTTTGGTGAATTAACCATGTTAATCTGAGATAGTTTTGATGGGTCAGTTTAGGGCCGGTTGTCTCGGGAAACGTGTTGGACGGTTTTCCCGAGCCGGTTTCTATTTCGGGTTATTTGAATAAATGTTTAAGACTTGTTGTGACCCTTACGTATGATTTGGACTAACAGAAATTGTACGATAATCCCGGTACAAGTTCGTACGCACAGTTTCACCGCGGGATCGTACTGTGAATGGGCCCGATTTCATTAAACCCTTGCATGCTTAAATGTTTTCTGATTTACTTATATGTTCACATGCTGGAATCAATAAATGGTTTTGATGATATTGAAATTTCGGTTATGGCACGTTTCACGGTATTTGTGCATGAGACCCGTTTGATGAAACGTAACGATCTGTTCGAATTTTACCCATGTATACATATATGTTTTTCATGTGGATATCAATAAAATGTATTTGGTACTGCACTGTATAGATCCTTCCATATTATATTGTCTCCTCCGGATGAGGTACCCCAGAGAGGTCACGGACGTCTAGGACGTCCAGCGTCTATGACGCTAAGCATTGGGGATGCTGTAACCGAACAAGGTTCGGGGATTGAACTCGGAATTGAGACCCGAGTGGCACGCGTAACCTTGTGATTGTGACCTTATTGGACGTCAGGGACGTCAAACATCAGGGATGTCGGGATTGGAGTGTATAGTGCAGTGGCTAAAATTTTGTTTATCGTATTATTATATGCCTTATGGTTTATCATCACTTTTCAATAAAATCGAAAAACCAAACATTTACCCGAAAATTTCTCCAAATCTAAAGAACTTCTTCCTCAATAGTTGCAACAGATGAAGAATAATTAAAGAAAATGAAGGTTTTTTCTAAACTAATTCCAAAATTTTCATCAATGTTCAATAGCTTCTTTGCCAATCCTTCCAAAAACCTCAAAAAAAGCGAGAGTGAAAGACAAAGAATGAAGCGGAAGCATCCAAGAGAAAAGGAAATAAACAAAGTTGATGAAAAATAATGCAAATGGTGAACTTCTAAATTCCAGTCCTTTATTAGATCGAAGAAATTTTGAGGTAACAACATGAAACCGATCCATGAAAGAACCAATCCATGAACCCAGAAACAGCCGAGAATGTTTGTTTCAAATGAAAGGAAGAGAGCAAGTGATTGGAAGCAATTATCCATATCAATGTTTGGGTGGTTCTTTCATGTTAATCTGCAATTAGGCAAATAAATGAAGAGAGCAATAACTAATTTCATCACTTTTCAATAAAATCGAAAAACCAATGAATTTAACCGAGAACAAATTTGATGCAGGACAAAGAATACGGGTTGCTGCGGGACTATTGCTCTCTTCGCATATCAATAATTATAGATGTTGTTTGAATTCAATGGAGTCTATCCATATGAAATTATCCATGAAAGAACCCATCCATGAAACCTCAGAAAAGAAGTTTCAGTAGTGCCATCAAGCCCATCCATGAAAGAACATCAAATAACATATCAATGTTTGGGTTATAATCTAACATATCATGTTGTTCCATGGTTTTAGTTCTTACATGCTTCAATCATTTCAGCTTCCTTAGTTGTTGTGTGAAGAGGACGATCCGTGAAGTGGAAGTAAAGGAACATTACTCTTAAAAAGGAAGAGCAAGTGATTGAAACACTCAAAAATATAAAGAGTGAGACAGCTTTACCTAGTATCACACATTGCTCAGTGATCAATAACATTTTCTTGGAATCTTAAAGCAAAAGAGGTTATAAGTTAGAACTCAAAATAATAATAATCTCTAAATATCATGGCACACATATTAAGCTAATCTTAACATAACTACATACTATAGTTTGTACTGCGCAAAAGCTTAAGATTGATGTAATAAATAAGCAACTAAACCAACAAAATTCCATAATCTTCCTGGGTCAAAATATCTAGAATTAAAAAAGCAATTAGCATTCACCTGCAGGTTTGCAGTTCCAAATGACATGTAAATAACTTTAGCTACAACAGAAGCTAAAAATCCTAAAATGTACTGCAATTTGAACACATAGTACCTAGTATCAACCACGGGAAAAGTAGTATCTCAAACAAATAGACAATTACATATAAATACTAATTGTCAAACAAAAAATTTGCCTAACAATTTCTCCAAAACCCAGCACTATCTTCTTCAATCCTTGAAATTGAAAATAAAACAATATGTGAATGAAAGATTAAATTAATTGGAAGGAAAAGTTACCTCCTAATTTCTCTCAAACCCCGCACTATGTTCTTCGATCGCTGGAAAAAGAATGCAAGAGTATATAAAAAGCTCAAAAACTCAATAAACTCATATTTTAAAAACCATACACTGCCTCCTTGAATCGCCGAACAAAAAAAACAACATTGGAAGAAAAAATCTTCACCCGACAATTTCAGAAGAGTAGAAACCAAAATCAACCAAAAAAAAAAGCACACAAAAATCAGCAAGAACCCAGTCAAGGGCCAATTGAATACCTCGAAATAAATCAAAATTAAACGCAGTACAAATTATCTCCTAATTCTCATAATCTTCAGACAACATAGCTAAAAAACTTACCTCCAAATTGAATCGAAGAAAACAATCGGAGAGATATAGATGGGGAGGTCGGGTATTTTCGATATCAAAGAGAACAACATAAATCTTGTCCAAAAAAAAGAGAACAACGGAAATCATGAAAAGAAGATAAAAAAAATTTAGATCAAACGATATCAAAAAATTTAGATTAAAGGTTGTGTGAATATAAAAGAAAGCCGAACCCAGGAGCTGTATAAAGTTGTCTCACCGTAGCGAGTCAACCACCTCAATTTCCTCTCTACATTCTCTGTCTCGCTCGCTCTCTCACTTGCTCTCTCACTATCCCTCTGTCAAATGTCGAATACGAAGACGCGAGAAGAAAGAAGAAGAACGAAGAACCGGTGGAGAGAAAAATAAAGAGGGCAAAAGGGTAAGGACACTGTTCTTGAACAGTGAAAAAAAGTCATTTTAGTATATAGGTCATTCAGATTATTTTAATTTGGAAAATTTTCCTACACGAAATAAATCAGAATAAACATTTCAAATAATGATATGTGGTATGATGTGAGTATACAAAAATGATTGAGCTTCTAAGCATGGCATTCAGTGGATGCTTATCATACATATAAATTGTGCTTACCTGGACTTACTTTCATTTGACATATATATATTTTGACGGGTTGGAGACCTAAAACTTATTAGTTTCAAAAGCTTGGTGTTCTAAGCATTTTATAGATTTGTTCTTGAGGCTAAGGTATCTTACATGAAACTTTTTGTTTTGTATCTGGAATTTATGTGTTTTTCAGTGTCACTTAACATGCTCCTTAGGCTGGGGTGCAATGCTTATAAATCTCACTAATTAGGATATAAACCATTGATGCTCTGCAATACCCATCACACCTAGAAGGAACAGATGGTTAAAATCTTAAGATGGATTACTAAATTTTTTAGTTTGAGCTTTTATGTAGGATAACTAATTAACATGAACAACCTTCAAATTTGCATAGTTTGATCATTTTAGAATTTAATCTAGAAGCTTTTCCTCTGATCATGGTTATTCATGTTCTTTTTATACTTGTATAGCCTTGGTGTACTGAGATCTCTTATCTAGAAATAGAATCAATTTGATGACATTTTTGTAGTGGGAACCTTGGAGGTGTCTTTAAGCAAAAAAACCTTGGAGATGTCATGTAACAACCCGTCCCGAGTTTCGGGATTAGATTAGTGATTAATGACGGATTACTGAAGTTAATCAGTGCTTATTGGGTGATTTCAGACGGACGATACGAAATGACGATTTTTCCCATAGAATGGGCAAAATGTTGACTTTTTATACGACAAGTATTTTTCACGTATTTCGAGGACCGTTAGGTAGGCCTCGATCCCCTGAGTACAATGACAGGCGTCACACTATCATTGGACATCAGCTGGTTCGGGTTTTGGTCTAAACATTTTAGGGGCAAAATGGTAATTTGTGAAACAAGGGTAAAATTATCATTTGGTTGCAATGGGATCTGTGCCCAGTAAGATTGAGACACCTGGTGCATTAGGAATGGTGCCCAATGGTTTTGGGACACTTGTCCCTTACTGGAAGGTCGTGGAAGCCTCTTTACCGTCTCTCACCAGGTTTTAAAAATATCGTGCATGTTTTGGTCGTGAGAGAAACAGAGTGAGTGAAGTGATCTTGAACCCAATTCCCTCGATCTTCATCCTTTTGGCCATGACTTGTGAATGAAATAGAGAGAATAGAAGCTGAGGAACTTGGTGGTGCCACCGTGACAAGCTGTAGTGGACGGTGGCCACGACACCGTGAGAAACAGAGTACAGGGGAAACCAGGAGAACCATTTAATCCCAATACCTTCAAACATGATCCTTTGCTTTTGGTTTGTTCTTCAAAGATGCTACGGGTGATGAGGTGAAACTGGTGGTGGCCACGGAGAAAGGTGACGGTGGAGGTAATGTCATTTTCCTAAGAAGCTTATTTTGAATTTGATTTTGGTAAGTTGAGAATTGATGGTTGTTGTGAGGTTGAGACGATTGGAAGATGCTTCTAGGGGTTCCAGGAAGTGTTTGGGAGAAGAAGCAAGGAGGAAGGTGGCTAGAATCACGGCAACTGAATGATGAACAGTGGACTGTAACACACCGGAAATTCGTGGATTTTAATATTGTAATTTAATGTGTGAATTGACGCTTTTACCCTTGTGATTGGTATGACCAATTGTTGACTTTTTGATTGATGAATTAAATGGACATTGACCTATGACCGTGACGTAGTTCGGGACGTCACGAGTTCATAGACGGGTGGCACGTCCAATTCGGACGATCAGGGAAAAAGTTATGACTATCGGAAGTTCAGGGGCATTACCGTAATTTTGACGGTTGGGGCAAAAATGTTGACTTTTCATTTGACAATTAATTTTCACGCGACTCAAGGACCGTTAGGTAGGCCTCGACGTCCTGAGTCCGTAGACAGGCGGCACGCCGAAATCGGACTTCGTACGAGGAAGTTATGGTCAAAAACGTGAAATCGGGAGGTTCGTGTCTCGGTTTCCGTGCCAAATATTTTATTCTGGGAATCTGATTGGAGGACACCTGGTGAGTGACAAGTGTCACCCACCCATTGGCTAGATTGGATCAGATCCACTATGGGTTTAAATACCATTAAAACCAACTTTTAATCACAACCCTTAGATCTGAAATCTCCAGATCTAATCCTCACCTTTGATCTCATTCTGAGATTCAATCCTGGCCCTTGATTTAATTTCCTATTCTGTATTAAAATCCATGAGGCATTACACCTACATTGATCATTCTCTCAACCCGATTGCACGATTTCCTCTTGGAACCAACTCACCAGCTCTCACCACTCAACCCTACACCTCAGGCAACCAACAACCACCTCCTTGACGCAGGCCACCACTCCACGGCCACCCTGCACGGCCGGATTTCCCTCAAACCCGAGAAGAAACCCGAACAGCCCAAGTCACCAAACCATCCAAACCTTCACTCTTGGACTCGAACCAACGTACGGTTGGGTTCACCGTGACGACAGGACGACCAGGAACTGATCTGGACGGCGTACGGCGGCGATAGGACGAAAAACCCGTGAGTACCCCGATTTCCTTCCCTACTTCGAAACATCCGTTTTTGACGTTGGAATTGTTTGGTTGTTGTCATGACACACTCAGGGGACCTTGACGATCAGATTGAACCCAGGACCGTGGCTGGAAAGTCGACGACTCGCTGGAGAAGATAACCTGAACCGGCAGCCAACCTTCCCGTCGATTTTCAGGTAGTCTCTTCGACCTAGAATCTAGTTCTAATTGCACAGAACCGTTGAGGAGGTTGAGACGAGTCCATAGGAACAAATCTCACCTGAAATGGTGATCGGAATCGCGATCTGTGATCGGGTCGAGCCGTGGGTCTGCGGTGACCCGGTTCTCTGAACCGGTTACTGTAGCTAATGACGACATCATGCTGACGTCAGCAGTGACGTCATGATGACGTCATCATGTCCGAAACTGTCAGACCAGAGACCAATGGACTGCTGACACGTGTCCTCTGACACTGTCAGTGATGACGTCATGCTGACGTCAGCAGTACTGTAGCACAGTTGACCAGAGGGTTGACTAGGCGCGTGAGGGCACGTGTGAACAGTAATTTTGGTGGGACCACCACCATTCTTTAGGTTTCGACGATCCGGATCCAATGACGGTGGTTTCGGGTCGATCGGAGATCATTAAGTTGGTCAAAATGAGGTTTATTGCCTTCGAAAGCGCGTTCGGGCGGCTTTCCCGGGCCGGTTTCGGTCTAGGGTTTCATAGTTGAATGTTAGGGGTTTGTATTGACCCTTACGTATACTTTGGATATGACAGGGATTGTATAATTGTACCAGATCGAGGGTATACGCTCGGTTTTCAGCAGGACTGTACTGTGAGTGGCCATTTTCTTAAACCCTTGCGTGCATAAATGTTTTCTGGTTTATTATACTTATTCACATGCTAAAAACAATAATGGGTTTGATGATATGGAAAATATGGTTATGGCACGTTTCACGGTATTTGGGCTTGAGACCCGTCTGATGAAACTTAAAGATGTGACTGGATTTTATCTATGTATATATATGCTTTGCATGTGGATATCAATAAAATGTTTTTGGTACTGCACTGTATAGATCCTTTCATATTATATTGTCTCCTCCGGATGAGGTACCCCGGAGAGGTCACAGACGTCTAGAACGTCCAGCGTCTATGACGCTAAGCATCGAGGATGCTGTACCCGAACGGGGTTCGGGGATTGAACTCGGAAATTGAGACCCGAGTGGCACGCGTAGCCTTGTGATTGTGACCTTATTGGACGTCAGGGACGCCAGACATCAGGGATGTCGGGATTGGAGTGTATAGTGCAGCAACTAAAATTATACTTATGGTTTTATTATTATGCCTTATGGTTCGTATTATATGATTGATGGTTTTAAATACGGTTGCATGCATGTTTGGAAAACGGAGGGGTAAATTATATGTTTTACTTATCAAATGATTTTATAAACTTGAGTTTCGGCCCACTCACCTTTAATGTTTTTGGTAACCCCTCCAGGTCGTGATACTGAGGTAGAGGAGGAACCTGATGCTGAGGCATAGATCTACTTCTGCGTACATGAACCCCTGTTGGGTGGTGTACCCGCAGGTTTACTTTAGAGTCGTGCTCGCATCTTGTAATTTTGGATTTCATCCCTTGTCTGACATCTGTTTAATTCGGATTTGATGTATAACTTTAATTTGGTTATTTATGCATTTGATGTTTGAGGTTAAAATTGGTATGAATTATTGGGTGTCAGACGGGAGCAGGGCACGTCCCCTTGTGGTCCCTGTGGGATTGGGGCGGGTCTTGTCATGGACGGTTTCTCCTTCGATTTGGGAGGTAGTTTCTAGATCTTAAGTTCATGTTTTACCATTCTAGATCGAGTCTATACATTGGGACGAAGCTAAGGTGGGAAGAGGATAAAAAATGGACTGAAAACGTAGGAAAACAGTGAACGCCGATTCGGCTGGACCGGGCTAAACCGAACCAATCTGGACCCGATTCGGCTAGAGGTTGAAGATGACCGTGCTGAGGCACGTGAGGCCTACGCGCAACCCCTTTGGGAGGCGCGTGGGGGATGCGTGGCACTTTTGATGGGGAAGTTGTCACAAGACTTTTTATCGTATCGATGTAACAAACATTTTGGGACTAGTTTCGAGACAATCGGACATCGTTTCGATATGTTTCGGGATGTCCGAAGGTTTAAGGGCTAGTTTAAAAATAGTTAAAAATTCGAGAAATTACGGGGTTTTAGTATAAACATTGTGAAGTATTTAGTGACCTTATTATAGGATTTGGACAGGTTCGGGAAAGCCAGTGATAGGGGACTAGCCGGGAACGACGTAAGTGCACGCGTATCGAGGTAGCGGCGTAAACGGTCTGTGAGTGGATTTTGCTTTCTAAATCATGATGCATGCATAAATGTTTTATATGTTTTCTATATGTGATTTCTATGTTTACAATTTTGCTCTTTATGATTTCTATTTTGCACATATTTCGAGATATTTTACGTATTTGCACGCTTTACGAGATTCTGTCTTATGTTGTGATTTGATAATGGTTTCGATACTATGATTTGGGATTTGAAATATGATTTGATTTCAATGATTTATAATGGATTTTGAAAAATTGATTTCGATAAATGTGATTTCGAGTTTTGGAATCGGATTTCGGAAATATGATTCGGGATTCGGTTGTGGAACTTGAAAAGTGGATTTCTGAATTCAGGTTCGGAATGATGATTCCGGATGCTGGCTACGGAATGATGATTTCGGATTCGGATTTGGAAATGGATTATGGATGTGATAAAATGGTTTTTAATTGGATTTCCTAGATCTGGTTATTGGGTTTAATGACCCAAATATGTTATGTGACGGGGGTGGGCCCGGATATGTGATTTTGGGTTTAAAGACCCAGAATAAGTTCAAAAACTTAGGAGTTTAAAGACTTGGATATTATGATTTCCCCCGTAGGCCTATTGAGTTTAAAGACTCTGGAGTTTAAAGAGTTGGATTGATATTGAGTTTAAAGACCCGGATAGATCCAGCAGGTTCGATTGATTGAAATGGATTTCAAATGGATTTTCAAATGTGTTTTGGATTTCTGTGATATCATGATGGTTTTGGTTTTCACATGGTTTTCAGATGTTTTGGGCTGTGACGCGGATGATATGGATTTGATGGTTTTGGGCTGAGGCCCGAGATTTGAGAAACGAGATTTGAAAAGGAAATGATTTCTCGTTTTCATAAATGGTTTTTATCTCAGTAATGAAATGGTTTTCGAATGCATGCATTGGTTTTACATGGAGGGTATAAATGCCTTTTCTTATAAACTGTTTTCTGAACCTGTTATTTATTTTTGTCCACTCACCGTTTTTTTGTTTTCGATACCCTCTAGGTTGTTGATGTGGTGCGGGCTGTTGTTAGTGAGACGGAGACATCACACATGCGATCCACAGTGATTCTACGCACTCTGAGTACTCGAAAGGTGAATTTGGACGACGTTGACCAGGGTATCCCTCGTCTGGCTCACAGTGATTCTTCGCCCTCAATCCCGAGGGATTGGTGGTGGGTCATGTCATGTTAGCTATTGAATCATGTTTCTTTGTATTTATTATTATCAGAAATTCCTTGTTGGTTGCATATGTTTATAACTCTTCTAATACTATTCTTCACCCTAGTGATTTATTTACTTTGTGCAGTAGATATGCATTAGCACGTATTGCATGCTTCTTAGTTTGTATCTCTAAGATGTTTCGTATTATTTTTTCATGTCCTATGTTGGTGCAAACTCATCACTCTTTTAGGGTAAGAAATTTTTATAAAAGCTTAATCGTAGATGTAGATAGCTTTTTTACATGCTTCACTCGTAAGCATGCTAGGGCGGAAGAAGAAACTAGGAAGAGAATGATAATTATTATATGTATGCTTACCACTGTAGTTTCAATAGTGGTATCTTGGTATAATAAAAAGTATTTAGTCAAAGAGTCTGTTCGTGATTGGGACGAAGAAAGGGAATAAAAATTGAATTGTTTGTACAATGGTTGGGAGGTTGATTGTATTGAGCAATTGCAAGTTAGCAAGAGTGCATTTAGAAGGTTATATGCCATTTTTCTGAAAGGGGTGGATTGGTTCGAACAAGATACGTTTCTATTGAAGAATCCGTTGCAATTTTTTTTAAATATACTTGCTCGCAATTTGAAGTATGGAGTCATTAGGGTTAACTAATATCGGTCCAAGGAAACTACGAGTCAAAAATTTACTAGTGTGTTCTATGCAATGATGAAATTAGTGAAGATTATTTGAAACTTTAGCCATGTGTTATTGGTAGCTCCAAAAGAGAGGAGTGGAAGTGGTTTGAGATAATTCTATAACTAGAAAAACACATTTGCATTTTATATTAGGATTCTCACTTACACTTTGCCCCTATTTTTATGTCATTAGAATTGTATTGGGGCACTTGATGGAACTCACGTTCTAGTAGTAGTGTCTACTGAGGATAGACCAAGATATTGAAATAGGAAAGGTGATATTTCCACCAATGTCTTAAGAGTTTGTTCACTAGATTTAAAATTCATTTATGTACTAGCTGGATGAGAGGGTGACATGACCTAACCCGAATACACGAGCATAGTACACTTGGGCACTGCTCCCATCTGACAAACGTTGTCGGACAAGGGATAACCATATAAACGCAAATTTCGCTAATTCATGCCTCTGCCTCTCGAGCCTCGATCTCCGTGCAGCGGCCCTGAAGGGTTACAAAACTAAGAAAACGTGTGAGTGGACAAAAAAAATAGTTTAAAAACATAATTTGCAAACATCCATCTTTTATCGTCCGTTTTTCAAAACCATGCATGTATACGAAAACCATTTTACTTCTTTCAAGGATAAAATGGTCAAGTTCATCCTACTTTTCCGATTTTACCCTCGTTAAACGTCCGGGTTGTTATAGAGGGTTCTACTGTTTTATGCTCAAGTCTTACGAGATGCTTTGCGTATACATATTCTGTTTCAAGTCCCAAGTGGTAATTTACAATCTGGTTGATAATAATGGCAAAACTTATGTAGGAGCACTAATTTAACGTATTATTTTCCTCTTTAATTTTAGATAAATACTATTTTGTAGATGCTGGATATGCTAATGGACCAGATTTTTTAGCATGTTACAAAGGAACTAGACATCACTTGAATGAATAGAGAGGAAAAAATCGACCTGAAAATTACAAAGTGTTATTTAACTTGCGTCATTCAATTGCGTGGAATGTAATTGAATCATTTGAGTTCTTAAAAAAACGATGAAGTATATTGCGTACATCTTCACCTTTCAACATTAAAAAAAACAAATTAGGATTATCAATACTTGCTTTATGTTGCATAACTTTATTCTCCATTGAGAAACATAATGATGCTATTTTACTAGATCAAGATTTGGGCTTTTTAGCTTTTGTTGATGAAGATATATCTAGTAATGCCATGTTATAGGATAAACACATCATATGATTATAAATGTTTAAGATACTAATCAATAGACTGCTTTTCAAGACACTATGACAATGCAGATGTTTCAGGATTATCAAGCATAATGAACTATTCATTCTTGATTATTTGTTTAGTTTTTTACCTTATCTTGTTTGAACTTCACATGTTTCAGAATTGGATAATTGATTATTTGATGTATTACAATTTTGATTTAAATAATTTTCACTCTAATTTATTGTTTGCTTTCTATGAAAACATCATTTTTATTATGGTTGATAATATACAAAATATACATGTTAACTTATGTTGCTATCTTTCTAGTCAAAGTAGCAAATTATTAATTGTAACGACCCGTCCCGAATTCCTGGATTAGATTAGTGACTAATCACGATTAGTGAGGCTAATTTGTGAATAGTTGGGCGAAATCGGACGAACGATGCAAAATGACCGTTTTGCCCCTAGCGTGGGTAAAATGTGACGTAACGAGTTCATAGACAGGTGGCAGGTTCAATTCCGGCGTTCGAGGAGGAAGTTATGACGTTCGGAAGTTTAGGGGCAATTTGGTAATTATGGTTTAAAGGGCCAAATAGTTGAATTTTTGACTGGGATGTCTGATAGCCGAGGGCCGAGGACCGTTACGAAGATCAGGATGTTACGAATCCATAGAGAGGTGGCACGCTGAAATCGGACTTCGAACGGGGAAGTTATAGGTAAGTTCGATTTCACTATGCACTTACTTCGAGACGGTGATGATTTGGCAAAATCTGATTGGGCTAGATATTTTAGGTAGGTCCCATGGATGAGTGACAAGTGTCACTCATCCCATTGGCTAGATCTCCCAATTTGTGGATCTAACTAATTAAATAACATTATAATTATTATTATATAATTAATCCTAACAACTTTAAATCCTAACCATCCATTTTTTCTAATCTCTCAAATCCTCACCCTTCATTTCTCTTCTCTCATCAGTTACCATCTTCTTCATTTTCCCTCACAAACCCGAAACACATAACCCATATCCCTCCATTTTCATTCTTCATTTTCAAACACAAACACCACACCTCCATCATCTATCTTTTCAGTGTGTGAGTTGAGTGTGACCGTGAGAGTGTTGTGAGGATGACTAAGGGATTGAGGACGACGGCGGTGGACACGGCGGAGGGAACCCGTGAGCTTGGTTACAGGTCAAAAATGGTGGATGGAGTTTTGATGGGTGTTGAACGGGTTGATCGATTCCAGTACGTCCTAGGGCATGAGACGAGTCCACAGAGCTTGGATTCGAGGAGAATGGTGGCCGGGAACGTGAGATATCGACGGGGGAAAACTCGAGCTTGCTGTTCGACATCCAACAGGTAACCTTCAATGTTTGTTTTTAAATTCTGGGTTGAGGGATCTGTTGGGGAGGATGAGACGAGGAGAATGGGACAAATGGGAAGTCTTTTGGTGGCTAGACTGCGGAGAACCGACCGGGCCAACCCGTGGGTCACGGCAACCCGGTTGCAGACCCGATCAGAGGTAGACGATGACTGATGACGTCATCATGTCAGGGATGACGTCAGCATTGTCAGGTCTGACAATGTCAGCTAACATGTCAGACAGAGGGCCAATGGGAGCGTGACACGTGTCACTGTCAGAGGCTGTCAGTGATGACGTCATGCTGACATCAGCATGATGTCAGCGTTCACTTTTGCATTGACCAGCGTGTGGGGGCGCGTGTGAATAGTGTTTTGAGTGGGCCTAGTGTCATTTTAAAGGTTTCGACGATCCGGATCCAATGGTGGTGGTTTCGGGTCGATCGGAGATCGTTAAGTTGGTCAAATTGAGGTTTTTCAACTCGAGAAATGTGTACGGGACACGTTGACTTTTCCAGGAAAGTTTAGGGTTCTTAATATGGACTTGTTTAGGTTAGTAGTAACCTTTGGATATGATTTGGACAGGCCAGGATGACCCAGAGAGGTCGGATTGGCTCGGGAGAGCCGGATGGCACGTAAATCGAGGCGGCAGCTCGGATGGTCTGTGAGTGGACCGTGTTTTCTAAATTGGTGCATGCATAAATGTTTATTATATGTTTTAAACACTTGTTTGTAATGCCATGAGTGCATTTGGATGTGTGGTTACGTATAGGCACGTATTTCGAGGTTTCGGCCCTATACGGTGCCTATACGGGTCTGTATTTTTGTGATGGTCTAAATGAAAAGGTTTTGGATTTCTAAAAGGATAAACTCGGGTATAAGACCCATTTGGTTTTGTCTCGGGCATATGACCCTATTGATGACCTACGGGTCTGAGTCGTGGTAGCGGCAGATGCTTGGTGCACGGCGACGGACGACGTGACGCTCGCCTCCGGATTGAGATGTGTTCCTTTCGGAGAGGTCACGATGCACGATTCGTGGTCGGGCAGCCTGGGGAGGCTCGACTTCAGAGTACTGACGGTTCAGGATATCGATCAGTGATGAGTGCACTACGATCTTGTGATGGTCGCGTCAGTTGATACGTTCACGATGACATACTAGGATTGAGGGAGGTCCGGGATGGATGGTTGCACACATCACTATGATCGGAGTCGTGACTGACCCTTAGATATCGGGCACGGTGCCCAGTTGAGTCATATGTTCACGTACGAGACCCAGTTGTTTTACACTGATGATTTCGGGTTAGGGACCCTAGATGGATTTCCAAGTTCATGACGGTTTATGGGAACCGGCATGAACTCTGGAAAGGTCATTGTGGTACATGATGGTTTATAGGAACCGGCATGAACCTTTGTCAGGTCATTATGGTACATGACGGTTTATGGGAACTGAGCATGGAATGGATGTTATGGATCATGACGGTTCAGGGGAACCGGGCATGAATGTTTATGTTATGTATATATATGTTCTTATACCTTCCTTTACTTGTTCTATTATCTCCTCGGGGGAGGGTCGTTGGCCTGGGTGGACCCCGGAGTAGTCACGGAGCACTGACTGAGTGGGAGTCGCCCCAGTTGGGTTCCTTACTCTCAGGAAGGCTGGTTACTATAACCTTGGGTAGGGTCAGTGGTCTGCGGACATTGACTTGACATTGAGAAGACTTGGGTTTGAGACACTGGGTAGCACGCGCGTAGCTTTGGAAACCGGGACAGGATTGGTTGTGTGAATTATATGTATATATGATATATATATATGTTATGTGATATGACAGGACCCATCCCAATCCCTCCGGGATTAAAGTGGGATAACCCTGCTCCCGTTTGACACTGAGTGTCAAACAAGGGATATTTCCGACCTTTGCCCTCCCGGGCTATCAGAGTACGCCAGGATCCGGAAGAGGTATGTGATATCTCGGTCTCTGCTACAGTCCACATCCGATGTCAACCTGAAGGACAGTCAAAACATTAAAAGCTGTGAGTGGAAAAAACCAAAGTTTATAAAAACAGTTTATAAGAAAGACATTTGTACCCTTCACTAAAAAGCATGCATGCATTCGAAAACCATTTATCCAAAAATCATATGCGGTAACTAAGCCCAAAACCAAGATTGAAAGAACCATAATGAAAATGACCATACGGGCCACTGCCCAAAACCTGTGTAAACGCACATCATACATCATATCATATATCTCATATAGCATACATCATATATACATATAATTCACACAACCAATCCTGTCACGGTTTCCAAAGCTACGCGCGTGCTACCCAGGTCTCAATCCGAGTCTTCTCAAATTCAAGATCAATGTCTGCAGACCACTGACCCTACCCGAGGTAATAGTAATCATAGCCTTCCTGAGAGTAAGGAACCCAACTAGGGAGTGACTCCACTCACTCGGTGCTCCGTGACTACTCCGGAGTCCACCCAGGCCAACGACCCTCCCCGGAGGAGATAATAGAAGTAAAGGAAGGTATATGAATACATATATATACATAACATAAACATTCATGCCTGGTTCCCTTGAACCGTCATGATCCATAACATCCATTAACTAGGGTTCATGCTGGTTCCCATAAACCGTCATGAACCAGAATGACCTGACAAAGGTTCATGCCGGTTCCCATAAACCGTCATGAACCACAATGACCTTTCCAGAGTTCATGCCGGTTTCCATAAACCGTCATGGACTTGGAAATCCATCTAAGGTCCCTGACCCAAAATCATAAACCGTAAAAATAACTGGGTCTCGTGCCCGAACATAGGACATTAGCTGGGCACCGTGCCCGATATCTGAGTCATATGCCCGAGGCAAAACCAAATGGGTCTCATACCCGAGTTTATCCTTTTATAAATCCAAAACATTTTTATTTAGACCAATAAAGAAATACAGACCCGTATAGACACCGTATAGGGCCGAAACCTCGAAATACGTGCCTATACGTAACCACATACAAACGCACCCATGGCATCATCAAACATGTAATAAAACATATAATAAACATGTATGCATGCACCAATTTAGAAAACAATGTCCACTCACAGACCGTCCGAGCTGCCGCCTCGATTGGCGTGCCATAGGCTCTCCCGAGCCGATCACCATCACCGGGACTCCGAAACCTATCCAAATTTTAATAGAAAGTTACTAACTACTTAATTAACCTCCTACCAAAGCCCCGTAATTTTTCCGAACTTTTAACTATTTTTAAACCGACCATAAACCTTCCGACACCCCGAAAACGATCGAAACGATGTCCGATTGATACAAGACCAGTCCCAAAATCTTCGTTACATCGAATAGAAGATTTCCCGTGTTATGGACCACGCGCCCCTAGAAGGTCGAAAATACTGTTCATCATCTTCAACCTCCAGCTACTATTCACGACACTGTTCATTCGTCTTCAACCTCGGTTTTCTCCAATTTTCGGACCGATTTTAGGTCCATTTCATCCCATTTTAATCCTAATATCATCCTAATCCTATTTACTATCATTTAGACATTAAAAACCAAATGAAAAACACCAAAACCGTGCCCATTCAATCCGGCCATGGCGGCCGGATTCTTCCCCCGCCGTTCACGGCTGTTACAGGCCATCTAAGCCTTCGAAAACAATTCTAAAAGAACCCTAAGACCTCCAGGAACATTTCCCAATCCCTAGGTTTGATTAAAACACAATAAAAATCAATTTTCAGTTTTTGAATGAAAACTCACCCACGGGTTCTCTCTCCCCGCCGTGTCCTCCGCCGTGGCTGGCCGTAGCTTGCCATCCCCAGCCTCTTTCCACCACCTCACGGTCATGTTCAACTCACACAAGCAAGGAATGGTGATGGTGTGTGTGTGGTTCGGGTTTGTGAAGGAAAAGGAAGAAAAATGAAAAAAATGAAGAAGAAGATGGGGTTGATGTCGTGGAAGAGAAGGGAGAAGAGGGAATGTGATCAGATGAGAGAGGAGAGGATTGATGGTGAGGATTGAAGGATTAATTTAGGATGGATGGCTAGGATTAATTGTTAGAAAGTTTAATTATAAAATAATTAATATAATAGTATTTAATTATGTGAGATCCCCTTTTTAGGGAAAGTGACCAATAGGATGTGTGACACTTGTCACTCATCCATGGGACCCACCAAAATATCTGCCCAATCAGATCTTGCCAACTCAGCCCCGTCTCGAAGTACATGCATAGTGAAACCGAACTTCCGTGACCCATAACTCTCCCGTTCGAAGTTCGATTTCAGCGTGTCGCCTGTCTATGGATTCGTATTGTCCCGATCTACGTAACGGTCCTCGGCTCTCGGCCATCGGACCTCTCGGTCAAAAAGTCAACTTTTGCCCTTTTAAAATCATAATTACCAAAACGCCCCTAAACATCCGAACGTCATAACTTCTTCCTCGAACTTGCCGCCTGTTTGATCGCCAGAATGAAAAGTCAACGTTTTGCCACGGTTAGGGGCAAAACGGTCATTTTGCATCGTTTGTCCGATTTCGCCCTACTAAGCACGGATTAGCCTCACTAATCGTGTTTAGTCACTAATCTAATCTAGGAATTTTGGACGGGTCTGTACATGATATGTGTGGTTACACAGGTTTTAGGCAGTGGCCCTTATGGTTGGTTTCTTATGATTTGGGCTGAGTCCCTTATGGATTTGTGCAGTGGCCCGTATGGTCGTTTTCATTGTGTTTCTTTCATTATGGTTTTGGGCTTAGTTCCCACCTATGGTTTTTCTGGATAAATGGTTTTCGAATGCATGCATGTTTTTCAGTGAAGGGTACAAATGTCTTCTCTTATAAACTGTTTTTATAAACTTTGGTTTTTTCCACTCACAGTTTTTAATGTTTTGACCGCCCTTCATGTTGACATCGGATGTGGACTGTAGCAGAGACTGAGATATCACATGCCTCCTCTGGATCCTAGCGTACTCTGATAGCCCTGGTGGACAAAGGTCGGAAATATCCCTTGTCTGACACTTCGTGTCAAACGGGAACAGGGTCATCCCGCGTTAATCCCAGGGGGATTGGGATGGGTCCTGTCAACGTGGTATCAGAGCAGGTTGCCTTATGGGATACCCAGGATGCTCTGATACTGTCAACGTGGTATCAGCGTTGGTTGGCTTATGGGATACCTAGGACGCTCTGATACTGTCAACGTGGTATCAGAGCGAGGCTGGCTCATATCGGAGCTCAGTTAGCTCATATCAGAGCGGGGTTGTCTCTATTCGAGCAACCGTGTAGGTACGTAGATCGAGGATGTGATATCTCAAGGGGCTACACTTCGTGGCCAACCTGATTGTTGGGATGCCGATACGATAGTTAGTATGACTGTATCGTGGAACGTCTTGGTTCGGCACTAAATGTCGGGGTTTCCATAGTTCTGTCGTGGGCGACAGTGTGGGAGCCTACGGAAGGATGAACGTATTAGTACATTAGAATTTTGATCGTGAGACGGTTAGTTGGGATCGCCTTTCACGATGTCGTTGGATCGGTTCCGATGACTGGTTGGGAATTGTGACCATCTGATGATCAGATTTGGTTGAGTTAGATGGATTTACTGCTGTGAGCAGTAGGATTCAGGGAATCCGAGTTGGATTGACAGTAGGATTTGATTGACGTCCTTGCGATGTCAAGACCGCGGGGTCGGTTAGATTGTGGATTGTACTGCAGTTGACAGCTAGCGGTTGGGTTCAGAGTGACCTTAAGGCGTGATTGTGGAACCCTACATTTGGTTGTATGGTTCGAAAAGGTAAGTTGGTGAGTGATTTGATTGTGACGACTATTCGGGTTGAGGACGTTAGTCGGCCTAGTCATGTCAGTTTTAGCATTGGGACTGCACTTCGCAGTCGAGGTTGTGGTAATCGGTTATACCTAGTTGGTTGTCGTGCTACTGCTGTTGTGATGATACTGGTATTGGTGCTGGTGCTGGTGCCGGTGATTGTGATGACGGTGAGTTACGAGTCGGGATGTGACTCCGACGTGATGGGTTTATGATCGGTATCTGTGGTCCTAGAGTGGATCTCAGATAGAGTTAAATTGGTTAGGGGACACGTGGTTGATGTCCGGGTATGTTGTTCCCAATCTTGTTGGAACTTCGGAATCGCAAGAGGTTGTGATTGAGGTGACACGAGGAATGCGGGTTTTGTGCATTGGTATTGGGTATTTCGAAGTCATTTTGGGTGACTTCTCAGGTTCTGCCATGGTAGATGATGTTGATGATGTAGATGTTGTTGGTTGCCACTAGTACACTGATCGTGTATTGGTTGGTGGACTCGGGATTTGTTCTGGGTCATCAGGAGGAGATGAGTATATCGAAGTTAGGTGACTGAGATTTCTCATTTTCTGTTTGGTGGCAGACGATGTTGGATTATGTGGTGTGGTGAAGGCAATGAGTTTTGGTTGTATTCACGTAGGATGAATTTTGATGTCATAGTCTTGTATCATCCTTGATTTTTTCACGGTGGAATGCCAATGATCGATACGAGGTAATCAATGAGAACCCACAGTCTCGGCGTGTCTCGTCGTTGACTAATCTGTTAAGATGTGGGAATTGGTTTAGAACTTTGGGTATTGTTATGGTTCTGGATCGTGATCTTGATGATCCAGATAGGTGGAGAGTTTATCACTCTTACTTGGATGTTTGAGTTGAGGGTGTTGGGACTGAACTTCTTTTCGAGGTAAATCCCATATGGCTTGCTACTCGAGCGAGTAGGTGTTCAACGATGTCAGATTTGGTCAACCTTAGAGTTGTGTGGATGTTGTGATTGGCTTCCCTATGAAGTTAATCGAACGTAATGTGTAATCGTTTAAACAGGTAACCGAAAGGTTCGGTTTTGAGGCGTCTCGGTAGACGAAAACGAGATTTCAGGTTTTGGAGTCAGATTTCTGGATGACAATTCAGGATTTGATTTTGGAACTTGAAAAATGATTTCTGAATTTGGGTTTTGGAATCGGATTCTGGGTTACGATTCAGGATTTGATTCTAGAGCTTGACAATGGATTTCCTTTTATGGATTTGGGTTCGGAATGGTTATTCCAAATGCTAGCTTACGGAATGATGATTTCGGATTCGGATTTGGACATGATTATGGATATGATTTCTGGGTTTGAATTCGGGATTTCTTACAAAATTGCGGATTCAGATACGGAATTGGAAATGGATGTTGGGTTGGAGTTTTGATTTGTCTAATGCTGGATTGGACAGATGGACTCCATTATAGAAACATGATTTCCTACAACCTAGGTCGTTGTTGTTGTTGTGGTAAGCTGATTGATGGGTAGATGTACGTACCTTGTACGTTGTTCGAGGTACAATACCAGGTAGACTTGTCTTGCCTGGTGACGGTATATAGGTTATGCCAATAGTACGTTGGTGAACGTGTTGGCAGTCGGCTTAGTTCCGATACCATTGGATTACTTGAGGTCGTGTACATGGACTGGACATTGGATACTGTGCATTGGGTCATGGTATTTCTAATGGGTCTAGTTACACACAGGTCGAGTATTTGTTGGTATGCATATACTCAGGTTGAGTGAGCTTGTGGTTAGTGTAACCACGAGTGTATGGTGTCAGTTTTCGACTGGCGACTGTCAAGTGGTGACAGTTTGTCGAAGGTGTCAACGTGGATCGTTAAGTGTGATCTGGTGACTCCGAGTGGGAGCAGACATCAGGATAGATTGAGATTGAGAAAGGAACCGTCGAGTTGGTTGTGTCAACAAAATGGTAGATTTGACAAGTGGTGTCAATTCGGAACGTATGGTTACTTTCATTCGACGCGGTCGAGTGTGGTCGATGTGACGTGAGCGTTAGTGGTACATCTGGTTGCAGACAAGTATTATTTTGGTCAGTGGGTGTACGAGTGTACACGAGTTTCGAGGTCGATTCTACTTTCCACGGGATGGATGTGGAATCAGGATAGTTGGAGTTTCGAGAGCGAAACTAATTACGCAGGGAAGAAAGGTTGGAATTAGGTCGGTTGAAATTTCGAGGACGAAATTAATTAAGGAGGGAAAGTTGTAACGACCCGTCCCGAATTCCTGGATTAGATTAGTGACTAATCACGATTAGTGAGGCTAATCCGTGATTAGTTGGGCGAAATCGGACGAACGATGCAAAATGACCGTTTTGCCCCTAGCGTGGGTAAAACGTTGACTTTTTGTTCGGGTGGTCAAATGGACTTCGACCGATGACCGTGACCTAGCTCGTGACGTCACGAGTTCATAGACAGGTGGCACGTTCAATTCCGACGTTCGAGGAAAAAGTTATGACGTTCGGAAGTTTAGGGGCAATATGGTAATTATGGTTTAAAGGGGCAAATAGTTGACTTTTTGACCGGGATGTCGGATGGCCGAGGGCCGAGGACCGTTACATAGATCGGGATGTTACGAATCCATAGACAGGCGGCACGCTGAAATCGAACTTCGAACGGGGAAGTTATAGGTCACGGAAGTTCGATTTCACTATGCACGTACTTCGAGACGGTGATGATTTGGCGAAATCTTATTGGGCTAGATATTTTAGGTGGGTCCCATGGATGAGTGACAAGTGTCACTCATCCCATTGGCTAGATCCCCCAATTTGTGGATCTAACTAATTAAATAACATTATAATTATTATTATATAATTAATCCTAACAACTTTAAATCCTAACCATCCATTCCTTCTAATCTCTCAAATCCTCACCCTTCATTTCTCTTCTTTCATCAGCTACCATCTTCTTCATTTTCCCTCACAAACCCGAAACCCCATAACCCATATCCCTCCATTTTCATTCTTCATTTTCAAACACAAACACCACACATCCATCATCCATCTTTTGAGTGTGTGAGCTGAGTGTGACCGTGAGAGTGTTGTGAGGATGACTGAGGGACTGAGGATGACGGCGGTGGAAACGGCGGAGGGAACCCGTGAGCTTGGTTACGGGTCAAAAATGGTGGATGGAGTTTTGATGGGTGTTGAACGGGTTGATTGATTCCAGTACGTCCTAGGGCATGAGACGAGTCCATAGAGCTTGGATTCGAGGAGAATGATGGCCGGAAACGTGAGATATCGACGGGGGAAAACTCGAGCTTGTTGCTCGACGTCCAACAGGTAACCTTTAGCGTTTGTTTTTAAATTCTGGGTTGAGGGATCTGTTGGGGAGGATGAGACGAGGAGAATGGGACAAACGGGAAGTCTTTTGGTGGCCCGACGGTGGAGATCCGACCGGGTCAACCCGCGGGTAACGGCAACCCGGTTGCAAACCCGATCTGAGGTAGACGATGACCGATGATGTCATCCTGATGATGCCATAATGTCAGGGATGACATCAGCATTGTCATGTCTGACAATGTCAGCTGACATGTCAGACAGAGGGCCAATGGGAGCGTGACATGTGTCACTGTCAGAGGCGGTCAGTGATGACGTCATGCTCACGTCAGCGTTGACTTTTCAACGCATTGACCAATGCGTGGGGGCGCGTGTGAACATTGTTTTGAGTGGGCCCAGTGTCATTTTAAAGGTTTCGACGATTCGGATTCAATGGCGGTGGTTTCGGGTCGATCGTAGATCGTTAAGTTAGTCAAATTGAGGTTTTTCACCTCGGGAAATGTGTAAGGAACACGTTGAATTTTACGGGAAATTTTAGGGTTCTTAATATGGCCTTTTTTAGGTTAGTAGTAACCTTTGGATATGATTTGGACAGGTCAAGATGACCCGGAGAGGTCGGATTGGCTCGGGAGAGTAAGATGGCACGCAAATCGAGGAGGCAGCTCGGACAGTCTGTGAGTGGACCTTGTTTTATAAATTGGTGCATGCATAAATGTTTATTATATGTTTTAAACACTTGTTTGTAATGCCATGAGTGCATTTGGATGTGTGGATACGTATAGACACGTATTTTGAGGTTTTGGCCCTATACGGTGCCTATACAGGTCTGTATTTTTGTGATGGTCTAAATGAAAAGGTTTTGGATTTCTAAAAGGATAAACTCGGGTATAAAACCCATTTGGTTTTGTCTCGGGCATATGACCCTATTGATGACCTACGGGTCTGAGTCGTGGTCGCGGCAGATGCTTGGTGCACGACGACGGACGACGTGACGCTCGCCTCCGGATTGGGATGTGTTCCTTCCAAAGAGGTCACGATGCACGGTTTGTGGTCGGGCAGCCTGGGGAGGCTCGACTTCGGAGTGCTGAAGGTTTAGTATATCGATCGGTGATGAGTGCACCATGATCTTGGGGTGGTCGCGTCAGTTGATACGTTCACGGCAACATAACAGGATTGAGGGCGGTCCTAGATGGATGGTTGCACGCATCACTATGATCGGAGTCGTGACTGACCCTTAGATATCGGGCACGGTGCCTAGTTGAGTCATATGTTCGGGCACGAGACCAAGTTGTTTTACACTTATGATTTCGGGTCAGGGACCCTAGATGGATTTCCAAGTTCATGACGATTTATGGGAACCAGCATGAACTCTGGAAAGCTCATTGTGGTACATGACGGTTTATGGGAACCGGCATGAACCTTTGTCAGGTCATTATGGTACATGACAGTTTATGGGAACCGGGCATGGAATGGATGTTATGGATCATGACGGTTAAGGGGAACCGGGCATGATGTTTATGTTATGTATATATATATATATATGTTCATATACCTTCCTTTACTTGTTCTATTATCTCCTCCGGGGAGGGTCGTTGGCCTGGGTGGACCCCGGAGTAGTCATGGAGCACTGACTGAGTAGGAGTCGCCCCAGTTGGGTTCCTTACTCTTAGGAAGGCTGGTTACTATAACCTCGGGTAGGGTCAGTGGTCTGCGGACATTGACTTGACATTGAGAAGACTTGGGTTTGAGACCCTGGGTAACACGCTCGTAGGTTTGGAAACCGTGACAGGATTGGTTGTGTGAATTATATGTATATATGATATATATATATATGTTATGTGATATGTGTGGTTATACAGGTTTTGGGCAGTGGCCTTTATGGTTGGTTTCTTGTGATTGGGCTGAGTCCCTTATGGATTTGGGCAGGGGCCCGTATGGTCGTTTTCATTATGGTTCTTTCATTATGGTTTTGGGCTTAGTTCCCACCTATGATTTTTCTGGATAAATGGTTTTCGAATGCATGCATGCTTTTTAGTGAAGGGTACAAATGTCTTCTCTTATAAACTGTTTTTATAAACTTTGGTTTTGTCCACTCACAGTTTTTAATGTTTTGACTGCCCTTCAGGTTGACATCGGATGTGGACTGTAGCAGAGACCGAGAGATCACATGCCTCCTCCGGATCCTGGCGTACTCTGATAGCCCGGGAGGGCAATGGTCGGAAATATACCTTATCTGACACTTCGTGTTAGACGGGAGCAGGGTCATCCCGCGTTAATCCCGGGGGGATTGGGATGGGTCCTGTCATTAATATTCTCGTATTATTTCCTTTCTTTATTCATATAAAGTTGACAGAGAAGCCAAAAAAAAAATTAAAGGCGAGGAAAAAAACTCATACACACAATATGGAAATAAAAGGAGATGATAAAGGTTATTTTTGTTGGAGTTCACAAATGGATCATTCTTTAGCTGATATATTAAGGCAAGAACGCCAGCTAGGTAATAGAGGAGACGCGGGTTGGAAACCAATTGCTTATGACAATGCTGCAGGTATAATTTCTGCACAGTTTGATATTAGTGTTACTGCTGATAACATACAAAATCGTGTGAAGATATTGAGAAACCATTATGGAATAATGAGTGACATATTGAGCAAAAGTGGATTCAATTGGGATGCAACAAAACAATTGACCATAGTCGATGAAGAGAGTGTTTCGGTAGAATATGTGAAGGTTATTCAAATGCAATTATGCAATTTTGTTTGATTAAACTTCTTGTTGACTTTCAACAATAAAAATTTATTTCCTTGATTTTTTTTTTATCGTGAATGTGGATTTAGTTTACTTTCATTATTTTCTTGATAGTCACATGATGGTGGTAAAACTTATCAATGGAAAGTGATTACTAATTGGGATGATTTAGTGAACTTATGTAGTAAAACGGAGCTATTGGGGAGGGTGCTCCTACTAATACCATTGATTTGGATGTTGACACTGGAGGCATTTTTGAATTCCATATAAATATGTGTTATTTTTCAAATTCCATATTTATAATTATAATTGATGTATAACATTAAATTTTATATTTACGCTTAATTTAATTTTCACGTTATCCAAACAAAAAACTTCATAAATACTATAAAATTAATTTTCACTATTTTATAATTCTTGATAATCTTAAATTTTTCATCCAGACACATTCCAACCTTTTATATGAAGAACTAAAGGGAAATTGTGCTTATTTAATTGAGTTAGTATGTGGTTGCATTTGCTGATGATTTATTTGTGTTCTCTCATGGTGATTTAGCTTCTACTTCGATCCTTAAGTTGGCCTTTGCTCGCTTTTCTAGGGTCTCTGGGCTCTCTCCTAATCTCAAAAAAAAGTTGTCTCTTCACTTCTAGTATTGATAAGGAAGCGGTCCTTTATATCCAACAATGCTGTGGGATACCTATGGGTATACTGCCGGTTAGGTATTTGGGGGTTCCCCTCATCACCACTAGGCTCTGTTTTGCAGATTGCAGCACTCTTTTTGAGCATGTTTCCAATCAGATTCAAAGTTGGGAGCATAGGGCCTTATCTTTTGCGGGGCGTGTCTGACAGGACCCGTCCCGATCCCCCTAGATTATCGTGGGACGTGTCTGCTTCCATCTGACACCGCGTGTCAGACTAGAGATAACTCGAATCTCCCGCTCGGGGTCCATCAGAGTACGCCAGGATCGATGGTGGCATGTGATGTCTCGATCTCTGCTACAGCCCGCATCCGCGATCAACCTAAAGGGTATTAAAACCATAAAAGCTGTGAGTTGACAAAACAACAGTTTATAAAAATCATTTATATCGAAAAACACATTTATACCCTTCACGTAAAAGTATGCATGCACCATAAAACTGTTATTTCAAATACTTTCTCGGAA
The DNA here is from genome assembly GCA_032719365.1 of Prinsepia uniflora. Taxonomy (NCBI): domain Eukaryota; kingdom Viridiplantae; phylum Streptophyta; class Magnoliopsida; order Rosales; family Rosaceae; genus Prinsepia; species Prinsepia uniflora. Next base: position 52,028,883 of record CM064874.1, on the reverse strand, counting down.
CCAAGACGTATTGCTTCTCAAATCAAAACCAGTGAAAAATGTTTCTCAATCAAAGCCAATACCTGTAACGACTCGTCCCGAATTCTGGGATTAGATTAGTAATTAATCATGATTAGTGGGGTTGATCGGTGATTAGTTGGGCGAAATCGGACGAACGATGCAAAATGACCGTTTTGCCCATAGTCGTGGGTAAAATGTCGACTTTTTGATCGGGAGGTCAAACGGACTTTCACCGATGACCGTGACGTAGTTCAGGACGTCACGAGTTTATAGACAGGTGGCACGTTCGATTCTGACATTCGACGAAGAAGTTATGACGTTCGGAAATCGAGGGGTATTTTGGTAATTTGGCAGAAAAGGGGCCAAATGTTGACTTTTGACCCGGGAGGTCCAATGGCCGAGGGCCAAGGACCGTTACGTAGATTGAGTCAATATGAATCCGTAGACAGGCGGCACGCCAAAATCGGAGGTTCGACGACGAAGTTGTGGTCACGGGAGCGAAATCGATTAACCGAACGAATCGGAATTTCGATTAAAATAATAATAAAATATTGAACAGTGACTGATGATTGTGGACACCTGGATGAGTGACAAGTGTCACTCATTCCTTGTTTTAAGGCCCTAAATCTGGATCATGTCTCCACTAATGAATTAAAATATGATTTTATCTCTCCATTAATCTTAGCCTTCCATTTGATTCTTAAGATTGAATCTGCACCATTCATTCCACTTCCTCCTTCCCATTAATCTGATCAACCATCTCCCTCTCCCATTATCTTTTCACCCATGAAGAACCATCACCCCAGACCAAACACTCAAATGACCACCACCCTCACTTATCTGCTTTACCTCCAGCCAACGGCTTGACCCCACCATACATCATCTTCATCATCATTTTCCCATCGTTCTTCAAGAAACCCAAACACCCAACCTCCCCCTAAAACCACAAAACCTCATTGAATGCTATTACCGTGTAAAGGAAAGTTGGAGAGGACATTAAGACGAACCAAATGGTGGCCACGGCAAGGACTGTCATGCACGGTGACCGGAGTTTCGTAGGTAAACCCGAAAATCCTATTTTTAGTTCAAAAATGGTGGACTTGGTTTTAATGGTTGTTGATCGATTCTAAGCCTAGGGTTATGTTCCTTGAGCTCCCTTGACCTTGTAGGTTCAATTTGGGATGGATTTGGATGTTGGAGGTGGCCGAAATGATGTTTGGAATTCTGGCCGAAACTTTGAATGACCATTACTTAAAATCCAGGTACTTTCTGAAATTTCTAGGTTGATTTTTGGAATCCTTGGCTCGAGTAGATGGATTTACATAGGTAGAACGTCGAATTTGGTTGAGAAACGAGTGAGATATCGAAGTTTGAAGTTTGAGGCATCAATGGAGTTTTTCGGCGAGAAATTCCGGCGAGTCGCCGCCGAGTTGACTCGGTTGCCGGCGAGTTGACACATTGACCGGCGAGTTGACTCATTGATTTTTGACTGTTGACTTACTGTTCATGATGACGTCATCGTTGACTTTGCTGACGTCAACATTGACTTTTTGTTCAATGTTTGACTAGAACTTTGACCCGCTCATGGGGGCGCGTGGAAGTGTATTTTTAGGTGGGACTAGGACTATTTTAAAGGTTTCGACGATCCAGATCCAATGGCGGTGGTTTCGGGTCGATCGGAGATCGTTAAGTTGGCCAAATCGAGGTTTTCACCTCAAGAAACGTGTACGGGACACGTTGACTTTTCCGAAAAAAGTTTAGGGTTCTTAATATGGACTTGTATAGGTTAGTAGTAACCTTTGGGTATGATTTGGACAGGTTTGCAAGTCCCGGTGATAGTGGCATGGCCCGGGAAGGCCTATGGCACGCGTATCGAGGCGCATCGTTTGGACGGTCTATGAGTGGACTTTGGTTTTATAAATTCTATGCATGCCTAATGGTTTTATATGTTTTATACACATGATGTCTATGATGGTGATTGTGATTATTGATTTCACATATGTTGTACGTATTTCAAGATGTTTTCCGTATTGCACGTATATCGAGGCTGACGGTTTTATTATGGTTTTACGTGCTTGTGGTTTCATAAATAATGTGATGAAATGGTTTTGAAATTGGAAAGATGAACTCGGGATTTAGGCCCAATTGTTTTGGAAACCTCGGACTTGGAGTCCATTTGAGTTACGTAATCGGGTCGGGGGCCCAGTTGCCTTATGAAATCGGGCTAGGGGCCCAGTTGTTACGAAATTGGGCTGAGGCCTATTTGAGTTATACTATCGGGCCAGGGGCCCAGTTGATTTACGAATTCGGGATGTGGACCCAGTTAGGTTATAAATGTGATTTTGGGTCTGGGACCCTATGTTTAATAAATGCAATTTCGGGTCGGGGACCCTAAATGGAATTGTGATGTTTTATGGAGATTTTGGGCAGTGCCCATTGAGATGCTGTGAAATGATTTAATAAAATTGTTTTCCATATACCATCTTGATACGAGGATATGTGATGGTCTCCTCCAGGTGTCTAGGACACTGGGGAATGTCACGGTGCATTGCCTGCGAGGGGTCATTGTACGGAGCTACCGGACCGTATAGTGACTCAAGAGCAGGATTGCTATGATTAGACATCTGGGACGTCAGACATCTGGGATGTCAGAGATATTAACCCGGAGAGACCCCGGGCAGCATGCGTTGCTTATTATACCGTGAGACATGACGTCTGGGACGTCAAGCGTCTGAGACGCTAGGCATCTAGGATGCCAGAGATGGTAATTTGTTAAATATGAACTATTGGATCTATGAAATGGTTTTTCGGTTGAATTTATGTTTATGGTTTTGGGCAGTGGCCCACATGGTTTTGTATGTATGGATGTGGTATTCCACAGTTTTGGGCTGAGTTCCCACACTTGGTTTTGAGTCACGGTTTTTTTTGGGCTAAGGCCTTAATGGCTTGGTTGAACAAACGTTTTGGTTACTGGTTCTCGATGCATGCATACGTTTTAATGAAGGGCATAAATGTCTTATAAATATGTTTAATGAACTTAATGATTCGTCCACTCATAGCTTTTATTGGTTTTAATGCCCTTCAGGTTGATTACGGATGCAACTGCAGTAGAGACTGGGACATCGCACGCCTCCTCCACCGATCCTTGCACACTCTGGAAGCCCCGTTTGGGTAGTGACCTTTGGTTATCCTTTGTCTGACACCTCGTGTTGGACGGGAGCATGGCACATCCCATGGTAATCCCGGAGGGGGGGGGGGGGATTGGGATGGGTCGTGTCAATACCTCAGTAGGGTCTCAGCCCAAAAATCAAATCATACAGGGCCTCAGTCCAAAACCAAATCAAAGAAAACAAGTACGGAACCTCAGCCCGAATCATAGAACACGTGGGAACACATCCCATGGGAACTCATTGACAATGCTCAAACTACGCATTAAATTAAACACGTAATTTGAGTGTTATGCAATTTAAACCATTTTTGTGTAGATGTAGTATTGGTAAATAGGGATCGTTCTTAACCGGGGAAATTAGGGAACATTAATAATGTGTTAGTGGAAACGAATAATGAATAAATTAATGAATTAAAGAATAAAATAAACAAAGAATTAAGGGATAAAAGAATAAAGAATAAACAATAAAGAATTAAAGAATAAACAATAAACAATAAAGAATTAAAGAATAAAGAATAAAATAAAAGTATAAAAGAATAAAAGAATAAAGAATTAAAAGAATAAAAGAATAAAAGAATAAAGATGGGGGGTTTTGAGGGAGATTTGTAATCTAAACTAAAGAAAACACTAACTAAGAATTAAATTAAACTTAACAATAACATTATTTAAAATTACTCCTAAAATAAACTTCCTTTAAATACAATTGTTACTAACACTCTTGCATCATGCTTATATTGAATCAATCACGAAATCCTACCTTCATCATCTCCATTATATACATACGTTTTTCATATTATAAATGCACCGACAGCGGCCGACACTTATAATATGATTTACCTCTTGTTTGTGATTAAATGCACCGACATCGGCCGCCATTAAAATCACTTCAATCAAATGCTAAGTGCACCGACAGCGGCCGACACTTAGCATCAAATTGAAGTATAAAACACTACAACATATGAAGTAAAAGAAATTCATAAAGTAAAACACATGGAGATTGTATTCATACTTACAAATGTTAGAAAGAAAATACCAACACAAATATTGTATTATAAGTAAAACCGAAACAATAACAAGAGTTTAAGTAGAAAAACATGATTTTTCACAAGGAACCCTGACAGCAGACAGAACCGTGTGAAGATGGAGGAAGAAATACGAAGAATTTGGTCTTAAAAACTCTTGAATTGCCTTAGAATTACCTAGCCTTAGGTTTTTCTTACGGAAAGCATAAAAATGTAATTAAAGATAAGTTTAAGAAATCCTAAGAACATAATGAAGAAAATGAAACTAAGATAATTAATTAAGAAGAAAATTACAAGAAGTTACAAATGGTCCCCAAAAATAAAGAACAAAATAAAGAAGATGAACTAAAAGAAGAGAAGAACTAGAGAGAAAAATATAAGAACCTAAACTATAAGGATAAACCAAATGGGAAAAATGAAGACTATGGGAGACTAATGGGGACTAATGGGGGACTAATGAGGACCCCTTGTTACAAGAATTGAACCCCTATTTATAGGGGGGAAAAGCTAATTACACTCTAAAAATTAAATAAAAACAAATAAAAATTACAATAAAAATATTAAAAAGTGAAATGATGAGATTGGATGGTTTTTGGGGAAAAAAAGTTTAAAAAAAAACAAAAGAAATGCTCAATAGTGCTGCTGGTGTGTCTTTGGCAGTGACAGCTGGAAAAAGCGCTATTTTCGGCAGGTATGCGCTGGAAAGGGGAGGAGTGGCCGGCATGCTGTGCTGGAAAGGGAGGCTGCAGGTCTGCAGGCATGCGTTGGGGAGCAGAAGATGTCGTCGATGGGGGGCGCGCCGAGCGTGAGAAGCTTGCTTTGGCAAGCGCGCACCGAAGGGAGCGCCTGGGCTGGGCGTACTATGGCGCTGGCTTGGGCTGCGCTTGTGGGCTGGGCTGGAATGGGCCTGGCGGGCATGGATTTGTAAAATGGATTTGGGCTGCAAAAAATAATTGAAAATAAATTTATTTATAACTTAATTAATATTTCCACCGAATTTCGTCCATAATTTCTTCGTTATAATTCCGATCGAGACGATTCTTTCGCCAGAATGCTCCAAATTACCAATTTTATTTATTTAAACAAAAACAACACAAAATAAATTAATTTATCTAATTATTTATTATTTTAATATTAAAAGTTAAGTATAAATGGTATAAAATAATATAAAATAATGCTTATTTGAGGACCTATCAAATACCCCCACACTTAAACTTTGCAAGTCCCTAGCAAATACTAAAATTAAACTACAAAATCCAAAACAAGCAAACCCTTAACCATTTGTCTCAAATTTCATTATTATTATGACATAAAAGATTTTCACTTAAATCATTTAAGCATATGAAATTCAAGAGTTAATACATGGTAATAAAATGCTTCAACAAGTAAGATAATGAGTAAATATGGTGAAATGTATCTCTGCATGAATAAGACAAGTATAAATCAACTCACAAGGATATGCACTTATAAATTCACTCAATTTTGTAAGGGTTTGTGTTTGCACTCAAAATATTGAGAAATACTCACATAATCGAAATGAAGTACTTTTGCAAAATCTCAAACAAACACCTCAAGATAAAAACAAAACATACTTGCGCAAATGAACCAAAACCATAAGCTTACTCAAGTGATTAACTCAACTAATCAAATTTTACTATCTTAAGGATCATAAGGTCTTTATAAAGGTTGTAATGGGGCTAAGTTTAGAGGCAAGGAAAATATAGGACAAGTGGTGCTCAATTCGTTCCAAGACTCAATAGACTCCCAAAACGTATCATAACTTCCCGACCTTAGTGCAATGATGTCAGTAATCCATCCCTTCGAACATAGGCCTAATTCCATCATGTTGGGCCTCACAATCATTCTTTGTATCGGATTTACAAATGTAAGGGATTTAACTCAAATATTACATAATCAAACCTTATTACCTTGATAGAGACTCAACTTTTTTTTGTCTTTTCCTGTTTTTTTTATATATATCAAGGTAATAATATGTGTCAACAATACAACAAAGCTTGACTAGGTAAATCCAAATAATTCACATAAAAGTCTTTTCAAAATCATCATTTTCTCTTTACACAATCTTTATGTCTTCAACCGAGTCCTTGGAACAAGGGTAAAGGATGTCTATACCAAGCTCAAGTGTTTAGATAATCATGGTGATGAAAGAAAGGCTTAATGTGGGCTCAAAGGGGTTAAAACTAAGGGGGGATCGTGACTTATGCGCTTAAGATAGGGAACGTGGATGTTTGAATTTATAGTGTTAACCCTAGTGCCTTAATCATATCCAAAATCAGAGAGTTTATTGACTTAAAAGTTTTGAAAATCACATAGAATAAGTTCTAGTACTCTAGAGTTCATTAAAAGCGATGACAAGTAGTTATGAGGCATATGTATTTTAATTTAAACAAAGAACTTATTAATCACTCATCAAAGATGTATATAAAGTTCTAAAGCTCACATAAGGTTTATATGATTCATACTTATCTTATTATGCTTGTTTATGTACTAATTTACATGCATTATCTTCAAGTTATAACACTTAATCACAAAGTATTAACAAATAAATTCAAATTATAGTGAATATCTTTATGGCCATAACATATTCATTTTTGTTCATTTATGTCATTGACAAGTTAAATGACAACTTAAGACTAAAAAAAAAACACACTAAGTTAAAACAAAAAGATTCAAGAAAACAATTTTTTTTTTTTATTTTCACCTTTGTTTTTTTGAATTTTTATTATTATTATTTTTTAATAAACTTTTTTTTTTGGACAATTAAAATTGTAAACCATACCCCCACACTTAAATTTTACATTGTCCTCAATGTAGGAAAATACGAAGTAATTAAACATAGATCAAAGTAAGGAAGATGATTTATGAAAATAATAGGAAAACATTAAATAAACAAAATAAAAGAGAGTGAAGGGTAAAAGGATAGCAAATCTCTATTGATGACTCCTTCACATCCCGGGAACACATTGAGTTGCCTCCCAACAAGCGCTTGAAGTTTAACGTCCATCCAGCCTAAACAGATATGCAAGTTAGTTAGTCAGAGATGTATGTTAGTCAAGAATGCAAGTTAGATATGCAAATTGAAGTTAAGGATGCAATTTGAGTTAAAGATGTAAGTTAGAGGAAGAGTGCAATGCAAGTGAAACTAAATATGCAAGTGCAGTTAAAAATGCAAGTTAGAATGAAAGATGAAATGCAAGTTAGAATGAAAGATGCAAGCTAGTTAAACTAAAGATGCAATTTAACTTTGTCATGACAAATAATGTAAATTAAGATATAAACAATATTTTCATATCGGTGGAAGTCAAAGATATATATGGTTCACATAGCCTCAAAGTTTAGATGAAGACTTATACGTCCGTGCGACCCAAGTACATATCTTGGATTAATTCAACTGTTTGGGCAAGTTCAAAGGTGACGAAGTTAGAAAGAATACAGATAAGAGGCAGGGCTAATTTCAAGACATCCCGAGGCTTAAACTCCATTGATGTCCCTGTCTTTGACCCAAAACCCGTTATGAGTATCGTCTCTTGTCCTAGACATCACCCTCAAAAATTTCTTACTCTAGAGGAATTAAGATGACTCAAGTGTTAACAATCACCGTGGGTGAGAGTTTAACAAAAGAGTCTTCGCCGATTAAAGATCAAAATCTAAACTTCGAAGCACAAGTGATCTACATATAGCCGAGACTAATGCATGAATGCAAGAACTATTTACAAGTATGTTTTTATGCACAATTTACAAATATAACATGACAATTTTTTTTTTACGAATTTTATGTTTTTTTTTTAATTACAAAAACAAATAAAAATAAAAATAAGGAAAAGTGAACATGTACCATAAGCATTTATGAACAATTAAAAATATGAACATTATGTACAAGTATGAACAAGAATAATATGACAAGTAAGAGAATTATAAACAAACATAAAGGAAAGTCTATTATGAACAAGTATGTATGTATACTATGAACTATAAAAGTTATGAACAATTTATGAACAAGTATAAAAGGTAACAAGTAATATATATACAACATTTATTTACAAGTATGAATTAACACTAACATAAAGCTAAGAAAAGATTTTTTTTTATTTTTTTTATTTTTTTATTTCAATTTTTTTTTAAATTTAAATTTAAATTTTATCAAGACATAGCCAAGTAAATAATTACATAAGAATAAAATAAGTGTAATAAAAAATTAATGGAATAAAAAGTTAATGGAATAAAGTTAAAGTTAATGGAATAAAGAAAAAGTTAATGGAACAAATTTAAAGTAATGGAATAAATTTAAAGTTATGGAATAAAGTCAAAGTTAATGGAATAAAGTTAATGTTAATGGATTAAAGTGTAAAGAAATAAAATGTAAAAAAATAAAATAAATAAATAAATAAAAGTAAGGAAAAGTGAATATGTACAATATGCATTTATGACAAGTACAAATAAACTTAAATTATGAACTAGTATGATAGAATTTTAATTTTACATAAACAATTTGAATATCAACAAATATATAAAAAAACATTATGAACATTTATGAACAAGTATAGATTAGAAACTATGAATAAGTAAAGTATGAATATCATAAACAAAAATAATAAGAACAAAAATAAGATGGATAAATAAAATACAAACAAGTAAAGGTTATAAATAAATATAATATTAACAAAAGTAAAATTTATAAACAAGTATAATATGCACAATTTATATACATACACTAACAAATTAAAAATGATTTTCAATTTCCCCGGTAACGACGCCAAAAATTGACAATGCTCAAACTACGCATTAAATTAAACACGTAATTTGAGTATTATGCAATTTAAACCTTTTTTGTGTAGATGTAGTATTGGTAAATAGGGATCGTTCTTAATCGGAGAAATTATGGAACATTAATAATGTGTTAGTGAGAAAGAATAATGAATAAAAGAATAATGAATAAATTAATGAATTAAAGAATAAAATAATTAAAGAATAAAGGGATAAAAGAATAAAAAACAAACAATAAAGAATTAAAGAATAAAGAATAAAATAAAAGTATAAAAGAATAAAGAATTAAAAGAATAAAAGAATAAAAGAATAAAGAATAAAGATGAGGGTTTTTGAGGGAGATTTATAATCTAAACTAAAGAAAACACTAACTAAGAATTAAATTAAACTTAACAATAACATTATTTAAAACTACTCCTAAAATAAACTTCCTTTAAATACAATTGTTACTAACACTCTTACATCATGCTTATATTGAATCAATCGTGAAATCCTACATTCATCATCTCCATTATATGCATACGTTTTTTATATTATAAATGCATCGACATCGACCGACACTTATAATATGATTTACTTCTTGTTTGTAATTAAATGCACCTACAGCGGCCGCCATTAAAATCTCTTCAATCAAATGCTAAGTGCACCAAAAACGGCTGACACTTAGCATCAAATTGAAGTATAAAACACTACAACATATGAAGTAAAAGAAATTCAGAAAGTAAAACACATGGAGATTGTATTCATACTTACGAATGTTAGAAAGAAAATACCAACACAAATATTGCATTATAAGAAAAACGAAACAATAACAAGAGTTTAAGTAGAAAAACATGATTTTTCACAAGAAACCCTGACAGCAGGCAGAACCGTGTGAAGATGGAGGAAGAAATACGAAGAATTTGGTCTTAAAAACTCTTGAATTGCCTTAGAATTACCTAACCTTAGATTTTTCTTACGGAAAGCATAAAAATGTAATTAAAGATAAGTTTAAGAAATCCTAAGAACATAATGAAGAAAATGAAACTAAGATAATTAATTAAGAAGAAAATTACAAGAAGTTACAAATGGTCCCCAAAAATAAAGAACAAAATAAAGAAGATGAACTAAAAGAAGAGAAGAACTATAGAGAAAAATATAAGAACCTAAACTATAAGGAGAAACAAAATGGCAAAAATGAAGACCAAGGGAGACTAATGGGGACTAATGGGGACCCCTTGTTACAAGAATTGAACCCCTATTTATAGGGAGAAAAAACTAATTACACTCTAAAAAATAAATAAAAACAAATAAAAATTACAATAAAAATATTAAAAAGTGAAATGATGAGATTGGGTGGTTTTTGGGGAAAAGAAGTTTAAAAAAAACAAAAGAAATGCTCAATAGTGCTGCTGGTGTGTCTTTGGCAGTGACAGCTAAAAAAAGGTGCCATTTTCGGTAGGTATGCGCTGGAAAGGGGAGGAGTGGCCAGCAAGATATGCTAGAAAAAAGGGCTGTAGGTCGGCAGGCGTGCACTGGGGAGCAGAAGATGTCATCGGTAGGCGCGCACTGAGCGTGAGAAGCTTGCTTCGGCAAGTGCGCGCCAAAGGGAGCGTCTTGGTTGGGCGTACTATGGCGCAGGCTTGGGCTGCGCGTGTGGGCTGGGCTAGAATGGGCCTGGCGGGCTTGGATTTGTAAAATGGATTTGGGCTGTAGAAAATAATTGAAAATAAATTTATTTATAACTTAATTCCACCGAATTCTGTCCATAATTTCTTCGTTATAATTCCGATCGAGACGATTCTTTCGCCAGAATGCTCCAAATTACAAATTTTATTTATTTAAACAAAAATCACACAAAATAAATTAATTTATCTAATTATTTATTATTTTAATATTAAAAGTTAAGTATAAAGGGTATAAAATAATATAAAATAATGCTTATTTGAGGACCTATCACTCATCCCAATGTTAGTCACGATTCTCATCCTAGCACATGTGCATATAGCTCAGGAATGCTCACAATCCTAGTATGTCACCGTGAACACATCACTCACTGCGACCCTCTCTAGATCATCATGAACACATCGCCGATCGATCTCAGAGACTAACATTATCACTCCTAAGTCAAGCCTCCCTAGGTCATTGCTTCCCGCGGCTGCTCGACAACAGGAAATACATCGTGACCTCTCTGGAAGGAACACATATGCAGTCTGAAGGTGAGCGTCATATCATCGGGACTCACCCGAATACCATCCTCAATAGGGCCTCAAGCATGGAACATCACCAAATGGGTCACAACCCAAAAATCCAGTGTCCAACGACACTTCATATCCCAGGATTCCTCGAATCCTTTAAATCCACAACTGGATCTCATGCCCGAAATATCTTTCGTAAAACTCAGAACTAGGTCACTGCCCTACTTATCTCATGTTTGACTATACTCTAAGTCAAACCTCTAATCAACTGGGTCATACGCCAGAAAGATGTCTCCAAATCTGAAAACCATTTCTCATTTCCAAAACACTTTCATATCATCGTTCAACTGGGACTCATGCCCGAATCTCAATTTCACGCATCTCCGTGAAATTCTCCAAAATCGTAAATCAGTTCCTCGGTTTCACGCCTCTCCGTGAAACCTTAGGAATCACATAAAATAAAAGCACGTAGTATACTCGGCCAAAGCCAAATCATCATATAAAACAAAATCTCAAACTAAGTGCAATAACGCATTTTCCTTCGAAAATGTCAAACAAGTCATATTGAAATCACAAGCACTGATGGCATCTAAAATCATGTTCATAAACACGTATAAAATATTTTTGCATGCATCATATTCATAAAACAAAGTCCACTCACAAATCATCAATGTAGCGCCTCGATATGCGTGTCATAAGCCTCTTCGAGCTAATCCAACCTCTCCGAGCCATCCAGGCCTATCCAAAACATATTCAAAGGTCACTACTAACCTAGAAAAGTCCATATCAAGAACCCCCAACATTCCCAGAAAAGTCAACGTGTCCCAAACACGCTTCCCTAGGCTTTAAACCTCAATTTGATCAACCTTACGATCTCCGATTGACTCGAAACTACCACCATTGGATTTTTATAGTCGAAACCTTTAAAATGGTCCTGGTCCCACCTCAAAATGCATGCCCACGCGCTCCCATGAGAGGGTCAAATTGGCTGGTCAACGTTGGCCAAAAATTCAACGCTAACGTCAGTGGTCAACGGTCAAAGTCAACGATGGCGCAGTGACATCATCATTGACATCTGACATCTGGCATGTGTCAGATAACATGTCAGACCTGACATGATGATGTCATTGATGACATCATCATCTATGTCCTCTATCTGGGTCGACCCAGATCGCTGCAACCGGGTCAAGCAGACCCACGGACTCGACCCGGTCTGTTCTTCCATTTTTCAGCCACCAAAAACGATGTCGTTGTTCCCATTCTCTTTGTCTCTAACCCAGGAATTGATCCCCCAAATCCAAATCATGAAACATGGGCTATGATTTACCTGTTCAATGCGATCTTCACGACCCAGTTTCCAGCCTCCTTCCAGGGCAGTTCCAACGTCTTTCATTGCCTCAAAACAATCCTACCAGCTCATTTGAGCTCCACAAACCCCACCAGATCATCAAAATCAATCCTAGACATCCAAAACGAGATTCTAAAATTTGAATTTAAAGGGGGTTTTGGATTTACCTCTCCCGTTGCTTCCTCCACCATCCATGGTGGCCCCGCCACTTCTTCGTCGTTGCCATCTCACCCTCATCCTTACTCTCAGTCTCACAGGGCTTCTTAATTGATCAAGCAAGGGAGGGGAGCTTTGGGTGGTTTGGGTTTCGGGTTTTGGTTTGAATGAAATAGAGAGGGGGTATGTGCATGTATGTGTTATGGAAGCAATGGATGAGTGACAAGTGTCACTCATCCATTGGGCCTTCACAAAATATCTAGGGCCTACTGTCAGGACCGGTCCCAAATCCCCCGGGATTAACGTGGGACCCGCCTGATCCCGTCTGACACCACGTGTCAGACCAAGGAAAATTCCATCTCTACCCTCGCCGGGGCGATCAGAGTATGTCAGGATCGTAGGAGGAGGGGAGTGATGTCTCGTCTCTGCTACAGCCGGCATCCGCGATCAACCTGAAGGGCATTAAAACACGAAAACTGTGAATGGAAAAAAATAATAATTTCATTAAAAACATTTTTTCTTAAAGACATTTATGCCCTTCATAAAAGCATATGCATGCATTCAAAACCGTTTATCAACATTCATAAAATCATTTATCAAACATATCAAAACCTTTCAAGGGTTCATGCCTGGTTCCCATAAACCGTCATGACCCATAAATTCATTTGGGTCCTCAACCCGAAATCATAACTCAAACCCATAGGTCAAATCACTAGGGACTCAGCCCAAATCACGTCACGTGGGTCTCAGCCCAAAACCATTCTCAAAACATCGAATACGGGGTCTCCGTGTCAGGACCCGTCCCAAATATCGCCTCGATACCCGGGACTAACCCTGCTCCCGTCTGACAATCACACCTAAAGTACCAAGATAACCTCCATACTACGATAAGCATAACTATCAGACGAAGGAGTAAATATATACAACTGTAAGTCAGAGCACAGTTCTACAGAATGGGCACAAAATCCTACTATGCTAGTCTCGCAACGGAAGAACGTCAAAAGCTCTATGCCTCGATATCTGCCTCAACGTTCACCCCAGCGCTATCACCACGACCTGGAGGGAAAATTTAAAACCAAAAGTGTGAGTGGACTAGAATAAATGAAAGATACAAAAATAGTGGATCATCATATCAAAGTTAAGGAAAAACAATAAGAACATTTGTTCCCTCCGTTTTAAAAACAGGCATGCCCAACTAAGTATTAGAAAATCATAACATGAAACATCATAAGAAACAGAAACACTATAGAACAGATATAGAAATCATGGTATGTATATCAGAAAACCATAGCATAAACCATGAACATCCGATCAAACCTGCTGGACCTATCCGAGTCTTTAAACTCAACCAGGCCTCAAATCAAATTCCGAGTCTTTAAACTCCCGAGTCTTTAAACTCAATAGGCTTACGGGGGTAATATCATAAATGTCCGAGTCTTTAAACTCCCGAGTCTTTAAACTCAATCCGGGCCCGTCCCCCGATAATCAGAATCCGGGTCTTTAAACCCAATATCCAGATCCAGCAAATCCAATCCTAATTCATTGTAAAACCATTTCTAGATCCATAGCCAAACTCGAATTCGAAATCCCGGGTCTGAAGCCCTTCCGGCGTTCAGAACCGACATTCCGAACCCAAATCCGGAAATCCATTATTATACCAAAAACCACATGTAACCACAAAGCATATTTCATCACCCATTTGTCATCATCAGAAAACATTTATAGGTTGAAATCCTCAAATATGGCATCAAAGTCCGAAAACCAGTTTTTCTCGAAAAACGTGCAAAATCCCGAAAATGTCTCGAAAAACGTGCAAACACATCAACCACATATAATCATCATTAGAAAGCGTAAAAACATATTTAATATCATCAAACATCAATAAAACAGTTAGGCATGCTCAAGTTTAAAGAAAGAGTCCACTCACAAATCAGGACGCGTCAATCGCGCTCCGTGCGCTCCTCGACCGTCTCGGGTGCCTCACGTCCTGTCAATATGCACCACACAGGGTCACAAACACATAAAGGATACTAACCCTAATTTCCCCAATTTTTCGGGAATTTATTAATATTTTAGTCCTAGACCCTAAACCGTTAGGATTCCCGAACAACCTCCTAACATCGTCCGATTCACCCGGAAACCATACTAATGAACTCCTTAGGACGTTTAGAACCAAAACCATGTTGGAAGCTTGGCCGGAATCCTCCCCACGCGCCTCCATACGCAGCCCAAAGTGGCTGCGCGTGGGCCTCACGCGCCTGCTACAGTGTTTCTCCTACCTCGAGCCACCCGGTTCAACACAGTTGAACCGGCGTGACCGGTTCTCCGCCGTTCATCCATCAATTCCGTCCAAACCAATCCCAGAAGCTTCGTCCCAACCTAAGCAATCTAACCATGTCCTAACATCGAAGAACCACGGCCTAAAACCCACCGTTCACGGCCTCGAAACAGACGGCCCGTGGCCTCTGTTTTGGCCGCCGGCCGCCCAGGTCCTCCCCCGGCACGGTACCACAACCAAACAGCTCCTGGGACCTCCAGGAGTCTCATCCTGGCCTCCAAATCCCTCGACTCTAAGCCCAACTCCACGACTTTCGATTTGAAATTCACGGGAAAAATAGAGGAAGTGGGCTTACCTTTCAATTCAAGCTCCGCCGTGTGCACCGCCGCGTACCACGGTGCTCGTTGGACTCCCTGCAGCCACCTGAACCTCCTACCACCTTGGTTTGATCCACCACACGGCACAACTGCCACCCCTATCTCACAACCTCCCTATTTTCTTCAGAACTCGACCGCACCACCACCGTGTCTCCAGGCACGATTCCTCCACCAAAACACGATCACCAGCTCCGCCTTGCCTCTCTGTCACTCTCTCAGTTCACTCTTCACTCACTCACCTCCTGAATCGATCACTGTCTCTCCAATTGCTTCTCTCTGTTTTCTGTGTCCAAAAAGATTACACGGTTTGAATATGGACGTTTTGTGGCCGTGCACACGATCGATCTCACTAGAACCATCCAGCCACCCACACGTGTCCAACAGCCAATGGCTCAGCACAAAATATCCCTGCCACTTGCCCTTAATTGATTGGGCTGAGGGAAAAGACTAAAATACCCCTCATGTACAAATTACCATTTTACCCTCGTACTTTCCAGACCCGTAAATATTCCGTCCGACGTCCGATGACAGCGTGCCGCCTGTCGTTGTACTCAGGACATCGAGACCTATCTAATGGTCCTCGGTCTACGTGAAAATCACCAGTCCTCCAAAAAGTCAACATTTTTCCTCATTTAGTCAAATTTACGGTAACGCCCTCAATCTTCCGAACGTCATAACTTTTTCTCCGATTGTCCAAATCGAACCTGCCACCTGTCTACGGACTCGTGACGTCCTAAACTA
Organism: Prinsepia uniflora; assembly: GCA_032719365.1. Taxonomy (NCBI): domain Eukaryota; kingdom Viridiplantae; phylum Streptophyta; class Magnoliopsida; order Rosales; family Rosaceae; genus Prinsepia; species Prinsepia uniflora. The sequence continues at coordinate 52,012,830 of CM064874.1, read as the reverse complement.
CTATTCACAAGGGCAAAATCGTCCTTATATACAAAAAATTTTAAAAATTACATTTATACCCTTCCCGAAGGTACGGGTTGTTACAATCTACCCCCCTAAAAAGAATTTCGTCCCCAAAATTCAGTGAAACAAATAAGGGTACTGTTCACGCATCAAGGCTTCGGGTTCCCAAGTAGCTTCTTCCACTTGATGATTCCGCCATAATACTTTAACTAAGGGAACCGTCTTCCGTCGTAAGACCTTATCCTTCCGATCCAAAATTGCTACTGGCTGTTCTTCAAAGCTCAAGTCTTCCCTCAGTTCCACAGGTTGTGATTCCAGAACATGCGAATCATCCCGTATATACTTCCGAAGCATAGAAACATGGAAGACATTATGTACCTTTTCCAGGTCTGCTGGTAAGGCCAATCGATAAGTAACAGGACCAATCCTCTCTAAGATCTCATAAGGTCCAATGTAACGAGGACTCAACTTCCCTCGTCTGCCAAACCGTACGATTCCCTTCCAAGGAGATAACTTCAAGAAAACCCAGTCTCCTACTGCAAACTCCAAATCTCTGATCCTACGGTCGGCGTAGCTCTTCTGTCGGTCCTGGGCTGTCTTCAGTCGATCTCGAATAAGTGCCACTTTTTCCTGTGTAAGGTCTACCAGCTCGGAAGTAGTGAGTCTCCTCTCACCAACCTCCGTCCAACACAATGGAGTCCGACACTGTCGCCCGTATAACGCCTCATAAGGAGCCATCCCAATGCTCTCCTGATAACTGTTATTATAGGCGAACTCCATCAAAGGCAGATGTGATTCCCAAGTACCCTGAAACTGCAAAACACAAGCTCGCATCATATCCTCAAGAATCTGAATAGTCCGCTCAGACTGTCCATCGGTCTGAGGATGAAAAGCAGTACTAAAATGCAACTTTGTCCCAAAAGCTTCCTGTAAACTCTACCAAAAGCGGGAAGTAAATCTCGGATCCCTATCAGATACTATCGACTCTGGAGTCCCATGCAGCTGAATAATCTCATCTATAAACAACTGTGCAAACTGCGTCAACCTGAAGGTCTCCCGCACTGGAAAGAAATGAGCAGACTTCGTAAGTCTATCCACGATCACCCACACACCATCGTGTCCCTTCGGTGTTCTCGGAAGCTTGAATACAAAATCCATCGTCAGGTGATCCCATTTGCACTCAGGGATCAGCAAAGGTTGCATTGCTCTATAGGGTCTCTGCCGCTCAGCTTTCACCTGCTGACAAATCAAGCATCTACTGACATACTCTGCAATCTCACGTTGCATCCCCGACCACCAGTAATGCTCTCGAAGTGTACGATACATCTTGGTCCCACCAGGATGCATCGCATAAGCCGAACAATGAGCCTCATCCAGTATGACCTTCTTTAACATCTCATCCTCGGGTACACACAATCGTCCGTCCTTAACCAAAGCTCCATCCTCGCGAATCTCAAAGTCCTGTCTCTCTCCAGCCTCGACCTCAATACGTATGATGCCCAAAATGGGGTCCTCAAACTGAGCATCAATAACCTGATCAATCAAAACAGGTCGCACGTGGAAACTCGCTAGGAGTGCTCCCTGATCATCCACAGTCAACTCTACTCCCAGCCTGCGGAGCTCAACCAACAAAGGTAATCGTACCGTCCTCAGATACGACAAAGAACTAGCTGACTTCTTGCTCAAAGCATCGGCTACCACATTAGCCTTCCCTGGATGATACTCGATAGTGCAGTCATAGTCCTTAAGCAACTCCAACCATCGGCGCTGTCTCAGATTCAGTTCCTTCTGAGTGAACAAATACTTCAAACTCTTATGATCAGTGAAAATCCTGCACCTCTCACCGTACAAGTAATGCCGCCAAATCTTCAGTGCATGAACCACCGCTGCCAATTCCAAGTCATGTGTAGGATAGTTCATCTCATGGGGTTTCAACTTTCGGGAAGCATAAGCAATCACTTTCCCGTGCTGCATCAATACACAACCTAAACCTTGTAAAGAAGCGTCACTGTACACCTCGAACTCCCCACTGTCGTCTGGAAGGGCCAACACAGGAGCAGATGTCAACCGCCTTTTAAGCTCCTGGAAACTCTGTTCACATTCCTCATCCCACTCAAATCGAACTCCTTTCCGAGTCAACCTCGTCAACGGTGCAGCAAGAATAGAAAAGCCCTCAATGAAACGCTGATAATAACCTGCTAAACCCAGAAAACTCCTGATCTCTGTCACCGTCTTGGGCTGTTCCCAATTTGCTACCGCCTCAACCTTCTGAGGATCCACTCTGATGCCCTCGGCTGAAATCACATGGCCTAAGAATCCAACACTGGTCAACCAGAACTGGCACTTACTCAGCTTCGCATACAACTGATGCTCCCTCAAAGTCTCAAGCACAATTCTCAGATGTTTCTCGTGCGTCTTTGCACTCTTCGAATACACCAAAATATCGTCAATGAAGACAATCACAAAACGATCCAAATACGATCGGAACACTCGGTTCATAAGATCCATAAAAGCTGCTGGGGCATTAGTCAATCCGAACGGCATCACTACAAACTCGTAATGACCGTACCTGGTCCGAAAAGCTGTCTTCGGTACATCCGCCTCTTTAACCCTTAACTGATGGTAACCGGAGCGAAGATCAATCTTCGAAAAGTACTGTGCTCCCTATAACTGGTCAAACAAATCATCAATCCGGGGCAAAGGATACTTATTCCGAATGGTTACCTTATTCAACTGTCTGTAATCAACACACAATCTCAACCCTCCGTCCTTCTTCTTCACAAATAGTACCGGCGCTCCCCACGGTGACATGCTCAGTCGAATGAATCCTATATCGACCAACTCTTGCAACTGGGCCTTAAGTTCCCTCAATTCTGCAGGTGCCATGCGATAAGGAGTCTGTGAAATAGGCTGTGTACCTGGTAAAAGATCAATCGTGAACTCGATCTCTCGCTGAGGTGGTAATCCTGGCAACTCCTCGGGAAAAACATCGGGAAACTCCCGTACCACTGGTATATCCTCCGCCCTCACTGGCGAAGCACGAGTATCCACCACATGGGCTATATAACCCTGACACCCCTTAAGATCGTATCATAAAACCAAGTCCGCAAATATCAAAATCCGATTAAACCTGCTCGGTCTATCCGAGTCTTTAAACTCAACCAGGCCTCAAATGTAATCTGAGTCTTTAAACTCAACCAGGCCTCAAATGTAATCCGAGTCTTTAAACTCAATAGGCATACGGGGGTAATATCGTAAATATCCGAGTCTTTAAACTCCCGAGTCTTTAAACTCAATCCGGGCCCGTCCCCCGTCAATCAGAATCCGGGTCTTTAAACCCAATATCCAGATCCAACAAATCCAATCCTGAATCAATTTAAAATCAATTCTAAATCCATATCCAAATCCGAATCCGAAATCTCCGGTTCGAAACCCTTCCAGCGTTTAGAACCGTCATTCCGAACCCAAATCCGGAATTCCATTTTTTAAGCCTAAAGCCGTGATTACCAAAAGTCATATTTCATAATCCATTTATACCCATCAGAAAGCAATTATAATTTGAAATCCCAAAGTATAGCATAAAAAATCAGAAATCCCGATTTTCTCGAAAAACGTGCAAAAACCCGAAAATATCTCGAAAAACGTGCAAACATATCAATCACATATAATCGTCATTAAAAAGCATAAAAACATACTTAGAATCATAAAACATAAATAAACACAGCTAGGCATGCTCGTAAGAAAAAAAAGAGTCCACTCACGAATCCGGAAGTGTCAATCGCGCTCCGTGCGCTCCTCGACCGTCTCAGGCTTCTCTCGTCTTGTCAGTAAGCACCAAATAGGGTCACAATTTCGTCAAATACGCTAACCCTAACTTCCCCAAATTTCCGAAAATTTATACGTAATTTAAACTTAAATCCTAAACCGTTTGAATCCTCGAACTCTCCCGTAACATCGTCCGATTAACCCGAAAATTGCACCAATAGATTCCTTATGACATTTAGAACCAAAACCATGTTGGACAATTTCTCAAACTCCTCCCCATGCGCCCCCAAACGCCGCCCCAAAGTGGCTGCGCGTGGGCCTCACGCGCCTGCTACAGTGCATCTTCAACCTCAAGTCACCCGGTTCAACTGTATTGAACCGGCATGACCGGTTATCCTCCGTTCCTCCACCATTCTTCCCCATTTCAATTCCAGTAGCTTCGTCCAGTCCCCTGCAACCAAACCCAGTCCTAAAATCCATAAGTCACGGCCTAAAACCCCTCGTCTTCATCCTCGAAAAACACTGCCCGTGAGCCCTGTTTTGGCCGCCGGCCACCCAGGTCCTCCCCCGTCACGACACCACACTCAGACGACTCCTGGGACCTTCAGGAGTCTCACCCTATCCTCCAAAACCCTCGACTCTAGCCCAAAATCCACGACTTTCGAAATGAAGAAATTGGGAAGAACAGGGGATTCGAACCATACCTTCGATTCTTCCTCCGCCGTCTACACCGCCGTGTGCTACGGTGCTCACTGAGTCCCCTGCAGTCGTCTTAGCTTGCTATTGGCTTGGATGGAACCAAAACACGGCACAACCACCGCCTCTGTCTCACCGTCTCTCTGTTTTCTCAGAGAATCGATCTTCCGGCCACCGTGTCTCCGTACACGATCTCACTCCCAAAACCCAGCCACGACCTTCCTCCCTTCTCCTTGTCACTCTCAAAATTCAGAAACCTCTCACCCACACACTGAATCAATCAATCACTCTCACCTTCTTCCCCTCTGTTTTCTGTGTTCAATCCCCAATTGCACGGTTAAGCTTTGAACAATTTATGGCCGTGTGTATTTTAGGCCTTCCTAGAACCATCCAGCAGACCCCACGTGTCCAATTTCCAATGGACAGAGAACAAATATCCCAATCCACTCAAGCCACTTGTCCTGATCTAATTTGGTCTGAAGGAGAAAAGACCAAAATGCCCCTAGGTTTAGAAATTACCATTTTACCCTCAAACTTTCCCAACCCGTAACTATTTCGTCCGACGTCCGATGACAGCGTGCCGCCCGTCGTTCTACTCAGGACGTCGAGACCTATTTAACGGTCCTCGGTCTACGTGAAAATCACAAGTCCACTAAAAGTCAACATTTTCCTTAAATAGTCAAAATTACGGTAACGTCCTCAATCTTCTGAACGTCATAACTTTTTCTCCGATTGTCCAAATCGGACCTGCCACCTGTCTACGGACTCGTGACGTCCTAAACTACGTCACGGTCAATGGTCAACACTCATCCAACCGGTAAATCAAAAAGACAAATTTTGAAACACTATTCACAAGGGCAAATTCGTCCTTTTATACAATTCTTTTACAAAATTACATTTATACCCTTCCCGAAGGTACGGGTTGTTACAATCTACCCCCCTAAAACGAATTTCGTCCCCGAAATTCAGTGAAACAAGTAAGGGTACTGTTCGCGCATTAAGGCCACGGGTTCCGAGGTAGCTTCTTCCACCTGATGATTCCTCTACAAAACTTTAACTAAGGGAACCGTCTTCCTCCGTAAGACTTTATCCTTCCGATTCAAAATCGCTACAGGCTGCTCTTCAAAGCTCAAGTCTTCCCTAAGCTCAACAGGTTGTGCTTCTAGAACGTGTGAATCATCCCGTATATACTTCTGAAGCATAGATACATGAAAGACATTATGTACCTTTGCCAAGTCTGCTGGTAAAGCTAATCGATAAGCAACAGGACCAATGCGCTCCAAGATCTCATAGGGTCCAATATAACGAGGACTCAACTTTCCTCACCTGCCAAACCGTATGATTCCCTTCCAAGGAGATAACTTCAAGAAAACCCAGTCTCCTACTGCAAACTCCAGATCCCTGATCCTACGGTCGGCGTAACTCTTCTGTCGGTCGTGTGCTGCCTTCAGTCGATCTCTGATCAGTGCCACTTTTTCTTGAGTAAGGTCTACCAGCTCGGAAGTAGTCAGTCTCCTCTCACCAACCTCGGTCCAACACAATGGAGTCCGACACTGTCGCCCGTACAAAGCCTCATAAGGAGCCATCCCAATACTCTCCTAATAACTGTTATTATAGACGAACTCCATCAAAGGTAAATGTGACTCCCAAGTACCCTGAAACTGTAAGACACACGCTCTCATCATATCCTCGAGAATCTGGATAGTACGCTCAGACTGTCCATCGGTCTGAGGATGAAAAGCAGTACTGAAATGCAACTTTGTCCCAAAAGCTTCCTGTAAGCTCTGCCAAAACCGGGAAGTAAACCTCGGATCTCCGTCAGATACTATCAACTCTGGTGTACCATGCAGCCGAATAATCTCATCAATAAACAACTGGGCAAACTGTGTCAACCTGAAGTTCTCCCGTACTGGTAAGAAATGAGCAGACTTTGTATGTCTATCCACGATCACCCACACACCATCGTGTACCTTCGGTGTCCTGGGAAGATTGAATACAAAATCCATCGTCAGGTGATCCCATTTCCACTCGGGGATCGGCAAAGGTTGCATTGCTCCATAGGGTCTCTGCCGCTCGGCTTTCACCTGTTGACAGATCAAGCATCTACTGACATACTCTGCAATCACATGTTTCATACCTGACCACCAATAATGCTCTCGAAGTGTACGATACATCTTGGTCCCACCAGGATGCATCGTATAAGCTGAACAGTGAGCCTCATCCAGTATCTTCTTCTTCAATGTTTCGTCCTTGGGGACACACAACCGTCCATCCTTAACCAAGGCTCCATCCTCGCGAATCTCAAAATCCTGTCTCAATCCAGCCTTGACCTCAATCCGTATGATGCCCAAAATGGGGTCCTCAAACTGAGCATCAATAACATGATCAATCAAAACAGGTCGCACGTGGAAACTTGCTAGGAGTGCTCCCTGACCATCCACAGTCAACTCTACTCCAAGTCTACGGAGCTCAACCAACAAAGGCAACCGAACTGTCCTCAGATGCGACAAAGAACTAGCTGACTTCCTGCTCAAAGCATCGGCTACCACATTAGCCTTTCCTGGATGATACTCGATAGTACAGTCGCAGTCCTTAAGCAGCTCCAACCAACGATGCTGTCTCAGATTCAAATCCTTTTGAGTAAACAGATACTTCAAGCTCTTATGGTCCGTGAAAATCCTGCACCTCTCGCCGTACAAATAATGTCGCCAAATCTTCAGTGCATGAACCACCGCATCAAGTTCCAAGTCATGTGTAGGGTAGTTCATCTCATGAGGTTTCAGCTGCCGGGAAGCATATGCAATCACTTTCTCGTGCTGCATCAACACACAGCCCAAACCCTGTAAAGAAGCGTCACTATAAACCTCGAACTCCCCACTGTCGTCTGGAAGGGCCAACACAGGAGCCGATGTCAACCGCCTCTTAAGCTCCTGGAAACTCTGCTCACAGTTCTCATCCCAATCAAACCGAACTCCCTTCCGAGTCAACCGTGTCAACGGAGCAGCAAGAATAGAAAAACCCTCAATAAAGCGCCGGTAATAGTCTGCTAAACCCAGAAAACTCCTGATCTTTGTCACCGTCTTGGGCTGTTCCCAATTTTCTACCGCCTCAACCTTCTGAGGATCCACTCCAATGCCCTCGGCTGAAATCACATGACCCAGAAATCCAACACTGGTCAACCAAAACTGGCACTTACTCAACTTTGCATACAACTGATGCTCTCTCAGTGTCTTAAGCACTAGTCTGAGATGCTTCTCGTGCGCCTTCGCACTCTTCGAATATACCAAGATGTCATCAATGAAAACAATCACAAAACGATCCAAGTACGACCGGAACACTCGGTTCATGAGATCCATAAAAGCTGCTGGGGCATTAGTCAACCCAAAAGGCATCACAACAAACTCATAGTGACCGTACCTGGTCTGAAAGGCTGTCTTCGGTACATCCTCCTCTTTGACCCGTAACTGATGATAGCTGGAGCGAAGATCAATCTTCGAAAAGTACTGTGCTCCCTTCAGTTGGTCAAACAAATCATCAATCCGGGGTAAGGGATACTTATTCCGAATGGTTACCTTATGCAACTGTCTGTAATCAACACACAATCTCAAACCTCCGTCCTTTTTCTTGACAAACAGTACAGGCGCTCCCCAACGTGACATACTCGGTCGAATGAATCCCATATCGACCAACTCTTGTAACTGGGCCTTTAGTTCCCTCAATTCTGCAGGTGCCATTCGGTAAGGAGTCTGTGAAATAGGCTGTGTACCTGGTAAAAGATCAATCGTGAACTCGATATCTCGATGAGGTGGTAATCCTGGAAACTCCTCGGGAAAAACATCATGAAACTCCCGCACCACTGGAATATCCTCCGCCCTCACTGGCGTAGCACGTGTATCCACCACGTGAGCTACGTAACCCTGACACCCCTTCCGCAACAGCTTGCTAGCCTCAAGTGCCGAAATAACTCCAGTAGGAAGTGCACGCTGATCGCCCTGAAACGTGGTCTCTGGTAATTCTGGACTCCAAAAGGTCACTCTCCTATTGAGACACTCGATAGAAGCATGATGTCTCGTCAACCAGTCCATACCCAATATAATATCGAAGTCTCGTTGATCCAGCAGTAACAAGTCCGCCACTAACTCAACCTCACCTACCAACACTAGACACTCTCTCAAAACCTGAGTCACTACCAACACCTCCCTAGTAGGTGTACTCACCCCTAAGGCACAATCCAAGGTAGACACCTCCCTCTCCGTAACCAGACTACAACTCCGGGCTATAAATGAGTGAGTCACCCCGGGATCTATCAAAGCAAAAATAGTGTGACCAAGTATGGCAAGTGTACTTGTCACCACTCCCGGTGCTGATCTGGCCTCCTGCTGGACCATAGCAAAAACTTGCACCTGAGGTCCTGATGACCTACCGCGCCCTTTCGAACTGCTCGTGGCACCACCGCCACCTCTAGGGCCTGCCGTCCCTGACACAGATGCAGTACTCCGCCCGGGTTCTGCTGTACCTCGACCTGCTCCACCCTCCTGGGCTAACAACGGGCACTCTCTCCGAAAGTGGTCGCTCTCTCCACAATAATAGCAGACATCTCTACCGGGTCCACCAGTCTGTCTCCCAGTAGAAGCAACAGAAGTCGCACTAGCCTGAGGAGTCGGCTGTGCTCTAGCTCCCCGAAATCCAGAGCCCTGAAAACTAGCTGGTCTGCCAAACTGGGCTCCACCAACTGATGAAGTACCCCCATAGTTGCCCCTCTTCGGGGTCCTCTGACTTGACGCTCCAGGAAATGAATGCTCACGGCGCCGTACACTGCCCGAGTACTGTGGCCGGGCAGGAAAACTGGCCTCCACTCGCACAGCAGCGTTTGACAACTCCCTGAAAGTAGCAAATGAGCTGGCTGTCACAATGGCTCTAATCTCTCCTCGAAGACCCAACTCAAACCGACGGCACTTCTCAGCCTCGGTTGCCACAAATGCAGGAGCGAATCGGGACAACATCTAAAATCTCTGCTCATACTCGGCCACTGTTATGCTCCTCTGTTTCAACTGAAGGAACTCCGCCTCTTTGGCATCCCGAAAAGAGTGAGGATAATACTGGTCCAAAAACCGCTCCTGGAAAGTCTCCCAAGTCACGGTATGAGCGTCCCAACCTGACAACTCCAGCGTATACCACCACTCATATGCTGCGCCATCTAACAGAAAAGTAGCCAACAACACACAATCTCCTGGAGGACAATGCCTCACCCCGAAAATCAGCTCAAGCCGGGTGATCCATCAGTGGGCTTCCTCTAGGTCTGCCCACCACTGAACGTAGTAGCCCCGAGCCTCTGGGCTCGTTCAATCGACGCACTCTCTGCTTCTTCAGGTCGTGGAAGGGGTTCACGTCTCGGAGGCATGGTCGAACGTACGCTGAAAGAGGCATAGAGTTAGTAAAATAACCTAAAAACGACCTCGTTCCGAAACAAACCGACAAACCTATGCTCTGATACCAATTGTCAGGACCCGTCCCAAATATCACCTCCATTCCCGGGACGAACCCTGCTCCCGTCTGACAATCACACTTAAAGTACCAAAATAACCTCAACACAACCATAAGCATAACTATCAGACAAGGGAGAAATATAACACAACCATAATTCAGAGCATAGTTTATACAAAACAAGCACAAAACCCTACTAGGCTAATCTCGCAACGGAAGAACGTCGTAAGCTCTATGCCTCGGTTCCTGCCTCGACGTTCACCCCAGCGCTATCACCACGACCTAGAGGGTAAGTTAAAAAACAAAAGTGTGAGTGGACTAAAAGAAATAAAAGATTTAAAACATGATTTAAGAATAAAACAGTTTAGAGAAAAAAATCAGGTTTTTCCCTCCATTTTAAAATATGCATGCCTAACTAAGTACCAGAAAACCACAAGATAAAACAATATGATAAGTATGCTAAGATCGTATCATAAAACCAAGTCCGCAAATATCAAATTCCGATCAAACCTGCTAGGTCTATCTGAGTCTTTAAATTCAACCAGACCTCAAATGTAATCCGAGTCTTTAAACTCCCGAGTCTTTAAACTCAATAGGCCTACAGGGGTAATATCGTAAATATCCGAGTCTTTAAACTCCCGAGTCTTTAAACTCAATCCGGGCCCGTCCCCCGTCAATCAGAATCCGGGTCTTTAAACCTAATATCCAGATCCAGCAAATCCAATCCCGAATCAATTTAAAATCAATTCTAAATCCATATCCAAATCCGAATCCGAAATCCCCGGTTCGAAACCTTTCCGGCGTTCAGAACCGTCATTCCGAACCCATATCCGGAATTCCACTTTTTAAGCCTAAAGCCGTGATTACCAAAATTCATATTTCATAATCCATTTATACCCATCAGAAAGCAATTATAATTTGAAATCCCAAAGTATAGCATCAAAAATCAGAAATCCCAATTTTCTCGAAAAACGTGCAAAACCCAAAAATATCTCGAAAAACGTGCAAACATATCAATCACATATAATCGTCATTAAAAAGCATAAAAACATACTTAGAATCATAAAACATAAATAAACACAGCTAGGCATGCTCGTAAGAAAAAAAAGAGTCCATTCACGAATCCGAAAGTGTCAATCGCGCTCCGTGCACTCCTCGATCGTCTCAGGCGTTTCCCGTCCTGTCAATAATCACCAAATAGGGTCACAATTTCGTCAAACACGCTAACCCTAATTTCCCAAAATTTCCGGAAATTTATACGTAATTTAAACTTAAACCCTAAACCGTCCGAATCCTCGAACTATCCCGTAACATCGTCCGATTAACCCGAAAATTGCACCAATAGATTCCTTATGACATTTAGAACCAAAACCATGTTGGAAAATTTCTCAAACTCCTCCTCACTCACCCCCACGCGCTGCCCAAAGTGGCTGCGTGTGGGCCTCACGCGCCTGCTACAGTGCATCTTCAACCTCGAGTCACTCGGTTCAACTGTATTGAACCGGCGTGACCGGTTATCCTCCGTTCCTCCACCATTCTTCCCCATTTCAATTCCAGTAGCTTCGTCCAGTCCCCTGCAACCAAAACCAGTCCTAAAATCCAGAAGTCACGGCCTAAAACCCCTCGTCTTCATCCTCGAAAAACACTGCCCGTGAACCCTGTTTTGGCCGCCGGCCACCCAGGTCCTCCCCCGTCACGGCACCACACTCAGACGACTCCTGGGACTTTCAGGAGTCTCACCCTATCCTCCAAAACCCTCCACTCTAGCCCAAAATCCACGACTTTCGAAATGAAGAAAATGGGAAAAACAGGGGATTCGAACCATACCTTCGATTCTTCCTCCGCCGTTTGCACCGCCGTGTGCTACGGTGCTCATTGAGTCCCCTGCTAGAACCATCCAGCAGACCCCACGTGTCCAATTTCCTATGGACAGAGAAAAAATATCCCAATCCACTCAAGCCACTTGTCCTGATCTAATTTGGTCTGAAGGAGAAAAGACCAAAATGCCCCTAGGTTTAGAAATTACCATTTTACCCTCAAACTTTCCAAACCCATAAACTATTTCGTCTGACGTCCGATGACAGCATGCCGCCTGTCGTTGTATTCAGGATGTCGAGACCTATCTAACAGTCCTTGATCTACGTGAAAATCACAAGTCCACTAAAAAGTCAACATTTTCCTCAAATAGTCAAAATTACGGTAACGTCCTCAATCTTCCGAACGTCATAACTTTTTCTCCGATTGTCCAAATCGGACCTGCCACCTGTCTACGGACTCGTGACGTCCTAAACTACGTCACGGTCAATGGTCAACACTCATCCAACCTGTAAATAAAAAAGTTAACTTTTGACACACTATTCACAAGGGCAAATTCGTCCTTTTATTCAATTCTTTTACAAAATTACATTTATACCCTTCCCGATGGTACGGGTTGTTACATCAAGCCCGAATCGTAAACCAACTGGCCTCCCCGGCCCGATCGTATCACACAAATGGACCCTCGGTCTGATTCCTCATTAATTCAAATGGACTCCAAGTCCGAGAGTTGTAAATCAAATGGGTCTCATGCCCGATTTCATATTTTCCAATCCAAAATCCCTTCATTAAACCCTCGTTGAAAACATGGTACGCAAAGGTACGACATAAAGCCGAAAACCTTGGAAAACGTGCAAATATGTCGACCCTAAGCTACCACAAACAAATTGCACTCATGGAAATATAAAATGTGTATTAAAAGCATTTATAAACATTTATGCATGCATCGAATTCGAAAGCAAGGTCCACTCACAGACCGTCCGAGCTGCCGCCTCGATTTGCGTGCCATAGGCTCTCCCGAGCCGATCACTATCACTGGGACTCCCAAACCTGTCCAAATTTTAATAGAAGGTTACTAACTACTTAATTAACCTCCTACCAAAGCCCCAAAATTTTTCCGAACTTTTAACTATTTTTAAACCGACCCTAAACCTTCCGATGCCCCGAAACATATCGAGACGGTGTCCGATTGACACGAGACCAGTCCTAAAATGTTTGTTATATCGAATAGAAGATTTCACGTGTTGAACACTTTCCCAAATTACTGTTCACGTGCCCTCACGCACCCCAGGAAGTCCAAAACACTGTTCATCATCCCTAACCTCCAGCTGAACCGGTTCACTGTTCACGACACTGTTCCGAACCGGCGTGACCGGTTCAGTGGTTTTCTCCCTCTATTTTGGTCCGATTTTAACCCTAATTAATAATACAATTCCTATTTCTTCATTCCCTATCATTTCCAATTAACAAAACGACCTAAAAACACCTAGAACCCGTGAACCCAAAAACCCCTCCACGGTTCAAGTTTTCTAAAACCTCCCCCACGGTGTCTCGACCACCAAAATTCCTCAAAATCATTATAATACGCTCCTACTAACCCATTTAACTTAAAAAAAATCCATAAAAACGGTCCATAAAGCATAGAATGAAAAAATGGATTAAATCGGTTAAAACCGATTACCTTTCTGGTTTTGGGCCTCCACCGTGCACGGTGGCTTCGTCCTGGCCGGCCACCACGCTTCACAGGTCCTCCTCTCCCTCTCTGGTCTCTCACAGATGGGTTATAGGGTCAAGGGTTTGGATTGGACTGAAAAATGGTGATCGGGTTTGGTGGGAGGAATCGAAAATGGTCGATGAAAAATGGAGGGGGAGATGCATGAATGGTTGAGGTTAGCCAGTGGATGGGTGACACTTGTCACTCATCCATTGGTTCTCTGAAAAGTAACTGGGCCCAAAAAAGACAAAACTTCACTTTTTATCTCGTAAAATGTGTCGTTGTGAATAGTACCTCGGAACTTCCGTGAACCGTAACTTCTCCGTCGAACGTCCGAATTTGACGTGCCACCTATATACGAATTCATATCGTCTCGATCTACGTAATGGCCTTTGGCCCTCAACCATCGGACCTCTCGGTCAAAAGTCAACTTTTGCCCAAACTACCAAAATGCCCTTGAACTTCCGAACGTCATAACTTCCATTTGACCGCCTGAATGAAAAGTCAACGATTTGCCCATTCTAGGGGAAAAATCATCATTTCGCCTTGAACGTCCGATAATCCTCGTCTAATCCCCGATTAGTCTTGGTAATCCGTCATTAATCCTTAATTAATCCCTCTAATTCGGGACGGGTCGTTACACCCACAATAGGACAAAGGACACTCGTCTCGTAAAAATTGCAATAGTACCTCAAAACTTCTGTGAACCGTAACTTTCCCATCGAATGTTTGATTTCGACGTACCTCCTGTCTACAGACTCGTATCGACTCGATCTACGTAATGGTTCTTGGTCCACGTGCATTGGACCTCCCGAGTTGAAAATTAACGTTTTGTCCTCGTCTAGGGGTAAAATCATAATTTCATCTCGAATGTCTGATGATCCTCGACTAATCCTTGATTAGCCTCGCTAATCCTTAATTAATTCTTAATTAAATCCTGAAAATTTGGGAAGGGTCGTTACAATGTCGTTCTGGTTAAATATGTGCTAAATAACCTTATTGTTTATTGGGCCTCTCATCTCTTCTTACCTAAGAAGGTTATTTGGGGGACTGAACTTTTATTTGGTAGATTTCTTTGATCATGGAAAGCTGTTGGGACCTATAATGCCAAAGTCTCTTGGGCCATTGTTTGTAGACCCAAATCTAAGGGGGGGGTCTTGGATTTAGGGACCTTCACTTATGGAATTTAGCCTTGATGTCTCATCTCATTTGGTTCTTGTATTCTAATGGTGATAGGACTATTTGGTATGACTGGGTTCATGTGTCAGGACCTGACCCTCCTCGGTCAGGACCCGATTCTAGTACGATATTATCCGCTTTGGGCCTCCTCGCCCTCACGGTTTTGTTTTCGGGAGCTCACAGTGCAACTTCCCAAGGTGTCACCCATTATGGAATTGCACCAATCTCAACTCGCTTAACTTTGGAGTTCCAACTGAAAGCAAAGCCACTGAGCTCCCAAAAAGCCTCGTGCTAGATAGGTGTGTGCCTTCACCTTTAAGGCACACCACCATTCCCCTTGCATGAATGTGGGATCATTCACCATTCCCCTAGGGGCCCAGCATCCTCACCGGCACACTTCCCAGTTGAGGTTTGGCTCTGATAACATTCCGTCAGGACCCGACCCTCCTCGTCCAAGACCCGATTCTAGCACGATATTGTTCGCTTTGGGCCTCATCGTCTTCACGATTTTGTTTTCGGGAGCTCACGGTGCAACTTCCTAGAGAGTCACCCATCATGGAATTGCACCAACCTCAACTCGCTTAACATTGGAGTTCCAACCAAACCCAAAGCCACTGAGCTCCAAATAGGCCTCGTTCTAGATAGGTGTGTGCCTACACCTTTAAAGCACCCCACCATTCCCCTTCTCAGACCATTCCCGTGCAGGAATGTAGGATAATTCATCGTTCCCTCCCGGACACTGGTCTTACATCATGCCTATTATATTAAGGATGATTGCTTCTGGGCTCTCACTCCTCCTTCTGTGTGTTCTTGGAATTAGAGGAAGCTCCTTCAAATCCGTCCCCTTGTGAAACCTATGATTCATGCTTTGGTTGGTCACGGGGGCAAGAGTTTCTTGTGGTATGACTCTTGGTTCCCATTCATCTTCTTAGGGGTGCTGATCTGGTGTCTATTTCTGGTCTCCATCGCAATGAGCATCTTGCTGTTATCATTGACGGTGGTGGGTGGAATTGGTCGTTTACCAACCATCCTAGTGTCCTTGCTATCCATAAGGCTAGTGCCTCCATTGTTCCTAACCCTTCAATGTCTGATCAATTTATTTGGAAGGAAAGTGTGGATCATAATTTCTCGTTCTCTTCTATGTGGAACCAAGTTCGTACTCATGACATTGCTTCTCAATGGGTTCAACTCATTTGGAATAAAGCCATGATACCTCGGATAGGATTCATTCTTTGGCTTGCAATTTAGAACAAATTATCTACTTTTGACCGTATTCGACACTTCTCCAACGACCTAGTTGGGATTGTATGCTTTGTGGGTTAGCTCCTGAGTCCCACCAACACCTTTTCTTTTATTGCCCTTTCTCTGAAGGAATTTGGAGCTGTGTTTTAGGTAGATGCGGGGTCCCTTGGCTCCGTCCTACTTAGCCCTCCTTCATTGATAACATTTCCTCATTATGGAGGGGAGATTTTGTAAGGACCCATCCCGAAAATTAGGGTTAAGACGATGATTAGTGAAGGATTAGCGAACTTAATCGGTGGTTAGTTGGTTCCGATAGGTCCGTTACCGTAGAATGACGATATTGCCCCTAGGTTGCGCAAAAAGTTGACTTTTAGTTCGAGTGGTCAATTGGGCATTGACCGATGACCGTGACGTAGTTTGGAACGTCATGAATCCGTAGACAGGTGGCACGCCCGATTCCGACATCCGAGGAGGAAGTTATGATGTTCGGAAGGTTGAGGGCATTACCGTAATTTGGTTAAACTAGGGGGAAAGAGTTGACTTTTTGTACGATTGGGTTTTGACACGTTGACCAAGGACCGTTAGATAGATCTCGTCATCCTGAGTTCAACGACAGGCAGCACGTGTTCATCGGACCTAGGATGTGTGAGATACGGGTCTAGAAAAGTAGTGGCATCATCTTAATTTTGCTTCGAAGGAAGGGCATTTTGGTCTTTTGCATATTGGCAATTGTACAATTGGATTGGGACAAGTGTACTGATGAGATTGGGATATTTTGAGTTGGGTTGAGGGGATGGTGACACGTGCTAGGGGTCTAGTGGCTTTTAGGATCTCTCACGGTCCAATTAAACGGGTGTGCAATGTGTTCGTGCTTGTTCGAAGACGAGAGAAACAGAGATAGAGAAGAGAGGGAAAATCTATCAAGTGAAGGGCGTGTGTGGTGTTTGTGTGAATTGCTGAGTGTGTGAGAGCTTAAGTGAGAGCTGATGAGTGAAGGTGAGAGAGAAGTTGTGAGGGAAATCGGTGTGTGCGAGGTGTGAGTCCACGGGAAAAACAGAGAGAGAGCTGAGAGAGTTGGTGGTCGTGTGGTCGTGTGCTGATCGATTGGCCTCGAAAGGAAGCTGGGAGGACTCTGTGGACGCCAAGGAACGTGGCGGCGAGCACGGTGGTGGACGGCTGCAGGTAATTTCTCATCCCGGTTAGTATGCCTTGCTTTTCCGTGAATTTCAAATGGGAAGTCGTGGACTTAGGGGTTGAGTCGAGGGATTTGGTGAGTTGTGTGCGACTCAGTGAGATCCTAAGAACCGTCTAAGGCGGTTGCCGTGACGGGGGAGTAGCTGGGTGGCCGGATTGTGAAACAAGGGACTGATCGGGTTTGGTTTCGAGTTTGAGACGATGGGCTATAGGCCGTGTCGAGGTGTCAGAGTGATGGGAATAGGTTTCTTAGGACTGGACGGTAAGGATGGTGAAGAGAGGAGTCGAAACGGTGGAGGTTTGGCAGAGAACCGGGTACGCCGGTTCAGACCGGTTCGCCCAAGGAAGACGACGATGAACAGTGACTGTGTGCAGGCGCGTGAGGCCCACGCGCAGCCACTTTGGGTGGCGCGTGGGGGCGCGTGCGGCGGTTTCCGGTGAAGTGTCCAACTGAGTTTTTGTTCTAAATGTCATAACGAATCCAATGGAATAGGTTTCGAGTTATTCGGACGTTGTTTCGGGTTAGTTCTGCGGGATCGAAGGTTTAGGGTCCCGTTTAAAGTACGCTTAGAAGTTCGGGAAAGTTATGGGATTTGAGTAAGACTTTTGTGAAGTAGTTAGTAACCACGTTATGTACTTTGGACAGGTTCGGGAAAGCCGAGGGTAGCGGAATGGCCGGGAACTGCGTAAGTGCGCGCGTATCGAGGCGACGTCGGAATGGTCTGTGAGTGGGCTTTGCTTTCTAACTCTTGATGCATGCATATGTGTTTTTATATGTTTTCTATACTTGATTCTATGATTTGATTTATGATTGTGATGGTTTATGGTTTATGGTTTTGCACGTTTTTCGAGAAAATGACGGTATTTCACGTTTTACAAGATTTGACGAATATTGTGATTTGAACTTGGTTTTAAATGAATTGATTTCAGGATTTGAAATACGATTTGATTTCAAAGAAAGTAAAAGGATTTCTGAAAAGTGTTTTCAGGCTTAAGGCCCAGTTCAAAAGTGGTTTTCGGAAAGAGGATTTCGGGTTTTGGAATTGGAATTCCGGGTGATGATTCGGTATTCGATTCGGGACTTGAAATGGATTTCCGGGTTTGGGTTCGGAATGGTTATTCTGGATGCCGGCTTACGGAATGATGGTTGCGGACTCAGATCTGGAAAGGAAATGAATATGAGTTCTGGATTTGGATTCGGAATGACGGTTCTAGATGCCGGAAGGGCATCAGACCAGTGGTTTCGGATTCGGGTTTGGATATGGATTTAGAAATGGTTTTCAAATGGTTTTGATTGGATTTGCTGGATCTGGTTATTGGGTTTAAAGACCGGATATTGTGATTGACGGGGGACGGGCCCGGATTGGGTTTAAAGACCCGGATTGAGTTTAAAGACTCGAGAGTTTAAAGACTGGGATATATTGATATTTCCCCCGTAGGCCTGTTGAGTTTAAAGACTCAGATTGTTGAGGCCTGGTTATTGAGTTTAAAGACTCGGGAGTTTAAAGACTCGGATAGATCCAGCAGGTTCGATGGATGAGAATGTGGCTTCAATTGTGTTTTGGATTTCACTGAGATGTGATGATGTGGTTTTCAATAACGGTTTTCCGATGTTTTGGGCAGTGGCCCGGATGAAATGGTTTTGGTGGTTTTGGGCGAAGGCCCGGGATTTGAGAAAAGGAAAAATGTGTTTGATTTTTCGTGCATGGTTGTGTAATATGAATTTGATATGCATGCATTGGTTTTCAAAACGGAGGGTATAAATGTATGTGTTTTCTGATAACTATTTTTGAACATAAACTTTATTTTTGTCCACTCACAGTCTTTTCGTGTTTTCGATACCCTCCAGGTTGTTGCGGCGCAGGCTGTTGGTTGAGAGACGAAGACATCATATGGACGTTCCACAGTAGACTCTGCACACTCTAGGAAGTTCGAAAGTTGTTGAGATGGTCGGACCGGAACTCTCTTGTCCGACTTACGTGTCACACAGAGGTTAGACGTCTGTTTGGCCCTCGTGTCATGCGTAAGTTAGACGGGAGCGGGGTTTAGCCCTTAATCCCGGGGGATTAGGGATGGGCCCTGACAGATTCTTTCAGAATGTTGGTAAAAAAAATTTCCCTTGTTATCACGGTTTATTATATTTGGGCGAGCGTAATCTTGTGTTTGGTAGAGGCCATCTTTTACCTTAGACCATTATTAAAATCGTTGTCACCAACTAGCAGCTACAGTTGCCTCCATTTTGCCTTGCTATATCAGATGATTAAAGCCCCATTTCATTTACCCCATTACTTTACCCCTTTTTTTTTCCCTGTGAGTGCAAAAAACAGAGAGAAACAGAGTGGGGTTGCATAGGGAGGAGGAGCAGCGGAGATACTCTGTATGTCGTCTCTACTTCACTTCAGAGACAAAGAGAGGACGTAGTAGCCAAAGCGCATGAGCCAAAGCAATCAAAGTAGTCCAAACAGAGGTGATATAAGACTGACCCACTTCCCTACTCCGGTAGATCTGCATGAACTGCGAGCTTGATGTCTCTTTCACGCCGTCCTCCCCAGTCACTTCGTGCAGGCGAGCTTTTTCGAGGCTCATATTATCAGTGGCAGCATCAATGTAGAATCTTGGGGCAAATCTGTCTTTTTGAAGCACGAACAAGACGTTGATCATCTCTACAGTGTGACCACCTGAGCCCAAAAAGATGAGGGCGCTGAGGGGTTTGTCGGTTCGGTGGAAAACGTAGAGCAGACGTGTCACGATCAAGGTTGCGGTGGCGATCATTAGGGAAATTGCGACGGTGCTGGCCATGATTGGGAAATTGAAGTCCTTCACTTCCGTCAAAGGTGAGAAATTGGGGAAATAAATTGAAGGACTTTGTCCGAAGAGAAGATGAGAGTTTGGCCGAAGAGAATTTTGTCAGGGAGAGAGAAAGAGAGAGAGAGGACGCGACGCTGTACGTAGGCCGGCGTTTTTGCTGTTGACGTGATTATTTGTTTGCCAAAAATCCAACTGGAGCTCCAATTATGAGTAGTCTGATGTGTGAAATAATCAAATTTTTCGTCGGTGAATTCAACCACTCGATATAAAACAGGGTGAAACTATTTCTTCCCTATTGACGGATTCGTCGAAATCAGCTGATATGCCGAAAAACCTGTAATCTCAACAGTGTTTTCAATAGCGTTTGTGAGGGGCGCTACACGCGAGGAGTCTTAGAATTTCTGCCTCAAGCGTAGACGAGATTCGCGAGTAGCTCCTTTGGCGTGCGCATCCCCGGCAAGGCGGAGGAAAGCGTTGTTAGCGAGACGCTTGTTTGGTTGAGGCGGCGCTGTACCCAATATATACTCTCTGAAGTAGAGATAACTGCAGAGATTACAGATTTTGGGCTCAGAAGATGAAAATGAAGAATAGGAAGAAGATGAACAGTGATGAAGGGTATTTGGGGGAAAAGAACTGTAGTTTTAACGGGATTAAAGACGAATTCCATTAAATGGTGTAACGGACGTAACTTTGCATCTATTCCTATTATATATTGAGACCAATTTTAATTTCTGCTATATTTTAAAATTGACTGGCATGGTATGTTCCTTGCATTTAAAATAATAAGTAAAAATAAAATAAAATCCTTTTTTAGGATGCGTAGCTTCACTGTCAGTTCGCGGGAAAGAAGCCACAGCCATACGGCCATGCACAAGCTTTTTGGCACTCGATTTCGACCCCACACAAAAAAATTCCAATTTCCAAAGCCATGTAAGCAGCAGAGAAGCTTACCTCCATAAATAAGCAAACACCAAAGCCGAAGACTTCGATCAAACCCAAGTCAGTCCATCATTCCGTACACTCTGGTTGCTTTTTTAATCACAATATATATTAAATACTCCAATTTCCACATTGATCACTCTTTTGATGAAAAAGAGATGGCAAGCGGCAGCAGCATCAGCTTCATCCGACCACGGGAAGCGGCAGACGATGATGATGATGATGACTTGTCACTGCCAGTGGGCTACAGATTCCACCCCACAGAAGAAGAGTTGGTGGGCTACTACCTGAAGATGAAGCTTCAGGGCAGGGACGACCTCGTCAGCCACATCCAGGAAATCGATATCTGCAAGCACGCGCCCTGGGACTTACCTGGTAATTTTTCATAGAACCCTGCGTTCAAATTCTCTTTCTTTCTTTCTCTGATTCCACCTTTAATTTGAAATCCAACGAGTCTGAATCTGAACCATGTATGTTCAATTGCGTTTAATCCAAATGTTGCTTATTAACAAACCCAGTTCATAAATTTCTTTCTTTCATTTTGGGTTTACGTTCAGTTTGAAATTTGAATTTCAATGAGTCTGAAACTCCGTATCTGCAATTGGGTCCAATCCCAATATTGTTTATTAGCAAACCCAGTTCTTAATTTTCTTTTATTTTTGTGTTCACTTTGTTTATTGAATTTCATCGAGTCTAAAACTTTGTATATGCAATTGGGTTCAATTTTCTCAATTCAATGTTGTGTTGTTTTGCAGCGTTTTCGTTGATAGAGTCGGATGATAAAGAGTGGTTCTTCTTCAGTCGACCGAAGTACAAATCGAAAAACCGGAATCGTGATAGGTCCGCAGTTATAGGCTATTGGAAGATCACTGGTCGGGATCGAGTGATCAAAGCTCGAGACAACGGAACTGTCCTCGGCAAAAAGAGGATCCTCACTTTTTACAGAGGTCGTGTTCGTGATACCGAAAAGACTAACTGGGTCATGCATGAGTATTATATCCCTCAAACCCACCCTATTGCAGGCCAGGTCATTATTTTTTCCTTTTGGGTTTTTGTTTTCGAATAATTATATCATAATCATAAAAGTGCCCCTACATATACACACACTTGCTGTGCTGAAGAAGTATAGTAATCTGCTTTGTGAAACAGAAGTCTATTTGAATTGGTTCAAAGGGAATTTGGTTTTGAAGCCAATGAATGGCTTTGAAATCGAAAACCCTTGGAGCCAAATTGGTTTGTTCTGTACATGTGCAAAATTTTGATGATTTTATTTTACTTAAAGAAGGCTGTTTAGTTTGCTTCTTCTTGCATTATTGGTTTTCCAACTTCATTTTGTAGAGGGACTTCGAGCTAATTCGCTTAAAGAAAAAATCAGATGAGAATGCTGGTGTCTCAACCTGTGATGAAGGTGAACCTAGTACTTACAATGCATCTGATTTTGAAAATCAACCCCAACTAGCACATATTATGGATTTTCAAGAGGTGAGAATGATGAGCTGAATGCTAATAGTTCGAAAACTCATTTTTTTGACATGAACCAACACTTGCTTAATTAGGTTTCACAATGCAGGAATATGCTCAGCCACAAGAAGATGTGGACTATTTTGAGGAGAGGGCGAGGGATCTTCTGCTTGCAAATACTCAAAGTCGTAATGACAACAATCAGATGCAATCTGGATTTGGAGATAATGAAGTGGACGATGGCTTCTCAGAGTTCTTAGAAACGGTTATTGTTGACCGGGATCAAGACTCGTGTGAAGAAACAACTCACACAGTTGTCTTCAATGACAACAATTTGCCACAGCCATCGAAAAGGGTATATGTTGAGGATGGGGAATTAAGGAGTGACACAGACACAGAAGTACCCGGTAAACAGGTAATATGTTGCAGCATACAACTGTCTAGTATCGGATAATTATACTGTAAATATAGAATAATCAATGAGTCCATTCCCGTATACACGTAAAATCCCCACCTTCTATGGTAGGGAAAGCCTGCGTCTTCTATAGTGAGGATGGGGCATGTTTACTTGCACGCCTACGCCTTCTACGGTGGAAGATGGGGTGGTGGAACCATAATCAATCACTTGTGGCTCATTATGTTATGGTCCCATAATCAATGGATCCTCAGGCTGATCCTCCCATAACTCCTGTGGGGTGTTGGATGGATTAGGCCAATCTCTCTGAAATCTTAAGATAATGTTATGTATGGCATTATCTCCCTCTTGATTATGTGAGTTTACAATGCTGAAAACTTAGCCCATATCTGTTTTCAGATCATGAATATACAGAGGGTAACTGTTGGTTCGCGCCACACCAAAGAGAGTGCTTCCTCTGTGAATGTAGTACCTCAGCCTCACGTTCACCCTCAACCTCAACCTCAACAAAGATCCATCAATGTCTCATCGCAGGTTCTGACTTTGGGAATTAATTGCGTCGACTTAGTCACTGACAGATATTATCCTAATGAACAAACACGCCGAACAACATATCCACCAGAAGGAAAATTGACAGAATTAAATTTCGTCTTTGTCTGAATTCAATTTATTTATTTTTTTGCAGCCCAAACCCGTAGCTCCAAATGTTGTTCACTTGCACAAAGAGACCTCTATGCCAAAGAAGGGTATGAAGCAGACACAGAATACAACCACAGACAGAAGGTGTTCTTTCATTACATGGAAAATAATCCCATTAACAAGTCCTCCATCAGTGTACATTTTCAATACGGTTCTAGGTGTGATTTTGTTCATGATTTTTGCGCGGGAGATAGTTTTATATGGGCAGTGGTGCTAGACTAACTGGCGACTTTTGCTGCTATAAAATAGCAGGCATGTTTTTGTTCTATAATGCATAAAAAAAGAGGAATCACTAATATAATGCGTAATTTGATACGGTTCTTCTTCTAGGTGTGACTAGCAATTAGCCCCGCGCGTTGCCGCGGGATTATTGAATTGAGTATTACTAATTTTTCATAAATGGGCAGTAATTTTTTTATATCTATAAAAAAAAAAAACAGAATCGGTAAAATATTGTAGGGGAATAATGTTTTTTTTTATCTCTTTTATGATTTTTTGATATGTATAAAGGAAAAGAAAAAAAAAAGAAAAGGAAAATTTTCTTTTGATACGTATAAAGGAAAAAAAATATATATATATATAAAGGAAATGAAAAAAAAATAAAGGAAAAGAAAAAAAATTTGATATGTATAAAGGAAAATAAAAAAAAGGAAAGGGAAAAAAAACAAAATAAAGGAAAAGAAAAAAAAAATTGATATGTATAAAGGAAAAGAAAAAAAATATATCAAGAAAAAAGAAAAAGAAAAAAAATTTAAAGGAAAGGGAAAAAAAATTGATACGTATAAAAGAAAAGAAAAAAATATAAAGAAAAAAAAAAGAAAAAAAAGGGTAGAAGTGAAAAATCACTGTAGATCTACAGTGATTTTTCCACCTCTCCTTTAATATAGACTAGCAATTAGGCCCGCGCGTTGCCGTAAGATTATTGAATTGAGTATTACTAATTTTCCATAAATGAGCAGTGATTTTTTTATATCTATAAAAGAAAGGGAAAAAAAGGCAGAATCGGTAAAATGTTGTAGGGGAACAATGTTTTTTTTAATCTCTTTTATGATTTTTTGATATATATAAAGGAAAAGAAAAAAAAAGGAAAATTTTCTTTTGATACGTATAAAGGAAAAAAAAAAATATATATAAAGGAAATGAAAAAAAAAATAAAGGAAAAGAAAAAAAAGGAAAGGGAAAAAAAATTGATATGTATAAAAGAAAAGAAAAGAAAAATCAAGGAAAAGAAAACAAAATAAAGGAAAAGAAAAAACAAATTTGATATGTATAAAGGAAAAGAAAAAAAATATCAAGAAAAAAGAAAAAGAAAAAAAATTTAAAGGAAAAGGAAAAGGAAAAAAAAAGGGTAGAAGTGGAAAATCACTGTAGATCTACAGTGATTTTTCCATTTCTCCTTTAGTATAGATATAATATAATTTTGTTCATGTTTTTTGCACGGGAGGTAGTTTTATATGGCCAATAATGTTTAACTTAGTGGCCACTTTTGCTGCCATGAAAGGAGAGATTTTAAAATGGGGTGAGAAAGGTTCGAACACGCGACCTCAGGATCACTAACTGATATAGCTAGCCCTCATCATTTGGCCCAGAAGCCCACGGGCTTGTGGGTACCCGATAGGCCCGATGATAAAAAGCCCGACCCGGCCCGATATGGGTCGTGGGCTGGCCCAGCCCGCATGTTGACGGGCTGGACTTGGGCTTAAGGCATTCAAGCCCGCTAGGCCCAAGCCCGATAAAGCCCAGTAAGCCCAGCCTGACCCGCCCAGGTAAACCCAACCCATAAGTCTGAAAATATAAAATAATTATAAATTAAGAATTGATACCCAGTCTAATCTTGTTACTACTATCATAGCCAAAATCCAAAACTCCAACCAAATCTCAACCTAGTGTCATTTAAAAGCCCAATGCCCAAACCAAACCCTAACCCTAAATTCAAAAAAACTCACTAGGTCTCTGACTCTCTTAGCGATCTCCTTATCCTATCTCGGCTTTTTGGTCGAAAAGTTAAGTCAATTCTCCAAATCCAATAGTACCCCTCACTAGCTTATTTCAATATTTGATAATAATATTTAAGCTCAACTTATTTATTTATTTTTTACAATTAGGTAGGTACAAATGGGCTTAGTAGGCTCAGCCCAAGTGGGCTTAGTAGGCCCAACCCGTAAAGCCCGATAAAAGCCCGGCCCAAATCCGGCCTGACAAAGGGCATGGGCTTTCATATTTATGATCAAGCCTGCCCGACCCGGCCCGGTATTTTTTAAATTATGAAATAGGCCCAGCCCGATTCGGCCTAAGCCCAAAAATTTTAGGCCAGGCTTGCCCGACCCGGCCCAATGACGAGGCCTAGATATAGCTATGAGACCTAGGCGCTAACCAACTGAGCCACCACCCCATGTTGTTTAGTAGTTCTTTCTAACCGTTTTTAACGGCATAAGTTTTACTGAAATTACAAACCGCTTAAAGCACCCTCAACCCGAAATCACCTCAAAATCTTCGGCAATTTGAACATTGATCAATGATCATCACCAGCATACCATTGAAAATTGGTCCATAAACAAAGAGTGAGGTTACCTGAACACGTATATGGATCATATGTAAATACTAAAATAAATTGAATGTGGTTCTTAATTTTATAAATTGTGAAAATGATATTAACATATAATCATAAAAACGAATTCAATACATATATGTATTAAATTATTTTGAGGAGTTACATATTTACAACAAACTTCATTATATATAAGATTCGATATATCCCAATTACGTAATACTATTAAATTTGTAATATGTTCTGAATTGCAATGAGATTTGTTAATGTAAGAAATGGATCAACTTAGACTCACCTCGCTAGACACTATTAGATGCTCTTTTCGTGGGTAGGAAGACATGCGTAGAGAGAAGTAAGGGAAAAAGGACACTGGTGTGGTGCCGACCTAACAGTCTCTGATGTTTAAGTAATATTAAATGTGGAGGGTAGTAGCAATTCACACAGCGTAGGGGCAAGATTGTCATTATCTTTCTAACCCTTGTATTTATAGTAGCTTTGAATGTTGTTGGTGGTGTTTGTTAATATGGGATAAATAGCGTTGCCTTTAGTAGCTAACACCCGACCTTGTGTGGTCCTGAGCAACATTCCTGACATATCAGTGGGTCTGGGTGACCAGATGTGGTCGGCCTGTAAAAAGGTCGACCTTTTTCTGAGTTGTTAGGTGTGGCCGAAGGTGAAGCTTGGCCGTCCAAATGTGTAGGCCGATCAGGTATGATCGGTCTATGATGATCTGCCACATTGATGATGATCAAGATGGCTGAATAGAGGGCCTTAGCCGATCAGATGGGTAGGCCGATCAGGTATGATCAGCCTATGTTGCTTTTCCTCATTGAGGGTGATTAGGATGGCTGAATAGAGGGTCTTGGCCGACTAGATGTGATCGGTCAACCCTGGTCAGTTGAGCATGGTCTTGTGTGTTTTGTCAGCTGACGGGTTTGGGAATTCCTAAGGCAAAACTACTAGACTTCTGGTCAAGCCGATTAGATTAGGTACGAACAAAAGTCCCCCAAGTCATTGACTAAGGTGGATTTCCTCGGTCGAGGGCTTATTTTGTATCTATTGGCCTGTGTAGTTATACATTATGCCAGCCCTCAGTCTCCTAAGACCTTGGCTGAGGAGTGATGCCAAGGGGAAATCAATTCGGCTAGCTTGCGCAGACTGTCGCACGATGAGGTGGCCGATTGGCCTAGGAGATGTCCATGGGCAAACCGAGAACCACTTGGAGCCAAGATAAGTGTATGTTACCTTGCTCAGCCAGCTTGCGTAGACCCCCGCACGATGAGGTGGCTGATCGGCTTAGGAGATGTCCATGGACCAACCGAGAACCAGTTGGAGCCAAAGTGAGTGTTTGTCACCTTGGTTGGCCAGTTTGGGCCGACGTTTGCATGGTGAGGTGCCCGATCGACCTTGGAGATGTCCATGGACCAACCGAGAACCACTTGGTGCCAAGGTTGAGTGTATGTCACCTTTGCTCGGCCAGCTTGCGTGATCCCTCGCGCGATGAGGTGGCCGATCGAGCTAGGAGATGTCTATAGATCGCCTAGGAACCACTTGGAGCCAAGGTGAGTGTATGTCACCTCGGTCGGCAAGCTTGCATGGATCCTCGCATAATGAGGTGGCTGATCGGCCTAAGAGATGTCCATGGGCCGATCGAGAACCACTTGGAGCCAAGGTGAGTGTATGTCACCTTGGTCGGCCAGCTTGTGAGGACCCTCGCACGATGAGGTAGCCGACCGGCTTAGAAGATGTCCATGGTCCGACTGAGAACCATTTGGAGCCAAGGTGAATGTATGTCACCTTGCTCGGCTAGCTTGTACGGTCCCTCGCATGATGAGGTGGCCAATCGGCCTTGGAGATATCGATGGACCGACCGAGAACCACTTGAAGCGAAGGTGAGTGTATGTCCCCTTGCTCAGCCAAGTAACATCACATTCGGTCATATCTGAGTGCATATCTAGGTGTCGCGCATGTGTGTGTGGAGTTAATACGTGACCCTTCCATTGACCAAGGGGGTGCATGTAGTTAATGCCTAACCCTTGGGCTGGCCGAGTGCATGTTTTACAGTTATTTTTAACCATGGTTACTTTTTGGAAAAGTATAAAAAGGAGTGAAGTGTTTCGCTTTTCACTTTATGTACTTTGAGAGCGATTGCGAGTGATATTTAAGGTGATTTTTGGCAACCTTTAGGCAATTTCCTATTTGCTTTCTACAACAGTGTTCATAGCCAACTTCTGAGCAAAAAATAAGGTATTTTGACTCTTTTCTCTTGTTTTTCGATTAAAAGTGTTCCTTAGCAAGAACATTGCATGAATTGGCTTGAATGTTCATGCTTTGTTGTCTTGACCATCTAGGTCTCAAGAGTTGTGTCTTTGCATGTTTCCCTTTTTAGGAGTCTTCATGTGTGTATTGTAGATGTTGTCTAAAGATTCTCAAAGCATGGACGATCGGTCTGGCAATGCCTTTGAAGGTGAATCATAGAGTTTCGATGAATTCGTTAGTACAAAGGCATTTTGGTAATTATATAAGAAGGGATATTTTGGTCTTTCTACAAGGACCTAGAATTTCCTAGAACCCTCCACAAATTTCTTTATTTTCCCTCCCAAATCCTCCACCGACTTAGTGCGTTTATATATGTGTGAAATGTGTGCTGGAAGGCCATCGGTGGGGAGCAACTGAAAAGAAAGGAAAAATATATACCTTGCACCCGTGAAAGGAAATTAAGGGGAAAATATCAAGAAAATGGGAAGGGGAGAAAGAGAGAGTAGTACAAAATGCTTAGAGGAAGGAAATGGTACGAAAATCGTGAGGTGAGAGAAGGAAGAAGGGACGAAATGACACGACCCATCCCAATCCCCCCGGGATTACCATGGAATGTATCATGCTCCCGTCTGACAAGAGGCGTCAGACAAGGGATAACCGATTGCCATTGCCCAGACGGGTTTCCAGAGTGCGTAAGAATCGATGGAGGAGGTGTGCGATGCTCAAGTCTCTACTGCAGTCGTATCCGGAATCAACCTGAAGAGCATTAAAAACAAAAGCTGTGAGTGGACGAAAATAAACAAGTCTGTTTAAAACATTTATAAGACATTTATGCCCCTCAGTAAAACCATATGCATGCGCCAAAAACCAATGATCACACATTTATTTAGAAATAACCATTAGGGCCTTAGCCCGGAAACCAAAGCATAGTTTCAATTTCCAAAAGTCAATCCAAGAGTTATTTCATAAATCCAGTAATATGAACCATAAGGCATATAATATAAACCATAACCATAATTTTAGCCACTGCACTATACACTCCAATCCAACATCCCTGATGTCTGACGTCCCTGACGTCAATAAGGTCACAATCACAAGGCTACGCGTGCCACTCGGGTCTCATTTCCGAGTTCAATCCCCGAACCCCGTTCGGGTACAGCATCCCCGATGCTTAGCGTCATAGACGCTGGACGTTCTAGACGTCCGTGACCACTCCGGGGTACCTCATCCGGAGGAGACAGTATCATATGGAAGGATCTATACAGTGCAGTACCAAATACATTTTATTGATATCCACATGCAAAACATATAGGTATACATAGGTAAAATCCGAACCGATCGTTACGTTTCATCAAACGGGTCTCATGCCCAAATACCGTGAAACGTGCCATAACCGAAATATCATCAAAACCATTTATTGATTCCAGCATGTGAACATATATAAAATGTAAACCAGAAAACATTTATTCAATTCCATTTTAGGGTCCCCGACCCGCAATCGTATGTAGAAATCAACTGGGCCCCTGGCCCGATTTCACAAGTTAACTGGGCCCCTGGCCCGATCCACATATTAACTGGGCCCCTGGCCCGATTTCATAGTTCAACTGGGCCCCTGGCCCGATTTTACATTATTCAAGTTCATAACCGTTTCATGACATCATATCCAACCACATTTATGGAAATCGGTGCAAATCCAGAAAACCTCGGTTTACGTGCAAATACGTAATTCACCTTGAAATACGTGAAATCATTTTAAATTCACCGATATCCAAAGTAAATCATTTAATCATAATTATATCAATCATAAAACAGTTATGCATGCATCGAATTTATGAAACCAATGTCCACTCACAGACCGTTTAACTGAGCGCCTCGATACGCGTGCCATAGGCCTTCCCGGGCCACACCACTATCACCGGGACTCCCAATCCTGTCCAAATCACATTAGAGGATTACTAACCTCATCATTAACATCCTATTCAAGTCCCGTAATTTTCCCGAATTTTTAAGTATTTTTAAATTAGATTTAAAACCTTCGGACATCCCGAACAATATTGAAACGGAATCCGATCGACACGAAACCAACGCTAAAATGTTCGTTACATTGTATAGGATAAAAGTCATGTTAACCTCACCTCGAGATTCGTGCCCACGCGCCGTCACGCGCCGCCGTGAGTGGCTGCGCGTGAAAGCCACGCGCCTGCTACAGTGACTGCTACAGTCACCATCTTCACCCGTTTGTCTGGTAAACGGGTCTGATCACCCGCGATAGGATCCGGTTCAATCACACCCAATTCGACATCAATTCAATCCGTTCTTGATCCTAAAACAATCATTAGCATATGAATTTCAGTTCTGTGACATCGATCAACATCAACCATTCCTTAATCAAGCCATCAACCCGTGATCACCCAAAACGGGTCAATCACCAAAACTCCATCAATCCTCAACCATTGTCAAATTAACTTCATATGAAGCATATAAGGACTAACACGAACCAATTAGCATGATTAATTGAACACGACATTACCTCAATCACCACAACTCAAGCTTGAGTTTTCCGGCCATCCACCTCGTCCGTCCACGGCCCTAGGAGCCCCAAAGCTTGCCCCATTTGATCTGGTTCGACACGTTGAAGGTCCAGAAAGCTCAATCCATCATCAATTAGGCTTGGGCTGGCCTAAAACTGGAAGTTCGAATTTGAATTTCCCAGAACCCAGTTTCGGGTTTTTCAGAGAATTCCAGCATCAATTACACTCATTCCTTTCATTCTCAATCACAAAGTGACCCTCTCGACTCACGCTCAATTCTAACAATCCAACTCAGTCCTTAAAAGCACTCAAAACCGTCCTCAATCCACTTTGTACAGATCCCCTGCACTGACCCGAAAACACAATAAAATGGTGCCCACGTTCTTGTGATCGATTGCCAGCACCATCACATGTGCAATTCCACCTCAAACTGACCCAATTAACTCAATTAATTGATAAACAAATCGTGGGATCGATCGCACAAAGCATCCACCTTCACGGCTGTTCAATGAAACAGTACCCCCCGTGTGAAATTACAATTCTGCCCTTGTGCAGAAAATTACCAAAATGCCCATCACGCATCCTGACCCGTAACTCGGTCATACAGACTCCGATTGATGCGTGCCGCCTGTCTACGAACTCAGGGCATCGAGACCTTCCTAACGGTCCTCGGTCCTCAGCCATCGGACCTCCCGATCAAAAAGTCAACATTTCCCCCTTATTACGTTTAAATTACGAAAACGCCCATGAACTTCCGTACATCATAACTTTCACCACGAACGTCGGAATCGAACGTGCCACCTGTCTATGAACTCGTGACGTCCCGAACTACGTCACGATCATCGGTCAAAGTCCATTTGACCATCCGAATTAAAAGTCAACGTTTTGCCCACGCCCAGGGGCAAAACGGTCATTTTGCATAATTCGTCCGAAATCGCCCAACTAATCCCAGATTAGTAAATCACAATTAAATATTATTAAATCCCGATATTCGGGACGGGTCGTTACACGAAACCCATGAACAAGGAATCATGTATCTAGGTTCTGGGGTAGGAACATCGAAGATGAACGTTCCCGTGAGCTTATGACGTCCCTACAGTCGTTCTAAGCTCAAAATAACAAAGGTTAGAACGCTGGAACGTGGTGGATAGAAACGGGCAGCCATGGCTGAGATGCTGTGAGTTTGGAAGTCCATGTTCGAGGTAAGTTTTCTAGTTTTGACCTCGTAGATCCCTTCCTAAGATTATAAGGATGAATTCTGGGCTTTAAAACATGAAAAACGAATGTCATAGTTGGGAGAAATAACCAGGTCACAATCGCGGGTCGCAGGCGACCCGGTTGCCAGAAAACAGGCTGAAGAGCCCAGGTTGAAGATGACTAATACGCGCGTAAAGCCCACGCGCAGGGACCTTACGAAGGCTCGTGGGCGCGCGTGAGGCATTTTATGGGAAAACTTTCAAAACCAAAAATATTCCTTATCGTATTCTGAGTTCACTGGTTTATGTTTGGAATCAATTGGATTTCGTATGAGAAAGTTGTGTTCGTTCAAAGATATTATGTCTTGTTTAACTAACTTTAATTAATTTTAAATGTTGGGGGTTACTTAAGGTCCTAATCATCAAATTAATTGAATGACTATAGATGGAAATTATGAATTGGTTATAGTGTGCTAAACAAATGGTATATGGTATTATATTGGAATTGCTTTGGTAGTTATATAATTACAAGGAATAAGGAGTTCATTAGGAAGACAATCGCTTATGTTTCTATGGATAATTGATCGTAGTCTTGTATTTGTATTTTGGTAATTATTTGGTAAATAAATTAAGGAAGGCTTTCTTCTCCTTTCCTAATTAACGTATTACTTACTATATATATATATATATATACATGATATGTATTATTAAATAATTGTTTGTGATTAACTGGAAATCGGGAGCTTCCGCCGTTTGACGGGGTTAGTGGGTTGGATGCGGACAGTACCCCTCAAGGAAGGAACTCTCTTTGCTTAAGTATAAGGAGTCAAAAGTGTGATTAGAAGAGAAAATCCCTTGTCTGACAAGAATCGTCAGATGGGAGCATGGCCGGTTCTGATCCTTGAAAATTAAAGACAGGTCTTGTCAACTTGGTAGCAGAGCTAGAATTTGAATTATTGACTACGATATGTAAGTCACATAGGACATTTTTTTTAGAACTATTTTGGAGGATTGTTTTTACGAAATTAATTGGGATACTTGTTTTGTGAAAATATTTTGTAAATCGGTTCAATATGGAATTGTGGGCCTAACATGGACTATAAATCAAGAACCTTGTATGTGTTATAAGACAATAAATTGAACCTGGTTTTTTTGTAAAGTTGTTGATGATTTTTGGGAAATTCAAATTAATTTGAAATACTCGATATATGGAGTTCTATGAAGCTATTGCGATATATATATCGATTTGTTTTAGATAATGTTCGGATTAATGTTCGAATTTGGTTTGATTTGAATTAAGGGTCATAGTAAAGGGTAATCTATGTGACCATGATTCGTAATTTTCAACTACGTATTGACGCATGAAATGATTAATGATGAATTTTGCGAACTTTGGAATATGTTGGTTTGGTTGGGATTTTAAAATGATTTTTTTTTATATGCTGGCTAAACATTAGTTTGAAATTTCGTGTGATTGAGGAGAGAATAAATTAAATTTGGTTTTAATAATCATAAACGAGGCTTGGGAACCTTAAGTAAGTCATGAAAGTGGAAACTATTTTATGAAATGTTTTACGAGGCTAACCGTGGATTGTGCTTCAGATTAAGTTAAGGGTTATGAAACTAATATGTGGTATATGTATGTGTTTTTTGGTATCCGTGATTTAATTGTGATGATGATTTGTATATGATTTCCTATGATTTTTATGGACATTATTTTAATATACAAGTGTTGCGATAGTGAATTAGTTTTAAGAGTTTCTATAGGTTGGAATAATTTGAAAATAATGTGAGTAAGGCTATGTGACGATCATTTAATGATTTCCACATATTATGATAATTGTGTGAAATATGATGCAGAATACGTGATGTTTCAGTTAGTTAAAAATGTCTACGGAGATGAGAATGACGTGATATAAGAGATGATGATATGATCGTGTGTTGGTTATGATCATTGACTATTCATTGTTTATGTTGTTTTGACCTAGAATTTGAAAGTGGATATTGAGGAAATAATAAATGTTATCAATACATGTTTTCTCGATATGTGTGCTTGGTTGTAATTGTTTGAACATGTCTCTTAATTAACGCTCATATATTATGAGTCTGAGTGAATTATGGATAGTTTCAGACGTCGAGTAAGGCTCCATATCTTGAGACTGGAATGGTGAGATTACGACTCAGATGTCAAGGTAAGAGCTCATTTTCCTGAGTCGGTATTGAAGGGTAGTCTCGGACGTCAAGGTAAAGCTCATTTTCCCAAGCCTGTTGTTATGATGAGTAGTCTCAGACGTCAAGATAAAGCTCTTTTTCCTGAGACTAAGGACGACTTGCAGACGTTGAGGTAAAGGTCCTTTACCCGAGTTGATCCCCACTCGGATGTTGAGGTAAAGCTCCTTTTCCCTAGTTCTCTGACTATCGGTAGTGAAAATACACTGAAAGAAATGTTATTTGGTGATGTGATTGGTACCATTTTTGGATTGGACACAACTGGTAGTTGTGGTTATGGCCTATGCATAGTGCTCCTGTGTGAGTCGGTTGGTACATGAAATAATAATCAATTGAGTTTGATGAGAGATGGGAAGATTCAAGTATGGTATTGTGGAGTGTTCGAAAAATAAACGAATGATACAAAAGGGTAAAATTAGATATGTGATTTTTCCAAAATTATTCGGGATCCCAGTGTTAATTGTGTTGGCATAAAGTCGGGTGTCAATGAATGGATTTTTTTTTTCTCCCTTGAGCATATTATGCTTGCATATTCAATCTTATTAAACAGTTTACTGTATATGATTGCGATGTTGTTTGATGAATTGAAAACTTTTGACACATGCTACAAGGATTGTGCTCGGGTTGTGGACTTAGGTCCAGGATTGTGAATTGTGATTTTGGTTGGAATTGTCCTATGTGTGATTATACAATTTGATGATACAAGGCCATGATATTATATAAAGAGCTTAAGTTGAGATGAAATGAGATATTGATGTGTCATGATGATACGTAAGATAGTGTGACATAGAAATGGTATGGGAAGAAGTGCTAAGAGCTTGGTAGTTGTGGTAGGTGAGAAATCACTAAGCTTGGCTAAGGGACTTGTGTGCATTAATGAAGTCCTCAAATGATGTTTCTTACAGTTTCTGAGGTCAGTTGATTGTGAGGTATAATTTTTTAATATTGTTTAATTTATGATGAATTGGTTGAATGATTGTTTAAAGAGTATTTATGGTTAAAATGTAATGGTCCATTGCATTAACTTGATTACGCATACTGCTTGCATTTTTAGATAGCCTTTGGAAGTTATGATGTTCTACAATTTGATATTGTTTAAATACTATAGTAGTAACGTTGTGTGACTTTAAGTGGCGATTGGTATTTTTGGGTTCTTTAATATGCTTTGGAAGGTTGACTAATCTAAGAACCTCAATTGTCCAATTGTATATTTTTGGGTTCTCAATTGATATGTTTTAAAATTTTGAAGACAAAATTTTTTAAGCAGTGGAGATTGTAACACCCCGGATTTCAAGAAAATGTAAATATAGGAAAATCTGAATCAAAAGGAAATTTTTCCCCTGAAAAGTCAAAAGGTTGACTTTTGACCAATAAGTCAAATGTTGACATTTTGTTCGGGAGAATTTATGGACATACCGAAAGGTCGGTTGTGAAGGTCTCGACCTCTCGAGTACATAGAAAGGTAGCATGTCAAAAAGGGAGTTTCGATGAATTCGTTATAAGCTTAGGAAGTACAAGGGCATTTTGGTAATTATGTATGAGGGGTATTTTGGTCTTTCCACAAGGACCTAGAATGTTCTAGAGCCCTCCACAAATTTGTTTATTTTTCCCTCCCAAATCCTCCACCGACTTAGTGTGTTTATATATATATATATGTGTGAAATGTGTGTTCGAAGGCCATCGGTGGGGAGCAACCGAAAAGAAAGGAAAAATATGTACCTTGCACCCATGAAAGGAAATTAGGGGGAAAAGATCAAGAAAATGGGAAGGGGAGAAAGAGAGTAGTACATAATGTTTAGAGGAAGGAAATGGTACAAAAACCGTGAGGTGAGAGGAGGAAGAAAGGACGAAACCCATGAAACTAAGAACAAGGAATCGAGTTTCTAGATTCTGGGGCAGGAACATTGAAGATGAATGTTCCCGTGAGCTTATGACGTCCCTATGGTCATTCTAAGCTCAAAATAACAGAGGTTAGAAAGCTGGAACGTGGTGGGCAGAAACGGGCAGCCATGGTCGAGATGCTGTGAGTTTGGAAGTCCATGTTCGAGGTAATTTTTATAGTTTTTGACCTTGTAGATCCCTTCCTAAGATTGTAAAGATGAATTTTGGGCTTTAAAACATGAAAACGAACGTGATAGTTGAGAGAAATAACCAGGTCACGGTCGTGGGCAACCTGGTTGCGGGAAAATGGTCGAAGACCCCAGGTTAAAGAAGACTCGTACACGCGCGTGAGGCTAACGTGCAGGGACCTTATGGAGGCACATGGGAGCCCGTGAGGCATTTTCTGGGAAAACTTCCAACAACAAAAATGTTCCTCATCGTATTCTGAGTTCACTGGTTTATGTTTCGAATCAATTGGACTTCGTATGAGGAAGTAGTGTTCGTTCAAAGATATTATGTCTTGTTTAACTAACTTTAATTAATTTTAAATGTTGGGGGTTACTTAAGGACCTAATCTTCAAATTAATTGAATGAGTATAGATGGAAATTATGAATTGGTTACAATGTGATAAACAAATGGTATATGGTATTATATTGGAATTGCTTTGGTAGTTATATAATTTCAAGGAATAAGGAGTTCATTAGGAAGAAAATCACTTATGTTTCTATGGATAATTGATAGTAGTCTCGTATTTTTATTTTGGTAAATCTTTGGTAAATAAATTAAGGAAGGATTTCTTCTCCTTTCTTAATTAACATATTACTTACTCCATATATAAATATGATTCGTATTATTAATTTTTTTTTTCGTGATTAATTGAAAATCGGGAGCTTCCACTGCTTGACGGGGTTAGTAGGTCGGATGCGGGCAGTACCCTGCAAGGGAGGAACTCTCTTTGATTAAGTATAAGTAGTCAAAAGTGTGATTATAAGAGCAAATCCCCTGTCTAACGAGAATCGTCAAACGGGATGTAACGACCCGTCCCGAATATGGGGATTAAATATTAATTAAATATGGATTTAGTATGACTAATTGGGGATTAGTTGAGAGGGTACGGATGGACGGTGTAAAATGACCATTTTGCCCTTGGAATTGGGCAAAATGTTGACTTTTGACTCGGGGAGTCAAACGTACGAGGACCGATGACCGTGACGTAGATCGGGACGTCACGAGTCGGTAGATAAGCGGCACGTTGAAATCGGACGTAGGGCCCTTGGATTGAAATTGGGAACTTACGTCTCAGGATTCGAATTAAATATTAAATAAATTTGATTTGCTAATTAATTAGTGTGGGGCCCTTGGAGAGTGACAGGTGTCACTCATCCCATTGATGATGAGGGGACTGAGTCGTTGATGATGAGGGTGTCTATGTGGACCATCGTGGACGATGGCCGTGAAACCCGTGACTTTCTTGAACCGTGTGACAAACGCGTACATATACCTTCAATCTTCAATTGATGACCCTAGAACATGAACGGAAGCTGGGGATGAGTCCTGGATGATAGTGGCGGTGGCCACGGCGGTGCAACGACGACACAGTAAGGCGGTTTCTCGAGAACTCTGTTTTGGTTCGAAAATGGCAAATCGAGATTTGTAAGTTGTTGAGGGTTTGAATGGTTTGGATGTTGTCCCCGAGGTCGAGATGAACCCAGCGAGCTTGGAACCATGGCCAATGATGGCCGAGATTGTGAGAACGCAACGACGGACTTTGGTCGATTGTTCTTCAATCGAGGAGGTAATTTCTCGTGTTTTTCTTGACTTTTTGGGTTAGTAGATCAATAGGAAATGTTGAGATGAGGGGAATGGAGGAAGAACGGAGTGAAAATGTTGAGAATGGGTGGTGAACCGACCTTGCCGGTCTAGTTGAATCGGAAACCAGTGAACCTATTCAGACCGGGTTCGCTGGAGGTTGAAGATGAATAGTACCCAGCGCGTGGGCTTCACGCGCAGCCGCTTGCGACGGCGTGTGGGGCAGAATTAGGTGATGCAATCAACATGTAATTTTATTCTTTCGATGTAACGAACATTTTGGGACTAGTTTCAAGTCGATCAGACATCGTTTCGATATAGTTCGGGATGTCCGAAAGTTTAGAATCGAGTTTAAATACGTTTAAAAATTTGGGAAAATTACGGGGATTTGATGGAAGGTTATTGGAAGTTTTAGTGACCTTAGAATGTGATTTGGACAGGTCTGGATGTTCCGGTGATGATGATTTAGCCCGGAGAGGCTTATAGCACGCGTATCGAGGTGACAGCTAGGACGGTCTGTGAGTGGACATTGTTTTCTAAATTGTGATGCATGCATAACTCTTTTATATGTTTTATATATGTGATTTCTATGATGATGATTGTGTTATTGGTGATTTACATATTTGCACGTTCGAGGTGATTTACGTATTTGTACGTATATCGAGGTTTATGGTTTTACACTGTGGTTATACGTGCTTGTAATTTTAGTGATGATTTGATGAAATGGTTTTGGCTTTGAAAAGGTGAACTCGGGCATGGGACCCATTTGTTTTGGAAACCCTTGGACA
This sequence comes from Prinsepia uniflora, assembly GCA_032719365.1. Classification (NCBI taxonomy): domain Eukaryota; kingdom Viridiplantae; phylum Streptophyta; class Magnoliopsida; order Rosales; family Rosaceae; genus Prinsepia; species Prinsepia uniflora. The sequence goes on along the minus strand of CM064874.1, from coordinate 51,974,174 downwards.
TGAAGTCCATTTGAGTTATATCGTCAGGCTAAGGGCCCAGTTGGTTTACGAAATCAGGCATGAGGCCCAATTGTGTTGTATGAATGTGATTTCAGGTCGGGGACCCATAAATGGATTTGGATTTAAGAAACCGGATTGCTAGATTACGATAATTTTATGGAAATCCCGAGCATAGGCCCATTTGAACAGTTTGAGATGATTTATGAAATGTTTTCCATATACCATCCTTATATTTATGGATTGTCTCCTCCAGTCGTCTGGGACGCTGGAATGGTCACGGCGCATTGCCTGCGAGGGGTCACTGCACAGAGCGACCAGATCGTATAGTGAATTAGGAGCAAGATTGCTAGACATATGGGACGTCAGACATTTGGGATGTCAAAGATTGACTCGGGTTGAGACGTTGGCTAACACGTGTAGCTTATGGACTGTGACATGACGTCTGGGACATCAGGCATCTGAGACGCCAAGCATCTAGGATGACGAGGATTGGTATATAATGGTATTGAATTGAATTGTGATTCTTGACTTTACTGGATTATGTATGTGGATTTCAGATTTTTTAGATTCATGAAATGGTATTTCAGTGTTGGTGGTTTTGGGCAGTGGCCCACATGATTGGATTTACGGTTTTGGGCTGAGTTCCCACATACTTGGATTTATGGTTTTGGGCTAAGGCCCTAATGATTTAATTAAAGTAAATGGTTTGATTATTGGTTTTCGAAAGTATGCATGCTTTAATGTCTTCTTATGAAATGTGTTTTATTAAACTATTGATTTTTTTCTTCCACTCACAGTTTTTGGCCTTGTGTGGTCTTGAACAACATTCCTGACATGTCAGTGGGCCTGGCCAACCAGATGTGGTCGGCCTTTTGCTCAGTTGTTAGGTGTGGCCGAAGGTAAAGCCTGGCCGTCCAAATGTGTAGGCCGATCAGGTATGATCAGTCTATGATGTTTTACCTCATTAATGGTGATCAGGATGGCTGGATAGAGGGCCTTAGCCCACTGGATGGGTATGCCGATTGGGTATGATCAGCCTATGTTTCTCTGCCTCATTGATGGTGATCAGGATGGCTCAATAGAGGGTTTTGGCTGACTAGATGTGATTGGTCAACCCTGGTTAGTTGAGCATGGTCTTATGTGTTTTGTTAGCTGAAGGGTTTGGGAACTCCTAAGGCAAAACTGCTCGACTTCTGGTCAGATCGATTAGATTAAGTACGAATAAGATTAATAATATTTGCACATAACCAAAAAATTCATAACTAATTGTATATATAATAAAATAAAAGAGGAAAACGGCAAGTGGGAAACACAATAGAAAGATAAGGTAGGAGTGATGCCGATGGTAAAGATTTGCGGACAGATCACAAGGGAATCCGGAAAGATGAGGAAATTGAAAGGAAAAGACTACAAGTTGAAGTGTTTTCTTTTAAATTGAAACTTCTTGTTTCAGTTTGGCTTTGATAATAAGATTTTTTGAGGTGTTTGTTTTTAGAACATTCTAGAACCATAGAAAGGTTTTTGGGTGTTGCTTTAAAACAAGGCTTATTAGGCTAAATGCACCAGGAACACGCCAACCAATCTTAAAATGCACTATAAACTGAAATTTTCCTCAGTGTGCACCAGGGATGGGTGCAACGTTAGGTCCATTGCACCATTTAACGGATTTCGTCTTTAACCCCGTAAAAACTACTATTCCTTTCCCTAAATGTCGTTAATCACTGTTCATCTTCTTCATCTTCTTCCTCTTTCCTCTAAAACACCCTATTCAAAACCCCAAAAATCTTCCACACTTACTTCCATGGCTTTTTCATCAAGCTCACCCCCTCTCAATTCCAGAAATTCCTTCACACTCACTTACATGGCTTCTCCACCAAGCTCTCCCCCTCCTAATTACAGAAATTCCCAAGCCCAAAAAATTATTTACTTTTCGTTTGTTATTTCTTCCATGTAAGTGGTGCGGACACTTGGTGGAGAAGCCATGAAAAATCGAGGGAAGCCTTGACCTGTCGTCAATTGAGTCCAGAGGCAAGAAGCGGAGTAAAATCGGAGTCATCGAAGATGGTCGGAATCAGACTGTGAAGGACGGAGTTCGATGGAGATTAGAGATTGAGCAGCGGATCTACTCCACGAAGCTCATAGACGCGTTACGCAAGGTCCGGGAGAGCTCTTCTTCGGCGGCGAAGGTTTCGAATAGTAGCAGAGGTGTGAAGGAAGCGGCGGACCGAGTGCTTGCCACTACGGCTAGGGGCACGACTCGGTAGAGCAGAGCGATTCTGATGCCTTGACTCCGGCTGAAAGAAACTCTTTAGAAAAGTCGAAAGGCGAGGGTGACCGAGAACAAGCGGCTGAAAAAAGTGGAGGTTAAAAGAGCGAGGAGTACCAAGTCACCGGCTGTGCAGGACAAGGTTCAAGTTCTGAGCCGGTTGGTTTTCGGTTGCAGAAAGGCTTCATTGCCCAACCTTCTAGAAGAAATAGGCGATTACATAGCGGCTCTGTAGATGCAGGTAAGAGCCATGGATGCTCTCACCGAGCTTCTGTCCAGTTCGCCAACGAATTTCCTCGGTTCGAATTGAGGCATGGGAGCCGTGTGCCTTGGTGTAGACACTTGGTGGTGTAGACACTTGGTGGAGAAGTCATGAAAAAACTAAGTTTGGAAGAAATCTTGCAACTGGAAGAAATAACAAACGAAAAGTAGATAATTTTTTGGGCTTGGGAATTTTTGGAATTGGGAGGGGGAGAGCTTGGTGGAGAAGCCATGTAAGTGAGTGTGAAGGAATTTCTGGAATTGGGAGGGGTGAGCTTGATGGAAAAGCCATGGAAGTAAGTGTGGAAGATTTATGGGGTTTTGAATTGGGAGTTTTAGAGGGAAGAAGAAGAAGATGAAAATGAAGAAGATGAACAGTGATTAAGGGCATTTAGGGAAAGGAACAGTAGTTTTAACGGGGTTAAAGACGAAATCCGTTAAATGATGCAACGGACCTAATGTTACACCAATTCCTGGTGCACATTGAGGCAAATTTTAGTTTTTGGTACATTTTAAGATTGGCTGGCGTGTTCCTGGTGCATTTAGCCTAATAAGCCTTGAAACAAACTTCATTTTCTTTTTGCTAATGGAAAAACTTTATTTATGCTATAAAATTTTGAGGTGATCTTAAAACAAATTGTTACGTTTTAATTTTCTCTAAAGTAATTTTGGGTTTGATATAGTTATTTTTTATTTATTATAAATAAAAACTAACTCAAACAAATAAAAAATAAATATTTCAATTTAATATAAACTTTAGTGCAATATTTAATAACGTTATCCCTGCTCTATTTATTTGCTCATTTTTTGATGAATAGATGTTTTTTTAGTTTTATATGTATATTAGATATAAGGCTTATTACCTCAAATGCACTAGGAACAAGCCACCCAATCTCAAAATGCACCAGGGACGGAAATTTGCCTCAGTGTGTTCCAGGAACGGTTACACCGTTAATACCGTTGCACCAACCGTCCATCTCCGATATTAACACCTTGAAAATTGATGATGTGGCAATCATATTACAAATTTTTAAGGGTAATTTAGACATTTGATATCTTTTATTAAATTTTATATTAATTTCTTTTTAAAAAGAAAACAAAATCTCAAATGCATTAGCTCTAAAAGACTATCTTCACAAATCCAAATAAAGAATACCCCATCCCTGCCCTAATTGCTTTTGCCAAATACGTTGCCTCTTGAACGATTTTCTTCAAGTCAAAAGCATACTTCACTCGATCATCCAAGAATGCCCATGTATCAGAAAACTCAGGAGAATTATTAGTAAGCATGTAAATCTCAGTTGTGGAGTATATGTCGCTAAGGACAGTCCAATTCACATACCACTGAAAATCAGCAGTGTCGTGCCCATTACCGTGTCAGATCTCATCCATAAGAGTTGCTCGTTCTTTGAAACTTGTGGGAACGTTCACTGGTTGTGCATGGATGCTAAGAGCTTGAGGCCATTTTGATATGTAGGGTGCTTGCATTTCCAAGCTAATCTGAACAAGCATAGTGATACGCTCACTAGGTATCAAGCTTTTCAAGTGCTTTGTATTAGAATCAATCCAATCGCTAAGCCTTTACAAACAGTCATCCATGAAAAACTCAACAAAGATGCCCTTTTTCCTCAGATTATAAGATCTTTATTGACACGACCCATCCCAAATCGCTCCGGGATTAACGCCAAATATGCCATGCTCTCGTCTGACACAAAGTGTCAGACAAGGGATAACTCAAACCTCAGCCCATTCAGGGCTCCCAGAGCACGCTAGGATCGGTGGAGGAGTGCGATGTTTCGATCTCTGCTACAGCCCGCATCCGTAATCAACCTGAAGGGCATTAAAACCATTAAAAGCTGTGAGTGGACGAAATCAATAGTTTAATAAAAACACATTTCATAAGAAGACAGCTATGCCCTTCACTAACTACCATGCATGCATTCGTAAAACCAGTCATCTCAATGAAATCAAATATGATAAAAACCGTTTATAAAACCGAAGTCATTTCCTTCCTCAAATCATTAGGGCCTTCGCCCAAAACCACAAAATCAGCCCAAGTGTGGGAACTCAGCCCAAAACCGTAAAACATTGAAATCCGTAAATCCAAATCCAAGTGGGCCACTGCCCAAATCCATAACCACATAAATCCAAATCAATTGTCCAGTAAATCCATAAATCACAATAAAATCAAATACTGTCATATACCAATCCTCGGCATCCCAAATGCCTGGCGTCTCAGACGCCTGACGTCCCAGACGCCATGTCACGGTCCAAACTACGCTTGCTACCAAGGGTATCAACCCCAGTCCATCTCTGACATCCCAGATGTCTGACATCCTAAACATCTAGCAATCCTGCTCCTGAGTCACTATACAGTCGGTCGCTCCGTGCAATGACCCCTCACACGCAATGCGCCATGACTACTTCAGCATCCCAGACGACTGAAGGAGACAATCCATATATATAAGGATGGTATATGGAAAATATTTCATAAATCATCTCAAACCGTTCAAATGGGCCTATGCCCGAGATTTCCATAAAACCATCGTAATCCACCAATTCGATTTCTCAAATCCAAATTCATTTATCCAAATACATTTATGGGTCCCCGACCCAAAATCACATTCATAAAACACAATTGGGCCTCATGCCCGATTTCGTAAACCAACTGGGCCCGCCCCTGGCCCGATAATATAACTCAAATGGACTTCATGTTCGAGAGTTTCCAAAACAAATGGGTCTCATGTCCGAGTTCACCTTTTCAAATCCAAAACCATCTCATCAAACCATCAACAAAACCACAAGCACGCATAACCACAGTGTAAAATCATAAACCTCGATATACGAGCAAATACATAAATCACCTTGAAATACGTGTAAATACAGAATTACCTCAAAATACGTGCAATTACAGAAATTACCTCGAAATACGTGTAATCATGTAAATCACCAATACCACAATCATCATTATCGAAATCACATATATAAAACATATAAAACAGTTATGCATGCATCACAGTTTAGAAAACAAGGTCCACACACTGACCGTCCTAGCTGATGCCTCGATACACGTGCCATAAGCCTTCCCGGGCTAAATCATTGTCCTCGGAATATCCGATCCTGTCCAAATCATATTCTAAGGTCACTAACACTTCCAATAACCTTCCGTTAAATCCCCATAATTTTCTCGGATTTTTAAACATATTTAAACTCGATCCTAAACCTTTGAACATCCCGAATTATATCGAAACGATGTCTGATCGACTCGAAACCAGTCCCAAAATATTTGTTACATCGAAAGGATGAAATTACATGTTCACCTTGCCTAAAAAAAAGGCCTCTTGCGCCCTCACGCGCTGCCCAAAGGCGCTGCGCATGGGAGCCACACGTCGTGGTACTGTTCATCTTCAACCTTGGTTAAACCGGTCTGAACCGATTCTCTGCAATTTCGGTTCAAAAGGACTGGTGAGGCCGGTTCTCCCCATTTCTCCCATCTTTTTCCATCCTTTTAATTCCTATGCCTTCGTTTCATCCTTCCTAATTGATCTATGGGTTCAAATCACAGAATTCGAGTCCAAAACATACCTTCCCGATTTGAAGAACAATATCCAAACTTTCCTCCTCTATTTTCGGCCACCACAGACCTCCTCCAGGCCTGATTTCAAGCCCTCTCGATTTGTTTGAACTTCAGAAACCATTTCCAGTTGTTAGAATCAATCAACAAGCACTAAAACTAAGTTCACCATTTTTGAAGTTTAAACAGAGTTTCAGGTTTTTACCTTCTAACTGGGCCACCGTGCACGACGGCCGACACCGTTGGTACCACCGTAATCGGCTCACATCACTCTTCAACTTTCGTTCATAGTCCAAGGACGATAGATTAGGATTTTGGGGTGTTTGTGAGGAATTTGGGTTTTCGGTTTAGCAGAAATGGTGAGGATGTTCCATGATGAAGAAGATGATGATGGATGAACGGTGAAGATGAGAGAGATTAGCGAATAAAATAATCAAATTAACTAATGGGAGGAAAGATCCATATTTTAGGGAAAGTGACCAATGGGATGAGTGACACTTGTCACTCATCCAAGGGCCCCATCTTAATTAATCAACCAATTAGATTTAATTATCATTTAATACGAATCCTGAGACGTTAAATTCCCGATTTTGATCCTGTGACCATAACTTCCCCGTTCAACGTCTGATTTTGACGTGTCGCTTGTCTACGTAGTCGTAACGTGCTGATCTACGTAACAGTCCTCTGTCCTCGTATGTTTGACTCCCGAGTCAAAATTTAACATTTTACCCAATTTTAGGGGCAAAATGGTCATTTTACACCGTCTGTCTGATTCCTCTTGATTAATCCCCGATTAATCATACTAAATCCATCCATAATTAATTAATATTTATTCCCGATATTCGGGACGGGTCATTACAACCTTACCCATTAACAAATTTCGTCCTCGAAATTCATACGAACCTAGTTCCACATCCACATCGTGGAAAAACAAGCTCAATCTCACCGTCAGGTTTACCATCCCATGTATACATCTACACCCACTAACCAGCATAATACTTGTCTGCATCTAGACGTTCCATTACGAATTCACGTCGCATCAACTACACCCGACCACATCGAGTGACATTGATCACATGTTCCGAGTTGATACCACCCGAAAATTCTACCATTACGTTGACACATTTAGCTGGCACATTCAGCTTGACGGTTCTTCTCAATCACCAATTCACCCTAACATCTGCTTCCATTGGGAGTCACTAAATCTCACTCATCAATCCACGCTGACACATTCAGCCAAACTATCACCATTTTGCCAGTCGCAAATCAATCTGACATCTCTCCCACACCGAGAGTTATCAAATCTCACAATTTTTCCGCATTTCCTAAATTTTACCATGTCAACATCACACGTCTGATAACGTCGCACTCAGCTGGTACTCACAGCTCCATGGTCATAATTCGAATGACCAACACAATTTTGACTCACTATAGAGTCGCACCAAGGTATCTCGTACCAAAATTTCCTCATAAATCCATGCTGCCATTAGTGAGAGTCACCGAGCAGTCGCTCCACGCAAAACACCTTGTGGTTACACTAACCAATAACTCACTCAACTTGAGTATACGAATACCAACATCTCACTCGAACTAAGTGTAACTGGACCCCATTCAATACCTGCCTAGCAGTGATAACACATCTCCGCTCTAGGATTCCACTAGCCATCCACGGCTCTGAGCTCCTCCTCATATGATCACCGAACCCCTCAAAATCACTCTAGCCCAACGCACAGTATCCAATGTCCAGTTCACATTCTTAACCAATCTAGTGATATCATATCTAAACCAATCATCAACACGTTCACCAACATACCCCTGGTATATCCCATATACCGTCACCAGGCATCACTCAAGCCTGTCCAGTATCGGTCCTCGCACAACGTACCTAGTACGTACATTCATCCACCAACCAGCCTACTACATAGTTCGTAGCTAATCACGCTTCAATTCTGGAGTCTATTTGTCCGATCCAGTACTAGGCAGATCAAATACTCCAACTCATCATCCATTCCGAGTCCCATGGTCACCCGACTAGTATCACAACGTCTACTCCTAATCACGTAATCCAATAATTACTAATCCGACTCACGCCCACCAAGACGTACCCATTCATGCCAAATGGGCATCCAATCTCACCCACATCTACCAAGACACACCAACTTCGAACCTATCGGTTACCTGCTCATTCGATTACCATATCATATTCGATTTACTTCGAAATGAAGCTAATCCCATCATTCACATATCCAAGACTGACCAATCCGACCCGTCGGATACCCACTCGTTCTATTAATATATCATACGAGATTAACTGCAATTACTCACTACTCTATATCCCCACTATGGGATTCCATCGACAAGTATCACACCCTAGTAACCCGTCCAACCAATCTCTAACAAATCTTTAGCTAGTCTCAACTCGACTCAACCAGTGTCGTCCACCAGGTCATCCCCAACCTCAGCTGCACTATGCAGCACAATCACCAAAGATGACATGACATGACCGACCAATGGTCTTGACTCCAAAAAGTCGCCAATATCAAACCACGCACCGACTCATATTTCCAAACCATACATCGCATACTAGGGTTTCCCACTAAGGTCATCTACTAACCCCGTTGCACTCACATTCTCCACACCATCAATCACAATTAGGGTTCGAGAAACCCGGCTGCTTAGCAACACAATTCTCAACACAACATGACCTGATCATCTAATTGTCACAACTCCACATTATCGTCATACCCAATCCTGCAATATCATGATAGACGATCCTGCATAACCGTCCCACGATTAAAACTCTAAAGCACTGTTACGTTCATCCCTCAGTAGGATTCCACACTGCCAAACCACGACAGAACTATGGCATACTCAGGCACCAAATGGCAAACCAAAAATCTCAACCATTCATTTCCACTAACTATCAAACCGGCATCCTAACTATCAGGTTGATAACGGGCTGACCACGTAGAGACATCAAATCCTCGACCTGCGCGTACCAAAAGAGAAAACCGTGCTCTGATACCACTTGACACAACCCATCCCAAATCCCCTCGAGATTAACGCCGAATATGCCATGCTCCCATCTGACACGAAGTGTCAGACAAGGGATAAGTCAAACCTCAGCCCATTTGGGGCTCCCAGAACACGCCAGGATCGGTGGAGGAGTGCGATGTCTCGATCTCTACTACAGCCCATATCTGTAATCAACCTGAAGGGCATTAAAACCATTAAAAGCTGTGAGTGGACAAAATCAATAGTTTAATATAAGAAGACATTTATGCCCTTCACTAAAAACCATGCATGCATTCAAAAAACCAGTCATCTCAATCAAATCAAATATGAAAAAAACTGTTTATAAAACCGAAGTAATTTCCTTCCTCAAATCATTAGGGTCATCGCCCAAAACCACAAAATCAACCCAAGTGTGGGAACTCAGCCCAAAACCGTAAAACATCAAAATTCGTAAATCCAAATCCAAATCCAAGTGGACCACTGCCCAAATCCATAACCACAGAAATCCAAATCAAATGTCCAGTAAATCCATAAATCACAATCCATTTAAATACCGTCATATACGAATTCTCGGCATCCCAGATGCCTGGCGTCTCAGACCCCTGACGTCCTAGACGCCTGACGTCTCGGACGTCATGTCACGGTCCAAGCTACGTGTGCTACTTGGGGTCTCAACCCGAGTCCATCTCTGACATCCCAGACGTCTAGCAATCCTGCTTCTGAGTCACTATACGGTCCAATCGCTCAGTGCAGTGACCTTTCGCAAGCAATGCGTCGTGACTACTCCAGCGTCCAGATGACTGGAGGAGACAATCCATAGATATAAGGATGGTATATGGAAAACATTTCATAAATCATCTCAAACCGTTCAAATGGTTCTATGCCCGGGATTTCCATAAAACCATCGTAATCCAGCAATTATATTTCTCAAATCCAAATTTATTTATCCAAATCCATTTATCCAAATCCATTTATGGGTCCCCGATCCGAAATCACATTCATAAAATACAATTGGGCCTCATACCTGATTTCGTAAACCAACTGGGCCCATGGCCCGATAATATAACTCAAATGGGCTTCATGTCCGAGGGTTTCCAAAACAAACGGGTCTCATGCCCGAGCTCACCTTTTCAAATCCAAAACCATTTCATCAAACCATCATCGAAACCACAAGCACATATAACCGCAGTGTAAAACCATAAACCTCGATATACATCCAAATACCTAAATCCCCTCAAAATAGTGCAAATACAGAATTACCTCGAAATACGTGCAATTACAAAAATTACCTCGAAATACGTGCAATCATGTAAATCACCAATACCACAATCATCATTATATAAATAACATATATAAAACATATAAAACAGTTATGCATGCATCAGAGTTTAGAAAACAAGGTCCACTCACAAACCGTCCTAGTTGCCGCTTCGATACGCGTTCCATAAACCTTCTGGGTTAAATCATTATCTTCGGAATATCCGAACCTGTCCAAACCATATTCTAAGGTCACTAACACTTCCAATAACCTTCCATTAAATCCCCATAATTTTTCCGGATTTTTAAACCTATTTAAACTCGATCGACTCGAAACTAGTCCCAAAATGTTCGTTACATCGAAAGGATGAAATTACATGTTCACTGTTCTTGAAAATAAGGCCTCACGCACCCTCACGCGCCGCCTAAAAGTACTGCGCGTGGGAACCACGCGTCGTGGTACTGTTCATCTTCAACCTTGGTTAAATCGGTTTGAACTGGTTCTCTGCAATTCCGGTTCAACCGGGACCGGCGAGGCCGGTTCTCCCCATTTTCCCCATCTTTTTCAATCCTTTTAATTCCTTTACCTTCGTTTCATCCTTCTTAATCGATCTATGGGTTCAAATCATAGAATTCGAGTCCAAAACATACTTTCTCGATTCGAAGAACAATATCCAAACATTCCTCCTTTGTTTCCGGCCACCACAGACCACTTCTAGCCTTGATTCCAAGCCCACTCGATTCGTTTGACCCTCAGAAACCATTTCCAGTTGTTAGAATCGATCAACAAGCACTAAAACTGAGTTCACCATTTTTGAAGTTTAAACAGAGTTTCGGGTTTTTACCTTCGAATTGGGCCACCGTGCACGACGGTAGACATCGTTGGTACCACCGTAATCGCCTCACATCACTCTTCAACTTTCGTTCATAGTCCAGGGACGATAGGTTAGAATTGGGGGTGTTTTTGAGGATTTTGGGTTTACGATTTCGCAGATATGGTGAGGATGTTCCATGATGAAGAAAATGATGATGGATGAACGGTGAGGATGAGAGTGATTAGAGAATAATATAATCAAATTACCAATGGGAGCCAAGATCCATATTTTAGGGAATGTGACCAATGGGATGAGTGACACTTGTCACTCATCTAAGGGCCCCACCTTAATTAATCAACCAATCAGATTTAATTATCATTTAATGCAAATCCCGAGATGTTAAATTCCCGATTTCGATCTTGTGACCATAACTTCCCCGTTCGACGTCCGATTTTGACGTGCCATCTGTCTACGTACTCGTAACGTCCCGATCTATGTTACGGTCCTCTATCCTCATATGTTTGACTCCCCATGACAGGACCCGTCTCAAATCCACCGGGATTAACATGGGACGCACCTAACCGGGGCTTCCAGAGTACGCCAGGATCGTAGGAGGAGTGTGATGTCTCGACTCTGCTACAGCCCGCATCCGCGATCAAGTTAAAGGACATTCAAAACATCAAAACTCGTGAGTGGACAAAAACAAATAATTTCTAAAAACATTTTCATGAAAAAGACATTTATGCCCTCCACTAAACAGCATGCATGCATTCGAAAATCATTTGTCAAATCATTTGCATAATCATTAGGGCCTAGGCCCAAAACTGTAAATCAAGTACATGAGAACTCAGCCTAAATCAAACACAAGTGGGACTCTGCCCAAATCCATTTCACGTGGGTCTCATCCCAAAACTGTCTCAGTGAAAACCAACCATAGGACCCGGGGTCTCAGCCCCAAAACCATAGCCAAAACATAGAACACGGGGACTCCACCCCAAATCACGTTCCATGAAATACAACCCATCCTCGGTGTCTTTCCTGGGTGAGATACCAACTCGGGGCACACAGCCCCTAGGGAACACATCCCCGATATATGTCACGATTTGTCTCTATACTAGTGTGCACACTACTCGGGGTCTCACTCTGAGTCTACCCCCAGGAATTCTCCGTCTGGGAGGCTCTATCTCCGGATCTAGTTCGATCTCTGTCTCCAGATCTAGTCCGAGCATCTCTCCGGAATCTGGTCCGGGATAACATCATAATTTCCACTCCTGGAATGGGCTCCCTATGGGGATACCCATTTTGGTCTGTGGATCGTGACTCTCCAGATTGACGTCTGGAGGAGACCAAATAACTCATAGCGGAGGGTTCATCCATTTCAAATACTTTCTTTCTCAAAACTCATTTCACCTGGGTCTCATACCCCATTCATCTCAATAGGATTCCTCGAATTCGATTCAAATGTACTTTCACAGGCCTTGGCCTAAATCGACAGTTCAATAGGGTCTCATGCCCGAATTCTCATTTCATAAATCGAACTAGGACTCAAGCCCGATTTCACAATCAATTGGGCCTCTAGCCCGATATCACAACTAATAGGGCCGCAAGCCCAAAACCAAAAATGAACAGGGCCTCAAGCTCGAAACTACAGTCAACGGGGCCTCAAGGCTGATATTACAACCAACTGGGCCTCAAACCCTGATTCGTAAACCAACGGGGCCCTCGGCCCGATTGCATAACTCAAATGGGTCTTCAGCCCAATTTCTCATCAAATCTAATGGACTCAAGTCCGAGAGTTTCAAATCAAATAGGCCTCATGCCCGAGTTCATATTTCCAAATCCAAAACTCATTCGTTAAACCCTCGTGGAAAATATAGTACGTATAGGCACGACATAAAGCCGAAAACTTCGAAAAGCGTGCAAATACGTAATTCCTAAGCTACCACAATCAAATGCACTAATGGCATCATAAAACACATATTAAAACACTTATAAAACATTTATGTATGCATCAAGTTCGAAAGAAGGTCCACTCACTAATCGTCCGAAGTCGCGCCTCAATACGAGCGTCATAAGACTTTCCCTAGCCAATCGTCGCCTCCGGGGTTCCCGAACCTACCCAAATTTATTTAGAGGGTTACTAACTACATAAATAACCCCTTACTAGAGCCTCGTAATTTTCTGGAATTTTTAACTATTTTTAAAGTCGATCCTAAACCTTCGGACACCACGAACCCTATCGAAACGGTGTCCGATCGACACGAAACCAGTCCCAAAATGTTTGTTACATCAAATAGATGATTTCCCATATTGTAACATTCCACAAAGGATGGTTCACGCACCCACACGCGCAGCCCAAAGGGGCTGTGGGTGGGAGCCACGCGCCAATACTGTAGATCATCCCTGTCCTCCAGCAGCTAGTCCGATCCGGTTCGATTGGGCCGACCGGGCCAACTGGACCGGCGTGATCGGTTCAGTGCCATAACTCCTCCATTTTTCATCCTTTTTCATTCATTCCAACTCATATGGCTTTCTCTCTTCATTTCATATCCAACCATGTCCTTAAAACCTAGAAACCAATCCTAAAACCTATTGGTTCTGAAAACCATTTTGAATCAAAACTTCCATTCTAGGTTTAGCGTACTTCTAGGGGTCAAAGCTTCATCCTAAGGGTTCCAATAGGTTCCTAAGATCACTAGAAAGAGATTGAGAGGATCGATTTGGCCTAACTTGGCCGAAATGGGAATTCGGTGGGGAGCCTCCGAAAATCCTCTGGTCGCCGTTCTCGGCTTTCTCACCTGTCCTCGGCCTCCAAAACCGTCTCCTAGACCTTCTAAAAATCCCCTAACCCATCTTAACCAACATATAAGCTTCATAACGTCCAAAACCCAAATTTTAAATTCAAGAACATACAGGGGAAACGGTTTTACCTTGGCCGTACAATCCACCGCCATCCACGGCAGCTGGCCGTTTGCCACCGTCTTCTCATCCTCTTATTCATCCTCAATTCCTCTCATGGCCTCAGATGGATGCAGATGGGAAGGGCTTGGATTTGGGTTCACTGGGTTGTTCGGGTTGGTGGAATGATCGATCAGGAAATGGGGATGGATATGCATGTATGGGAAATGGTGGGCAATGGATGGGTGACACTTGTCACTTATCCATTGGGCCTACCAGAAATATCTGGGCCCAATTAATGCCAAAAGGCATCCATTTCGTAAAATGTGCAATAGTTCCACGGAACTTCCGTGAACCGTGACTTTTCTGTCGAATGTTCGAATCCGACGTGCCGCCTGTTTACGAACTTGTATCGACCCGATCTACGTAATGGTCCTCAGCCGTCGTGCGTCGGGCCTCCTGCTTCAAAAGTGAACTTCTCGCCCTTGTCTCGGGGTAAAATTGTAATTTTGCCCTGAACGTCCGTTAACCCTCGTCTAATCCTCGATTAGCCTCGCTAATCCGTCATTAATTAATAATTAATGTCGATAATTCGGGAAGGGTCGTTACAAACTCCCCCCCTTAAAGAATTTCGTCCCCGAAATTTAAATCTACCCAAGTCCACAATCAAACTGTGGAATTCCAATCATGTCCCTCAACTCGGTACTCTCGTGTAATCCTACACGTTCGTTCTAACCACCATACACATCGGTACGTACTGTCACCGGAGCTTCCAAAGCTCCAAATCAACTCTCGAGAAGCCACATTCCGGCTCGTAAGTCTTACTCGAGACAAAATGTCGACGTTTCACCTGTCACTCGCTTCGACAGGTCCTTTATACTAAGTTATCGTCCAATAGGCTTTTCAGCCTGATGGTTCTTCTTATCTAACAACCGAAGTCAGCTTCTCAGCTTGAAGACATTTCTTATTCGACAACCGGGCTGATATCCTATTCAGCCTCTGATTCGGACAACATCCTCTAGATCCTGCTATCACAATGGCACGAATCCCATCTCACATGTCATCCTCAGACCTATGTGGCAGGTTAAACGACCTTGATACTCGCACGAATCAACTCTCTCATTTTCCAATACTCAAAGCTGACTTTCCTTTGAGTCCCATCAATCCATACCAATCTAAATGCATCGGACATCGATTAAATCCACTACCACTACAGGTCACAACCATCGTGACCAGCCGGTAACTTCCAGCTCCACTGCGCTTTTGTTGCGTTACTCGAATCTCAACTCGCTCTCAAGTCCTCGTATCGCATCTCGCATCACTCAGCGATCTCCGCTAACATCTAGACTCACCTCGAGTCTCAACTGTCGTACTACTCGTCCTGTCGACCCAAATTCGACGCCTCGCCCATCCTGGGTATCTCTAGACCCCAATCGAATACTTGTCTCAGCAGATGTCGTCCTCAATCAACATCCCTAGGGTTCCTTTAGCCCACATGGCCCTGAGCTCTCGGCTCTCAATATCTCTGAACCCTCTCAGTCAACTCTGTTTGAGGACACAGTATTCGACGTCCAGCAAACACATCACTATGTCGGAACACATCGGACGATAGTGCTCGCTATTCAATCAACATCGGACCTCGTCCGATCACCATCTCATGTCCATCTAGGACTCTATCCATTGGACAACACATTCATACTCTCGGGGAATTCTCAACCCGACATACTGATTGACTGTGGTCAATCTGATAGGACCCACCCCCAATCTCCCGGGATTAAGGGCTAAATCCTGCTCCCGTCTAACTTACGTATGACACGAAGGTTAAATCGACATCCAACCGCCATGTGACACGTAATTCAGACAAGGGATTCTCGATCCGACCGTCCTAAAAGTATCCGGACTTCCCAGAGTGTGCCAAATCTACTGTGGATCACGGGTATGATGTCTTTGTCTCTCTCGACCAACATCCCGCATCGTAACAACCTGGAGGGTATCGAAAACACGAAGAGACTGTGAGTGGAAAAAAATAAAGTATAAGTTCAAAAACAATTATTAGAAAACACACCTTTATACCCTCCATGAAAAAAACCAATGTATGCATATCAAATCCATTTCATAAAACCATTCAATATTCAGGTTAAGTAAACCATGTAAGAAAACCGAATACATTTTCATTTTCTCAAATCCCCGGCCTCGGGCCAAAACCATTGAGAACCTTATCATCCGGGCATAGCCCAAAACATCGGAAAACTAGTATTGAAAACCATCATCATCAAGTCTCAGTGAAATCCAAAACACGTTTGAAAACACATATCCATCCATCGAACCTGTTGGATCTATCCGAGTCTTTAAACTCAATCCAGGCCTCAATATAATCCGAGTCTTCAAACTCCCAAGTCTTTAAACTCAATAGGCCTACGGGGGAAATATCAATATCCGAGTCTTTAAACTCCTGAGTCTTTAAACTCAATCCGGGTCTTTAAACCCAATCCGGACCCACCCCCGTCATAATCACATCCGGGTCTTTAAACCCAATAACCAGATCCAGCAAATCCAATCCAAAACCGTTATCCATTTCCGAATCGGAATCCGCAATCTCATCAGGATCCCGAATCCAAAGCAAGAACTCATATCCATATCCATTTCCAAATCCGAGTCCGAAACCATCATTCCGTAAGCCGACATCTGGAATAACCATTCCGAACCCAAACCCAGAAATCCACTTTCAAGTTTCCAAAATCGAATCCAAAATCGTCATTCTGAAATCCGATTCAAAAACCCGAATCACATTCTTTAAAATCACTTTTATGAACTGGGCCTCTTTGCCCGAAGTTTCTTTTCCGAAATCCATTTCAAACCACTAAAATCAAATCATATTTCAAATCCCGAAATCAAATCATTTAAACCATAGTCAAATCACAATATCGCTCATGATCTCGTAAAACGTGAAATTCCGTAAATATCTTGAAAATCATCCAAAATCGTAAACCATCAAGATCATAAATCAAATCATAGAATGACGTAAAGAAAAACATATAAAAACATATATGCATGCATCATAAGTTAGAAAGCAAAGTCCACTCACAGACCATTTCGCCGCTGCCTCGATACTCGTGCGCTTACACCGTTCTCGGCTAATCCGCTATCACCGGCTTCCCCAATCCTGTCCAAATCCCACAATAAGGTCACTAACTACTTCATAATGATCATAATTATGTCCCGTAATTTTCCCGTATTTTTAACTATTTTTAACCGAGGCCTAAAACTTTCGGACATCCCGAAACATATCGAGAGGATGTCCGATCGACTCGAAACCAATCTCAAAATGTTCGTTATATCGAATACTTTAAAATTGGTGTTGAATGTGCCTCGAAAGGAGGGCCCACGCGCCCTCACACGCTGCCTAAACACCCTGCGCGTGAGATCACTCGCGATCACTATTCGCCATCTTCTTCTTTTGAACAGACCGGTCCAGACCGGTCCAAACCGATTCAGACCAGCCCGGTCTAAACGAACCGGCGGTCTCGGTCCTTCGGTCTATCTCCATTAGTTCAACTCCATTTTTGATCGTTTTAAATCCTTTAATTCCCTTACATGATTTGCCAGCAATCTACAATCTTAAAACATAAAACTAAAGCCTGTAAATTGCATGTCCAAGTTTAAATAAAACCGGGTTCATTCGACTTCTAAGTCCTGCCACCCCAGACCTTCTCCGACCACGGTTTTGGTCCCAAACATCCTCTGGTCATGTTCAGTTACTCTCTCCCTTAGCCAAATCGTTCAACAAATGTCATAACAAAATTCACCATTATTGAATTCATATTCGAGTTTTCAAAAGATGTCCGCTTACCGTCCATCTCAGGCCTCAACAGTGAGCTTGTTGGACTCCCCAAGCCTCCAGTAACCTTTAGCAGCCCAAACAATAGATCAGTAATCGATAATTCATCACGAGCCATTTGAATTTCAACAGGGGAGTTCACGGGTCTGGGCCACCTCCAACCACCACCGTGCACGACGGCCGTCCCTGACACCACCACCACATTCCACATCATCCATCCCTTCGTTTTTGTTCACATGGCGTAGCAAATGGAGGATAGCTGGGGGTGTGATTTCCTCATCAACTTTGTATCTCTGTTTTCCCTTCACGGCCAACTCATTCAACCATCGACCAAGTGTTAAAAAATGGTTGAGGCGGTGTCCCAGCTTCCACAATTATCCAGAGAAGGGACACCTGTCAAAAAAGCCGATGGTCAATTTTTCCAAAACAGCCAAGTGTCCTCTTGTCATTGGGCATAGATCCCTAGGCCACTACAATGACCAAAATTCCCTTATTTACGCAAATTACCGTTTTGCCCTTCGCGTTTCTAGATCCGTAACTTTATCGTCCGAACTCCAATCGACATGTACCGCCTATCATTGTACTCAGGGCATCGAGACCTTCCTAACGGTCCTCGAAGTTCGTGAAAATTCCATGTCGTATGAAAAGTCAACTTTTTGTCCCTATTCAATCAAATTCCCAAAATACCCTTCAACTTCCGAACGTCATAACTTTCCCCTCGAATGTCAGAATCGAACGTGCCACCTATCTATAAACTCGTGACATCCTGAACTACGTCACGGTCATCGGTCAAAGTCCTTTTGACCACCCGATCACAAAGTCAACATTTTGCCCATTCTAGGGGCAAAATTGTCTTTCGGCACCGTTCGTCCGAAAGCGTCCCATTAATCACCGATTAACTTCGCTAATCCGACATTAACCACTAATCTAATCCCGGTCTCTGGAACGGGCTGTTACAATCTATCCCCCTTAAAGAATTTCGTCCTCGAAATTTTGAATCTCACACTTCCGTAATCAACTGGGGGAACATCCTGATCTCACACCTGGGTCTCTTATCCAATGTCCATCATCTGCCACTCCAAAGTAGCCGAACAGTTCCCAAACTATCATCCTAACTCAGCCAAGCGAATCATCCATCAAGGTTTTGTCCATCTGGCGGAGGTTTCCTTCCTTACCAGGGTAACCCATTTCCAATCTGTACCCGAGGTACCTCTAACGTTTCGCTAGCCGACACTCATGGCTCCATTACTCCTAGGTACGTCATATCACCACTGCTACCAAATTCCAACAGTTCCGACTCTTTCCCGAGTCGAGTGTACCGCGTACCACTGTCCCAGTACATTATGCGAGTTTGCAGTCAACAGGTACAAATCTCACTTTACAAGCCAAATACACGACGACATATTCCGGTCTCGGTACTCCTATGGAGCAAGATTCGTACCACGATCCATACCCCTTCCGTCAGCGATCCGCGCCGACCTCAACTGAGTCACAACATACTCGTCTATTCCCTTAATTTAACCAATCATTTCACCAGTGGTTCCATTAACCATCAACACAATAAACTTGTGGGAATACCATTCACGTTCCACACTATCTATTTGCAACCAGACCATATCATATACCTGTCAAACCGTGATCACACATCTCAATACTAGGGTCTTACCAGCCACTCATGGCTCTTAGCCTGCAACTCAAGTCAGTAACCATCAACAGATCACTCTGGATCACCAGATCTAGTCCACATGCTTTGTCAAAACCATTATATCGAAACTACGCCGATGATCAACACCTCTACCAAAACATCACGATGCATGTCCAAGGCATCAGAATAGTTCCAATTACTGAATAACCAGTACTCACACAATCCAAGGACATGCACTACCTACCACTAACCGGAACCATGGTGCATACCACCACATATGCGCTAGGACAACCATATGAACTTTAAATAAACAAAGATATTGTAAAATACCTTGACCATAGCTCATAAAGTATATCCTTACGTAATTCCAACGTCATTCTATGGTACATCCACTAATCAACCATAGTGGCATCAACTACGTTCTTTGACACCCAAACTCCAACCAAACAATACCCTAGTATACCCGTCACCCTCACAGTGTAGCTCTGGGGTACACAAAATCTCCTCGTGACCCTACTGAAAACCACCGGATGACGAGCCAATCATGTTTCACCTTGCAGTCCGTTGGTCCTATCCGACCTCTAGGCTGAATTATACATCTTCTGGGGAAATCCAACTCAAGTCCCGTCCGTGTCTCCCTGTCTCCTGGGCTTCCCGACCAATATGAAAGCCAAACACATTTCCATTATGTCTACAGGGCAGACCCAACACTAGATCCAAAACCAAAATCCTTATGTATGCGAGACAGACCACACGCGTCATGTACAAGTTCAAATGGTCCAGATCTTCATCCACGTCCACGACTACAAGACAGGACAATTTCCTCATCTGCATGTCCAACATAACCAACCTCTGTCTTGTCATCTTATTCGTCCAAGCCACCATACTTCAATCCTGAGTTAGAAGCTATTTAGTCCTGATCCACTTACTCCTAAGTGAATTCCACTTCTTATCCATTCAATTCTTAGCCTTAAACCCTCACATCGATCCAAAATACCACACATCTAGATTGTGGGTTTTCTTCAATAACCTCATATCGATCACTCTTTCCTTCCATCATCCTACAACGGAACTCACAATGGTCCTCAACTATGTTATCACAATTACCTCGAGCCATCTTCACACCCATTCCAATCGCTACACAAACCACGCCCGGCGACATTAAGCATTCTTTCTACTCCTGAACACATCCACAAGCGCCCGCGATCGAGGGGGGTCACAAATCCTGACGTCCCAACAGTGAGTCTCCCAACTCAACCCCAGAGTATCTACCACACAACCTACTCACAACCTCAGAACCAAACACAGTATCTCATCGTCTCAAGCTCAACATCTTCTAATTCCAAGATTCCAACCACAATACTTCATCCTCAAATATACCACTTTCGAACTACCGGTCCAAACGGTATTTTACTTACTACACTGAGGCAGTCCACAACTCCTACGGATCATACCCACGTATCCATAATCAAATCAACTCACCGACCACCCATTTGTCGGGTATCCCCGTTTATGCACCTCCAAACGGGTATCAATCATTAATCTGTCTGCTGATTGCATTCCAACCTCTCTGAGGTTTAACTCCAGGCACTTGCTAGAACACAAGTCCCCAATTCTCGAAGTCCTCAATCACTGACCTCAGACTCCATAAGTACCA
The DNA here is from genome assembly GCA_032719365.1 of Prinsepia uniflora. NCBI lineage: Eukaryota > Viridiplantae > Streptophyta > Magnoliopsida > Rosales > Rosaceae > Prinsepia > Prinsepia uniflora. The sequence goes on along the minus strand of CM064874.1, from coordinate 51,952,948 downwards.
CCCTCAAAGTCGCCACTCACCAAGTGCCAACCTCGGCACCGGCCGACATCTACCAACACGTCAGGGAAAATCTACTAAAACTAATCTCACGAGTGGTCAAACCCGACCATACAAACCTAGCCCGATCCAACATGAGGCATAGGTCTACCGCGCTCCCACTGCGCTACTCTGATCAACTAACGGCATCGTGATCGTTCATCCCGAAACATGACCTACCAATGGTCATCACATATCCCTACTCGGTTAGGGGTTCCTACCAGACACCATCACTTCACAACTGGCCACAAATTCGACTCGATATGCCCATCCAACTATTCATAAGGATCCCAACTTGTGGCATATCCTCTCTACGCCAGGACTCACAGTACACCAATCCCAAGCCTCTGCTCCTACCCAGCCAAACCCTCAAACTTTTCTCGGGTCGGGAACCCTAACCTCCCTTAGAGTCCAATACACTGATTACCCAATACTGGACTCGTCCAAAGTCGTCCACCAACCAATTCCTACCTCGGCTGCACTTAGCAGCACCATCTCCAAGCCAGCTGTAAGTCGACCTAGCCACCATGACTATCAAAGCACAAATCTCGACTCACGGTATCCAGACTAAGCACTTCCTCTAGGTTCCTCTCTAAGGAATTCAAAGTCCAAACCAATCATCCCACGGGGTTTTCCCAAATTATCCTTGTCATACGGGTTATCCAAACCATCAACAACTACTGGTTCACAACAACCGTGCCACTCGGGTCGTCATACCCGACTAAGTCCATCCGCATCGTAACGTACACACATTGATGTCAACCAATATCCATTACTAGGGGAAAAATCCCCCAGATCCACAAGGTCATTGCCTATGCCCTTCACTCGAGGCATCTGGCTACTCGTAGCCGTCAAACCAACAACCTGACCAATTGGTCACCCGTCCATACTTTCGTCATCCAATCACTATCCGGCCCCACTGGCCACCGTCAACTGGCCTCCTCGGCCCACACATACCACTAGCTTAACAAGCTTCTATCGGGCCCCACTGGCACCCAGCACTACTAGCTAAAGAGTCATACTCAGTGACCTTGGGATATCCGTCACCAATGCAGAATCAAGTACTCTTCCCATGCCTCGCACTGAGCCACTCAGGATCCTCTCTGTCCCGCTCAAGGCCCACCGAACTCACGTGCTCGCCACACTGGGTACATCTACTATCCCGTCGGCATACTGGTTCGCATGTCCGAACTCTATGGGATCCACTTCAGCACTCACACTTTTGTAATCCATCCAAGGATATCTAGGGCACCTGTCACTTGTCCAGGTACATCGCACTCATCCAGGTATATCCTACTCGTCTCAGTCACCTCACCGAGGTAGCGTGGCATACTTGCCAACGCCCGAAGCTCCTCTTCTTCTGTAATCGTACTCGGTCCTAACCGAGTTGAATCTGAAATTCACTGCTTGTACCGTGCGTCACTCACGCACCCCGTATCATCATCACGACTGACGAATCCCATCGTCACCATCATCATGGCAACCTGAGCCTACCCAACTCGATAAGACTCGACTATGTCCATCGATAGCAGCGTCTGCCACGACTTCGTGCAAATCAATCTTAGAAACACTCTGCTATCGAGACTCCAAATCCATGCGGTCGACTCACCGCCGGTACCATCCACTCCACACGCAACATCCACCGATCGGTCCACCTAAGGATTCCAAATCTCATCTCACAATGGTACTGGTGAACCGGATCCCCTCATTTTACTTAGTGTCCGGCCAATCACTCTCAAACTGGGGTTGTCATGAACCCGGCTGCTCACTGCAGTACATACACCCTAACGGATTCACCTCTCGACTCCGAAGAGTCGTCATACTCCAATACTGGTAGCATACCAGCCAGTAACCCCGATCCAAGGACCTCGTCCTCTCGTAACTCTACGGCTCCCAGCCGATGGCCTTCACAAGAACTTGTCCATAATCTGTGCCTAGCTCTGCACATCCGCTACACGTTGCAATCGCGGCATACCACGATCATTGCATGCCATACCCAGCCACACAACATCTACACAGTGGCATCCTCTGCCAGTCGACATCCCTCTGGGATTCGACACACTGAAACCTGGCCTCACATGCCAATACATGCCAATCTATCCCATTTCCAAACAGTCTCAACTAGACTCAACCAGAGCCATCCACTAGGTCATCCATGATCTCCACAGATACCACTTGTCACAATCCATTTCCGCCATGACCGCTCAACAGTCCCGACTCTCAGGTCGTCATATCGTGTCTACTGGTCTACTAGATCCTATCCACCAGTGAAACTACGGCTCTAAGTCGTTCGATTCACAAAAATATCGATCCTACTCAAGATCACATCTCTTGAGAAACGCGGCATCCTATGTCGATCGAACCCTAAACCATTGCACCTCGTGCCAAATACAATCTAACCAGGGTACGATTCTACCGAATCTTCATACTAATACCCTACTATTAGGTTGATGACGGGTTGTTACCACTACAGAGACATCACATCCTCGACCTGCACGTATCTCAAAAGCTGCACGGTTTGCTCAAATAGCGAAACCCTCGCTCTGATACCAACTTGACAAGACCCGTCCCAAATCTCTCGGGATTAACGTGGGACGCACCTGCTCCCGTCTGACACGAAGTGTCAGACTAGGGATAATTCCATTTCTAGCCCTAACTGGGGCTTCTAGAGTACGCCAGGATCGTAGGAATAGAAGTGTTATGTCTCGTATCTGCTACAGCCCGCATCCGCGATCAACTTGAAGGGCATTCAAAACATCAAAAGTCGTGAGTGGACAAAAAAATAGTTTCTAAAAAAAAATTCACGAAAAAGACATTTATGTCCTCCACTAAAAAGAATGCATGCATTCAAAAATCATTTGCCAAAACATTTGCATAATCATTAGGACCTAGGCCCAAAACTGTAAATCAAGTACATGGGAACTCAGCCCAAATCAAACACAAGTGAGACTCTGCCCAATTCCATTCCACGTGGGACTCAGCCCAAAACTGTTCTCAGTGAAAACCAACCATAGGACCCGGGGTCTCAGCCCCAAAACCATAACCAAAACATAGAACACGGGGTCTCCGCCCCAAATCACGTTCCATGAAATACAACCCATCCTCGGTGTCTTTCCTGGGTGAGATGCCAACTCAGGGCACACAGCCCATAGGGAACACATCCCCGATATATGTCACGATTTGTCTCTATACTAGTGTGCACACTACTCGGGGTCTCACTCTGAGTCTACCCCCAGGAATTCTCCATCTGGGAGGCTCTATCTCCGGATCTAGTTCGAGCTCTGTCTCCAGATCTAGTCCGAGCATCTCTCCGGAATCTGGTCTGGGATAACATCATAATTTCCACTCCTGGAATGGGCTCCCTATGGGGATACCCATTCTGGTCTGTGGATCGTGACTCTCCAGATCGACGTCTGGAGGAGACCAAATAACTCATAGCGGAGGGTTCACCCATTTCAAATACTTTCTTTCTCAAAACATATTTCAATTGGGTCTCATACCCGATTCATCTCAATAGGATTCCTCGAATCTGATTCAAATCTACTTTCATAGGCCTCAGCCTAAATCCACAGTTCAATAGGGTCTCATGCCCGAATTCTCATTTCATAAACCGAATTGGGACTCAAGCCCGATTTCACAATCAACTGGGCCTCTAGCTCGATATCACAACTAACAGGGCCTCAAGCCCGAAACTAGAAATCAAAGGGGCCTCAAGCCCGAAACTACAGTCAACGGGGCCTCAAGGCTGATATTACAACCAACTGGGCCTCAAGCCCGGATTTATTAAACCAACAGGGCCCTCGGCCCGATAACTTAACTCAAATGGGCCTTTAGCCCGATTTCTCATCAAATCTAATTGACTCCAAGTCCGAGAGTTTCAAATCAAATAGGTGTCATACCCGAGTTCATATTTCCAAATCCAAAACTCATTCATTAAACTCTCGTTGAAAATGCAGTACGTATAGGCACGACATAAAGCCGAAAACTTAGAAAAGCGTGAAAATACGTTATTCCTAAGCTACCACAATCAAATGAACTCATGTCATCATAAAACACATATTAAAAGACTTATAAAAGATTTATGCAGGCATCAAGTTTGAAAGAAAGGTCCACTCACAGACCGTCTGTAGCTGCGCCTCGATACGCGCGCCATAAGCCTTTCCAGGGCCAATCGTCACCTCTGAGGTTCCTGAACTTGTCCAAATTAATTTAGACGGTTACTAACTACTTAAATAACTCCTTACTAAATCCACGTAATTTTCTGGAAGTTTTAACGATTTTTAAAGTTGATCTTAAACATTCAGACACCCCGAAACCTATCGAAATGATGTCCGAGCTACACGAAACCAGTCCCGAAATGTTCGTTACATCGAATTGATGATTTCACATGTTGCAACTTTCCCCAAAGTATGGTTCACACACCCACACGCGCCACGCAAAGAAGCTGCGCGCGGGAGCCATGCACAAATACGGTAGATCGTCCCAGTCCTCCAGCAGCTGGTCCGATCTGATTCGGTTGGGCTGGCCTATCCAACTGGATCGCCGTGACCGGTTCAGTGGCATAACTCCTCCATTTTTCATCCATTTTATCCATTCCAACTCCTATGGCTTCCTCTCTTCATTTCCTATCCAACCATGTCCTCAAAACCTAGAAACCAATCCTAAAACTTATTGGTTCTGAGAACCATTTTGAACCAAAACTTCCATTCTAGGTTTGGCGTACTTCTAAGGGTCAAATCTTCACCCTAAGGGTTCAAATAGGTTCCTAAGATCACTAGAAAAAGATTGGGAGGATCGATTTGGCCTAACTTGGCCGAAATGGGAATTCGGTGGGGAGCCACCGAAAATCCTCTGGTCGCCATTCTTGGCTTTCTCAGCCGTCCTCAGCCTCCAAAACCATCTCCTAGACCTCCTACCAATCCCCTAAACCCATCTTAACCAAAATCTAAGCTCCATAACGTCCAAAACCCAAATTTGAAATTCAAGAACATACAGGGGAAACGGTTTTACCTTGGCCGTGCAATCCACCGCCGTCCACGGCAGCTGGCCGTCTGCCACCGTCTCCTCATCCTCAGTTCCTCTCAAGGCCTCAGATGGATGTAGATGGGAAGGGCTTGGATTTGGGTTCACTGGGTGGTTCGGGTTGGTGGAATGATCGATCAGGAAAGGGGGATGGATATGCATGTATAGGAAATGGTGGGCAATGAATGGGTGACACTTGTTACTCATCCATTGGGCTTGCCCCAAATATCTGGGCCCAATTAATACCAAAAGGCATCCATTTTGTAAAACGTGCAATAGTTCCACGGAACTTCCGTGAACCGTAACTTTTCGTAATGGTCCTCGGCCCTCGTGCGTCGGGCATCCCGGTTCAAAAGTCGACTTCTCGCCCTCGTCTAGGGGCAAAATCGTAATTTCACCCTAAACGTCTGTTAACCCTCATCTAATCCCCGATTGTCCTTTCTAATCCTTCATTAATTCTTATAAATGTAGATAATTCGGGACGAGTCGTTACACCCCGAGTCAAAAGTCAACATTTTGGAAAAATCCAGGGGTAAAATGTTTATTTTACACCGTCCATCTGATTCCTCTCGATTGATCCCCAATTAATCATACTAAATCCATAATTAATTAATATTTAATCCTGATATTCGGGACGGGTCGTTACATTTCTCAAATGGGTTTTATTCTTCTGAGGTTGGGTCTCCATATGCGACCTCATTTGAGGAGGTCAAATATCAAACACCTTACGTGAATGGGTTGTGGGTGGACCTAAAGCCAACTGGTACTCATTTCTATCACTTCAATGACAAGGATGATCTATGTTTGGCTGAAAGTTTCTACAGACTGAATATTGGGGATGCACTGGAGGTTAGTGCTAAAAGGTGGGGATTTGAGAGAAACCGAGATGGCTTTGTGTAGCCGCCGACTTCGAAGAATGTTATTCGCCATTGGGTAACCGAGCACTGGTGCAGTGTCCATAAATTGCTAGAAAATGTTGTAACTGGGTTTGTTTTTACGGAAATTGGGATTTTTTGGATTTTGGGTTTGTGATTTTTGAAGGATCATACTAAAATTTTTGTGAGTCACTGTGTTTCACTGAAGAGGGTAATTCGATGGTTTTTGCAGACGAAACATATAGAGCTAAAATTGGGTGTTCAAGAAATCAAATTTGGGTACCAAGAGAGAAAACTTGAAGATTTAAACTGCAAATTTTGAAGTAGAAAGAGAGGGTTCGAAAGTGAGCTGGTGTCAGAGTGGAAGCTGAATTGGGTTTGGTGTTTTGCAGAGAGATATTGATGGTGCTGTTACTGACGGAGCATTTCTTGGGTTGGAGCCAAGTTATGCTGGTAGTGGTTCAATGGGGTATTTTCTTGATCATATGTAGCCCAATGCATTGTATTCTGGCCCTAGTGGGGTGGAAAACCAAATGTATTATTCAGGCCAAGGAAAGGAACACCATGGAAATGGATGGTATCAAAGCAACCCATCTATTAGTACCCCTTGCCTTTCCAGCCTTGGTGATGAATATCTTTTCTTACAGCAACAAGTAACAGTGACGGAATCAAAGTGGTGAAGATGAGGAGGAGGAGGAGGATGAAGGAGATGAAAACGATTGGAATATGGTTGATTTTTGGGGCTCTAAGTCGCAGTAAGGGGATATGGGAAAGGGGGAGAAAGAGATATGAGGAAAAAAATGTATATTAAAAAGAAATTAATATAAAATTTAATAAGAGACATCAAATGTATAAATTACATTTAAAAATTTGTAATATGACTGCCACATCATCAGTTTTCACGGTGCTAATAACGGAGATGGACGGTTGGTGCAAGAATATTAACGGTGTTACCAGTTCCCGCAGCACACTGAGACAAATTTCAGTTTCTGGTGCATTTTGAGATTTCGTGGCGTGTTCCTAGTGCACTTAGCGTAATAAGCCTAGATATAACCATGGATGAAAAAATCGGTGGATATCGGCGAAATTTCACCGATATTTCGTTAAAATTGGTCGGCGGCACATAAGAATGGGGTGAAAGAAATTGAGCAAAATTTCGATATTTTGTTTTGTTTTAAGCCCATAGATCTCATTATTTGATTAAAACGATCGAGATATGACCATTTTATGAAAATCGGACGTAAACCAAGTGAATTTCAGTGGGGTCATGCCGCTGGGTTGCAAAAACCCGAATCGCACACTCGCGGGAGAAAGGGGATGACTGTTAAGAGTGTAAGTTTGTATCCTTTATATATTATACGGTGCTTATATTTTCAATTAAACTGGATCAGCTGAGTTGGTTTGGGCTTTGCCCCTCAGAACCTGAGGTCCTGGGTTCAACGCACCCAGGCACATTTGTTGTTTTTTTCTTCGTTTTTTTTTCCAAATTTTCAACTTTGTTTGTCATTTTTTTTCCTATTTTAAATGTATCAATTCTTTCCAATTTTTGAACAAAGATTGACTCTATTTTTTCATCATTTGTTTTTCCAATTTTAAATATATTTACTCATTTTATAATTTTTCTTCCATTGAAAGTTTTGTATGCTTATTGTTATATTTTTAATTATAATAACATTCAATTATAGTAATTCATTTCAATTTATGTTTATGTTTAAATTTTATATTATTAGTCATCGTCAGAACCTTATTGTATCATATAATTAATCATATATTTATTATATCAAAGTCATTTTATAGTTTTTATTAGTCATATATAACTATCATTGGGTACTTAAGTTTTTCCCAAATTTTCATTCCAAATTTCCAATTTTTAGACCGAATTTCCGTCATTTTCGTTGACCGTAAACGATATCGATATTTGGAACGAGATATCCATAAATTTAACTAGTGATATATCCGTCGATATCGATATTTTCATCTTTGGATGTAACTATTGATTTTAAGGACATGTAGTCATCATGCGCTAAAGTCTAACAAAATTTAACTAGGTTGGGTACCATTGTGGCGGTTTACTGTATTAGTTTTTTGAAGTTCTATATGAGTCTAATGTGACTCTCCACGGAGGCATCCAAGCAGATCATCTTTTATCAACATATAAATGATCATTTTATGATAAATGTATAAAACCACTACCATAATAAATAATCCATTAATTCGGAGACTTTTAAATTTAAGGCATTTATGCAAGTAAAAAATTGAGCAAATTGATAGAATTGCCAAAAATTGCCCATTTTTGTTCACCATTATTATCCAAAACAATGCAACACTGGGTACCATCAATCAAGTTATATCCAGAAGATGTTGAGACGCTTTACTAAAGATAAAACAAAACCTTTAAGTACGTTCATGATCGTCCGTAGTTTAAATCCTAAGAATGATCTGTTTCATCTCGTAGATGATAACGAAGAGATATCGAGACCAGAAGCTGTCAGGACCGGCCCCAAATCCCTTGGGATTAACGTGGGACCCGCCTGATCCCGTCTGACACGAAGTGTCAGACCACGGAAAATTTCATCTCTAGTCCTCGTCGGGGCTATTAGAGTGCGTCAGGAACGTAGGAGGAGGGGAGTGATGCCTCGTCTCTGCTACAGCCCGCATCCGCTATCAACCTGAAGGGCATTAAAACATTAAAAGTCGTGAGTGGACAAAAAAAAATATTTTATTAAAAACATTTTCATACAAAGACATTTATGCCCTTCACTAAAAGCATATGCATGCATTCAAAAACCGTTTATCAATCATTCATAAAACCATTTGAAAACGTATCTCAAAACCTTTGAGGGTTCATGCCCGGTCCCCATAAACCGTCATGACCCATAAATCCATTTGGGTCCCTGACCCAAAATCACAATTCAAAACCCGTAGATAAAATCAATAGGGACTCAGCCCAAAACCATTCTCAAAATATCACAAACAAGGTCTACGCCCCAAATCACTTTCACAACTTCAAATACGGGGGTCTCCACCCCAAAACACTTCTAAAACATGAAACACGGGGTCTCCGCCCCCAAATCTCATATGTACTCGTACGTATAACCCATCCTAGGCACTTCCGGAGAAGATGCCAACTCGGGGCACACAGCCCCTAGGGAACACATCCCCGATATAGTCACGATATCGAATCTCTAAACTAGTGTGCACACTACTCGGGGTCTCACTCCAAGTCTTCTCCCAGGAATCTCCATCTGGGAGGCTCAATCTCTGGATCTAGTCCGAGCTCTCTCTCTGGATCTAGTCCACATATCTCTCCAGAATCTGGTCCGGGACCACATCATAAAAAGTAACCACCACTCCTGGAACGGGATCCCTATGGGGATACCCACTCTGGTATGTGGATCGTGACTCTCCAGGTCGACGTCTGGAGGAGACCATATAAGCAAATGGAGGGTTTATTCATCATTTTCAAATACTTTCTTTCTTTCTCAAATACATTTCTCAATTGGGTCTTATACCCGATTCATCTCAATAGGATTCCTCGAATCCGATTCTAATCAATTTCACAAGCCTCGACCTAAATCCACAGTTCAACAGGGTCTCATGTCCGAATTCTCATTTCACAAACTGAACTGGGACTCAAGCCTGATAACACGAATAACTGGGCCCTAAGCCCGAACCACAACTGAACAGGACCTCAAGTCCGATTTTACAACCAATAGGACCCTAAGCCCGATATCTCAACTAAATGGGTCTCAGTCCCGGTATCATAAATCAACGGGGCCTCAAGCCCGATAGTACACCTAACTGGTCCTCAAACTCGAATCATAAACCAACTAGACCCTCGGTCCGATCGTATGGCTCAAATGGACCCTCGGTCTGATTTCTCGTCAAATCAAATGGACTCCAAGTCCAAGAGTTCGTAAATCAAATGGGTCTCGAGCCCGAGTTCATATTTCCAAATCCAAATCCATTTATTAAACCCTCGTCGAAAACATGGTATGCAAAGGTACGACATAAAGCCGAAAACCTCGAAATACGTGCAATTATGTCGATCCTAAGCTACCACAAACAAATGCACTCATGGCATCTAAAACATTTATAAAACATTTATGCATGCATCAAGTTCAAAAGAAAGGTCCACTCACAGACCGTCCGAAGCCGCGCCTCGATACGCGTGTCATAACCGTCTCTCGGGTCAATCGTCGCCTCCGGGATTCCCGAACCTGTCCAAATTCATTTAGAGGGTTACTAATAGCCTCATTAACCTCTCATCGAAGTCCCATAATTTTCCCGATTTTCTAACTATTTTTAAACGCGAACCTAAACCTTCGGACAGCCGAACTATATCGAAACGATGTCCGATTGACACGAAACCAGTCCCAAAATGTTCGTTACATCGAATAGATGATTTCACATGTTGGAACCACCCCCAAAGGATGGCTCAAATGCCCGCACGCGCCCCTAGAAGGGACGACACGTGGTCCTCACGCGCCGGTGCACTATTCAATCTCTTCAACCTCCAGCGGCCGATTCACCTGGTTTGGCCGGTTCGGTTGGATCGGCGTGACCGGTTCACTGCTCCTCACTCCTCATTTTTCATCCAATCTTCTCCTTTTTGATTCATTTGTTCCTATTTTCATGTTTTCTATCATTCCCAATCCCTAAACTCATCTAAAAACACCTAAAAATCATGGCTTGATTTTGAACCACACGGTTCAATGGTTCCAAGTTTTTCCCAGGGCTTTCTCAGCCGTGAACCCCCTTCCAAAACATCTTAGAAACATCCTAGGGACCTAATAATCATCCCTCAATCATCCAAAACTAACCATAATGCTCAAATCGAAATAAAGGGAGAAAATGGCCTAACCTTGAAATCAGTTCTCTCTGGCCTTCACCACCGTGCACGGCGGCTCAGCAGCTTCCAGCCACTGTCCTCTTGATTCCTCAGCCTCTCTCTCTCTCTGGCCTCACTTAAGATCATAAGGGGTGAAGGTTTGGGATTTTGGGTGGAATGAGATCGGGTGGGTTTGTTTGGATGAAAGGAAAACAAGAAGATGATTGATGCATGTATGTAAGGGAAGGGCCAGTGGATGGGTGACACTTGTTACTCATCCATTGGTCCACTGAAAAGTAACTGGGCCCACTTAAGTCCAAAAGGTCCTCGTAAAGTGTGTCGTCATGAATAGTACTATAGAACTTCCGTGAACCGTAACTTCGTCGTCGAACGTCCAAATTCGACGTGCCGCCTGCCTACGGATTCGTATCATCCTGATCTACATAACGGTCTTCGGCCCTCAGCCATTTGACCTTCCGGGTAAAAACTCAACTTTTGGCCCAAATTACCAAAATGCCCTTGGACTTCCGAACGTCATAACTTCCTCCTCGAACGTCGGAATTGAGCGTGCCACCTGTCTATGAACTCGTGACGTCACGAACTACGTCACGGTCATTGGCTAAAGTCCATTTGACCACCTGAACGAAAAGTCAACGATTCACCCATTCTAGGGGCAAAATCGTCAATTCGCCTGAACTTCTGCTAATCCTCGTCTAATCTCCGATTAGTCTCGATAATATGTTATTAACTCTTAATTAATCCCGCTAATTTGGGACGGGTCGTCACAGAAGCTCTATATCTAAGTGTAATAAGCACATTATTTTACTTGACTCAATGCACTAGAATGGACATTTCATTCGCTGTGAACTTGCTAATTAGATTTAACTATGCACCAACATAATGCTATTGGAATGACACAAAAGTCATCTCCAGAGATTCTAATGCGACTACTTTGTATCCACGCGAGTTGCAATATTTTTCCTTCGACCGGGGTTATTTTTGGCCTACAAAGTTTTTGTCACATGACAAGGTTTTAACGAGATAATATATTGACGCTCAGTCAAGCAGCACTATTACATGAAATATCCAAGGCAGAGTGTTGTAAATAAGTGTATTTTATAGTGGCTATTACATGTAAAGGGTAGTTAAGCCTATTTATCAATATATGTACAATAAATCGTGAGATGGATTAACCCATAACATAAGAGCAATGTCAAACTCTAAAAAATAGAACAATTACATCTTGTGCTAAAAGTAACTTGCTCAAAATTCCAACTGTTTGTGAATTGTTAAACTAAAATATGAATATGCTCGAACACTATAGGTACAACAGGATGATAATACGAATTTTGAAGGCTGAAGAGGAGAAAGTTTGAATGTGAACTACACTTAATTGCGCTCATGGGTTAACCAATCTTACGACATGAGGGAAGCCCATTTCGTAGGGCGTCTTGCGTCAATAAGAAATTGAGTTAAAATTTATGAACTGTGGCGGTGGTAGTAGAATACCTTTGACAATTTTTGTGGCTAGGGATCCACCCTATATATAGATGATTAAATTGTAAAACTATAATACATACTTTAATCAAACTTGCAACAAAGATCACTAGTTTATTGATTTAACCTCACATGTAAATATATATATATATATATATGAATTCAGATTTGAATGGAACTTGGTTTAGCCATCACTTCGGAAAGATGCACACAACAATCACGGCTCAATTGGCTTGGCGGCACTGCTATTCTCCTCTCTTTCAGTACTGAAGTGCTTAGCCTTATAGATAGGTTTCAAGACTTAACCCTTATTAAGCACACAATCGTGAGAGCAGAGACCAGTGTATTTTATACCTTAAGACTTCTAATCAATGTTCCTATCAAACATTGAATAGGAGTCCTAAATAAATTAGGTTTGGCACCAACAAGGTTAATTACTTAACCTTCATGTACAAGGATTCTTAACTAGGAGAGTTCTTAATTGATTTTAGACTCTATTGGGATCCAAGTCAATATATGTCCGTGGGACTTGCATTACAAGTCATTGACTTATACTCAAATTCCTTACATTCTCCCATTTGAGTATAAGGGAAAACCTACAAGTTCACACATGATCCAAGTCAATATATGTCCGCAGCTGTCACAGTTGTCCTATACTCGCAGAATTGTAAGAGCTTTGATGCAACTCTGCATCATTTCCTTACAACTACCATAAGTACACGACAATAACACCTTGCTGCAATTCCTGATCTAAAACAAAACCAACAAGCATTACATCAACAATGCTCCCACATATTGGTAATTTCTTAATAGTGATCATGAAACTCATTAACAATTCATCTAAGCCAAAGAAGAATCCATAGTAACAATGATCCACACATTCAAAACCAAATTACTTGAAATTTTTAACAAGGATAACCACAAAACAAAGGCTCATGAGTACAATGCACAATCTATATAACTTGATGCATCCAATTTAACCACTTACAATTACTACCAATGATTTCTCCCTTTTATAAATTAATCAAGTTTGGTATTGAAAGCATATACGAGTTCTGTAATTCAAAACAACTAGAATAAACAAATTTATACACCTTACTCCCACTGATGAAGTAAATCAAAGGAAACAGTTAGTCCCATATTTGCGACATGAGCTTTGAATTCATTCACTAGCAATGCCTTCGACATAGGATCAGTAAGCATCAACTTAGTGCTCAAGTGGATCACCTCTATGATCCCTTCCTTGACCTTTTCTTGAACCAGTAAGTACTTCACTTCCATCAATCATGTGGCAGATATTTTTCTGTCGTTCTTGGAAAATAAAACAGTAGGATTGTTATCACAATAGAGTGTAATGGGTCGGTTTATTGAGTCGATTACCACAAGATGTTCCATAAAGTTCTTAAGCCACATAGCCTGTTTGGTGGTTTCATAAACAACTATGAATTCTGCTTGCATAGTAGACGTGGTAATCGTGGTTTGTTTTGCATTTTTCCAAGATACTGCCCCTCCTGTCATCATAAATATGTAACCACCAGTGGATTTCCTGTCTAGAGGACAACCAGCTAGATCAGAATCTGAATAACCTATTAACTCGAGGTCATTGGTTCCTCCATACACCATCATGAAATCCTTGGTCCTCTAGAGATATTTGAGGACCTTCGTCCCAGCAATCCAGTGAGCTTCTCCTGTATTTTCTTGAAACCTACCCAGTAAGCTAACAACAAATGCCAAATCAGGTCGTGTGCATACATTACACTTCCCACTAGGGATGCATACAGCTTTTCTTGCATCTTAGACTTTTCCAAATCATTCTTGGGACATTGATCCTTATGCAGCTTACCACCCTTATTCACAAGGACCTCTCCTTTGGAACACTTCTCCATGTTGAATCTTTTAAGAACCCTTTTAATATAGTTTTTCTGAGAGAGTCCTAAGAGTCTTCTTTTTCTATCCCTCATTATTACTATGCCTAGAACAAAATGTGCTAGACCCAGATCTTTCATTTCAAAGTTTGCAGACAACATTGATTTAGTGTGTTCCAACAGTTGTAAATCAGAACTAGCTAACATAATGTCATCGACATATAGGATTAGAAAAATAAACCTTGAGCCACTGGCCTTGAGATATACACAATCATCCAGCTTGTTCTCTGTAAACCCATAATTGGCAACTACCTGATCAAACTTGAGGTACCACAGTCGTGAAGCTTGTTACATACCATATATGGACTTTTGAGTTGGCAGATCATGGATTCCTTCCCCCTTTCAACAAATCCTAGAGGTTGCTGCATAAAGATGTGTTCAGTGAGATCACCATTCAAGAAAGCTGTCTTCACATCCATTTGATGCAGCTCGAGATCAAAATGGGCTGTTATGGCCATTACGATCCTTAGGGAGTATTTAGAGGAGACTGGTGAAAAGGTGTCCATGTAGTCAATGCCCTCTCTCTGAGTGAAGCCCTTAGCTACAAGTCTGGTTTTGTACTTCTCAATCTTGCCATCTGAGTCACGCTTTGTCTTGAATACCCACTTGCAGCCAATTGGCTTGATTTCCTTTTTGTGATCAACCAGATCCCATACCCTATTCTTTTCCATGGATATAAGTTCCTCGTTCATTGCGTGTTGCCACAAGGCAGCCTGAGGACTTGCCATAGCCTCTTTGTAAGTTAAGGGATCTTAATCATCCCCAAAACCAAATTTAGTCTCCTGCAAGTATACTAAATATTTTGGTGGAATTGCAGAATGTTTAGGCTGTGAGGATCTTCTTGGTTCAGGTTTTGAATTATGGATTATGTCGTTATTTCCCACTTCTTGATGCTCAGGGGTTGGGAAAAGGTGATCCGGTGGTTGAATTGTGGGTTCTAGTGGTTCTAACCTGTCTATGTGACCAAAAGGTTGGGACTGAGGGCTAGGGACTAAGACCATGCTCAGGTTGGATTGTGATGCTTCAATGGGACCCTTGTGAAGATCCGAAAATTTGAAAAAGGAAAAGTTGGAAAATTGGAAAGAAATGATGATTTTACCCTAGTTATAAGGGCCAAAAGTTGACTTTTGACTCGAGCTGTCAAACGGACTTTGGCCAATGATTGTGACGTAGTTCGGGATGTCACGAGTCCATAGATAGGCGGCATGCCGAAATCGAAGTTCGGATGTAAAAGTTATGGACCTTGAATAGTGAGGGGCAATTTGGTAATTTTTCAAAGAAGGGCAGAATGGTAGATTGGACGGGATAATGGCTGATTCAGCATGATTCGTGACTCATTCAGTCTATTTAGTGACTTCTCTCACTTTATAAATGAGATTGATGGAAAAAGGATATATGTGTACGGTGGTGAAGTTTAAAAGGAAAAACAAAAACCCGTGTATGTGTGTGTTTTGAGAGAAAACAGAGTAGTGATCGATTTACACCTCTACCCACGCAGCAATCGATTCTGATTCAAGGAATTGAGAGTAATTGAGAGAGGGAGAACAGAGAATTAAACGAGGAAGAAGGGAGATGAAATCGTGAAAGAAAACCCAAACTCGAAACTTATACATTCGAATTGATCAAACTTGAATTTGGGATTGAAGCTCACAATTGACCTTAGATTAAGCTTCTGGAGCTTAAGGCGAGTCGAACCCAATCAAGAGCGAAGGAAATCGATGGTGGCTTGGCCATGAACGGAAGTCCTCAACCCCTCAAAAATTCAAGGTTGAGTTCAGGTAATTGGAGGTAAAAGATCTTGAAATTGATTTCAAAATCATCTTTAAAATGAGTCGGTGATGCTCCCTAACTAATTAATTGAAGGAATCGATGAATAGTTGATGAACTTGGATGATGAACATCCTTAAAAAATTTGAATTAAGTTGAATTGTTTTAAAGAAATTGAAATGGATGGAATAGACACATAATTAAGGTGATTACGATGCTATGTGATGGATTAATTGAAGAATTCAAATTTAAATTGGCAGGGATTGAACCGGGTCAACACGCGGGCTGAACAACCCAATTGTAGCAGAAACGGGTTGGGACGATGACTGTAGCAGCGCTGTAGCTGGCGCGTGGCTTCCACGCGGAGTCACTTACGGCGGCCCGTAGGGGCGCATGAGACCGAATCTCGAGGTGAGTTCAACCTGAAACTTGCTCCTTTTTATGTAACGAACATTTTGACATTGGTTTCGAGCTGATCATACACCGTTTCAATATAGTTTCGAGGGTATAAAGGATTATGTTACATTTTAAATTCGTATTTAATTCCCAGAAAAGTAAGGGAAATTAATATGATATTCATTGAGTCATTGGTGACCCTTAATCATGATTTTGGATAGGATTTGGGATTCCTGGAAAGTGTCGGAAATTACGGAAGGGAGTGCAGCTAGGAATCGAGCGATTTGGACGGTGTGTGCGTGGACGTTTTTTTTTATAAACTATCATGCATGCATAGTTAAATGTTTTACATGATTGATTGCATGATTTTGTTTGCAATGATGTCATGGTGATTTGGCATGATTATTTGTGATTTAATGATTATTTTAATCGATCTTTCAGGCACGTTTTACGAGGAAATTGAAAATGATATTTTGGGCTGCCCGAAGTAAAAAAGGTTTCAAAAATGATATTTTGACTTAGTTGGTGAGTCAAGGATGATTTTTGGATTATTTTAATGTTTTCAAATGAGATTTTACGAATTTACGTGTAATTGGCATTTGGTCTTGAGACCCTGTCGGGGAATTATTTTGACTTGGTTTGAAATCAAGAATATGATTGATGTGTGTTTGTGGTATGGATTGTGTTTGTGATTGTGGATACTGGTACATGTCTGGATGATGCGAGTGCAATTCCTAGACGTGACTACTCGGATATGCGTGAGTGCGGTTCCCGAGTATGTGGTACGTCTAGATGGTGCGAGTGCGGTTCCCAGACATGACTCGAATGGTGCCTGAGTGCAGTTCTCGAGGTTGCCTACGCGTAGTGCAGATGTGATTGTGTGATTGTTTGTGCACTTGAGTTGTGCGGTTTGATGTTGATTTTGATTCTTTGCGTGCTGGCATTGAGTACAGGTTTTGGTCTTTGTGGCCAGGTTAATGTTTTCATATGTTTGGCTTGAGAGCCGGGATTTGATGTTTTTCATGTGATTTGGCTGGAAAGTCGGTGATTGTTATTATCCATATGTTTTACTCTATGCATGCATGGTTTGATAAACTGGAGGGGAAAATGGTCTATTTGAAATGTATTTCAAAGGCTATTATTTTTGTCCACTCACACATTTTCTGTTTTGACTCCAGGCCGTGGCACCAGAATCGGGGCTGATCGAGAGGCGGAGGCATGGGCAGAAATCGATCCAGTCATACCTTATCTGACAGGTGCTGAGGGGTAGTTTTGAAACTTCAGTTGATTTGTCAGACAGGAGCAAGACCGGGCCCGGTTATCAAAGTCCAGTTGAAACGAGTCCTGTCAACCCTGGTCTGGTTTTCTGATTTCATCAAAATCAGAGTTGTCCACGACCAAATATTCATTGCCATAGCCTTCCAAAAACTTGGAATTATGTGTCTCTTGAAATCTTGTGTTGACATGAGGACAATAGAACCTGTATCCCTTGGACTTTTCTGGATATCCAATAAAGAAGAAAGACTCAGTTATGCTGTCCAATTTTCTTTCATTTGGGTTGCACAATCTGGCTTCTACCTTGCAACCCCAAATGTGCAAGTGATTTAAGCTAGGTTTCCACCCCTTCCATAGCTCAAAAGGTGTCTTAGGGAGATCCTTACTAGGGACACAGTTGAGTACATAATTAGCTGTCTTAAATGCCTCTCCCTATAAGTAATCTAATAAGCCTACCCTACACTTCATACTTCGAACCATATTTATCAGGGTTCTATTTTTCCTCTATGCCACCTCATCTTGTTGTGGGTTATATGGAGTTGCATGCTGAGCCATTATCCCATGCTCTTGTCATTATAGAGCAAAATTTCCTTTCTGTTGACCTTTTTTAGTGAAACGACCATAGTACTCACCACCCCTATCAGATCTCACAATTTTTATAGTTTTGTCAAGTTAGTTTTCAACCTCAAGTTTATAAATCTTAAAGCATTTTAAAACATCAGACTTTTCAGGTATAAGATAGACATAAGTGAAGCTTGAAAATTCACCAATGAAGGTTACAAAGTAAGAGTTAAAACAAATTGTTTTAAAGGGGAATGGTCCACACACATCCGTGTGAATGATTTCAAGAAAGTGTGCTTCTAGTCCACACATAGAGTACTTCTTTTAATTTTAAAACATGATTAATTGAAAACTTTAGCTTGACACTTCCAAGTGACTCGACTACAACCTTAGATTTATTCCCAACAAAAACTTTGTAAACCAATCTATTGGGATTTTTCAATTTTGTGAACCCCTGCAAGGAATTTGTGATATGCACAGAACAACCAGTGTCAAACCACCAAGAGTTTTGAGGTGTAAAAACCAGATTTGATTCAAAACAGACAAAAACATTTAATTTGGAAAACATTTTACCTTTCTTGGACTTCTAGGCCCTGTAATCCGCACAATCCTTTTTGAAATTTCCTAGTTTCTTACTGAAATAGCATTTGAAATCGTGTTTTTCTCTTTTGAAGGTGTGAGATTGATTTGCCTTTAGGGGTTGGTGATTAACTACTACAGATCCACTATTGTTATGAGAGGGTTTGAACTTCTTACCCGAGGGTGCATGCCTTTTGTTCTTGGCGAGGTGCACCATGTTGACAAAAGCAGATTTCTCCTTCTTCTGTCGATGTTCTTCCTAAACACACTGAGTGATCATTCATTAATGTCCCATTTATCCTTCTGCAAGTTATAGAACACATTTAGTGTGCCATATTCCGGAGGTAAGGAATTGAGAGCCAAATGAACTAGGAACTGATCATTGATAGGGATCTTCAAATTGGCCAACTTAGCTGACATTTCAACCATCTTCATTAGATGATCACGAATGCTCCCACTGCCATCAAATTTCATGCTAACCAATTCTGATAGATGGGAGTTTGCATCTGCCTTATCAAAGGTTTGGTACTTGGCAGCCACGACATCCAAATATTCTCTTGCTGAGTCTCCTTCCACCTTAATGGCTCTTTTCACATTATCCTACATGGATTTCTTAATGCATAGGAGAGACAGCCTGTTCAAGTGTTTCCACTCCTTGAAGTATTCCCTTTCTTCCTTAGCGCTGGAAATAGTGAGTGCGTCAGATTGTGGCTCCATTAAAGCCAGATCCAAACTAGCATATCCCAGATGAAACTCCAGGTCAGACCTTAATCTCTTGTAGTTGTTCCCAGTCAACGTTTCAATTTCATTGAAATTGGTTGTTAGACATCCTGATTTACAGTCATACAAAATTCATGCAGCAATTTAATTCAATAAGTTCTCATATATTATCAAGATAAACAATAAACATCTGTGGATGATTATCAAGGTCTCTAGTGATAAGTTTATGGGATTATGAAAAACCTAACACATTCACATGTGTTTGAATGTGGTGGGCTGCTGCCAATCATGCAGACAATCAGTCACAACTCAAATCACTACTCTTGATTCTCTGTGGAGAAATCAGGACTCAATATGATTTTTTGGCTTTACATTCATTGATCGGTTCAAGGGACAATTGACCATCACTGTGGCGAGGATCAACCTCATCCTGATCGATGAACAAAATCAATTACTTGAATTGATTCGACTCACCATGTGAGTCTTCTATTATCCTATTTGATCATGAGATGGACATTAAAGAACCAGACACTTATTCTTTGAAGTATTTTCCTTTCAGTATTTTAGCATTCAAGAAGACTAAAATCTACATTCATGTTTTGCACAGGTCGAGAGGTATCATCATAATGTAAACACTAAGTGATTACTAGAAGATACCAATATACCAACCATTTAGTTCAAGCATGAACTTTAAGAAATTGCGGATATCCTAAAAAACATTAACAAAACAGATTTGGGGTTGTCTTAGTTAAAAGAAATTACCAGCTAATTGCAGTTTTGCGGGCTTCGAGTTTTTTTGAGAACCATCCACGATTTCATAAAAAAGGGTCTCCCGTTGAATGAAGATTACTATGTTTGGTTTTGAAGAAACCCAATCGCAGCGGAAAGGAAAAGGTTTTGACAAGTCTGAATTTTAGGTTTCCGAGAAGAAAAGTTCATATCCGTTGGTGACCAACGGTCATCAAATTTTTAAAGAAAACGACACGTCGTTTTTTTAAAGGATGCGGTCGTACAAGCCTAAAACCAGAAAAGCCTATGGTAGCCTATAATCGTTTTTTTTTTAACAATTCTTTCCAGTTGCTTGGCATTTGTTTTTGTAAAATCGTTTGTTTTACCAACGAGTGTCTTGCATGAAATTGTTTAAGATTTTTCTGAATCAAAACACATAATTTCAGACCTATGAGCATGTTTGATGCTCTGATACCACATGTAAAACCATAATACATACTTAATCAAACTTGCAACAAAGATCACTAGTGTATTGATTTAACCTCACATGTATATATATATATATATATATGAATTGAGATGTGAATGTAACCTGGTTTAGCCATCACTTCGACAAAATGAGCACAACAATCACGACTCTGTGTGAGTGCAGAGACCAGTGTCTTTTATACCTTAAGACTTCTAATCAATGTGCCTAACATACATTGAATAAGAGTCCTAAATAATTTAGGTTTGGCATCAACAAGGTTAATTACTTAACCTTTATGTACAAAGATTCTTAACTAGAAAAGTTCTTAATTGATTTTAGACTCTATTGGGATCTAAGTCATTATATGTTCGTGAGACTTGCATTAAGTCATTGACTTATACTCAAATTCCTTACATAAATAGCATATAATTGAATTATTTTCTAACAATCACGACTTCAATTATGGTATGACTAGTGAATAAACGATGTGCATATCTTTGTGCGAATATATCATTATTTTTTTTATAAAAATTAATAAAGCAAGAATATTAAAGAAGGAGGATTATATTATAGAAGCATTGAGAATCGACCTCATTCAATAATAAATGAATTTGAGACTAAGTGACTAAAATCTTTGATACAAATCTAAATGAATACTTTCTTATCAGAACAAAGAGGGGTTGATTAATGCGTGCCACGTCAGCAAACTTCTCTAGCAAGTTCAGCCGACCTCAGGACTTGATTGGCTGCTGGCTTTTAAGAGTGTGAGTGAGCTTGGTTATTATTAAATACTTGCTTCTGCCATTACAATTTGCATCTTCTTCTTCTTCGTTCTTCTTTCATCCACAAAGAGTGATAGAGTGAGGGAGAGAGAGAGAGAGAGAAATGGGCAGTAAAAGAAAATCAACGGCCGGGGTTTCAGCGCCGGTGGGGTTCAGATTTCATCCCACTGAAGAGGAACTGGTGAGCCACTACCTCAGAAAGAAGAACCACGACCTCCACTTCAAAGTTAACCGCATCATTCCTGAAATCGATAGCTGCAAATAGGACCCTTGGGGATTTTCGAGGTATTTAAACAATCTCTTTTTTTTCTTGTTGATTCCCAAAAGAAAATAAAAAATTCAATCTTGCAACTTGTTCTGTTTTTTTTTTTTTAATTATCAGCAAAGCATATTCATTATGGGGATCAAACAATTACAAGAAAATGAATTGGGGGCAACTTGTTCTGTTTTTAGAACTTGAAGACATGAATTGGGTTGGCTTCAAATTTCAATTTCGTGTTTTGGTTTTGTTTTGTGTGGAATTAGCAGGTCTGTTGGTCGCCAAGCAAGACTCTGATGATGAGTGGTTCTTCTTTAGCCCGCGTGATTACAAGTACAGCAACAGCACCCGGTCCAACCGGACCACGCCGCAAGGCTACTGGAAGAGCACTGGCCAGGAGCGCGTCATTAAGGCTTGCCGCTCCAAAGCCGTCATTGGGAGAAAGAGAACCCTCACTTTCTATAGAGGTCGTGTTCCGGATTCGAAAAAGACCAACTGGGTTATGCATGAGTATCATCTCAATGAAACTCTACCCAACTTGGCCCAGGTAATTAATTCTGTTTCAATATGTTCTTGATTTTGGATTACATAATTTGGTTCAATTTACGTTTTGACATGTGCTCTCCAATATGTGCAGCGGGATTTCGTTCTCTGTCGGGTGAAAAAAAATTCTGATAAGAAGGGTGCTTCAATTCGTGATGAAGGTGAACCCAGCAGCTGCAATGAGTCTAATTGTGAAGACCATGTTGCAGCTGTTGTGACTCTCGAGGTAACAATGTGCATGAATTTTTGTCATTTGAACATTTTCTTGTGGGAGACATAAGTTTTATGGTCAATTAATTTGTGGCTATTTTGTGGGATTCAGTCACAGCTCTACAGCTACTCCACACTCCGGTCACCAACCAACATAGAGCTGGAAGATGTTCTGCAAGGCAATGGCATTTACAATGACTGTTATGATATGCAATCACCATTTGGAGATAATAATCATTCTGTTATTTATAACAATCATATTTCAACCTGTGATGAAGGTGAATCTCCTTCCTTCGTCCTACCTGATGATATGATTCAAGGGGTGAGAATGTTTCGTTTCCAATACGAAATTAATATGTAGCACCAAATTAGGTCAGAACTTGACATCACCGTTTGTGAATTTTAATTCAGCTATGTGCTCGTCCGGAAAAATGTCAGAGGTCACTTTTGCATATTGATCTCTCTGATGAAGAATACATGAAATCTCATGAAAATGAATCTTTAAGCTACACTGCATCTGATTTTAAAAATCAAACTGTGGATAATATAATTCTAGAGGTGAGAACTAAACATCCTTTTTGGAACATTTTCTGATAGTAACTTGGTTATCTGGAGCTCAATTAGTATGCCAAAAACTTAATGCTGATTTGTTTGTGATCTTAATTTCAACAGTCCGTGTATTCATCCACCGGCATACGGAGAACTTAATGGTGATGAGAGTAAGTGGTAGAGTATATTTAAGGATAATTATTCTCATCTTACACATACAAATAATATTTCAAGCAACAATTTCGACCAACAAATTAACAGCGCTGCTTCTACTAGTGAAAAACAAGATACATATGCAAATAATAATGAGGTGAGAATGAACATATGATGTCTCAACATTTACATTATGAACTTGTCATATCATGGATACATCCAATCTTAATTGCGTGTTTGCTTGCTTATTTATGGTTCTTAATCCAGGTATATTCTCATCAAGAAGAAAGTTCGGAATTAATCTTTCATTCACTTGAGGAACATGATTACACATTGTCGCCACTATTGAGCTCCAAAGTGGGAGATTTTATGCATGCCAATGAATACTTTGGATGCAATGAGTTTCAATCTCCTATGCGTCTTTTCCCAGAGTTCATGAATAAAGTTATTTTCAACTAGGAAATGATAAATAGGAAATTATCTATTCTCCATGAGATCAAGCTCTCCATGGAAAGATATTTCAACCAACTCTTAGTTCCATAAGAACTAGTGATGGTTTTGTTCACTAGTTGCTGTTCTGGAAGTGATCATATATCGGAGCTGTTGCTAGATGAGTGCTGGAGTCTTAGTTGTTTGTATTAGTATTAAAATGACTGAAAATGTATGATTATTTGTAGTAAAAGATCTTTAAGCTATATGGCATAAAAAAGCCTTTGTAAATGTCGTTTGTGTGTACCTTTTAATGTTTGAATGGAATTTTGGGGATTGTTCTCTCATCAACGTGCATCTACTTGTTTATAGTTTGCTTTGTTTCACCCAACAAAGCAAAGTACGTATACACATTACACATCAAATGAAAGCAAATATTCGCTCGTCCTGTTTCTCGCCTTCACAATTTGGATCCTCTTTGGCTATCCCATTCTCACTCATATTTTTCTCATGAATTCTCTCATTTCCTTTAGCTTATGAAAAATTTCGAAGTACCAAATAATGTAGGTCATATCACCAAGAAATGCAGTATAAGATAGAAAAACTATAATTCGCTCATTTCCTTTTGCATATGTTTGCAACGAAATTTTTTGAAATACCAAATAATATAGGTCATAACACTAAATACCAAATATATAAGTCATACCACTAAGAAATACTGTACAAGATAGAAAGACAATAATTATTTATACGTGTATAATAAAATTGCTAAATGAAAGTTTCCATAGTAACCTCTATCAAATAGTTACTTATAGATTTACGACTCGGTGTTAGTTTGGTAAGTTCTATCTCACCCGAAATTTAAGAACAGAGAAAAGGAAAAAACTAGTTTAGTAATTTCCACCTTGCCCACTTGCCTCACAGTAGAAGGCGTATTCATTTTTATCTTCTTTTAAGATTTCAGATATTTGCAACTTATTGTTGTATGCAAGTGGTATTCATCTCTGCAAATTATGTAAGAGGTCTTCGTGGTGTCGTATGGAATATGAATGAACAATACTTGTATCCACTTTATTGTAGGTGTCGACCTTATGGTAGATTTGCTCATTGTTTCCCTTATTTTGACAAATCAAACTGATAGAAGGGATTTTTGTCATTCCTTAAATAGATTGCGTAGACGTGCACCAAATGGCCTAGATGGAATGATAAGTGTTGGATGCATCTCGCAGCACTAGCGGATCCATCAAGGGGCAAAGGGGGTCAATTGACCCCCTCAACCTCTTGAGTTATCCATTAAAGTATTATCTTGACCCCTTTCGATATTAAAAACTTATACTTTAATTATTGGCTATTGTCTTTTTTAAGTATGATTGTTCAATCTAAGAAATAATATTGATCTATGCAAACATAGAAAATTTTCCCTTCAAACTCCAGCTCTGGCATTATTCTTATTCTAATGATGATGTTGTCAATGTTCTTTAATTTTATATTTCATTTTTTTATACACTGCGTAAACCTAGTTTAGGGAAGATGTTATAAAATAATTTTTTTTATTCATTACCCAATTCTAATTCCACCACACTAATCCCTAATATACATCGCTCTACCTGATTTCAATTTATATAATATATTTCAATCTAAAGTACGTTCACAAATCAAATTATTTCAAAACTTTCAATATTTTAAATATTTTCTAAATGATTTGGTTTGATTAATTATTAAAAAACTTCTGTTTTGACTATAATTTTTTAATTGATTTGTTTCCCTACTTCTTTTTCGTTTTTAATTATTTTTTATAGAGTTTTTTTATATAAGATATTAATGGAGTGATAACAAATTTATACATATTGACTATTGAATATTAACCGCGTTTTTTTATAAGATTGAACTTGAAATCTCACTGCATAATAGAGTGTGTATGAGTATCATTATTTTAATTGTACTAGTTGCTATTACTAATAGAGTGCATTTTGTTCAAACAATAAAAGAAAGTTTCTCCATTTAATATCAAACAATTTGAATATAATGTGTTATTTTGAACTATAATATGACTATTCAAATTGTATATAAAATTTATATACTGACACTCCCGACAAAATTTTCTGAATCCGCCACTATCTCGTAGGCTGACTTTTAATCTTACGATTGTGCGACCAAGTAAGGAACCTCTTTTTGGCCTGAATTCTTTCACTCCCTCAAAGTCAAGAGTGTTTAGGTTTTAAACTTTTGTTTTTATATTTTTCGGATTTTTGGGACAAATTGAATGCAAGTGCAATAATTAAATTGAAGAAAACCAATTATACTTAAAGAAATTAAATTTAAACAAAAAAATAATAAATTAAAATTGAAATAAATGCAATAAATAAACTTAATGACAAAAATAATAAATCCGTTAATAAAACGATTAAA
This sequence comes from Prinsepia uniflora, assembly GCA_032719365.1. Lineage (NCBI taxonomy): Eukaryota > Viridiplantae > Streptophyta > Magnoliopsida > Rosales > Rosaceae > Prinsepia > Prinsepia uniflora. The sequence continues at coordinate 51,926,932 of CM064874.1, read as the reverse complement.
TAAACGGAATTGAAATAACATGAATTGAAACGACGATTGAATAGAAGTGAACTTAAATTTAAATAAAGTAATTAAAAATGCTTTGAATAATAAACTTACTCAAAAAATCGAAGAACTTGACTACTCTAAAACTTGAATGAAAATTTAGGCTAGGAATTGAAAGACTTGACTAGGCTATGGCTAAATGTAAAGTCTAGTCTAGAAATTGAAAGGTGCAAGATGAAGAATAAGTTTGTATGTTGACGTGGATGCCCTTCTCTCTTCTTCACATTGGCTATTTATAGGGCTTCATCCAACTCTCGAATTGGGCATGTTTGACCTCTACTCTTTGACTTGGAAAATCCTTCCTTATTGAGCTCCCAAATCTTTCCTTGTTGAGTCACTCGAATCTTTTTTTGTTGAGCCACTCGAATCTCTCAAGGTTTGATTGATTGTGTGATTGGAAAAATCTTGTTTTGTTGAGCTGACTTGATTCAAGATCAGATTGGTACAAAATTATTTGATTGAGATTCCATCAAAATCTCTCTCTTGGGAAGATTCTAAGTTGACATTATCCTGACTTGATTTATTCCCTATTTCACCGCTTGACAATTAGAATCGAATGTAGATAGATGAGCAACCGGCCAAAATTCAAGCTCTTAGGTTTGAGTTAAGTCGAAAGTTGGACTTAGTAAATAAAAACCCAAAATCAAGTTGATTGGGTGCCATTAGGCCACTATTTTTATTTTTTAGCCTAAAGATCACTTAATTTGAACCATATACTTATGGTTTATTGATAGGTCCTCAAATACGCATTATTTTATATTATTTTATACCCTTTATACTTAACTTTTAATATTAAAATATTAAATAAATAGATAAAATAATTTATTTTGTGTTATTTTTGTTTAAATAAATAAAGTTTGTAATTTGGAGTATTTTGACGAAAGAATCGTCTCGATCGGAATTATAACGAAGAAATAATGGACGAATTTCGGTGAAATATTACTAAATTAATTAAATTAATTAATTTGTGCAGCCCAAACCCAATAAAATGCAGCCCAGCCCAACAGAAAAAAAAGAAAAAAAAAAGCCCGCAAGCCCAGGCCCGCGTCCAGCCGTGCGGCCCAGTCCGCTCCAGCGCCTCCGTTCGGCGCGCGTGTCCCGAGCCATGGTTCCCACCTTCAGCGCGCGCCTACCGACGACAGCCTCTGCACTCCAGCAACCACCTGCCGGCCACGCCTCTTCTTTCCAGCGCAGCTTGCCAGCCCACCATCCCCCTTTTAGCAAGCCCATGCCGAATATTCCTTCCTTTTTCAGTTGTTTCTGACAGCTTCTCTCCAGCAGCATTTCTTTTGTTTTTTTTACATTTTTTCCCCACAAACACCACCCAATCTCATCATTTCACTTTTTAATATTTTTATTGTAACTTTTATTTGTTTTTATTTATTTTTTTAGTGTAATTAGCTTTTTTTCCCTATAAATAGGGAGGTCATTTCATGTATTTGGGGAGTCCCCAATTAGTTTCATTCTTCCATTTCTTTCATTTTTCTTAGTTCTAGTTCTTAGTTAGTTCTTTTGTTTCTCTCTTTTGAGAGACATTTTTGGGGACCATTTTAACTTCTTGTAGATTTTCTTATTAATTAGCTTTCTTTTAATTATTGTTTTTAATTTATGTTATTTTTATTTTTCTTAATTTCATTTCTTCTTTACTTTGTTCTTGTGATATTTCTTTGAGATCTCTTAAACACATTTTTATGTTTTCCTTAAGAAATACCTAGGCCAAGTAATTCTAAGGCAATTCAAGAGTTTTAAGACCGAATTCCTCGTATTTCTTTTTCCATCTTCACAAGTTTCCTGCCGCTGTTCGGTGATTCTTGTAAAAATCCATACTTCTCTACTTAAATTCTTGTTATTGTTATTGGTTTTACTTATAATTCAATATATGTGTTGGTATTTTCTTTCTAACATTTGTAAGTAAGAATGCAATCTCCATGTGTTTTACTTTTTGAGTTTCTTTTACTTCATATGTTTTAGTACTTAAACTTCAATTCGAAACTAAATGTTGATCCGCTGTTCGGGGCATTTAGAATAGAGTTGAAGAGATTTAATGTTTGATCGCTGTTCGGCGCATTAAATCACTTACTTAAGGTGGATCATATTGTAAGTAACAATCCGCTGTTGGGTGCATTTATAATATGAAAAATGTATGCATGTATTTGAGATGATTAAGGTATGATTTCGTGATTGGTTCAATATGAGCATGATGTTAGAGTGTTGGTAAAAATATGTGTTTGAAGAAAGTTCACTAGTACAAAAGTTAAAGTAGAAGTAAAATTAAGCATTTAATTATTTTTACTTGTTTTCTTTATTTTATATTTACAATTCTTTTCAAAACTCCCCTTTTCAATTCTTTATTCTTTATTCTTTTATTCTTTTATTCTTTTTTATTCTTTATTCTTTTATTATTTTATTCTTTTATGCTTTTTATTCTTTATTCTTTATTCTTTTATTCTTTAATACTTTTAATTTATTATTCTTTGATTAATTAATTCTTTAATTCTTTTATTCTTTAATTTGTTAATTATTTAATTATTTAATTATTTAATTCATTAATGTATTCATTATTCATTTATTCATTACTCTTTCCCACTAACACATTATTAATGTTCCCTAATTTCCCCGGTTAAGAACGATCTCTATTTACCAATACTACATATACACAAAAAGGGTTTAAATTGCATAACACTCAAATTACGTATTTAATTTAATGCGTAATTTGGGTGTAGTCATTTATTATCACTACCCATATCACCACTTCACTCATCCATAACTTGACCTTGTAAATAATATGACATAAGTGTGAAGCTCGACCCTGGCCAAATACTTAGAGCAGGAATTGCTAATCGTGGCCAAATAATTTTGGAATTGTAAGTTGAGAATTTAATCGCCAAAACTGACCGAATTCAACCGAAATAAGGTTGTAAGGTTGTCCTAATTCAGCCAGGAGAATTTAATCGCCAAAACTGACCGAATTCAACCGAAATAAGGTTGTAAGGTTGTCCTAATTCAGCCAGACCCCAAGCTTCCCCTTTGTTACTTTTTTATTTTTTATTTTTATAAAGATGTGTATGGATTTATTTTTCATTTCCCATGCAAGTTATCACATTGCCTATCACCATATATGTATATATATATATATCGGATTAGTGACACTAATTTTGACACAAACTTTAACATAATTCTTAAGCCAAAGCATATTGGATGGTTAAGATTAATGGTTCTTAATTTATAATTGTTTTTTACTTTAAAATTGATAATAATTCTTAAAAAGAACAATAAATTCAATTTTCGTAAAAAAAATTATGATAACATTTAATCTCTCTTATTTCTTTCCGTCTTTGAACCCAAAAAACTCATTAAGTTCTCGTTGATACTATTTTAAAATGGATTCAATGATAACATTCGTTCCAAAATAAATATGAAATTAAAAAAAAAAACTTGAAAACTAATTACATTGCACAAGTATAATATTTTAGATTTTAAAGTTTTAAACTTCGTATACGGCATCTCAAGAAACAAAGAGACTGTATTCTTCTTTTCAATTTGGCCTTGTCATTCCCTTTTAAAATCATCAAATCTATAATATATTATCTAAAAATTATTAGATCTTCCCATGAACTATAACCCCTCATATCGCTTAAAAATAAATAAAAAATCGATACACCATGTTTTTGGTTTTAAGATTTTAACATGTTTTTTATTCAAGGTTGAATTAATGTTGTGAAAACTTTATCTACACCAAATATAGAGGACCATAAATATTTAAGGAGCCCCCATTTTGTTTTGTTTGCGCCTATTGCTGATTGGATTTTCTTTATAATCTTCATGAATGAAATCATAGCATCAGTGAAACAAAAGAGAAAGAATGGAGAAACCCATGCAATGAGGAAGAATAGAAAAGAATTAATAAAATAGAAAAGGGAGATATATAATCAATGAAAAACAATTAAGGAAAGTAGTGAACATATGCAATTTGCCAGAGGGATTTGCGCTTTTCTACATCGAGTTGTTTATCCATGGGGCCAGGTTGCCTCTGCATCCCTAGCTAAGGTCCTTGGTTCAGAGTCTAGGAATGGCGCTTGGTCAGCTTAATCCAAATGTATGAATTATCCTGATCAGTCTGTACGCTTCCTTTAGGAGGACAAAGCAAGAACCTTTGATGTACGCCCAAGTGGTGTATACCTGTACGAGTTCGCCCAATAGCAATAGAGTAAGGGTTGGGTGCACACTCGGTTTAGGGACAAGATGTCCCGAGGAGAGTACATCTATGGGTTGTCGTCTCATAATATGTATAAAAAGAAGTTCATCTTCGTTAGTAGGAACTGGGGAAGAGAGGGCATCCCCTCGGAATTCCAGGATTTGAGCCTTGAAGGTCGGTCCCCATGATAGTTGCATATATATTTATATTTTATTTCTATTTCAATGTAGGTCGGTATGAAGTTTTCTGGCCTGTTTATATGTGTACAGGTACTCTCCTATAGGCGACAACATCGGAGTAGGAAAAGATCGTCTGCGAGCAAGTCATGAAGAAGTTCAGTCCAACTTCGCGATCGGGACATTATTCGGGTTCCGCAAACGTTGCTCGAGGTCGGCCTGATCTCAAAACTTGGTAAGAAAAAAAAAAAATTTAAGTTCTGATTTTCTGATTACTCGGTTAGTGTGCTGACATATGTGTTGTCTTGCAAGTTGTCCCCAAAGACGCTAAGGGGCGAATTGATCGAGCGGAAAATGAGACCCTTGAGTCAGAGAAACAAACGATGGCTGACTTGACTGAGCAAATCAAATAGGCCAAGTCAACCGAGACTCACCCTCTAGAGCAGGTTGGTGAGAAGAGGAAGGAAGCCTCGAGTGCCATCTCGGCCTCTAATAGGACCCCTACCTTCAATCAAAGGGTATCCAAGAGGCTGAGACGAATGGTGGACCTCACCAAGAAACTGAATCCGAAGTCGAAGAGGGTGCCCACTGGGAACAAGAATGCGACGGTCGAGCCCTCATCTCAGCTGACAGCTGGTGTAGCCAAGTCGATCGAGAAAGTGTCAAAGCCGACCGCTTGTCCCTCCGAGCCAACCATCAGGACATCTGAGCCAGTCAGTGAGACAACGGCCCTTGTGATTGAGCTAAAAAATTAATGGGTTGACAACCTTGGGCTGACGGGTCAGTCTGAGGGAACAATCGGGATAAAGGTCTTAGAGGACGACGTCGAATTAGAGTGGTAGGTCTGGGGTTCCCTTTATCAGGCTGTTAAGGAAGTAAGGGCCTGGGTCGGGATACCAGATGTAGTTAGTGTGTTCCTAGAGCCTCCGTCTATGATTCAACGTGTGGCCTACTAGTCTCCCCCATTTCTGACCCAAGCTTTCCTTCAGTCACCAGCCCAACTTTAGGTCTTGTCATCGTTCATCTTCCCTGTGCTACAGTCAATTCCCCAGTCGGTATCTCGTTCTCTATCACAATCTCATCCTCTGCTACCATCTCATCCTCTGCCACCATTTTATCCTTTTCCACCATCTTGTTATCAAGCGGGTTGCCATGAAGTAGAGATGGCCGACCACCGAGGCATCAATCTGGATAAATTTGCTAAGCTGGACGCAAAGTGGGAAAACGTCTTGGTCGCTGTTCGCGAGAAGTTGTTGTCGGTCATCAATGGCATGATGAGTGGTGCTACGATGGAGTTGTCTGAGCTAAATGACATGTCAGATGGCTCCATGTCTGAGTGAATGTCGAAATCGCTCCTCATTGCTTCCCACATAAGTGCTCGGTCAAAGTTACACTTGTATTAATTTTTTTTTATGTTTTTTAATGTTTCTAACCTATGCTTGGTTTGTGTAGTCCCTCGATCAGATGTTCATCAACTACTCCCATGCCTTGAGGCTGGTCACTGCGACTGAAAATGAGAAAGCCAAATTCAAATATCAGTTGGCTGCCCTAGTTCGACAATCGTAGAAGGCCGAGCTGGCCATTAAATCCAAGATTGAGCTGGAACGGAGACTTAGAGTCCAGCAGAAAATGCCGGATCAGCAAAAGGCCTAGCTCGGCATGTACTTGAAGGAAATTAGCGCCGCTCAGTTGACGGATGAGGAGGCCGACCGCCTAAGGGTTGAGCTTGAGCGGGTCAAGGAAGAGCACAACTAGAGGGGTCTTAAGGCCGAGAAAGCCAAGGCTGAGGTGGAGCGTCGTGGGGCGGAAGTCGATCAGGCACAAGCTGAGGTAGAGTGCTAAAGAGTAGAGGTTGAGCGCTAATAGGTTGACGCTGAGCGGCAGAAAGAAGAGGCTGAGCAGCTGAGGGCTAAGGCGGTGGACCGAAAGGTGGAATTGTAAGTTTATCAAGCAAAGCTTGCGTCTGCTAGGTCTAATGTGGTAGCCGAGTTCCTCGAGTCGAAAGAGTTTGAGCGCCTAGAAGATGATTACGCTGTGGCGGCCGAGATGAAGGTTTACAAGAACATATTCCTCGCCTATCTTGACTTCGACTTGGATACCACCCCCTAGCTCGATTTTCAGATGACTTTGGAGGCTGCGTCGGCGGTCGGCCAACATGATAATGAGGAGGAAGAAGAGGAAGAAGAGACTGAAGGCCCTGGTTAGACCTTTACTGCTGAGCCAAGCACCGGGGATGTTAGGCTGACTGACCACTCGGTATAACCAGAGTGCACTAGGTAGAATGTCTGCCCACTTTGCCTTGGTTTCACGGAACTAGGTCTTCAGGGTGTGTTTGATGATTTTCTTTACGGGTTCAACATGGCCGTTGAACTGAGGATGAGTAAGGGAGGCAAGAAAAAGGTGGATGATGTGCCGAGCGCAGAAGGCTCTAAACTGGTTATTGTCAAATTGCTTCCCATTGTTGGTGATGATTGTGTGGGGAAGGTTGAACCGACAGATGATGTGATGAAAAATGAAGGTCTCGATTTGAGCAGTCATGATGGAGGCAAGGGCCTTGGCCTCAATCTATTTGGTGAAGTAGTCCACTGCGACAACTGCATACTCCGTATGTCCTTTGCTGGTCGGCATCTTCCCCAATTAGGTCGAGTCCCTACTGGGCAAAAGGTCATAGGTTGAGCATAGGCATCAAATTTTCGGGGCGAATTAGGATGAACAGAGTGATGCGTAGGCATTTTTGGCAGCGTCGAGTTAATTCAGCTGCATCAGCATGTATGGTTGGCCAGTAGAAGCGTTGGTGATATTCCTTGTAAACTAATGATCGGGGCTTGGGTGATTGCCATAGACCCATGCGTAAATGTCCTCAAGGAGGATCTTCTCGGCCTGCAAATTGAGGAATTTGATCATTGGGAGCGTATAGCCCCGTCTCTAGAGCTAACAGGTGATGGGTGTGTACCGAGCTACCTATCAGTGTATTTTTTTGGCCTCGACTGGTAGGCTCTCATCGGTGAGGAAGCGGATGAGCGGTACCATCCATGTTGAGTCGGTGTTGACGTAGTGGACCACCGATAAAGAGGTACTTCGTCGGTGAAGTACTTCGACTAGAACATTTTGGCCTGTCTTCACGTCTAGGGAGGAGGCCAGTCAGGCGAGCATGTCGACATGATTGTTCTCGAATCGGGGGATCCGTGTGATAGTGTGGGCCTTGAAGCTGTTTAGGAAGGACTGAGCCATATTTCTATACATAGCCATGGAAGCATCATTAGCTTTAAACTCATCGTTGACCTGGTTCATGATGAGCTGAGAGTCGTTGTAGACTTGTAACTGCTCAGCCCCCATATGCTTAGCCAGTCTCAGGCCAGCGAGCAGGGCTTCGTATTCTGCCTCGTTGTTGGAAGCCTTGAACATGAAGCGAATGGCGTACTCCATTTGGTGCTTGTCGAGTGTGGTCAGAATGAGTCCTGGACCAGAGCCATTGTGGCAAGCTGAGCCATCCACGTGAAACAGCCAAGTGGGTCAATCCTAATCCAAGGCAAGTCAGGAATTGGAAGGTGTCTTTGGGTTGACTGGCGCAGTGGGCTCGATTGAGAGGTAGGTGAACTTCGAGATGAAGTTCGAGACAACTTGCCCTTTCTCGAACGGACTAGAGGAGAATGTGATGTCGAACTCGCGGAGGTCGACGACCCATTTCAGTAGAAAACTTGATGTGTCTGGTTTCTGTAGTACTTGGAGGAGTAGCCGGTTGGTCAGAACGATGATGGCGTGGGCATATAAGTATGGTCGAAGCTTATTGGAGGAAATAATGAGAGCGAAAGCAAATTTTTCTAGGTCTATGTACCTTGTTTCAGCGTCTTGTAGTGCTCGGCTCACATAGTAGATGGGATGCTCGGCTCCATCGGTCTTCTTGATCAACACCAAGCTGACTGCAGTGTTTGATGTGGTGGGCGACTCGGGCGTCGATAGGGTTGGCCTCGTAGGTGAACTCAGTGACAGCCATGGTCTCTGTCGGTTGGGTTATGGCCTTCACAGAGAGGGTGTTAGAGTTTCAGGATCCTAACTGCCATCTGATCCCTTTGAACTTGTCTAATGCCTATAAGGGTCGAACTCGATGGAGATGGGAAGGTTCATCGTGCCAACCGGGATGACCTAGTCCCCGATGAAACTGAAGAGCGGGGTCAGTGATTGATCTAGGTCGGCTTCTAGGACGTTGAGTTGTTTGTAGGCGACCATGAAGATGACGTTGACCGGGCTTCCAGTGTTGATCATGATTCTATCGACGTCAAAGTTGTAGATGAGGACCCGGATAACGATTGGGTTGTCGTGCAGGTAGATCACTTGTCGTCTTGTGGCTGGGGCCAAGGTTGGCTTGGCGATTATGTCTTTTACATTTGTTAGAACATTCTCATAAAAAGTGTTCAGGATTGTGTAGGTCTCGTACTTGGACCGAGGGGGTAGCCGTTCGGCATGATTGTCATTTTTCCTATAGTCATGTCGGTTCTGGCCCTGATGGTTGTTGTGATGGCAGTGATTCTTACCCTTCTTCTCCGATCTATAAAAGTTGGAGTAGTCCTTCCTTTTCCCTCTCGGGGAGCTTTGGTTATGATTCTAGTTGGAGGTCGGCTGTAGAAGGGAAGGCTGAGGGCTGGAGTGACTCGGTCGGTATGTGTTGACCAGGTCCCTCGAGCCAGGCCGACAAGTGTTGGCCAGTGTAGCATTGCCTTTATTGGTTAGCAACTCGGCCTTGGCCTGAATCGTCGCTTATTTCATTAATTCATTGTAAGTGGAATAAGCTTGGGTATGTGTGGCGTACCTGAATTGCGATTCGCACAAACCTCCCTTGAAAGTGGTGTTGGCAACCTTGTTGTCAGTCTCTGTACACCGAGAGTATTCCAGACTAAATCGAGCGGCATACTTCTGTAGTGCTTCAGTCTCACCTTTCTTCAGAAGGAACAGGCCATCGAACGAGAATAGTCGGTCTATCTAGATCATGAACTTGTTCAGGAAGACATTGGCGAGCTGCTCGAATGAGCCGATGGTATCGACTTCAATTTGGTAGAACCCGTTGATGGCGGCCTCGATATGGGTTGAGCTGAAAACAAGACACTGAGCCTTGTCGCTCATGTTTCTAAAGGCAACAGTTGACCCGTGGTTGTTGAGGTGGGTGATCGAGTCTGTGTTTCTTGTGTATAGGGGAATTTTTAGCGACTTGATCTCGTGATCATACCGGAAACGATTGACCTGATCATTGAAAGGTCTCAAGCTAGCCCTGCCCCAAGTTTGTGTTTTGGGTGATCTTTTCTCAACCTCGAAGCTCTTCACTCGGTCAAGCAGCTGCTGGACTAGTGGATCGACAGGGACTTTGCTTTGATTCTGATAGTCGGTGCTCTGAACAAGTCAGTAGATGTTCCGTTGGGACAACGCTCCCCTATTCCCATGGATCGGTTGTTGCGTGGAGGTCGGTTGGACCGACGTTCACTGAGGACTTCTTGAAACAAGTTGGCACCATCCATGACCGAGATGTGAGTGTGGTTATCGGTATGAAGCGGCTACCACAGGCCTACGTCGAAATGTGTTTGGCGGGACTCTCTTGGTGGTAGACCCTTCTCCAAGGGGGATTCGAGCCGGATTGGACTGAGCTGTTTGCGTTCTGGTCTGGTGCTCCCTCTTAGGGCTTTGCGAGCATCTCGGAAGATCCTGGTTCCCTGAGGGCCCTTCCCTGGCACGATCAGGAGTTTTGAGCTTTTGTTAGTCGGTGCGGCCATGGTGGTGGCCTTCCCTTTTTTGGCTGCGTGATAGACACGTTCGACATGCTCGATGCTATCGACCACGACTCTCTTGGCTCCTCGAGCCTCACCTATGGCACAACAAGTATTTAGCTCGGCTTGTGCAGGTTGGAGCTGGGCCACCACGTCGGTGTACTATTCGCTTAGCTCGGTATAGCGTTGTTCGGCCCGAGTTTCGTTAGCCTTGATCTCGGCCATATCACGTTGTAGTCTTCCTAACGCTCAGACCATATTGGGAGAAGTGTCCCTCGATGCTCGACTCGGTGTAGGTGTAACTTCACTGTCCGTGTTGTTTTGCACGCTAACAAATGGTAAGAAGATGCGACGCTCGGTTCGGTAGAGTGGTAGATAAACTTAGGGGACGAATGATGCTTAGTCACATGTCTTTGAACAGACCTACAAAATAGAGAAATTAGTTGGTGGGTCAGAGGTAGGCACATGTGTGGTACTAGCCTGACGGTACTCCAACACCCAAGTTAGTGGTCAGTGTCTGTGTAAGGAATGTGTGGTGAAAAGTAATTCGTAAAGTATGTGTGAATAGTAATTTCTTAGTTACCTTTATGGGGAAAAGTGAACCCTTTTTGTATGAGTGTGATGTGTGTAATGAATTTTTTCTTCCAATGTGGGATAATGAGTATTCATTGTGAGACCGACACGTGCAGGGCTGGGTGTAACGACCCGTTCCTGATTTTAAGGATTAATTAAGAAATAATTATGGATTAACGAGGCTAATCGGAGATTAATCGAGGATTATCGAACGTTTAGGGAAAAATTATAATTTTGCCCCTGAACAAGGGTAAAAAATTGACTTTTGACCCGGAAGGTTCGATGCACGAGGATCGAGGATCGTTACGTAGATAGGGTCGATACGAGTCCATAGACAAGCGGCACGTCGGAATTAGACATTCGATGAAAAGGTTACGGGTTACGGAAGGTCCGAGGTATTATTGCACGTTTTACGAAATGGGTGAACTTTTATCTTGAGTGGGCCCCAGTTATTTGAATAGGCCCAATGGATGGTGACAAGTGTCACTCATCCATTGCTCCTATTACACAGATACATGCATCGGCTTCTCATTCCCTTTCTCATTCGATCGACCATCCAAACTTGATGAACCCAAAACTAAAACTTTCCCCATTTGATTTTATGTGAGGCCAAGAGAGGAGTTAAGGGTGAGGGATGGACTAAGAGAGACGATGGCCAGCTGCAGGACCGCTGTAGGCGGCAGTGGAGTTCACGACAAAGGTAACCCGAACCCCCTTTTCATTTCAAATTTCGAAATTGTGTTTTGGACGTTTAAGGGTTGTTCTAATGATTGGATGATGTTTGTGGGAGTTGTACGAGTTGAGGGGGATCTAGAAGGGTGGCTGAAGTCGGCTGAGTAGCCCAGACGACGACCGTGAGGAGTTTTCGGTGGTTAACCACCGAATTCAATTTCCAGCAAGATAAGCTCAAACTAGTTCCCTAAACCTATTTCTAAATATCCTATGAGCTTAATGAAACCATTAGGATGAGGTTTTGGCCCGTGGCAATGCCCAAATCATACGATGAACAATTGAGTTTAAAATGGTTTAATGAACCAATGAGTTTTAGGATTGTTTTCATGGATTTAATTTCACAAAACAACTCCTAGGATACATTAGAAAGGATTGTTGGAAAGAAGGAAGAAAAAGGATGAAAAAAATAGGAAGATATTGTGGTGACCCGGTCACACCGGTTCAGTTGGACTGGCTGGACCAGTGAACCGGTCTGGACCGATCTGCGCGAGGAAGAAAGACAACCCTGTTCACCAGCGCGTGAAGCCCACGCTCAAAGCCTTTAGGCACCACGTGGGACACTATTTGAGGATGAGTTCAACATATGAAATCATCCTTTCGATATAATGAACATTTTGGGACAAGTTTCGAGTCGATCGGTCATCGTTTCGATATAGTTCGGGATGTCTGAAAGTTTAGGATCGAGTTTAAAATATGTTAAAAATCCCAAAAATTAGGGGTTTTAATGAGAGGTTATTAAGGTAGTTAGTAACCCTCTAGTATGATTTGGATAGGTCCGGGAGTCCCGGTGATGGTGATTGGCCGGGAGAGGCTTATGGCACGCGTATCGAGGCGCAACATGGACGGTCTGTGAGTGGACATTGTTTTATAAATCGATGCATGCATAAATGTTTTATATGTGTTTTAAATACATAATTTGAGATGCATGTAGTGCATATGGTTGTGGTGATTTGGTATTTATGTATTTGCACGTATTTCGAGTTTTATAGTTTTATACGGTGCTTATGCGTGGTAGTATTTCTATGATGGTTTAATGGAAAGGTTTTGGAATTAGAAATATGGAATCGGGCATGAGACCCATTTGATTGGAAACCATCGGACTTAGAGTCCATTTGATTCAATGAGAAATCGGGCTGGAGGTCCAATTGGTTTATGGTATCGGGCTTGAGGCCCAGTTCATTGTGACATCGGGCTTGAGTCCAAGTTAATTGTGATATCGGGTTTAAGTCCCAGTTGATTGTGATATCGGGCTTGAGGCCCAGTTGGCTGATGGTATCAGGCTTGAGGCCCAGTTGATTTGTGATATCGAGCTTAAGGCCCAGTTGAATTGTGATATCAAGCTTGAGTCCCAGTTGTGACACGACCCATCCCAATCCCCTCAGGATTAACGTGAGATGCGTCATGCTCCTGTCCGACATGAAGTGTCAGACAAGAGATAATACGTACCTCAGCCCATAAGAGGCTCGCAGAGCGCGCCAAGATCGGTGGAGGAGTGTGATGTCTCAGTCTCTGTTGCAGCCCGCATCAGTGATCAACTTGAAGGGTAATAAAACCATTCAGAACTGTGAGTGGATGAAAATCAACAAGTTCATAAAAACACATTTCATAAAGATATTTATGCCCTTCACTAAAAAGTATGTATGAATGCATGCATTGGAAATCAGTAATCAAAACATTTTTTAAATAAGCCATTAGGGCCTTAGCCCAAAAACCGTAACTCAAAACCAAGTGTGGGAACTCAACCCAAAACAGTAGAATACCAAAATCCGTAAATCCAAAACCAAGTGGGCCACTGCCCAAATCCATAAACACAATCTAACCGAAAACCGTTTCATAGATCCAATAGTCCATATTTAGTACATAACCATCTCCGGCATCCCAGATGCCTAGTGTCCCAGACACTTGACGTCCTAGACGTCCTATCTCACAGTAATAAGCAACGCGTGCTACCCGGGGTCTCTCCGGGTCAATATCTCTGGCATCCCAGATGTCTCACGTGCCAGACGTCTAATCATAGCATACCTGCTCCTAAGTCATCATACGGTCCGGTAGCTTCGTATAATGACCCCTCGCAGGCAATGCACCTTGACTTCCCCAATGTCCCGGACACCTGGAGGAGACCATCACATATCTTCGTATCAAGATGGTATATGGAAAACAGTTTTAGAAAGTCATTTCAAAACAACTCAATGGGCCCTGCCCGAAATCTCCATAAAACATCACAAATCCATTTAGGGTCCCCGACCCGAAATCACGTTTATGAAACATAGGGTCCCAGACCCAAAATCACATTTATAAAACTCAACTGGGTCTCATGCCCGATATTGTAAACCACTGGGCCCCTGGCCCGATCATAAGATTCAAAAGGGTCTCAGCCCGATTTCGTAAAAAAACTGGGCCCCTGGCCTGATTACATAATTAAAATGGGTCTCATGCCCGAATTCATCTTTCCAAAACCATGCCATAGAACCATAATTAAACTCACAATCACATAGTCATAGCATAAACTCCTAAACCTCGAAAAACGTGTAAATACGAGATTACCTCAAAATACTTGCCATCATGTAAACCACTAGTGCCACAATCATCATCATAGAAATCACGTATGTAAAACATATAAAATAGTTATGCATGCATCACAGTTTAGAAAACAAAGTCCACTCACAGACCGTCCTACACTGCCTTCTCGATACGCTTGCCATAAGCCCTCTCGGGCCCCATCACTATCACCGGGACTTCCAAACCTGTCCAAATCACACTAGAGGGTTACTAACCTCTTCACTAACCTCCCATTGAAGTCCCGTAAATTTCCCGAAATTTTAACTATTTTAAAAATCAGTCCTAAACCTTCGGATGTTCCGGACAATATCGAAACGGTGTTCGATCGACACGAAACCAGTCCCAAAATGTTCATTACATCGAATAGATTAAAAGTCATGTTGAAATCATCCCCAAAATACTCTCACGTGCCCCCATGTGCCGCTCAAAGGCGCTGCGTGTGGGCCTCACGCGCCGGTGAACAGTGTCACCTTCAACCTCTGGTGAACTGGGTTTTGAACCGGTTCATCGGTTTCGACCGGACAGGATCGGCGACATCGGTTTGCTCCATTTTCGAACTGTTTTTCAATCCTTCTAGTCCCTACAGGTTCGTCCCTTCCAATTATATCGTTCTACCATTTCAGAACAAGGAAAATAGTCTTTGAACATACCTGTTTGGATCGAGTTCCACGGCCCAGTTTTTCCTCCTCACGGTCCACCCGATTTAGACCACTCTCAGCCAAAATTCCAATCCCAAACCATCCCTAAGATCACCAGGAACCTTCTCTAATTAATGGAATCGGTCAATAAGCAAACGAAACCACCGTTCAAATCCAAAAACACAAGCATCTCCTGTTTCTGTTGCTCACCACCGTCTCGTGCCACCGTGCACGACGGTCGGCGGCTGTGCCACCAATCAACTCGTCTGATCTCACTCTCTCAATTCCATTTACATTCCAACAGCAATAGGGAAAGTTTAGGGGGTTTATTGTTGGGTTGGAGGTTCGGGTTTGTGCAAAAAATAGAGAAGGTGATCACGGGAGGGGGAGAGAGAGAGAAGTCTAATTTTTATATTTTTAAATGGACCAATCAGAGATCCCCTTTTTAGGGAAAAGTCAGCACTGGATGAGTGACACTTGTCACTCATCCAAGGGCCCTACTCAAAAAATCAGCCAATGGGATTAAAATAATTTTTAAATATGAATTCTGAAACGTAACTCCCCGATTTCGCTCTCGTGACCATAAATTTTTCGTCCGACTTCCGATTTCGACGTGCCACCTGTCTACGGACTCGTGATGTCCCGATCTACGTCACGGTCATCGGTCCTCGTATGGTTGACTTCTAGAGCCAAATTCAACATTTTACCCAAGATAAGGGGCAAAATGATCATTTCGCATCGTCCGTCCGATTTCGCTCAACTAATCATCGTTTAACCTTACTAATCCTTGATTAGTCAGTAATCTAATCCCGGAATTCGGGATGGGTCATTACAACCTTCCCCCTTAAATAAGTTTGTCCTCAAAATTTCAACTATATCGATTCCACATTCACCTCGTGGAAAACAATTCGATATCACATCCTGTGTACACCTGAACACCCACTAATCATAACAATACTTGTCTACACCCAGACGTTCCATCACGAACTCACCTCGTATCGAAAACACTCGACCACCTTGAGTGAAATTGACCACACAATCCGAGTTAAGACAAGTCTATCATTACGCTGACCAATTTAGCTGACACACTCAGCTTGACGGTTCATCTTAATCACCAATCCACTCTGACATCTGCACCCATTGGGAGTCACCAAATCCTACTCATCAATCCATATTGACACATTCAGCCAAACCGTCACCACTTGTTAGTCGCAAATCAATCCGACATCTCTCCCACATCGAGAGTTACCAATTCTCACAATTTCTCCGCATTCCTGAATTTTTACCATGTCAACGTTACACGTTCCATAACGTCGCGCTCACCCGTCACTCACGGCTCCATGATCACAATTCGAATCATCGACAAACCCTGAATCACTCTAGAGTTACACCAAGGTACCTCGTACTAAAATTTCCTCATAATTCATGCTGCCATTAGTGAGAATCACAAAGCAGCCGATCCACTCAAAACAACCCGTGGTTACACCAACCACGAACTCATTCAACCTGGGTATACGTATACCAACATCTCACTCGACATGCATGTAACTGGACCTCATCAAATACCTGCCTAACAGTAATACACATCCCAACTCTAGGGTACCATTAGCCATCCACGGCTCTGAGCACCTGCTCATAAAATCACTGAATCTGTCAAAATCACTCTACCGAGCTCATAGTATTCAATGTCCAGTTCATGCCCTCAACCAATCCAATGACATCGGAACTAAGCCGACTACCTACACACTCAACCACACATCACTGGTATATCCTATGTTAGGACCCGTCCCTTCTCTGTCAGGACCCGACTCATCTAGCACCATATTGTCCGCTTTGGGTCTCGCCCTCACGGTTTTGTTTTCGGGAGCTCATGGTGCAACTTACTAGGGGGTCACCCATCATGGACCTCAACTCACTTAACTTTGAGGTTCCAATCCCCCCCCCCAATCCATTTGAGCACCCAAAAGGCCTAGTGCTAGATAGGTGTGTGCCTACACCTTTAAGGCACACCACCCTCCTTAGGGCCCAACGTCCTCGCTGGCACACTTCATGGTTGGGGTGTGGCTCTGATACAAAATTGATAGGACCCATCCCAATCCCCCAGGGATTAACGCGGGACGACCCTGCTCCCGTCTGACACGAAGTGTCAGACAAGGGATATTTCCAACCTTTGCCCCCTCGGGCTATCAGAGTACGCCAGGATCCGAAGGAGGTATGTGATATCTCGTTCTCTGCTACAGTCCACATCCGCTGTCAACCTGAAGGGCAGTCAAAACATTAAAATCTATGAGTGGACAAAACAACCAGTTTATAAAAACAGTTTATCGAAAGACATTTGTACCCTTCACTAAAAAGCATGCATGTATTCAAAACCATTTATTAAATCATTCATTAGGGCCTTAGCCCAAAATCGTAGATGAAACCGAATACACGGGCCACTACCCAAAACATGTGCATATCACATATCATATACATCATATATACATATAATTCACACAACCAATCCTGTCACGGTTTCCAAAGCTACGCGCGTGCTACCCGGGGTCTCAAACCCAAGTCTCTCAGAGTCCAAGGTCAATGTCCGTAGACCAATGATCTGTCCTGAGGTTACGATCCATGCCTTCCCGAGAGTAAGGAACCCAATTGGGGGGCGACTCTGCTCAGTCGGTGCTCCGTGACTACTCCGGGGTCCACCCAGGCCAACGACCCTCCCCGGAGGAGATAGTACAAGTAAAGGAAGGTATATGAATATACATACATATATATATATATATATACATAACATAAACATTCATGCTCGGTCCCCCTGAACCGTCATGATCTATAACATCCATTTAAGGGTTCATGCCCGGTTCCCATAAACCATCATGTACCACAATAACCTTTCCAAGGTTCATGTCGGTTCCCATAAACCGCCATGAACTTGGAAATCCATCTAGGGTCCCTGGCCCGAAATCATCAATGTAAAACAACTGGGTCTCGTGCCCGAACATATGACATTAGCTGGGCATCATGCATGATATCTAAGGGTCAGTCACGACTCCGATCGTAGTGATGTGTGCAGCCATCCATCTACGACCTCCCTCAATCCTGGTATGTCGCCGTGAACGAATCAACCGACGCGACCACCACAAGATCATGGTGAAATCATCACCGATCGTCTCATGAACCGTCAGCACTCCGAAGTCGAGCCTCCATCGGCTGCCCGACCACAGATCGTGCATCGTGACCTCTCCGAAAAGAACACATCCCAATCCGGAGGCGAGCGTCGTATCGTCGATCGCCGTGCACATAACACTCGCCGCGACCACAATTCAGACCCGTAGGTCATCAATAGGGTCATATGCCCGAGACAAAACCAAATGGGTCTCATACCCCAGTTTATCCCTTTGAAAATCCAAAAGCATTTCGTTTAAACCAATAAGAAAAGTACAACCCCGTATAGGCACCGTATAGGGCTGAAACCTCGAAATACGTGCTAATACGTAACCACACATCCAAATGCACTCATGGCATCACAAACAAGTATTTAAAACATATAATAAACATTTATGCATGCACCAATTTAGAAAACAAGGTCCACTCACAGACCGTCCGAGCTGCCGCCTCGATTTGCGTGGCATATGGCTCTCCCGAGCCAATCACCGTAATCGGGACTCCCAAACCTGTCCAAATCGTACTAAAAGGTTACTAACTACTTAAATAACCTCCCACTAAATCCCCGTAATTTTTCAAAATTTTTAAGTATTTTTGAACACGAACCTAAACCTTCGGACACCCTGAAACCTATCGAAATGATGTCCGATCGACACGAAACCAGTCCCAAAATGTTCGCTACATAAAATAGATGATTTCGTGTGTTGGAAGTATCCTAAAAATGTCACTCACGTGCTCACACACTTCCTAGGAACCCCCTGTGCGTGGGCTCGGGTACTGTAGCATCACCACTAACCTCTGGCCGATTCGAACCGGCCGGTTCAGTGCAGTCCGGTCCAGCCGAACCGGCGTGGCCTTTTCAGCCCATTCCTTCCTTCATTTTCGGTCCAATCTTTTCCTTTTTAATTCCTAAACTTCCCTAACATCAAACCTAGTCTTCCTAGTCATTAAAAACTGAATAAAATGCATTAAAACTCACCTTGAATGTTCATATATGAACCGGTCACCTACAAGTCGTCCCCGCCGTGGCCTCCGGCCGTCCTAGGCCTCAAAACTGATCTATCCTGACTCCCCTAGGTACCTAGATGCCAACCCAAACAAAGGAAATTATTAAAAACCTCACATACTCAAACTTGGATTTTCAAACGTGCTTACCCGCCAAACCGGGTTTTCCTTCCGCCGTGTCCTCCGTCGTGGCCTGTTGGCCTTTCCTTCATTGTCTTGACCACTCCCTCAGTCTCTCAATATCCCTCATAACTCGTATGGATGCTGGGATGTGGTAAACCGTGTGTTTGCTAAGTGAAAGGGATGGAGGAAAATGGAAAATAATGGTTTCAGGTTTGTGAGAACAGAGAGGTGATGGAGTTTGATCAGATGGGGAGAGATGAGATGGATGGTGGGGATGCATTTGTGTGATGGAATGGAGGGCCAATATTGAGTGATGAAAAGATTAATTATAAAATTAATTACATAATATTATTTAATTAAGTAGATCCACAATTTAGGGGTTTTAGCCAATGGGATGAGTGACACTTGTCACTCATCCATGGGTCCCACTTAAAATATCTGGCCAATCAGATATTGCCAAATCATCATTGTCTCGAAGTACATGCATAGTGAAATCGAATTTTCGTGACCTATAACTTCCCCGTTCGAAGTCCGATTTCAGCGTGCCTCCTGTCTATGAATTCGTATCATCTCGATCTACGTAACGGTCCTCGGCCCTCGGCCATTGGACCTCCTGGTCCAAAAGTCAACATTTTGCCCCTTTTAACCAAAATTACAAAAATGCCCTTAAACTTCCAAACCTCATAACTTCTTCCTCGAATGTCGGAATTGAACGTGTCACCTGTCTATGAACTCGTGACGTCCTAAAATATGTCACGGTCATCGGCTAAAGTCCGTTTAACCTCCAGAATGAAAAGTCATCATTTTGCCCATTCCTAGGGGCAAAACAGTCATTTTGCATCGTTCGTCCGATTTCGCCTAACTAATCACCGATTAACCTCACTAATCTAACCCCGGAATTAGGGACGGGTCGTTACAACCTTCCCTCCTTAATTAATTTCGTCCTCGAAATTCCAACCGACATAATACCAACCGTTCTTCCCTCCTTAATTAGTTCCGTTCTCGAAACTCCAACTATCCTGATTCCACATCCAACGCGTGGAAATAATTCGATCTTATCTCACAACACGTGTACACTACTACACCCACTAATAAGAAGAGTATTTATTCGCATCCAGACGTACCACTAGTACTCACGTCGTATCGACTACATTCGACCACGTCGAATAATAGTAACCATACGTTCCGAATTGACACCACTTGTCAAATCTACCATTTCGTTGACACAACCAACTCGACGGTTCCTTGCTCAATCCCAATCTATCCTGATATCTACTCCCACTGGGAGTCACTAAAACTCACTCATCGATCCACAAAACATCCGAAAAACTGTCACCACTTGACAGTTGTTAGTCGAAAACTGACACTAGACTCGCCCGTGGTTACACTAACCACCAACACACTCAACCTGAGTATACAATCACCAACACCTCACTCGACCTGTGTGTAACTAGACCCATCAGAACTACTATGACCCAATGCACAGTATCCAATGTCCAGTCCACGTCCTCGACTAATCCAATGGTATCAGAACTAAGCCGACTACCAACACATACACCAACGTACCTCTGGTATATCCTATATACCGTCACCAGGCACCACAAGCCTGCCTGGTATCGTTCCTCGAACTATGTACAAGGTACGTACATCTATCCATCAACCAGCCTACAACCACAACAACAACGAAAATACGATGACCACAACCTAGGTCGTAGCCAATCACGTTTCAATTCTGGAGTCCATCTATCCAATCCAGTACCAGACAGATCAAAACTCCGACCCATTATCCATTTCCAAATCCGAATCCGAAATCATTATTCCGTAAGCTAGCATTTGGAATAACCATTCCGAACCCAAATCCAGAAATCCACTTTCAAGTTCCAAAATCGAATCCTGAATCGTCATCCTGAAATCCGATTCCAAAACTCGAAATCTCGTTCTCGTCTACCGAGATGCACCAATTCCGAACTTATCGGATACCTGCTCAAATGATTACCACAATACAATCGATTGACGGCTGACAATGTTCGACCTCGTCGGATACCTATTCACCCGAGTAATATACCATACGGGATTCACTTCGGAAAGAAGTTCAGTCCCAACATCCTCAACTCAAACATCCAAGTAAGAGCGATAAACTCTCCACCTATTTGGATCATCAAGATCACGATCCAGATCCATCACTACGTCAACTGACCATAGACGTCACGATCCTCGATGGTCACGACGTCCGAAGTCTTCATCGTCACAGTATCCTATATACTCAACCAATTCCCACATCTAAGCAGATTAGTCAATGACGAGCCATGTCGAGACTGTGGGTTCTCTCCAATTTCCTCGTATCGATCCTTGTCATTCCACCTAGGAAAAAAAAATCAAGAATGATACAAGATAATGACATCAAAACTCACCCTACGTGAATGCAAACAAAACTCGCTGCACTCACCATGCCATGTAAACCAATATTGTCTGCCACCAAGCAGAAGATGAGAAATCTCAGTCACCTAACTTCGATATACTCAACTCCACTTGATGACCCAAAACAAATCCCGGATTCACCAACCAATACACGACCAATGTAATAGTGACACAATCATCATCTACCTCATCTGCAACATATGCATCACCTGCCATGGAGAACCTGAGAAGTTACCCAAAATGACTTTGAAATACCCATTACCAATGCGGAAAACCCGTATTTCCCTCGTCACCTCAATCGCAATCTCTCGCGATTCCAAAACTCCAATGATATCAGAACCAACACAATCGGACATCATCCACGTGTCCCCTTTTTGACTGTTTATGGACACATGCCCATCACGACGGAGTCACATCCCGACTCGTGACTCACCGTCATCACAATCACTGGTACCAGCACCAGCGCTAGTTACAGCTCACAGACATTCACACTAGTATCAGTACACTAACACCAGCATTAGTATCAACACACTAACACCAGCATCAGTATCAGCACAATCCCCAACACTAGCACCAACACTAGTGTCAGTACTAACCTCCACATCTGTACACGAGCATCCATACTAGTATCAGTATCAGCACGCTGTGTGCAAAACTGACAATCCTGGATCTCCGCTCATACCGAACGGCGATCCCGTACCTCTACTCATATTGGAGAAACTCTGCCTCCGTCGTACCCAACAACTCTGGGTACAGTCACCCTGATAACTCATACGAGAAAAGGAAACGTCACCTGAACGTCCCCAATTCCCAACAACTGTAACCACAACCATCCTCGGTAGTAGTGCCAGCCACAGACTCATGCAGACCTAACCACCAGATATCACAATCGAGACTTCGCATCCAACAGAATTAACCGCCCGTACCAACTACTCTGTATCCCCGCTCCGGGATTCCATCGACAAGTACCAACCCTAGTAACCTGTCCAACCAAACTCTAACATGTCGTAACTCGACTAAACCAAATGTCGTCTACCAGGTCGTCCATGACCTTAGTTGTGCCAACAATCCATCACAACAATAGTAGCACGACAACCATCTAGGTTTAACCGATAAGTACAACCTTGACTGCAGAGTGCAGTCCCAACACTAAGCCGACATGACTCGATCGACGATCTAATCGAAGTCGAGACCACTCGCCAACTTACCTTTCCGAACCATATATCCTAAGGTAGGGTTCCACGATCACACCTAGAGTCTCCCTGAACCCAACTGCGGAAAGCAGTAAAATATACAATCTGACCGACTCCATGGTCTGGACATCGTAAAGACGTCAATCCAACTAAGATACCTCGAATCCGACTGCTCTCAGTAGCATATCCATCTAACTCAAAAATATCCGACCATCGATGGTCATAACTCCCAACCAGTTGTCAAATCGATCCTACAGTATCGTGAAAGACGATCCCAACTAACCGTCTCACGATCAAAACTCCAAAATACTGTTATGTTCATCCTTTTGTAGGGTCCCACACTGCCAACCTCGACAGAACTATGGAAACCCTGGCATCTAGTACCGAACCAAGACGTTCCACGATTCAATCCTACTAACTATCGTACCGGCATCCTAACTATCAAGTTGATAATGAACTGTAGCCCATTGAGATATCACATCCTCGACCTGCGTACGGAGTATCGGGCAAAATACGCTCTAGAATTCAGAGTAACATGAGCAACCTTGCTCTGATAAGCAATCCTATGCTCTGATACCATGCTGACAGTATCAGAGCATCCTGAGGATCCTATGAGCTAGCCGAGCTCTGATACCAAATTGTCAGGACCCGACCTTCCTCTGTCAGGACCCAACTCATCTAGCACCATATTGTCCGCTTTGGGCCTCGCCCTCACAGTTTTGTTTTCGGGAGCTCATGGTGCAAATTCCCAGGGGGTCACCCATCATGGAATTGTACCAGCCTCAACTCGCTTAACTTTGGGATTCCAATCCTCCCCAAAGCCATTTGAGCTCCCAAAAGGCCTAGTGCTAGATAGGTGTGTGTCTACACCTTTAAGGCACACCACCATCCTCTCTCAGACCATTCCCCCTCGCAAGAATGTGGGATTATTCACCGTTCCCTCCAGGACACGGGTCTTACATCTTATGTACCGTCACCAGGCACCATTCGGCCTGTCCAGTATCGGTCCTCCCAAAACGTACCCAGTACGTACATCCGTCCACCAACCGACCTACTACTTAGCCTGGAGCTAAACACGCTTCAATTATGGAGTTTATCTGTCCAATCCAGTACTAGACAGATCAAATATTTCAACTCATCATCCATTCTGAGTCTCATGGTCACCCGACCAGCATCACAACGTCTACTCCCAAACACGTAATCCAACACGTACCACTCTGACTCACGCCTACCAAGGCATACCCATTCATGCCCAAAGAGCATCCAAGCTCATCCACGTCTACCGATACGCACCAACTCTAAACCTATCAGTTACCTGCTCATTCGATTAACATTTTACATTCGATTGACTTCATAGGGAAGCCAATCCCATTATCCACATATCCAAGACTGACCAATCCGACCCCGTCGGATACCCACTCGTTCACAAGTCAAATCCACAAGTCAATTCGTAAACATTTCAACTCACTCAAGTACCGTCTCATACCGGATTAACTTCGAAAAGAAGTTCAGTCCCAACATTCCCATGTCCAATTATTCACGACAAGGTAATAAACTCTCCACCTGATATGACCAACAAGATCACGATCCTAGATTGTCACAATGCCCAAAGTCCATAACATCACAAATCCTGATCCACCTAGGATCCGCACATGCTCACTTCCAACAATCCACCTGAAATCTGATCATAGGGTCTTATGCCCTCTTTGAATCCTTCGTCCATCACAACACTCCTCAACTAGTACTCACATCTAAGAATATCAGTCAATGACAAGACATGTTGAGACTGTGGGTCCTCTCCAATTACCTCATTCAGATCCTTGTCATTCCACGTCATCATTCTGCTCATCTTGTCCTATCCGGACTCCCTCGTCATATTTCCCTAGGTGGGATGATAGTCCCAACATCCACCACTAATCCAGAATCAAACACAACTCCTCTTGTCCAATGACCCAAAGCCAATCATGGATCCACCAACCAATACACACTCAACGTACTGGTGCCAACCGCCATCATCTGCCATGGGCAGAAAATGAGAAGTCACCCTCTGTGACTTCAAAATATCCATCACCAATGCTGAAACAATTACTCCTCTCGCCTCGTCAATCATAACTCTCCTCGAATCTGAAGTTTCAGCCATGTTGGAAGATCGACATGCTTCTAACTAAGTGTCAAGCCCAACCACTGGACTTCCTAAGTTCTCAACTCAGTTAGACAACCACGTGTCCGTAACCAATTTATTACCCAGACCTCTTGTCCGTTTATCACCATTTATGCACATCCAACAGGACTTAATGTGTTACTATCACGTTCTCACATCTCAGTTTCCACACAAGTTCAACTCTCGGGTCTCCATGTTATTCGCAATCACAAACTCTCAAATAAATACTACCATTAATTCTCTTCGGCCTCTTCCAATTTCAATAATTTCTTTGTACTTCCTAGGGATACTAGAAACGTACTACCACACAAGTTTCGGAGTTTACGACAACTTCCTGAATTCACTAATTCCCATGACGTTCTCTACGTCATACAAAACTCCTCATGTCTCAATCGTACCTCTTTCATCCATTCATCATTTGTCACCTCATAATTGTTGGAACTTATCTCAACACATCACAATCCCTGCTGGATCCCATCTAAACCAACTCATCCACTACCAAACCTTAGATGTCGAACATATGCCCATCACGACGGAGTCACATCCCAACTCATGGCTCATCGTCATCATAACCATTAGCACACAGTGTACGAATCAGACAACCCTAAGTCATTACTCATATTGAGTAACAACCCCGTATCTCCGCTCAGGTGAAAGGAACTCTGTCCCTCTCGTACCTCACAACTGTGGGTACCACCATTCTAACAATCCACAGCAAGATAATGAACATTCCCTGAACGTCCCTCGATTCTCAACTACTACAACCACACCAATTACCCTCGATAGCCAGTCATTTCCACACGATTGTCGACCAACAACCATCGCTATCGAGATCCGCATCCACACATCACGCTATTACCCGGTCTAACCCAGGATTCCATATCCACGACCTCAGCCGCTCTTTGCAGCATAAGTTCCAATCCATCAGTCTTCATGTCAGCCAACCAATCTCCATAGTTCTTACTAGACTCACTAGAGTCATCCACATGGTCATCCACGACCTCAGCCGCTCTTTGCAGCATAAGTTCCAATCCATCAGTCACAATATGGGGTTCGACCTGACAAACCACCCGGACTTCGGAAAGTTGTCCAATCCTCAACAACTACGGACTCATAATTTCAAATCATCAATCAAAACTAAGGTTCATCTTTCTAGTCCATCCATCATAAGTTAGGGTTCCACAAGCACACCCTAGGGTTCCTCTGAACCCAATTGTCCACTGCAGTATTATCCATAATTTGACCGACCATGCGGTCCTGACATCACATGGACGTCAATCCAATCTTACCATCAATGCAACTGGCGTTCCACCACTAAGGTCATCAGCTAACTCCGATGTACTAATATTCCCCACACCAGCACTCACTACTAGGGTTCACATTCTTAGACCATTACTCAACTGAGGTTCACATTTCCAGATCACTACTCAAATAGGGTTCCTCGAACCCAGCTGCTCCCAACAGCACCACAATAGAACATCATAAGACCGAACTAACGGTCCCACATTACCAGTTCGTCACATACAACCCTATATGGGTCAAATCACACTAACGCACGGCGTATCGGGCCAACACACACTATACACTATTTGATTCCAAAAACTATCTATCTGGCATCCTACCATCAGGTTGATAACAAGCTGACCATGTAGAGACATCACATCCTCGACCTGCGCGTACCACAAGAACTACTGAATAGCGACAACCTCGCTCTGATACCACTTAACACGACCCATCCCAATCCTCTCAGGATTAATGTGGGATGCGTCATGCTCCCGTCCAACATGAAATGTCAGACAAGGGATAATATGTACCTCAGCCCATACGGGGCTCCCAGAGCGCGCCAGGATCGGTGGAGGAGTGCGATGTCTCAGTCTCTTCTACAGCCCGCATCCGTGATCAACCTGAAGGGAAA
This sequence comes from Prinsepia uniflora, assembly GCA_032719365.1. Classification (NCBI taxonomy): domain Eukaryota; kingdom Viridiplantae; phylum Streptophyta; class Magnoliopsida; order Rosales; family Rosaceae; genus Prinsepia; species Prinsepia uniflora. The sequence goes on along the minus strand of CM064874.1, from coordinate 51,900,290 downwards.
TAAAACCGTTCAGAACTGTGAGTGGACGAAAATCAATAAGTTCATGAAAACACATTTCATAAAGATATTTATTCCCTTCACTAAAAATTATGTATGCATGCATTGGAAATCAGTATACAAAACATTTACTTAAATAAGTCATTAGGGCCTTAGCCCAAAAACCTTAACTCAAAACCAAGTGTGGGAACTCAGCCCAAAACAGTAGAATACCAAAATCCGTAAATCCAAAACCAAGTGGGCCACTGCCCAAATCCATAAAAACAATCCAAACGAAAACCATTTCATAGATCCAATAGTTCATATTTAGAACATAACGTATCTCACGGTAATAAGCAATGCGTGCTACGCGGGGTCTCTCCGGGTCAATATCTCTAACATCCCAGACGTCTAATCATAACATTCCTGTTTTTAGGGAAAAGTCATCTTTGGATGAGTGACCCTTGTCACTCATCCAAGGACCCCAATCAACATATAAGCCAATGGGATTAAAATAATATTTAAATACGAATTCTGAAACGTAACTCCCCGATTTCGCTCTCGTGACCATAACTTCTAAGTTCGACATCCGATTTCGACGTGCTGCTTGTCTACGAACTCGTGACATCCCGATCTAAATCATGGTCATCGGTCCTCGTATGGTTGACTTCTCGAGCCAAAAGTCAACATTTTGCCCAAGACTAGGGGCAAAACGATCATTTCAGACTTTTCATCTGATTTCGCTAAACTAATCACCGTTTAACCTTACTAATCCTTGATTAGTCACTAATATAATCCCGAAATTCGAGACAGGTCGTTACAAGTTGTGGTTTATGAAATGAGATTTCGGGTTTAAGACCCTATTAAGATATGGATTTGGGCATGAGTCCCTTTGAGATTTGGATTTAAATCGGTTTCGAGGAATCTTGTTGAGATGTTCGGGTATGAGACCTACTTGTACTATGATTTGAAAAGAAGTATGTGAATAATACCCTTCTGTATGAATAGTCCCCTCCAAACTTCGTAGATCTTGGAGTGTCACGATCCACTGCCTGGGATCAGTGAATCCAAGAGGGAGCACATGCCTAGGAGTGTGAGATATGATATAGTCTCAAATAAGGTCCGGAGACAAGTCCTCCTAGACGTCGTAGATCCTGGGAGTAGACTAGGAGATGAGACCCGAGTTGTATGCTTATTGTAGATATATCGTGACAGGTTCTTGATTTGGATATGAGATGTTGAGGACGGGTTATATATATATATATGTTATATGATGTTTTACGGAGATTGGTTTTGAACTGAGACCCCATGGGCGGAGTCCCTATGTATTTGGTTTTGGCCTGAGTTCCCATATACTTTGGATTACGGTTTTGAACTGAGACCCTACTAAGTTCATGGCTTTGTTCGAGAAGCGGTTTTTACTGTGTTTTGGTTTGCAAAGCAATGTGCTGGGCTTTTGGAAAGTATTTAAAATAAAGTGGTTTTATGATGCATGCATGCTTTTACGAGAAGGGTAGAAATGTCTTTCGAGATAAACGATTGTATAAACTTTTTATTTTTGTCCACTCACATCTTTTACGATTTTTAATACCCTTCAGGTTGATCGCGGATACAGGCTATAGTAGAGATCAAGACATCACATGCCACCACGATCCTGGCGTACTCGGATGGACCCCGAGCGGGTGACGAGTTATCCCTGGTATGATATGCGGTGTCAGACGGGAGCAGGCACGTCCCACGATAATCCAGGGGATTTGAGACGGGTCCTATCAGCTTGGTATCAGAGTAGGGTTTACCATATGGTACCTTGATGTCAACGCGATATAAGCACCTGCGTGGTTCTAGAGTGATGTACCAGTGCTGGATGTGATGTCTCTGCAGTGGTAACAACCCTTCATCAACCTGGTAGTTAGGGTAAGAGTATGAGGATTCAGTGGAATCGAACCCTAGTTAGATTATGTTTGGCACGAGGTGCGATGGTTTAGGGTTTGATTGGAATAGGATGCCGTGCCCCCGAGAGATTAGACCCCGAGTAGGATTGATATTCGTGCAAGTCCAAAGGCTTAGAGCCGTATTGTTACTGTTGGATGGGATTTAGTGAGCTGGTTGTCCCAGTATCATGATATTACGGAATACGACCGTTCAACGATAATGTCATGGCAGATATGGATTGGGGCAAAGTGGAATCAGTAGAGGTCATGGATGACCCTAGTTGAGACTATTGGAATAGGAACGTTGGATCCTATTTGGCATGAGAGGCCATGTTTCAGTGTATGTCGACTGGCAGAGGATGCCTTGGAATAGTTATTGTGTGGCATATTAGGATGCGATTGTGACATGTAGCGATTGTGCATTGATAGACACTGAGGAGGTCCAGTTTCTTGTGGGCCCAACGGCTGGAGGCCGTATAGTTACAAGAGGACGAAGTCCTCTGATTGTGGTTGCTAGTTGGTTGGATACCGGTATTGGGGTATGTTGAATTTTCGGAGTCGAGAGTGATGAATCGGTCATGATGGATATGCTGCAGCCGGGTTCGTGATAACCCTAGTTTGTGATTGGTTGGACGAGTTACCAGGAGTGTAGTACTTATGGACCAGATCCTGAGGTGGACAGGTCAGTGGTTATTGCGTGTTGAGTGGTGGGTACCTACAGTAAGTTGACCGCACGTGTACAGATTCTCGATAGCGGAGTAATTCTTAGATTGTGCTGCACGCGGTTGTGACAGACGCTGCTATCGACAGATGTGATCGAGTCCTATCGAGTGGATAGGCTTGTGGTGTCGTGACGACTGAGACGATGGGGATCCGTCAGTCGTGACGATGGTACGAAGATGTTAGAGACATATTGGATTGAATCCAATAGTGATTAGATGATTTCGAATGACACTGAGTGTGTCTAAGTGATGTGATGCCAACGAGGGCTTGGAGTATGATAGGGATAGTATATGTGCCCTCGAGTGGCAAACAAATGAGTTCGGTGGGCACTGAGCGGGACAGAGAGGATCCCGAGTGGCTCAATGCGAGGTACAGAGCGTGTCTGGTTTGGTGATCAATTACCTAGTGATACAAGACGTGAGACACAAGGGTGTGCTCGGGAGTTGAACCTGTAAAGGTTGAGAAGTGTTGGGTAGAGTCCCAATAGTGATTGAGGAGGATAAGTGGTGATTGGGGGGAGTCCCAATAAAGATTGAGTAGTGATGGGTGAGTTGTGAGATCTGAGTGGAGGACTTGAGAGCCCATTGGAAATTGGTTTTGGTTGACTGCGGTTGACCGTACCTCATGAGCTTCGTATAAGCTTGTTTGAGGAGAAATCTGATTGTGAGGAATAGAATGGGTCACTATAGTAGTTATCGACAATTGTTGTTGGTCATAAATGATAGGTATGTTTCCAACATGGTTGTAACTTCTCTTGATTCCGAAGTCGGTCAAGGAGATGGTCGTTTTCAACTCTATGTCAGATGACGTTGGGTGTCACTAGTACGGTGATCAGATATTGATGGGTGGACCCATGATTGGCATTGGCTTTGGGTACGTGGAAAAGAGAGGTTGTGAGTCAATTTGAGTGACTTGAAGAATCAATGGTATTTAGTGTCACCGAATGTGACGAGTGAGTATCTGAGGTAGTGGACCCATGTGGTGTTATGGGTCATGTTACATTGGTCGCAAGAGTTAGTGTGGATCCTCCTAGGATCAAGTGGATCGAGGTGAGTTTGGATCAAGTTGTGTGGTGACGATCAAGAGGATCAAAATAATAGAGATGATTGTGGCGACCGTGAGTTGAGTAAACCGAGGTCTAGTCGTTATCAGAGAGAATCATACTGCTAATTATGCCAAGTTAGGAGTAGAGGAAAATCTCTTGGCATAGTTAGTGAGAAGACAAGACAGAAGTTGGATGTGGGAGTGTATGATCTGTCTTGGATATGAGAGTAGAGATTGTGATGGACTGATGTTCGCCTGGTTACGGACGGTTCAGGTCCGAGCCATGTTTGGAGCACGGACAGTAGTGTGTGGTTTGATGTTGCCAGAGTGCAGTCCTTGAAGTAGGCCGGGTAGTTCCTTGATGATGGACGTGGTGTGGGTGCACCGGTGTGTAGTGCACGTTGGACGATGGGATTGACCACGGTCAATCGGTATGTCAGGTTGAGAGTTACCAAGAAGGTATGAATGTTTTGTCTAATGGATAGAGTCCTAGATGGACATGAAATGGCGATCGGATTAGATCCGATAGTGACAGTTCGATGAGTACTATGATCGGGTGTGTTCCAAAATATTGGGATGATGATCAGATATGTTCCGAAATGATGATGTGATGACTGGACGTTGAATCTTGTGCTAGTGCAGAGTGGATTGAGAGGGTTCGGTGATTCCATGTGGGCCAAGGGAACCCTAGTAAGTGATATGTGATTACCTCTGCTAGCAAGTATTTGATGGGGTCCAGATACATCCAGGATGGGTGAGAAGTCAAATGTGTTTTGACAGAGTACGTGATGAAACAGTTGGGACTCGAGATGAGTCAAGATTACACGTAGGTCACTGAGTGACACGAGATACGATATGGGGACTCGAGAGTTAGTCGATATCAGAGTAGCGTAACGAGAGCGCGGTGGATTCAGGAGTTGTCGGCCGGTCACGATATTTGTCGATGGGATTGGCTTCCGTACGAAGTGAATCTGGCATGTTGTGGTAATGGGATGGATCGGTATCCGACAGATTCAGATTGGTGTGTAATGATGAGACTCTGGTGAGAGTTGGCATGAGTACTAGAAAACGAAGCCATTGGCTGATATGAGTACCAAGCCAAATAAATGCCGCCATTTTGGGCGATGACACGAATCTCATTTCGTTAGCATGGCACGGTTGGAGGAATTCGTGTCATTGTAACGGCAGAATCTAGCGGATGTTGTTTGATCGGATGCTGAGCAGGTTGTCAGCACCAGTTGTCGGATGAGAAGGATCATCAGGCTGAAAAGCCGATTTGACGACAACTCAGTATAACTGACCTGTCAGAGTGGGTGACAGGCGAGACACCGACCTTCTGTCTCGAGTGAGACTTACGAGCCGATGTGTGGTTTCTCAAGACTCAGAGATCGGAACTCGGTTGGTGAGAGTTGAGTTGGAGCTTTAGAAGCTCCGGTGATAGTGCGTACGGACGAGTACGGTGATTATGGCAGACGTGTACGTTTACACGAGAGTGCCGAGTTGGAGGCAGGATTGAAATTCCACGGTTTAGTTGTGGAGTTTGGGTTAGTTGGAATTTTGAGGGCAAAATTCTTTAAGGAGGGAAGTTTGTAACGACCCGTCCCTGATTTTAAGGATTAATTAAGAATTAATTATGGATTAGCGAGGCTAATCGGAGATTAATTGAGGATTATTGGACGTTTAGGACGAATTTACAATTTTTCCCCTAAACGAGGATAAAAAGATGACTTTTGACTCAAATGGTTCGATGCACGAGGACCGAGGACTATTACATAGATCGGGTTGATACGAGTCCGTACACAAGCGGCACGTCGGAATCGGACATTCGATAGAAAAGTTACGGGTCACGTAAGGTCCGGTGTACTATTGCATGTTTTACAAGACGGGTGGAATTTTGTCCTTAGTGGGCCCCACATATTTTAACAAGACCAATGGATGAGTGACAAGTGTCACTCATCCATTGCTCCCATTACACAGATACATGCATCTGCTCCCCATTCTCTTTCTCATTCGATCGACCATCCAAACCCCGATGAACCCCAAACCAAACCCTTCCCCATTTGATTCTGTGTGAGGCCAAGAGAGGAGTTGAGGGTGAGTGATGGGTATGAGAGACGGTGGTAAGTTGCAGGACCGCCGTAGGCGGTGGTGGAGTTTACGGCAATAGGTAACCCGAACCCCCCCTTCATTTCAAATTTCGAAATTATGTTTTGGATGTTTAAGGGTTGTTCTAATGATTGGATGATGTTTGTGGGAGTTGTACGAGTTGAGGGGGATCAAGAACGGTGGCTGAGGACGGCTGAGCAGCCCAGACGACAGCCGTGAGGAGTTTTCGATGGCTAGCCACCGAATTCAATTTCCAGCTAGGTAAGCTTGAACTAGTTCCCTGCACCTATTTCCAAAGATCCTAGGAGCTTAATGGAACCATTAGGATGAGGTTTTGGCCCGTGGAAATGCTCAAATCATAGGATGAACAATTGGGTTTAAAATGGTTTAATGAACCAATGCGTTTTAGGATTGTTTTCATGGATTTAATTTCATAAAACAACTCCTAGGATAGATTAGAGAGGATTGGTGGAAAGAATAAAGAAAAAGGACGAAAAAATAGGAAGATATGGAGGTGAATCGGTCACGCCGGTTCAGTTGGACCAGTCGGACCAGTGAACTAGTCTGGACCAGTTTGCGCGAGGAAGAAGACAACCCTGTTCACCGGCGCATGAAGCCCACGCTCACCGCCTTTGGGTGGCACGTGGAGGCACGTGGGACACTATTTGAGGATGAGTTCAACATATGAAATCATACTTTGAATATAACGAACATTTTAGGACAAGTTCCGAGTCAATCGGACATCGTTCCGATATAGTTCGGGATGTCTGAAGGTTTAGGATCGAGTTTAAAATATGTTAAAAATCCCAAAAAATTAAGGGGTTTTAATGAGAGGTTATTAAGGTAGTTAATAACCCGCTAGTATGATTTGGACAGGTCCGAGAGTCCCGGTGATGGTGATTGGCCCGAAGAGGCTTATGACGCGTGTATCGAGGCACAGTATGGACGGTCTGTGAGTGGACCTTGTTTTATGAATCGATGCATGCATAAATTTTTTATATGTGTTTTAAATACATGATTTGAGATGCCTTGAGTGCATATGGTTATGATGATTTGGTATTTACGTATTTGCACATATTTCAAAATTTATAGTTTTATACGGTGCTTATACGTGCTAGTATTTCTATGATGGTTTAATGGAAAGGTTTTGGAATTAAAAATATGGAATCGGGCATGAGACCCATTTGATTGGAAACCATCAGACTTGCAGTCTATTTGATTCAATAAGAAATCGGGCTAGATGCCTAATTGGTTTATGGTATCGGGCTTGAGGCCCAGTTGATTGTGACATCGGGCTTGAGTCGTAGTTAATTGTGATATTGGGCTTGAGTCCCAGTTAATTGTGATATCGGGCTTGAGTCCTAGTTGATTGTGATATCGGGCTTGAGGCCCAGTTAATTGATGGTATCGGGCTTGAGGCCCAGTTGATTTGTGATATCGGGCTTGAATCCTAGTTGAATTGTGATATCGGGCTTAAGTCCCAGTTGTGGTATATGAACTGAGAATTCGGGTTTAAGACCCTATTGAGATATGGATTTGGGCTTGAGTCCCTAAGAGATTTGGATTTGAATCGGATTTGAGGAATCTTGTTGAGAGGTTTAGGTATGAGACCCAGTTGTACTGTGATTTGAAAAGAAGTATGTGAATAATACCCTTCCGTATGAATAGTCTCCTCCAGACATCGTAGATCCTAGAGTGTCACGATCCACTGCATGGGATGAGTGACTCCAAGAGGAAGCACATTCCTAGGAGTGTGAGATATGATATAGTCTCAGACATGGTCCAGAGACAAGTCCTCCCAAACGTCGTAGATCCTGGGAGTAGACACGGAGATGAGACCCTAGTAGTATGCATACTGTAGATATATCGTGACGGGTTCTTGATTGGGCATATAAGATGCCGAGGACGAGTTATATATATATATATATATATATATATATGTATATGTTGTTTTACGGAGATTGGTTTGGGGCTGAGACCCCGTGTTCTATGATTTGAACTGAGATTGCGTGAAATGAGATTTGGGCTGAGACCTAAGTAATTTGATTTGGGCGGAGTCCCTACGTATTTGATTTTGGGCTGAGTTCCCATATACTTTGGCTTACGATTTTGGGCTGAGACCATACTGAGTTCATGGCTTCGTTCGAGAAGCAGTTTTCACTGTGTTTTGGTTTGCAAAGCAATGTGTTGGGCTTTTGGAAAGTATTTAAACTAAAGTGGTTTTAGGATGCATGCATGCTTTTACATGAAGGGTAGAAATGTCTTTCGAGATAAACAATTTTATAAACTATTTATTTTTGTCCACACACAGCTTTTACGGTTTTTAATACCCTTCAGGTTCATCGCAGATATGGGTTGTAGCGGAGATCGAGACATCACATGCCACCACCGATCCTAGCATACTATGATGGACCCCAAGCGAGTGACGAGTTATCCATGGTTTGACATGCGGTGTCAGACGGGAGCGGGCACGTCCCACGATAATCCAGGGGATTTGGGACGGGTCCTATCACTGGGTCTATCCATGCGTAGGCTTTGGTCAGACCATGATAAGGCTTTTTTGTTAGAATGGGCTTGGGCCCTTTGGGCTTATAGAAGTGTGTTGGGTTATATGGCCCTACATTGGATTAGGCTGATATGGTATCAGCAATATGATTTTTCTAGTCGATTTTCAATTTTGTATTGTGAAGCTGATATTTGCAGGTGTAACCATAGCCCCTTGATCCGACTGGTAGAGACTATTTTCTCAATGAGTGAATAAAATCAAATGGAGTTCGATTCAAGAATTTAAGAACCGTATTCTTTGATAAGTTGAAGGAAATAACACAAAAACCAAAATTGAAGGGAATGTAAATTATTCACACATCTTAATTAACTTAAAATGACAGGACCCACCCCGATTATCACCCCGATAACCGAGGTGAACCCTGCTCCCGTCTGACAACCTAACACGAAAGACCGAACTACCCTCACGAAAACCACAAATTACATTGTCAGACAAAGGAGAATTTAAAATCCAACGAGTCAACCGTTATACAGAGCATAGTACAACAAGGTAAAACATAAACTACACTAAAAGTGTACTACACGCACAACGGAAACTTGAAAGCACTCCGAGACAAACTCTGGCATCACTCGGGGATAACTCTATGCCTCCAACTCTACCTCAACGTCAACCCCCGCGCTAGCTCCACTACCTGGAGGGCAATTAAAAACCAGAAGGTGTGAGTGGACCAAAAGAATAAAAGTTTCAAAAACCATTTCATAAACAAACCAGGGTTTGGCCCTCCGTTTTGAAAACATGCATGCATAACCCATTAGCTGAAAATAGTTATAATTCATATCATTTTCATCATAGAAACCGCAGCAACATAAACACAATATGAGAATCATTATAAGACATTAACTATCATCCGATCAAACCTACTAGATCTATCTGAGTCTTTAAACTCTCGAGTCTTTAAACTCAACAGGCCTACGGGGGAAATATCAATATATCCGAGTCTTTAAACTCCCGAGTCTTTAAACTCAATCCGGGTCTTTAAACCCAATCCGGGCCCGTCCCCCGTCAAACATAATCCGAGTCTTTAAACCCAATAACCAGATTCAGAAAATCCAATCCAAAACCATTTGAAAACCATTTCTAAATTCATATCCAAACCCGAATCCGAAATCACTGGTCCGAAGTCCTTCCGGCATCCAGAACCGTCATTCCGAACCCAAATCCGGAAATCCACTTTTCAACTTTAAAACCAAATTCCTCTTTCCGAAATTCGATTCTAAAACCGAAAACCCTTGATCATCAAATCATGTCTCAAAATCCATTACTAATCATTGAAAACCATTTATCGTTTCAAGTCCCAAAATCATGGTATCATAATCAGCAATCAAAGTTTTCATGTAAAACGAGCCAAATACGTTATTTCTCGAAAAACGTGCAATTATGTAAAACAGTTATAGCATATTCAATAATCATGAAATCATAATGAAAACCATAAAATAAGTAATTAAAAGCAGTTATGCATGCTCAGTTATAAGGAAGAAGTCCACTCACAGTTACCGGGCACGTCACTCGCATCCCGTACGTTCCTCGATCTCCTCGGGACTTCCCGATCCTGTCACAAGTCACCAAAACTCGTCACTAACACGTCAACGAAGGTTCTCCTAATTTTCCCCAAATTTCCCGAATCCTAAACGTAACGAAATGGAACCCTAAACTTCGATCCCGTAGAACTAACCCGAGACGTCGTCCGATTGTCCCGAAACTTGTCCCAAAAGATTCGTTACAACGTTTAGACCAAAAACCTTGTTGGAAGTTTCCCCAGAACAGCCACCACGCGCCCTCACACGCCGCCTAAAGTGGCTGCGCGTGGGCTTCACACGCCTGCACACAGAGCACTGTTCATCGTCTTCTTCGATGGCCAGACTAGTCTGAACCGGCGTGACCGGTTCTCCGCCATCTTCCATCCATTTCTGTCCCTTTCAACTCCTCTAGCTTTGTCCTACCCTAAGCAATCCATTCCCCTACTCAAAACACGACAACACAGCCTAAATCTCAAAGTCCCAAGCTCGAACTAAAACCACCCGAAAACCTCTGTTTCGGTTCCCGGCCACTAGGGCTTTCCCCCGTCACGGCTTCACAACCAGAAGCTCCCTAGGAAGCTACCGAGTCGACTAGCACTCACCAAACACCTCGACTCAACCCCAAATGCCACGACTTAACGTTTGAACCAAAATGCCAAAATAGAGCATACAAAGGAAGAAGAGGAATTACCTGCCTCCTGGCCACCACCGTGAGCTCCGCCGTGCCTACTCTACTCTCCTCAGGCGTCTCGACACCACCACGGGTTCAATTCACGGGTTTGATCACAACACAGCAACACAACCACCTCGATTCTTCTCTGTTTTCCACAGACACTCACACTCACACACACACACACACACAGGTTCCCTCACACACCTTGCACTCACAACTCACTCACCAGCTCTCACTCAGTCTCTGTTCACTCTCTGATCACCAGAACACACAAAAACACACTGCAACCCGGTCAATTCCTCCCTCAAGCTCACTCTCTGTTTCTCCCTCTTCGAACACGACTAACACACACAAACGGCTAAGTAATTTGCCCGTGCACCCTAGAACCCACTACACACACCCCACGTGTCCACAATCCTATGGTCCCATCTCAAAATATCCAATCACACACTGCACACTTGTCCTCATCTCCTTTGCACAAATCCCAAGGCATCAAAAGACCAAAATGGCCCTTGTGAGTCCAAATTACCATTTTGCCCTTCGTCGTTCTAGACCCGTATCTCACTCGTCCTACGTCCGATGAAAGTATGCCGCCTGTCGTTGAACTCAAGAAGACGAGATCTACCTAACGGTCCTCGGTCTACGTGAAAAAACCTTGTCGTACAAAAAGTTAACTTTCTCCCTTCGTTTAACCAAATTACGAAAATGCCCTCAACCTTCAGAACATCATAACTTCCTCCTCGGATGTCGGAATCGGGCGTGCCACCTGTCTACGAATTCGTGACGTTCCAAATTACGTCACAGTCATCGGTCAATGCCCAATTGACCGTCCGAACTAAAAGTCAACAATTTGCCCAAACCAAGGGCAAAATTGTCATTCTGCGCTAACGGTCCAAAAGTAACCAACTAAACACCGATTAACGTAACTAATCCGTCACTAATCCCGACTGCCGAGACGGGTCCTTACATAAAACCCTCTCCCCTCTCTCCTGAGCACATATCCAAATCTCCCAACCTCGCCACCGGCCCTAGTTTTGACTGGGGACAATGGCAGCATCCCCCTCTCTCCTTTTCTTCCTTCCTCTCGTCCCTTCTCTTCATTCCCTTTTTTTTTTCTCTCTTCTCTCCTATTTTCATCCATCTCTGCACATGCCTCCTGCATGTTTCTCTGCCCTTTGTGGTGGTCTATCTCGGCGTTCTTCATTGACTATTCGGTCGATTTTGATTTTTTTTTCCAGCTTTGTTCATGTCTGTCCAAGGCTTGCCCTACCAACCCATATTCACAGTTTCAGCTCCTTCTAAATCCCATCCTCTACCTACAACCTCCATCTCCTATAATTCCATCACTTGGGGATCTAATTTCGGCTTTCTCTCGGCTCCTCCAATCAATTTTCCCCTGCTGATTTCCTCCTACAACTCTTCTCGAAATTTGTAACTCCGTTTTGGGAGCTTGAGTTGCGCAGCTTACCAGTCATTATTAACCTTTCGGATTGTTTGAGTATGATGATCATTAGAGGCTCTTTATCACCAATCCATGCACTACATATTAATCTCTTTGGTTCCTTGAAATGGTTCTTGTTCTACAGCGGAGACTTGTTTCTCGGAGGCGGCTGGTGGAGTACCTCTTTAGATTCTTGGGTTTGTTTGGTGTCCATTTTGTATTGGGCCTTTGCCTTTGAAAATTTGGGGTAGATGGCAGCAAGGCCGACTCCAAGAGTAGCCGGATAAGGCGGCTACCTCAGGCCCCACTTCCGAGGGGTGCCAAATGTTTTTATTTTTATATTGTCATTGTGTAAATTGCATATATTATTAGGTAGCTTAAAAAAAAATTATATGCTACATGGGTGAAATGGTTGAAGGTCGCACCTCTTAGAATGAGGTCCCCTATTTTCGTTTTTGTTTTATTTTTTTCATTTTTTGTTTTACTTTTTTCCTTTCTTTCTCTTTTGATTTTCTTTTCCTTTTTTCTCCGAGGATGCCTTTTCTTTTCCTAAAACACTATTTTCTTTTTCTTTTTTCTTTTATTTTCACCTTTTCCTTTATTTTCAATTTTACTAAATTAAAAAAATAAAGTTCCTAACTCAAACCAAATAACTTTTCCCATTTTATTTTGTTAAATAATCATCTAACTTCTTCTATTATATCTGTTGAAGCTGAATTCGTCTTTTAAACTCAAAAGACTCAAGGATCCCTGCAAACAAGCAAACAGTAAGCTATCGTTCGTTCAATGATCGAGACCCGGGGGGTGTTCGACCAAGAACGCTCCAATGCTTAAGTCAGCTTCGAAAGAGAAAATCTCAAGAGCTTAAGTAGCGTTGAACAGAATTACCTGGAAAGTGAAATGAGCTCCTCTATTTATAGGAAAACCTTGGGAACCTCGGAGCATTCTGATTGGTCGGTTGAATTTGTAATTAATAAATAATATATTATTAATTAAATATATTATTTAATAATTATAATAATAGCTCATTATGATAATAATGATAATTATTATGATTTAATATTAATATTTAATTGTCCGTTATTAAGAATAATGACAATTAACTCTCGGGAAGAATATTAATATTATGGAGACTTTTAACCCGATTAAATAACGTATTTAACTGGTAAATAGATTATTTAATGTGTGGGTGTTTGCAAGTTATTTGTATTATTGCTAGGGGCAATTTGGTCATTTTAAGAATTATGGGCCACGTGTCAGCTCCACAAATTTTCAGTGTTTTATGGTTCCACAAATGCCCCCACTTCGCTTAGGAATTAAGGAAATCCTAAGGGAAGTAGGTTTTTTGTAATCCCAATAAATCTTCCATAGAGTAGGACTCCGCTTGGACTTCAATTTCGTTTTATTGTTGTTCTTGTGTAGGATAAATCCCGCTGAGCCCATAATATTACACCAAATTGAAAAGATTCCGTTGGGCTCGGAATTACAACTTCAATAGATTAGAGTTGGCATTTTGGCAATGAGCTTGAGCTTGTGAATAGATTCAACTTTCGGTCATCTTGTATTTATTCTCTTCACTATAGGATTTTGTTTGCATTTAAATTGAAGTTTGTAACGTTTAATTTAAAACAAAACTCCTTTTGTTTTTATGAGAGAATAAAGTGTACTAAATTCTCAATTTTAATATTTTTTGAGTAAAAACCCTATTTAAAGATCAAATTGTAGCTCGTTGTCTTCAAAAACATGTGCAGAGATACTGTAGGAGAAGAAGAGGACGATTCCAATGCTCAAGGTAAAATATCTCTTTTTTGTTTACTCATATTTTATTCGGTAATAGCATTGCAAATACTGCTTGATGGTTTGTCGTAATCATTTCCGGATATGCAATAGAAGATGATAGCACAAGTGAGGCAAGAGCACACAATTCCTTGTGAATGGAAGCTGATTTGAAAAAGAGTGATGAGTTGATCCATGGGTAGCGCACTTGCAGAGGTCTAGAGGAAATTTGATGGGCATGGCCCCTCAAAGTTTGCTTGTGGAGACAACATCAAGTGTGATGCGGGCTCATTGGATAAGGTGTGATGGTGTGTTGCAAAGCATCGACAAACGCCATTGGAAGCCGTGGATTTCTGTGACTTTTGGAGTAGACTCAGGCGGGCGTATATCCAGCGCTGACAGGAGGAGGTGTACATCAGATAGAAGTTGTCGTCATCAGCGGCATCATCTAATCCGTGAAACCCACTCGATGAAACATGGGAGTGCAGTGAAAGCGGATGTTCAGTCGATGTTGGGGTTGCATCAGCAGAGTGCAATATATGTTGTGTTGCAGAAGAGAAAGGAACCAGAGCTCGGTGCTTCAGGGAAACTCCATGACGTCGGACGAGTGGCGGTAGGCTGGAGCAGGAGAACGCTTGTCACACAGTTTCAACTTTTTGACTTATGCTGCTTGACTTTTTCAACTTTTCCATACGGTTTCTTTCCTGCCATATTGAAACTTTTTTCTTTCTTTATATATTATATAAATGTATTTGTATTCCAAAATTAATATATACTAATAATTTTTTTCCTTTTCCGATTCGCTCTTTCAACATTCTTAGGAGCTTGGGGAGTCCGATCGTTGTAGTTCAAATGCCTATGTGCTCTATTTTCAGAGACAGTCATTTCAAGATGCATGAAGGCATACTTCCAATGAAGTCCCGAAGAACTCATTTTTCTGGGAGCTCAAGTTGTAAGACCATCTAGTGGCGTGTCTTGAATTTTGTTGGAGCTTCCGACTTCTAGAGAGGGTGGAGTTGACATCTAGATGCTTATCCAATTTACACGCTCGTGGCGTTTCTCGGATTTTAGAGCTCGGCACATTGAGAACGATATTCCATGATGCATCAAGGTTTTCAACAGGGAGAGGCGAAGAGTTCCATCATTCGAAGTGAGAAGTGTCACAACCCAAGGCGGGGCGCATTACAACTACGAGGAGAGGCATGATTCAACTACAAGACAAGGCATGTTGTAAGTGCGATGCGAGGTACTCTACATCCAAGGCTTGGTGTGCCACAATGCAAGGCAAGACAAGGTTAAAGCGAGAGGTGATGCGCTGAATGACATGAGGTGTTCTTCCCAGTGACCATTTACTTGGTACGTGGAGGATAGAAAAGTTTGACACATGGGGAGTAAGGTGCACCATGAATTGACTAGGCTTTCATCCACAAGAGGCGAGGCACTCCATGACTTAAAGTTAGGCATGTCGGAATGCAAGGGGATATGTGTCAAAGTGCAAGGTGAGGCAAGGTACCCCATGACGTGAGGCTAAGTGCACGTGGTTCCATGAAGTGAATGAAGCTTCTCGAGGAGTTGTCTTGGCCAACGGAGGACCTTCTAGAGACCTGACATTCTAGGCCATGTTGAGCTCAAAATGAAGTGACTGCAAGATGGAGCATAAAGGCGAAGGATCAATCATGCCCCCTGCGAAGCTCCAGATGGTGAACGTCATTGCGTATTTGAAGGCAGAAAGCTTGGAGATGGACTATGCATGTGGTGCTTGAAAGATATAAGGGCTTCCAATGACCATGCACGTGGTGACTGGCAGATAAAAGAGCTCGCTGCATTTACAGTCTTGTCATCTTCAAGTGCTGGTGGAGCCAACATCGAAGCTTTTAGCAAGGGAGGCGAGGAGTCTCATCAGTTGATGTGAGGCATGTCACAACCTAGTAGGAGGCACGTTTCCAACTGTGCGGACGCTTGCATGATTCCAAAGAGAAAGTCAAACGATTGGATGTTGAATCCCAAAATTTGAGAGCTGGCTGCTTGTTATCGTCACATGCCTCCACAACTTTGTGCTTCAAGGAGAGTCGGAGAGGGATTACCATCAAAGAGCTGAAACTTGAACTAAACATGGAGCTTGTGACTGAACTTGAGCCTGATCGGAAGGCTAAGAAAGCTGATTGTTCGCTGAAGACTGAATTTCTAACAAACTCAAAGCGATGTTCCAGAAGCCTAATCCGACGTTGAAGACTGAAGTTGAAATTGAAAGCTGACTGCTCGCTACCACCACATGCCCCCACAACTTTGTGGTTTAAGGAAAACGAAGTGCAAAAGTTTGGGCACAGAAAGCTGGAGCGGGATCGCCACCAAAGAGTTAGAGCTCGTACTAGAGATAGAGTCTGAGCCTTTAGCAGAAGAGTGTGCAGAGTTTCAAAAAACGATGGGTCGTGAAGACGTGCATCCTTAGTTTCTTTTGCTTTGTTATGACAATGATTTGTATTTGCATTTCTTGTAGTCAATAATTGGTTTGAGCAATCGATATGTGATTAGCCAACCATCCTTCAAATAAATGACAATAGTACTTATGAAGAATTTTGAGATCTCATCGTCTAGTCTCTTTGGAAAATTCTTCTATGCGCTTTGATTGAGTCCAAACTAACACATACATTAGATGCCCCCTTTGTAGCCATGGGCGTCCAACTTTGGGTTTTAGCTAACTTGGTGTTCGTTTTGGTGTTGCCTTCAAGGAAAGGCTTTTGCTTCTTATTAGAAGGCTTGAAGTGCTCCCAAGAATAAGACTTTGAGTGCTTCCTAGTGGTAGGTTTTGAGTGCTTCCTGGTGGAAGGCTTTGAGTGCTTCCAGGTGGAAGGCTTTGAATGCGTAGGTTGAGATGCATTGCATGGCGAAAGCATGGGTTCTTTGCAAGGCAAAGTCTTGGTTGCTTCGCATGGCAAAGTCTTGGACGTTTCGCAAAGCGTAGGCTTGGGTGCTTCGCAGGGCGAACACGTATGTGCTTCGCATGGTGAAGAAGTAGGTGCTTCGCATGGCGAAGGCTTAGATGCTTCGCAGGGCGAAGGTTTGAATGCTTCGCAAGGCGAAGGCTTAGATGCTTCGCAAGGCGAAGGCTTGGATGCTTCGTAAGGCGAAGACTTGGATACTTCGCAGGACGAAGGCTTGGATGCTTCGCAGGGCAAAGGCTGAATGCTTCGCAAGGCGAAGGCTGAATGCTTCGCAAGGCGAAGGCTTAAATGCTTCGCATGACGAAGACTTGGGTGCTTCGATGACGAAGGCTTTGATGCTAGAAGGTATAAGTTTTGAAAATTGTACAAACATGTTGGTATGAATTCAGAACAATTTTTCAATCTTATTGATAATTCAAATGCACGATACTTGAATTTAGAAGACAACTTGAAAAGGAAAATTGAAAGCTCCATAGACTTCTACATTTCTCTAATTTTGACATGCAGCTAGTTGATGCAGATTACTTTTGAAGCTGGCTCATTAGGTTCTTTGTTCTCCATGTGATTTGCAGTCTTCTTCTTGATGTAGTCCGTGCAATGCCGCTCCTTCATGAGATTTTGGAGATATCTTTCGAAAGATATACATGTGCTGATATTGTTTCCATAACATTCATGATAGGTGCACCATTTGGTTTTATCAGCTTTCTCCTGATCTCCCTTGACGGGTCCTGGTGTTTTGAACCAAGTCTTGTCCTTGATCTCATTATGAATGACAGGACTCATCCCAATCCCCCCGGGATTAGTGCGGGATGACCCTGCTCCCGTCTGACACGGAGTGTCAGACAAGGGATAATTTCGACCTTTGCCCTCCTGGGCTATCAGAGTACGCCAGGATCCGGAGGAGGTATGTGATATCTCGGTCTTTGCTACAGTCCACATCCGCTGTCAACCTGAAGGGCAGTCAAAACATTAAAAGCTGTGAGTGGACAAAACAAAAGTTTATAAAAACATTTCATAAGACATTTGTACCCTTCACTAAAAAGCATGCATGCATTTGAAAACCATTTAGCCAAAATAAACCATATGTGGGACTAAGCCCAAAACCATAACCATGTTGAAACCAAGTACCCGAGCCACTGCTCGACTCCTGTGCACACCTGTGCATACCACACATCACATATAATATCATATATCTCGTATTTATATCACATACATATATAAGTCACACAACCAATCCTGTCATGGTATCCAAAGCTACGCGCGTGCTACCCGGGTCTCAATCCGAGTCTTCTTAAAGTCAAGATCAGTGTCCGTAGACCACTGACCGTACCCGAGGTAATAGTAACCATAGCCTTCCTGAGAGTAAGGAACCCAACTGGGGGGTGACTCCACTCAGTCGGTGCTCCGTGACTACTCCGGGGTCCACCCAGGCCAACGACCCTCCCCGGAGGAGATAATAGAAGTAAAGGAAGGTAGATGAACATATATATACATAACATAATATCCATGTCCGGTTCCCCTGAACCGTCATGATCCATAATATCCATAATCAGGTAACATGTCGGTTCCCATAAACCGTCATGTACCGTAATAATCAACAAGGGTTCATGCCGGTCCCCATAAACCGTCAAGAACCAGAATGACCTGACAAAGGTTCATGCCGGTTCCCGTAAACCGTCATGAACTTGGAAATCCACGTAGGGTCCCTGACCCGAAATCATAAACCAATAAGTAACTGGGTCTCGTGCCCGAACATATGACTCAACTGGGCACCGTGCCCGATATCTAAGCTCATATGCCCGAGATAAAACCAAATGGGTCTTATACCCGAGTTTATCCTTTTAGAAATCCAAGGCCATTTCATTAAAACCAATAAAGAAATACAGACCCGTATAAGCACCGTATAAGGTCGAAACCTCGAAATACGTGCTTATACGTAACCACATACAAATGCACCCATGGCATTAAAAACAAGCATTTAAAACATATAATAAACATTTAGGCATGCACCAATTTAGAAAACAAGGTCCACTCACAGACCGTCCGAGCTGCCGCCTCGATTTGCGTGCCATTCGGCTCCCCGAGCCGATCACCATCACCAGGACTCCCAAACCTGTCCAAATCGTAATAGAATGTTACTAACTACTTAATTAACCTCCCACTAAAGACCCGTAATTTTCCCGTATTTTTAACTATTTTTAATCCAGAACCTAAACCTTCCGATGCCCCGAAACATATCAAGACGGTGTCCGATCGACACCAAACCAGTCCCAAAATGTTCGTTACATCGAATAGAAGATTTCCCATGTTGAACACTTTCCCAAATTCCCTGCCACGCGCCCTAACGCGCCGCCTGAAGTGGCTACGCGTGGGCTTCACGCGCCAGCTATAGTACCTGCTGACGTCATCGATGACGTTAGCATGACGTCATCGATGACGTTAGCATGACGTCATCTCACAGCTGTCAGGTCTGACGTGTCAGACCTTGACAGGTGCCACGTGTCATGCTCCCATTGGTCCACGTCACTGTTGTAACAACCCGTCCCGAGAGCCGGGATTAGTGGAGTGATTAAGGTGGGATTAGCAGGGCTAATCGGTGGTTAGTTGGTCCCGATAAGGTCATTGACTTAGAATGACGATTTTGCCCCTAGTTCGGGCAAAAAAAAAGTTGATTTTTAGTTCGGGTGGTCAAGTGGACTTTGACCGGTGATCAGGACATAGTTTAGGACGTTACAAACCCATAGGCAGGTGGCATACTTGATTCCGACATCCGAGGAGGAAGTTGTGATGTTCGGAAGGTTGGGGGGCCTAACCGTAATTTAGGTAAAATAGGGGGAATAGTTGACTTTTTGTGTAATCGGGTTTTGAGATGTTGACCTAAGATGGTTAGATAGATCTCGTCGTCCTGAGTTCGATGACAGGCGGCACGTATTCATCGGACTTACGAGGTGTGAGATACGGGTCTAGAAAGGTAGTGGCAAAATCGTAATTTTGAGTTAAACAGAAGGGTATTTTGGTCTTTTACACCTGGGGAATTGTGTAGAGAGAAGGGCAGGTGGACGGCTGGGATGGAGCCATTTGGTGAGAGACTGGAGTGGATGGTGACACGTGGATGGCCACCAGAGGGTTCTAGGATTGTCTAAAATAGACACGGGCACATTTTGGGTGGATTTAAACCGTGCATTTGGTTTTGGGAAGAACAGAAACAGAGAGGTGAGGCGGTGAGGTTCTTGGTCGATTCAGTGAGGGTGTGAGGTTTTGGTGAATGGTGAGAGTGACAGAGAGGAGAAGAATAGCTGGTAATTGGGTTTTGGGAGTGAAATCGTGGGGGATAAGTGCTGGTGGTGAGGACTGAATTTCAGAGAAAACAGAGAGAGTTGTGGGACAGAGGTGGTGGCTGTGCCGTGTGTTGGCTTAATTCAGGCTGAGAGAAGACTAGAATGGCTCTGTGGACTCCAGGGAGTGCGACGGTGTACACGGCGGCGATCGACAACAGGTAATCCCTCACCCTCGTTCAGTTACTCTGTTTTTCCGTTAAGTTCAAACCGTGAGTCGTGAGTTTAGAGGACGAGTCGAGAGTTTTGGGGAGTTGGGTGAGACTCAGTGATGTCCTAGGAGCCGTCTACGGTGGTTGCCGTGACGGGGGAACGGCTGGTTGGACGGGATGAAGAACAGGGGATTGATCGGGTTTTCCTTCGAGTTAGGGACGATGATATAGGGGTTGTGTTGAGGCGTCTGAGTAAGGGGAATCGATTGTGGAGGATTGGACGAAGAGGATGGTGCAGAGAGGGAGGAGAATGGTGGCCGGACGGTGGAGAACAGGTCTCGCCGGTCCAGTTGCAGCGGCCGGTCCAGCACAGTGCACTCGAGGTTGCGGGTGACACTGTAGCTGGCGCGTGAGGTCCACGCGCAGCCACTTTGGGCGGCGCGTGGAGGCGCGTGCGGCAGTTCTGGGGAAAATGGTCAACATGGTTTTTGGCCTAGGTGTTGTGATGAGTCTATTGGAATTCGTTTCGGGTTAATCGGACGTCGTTTGAGGTTAGTACCGCGAGGTCGAGGGTCTAGGGTCCCGGGTAAGGTACACTTAGAAGTTCGGGAAAATTATGGGGCTTTAGTATGAGTAGCGTGAAGTAGTTAGTAACTCCGTTATGGAATTTGGACAGGTTCGGGAAAGCCGAGGATAGCGAATGGCCGGGGACGGCGTAAATGCGCGCGTATCGAGGCGACGCTGAAATGGTCTGTGAGTGGACTTTGTCTTTTAACTCTTGATGCATGAATATATGTTTTTATATGATTTCTATACTTGATTCTATGATGTGAGTTATGTTTGTACTGTTTATGGTTTTGTACGTTTTTCGAGGAAAATGACAGTTTGCACGTTTTACGAGGTTTTGATAACTATCGTGATTTGAACCTGGTTTTACCGGTTGGATTTTAAGGGAAGTAAAGGATTTTGAAAAGTATTTTCGGGCTTGAGGCCCAATTCTAAGGTGTTTTCGGAAATGAGATTTCGGGTTTCGGAATCGGAATTCCGGGTGACGATTCGGGATTCGATGCGGGACTTGAAGCGGATTTCGGGTTTGGGTTCGGAATGGTTATTCCGGATGCTAGCTTACGGAATGATGGTTGCGGACTCGGACCGGAAAATGAGAAGGAAATGAGTTTTGGGTCTGGATTCGGAATGACGGTTATGGATGCCGGAAGGGCATCAGACCAGTGGTTTCGGATTCGGGTTTGGATATGGAAATGGAAAATGATTCAAATTGTTTTGGGATTGGATTTGCTGGATCTGGATATTGGGTTTAAAGGCCCGGATATATGTGACGGGGGACCGGCCGGATTGGGTTTAAAGACCCGGATTGAGTTTAAAGACTCGGGAGTTTAAAGACTCGGATATATTGATTTTCCCCCGTAGGCCTTGAGTTTAAAGACTCGGGAGTTTAAAGACTCGGATATGATTAAGGCCTGGATTGAGTTTAAAGACTCGGGAGTTTAAAGACTCGGGAGTTTAAAGACTCGGATAGATCCAGTAGGTTCGATGAATGAGAATGTGGTTTTAAATGTGTTTTGGGTTTTCACTGAGACTTGATGATGATGTTTTGGGTAGTCGCCCGGATGAAATGGTTTTCATTGGTTATAATGGCTTCCGGTGATATTGGGGCTGAGGCCCGGGTTTTGGAAAAAGGAAAAATGTGCTTTGGTTTTCGTACATGGTTTTATGATATGGAATTGATATGCATGCATTGGTTTTCAAAACGGAGGGTATAAATGTATGTGTTTTCTGATAACTGTTTTGAACTTTACTTTTATTTTTGTCCACTCACAGTCTTTTCGTGTTTTCGATACCCTCCAGGTTGTTGCGGCGGGGGCTGTCGGTTGAGAGAGATGGAGACATCACATGCCCAATCCACAGTAGGCTCTGCGCACTCTGGGACGTTTGAGGTTGTTGAGGTGGTTGGTCTGGAACTCCCTTGTCCGACTTACGTGTCACACGGAGGTTAGGCGGTTGTTTAACCCTCATGTCATGCGTACGTTAGACGGGAGCGGGGTTTAGCCCTTAATCCCGGGGGGATTAGGGGTGGGCCCTGACAACTGTGCTGTCAGTGCCACGTGGCAGTCTGACATGTGCCACGTGTCATCACGACACTGGTCCACGTCAGTGACACGTGTCAGCCCCTGATTGGGCCACGTCACTGACATGTCAGTGCTGACTGTGCACTGAAATGTGACACGTGTCGCACTCCTATTGGCCCATTTTCTGACATGTCAGCTGACATTGTCAGATCTGACAATGCTGACGTCATCCCTGACATGATGACGTCAGCAGGATGACGTCACCTGTCATCTCCTACTTCGGTTAGACCGGTCCAAACCGGTCCGGTCCGATTTTTCCTGCAACTTGGACCGGCGTAATCGGTCCAGGTCTCCTTCTCCCTCATTTTCGGTCCGTTTGCTTCCATTCCAATTCCTAAATTCCTATTTCTTCATTTCCTATCTAACCCAATCAATCAAACTACCTAAAACCTTCGAAATCCGACCGGTTCAATTTTGAACCTCACAGTTCAATTTTCCCGAAACCTCCCAGGGCTTCCCCGACGTCCAACCTTCATCCAAACCTTCCTAGAACAATCCTAGGAACCTATTTACTTCAACCCAAACATCCAAACAAGCCCCTAATAATTAGAAATCGAAAATGGATTAAAATGGGCAAAACCGATTACCTCGCGGGTTGGCCACCACCGCCGTCCACGGTGGCGCTCCCTGGGCCGGCCACCGCATCCAACCGCCTCCCCACTCTCTGGTCTCAGTCCTGGTCGAAATGGATGGGTTTTGGGGTTGCACGGGAATGAGAGAAATGGTGAGATCGGGTGAGTTTTGGGTGTGTGTTTGAAATGTAGAAAATGGATTGGTTTGCACGATGCATGAAGGAAATATGGTGTCCATTGGATGGGTGACACTTGTCACTCATCCATTGGCATCAGGACAAATATCTGGGCCCACTAGAGACAAAACTGCACTTTTTGTCTCGTAGAACGTGTCGTCGTGAATAGTAACTTGGAACTTCCGTGAGCCGTAACTTCGCCGTCGAACGTCCGAATTCGACGTGCCGCCTGTCTACGGATTCGTATCGTCCTTATCTACGTAACGGTCTTTGGCCCTCGGCCATTGGACCTCCCGGTCAACAAGTCAACTTTTGACCTCCTATTCACCCAAATTACCAAAATGCCCCTAAACTTTCGAATGTCATAACTTCCTCCTCGAATGTCGAAATTGAACGTGCCACCTGTCTATGAACTCGTGACGTCACGAACTACGTCATGGTCATCGGTCAAAGTCCATTTGACCGCCCGAATGAAAAGTCAAAGTTTTGCCACCACTAGGGGCAAAACGGTCATTTCGTATCGTTCGTCCGATTTCGCCCAACTAATCACGGATTAGCCTCACTAATCGTGATTAGTCACTAATCTAATCCTTGAATTTGGGACGGGTCGTTACAATGAATCTGGTGGACTGGTATTGAAAATTACATTTTAGGCTTATCGACGGTTGAGTCATTAGGAGTTTGGTTCGCCTTACGCTTGTTGAACCCCCCATGTGAAAATTTTCCATCAACATCCTCTTTGCGTTGTGGTGACGGTGCAAAGGCTTTCTCGCTGGTCTCAACATAATCTGGCGCATGTGCAGCACCCTTCTCATCCTCTCAACATGCATGTCGTTCAGCTAAAGAGAGCATCTTAGTGAGACTTCGTGCATTGCCCATGAAAATGTCTCCGTAGAGCTGGCTGTCCCGGGGAAGCCCTTGTTTGAACGCCATTGCAACAACAAGGTCGTTGCAGCCAACAATTCGAGACTTTTCCTCGCAGTACCTCCGAATGTACTGTCGGAGGCTCTCTTTTGCTCGCTTCTGGATGGAGAAGAGATGGTCTTCCTTTACCTCGACCGTACGAAGCTGCGAGTACTCCTTGACGAATGCCAGAGCCAACTCTTCAAAAGAAGAGATCGACCTACGGGGGAGATGATTGAACCACATCATGGCTTGACCTTGAAGAGAGGCTTAAAACACATTGCACATGAACACATCGTTGTGTCTGTGGGGGACCATGACTCCCCGGTAGTAGTCTATGTGCTTCACCGGGTCAGAATTTCCTTTGAACGGATTGAAGTTTGGCATCGCGAACCTTTGAGGGAATGGCTCCTCCTCAATATCCCTCACGAACGATGTGGATAGCTGAATCTGACGACGTAGATCATCCTCTAGATCGCCATCTTGTTGAATTCGGAGGTGCCGGTCCAAAATCTTTTGGACATCATTAGCTTGCAATGCACCTCGCTGAAGTGAAGAGCCATTACGAGTCGGTCGTTGGGAACCTCCTCGAGCCTCTCCCCTTGACCTCTGGGGTCGTGCAAGGGAGTAAGCTTCATCCTCCCCATCACCGTCATGGGCAGATTGTCTTGGAGTTTTTTACAGAGTCTGATGTTGCCCCCTGCTCCCATGTGAGTGCTCCACCCGTGAAGTTGCCCCGATCCTACTTCCGAGCCGCCCATGTGCCGATGGTCTTGGGCGTTGCGGACTCTTTGCTCGACGAGTGTGACTTTCTTCCCCGGAGTCACTTAGTGAAGTGTCCTGTGACATTGTTTGGCATCGAACCTTTTCCTTCCCCAAACGTCTTGGAACACTCTCTTGCCCTCCACGCGAAGTGGGATGTCTCTCTGGTTCTCGGGCTGGTCTTTCTGCCAGAAGTCGCTGCAAGAGCTCTAACTGGAGTTGAACTTTGCTGCTCAACCTTTCAACTTGCTGCGCCAAGTTGTCATGGGTAGGTTGGTGGTGACTCCTTCCTGAGACATCGTGGCGCCCATCCAAGTAGTCCCGCAAATCCATACTTGTTGTGGGCTGACCTAGCCTTGATGTTCCTTCCATCAACCGTTCGCCTGCTTGCTACAAGGTTGAAGTTCCTCCCCCCTAGCGCAGGCACTTGGGTTGTTGGAGAAGGAAATGCTCCAAAGCTGAAGGTCGGCATCCTTCCTTGCGTCTCCATGGGGGCTTCTATGGACACTCGACGGGGTCGAGTTGGGCGTTCCTCTGGAGTCTCAATGCGTGCTTTATTCCTCGTCTGGGCAGTTGAGGCAGAAACACCTTCTCTATCTGAACGAACGGATCGTCGAACCCTAGCCATACTTGATCAGCGAATCTTGAATGAAAATTTGTCGAACGATGAACACGTTCAAGATCTTCGAATCAACGTTAACAACGATGAACGAAGTAGGATGAACGATGAACAATCGTGAGAGCTTCTTCTTGAATATCCTCAAGCTCTCAATGAAAGCACCAATTGTTGAAGCTGAATTCGTCCTTTAATCTCAAAAGACTCAAGGATCCCTGCAAACAAGCAAACAGTAAGCTATCGTTCGTTCAATGATCGAGACCCGGGGGGTGTTCGATCAAGAACGCTCCAATGCTTAAGTCAGCTTCGAAAGAGAAAATTTCAAGAGGTTAAGTAGCGTTGAACAGAATTACCTGGAAAGTGAAATGAGCTCCGCTATTTATAGGAAAACCTTGGGAACCTCGGAGCGTTCTGATTGGTCGGTTGAATTTGTAATTAATAAATAATATATTATTAATTAAATATATTATTTAATAATTATAATAATAGCTCATTATGATAATAATTATTATTTAATATTAATATTTAATTGTCCGTTATTAAGAATAATGACAATTAACTCTCGAGGAGAATATTAATATTACGGAGACTTTTAACCCGATTAAATAACGTATTTAACTGGTAAATAGTTTATTTAATGTGTGGGTATTTGCAAGTATTTGTATTATTGCTAGGGGCAATTTGGTCATTTTAAGAATTATGGGCCACGTGTCAACTTCACAAATTTTCGGTGTTTTATGGTTCCACAATATCTAAGTTAATTTTTAAATCCTTTACACTCTCTCTCCTCTTCTCAAATTTTAAAGAACTTTAAAAACTAATTTTAATTCAAAGGGATATTGTATTTTTTTTTCCCTTTCAAAATGCAAGAAGTGCAATATTTAAGTATAGTTTCTTTATATTTATGAAATATATGTTTTTTTGGAGAAATTATTAATTAAGGAATTTAATTAATAAATATAAGAACACTTTAAGAATTGAAGAATGTGAGGGGCTCTAATATGAAGATCCTCCTTAGATCCCTAATATCTCTGAGGACCGGCCCTAATTGGCAGGGAGGGAGCTCGGCTGAATTCTGCTGAGTTCAAATAAAATTTATATTATTTAGTTATTTTCTCTCTCTTTTTAAATGATATATAATTACTAAGCAGTTAACTTTAATTATAGATAGTTTAAGAGGCACATGGCATAATAATATGGACGGGTGAGCATCACTAAAAATACTCCTGAGTCCTGTGGGAAGTGGGGGTAAATTCTTCGAAGGGACAAAAACAAATACAAAGGGAAGGCTTTGGTTAAAAGTTGGTGGGAGGTGGGACCCACACTCATGACTCAACCCATTTCTATCACCGTCAACGAAACTTGGTCTGCAAGCTCAAGAAAACTTGGTCTGCAAGCTCAAGACTTGGAGTCTTGGGGATTTGGGATCAAAATTATAGTCAAAACCACAGTAACTGACTAGTGGGTTTTGAGTGAGTTTATAAATACTACTCCACTACCTTAATTAATGCTACATCTAAACCCAAAACATCTCGTAATCTTATTTTTACTTTTCCAAAATCATTTGAAAGAGAGATGAGCAACATAACAACTGATAAACAAAAGCTGGCTGCGTTCAGATTCCAACCAGATGAGGGGGATATGGTGAACCTTTTGAAGCAGAAATTGGAGGGCATGGACTCCGCAGCTTCCCAACTCATTCCTGAAATTAAAATTCGCAACTATGAGCCCTGGGATTTGCCTGGTAACCCTTTAATCCATCTTACTTTTCTTCATTACCCGTTTTCTCATTTCCAGTGTACCATTTTTATGCATGCATAATCTTGTTCTCTTGTTCTGGTTTTTATTTTATTTTTTATTTTTTAATTTTTTTTATAAATGACACTTTTCTTTGGGTTCGACTTGTAACCTTTCATTCATGTTTCTTAGTTCGATGGTATGATTTTTTGTATTCATAATCTTGTTCTCTTCATCTGATTTTATGTGCTTGGATTTTCCTCGTAATCCAATAATGCATCTAACATTTTGTTTGGGCCATTTGATTACCATATCATTTTTTATTTAAGTACATGAGAAAAGAGAGGGATTAAGAATGATTGGAAGGATGGTGGGAAAGACGTGGAATATGTTGTTGTTTAGTTATTTTGTTTGGGCCTTTTGATACAGTTTCCAATTTCTAGTTAAGTTGTTCGTTGCTTTTGAGTCTTGAAATGGGTTAGTTTTTTTATATATTGTTTTGTGTTTGCACTTTGCACTATGCAGGGCTCCTGCGTCCTGACAATCCATATACACCTAAGGCATGGTTTGGCTTCTGCCGGCCTGATTACAAGAGCATTAAAAGTTTTATCAGGAAGAGGGACACAAAACAGGGATTCTGGAACATCACTTGCCCCACAAAAGAAATCAAGTCTCAACAGCTTGCCAACTCAGTCACCTGCAAGAAGAGGACCTTGATCTTCCGTATAGGTCGTGGGCGTACGGCAGCGAGGACCAGGTGGTTCTTGTATGAGTATGAGTTTATTAAAACTGGACCGGGTTCTAAGACCAATCAGCACACAAACTTCGTTCTCTGCCGCATCGAGAACAAGTCCGGTGATCATCAATCTGATAATAAGAATCTCAATGAATCCTCAATCAGTGATGAATTAGCAGATTCTGGTAAATCATACGATTCCAGAGGAAGAGCAAGAGCGGGGATACCCAGAGCTAGATATGTTCTGCCAGGAAGTGGCAATTACGATGACGCTGAGTTTCATGGCCGTGCTGCCTCTGTTCGATACGTAGATGATATGATTCAAGAGGTGAGAACGTACATGTTTTTCGAACATTTCTGAGGCGAACGTTATACATATCAAAACTGAACGCTTACTTGTATATGCTTGTTCAATCTGACAGCCATCTGCCCAACCCAGAAAATATGTGTATCCTCAACCCAAGCCAACTCATCTGCTTCAGCTACCTCAGATGGGAAACGATCCTGATCTCTATAGTCATGAATACATTAATTGGCTATCTGCAAGTGGGGATAATGTTCTCTCCCGCCTCAGTTATAAGTTGGCGGCTAATGTTAAGTTTGATAACAACATGAAGTTCAAGGATACTTCAAACTGTGATGATTTAGCCGATATTGTTACTGGTGGTTCCCATTTGACCTCCAATTCTATTTCTGAACATGAGCAAGTTGCTGCTGCTGAAAATCATCGTTATATGATTCCCGTAGCCGAAAAAGAGTTGGCATACCAACATGCTTGGCTTCAAAATGGTAATCATGAGGATGACATGATTCAAAAGGTGAGAAATGTTTACTTTTTTAAAACATTTCGAAGACTTTTGTTAGTAGAATGTGGTTTTAGTCTGACACAGCTATGTGCCTGCAACGAGAATTTGTACATCCAACTTTTCCTCCATCTGAGCCACCTCGGCCACGTCAGCTACCTCAGATGCGAAATGCACCTGATGAAAACATAATTTGGTTCAATTAACAATTTTGACATGTGCTCTCCAATTTTTTCAGAGGGATGCTTCATTTCGTGATCAAGGTGAGCCCAGCAGCTACAATTTGTCTAATTGTATAGACCAAGTTGCAGCTGTTGTGACTGCAAAGGTATGAATGAGCATAATATGTGTCATTTAAGCATTTTCTTATGGGAGAAAATAAGTTTTATGGTCAATTAATTTTGTGGCTATTTTGTGGATTTCAGTCACAGGATTACAGCTCCACCACACTCCGGACACCAATCAACTTAGAGCTGGAAGATGTTCTGCAAGCCAATGGCATTAACAATGATTGTTATGATATGCAATCACCATTTGGAGATAATAACCATTATGTTACTGATAACAATGATATTTCAACATGTAAAGAAGTTGAACCTAATTCCTTTGTCCTGTCTGATGATATGATTCAAAAGGTGAGGATGCTTTCTAATATAGAACAATATGTAGCACAAAATTAGGTCAGAATTTGACAACACCTTTGTTTGTGATTTTTAATGCAGCTATGTGCTCAAACAGAAAAAAGCCTAGCTTCGGTTATGTATATCGATGTCTCTAATGAAGAATACAAGAAATCTTATGAAAATGATTTTTTTAGTTACACTGCATCGGATTTTGAAAATCAAGCTACGGATAATATGATAATAGAGGTGAGAATTAAACGTCCTTTTTGGAACATTTATGTCTGGAGCTCAATTAGTATGTCAAAAACTTAATGCTGACTAGTTTGTGATCTTAATTTCACAGCCGTGTGTTCATCCACCAACATACAGTGAAATCAGAAGTGTTTCGAATGCAGATGCCTATAATGATGACTGGAGTAAGTGGCAGTCTACATTTGGGGATAATTATTCTCATCCTACACATAAGAATAATATTATTTCCAGCAATAATTTCGACCAGGTTAGTGACGCTGCTTCTAGTTATGGAAATCAAGATAAATATGAAAGTAATTATGAGGTGAGAATGAGCATATGCTGTCTCAACGTTTTCATTATGAACTTGTCATGTCATGGATGCATCCAGAACTTAATTAAGCGCGTGCTTGTTTATGGTGTTAACCCAGGTATGTCTTCAACAAGAGGAAAGTCTGGAATCAATCTTTTATCGACCTGAGGTACATGATTACACATTGCCACCACTAATGAGCTCGGATGTGGGAGATTTCATGCCTGCCAGTAAATGTTGTTAGTTCTTTGTATTAGACATGTAATTGTAATTGGCTTTGCTTATCGTTATATATTTTCTTACTATGTAACTTAGCTCAATCCAGGAAGTTTGCATCTCTAGGTCATGATGATGTTTTATCTAGAAGATGGTTGAAGCTGTAAGAGTGAAGGTACATTGCATTTCATAAGTATATTTCTACACAAGTTGAAAGTGTTTTCTAAAAACTCTGGAAGACTAGTCATTGTTTTTAAGTTCTTACCATCCACTGTTAAAAATTTTTCATTGAGTGTGTCTCTTTTTATCCAGGGGATTTATGTCACACTTTTTAAGTTCTTAAACTTTATATTGAATATCAGACTTAGTGGATTTCCTGATCAGTAGATTGGCCCCCAGTTTTCACTATGAGGAAGGTTTTTGGGTATCAATTCTTGTGTGTTCTTTGATTGTTATTTCTTTGTCGAGTAACATTGAATCTCTCTAGTTGTTTCATATACGTGTCATTCATCTGATATGAAATGATCGAGAATGCTTCTTGTTGTTGCACACATCATCTCACATAGAACTAGCATAGGGCTGCCTACATTGATGGAGCTTTCTGAGTGCACATAGTGTCACTACTGTGAAGTGTTTTTGCAAGGAGCTTGTGA
The DNA here is from genome assembly GCA_032719365.1 of Prinsepia uniflora. Lineage (NCBI taxonomy): Eukaryota > Viridiplantae > Streptophyta > Magnoliopsida > Rosales > Rosaceae > Prinsepia > Prinsepia uniflora. Next base: position 51,869,620 of record CM064874.1, on the reverse strand, counting down.
GAATGTGTTGAATCTATACACTGCTTATTTTTTGCTTACTATTCTCGACATGAGTTGTCACACTCTGACTATTGATTGTGTGAATGACGTCTTTGTGTGTAGGCCTGACATACAACTTTCAAATATATTGGATCCAATGAGGTCTAAACTCATGCATAGAGTTACTAGAGTTACTGACTTTTTTCCCGGAGTTTATGAATACAGTTATTTTCAATAAGGAATTGGTCTATTCTTCATTAGATCAAGTTCTCCATGGAAAGATATTACCAAGCGGTATTCATCGGTGATGATTTTGTTCTCCAGATGCTGTTTTGGAAGTGATCTTATATCGGAGCTGCTGCTAGATGACTGCCGAAGTCTCAGCTGTTTGTATTGGTATTAAATTGACTGAAAATGTATAATTATTTATAGTAAGATACCTTTCTCAATGTTATTTGTGTGAAGCTTTTAATATTTGAATGGAATGGATTTATTCTCTCTTCAATGTACACCTACTTGCTATAGATCGTCTATGCTTTCACCAAACAAAGCAAGGCAAATATTTACTCAATTACCCTATTTCTTGCGTCCCAATTTGGATCCTCTCTGGCTATCCCATACTCATGCATATTCTCCTCGTGGATTCACTGATTTCCTTAAGCTTATGTTTACAACGAGAAATTTTGAAGTACCATATAATTTAGTTCATATGACTAAGAAATACACTACAACATGGAAGGATTGTAACTATTTATACGAGCATAACAAACCCACTAAATAAAGGATTTCCTTAGGAACCTCTATCAAATAGTTACTTACAAATCTCACTCAATATGCACGGATCTAAGTTGGTTGGGTGAGGTGTATCCCACCCCTAATTTAAGAACAAAGAAAAGAAGAAACTAGGTATGGTAATCTCCATCATGCCCACTTATCTCATACTAGTTGGAGTATTTATTTTTTTATTTTTCTTTTAAGAGTTCATTTATTTGTTATTTAGTGCTAAAATCTAATGATACTTTTGTCTACACGTTATTTAAGAGGTCTCATGTTCGACTCTCGCAAAGAGTGAGGTCGATATTCTGAAATATTTGAGTTGTTGAGGACGAAATGTATAACCAATGTGCATAACTGAATTTTCTTAAATCGAAAATAAATCAGAATCGAACAAAATCAATCAGAAATCACTTAAATTTCGGTTTTCCTCCAAAATTAATATCAATGGCGTGAATGAGCGATACTTGTGTCCACTGCATGGTAGATTTGCTAGTTCCTCCCTTATTTATTATCAAAATTTTCATATGTTTATGTGGTACACGAAACTATTAATCCTCAAACTAACAAGTAAATATGACTTTACTAGTCAATTTTCAATTTTGCACATAGATGCTGATTTTTGCATGTGTCACTATAGCCCCTTGATCCAGCTAGCAGACACACTATTTTCTCAATAAGGGAGTTGGAGTCAAGAATTTAGAAACCATATTCTTTCCACCCAAATATTTTATAGGTTGAAGGAAAGAACATACAAAGAAAAGTTGAGGAAAGAACATACAAAAGTTGAACTTACAAGAGGGGTAGATTCTTCCTCCCGAATATTTGATAGGTTGAAGGAAAGAACATAGGCCAGGCTTCCGTGAAACATTCCATGGAGTGGTCTAGCCATCCAATGGGTGAAAATGGAACGAAAACAAGAAGGGGCTGATCTAATGGATGGAAATGGATGGGATGGCCAGACCAGTCCATGGAATGTTACTTGGAAGCCTGGCGCAAAGAACATAGAAAGAAAAGTTGAACTTACAAGATGGGTAGATTATTCGAAGTGTCAAACACAAATAAGAAGGAAAGGCTTTGATTGGATGTGGGTGGGATCCGCACTCATGACTCAACCCATTTCCATCACCATCACCATTATCAAAACTTAGTCCGAAAGCTCAAGACTTTGGAGTCTTTGCGATCAAAATTGTGGTCAAAACCCACTGTGGGAAGTTTGTAAATACCACTTCGCTACTCTCCTGCTGCTTTTGAACCCCAAACATCTGATAATCTTATTTTTACTTTTCCAAAAGCATTTGAAAGCGGGATGAGCAGCAGCCGCACATCAACAACAGATGAGTGGCAGCTGGAGCTGCAAACTGGGTACAGATTCCATCCTGATGAGGAGCAAATGGTAAGCCTTTTGAAGAAGATGATGGACGGCTTGGACTCCGCAGTCTGCCAATTCATCCCTGTAACCAATGTCTGCGATGACGAGCCTTGGAATTTGCGGGGTAACCCTTTTCTGTATTTCACTTTGTCTTCATTACCCATGTTCTCATTTCCAATGTACCATTTTTATGCATAATCTTTTCTCTTGCTCTGATATTGTGTACTTAAAAACACTTTTTTGGGTCCTATTTTCGTTTTTGTTTCTTAGGTTTCAATATTCCAATTGTATGATTTTATGTATTCATAATCTTGTTCTCTTTATCTGATTTATGTGCTTGGATTGACCTGCTAATCCAATAATGGTGCGAAATACATGGGAGAAATGCACATATATAGAATATGTTGTTGTTGTTTAGTTATTTAGTTGTGAAATCTGTTGTTCATTGCTTCATGATTTGAAATGGTTCGGTTTTTTATATCTATTTTTGTGTTTGCAGAGCGCTCGTTTCCTGACAATCCATATAAACCAAAGGCATGGTACTTCTTCAGCCGGCCAAATTACAAGAACATCAGAAGTCCTCGCCGCAACAGGACCACAAAGCAAGGATTCTGGAAAAGCACAGGCAAGGCCCGAGAAATCAAGTCGGGACAGCCTGCCAATTCAGTCACCTGCATGAAGAGGACGTTGACCTTCCATAAAGGTCGTGTGTCTTATTCAGAGAAGACCCGCTGGGTCATGCATGAGTATGAATTCATTAAAACTGAACCGGGTTCTAAGACTAATCAGCACAGAGACTTCGTTCTCTGCCGCCTCAAGAACAAGTCCCCTGATCACGAGTCTGATAATAAGATTCTGATTGGTTTCTCAATCTGTAATGAAGTAGCAGATTCTGGTTCTACAAATCATATGATTCCAGGGGATGAAGAACAGCCGGAATACCAAGAGCTAGAACATGTTTCGCTAGGAATTGGCAATCACGATGCTGGTGAACTTGGTGGCTGTGTTTCATCTGGTTTGTGTGATCAATCTGTGGATCATATGATTGAAGAGGTATAATTTACTGTTTTCCGAACATTTCTGAGGTGAACTCTGTACATATCGAAACCGAGTACTTACTTGTTCATACTTTTTATCTTACAGCTATCTGACCAGCCAGGAGCATTTGTGTATCAACCTTTTCCCCCACCTGACCCACCTCGACTGGATCAGCTTCCTCAGATGGGAAACGTTGCTGATGTTCATACGGCTGAATATAGTAACTGGCCATCTCCTGTCGGGGATTACGATCCATATCTTACAAATCATTGCCCTCTGCTGGTGAGAATCAACCAATATGCTTTTAATCTGTAGAGCCATAAAACCCATCCAAAGTTAACACTTCCTTGTTGTCATTAATGCAGGTTGCTTCTCAACCAGAAGAAAATCTAGGATCATACTTTGATCTATTTCAGCCACAGAATTACTCATTGCCTTCACCAATATCGTACTCAGAACTGGGAAATCTTCTGCATGCCAATAACTATATTGGATGCAACGAGTCGCAATCTCAATATCCAGAGTTTGCGACTTTTTTCCCACAAAGTTCTTGAATAAAAAAAACATCATATACCCTTGTCAGTGGCTACACTGTACCTAAGTCATTGGGAAGGGTTTATGATGAGGGGTAGTGGAGTAAAGCAGTGAGGCAAACACTGAAATACTCCATTGACGGCAACACCGTATTCTGCATTAGCTGTTGGAGAGGATCTCCAATATGTTAATGAACTACAACTTTCTATTTATAGGAGAATACCAAGGCGGCCCTGTAAGCTACAAGTGGCCTTGTAAGAATGTGTGTTTCCTACCCACACATTTTTACCACTGATATTTTCCTACAAATAATGCAAACGTCTTCCAAATATATGAAATTTTGGCTGTGTGGGTTAAAATACTCACACATATCTATATTTCTACAATTGGAGGCTTTAGGAACATATTCCTTCATAGTCTTGGACGTAAATGTCCAGGACAGTGGACGGACGACACAAGTCAAGTAGTCTAAAGTATTTCCCAAGTCTTTGCTGTATATCACAGATTCCCAAAGTATTGGAAACTTCAACTTTGTTACCCAGAATTCTAGTCTTCTCCAAATGTGCCGAGTCCAGACAATATCAAGATGTCTTCCTCAGAAGCAGTTGGGAGACGATACTTCCTCTATCAATGCAACTATAGATTCAGTAATCTTCAACAACTGTATCAAACATCACACAACCTCATCGACTAACACCCATTCATGGGAGGTGCTCCAAGAAGAATCCGAGTGCAAAGCAGCATCACAAGAAAAGGTGAGAGATTATCAAGCTGAGAAATTAAAGAGAAGCCTCAAATTTTGAGAAGGATATTTGTTGTTTTCACTCTACTTACTTTGTTTTCCGTTTTCAGGTCAAAGCTGCAGCGCATCGTATTGCTGTTAGGCACACAATGGGCAAGAAATTGAAGGGTTCTTTCATTTTCACGGAGTCATCTCCTTGAAGCCATAAATCAAATCCACCATGGTATAATATATCACTGTTCACTTCCAAGTTCTGTTTCCAGCCTTGTATATATAGGCTTCCTTAATTTGTTTCGCAATCACTATCATTATGGGAGTGGCGTTATAAAGAAGCTGCTGCTGCTACATGGCTAATGGAGTACTCTAAGCATATATATATCAATATAACCAGAGACACTACATGGTGTTCTGGTTATGCGCCGTATACAAGCTTTGAGTTGAGTTCCATCCTTAATGGAGTAGTAACTACTTAGTTACAGTCATTTAAAAAATGTATGATTATTATTGAAGGAAGGTTTTAAACTACTATCGTTTATCTTCCTTCTATCTGAATTCTGAAACATCAAAAATTGTATCCTTGCTAATGTTGCTTTTGTTGGTGTATCCTTGTGAATGTTGTTTATTTCTAACATTTCAATGTTGAATGAAGATGTGTTATTTCCTCTTTATATTGAACTCGCAATGCCTACCTACTTGCTTTTAAGTCTTACCTGCCATTGCTAGTACTGAACACTTCCTCTCTGGCTAGTGTTTGCTGTTTTTTCTTCTTATTATATTATATATGAATAGACAAAGTCAATTTAAAAAAAAAATAGTGAAATGTTGTTAAGATTTGAGACTGAACTTATATTTGAAAGAAGAGCAGTTTGAAAAGCAAAGAAAGAATGAGAATGAACGATGTATTACCCTGTCAAGATTAATAATAATAAACCAATACGACTTTTAAATACATTAGGAAAATAAATTAATTCACAAAGCATATTTACCCTTACATGAAAATAGCTCTACTATTAAGTATTTACAACATGAAAGTCAATGGTATAAATCAATTAATTTTTTGTTTTGAACTCCATTTAATTGTGGTTATTTGTTTGGTCTATTTATATTAACTAGTGTTCGACAATTTGAATAAAATTTTCGTCTTCCACGTTTTGTTTTATTAATTTTTTTTTTTTGATATATGCATAGACGGAATCAATAAATCATAAGTTAGATATGAATAATTATGTCTAAGAAATGCTTAAAAATATTCGTTAAATAAAAGAATATAGAACGAAAAGTTTCTATGAATAGAAACTTATTGCTAAGGCCAATTGATATTCTTTTCATATGTGATGTGGAAGGTATCATGTTTGATTCTCGTAAATGACAAGATAGATGACTTATGTGTGTGTGTATATATATATATATATTGTAATCTCATTCTCTAGTATCATTGTATCAAATATAAATTAGATTTCAAATATTTTCTTTAACTGCGAACATGCCGCTTAGCCTAATATCAACCTCGCAAGTCATAACTTGTTGACGAGCAGGTCGGATCCGAAAATTCTAATGTCCCTTAAGAGATGGGATATCTCCTAGGTTCCGTGAACAAGGTGATTAGATCTCTGTCCACAACGGTGGAAGATGGCTTTGGCAATATGTCTTCAAGATCTTCCGTGTGAGTGGGTCCCTTTTCAACTTGCACAGAAGAACCTAAGGGAAAATAAGACAAAAAGAAGGAAAAGAAATATCAAGCTTGAGAAGCCTGTGTGTCTCTAGCCACTTGATCTTCGATGCCTACGTAAGTAAATGTTAGAGAGAAGGATGAGAATATGTGTTTAGTGAAAGAAAGTGTTTTGACATAGTTTTTTTTTTTTTGCCTACTTGAAGTTAAGGAAATATTGTGGAAGTATGAGAGTATTTATTAGGGCTGGGCACATGAAACCAAAATACCGAAACCGTACCGTTTCAGATCAAACCATACCGAAAAAAAACCGAATAGTAAAACCGTTGTATGATTGGTACGGTACCGAAACCGTACCGATATAATTCGGTACAGTTTCGGTATCGATATTTTAAAAAACCGTCCCGTACCGATACCATACCGAATTAGAATTTTTTTTTTAAATAATTAAATTTATTTCTTATTGGTTTATTAGACCTTCTTCAAGAGTTGATATGACCATACATGTCTTAATTTAGCTTCTAAGAGTTGATATCTTCAACTTAGTACAACTTTTTCAATACATATTTGAAAACTAAGTCCTTCATAAATGTAGTTTTCCTTTTTCTTTAGTCTTTTCCTTGTTTTATAATCACAAACAAAATTTTGGCTCAAAACCGAAACCATACCGAAATCGTACCAAACTTAATTGGCACGGTACGATCTGGTTTCACTTTCAAAATATTGAATACCGAACCGTACCGTACCGATTAAAATTAAATGGTATGGTTCTGGTATCGATCAATTTTGTACCATACCGAACCGTGCCCACCCCTAGTATTTATAGGGAAGGAAAATGAGTGAAAATGAGTGCTACCTTCTTCATTCGAGCAGTGATACCAGTCAAAGGATGAAGGTATAGTCACGAGGCAATGTGGCACTAGTCGCGAGATAGTAGTCGTTGAGTACCAATTGATGAGTGACATTTGTTCCCTAGGCTGACACCTAGGGTATTGGAAGTAGAAGTCTTTTGCCCCATGTCTCTTTTATGTGAGTTCCAAGGAGGATGGGACCTACTACATAGTGGAGAATGTGACAAGTGTCCCTTGGTTTACTGCTAGGGTGGAAAGGTGTATGAGTCTATCTGTGATGGCATGATACCGCTAGATAAGCATGGTACCGCTGGCTGAGTACTACCCTGGTAGCATGGTACTATTGGCAGAGCACTACCCTAGTGGATGTTAGAGCGCTACCCTAGTAGGTGTCTGAGTGCTCTCTTGGTGGGTGTACGAGTGCCACCCTGGTAGATGTGGTACTGCTAGCTGAATGCTACCTTGTGGCATGGTATCGTTGGTTAAGTACTACCCTAGTGGGTGCTTGAGCGCTACCTTAGTAGGTGTCTGAGCACAACCCTTGGGTGCATGAGCGCTATCTTGGTGGGTGTGGTATCGCTGGCTGAGTATTACTAAGATTTGGGTGGTCAGCACTTTTAATCCTCTTGGGCTTGGGCCTGAAGTGGACCTAGTGACCTTGGGTTGATAATCGATCTTCTTAATGGAACATAGGTTGTCTTTTATTGAGTCACGACGAAATTCTATTAAGTACTGTTTACTAGATTCGGCTTGGCTTATGATGGTTATCAACAAGATTCCCCCAACTCTCTAATCAAGAGTCGAACATCGGGTGGGGAGTTGTATCTTCTCTCTCTTGCTGGCCAAATCTAGTAGAACTAGGTGCACATCTAATCCTAGTACAACATCTTAGGCGTAGTATTCTCCATCAACTATAGGTTGTAACGATGTCCCCCAGTCCCCTCAATTATGCACAAAGAAATAGAGAGGGTTGTAGGTGTCTGACAGGACACACTCCAAGGGAGCTTTGATAACTATGCACGGTCCTGCTCTCGTCTAACACCTCGTTTAATGTACCTATATTATCCTTTGAGATTTTATACACATATAGAAAATCCGTCAAACAAGAGATAATAAACATATGTTAATATATATATATATCTATATAGTAACTCCATCAGGATTAATATTTAAATGTATAAATTCAAATTGAATCCATCCTTACGGGGTCACCACCCTAATCCATCCCACTGACCTCGAAGATTAATGGAGTTCAACTTTCAATGGTTCAAGATCTCAAGGGGTTCGTACGAAGATGAACAAACACATAGTCCCTTCAGACATCTCAAGGGGTCGAGGATGTGATGTCTCTACGAGGAATTAGCCCGTCATCAACTTGATAGTGAGAGTAAGAGTATGAGGATCCAATGGAATCGATCCTTGGGTAGGTTATGTTGGCACGTGGTGCAATGTTTTGGGGTTCGATTGGCATGAGATGACGCGTGGTAGTGAGACTTGATCCCAAGTAGGATCGATATTCGTACGAATCTGACGGCTTAGAGCCGTAGTCTTACTGGTGGATAGGATCCAGTGGACCAGTAGACACATTATGACGACCTGAAAGTTGGGACCGTTGAGTGGTCATGACGGATATGGATTGGGGAAAGTGGAATCAGTAGAGGTCGGATGTCAGGGTCGTCCACGAAAAAAGTACAAGGATTAGAGATTATGCTGCTAGGAGCAGTCAGGTGCACGACGACCCTAGTTTAGACTATTGGGAATAGGAACGCGTGATTCTACTTGGCATGAGACGCCATGTTTCAGAATGTCGAATCCCGAAGGGATGTCGACTGGTAGAGGATGCCACGATAAAGATGTTGTGTGGCTTGGTATGGCATGCGGTGATTGTGTTATGTGGTGATTGTGATGGGTAGTGGGTGTGTAGTATTGGACACTGAGTAGGAAGTTCAAAGTTCTTGTAGGCTCAGCGGCTAGAAGCCCTGGAGTCACGAGAGGACAAGATCTTCTGATCGTGGTTATTGGTTGGTGGTATACCAGTGTCGGAATATGACGACTCTTCGGAGTCGAGAGTGATGGATCGTTCCAGATGGACGTGCTGGAGTGAGCAGCCGGGTTCGTGATAACCCTAGTTGAGATTGATTGGACAAGTTACCAAGAGTGTGGTACTTATGGATTGGTTCCCGAGGTGGACTGATCGGTGCAAATTACGAGTTGGGCGATTGGTATCTGCGGTGAGTTGACCGCATGAGTACGAGTCTCGATATCAGAGTGTTTCTAGGATTGGTCTGCACACGGTTGTGGGAGACGCTGCTATTGATGGACGTAGTCGAGTCTTATCAAGTGGGATAAGCTCGTGTACCGTGACGATTGAGACGATGAGATTCGTCAGTCGTGACGATGATACGGAGGTGCGTGAGTGACACACAGTACGAGTATAGATTCTAGATCTCGGTTACGACTAAGTGAGATCATAAAATGAGACGTTGATTCTAGGTGTTGGCGAGTGTGCTACATTACCTCAGTGGAGGTGATGGAGATGAGTGGTCAGATATTGTGGTATGCAGAAATTTGGCTGTAGATCACAGCAGGAGCCTGTTGTGACTCTTCAGTCGAGCGGTACATCAGGTTATGATGAATTGACATCCTTTTGGACGTGCATAAACGGTCTTCAACTGACCGACGAGTTGGGTGTTAGATTGTTTACGGACACGTAGTTGATGTCCGAGTAAGTTGAGGACTGGGGAGTCCATTGACGAGACTTGGTAGGATAAACCCAGTGGTAGGATACCCATTGGGGATTAAGTCCAATGGTTGGAAAAGATGGATATACTTCTAACATGGTTGGAACTTCAGAATCAAGAGAAGTTGTGATTGAGGCAATGAGGATAGTACTTGATTCCGTATTTGTGATGGATTGATGTTTTCCGGTGAAGGATGGTTGAGGTTCGAGACGTGATTGGAGCGTGGACGGTAGTATGTGGTTGGACGATGCTAGAGTGCAGTCCTTGAGCAGGCCGAGTAGTGCCTTGATGATTGATATAATGGGAGTGCACCTGTGTGTAGTGCACGTTCGATGATGGGATTAACCACGGTCAATCGGTATTTCAAGTTGAGAGTTACCAAAAAGGGATGAACGTTTTGTCGAATGGATAGAGTCCTAGATGGACATGAGATGGCGATCGGATTAGATGCGATAGTGATAGTCGACGGGGATTATGATCGGATGTGTCCTGACATATTGAGATGTTGACTGGACGTCGAATACTGTGTGCTCGAACATAGTGGATTGGTAGGGCTCAGTGATTGATATGAGTGGGGGTTCAAAGTCGTGGATGACTAAGGGAACCCTACAGTGCAGACGTGTTATCCATGCTGAGGCAAGTATTCGATGGGGTTCAGATACACCCAGGATGGGTGAGATGTCGAATGTGTTTCAACAGGGTACGTGATGTGACAGTTGCGACTCGAGAGGAGTCAAAATTTCAACGTAGGTCACTAAGTGACAAGAGTACGATGTGAGGACTCGAGAGCGAGTCGAGATCAAAGTAACGCAACGAAGGCGCAGTGGAGCCGGGAGTTGTCAGCGGGTCACGATAGTGGTTGATGGGATTGGCTTCTGTACGAAGTCAAACTGGCGTGTTATGGTGATGGATTAAATTGGTATCCGATAGATGCGGATTGGTACAGTCATGGGACTCTAGTGAGAGTCAGCCCGAGTACGAGAAAACAAGGATGTTGGCTGATATGAGTATCAAGACCGATAAATGCTGCAGGTTTGAGTATGGCCTGCGAGATGATATTAGTGTCATTGTGATGGCAGGATCCATAGGATGTTGTCTGATCGGATGCTGAGCAGGATGTCAGCCTCGATCGTCGGATGAGATAGGTCGTCAGGCTGAAAAGCCGACTTTGATGTCAACTTAGGTTGTCAACTAAGAAGAACCATCAGGCTGAAAAGTCGACTTGATGTCATCTTGGTATTGCTAACCTGTTAGAGTGAGTGACAGGCGAGATCGACGAGTGTTGATGTCTCGAGTGAGACTTACAAGCCGACGTGTGGCTTCTCGAGGGTTGAGTTGGAGCTTTGGAAGCTCTGGTGACAGTGCATACTGACGAGTACGGTGGTCTGTGTCTGACGTGTACTTTTACACGAGAGTGCCCCGAGTGGGAGGCAGGCTTGGATTTCCACTATTTAGTTGAGGAATTTGGGTCAGTTTGAATTTCGAGGATGAAATTCTTTAAGGAGGGAAGTTTGTAACGACCCATCCCAAATTATCGGGATTAATTAAGAATTAATGACGGATTAGCGAGGCTAATTGGGGATTAGCCGAGGATTAACGGACATTAAGGGAAAAATTACGATTTTGCCCCTAAACGAGGGAAAAAAGTTGACTTTTGACTCGGAGGTCCAATGCCCAAGGGCCAAAGACCGTTGTGTATATCGGGACGTCACAAATCCGTAGACAGGCGGCACGTCGAAATCGGACGTTCGATAGGAAAGTTACGGTTCACGGAAGGTCTGAACTACTATTGCACGTTTTACGAGACATATGAAATTTTGTCCTCGGTGGGTCCATATATTTTGAAATAGGCCCAATAGATGAGTGACAAGTGTCACCCATCCATTTCTTCGCTTAAACAGATACATACATATCCCCATTTCATTTTCAACGGGTTTTCACCCGATCGCATTCGAATCCACTCACCACAACCCACCCCAACCTTCACAAACCTTCATCTTCTGTGGGTACCTTAAATGGGGAAGTAAAAGAGCATACCGAGATGGGTTGGAAGGTGGCAGGATCAGAGGTCGTCATGCACTGTGATGACGTTTGGGAGATTCATACGAGCATGTGAGGAAGATTGTGGACGGAGGAGGCTAGTTGAGCAGCCCAGACAGACGGCAGAAAAACAGGGCCATGATGTTCAATCCAAATAGGTAATTTCTAGGCCCTTTTCGTGTGTTTTGAATCCAAAGAAAGATAGGAAATGATGAAACAAAGAGATATGAATCGATATGGAAGAAAAGGGACCGAAAATGAGGGAGGAATGAACTTGAATCGGTTCCGCCAGTTCGGTTGAATCGGTTCCGCTGGTTCGGTTGAACCAGCCGCACAATGAACCGGTTGGACCGAGTCTACCGAAGGTATAGGATGACTCTGTAGCCGACGCGTGAAGTGTAACGACCCGTCCCGAAAATCAAGATTAAATTAGTGATTTATGGCGGATTAGGGAAGTCAATCAGTGATTAGTTGGGTGGTTTCGAACGAATGGTGCGAAATGACGATTTTGCCCCTGAATTGGGGAAAAAGGTTGACTTTTAGTTCAGGCGATCGAATGGACTTCGACTGATGACTGTGACATAGTTCGAGACATCACGAGTTCATAGACAGGTGGCACGTCCGATTCCGACATTCGAGGAAGAAGTTAGGACGTTCGGAAGTCTAGGGGTATTTTGGTAATTAGGTTGAAAAGGGACAAACTGTTGACTTTTCATAGCACATGGATTTTTTACGTAATTCGAGGACCGTTAGGTAGGTCTCGATTCCCTGAGTACAATAACAGGCGGCATGTTGTCATTTAGACTTTAGACGGTTCAGTTACGAGGCTAATTACGTGAGGAGCAAAATGGTAATTTTTCATTTGGGACATTTTGGTCATTTGGTTGCATTGGTATTTGTGCCCAGTTAGATTTGGACATGTGGCTGCCTAGGGATGGTTTCCCACCAGATTTGGGACACTTGTCCCCTGCTAGAAGGCTATGGAAGGCTAGGGAAGCCTCTTCTCTGTCTCTCACCAGTTTTAAAACTTGGTTGCACGATTGTGAGGGAAAAAGCTGAAAGAAAAACAGAGACGGTGAGAGATTCTCCCATCCACGACTTTCAATTCCCATCATTTTGTCCTTGCTTTGTGACTTAAACATGAAAGGGAGGTTGAGACAAGTAGAGTGAGACTGGTGGAGTGCACCGTCGTGCACGGTGGTAGACGGCTAGAGGCAGGCCGTGTGCCATGTTTTGAAAATTCGACAGTGGGCCTTTGTGTAAGCACATATTAACCCATTCAAATCAATGGTTGATGATTCTGACGGTGAGACGAGTTCGATGAGCAGGGAATGGAAGGCTTCCATGGATGGTAGCCGTGAAAACGGTGAAAGGTAAGTGTCGATGTAAAAATGGTAAATCATGATGTAGTAATGGTTGATCACTTTTGACGATTGGAAACTGATTCTCAAGGTTCCAGAGGTTGATTGGGATCAAAATCAGGGCTTGAGATAGACAGGAGGTTTAGTAGAGGAAGATTGTAGAAGACCAGTTTGATCATGGTTCGTGAAGGTATCCCTTAGCCTTTCATTTTGTGTTTTGAAACTGTAGATTAATAGGAAACACTTAGAGGAAGCTATAGGATTGAACAGAATTGAAAATGGATTAAAAATGGACGATTTAGGATGTTGAACCGTGGACACCGGTTCGGCTGGACCGGGCCAGTTCGAACCTGTTCAGACCGGGCTAGACTGAGGTTGAAGATGAACAGTAGCCTGACGCGTGGCGCCCACGCGCAGCCCCTTTGGGTGGTACGTGAGGGCGCGCGGCACCTCTGATGGGGAAGTGTTCAACTTTTGAAATGATGTAATCGATGTGACGAACATTTTAAGACTAGTTTCGAGTCGATCGGACATCATTTTGATGGGTTTTGGGATGTTCGAAGGTTTTAGGGCTCATTTAAAATAGTTAAAAATTTGGGAAAATTATGGGGCCTTAATGGAAGCTTTATGAAGTGGTTAGTAACCTTAGAAAATTATATGGACAGGTTCGGGAAAGCCTGTGATAGTGGATTAGCCGGGAAAGCATAGTTGCACGCGTATCGAGGCGACGGCGTAAACGGTCTGTGAGTGGACCTTGCTTTCTAACTTATGATGCATGGATAAATGTTTTATATGTTTTTATATGTGATTTCTATGTGTATGCTTATGATGATTATGATTTCAATTTTGCACGTATTTCGATATATTTATGGTTTTGCACGTTTTACGAGATTATGTCCTATGTTGTGATTTGATCATGGTTTCAATGATTGATTTTGGGATTTGTATTATGATTTGGTTTCAAGGATTTAAAATGGATTTTAGAAAATTATTTCGGTCTTGAGGCCCAGTTCATAAAAGTGGTTTCGATAAACGTGATTTCATGTTTTGGATTCGGATTTCATAATGACAATTCGGGATTCGATTTTGGAACTTGAAATGTGAATTTCAGGATTTGGGTTCGAAATTATGATTCCGGATGCTAGCTTATGGAATTATGATTTTGGATTCGGATTTGGAAGGGGATCAAATGGATTTATGAATTGGATTTGCTGGATCTGGTATTGGGTTTAAAGACCCGGATGTGATATGTGACGGGGGCGGTCCCGGATATGTGATTGAGTTTAAAGACCCGGATTGAGTTTAAAGACTCGGATATTGTGATTTCCCCCTTAGGCCTATTGAGTTTAAAGACTCGGATTATATTGAGTTTTAAGACTCGGATAGATCTAGCAGGTTCGATGGATAATATTTTGAAATGTGTTTTGGATTTCTATGATAACATGATGGTTTTCAAATGGTTTCAGATGTTTTGGGCTGAGGCTCGGGATTTGAGAAACGGAATTTGATATAAGCTTGGATATGAAATGGTTTTATGAAAAGATTTTCAAATGCATTCATTGGTTTTTAAACAGAGGGTATAAATGTAATTTTTATAATCTGTTTTCTTGAACTTACACTTTATTTTTGTCCACTCATAGTCTTTTATGTTTTCGATACCCTCCAGGTTGATGATGCGATGTAGGATGTTGAGAGAGAGACGAAGACATCACACACGCGATCCACAGTGAGTCTGCGCACTCTGAGGAGTTCGGACGTGAGTATTGGACAGTTTCCTTGGAAATCCCTTGTCGAGCTTGCGTGTTCCACGAGGATTGAATGTATGTTTAGCCTTCGTATCACAGTGAGTGAGACGGGAGCATGACTTATCCCTTAATCCGAGGGATTGAGGGCTGGTCGTGTCTAATTGGTATCAGAGCAGGGTTTGTGTGCTCTGTGCAAGGCTGTGGTTCCGACAACAGTTGGTTTGTAGTTTTGTGTGATGTGATGTTACTGTGGATGTGTTGTCTCGCTGCGGAACAGCCCGTCATTAACCTGGACGTGATAGTGATAGTACGTTAGTTAGTGGTTAGTTAGTGGTTAGTTAGTGGCGATTGCTAGTGCCTGGGTGATACTTGCCCAATATGCGGCGTGTGGGTATGATATATGCCACCTTTGGGCCAAAAAGAAAAGCGTGCTTGGCGGTGGATATGATCGATCATCGGTTGGACCTTAGGGTCGGATCGGTGTCGGAGCTATTAACCCGGATGGTAAGCAGTCGAGTTAGACATGATTGATTGATCGTTGGTTGATCAGCCTGCGGGGCCGGATGACGACGATGTAGGATTGTGACCAACCCTTTGGTCGGGGTGTTAAGGTTGGACTTGTGCGGCTGAGAGCAGCCGAGTTCGATGAACACCTTTGTGGATGTCCTTAGCCGGGTATGACGACCCGAGTTCGTTTTTGTGGCTTGGGCCGACTCTTTGGCCAGGTTGGAGGTTGTGCTGCTGGATGCAGCTAGGATTATGGATGGATGGTCTAGTGGATGACCCGGATCGGGTCCGTGTGGTTATGACGATCGGTTGAGCATGGGTTGCTCAGAGTTATGGCATATGAGGTTGGTCAGTTTCCCCGACCCGAGTATAGTTTCCTAATTTTGGCTCGGTATGAGCGGATTCTCGAGTTTAGTTTGCTGTAAGCACGAGATAGGAGATGATATGCCACGAGCTGAGATGCTAAGGATGGACGCATCGTGGATTAAGGTTGTGACTGGTTGTACGGTACTGGTGAGGTACATACCATGAATCGAGCCGGGATGTTTGATGAGCATTAGCGGGTCACGGTTCAGTGTGCTTGGTCAGGATGATGTTGATATGATCTGTGTCAGCAGATGTTGGATGCGTCGGCATATGCCGAGGCTGAGGATGATAAGGAGTGATGTCGAGGCTAGTATTTAGTGATTCATCGAGATTAGTGATTGCTGACTGAGGATCCCGAGAGTTGGATCGGTGTTTGGGTGATGTTCAGGAGCTAAATCTCGTAAAGGTTGATACGCGAGAAGCACGATAGGTGATGCTTGACATCCTTTTAGCTGTCCATAAACAATGGAAACCTACAGGCTAGTGGTCGATGAGTTAGATTGTGTAAGGACACATGGTTGTGATGCATATGAGTCATAGAGGTAGAAGGGTTGACATTCGGGCAGATGGTCTAGAGGTCTTGTACTTGTTGAGGACGAAGTTCCTTGATTGGACAAGATGAACATGGATGGTATCTCAGAATCAGAAGATGGTATGCTTGAGGTAACGGAAGGTGTGTTTGGTTCCGAGTTGGTATTACCTGTTGAGTATTGGGTGATGGATACTCTAGAGTCAGTAAGGAGGACTCATGGTGTTGTATAATGGAACTTCGAGAGTTATGAACCCCCCTTGATCGTGGATAAATGTGAATGTGTTAAGGTGATAGGGAGTACTTGGTGACGCCACATTGGGTGTGTGGCGAGTATAGCGGGATCGTGTTTCATTTGGATTGATATAGGAGGAATCGTGTTATCATGGTGTGCATGATGTTGAGTACCATTGGAGAATGACGAAAGGAAGGATAACTGATCGATACGAGATAATGGGAGAGAACCCTCAGTCTATACGTGTCCCTAGATGTGTAGTGTTCTCGAGCGATCTGATCCGATGTGGTGGTCTGGTCATTTGAGGGAATTGACTGAGACATGGTGAGACAATAAATGGGGTCAAAAAGGATGTAAGACTTGTTTGATGAGAAGTGGGATCCACTTGGGAGTAAGTGGGATCCACTTGGGAGCAAGTGGCTCGGGGTCGTGTTGTTGTGTATGATAATTCAGGGACAATTGAGATGTGTGTTGTAAGATAGAAGAGTTGGATGACAAGATAAAGGTTGGAGAGGTTTGACATGAGGATGAGGAGATGGTTCTGTCTTGTAGGAACGAGTGTGGCTAGGTATTGTGGACTCTTTTGGATATGTTGGATGTGTACAGGACGAGTGTGGTCTGCCCTGCAGACGTCTGGGTATATGGACTTGGATATAGCGTCGGGTCTGCTGCGTCTACGTAAGTGATGGACTTAAAAGGTGATGTGTGATGGAATCGTGGTCCAGTGGTCGCTAGTGTGGATATTCTATGATGGGTGAGGTAACATGGGTGTTTGGGTAACCGGCTAATGCCGATGTGATTAGTCGATGTGATTGAGGAGATACTGTACGATGGATGTGGTTGTGATGTACACGATGACGTTTTGGTGGTACACACCATGGTTATTGTTGAGTGTGATTGGTGCATGTATTTGAGCGATATGTCAGTAATGGTAATAGTGGTCGGACTCATTCCGATGCGAGTGGATATGCATCATGATGTTCTGGCAGAGGTGTTGGTGATTGGCTTCGTGGCGAGGTATGTTGATTGGATTGCTGATCGAAGTAGTCCCGATGTGATGGCTTTATCAAGCAGGTGGATTGGATCAAGGTGAACCGGAGTGATCATGGGAGTGGTACAGGATTCAATGATGATGTGAACTACATGCTCAGAGCCATGATTTAGCTAATGGGACCTTGATGTTGGGATGTGTGATCGGAGATGTGGGGTCATGATATACAGGTGTTCGATAGGGTCCAGTTGCAGACATGTGGCATGCGACGTGAATGATGTTCCCACAGCTTGATTGTGTGGGTGGTTAGTGGAACCACCGGTGAGATGGTTTGCCGAGTTGTTGGTGTAAGTGAATACGAGGTGACTCTGGTGGGATCGGCGCGGATCGCTGACGGAGTCGGCATGGATCGAGCGGATGTTATTAATACGAGTACCAAAGCTGATGGATGCCTATGAGGTGAGATTCGTGCATGTTGACGGCAGACTCTTGAGGGTGTGGATACGAGGAACACTTGACTCGAGAATGAGTCGAGATGGATGTGACTGGTAACAGTGGTGTCGTGGCGTACCTAGGGTTAAGAAGCCGTGTGTATCGGCTGGTACGAGATTAGAGAGAACTCAGAAATGAGTCAGACGTGAAAGGGAGATATGTTAACCCTCAGTGTGAATACGATGATTTCCAACTAGATCGAAAGTTGGTATGAGTTAGTCCACTTGGTAGAGATGTGGTGATGTCATGGATGACAATTTTGGTGACAACAGAGGTGACAGTTTGGGTACTGTCAGGATCAGAACAAGTTTGACAGGTAATGGACACCGGGTAGAAGACCCAGATGTGAGACACATTGGATTTCCCCAGTGAGATACGGGCGTACGTTATTCGGAATTTCGGGGACAAAATTCTTTAAGGGGGGAAGATTGTAACGACCCGTCTCGAAAACCGAGATTAAATTAGTGATTTATGACGGATTAGGGAAGTTAATCAGTAATTAGTTGGGTGATTTCGAACGAACGGTACGAAATGACGATTTTACCCCTAGAATGGGCAAAAGGTTGACTTTTAGTTCAGGCGTACAAATGGACTTCGACTGATGACTGTGACATAGTTCGAGACGTCACGAGTTCATAGACAGGTGGCACGTCCGATTCCGACATTCGAGGAAGAAGTTAGGACGTTCGAAAGTCTAGGGGTATTTTGGTAATTGGGTTAAAAAGGGTTAAACTGTTGACTTTTCATACCACATTGATTTTTCACGTAATTCGAGGATCGTTAGGTAGGTCTCGATTCCCTGAGTACAATGACAGGCGGCATGTTGTCATTTGGGTTTTAGACGGTTCAGTTACGAGGCTAATTACGTGAGGGGCAAAATGGTAATTTGTCATTTGAGGCATTCTGGTCATTTGGTTACATTGGGATCTGTGCCCAGTTAGATTTGGACATGTGGCTGCCTAGGGATGGTTGCCCACCAGATTCGGGACACTTGTCCCCTACTGGAAGGCTGTGGAAGCCTCTTCTCTGTCTCTCACCAGTTTTAAAACTTGGTTGCACGATTGTCAGGGAAAAAGAAAAAAGAAAAACAGAGACTGTGAGAGATTCTCCCATCCACGACTTTCAATTCCCATCCTTTGTCCTTGCTTTGTGACATAAACATCAAAGGGAGGTTGAGACAAGCAGAGTGAGACTAGTGGAGTGCACAGTCGTGCACGGTGGTAGACGGCTAGAGGCAAGCCGTGTGCCCTATTTTGAAAATTCGACAGTGGGCCTTCGTGTAAGCACATATTAACCCGTTCTAATCAATGGCTGATGATTCTGACAGTGAGACGAGTTCGATGAGCAGGGAATGGAAGGTTGCCATGGACAGTAGCCGTGAAAAAGGTGAAAGGAAAGTGCCGATGTAAAAATGGTAAATCATGATGTAGTAATGGTTGATCACTTTTGAAGATTAGAAACTGATTCTCAAGGTGCCAGAGGTTGATTGTGATCAAAATCAGGGCTTGAGATAGACAGGAGGCTTTGCAGAGGAAGGTTGTAGAAGACCAGTTTGATCATGGTCGAGAAGGTATCCCTCAGCCTTTCATTTCGTGTTTTGACACCGTAGATTAACAGGAAACACTTAGAGGAAGCTATAGGATTGAACAGAATTGAAAACGGATTAAAAATGGATGATTTAATAGGTTGAACCGTGGACGCCTGTTCAGCTGGACCGGGCTAGTTCGAACTGATTCAGACCGAGCTGAACTGAGGGATTGAACGTATGTTTAGCCTTCGTTTCACACGTGAGTGAGACGGGAGCATGTCTTATCCCTTAATTCTGGGGGATTGAGCGTGGGTTGTGTCATGAAGCCCACGCATAGGGCCTTTGGCCGGCGCGTGGGGAAGAATTTGGGGAAGTTTCCAACATGTAATTTCATCTTTTCGATGTAACGAATATTTTGAGACAATTTTCGAGTCGATCAGACATTGGTTTGATAGAGTTTGAGACGTCCGAAGGTTTAGGATCGAGTTTAAAAATAGTTAAAAATTCAAAAAAAAAATTATGGGACTTTAATGAGGGGTTATAGAAGTAGTTAGTAACCCTCTAGTGTGATTTGGATAGGTTTGTGAGTCCCGGTAAAGGTGATTAGCCCGTAGAGGCGTTTGGTGCACGTATCGAGGAGCAGCTTGGACTGTCTGTGAGTGGACTTTGCTTTCTAAATTGTGATGTATGCATAACTGTTTTACATGTTTTAAATACATGATTTGAGATACCTTGAGTACATATGTTTGTGGTATGTGGTATTTACGTATTTGCACGTATTTCAAGGTTTATTGTTTTATATCGTGCCTATACGTGCTGTGTTTTCAATGATGGTTTGATGAACTGGTTTTGAATTTGGAAATAGGGAATCGGGCATGAGACCCATTTGATTGGAAACCATCGGACTTGGAGTCCATTTGATTTTATGAGAAATCGGGCTGGAGGCCCATTTGAGTTACATGATTGGGTCGGGGGTCTCGTTGATTTACGAATTCGGGCACGGGGCCTCGTTATGGTTTATAATGTGATTTCGGGTCGGGGACCCTAAATGGAAATGGATTTACGATGGTTTTATGGAAAACCTCAGTGTAGCCCTTTGAATGGTTTTGAGATGAATTGTAAAATGGTTTTATGTATACCATCCTCACGAATGGTTGCCGTCCAGACGTTCCATAGTATCCTGGAGTGGCATGTTGTCTCCTCTAGACGTCTCGTAGTATCCTGGAGTAGTCATGAAGCATTGCCTGCGAGGGGTCATTGCACGGAGCGACCGACCCGTATAGTGACTCAGGAATAGGATTGCAGAAGGTTAAAACCTCCCCCAGGGAGGGTCATTGACCTGCAAGTCATTGACCTGGGTGGACCCTGGGGAGACTCGGGATTTGAGACCCAGAGTAGCACGCGTAGCTTGGAACCGTGACAGTGGTATTGGTTGTGGCATCTAGGATGCCAAGCATCAGGGATGCCGAGGATTGGTTTTGGGCTGAGACCCATATGTATTTGGCTCTAGGCTGAGACTCACATGTATTTGGTTTTGGGTTGAGTTCTCACATGATTGGTTTTTGGTTGAGTTCCCACATACTTTGGTTTTACGGGTTTGGCCAAGGCCCTAATGATTTAAGGAAGGAAATGGAATTGATTTGATTAATGAGAAATGGTTTTCGAATGCATGCATACTTTTTAGTGAAGGGCATAAATGTCTTTTTATAAATGTGTTTTCAATTAAATTATTGGTTTCATCCACTCATAGTTTTTAATGGTTTTTAATGCCCTTCAGGTTGATCGCGGATGCAGGATATAGCAGAGACCGAGACATCACACTCCTCCTCCGATCCTGGCGCACTCTGGAAGCCCCGTGTGCGCTAAGGTTTGAATTATCCCTTGTCTGACACTTTGTGTTAGACGAGATCAGGCACGTCCCACTATAATGCAGGGGGATTTGGGACGGGTCCTAACAATACAAATATGATAATAGCGACCACTACACAGATCAGAAAAGCTATGAGGTGATGATTATACCCTTTAACCGAGTTTACATGCTCTGGTATTCTAGAGGAGAGTTGATAGTGAGCTCAACAGGTTTGGAGCTGGACATGTACGTAGGGTCATGCATGCAGGTACATTGGGTTATGAATGTATGCGGCACTGTGTTTATACTTCAATGATTCTTTGATTGGTGTAGGTGACCTCTAGGCTATCCCTATTTCCCTCCAATGTGGGGAAACATTGTGAGCTAGAGTTGGGAAGAGTGAGAGATGAGAGGGTTGTCTTCAAAAGGTAACTATGAGGTGGCTAGCCTCTAAAAAGGTTTTAGAGCTAATGACATAAATTCAGATTGATGGGATGACAGGACCCATCCCAATCCCCCCGGGATTAACTCGGGATGGCCCTGCTCCCGTCTAACACGAAGTGTCAGACATATTTCCGACCTTTGCCCTCCCGGGCTATCAGAGTACGCCAGGATCCGGAGGAGGCATGTGATATCTCGGTCTCTGCTACAGTCCACATCGTATCCAACCTAAAGGTTATTAAAAACAGAAAGACTGTGAGTGGACAAAAATAAAGAGTTTATAAAAACATTTCATCAAAGACCTTTATACCCTCCACTAAAAAGCATGCATGCCTAGTAAAACTATTTATCCAATCACATATGTTAAAACATCCATATTTAGGGTCACAACCCCAAGTTCCGTAAATCCATGTCACACGGGCTCCTGCCCAAAACCATTTACTGAAAACCATAACATAAGAACATATGTGGGATCTCAGCCCAAATCCATTTATCATCGTAAAACACAATTTCCCAAGCCAATTGAAATCATGTTTATCCATTATATTTCATATCCAAGAACCTGTCACGGTAAATATAAAGCTACGCGCGTGCTAACCGGGGTCTCAAACCCAAGTCTCTCCAGGGTCCACCCAGGTCAATGTCCGTAGATCAATGACCCTCCCTGAAGGTAACGAACCATGCCCATCCTGAGAGTAAGGAACCCAACAGGAGGGCGACTCCACTCAGTCAGTGCTCCGTGACTACTCCGGGGGTCCACTCAGGCCAACGACCCTCCCCGAAGGAGACAATCATATATAAAGGATGGAATATGAAAAACCGTTTGAAATCATTCTTCAAACCTTTCCAGGATTCATGCCCGGCCCCCATAAGCCGTCATAATCCATAAAATCCTTTCATGGGTTCATGCCGGTTCCCATAAACCGTCATGACCCGTAAATCCATTTCAAGGGTTCATGCCGGTTCCCATAAACCGTCATGACCCATAAAAACCATTTGTAATACATAGTTGGGCGCTAGGCCCGAATCCAAATAGAAACTGGGCCTCTGGTCCAAATCGTAAACCAACTGGGCCTCCGGCCCGATTCCGTAAATCAAATGAGTTTCGAACCCGAGTTTACCTTTTCGAATCCAAAACCATTTCATGAAATCATATCCAAAACCATAAGTATGGAAAATCAGTGTAAAATCGGAAAACCTCGATTTACGTGCAAGCACGTAAATCGCCTTGAAATACGTGAAACCATATAATTTACAAGTATCCAAATCAAAATCATCAAATCACATTCATTATCCTTTTGGAAATCGAAACTCATTTCATTCAGACCAATAAAGACGTACGGACCCGTATAGGCACCGTATAGGGCCGAAACCTCGAAATACGTGCCTACACGTAACCACACATCCAAATGCACTCATGGCATCACAAACAAGTATTTAAAACATATAATAAATATTTATGCATGCACCAATTTAGAAAACAAGGTCCACTCACAGACCGTCCTAGCTGTCGCCTCGATTTGCGTGTCATAGGCTATCCCGAGCCGATCGCTATCACCGGGACTCCCAAACCTGTCCAAATTTTAATAGAAGGTTACTAACTACTTAATTAACCTCCCATCAAATCCCCGTAATTTTTCCGAACTTTTAGCTATTTTTAAACCGATCCTAAACCTTCCAACACCCCAAAACCTATAGAAACGATGTCCGATTGACGCGAGTCAGTCCCAAAATCTTCGTTATATTGAATAGAAGATTTCATATGTTGAACAATTTCCCAAATTATAGCCCACGCGCCCGCACGGAAGTGACTGAACTAGTCTTTGGGCTTAAAGAATCGCTTCGCACCTTCTGTCTTCTTTTCTTACGGATATCCCCAATAGTCAAGATTATTCATTCAGGGCGCTCGGCCGGTGCTCCTTTAAAAAACCAGAACCACATTGATTCTATCAGCCCAAGGCTTCAACAATTCGCTTCCTCCCCATCTCTGAATAGCTGGACGGGAATATGCGAATAGCGAGGGCCTTCCCACCACGCGAAGTCAAACCTCGCCGGGGAGAGAGAGTAGTTCAGTTCAATCAGACCAAAGAAGCGAGGGATGAGCTTCCCATTTCTCTTTTTATTTGGAAGACGGGCGTTGCGTTCGGTTCGAAAGGCATGGTTTTCAGTATGTCTGAGGAAGCTAGGGGATATTCTAACCAATAGGATCTGGCTGCTAGTATATAGTATAATAATATCTTTCCTGCTAGCAGCATAAAGAAAGGAATTCTTATCGCTTAGCGCTTGTGCTGAGGAAGAAATATAGTTCAGAAGCTCAGCCGAAGTAGAGTTGTTCAGTCGCTTTCTCTATGAATACTTCATAACCTCAATCCGTGATCGGGAATGAGCGAGAATAGAAAGGAAAGGATGTATGGAGAAAGACAATTACAGCTGCCCTTATTCCATTAATTTCACTTTTTTCGAAGATGATCCATTCTTTGATAAAGGAAAGAGAAGACGTTACGCCGAATCGGAGGCTTATAAGGAAGCACCTTCGGGAGGGGGACATCCTCAAGGACGAATCCATGTTGTATATTTGAAAGAGGTTGACCCCCTTGCTTCTCTCATGTTACAATCCTCTTGCCGAAAAAAGAGAAGCCTCTAGAGATCTAGTTTCTGTAGCAGCTCAAGAGGCGCTTCCGCAGGCGCCCGATACACAAGCTATGGAATGGAAGCGAATGTGAACTATGACCCCTTGACGCCGTTCTGGCGCTCCCTTTTTTATGGGGAGCTGTCGACTTTGGCATTCTAATTCGCTGCGCCTTCGTGGGTCTCCGCTTTCCAGCTAAGCAAGTGATAAAGGAGTAGCTGATCCCTTTGTCTGCCGCACGATACCGGGGAGGCCTTCTTTTAGCACCGGTAGCTATGAGTCAGTCGGGGTAGTCACTCCCAAGAGAAGGTAAAGATACCAATTCATGATTCCAGTTCAGAAGGACTACATTCAATCGAAGTTTAGGATGGAGCTATCACTAATAGACAGATGGTCCATGAAATTGGTACTAGGCCATGTGAGGCTTCCTATTTTGGTATGTTTTTCTCTGTTTTAACGATCCGGAATTTTACACATCTATGATAGGAGGACGGGACGGCACCGTGATCGTGTATCCACATGCGTCCTCGGAAAGCACTCAGCTAAAAGCATGACAGCAATCCCAGCCCGCAATTGATATGATATAAAACAAGCTTACTTACTAATAAAGCGGCAACAAGCACCTTCTTCTCAAAAAGTAAAGGGACTGGAACTGCTTCCGCATCTGGTACTCCCCAACCTTGTCTATCTATCCTTAGAAGTAGGGCGAGTGTCTAAAGACCGGGTTATCTCTCGGAATCAGGTACGCGGTCTACTGTAAACAGTGCGGAACAAGCACGATTGTAAGTTGATTTATCCAGCGCTAGGACTAGAAAAAGAGTGAGAGTTCGTCCTACATCATAAGCCTCTGTTTCTCTTTAAGTAGGAATTCCCGATCTATACCAGAAGGGCAGATGAGTTCTTCTTTAGAGAACTCTGTTGAAGCCAAAGATGTTGTAGAAGACTCTTCAAAGTCTTCAACTCCAGGCCGTTTTATTAAGTGGCTCACCGCAATCACAAGGGCTGGGAGCCTTATGAAGACTGCAAACACCGTTAACAAAGGTCTGCTCCCTTAATTATGTCCGAGGAATTCACCTCTGGAAGCGGGCTAGTCCCCGAAAATGCTCGTTAAAGTTGGGGCTCAAAATCTGACAATGGGCGCTCAAAACAGACTATGTTGCCAGAAAACAGACTCTCTTTAGAACATAGTTTGGTAAGAGAGTATGGTGCACTGCTATGATAGAAAGTGGGTATCAGTCGCAGAAGCCTTTGGCTGGAGCTTGTTAACATTAAATCGATGATTAATGGGGACTGACATGGGAGACTTCAATGCTGTTCTTGGGGCTCATGAAAAAAGAGGGGGTGTTCCTCCTAACCGCCTATCTTGTGAAGACTTTAGAAGAATGTCAGATGATTGTGAACTGGATCCAGAGAAAGACAGACCTACCTACCAGTTCTAAGTGGCAAGATCAATCAAACAAAATAGACTCAAGAGAAGGGCCTGTTTTATTCTTCTTATCTCATCGTATACATCGTAATATAACCCTTTTTTTCAAATCAGAAAGTACCCTTTCTATTCTGTTCGGCCACATTCTATTCTGACTTCTGGATTGCCTGTAGAAAAAAAAAAGTCTTTTCCTTCCCTTTTCCTTTCTCTTTATTTTTGTCTTTTTTCTTCTCCTTGTCAGGAAGGGACCATGACTATAAGTTGGAAGAATAGACTAAAGGAAGTCTTTCTAACCAACAGAAGCAGCCGTTGGAGCAGAAGTTTCCCCCCTCTCCCTAATGAGCAAGTAACCTATTCCCAACTAACCGCCTTCCACACAGCAGAGGGGGTTAAGCCCTTCATACTGATACAATACTTCCCCAAAGAAAGGAGAAAGAGTTTTGATTCGAGGCTGATCCCTTTTTTCTTTGCCTTTACGAGTTGAGTAGACAAAAAAAAGCTTTCTCCTTATTTAAGGTTATAAGACTCTAATGGCAAAGCGTCCGTTCACGGGTCTTTTTCTTCTTTTTTGAATCGAGATTGGGTTGGTGTTCAGTGTACCGCTCCGTGGGTACAAGATCGAAAAGAATGCATTGGATGGATGCCCGGGCATTGAGAAGGAAGGTTCCGAAGAAAGATGGGAAGGTTCGTATGTCTATGGATTTCCGAAACTTAAACAAAGCAAGCCCCAAGGACGATTTCCCCCTTCCGCACATTGATCTATTAGTGGATTGGGTCTTTGTAACTAGTTGCCTGCCTGAAAATTCTTTCCATTTTTCTTTTAGACGTCAACCTTGCTGGCGCGGAAGCTACCGCAACTAAAAAAAATGAATGAAGGAAGCTCAGAGGAATCTCGTCGTCTTACCTCTGGAATGCCGTCGATCGGAGCCTCATTCCTGATCTCCTTACTCTAACAAGTAAGCAAGTAAACTACCTTTTTATAATAATAAGGTAAGCTTCATAGCTCCAACCTAGACAAGGCGCTTTTATGCCCTTTTTTTAGGTTGGGTTGCTGGATACGGGATCCTCGTAGTAGGCTGGACCAACATCCAGCCGAGAGAGGGTTGTTAGAAGGAAGTGCAGCTTGATTGTAGGAAAAAAGGGAATCAACTTGTTAGAGTAAGGAAGAGAGGAAAAGGGTGCTGTCATCTATCTCGACCAGTTTCCCGAGGCGTTGGAAATCCAGACCGGCTCAGAGAATCACTGGCGCTATTTAGCCCTTGGTTTCGCCAACAAAGAAGTCATCCTTGACGACCGATTGCCCCATTTTAGCCTACAAGTACATAGGGGCAAGGATAAAGGCTGCCCCCCGCGGCTCCTCTATTCTTATATTTGAATTCCGTCTCTAAGCTTCCCCTTTAGTGCCCGCTGAGACTTATTTCCTCTCGACTATAGTTGAATGGAAGTTTCATTTCCTAAGTCTAAAAATCCATGGAGCACACCATGTTGCATTCAGGTAGATCGTCATCTTCTTTTAACCCCAGGAGAGAGATCCGGAGCAGAGGAAAGAGATGGACCGGGTCTGTAGGGAAAAAAAATGCTTTTTTAGAAAGATTGCAGGGGCGCTCACGTTTTTTGGCTCCTTCCAGGCCCGGAAGTTCGCTTCTGGCACTGGAAGGGCCAAGGGCTGGCTAAAGGATGAAACTCGGTAGGGGGTTGATGTAACTCTGGTGCATGCTTCTGACACTTAATGCACTTCTTGGCATAATCTTCCGCTTCTCCCAATAGATACGGCCAGAAATCTATCTCCCCGCCTCAGAACTTTCTTGATCGACGAAACGAGTTATTGCCTTTAAGGGTTCTTGCCCGAGATGAGTTATTGCCATTTCATTTTTACGGGGGAAAGGAACAAACTTTAGTTGACGGAAAGGAAATGTATACTGATACGTTCAATCTCGTCCCAACATAGCCCCCAGCCATCTCCTTACGATGATTCCAAATCCAGGATAGGAAGAAAAAGTTATTCCGATCGAGAAAAGCAAGCAAAGAAGCAGCAGGATGCATCTGCCTTTACGATATTTATTATATTTAGTGCGTTTCAGATATAGCACGTCCCCCCCTAATAGTGAAAATCCGCGCCTTCTATTTAGTTTACTGCCGAAAGTAAAATTGGAGGAAATATGAGTCAAACAAAGGTTTAAATGAAAGGATCGAACGGAAAGGAAGGACTGTGGAAAGGGGAACGACATGTGAAAACTTGCTCTAAGGGGAGGCTTCTTCTATCTCGGGGAAGCCCTTCTCTCGCTTGCTTCTTTTGAGTCTTTTTTTGCCTATTTGGTTACTAGTCCAAAGGAATTCTTAAACGTCCCTCCATTCCAGACGAGAGAGCTCAAGTCTGATTAGCCTGATCCACCATCTCGAAATGGAGACTATGAGAGCTTTGTGTGCTCTGGTCTATAGCTTGTCGTGCTTTGGTTACGTATGGCGGGCTGTGGTTGGCTTCGCTTGCCTCCAGAACTCTTACCGTACGGCTACCTTGTTCCTCCTTAACTCAGCCTTAAATGAAATGAATTAAAAGAAAGAGTTTAGTAATGCCTGGTTCCTTCCCCGCCCTGGGTTTGTGCACAAAAACGCCGGGACGCAGGCTCCCGAAGAGGGAAGCCCTTCATGCGAAAGTTGACCAACTTCTTGATCAATTGTTTTTGCTCACCATCCAAGCCCCACATATAGCTTAGAATTTCCGAGCAATTGGAAGCCGCTTTCGATGACGAGGCCGATAAATTGATATTACGCGATCGTTACTGTCAAGAGTGCACAGAACACTATTTATCGTCTTCTACACACAGCTGGTTCAGGTGGCCGGTTCACCTGGTTTGGCCGATCCAACTGGACCGGCGTGACCGGTTCACGACCATAGACACCCCATTTTTCATCCTAGTTCTTCCTTTTTGATTCATTTCTTCCTATTGTCATGCTTTCTATCCATTTCAATCCTTAAACGCAACCGAAAACTTCTAAAACCCTTCGTTTGATTTTGAACCAAACGGTTCAAGTTTCCCAAAATTGCACCATGGTTGTACAGCCGTCCAACCACCCTGGAAACCTTCTTATTAAGTCCCTAGAAACCTAACAATCACTTCCTAGGCACCCAAAAGCAACCATAATGCAAGAATTGAAAAATGGAAAGGATTGGGCTTTACCGAGCACCCTCTCGGGTTCGTGGCTCCACCGCCCACGGCGGCGCCGTCCTGGGCCGGCCACCACATCCATGGTCTTCCTCTCACTCTCTGGTCCTCCCAGCTGGTCATGGGTTGAAGGTTGGATGGGTTTGGGTTGCACAAAGATGGAGAGAAATGGTGAGATCGGGTGGTTTGGGTTTGTGTTTGAAATGAAGAAAATAAAATGGATGGTCGATGCATGAATATGTGTAGGAATGTCCAGTGGATGGGTGACACTTGTCACTCATCCATTGGGCCTCCATTAAATATCTGGGCCCCACTAAAGTCCAAAAGTTAACTTATTTCGTAATTCGTGCAATAGTGCACTTGAACTTCCGTGAACAGTAACTTCGCCGTCGAATGTCCAAATTCGGCGTGCCGCCTGTCTATGGATTCGTATCATCCTTATCTACGTAATAGTCCTCGGTCCTCGGCCATCGGACATCCTGGTCAAAAAGTCAACTATTTGGCCCTTTTAACCAAAATTACTAAAATGCCCCTAACCTTCCGAACGTCATAACTTCCTCCTCGAACGTCGGAATTGAACGTACCACCTGTCTATGAATTCGTGACGTCACGAACTACGTCACGGTCATTGGTCAAAGTTAATTTGACCTCCCGAATGAAAAGTCAACGTTTTGCCACGACTAGGGGCAAAACGGTCATTTTACATCGTTCGTCCGATTTCGCCAAACTAATCACGGATTAGCCTCACTAATTGTGATTAGTCACTAATCTAATCTAGGAATTTACGACGGGTCATTTTGTTGGGAGCCTCAATGCTCCGTAGAGAATCATAAAAACGCGTCCTGAATATAAGTTGGCCATGTTTTATGTTATAGTAGTGGAACTAAAGAGGTGTGCTCTAATATGAAACTAGGGAAACAATATGAAGCAGTATCACAAGAAGATAGCCAAAAGGTGAAGATAGTTAGGTCCATTCTAGAGGGCTTGTTATGTGGTGCTAGTGATGCTCTAACAGAAGATAGCACTGGGAAGAAATTTTTTGGTGCCATAGGCAGTAGTGACACACTAGTTGAGAATTTGGATAAAGTTCCATAAGTTTGTAAGCTCATGTACGGTACTCACTAAAATGAGATCCCTATTGGGATAGGGTGGATGATAGAATATATGCAGTGTTGAGGGTTATGAAGAGGTAATCAAAGTACCACTTATCCATCTCGCAGATAACGAAGATAGATGAAAAGGAGGATCATGAGGTGAACCAAGGGCTCAGCGGTGTCGAGATGATATCAGTTGATGTGCAGAAGGGCCAGGAATGCTGAGTGGTGCCTAAGAAAGGCAATCAAGGTACACAGAACCCATGTAGCTTGGTGCTAGAGGAAGTGCTGGGTGGTACGCAAGAGACATAACCAGTGGATGACACTAGTAAGAAGGCTGGGTGGTACTCAAGAGGCACAACCAGTGCATGACACTAGTAAGAAGGCTGGGTGGTACTTAAGAAGCACAACCAGTGGATGACACTAGTAAGAAGATTGATAATGGGTGTGATTTCGAGCATGTAGGCTGATCAGTTCTCTCCCTACAGGGTACCACTAGTCTGGTAAAAGAGGCTGGGTCGTTGTCCATGTTGAAGGCAAGTGTAGGTTGGCAAGGCTCCATGGTACTAGGCGCCGAGTGTACACTTAAGGTATGCTGCAATCAGAACCATAGTATAATACTTCTTGATTGATATGGAAGCCATTGAGGGATAGCGAGTCTTTGTATTAACATATGCTAGGTCGAGAGTTGA
Organism: Prinsepia uniflora; assembly: GCA_032719365.1. Taxonomy (NCBI): domain Eukaryota; kingdom Viridiplantae; phylum Streptophyta; class Magnoliopsida; order Rosales; family Rosaceae; genus Prinsepia; species Prinsepia uniflora. The sequence goes on along the minus strand of CM064874.1, from coordinate 51,838,831 downwards.
TCATCCATGAGGTAAGATCATTTGTGGAGTTCAAGTACATATAAAAATTTATTTGATAACCTATAGAAGAGTGGGTAGGCTAAGAGTAACGCTCACAATGGGTACTAGCCTTGTCAGTGCAGGTACATGCGTTAGGCCCTTGGCCATATTTGTGAATAAGATGAATATACAAAAATGGTGGGTCTGCCTGACCAGTGTCGTGTCCTTTTGAGGCCTTCCAACTTAAACTTAGTAGTGTTTCTTAGTTGCATATTTGATATTTTTCATATGTGTTTAATCATTGAGTTTGGAAAAAGGGGTTGTTGTTGTTTTGCTCCTTTTCTTAAGTACTTGTGTGGGTGGTTGGTGAGACATGTGTATATGATTTTCAGAAGTTTGATTTTTTTGGAATTGTACTAAGTTACAGATAAGGCATTTAGTATGTGTACTTGTGTATGCTAGGCCATTTAGACTTTAATGGAAAATGATAAAGTAAGTAATAAGTGAGAATTGCCTAGTTGCAAATAATGCATTGGAAAAAATGCTCAGTGTTAAGATGCAAAAACCTGATTAAAGGTATTGTGTCAAGTGGTAGTGCGTCATGGGGGCAGGCGGGTGTACTGCATACTGCCACAATCTTGCCCTTGTAGAGGTAGTTGGGTATAGGGCGTGTAGCCAGCCATGATTGGCATCCAGGGTTTGGATAGAATTTTCCATGATTCTAATTTCATCGAAGAATTTTGAGGGATATAACTAATGGATAACTAGGTCATCTCTTTTCATATATGACAGGTGGAAAGCACATTGTCCAATTGAAATATGAGGGTTGTAAAGTGTATCACCCATTCCATAGAGGATAGTTGGAGAGCTAGTCATCCATTCAGTAGGGACCATGTCCTCCACCAGGTGGAGAGCGATTCATCCGGTAAGTGAGGTGTAGTTAATCCAGCATGTGAGGAATGTTTCATCCAACATGTGGGGAGTAGTTCATTCATCACGTGGTGCATAGTTCATCCAGCATGTGAGCAGGGTGTCCTTCATATTTGGAGCATGACGCCCGTAGACGAAGATCGCTTGGATAGGCTTGGCGGTACCTCGAGTAGGTTAAGCCATTAGCTGGTACCCTCCTTGCCACTAGCCATATGCTAGTTGGTTGTTTTATTGATTGTAAGTGGAGTTCATGGAGAGTTGTAAGGTGGTAGGTCCCTAGGAATACAATTGTGTGAGGGCATCATATGCTCATTTTCAGGTAGGATATGTAATATTTTGGAAGATCATGTTGCAGTTCTGTGATAGCCTTAGGTGCCTTGGTGGTAGAAGTACCTGTTGTGCAAATGGTCTGGGCATGAACCAAAGTGGTGAGGGGTTTAGCTAGTTGTCAGTGGATAAGTGAGATATACTAGAAAGGCTTTCAAGAGCAAGTTATATCCATGGTGTACATCATCATGGTTGGCTAGAAGAAATATCTACATATTGCCTTGGTGGACATGATATTTTTTGTCATGTGGGTGCTACATATATCCTTATGATAGCTCTGAGTATTAGTGGTCCTTGGTCGAGTGTTAAGCATGTGATAAAGGCATGGAGAATCCTTACATCCACTGTTGTCTATTGACAATGTAATGTCAAGTTGATTTGGACTTGACCCTTTCAACCTTAACAGGACCCAGTAGAGGAGTACATTTGTGAGATAGGGAAGGGTTAGGTGATGTAGGCATATAATTTGGGGTCCTTTGGTTGGAAGTAATTAGTGAACTGAATGAATACCAGTTTATGAGTTGCTCCTCAAATGGATGGAATTGGGGCCTAAGTCATAGGAAATCAGTAGGGTGGCTAGTTGGACCTCTATCTTGGCCCTATTTTTGGAGGCGTAAAAGGTAAAATATAAGGTATATTCCAAAGCGTGGCCCTTAGTGTAACGACCCATCCCGAATTTCGGGACTTATTTATTAATTAATTATGGATTTAGTATGATTAATCGAGGATTAATCGAGAAGAATTGGACGGACGGTGTAAAATGATTGTTTTACCCCTAGATGAGGGTAAAATGTTGACTTTTGACTCGGGGAGTCAAACATACGAGGACCGATGACCGTGACGTAGATCGGGACGTCACGAGCCCGTAGACAGCGGCACGTCGAAAATGGACGTCGAATTGGAGAGTTATGGTCACGGGATCGAAATCAGGAACTTACGTCTCGGGATCCTAATTATATATTAATTAAATCAGATGGACAGATATTTTATATGGGGCCCTTGGATGAGTGACATGTGTCACTCATCCCATTGGTCCTTTCCCTTAAATTGTGGATCTAATGTATTAAAATATTAGTTTATTTTATTTTATTACTTTATTAATTTTCCCTCTCATTTCTCTCTCTTCTTCCTCGTGCATGATATCTTCATCATCTTCTTTATTCTCTTCTTCAACCGTGAACCCCCAAACACTATCCCTCCAAACCTCACCATTAGTGTTTAGCTTGTTAATGAAAAAGGGAGAGTGGAGTGAGAAGAACTGGACGATAGCATTGCGGCGGGCCGTCGTGCTGGGTGGTCGGAAAACACGTCGAGGTATGGTTTTGATTCAAAAATTGAAAGTGGGATTTTATGGTTTATTGGTCGAATTGATGGACTAAGCTGTGATCTATGGACTTGGACAAATCTAAGGACTCGATTTCGAAGGTAATGGTGGTCGGAGTCGACGGCAGAACGGAGTTGCAGGGGCCGGTTTCTGTTCCTCTTTGAACAGGTATGATCCTAACCTTGTTTCGTGATTTTGAGCCCGTAGACCGATTAGGAAGGATGAGACGAAGCTATAGGGAGAAACAGGGAGGTGTTTGGGGGTCGGACGGCGGAGAACTGGTAAGGTCACGATGACCCAATTGCAGGTTCCGCCAGAGTTCAGGGATGACTAATGATGTCATCCTGCTGATGTCATCATGTCAGATCTGAAAATTTCAGATAGACATGTCAACCATAGACCAATGGGAGCATGACACGTGGCACTATCAGGGTTGTCAATGCTGATGTTATGTTGACGTTAACGTTGACTTTTTAACAAGATTGACTTTTACGTTGACCAGGCGCGTGGGGGCACGTGGGCTCGAATTTTGAGATGGACTCATTATCATTTTAAAGGTTTCGACGATTCGGATCCAGTGGTGGTGGTTTCGGGTCGATTGGAGATTGTTAGGTTGGTCAAATCGAGGTTTTTCATCTCGTGAATCTTGTTCGGGAAACGTTGAATTTTTCTGGAAAGTTTAGGGTTCTTGATATGGACTTGTATAGGTTAGTAGTAACCTTTGGGTATGATTTGGACAGGTTCGTATGACCCGGAGAGGTTGGATTAGCCGAAGAGGCTTATGGCACGCATATCGAGGCGGCATCTAGGACAGTCTGTGAGTGGACATTGATTTCTAAATTGTGGTGCATGCATAAATGTTTTATATGTTTCATATATATGATTTCTACGAATATGATTGTGGTATCGGTGATTTACATGTTTGAATGTATTTCATGGTTTACGGTTTTCTATTGTGTTTATATTTGCTTGTATGTCAATAATGGATTGAAGAACTGATTTCGGATTTGGGAATATGGAATCGTACTTGAGAGCTGTTTGAATTATGAACTATCGGACTTTGAGTCTATTTGATTTAATAAGGCATCGGGCTGGGGGCCTAGTTGGTTTACATGATCGTGCTTGAGGCCCAAGTGGTTTATGATATCGAGCATGAGTCCCATTATGGTTTATAAATATGATTTCAAGTTCAGAGACCCTAAATGGATTTGGATTTGAGAAATTGGATTTCTGGGTTTATGATGGTTTTATGGGAAATCGGGCGTAGACCCTTTGAAAGGTTTGAAAGGTTTTGAGATGATTTACGAAAGGTTTTCTACTATAACATCCTTTTATCTATGGATTGTCTCCTCTAGGGAGGGTCATTGATCTGCGAACATTAACCTGGGTGGACCCTGGAGTAGTCACGGCGCACTACCTGAGAGGGACTTCCCCTGTGGGGTAGCTCCCGATCAAGAGGGCATTTATGGATTATGACCCCAGAGAGGGTCAATGATCTGCGGACATTAACCTGGGTGGACCCTGGGGAGACTTGGGACTTGAGACCCCGAGTAGCACACGTAGCTTTGGAAACCATGACAATACTGATTGTGACATCGAGGATATCAGACATCAGGGATACCGAAGATTGGTTATATGGTATTTGGTAAGCATGAATTATTTCATTTATGAAATGGTATTTCTGTGTTTATGGATTCATGTTTATGGATTTGGGCAGTGGCCCACTTTATTTTGGATTTACGGATTTTAGTATTCTATGGTTTTAGTCCGAGTTTCCATATATACGGTTTGGGCTATGACCCTAATGATTGATTTAAGTAAATGGTTTGATTTCTGGTTTTCGAATGGATGCATGCTTTTTAGTGAAGGGCATAAATATCTTTTTAAATAAATTTATTTTATGAACTTATTGATTTTCATCCACTCACAACTTTTAATGGTTTTTAATGCCCTTCAGGTTGATCACGGATGCAGGCTGTAGCAGAGATGTAAGACCCGTGTCCTGGAGGGAACGGTGAACAAGGTGTGCCTTAAAGGTGTAGGCACACACCTATCTAGCACTAGGCCTTTTGGAAGCTCAAGTGGCTTTGGGGGGGATTGGAACCCCAAAGTTAAGCGAGTTGAGGCTGGTACAATTCCATGATGGGAGACCCCCTGGGAAGTTGCACCATGAGCTCCCGAAAACAAAACCGTGAGGGCGAGGCCCAAAGCGGACAATATGGTGCTAGATGAGTCAGGTCCTAACCGAGGAGGGTCGGGTCCTGACAAGAGACCTAGACATCGCACTCCTCCAGCGATCCTGGCGCGCTCTGGAAGCTCTGGTCGGGCTGAGGTTTTTAGTTATCCCTTGTCTGATGTTTTGTGTCAGATGGGAGCATGGCACATCCCGCGATAATCCTGGGGGGATTGGGATGGGTCGTGTCACTTAGGGGTGGTGAAGGCTTAATCTAGCTCCATAACCTCTTTTGTTGGACGAGTTATCCATGCAAAGTATTGAGAGGAGGCACATAAAGGGGGTAGTCTAGCTCGATAGGCCTCTTAACTAGGAGATCAGAATTATTGAGTTGTGGTAGCACCTGATGCAAGGGTGCATTCATCATGATTTGAATGGTATGAACTTGAAAATGTGGGCACAACTTCATAGCTGAGGTGACCAGGGCTAGCATCAGCTTCTCTATACCCGGGTACCAAACCTCGACCCTAATTAGTGACTAGAGGATATAAGAGACTGGGCGTTACTCAAAACTATCATGATGTGGGGCTTTCCAGGCATTTCTTAAAGGTGGCGAATATTGTAGAGCACTCCCTAGTCCATGTAATGATCAAGCATGAGCCTTTGAGTGCCTTCAAGAATGAAAGACAACGGTTGGTGGAATGCAATATGAGGGGCTTGAGGAGAGCTACCTGATTGGTACAACCTCATGTTGTAATTTTTTTTTGTAGCATGATAAAGGTGGTGGTTCAGCTACCTACGTGGTGAGGTTCAACATAATTAGCATGTCATCAGTGCAGACTTTGATGGGTTTTCCCTAGGTGGTTTGCGCTATTAGCATGTCATTGATAGGTGGTCCGTATATATTCTAGGCCAAAGAGTATGTCGTGATAGCAATACTAGCCTTTGTCTGTTATGAAGGAGGTTTTCTTTTGACCATATAGGTGCATACTCAATGGCTCGTGGTCAACGGTGGCGTCTACTAGCTGATCAATCCACCCATTGTCATGACGACAAGAGATACCCAAGTTGGGTATGCAACATCCTTTTGTACGATTTGGATTTACCTAGTGGTACCGCGATGTCCGCATGACATCATAATGCTCTTAATCGTATGATATCATTTCTTGGATAACTGGTTCTCTCTGTAGGTTAGCACTAGGGTGGTATGTCATCGTTTCAATATTGATGTCAGCCATAACTCAGAAGGACCATGCAACAATGGTTGTATTGGCTTGTGTTAATAAGAACAAGTAGGTTATCACTACCCATTTAAGAATTTTCTCGAAGCATGCACCTCGTTAGTCTTCCCAATGTAGTAGTGGTCAAGGCTTAGTAACCACTCTTATAAATAGGGTACCGAGGTAGACGACATGGATTCTCCTATTTTGGTGATGTTAATGAACGTGGTCCTTTTTGTGCACATATGTATGGTCGACACATAATGTATGTGTTGATGGCTAGTCACCTCTGACCATTCCAACTTTTATCATGGGAATTTCTGTGTACAATATGATATAGCACATAATTGTATCCAACTCCACTACGGCGAGTTCTGCGATCAGTGTAAGCTGCAGGTGACCCAGGGGATCTATGCTAGCTTTTCCAGTACCTGGGCCATGATTCCTTGTGGATCATTGTATAGTTAGCAGGTCTCGACCACCAACTTCTAAAAAAATGATGTCCATCTCCACTCGACCCTCCTCTTTTTGATCGGTAGGAACAAATGCCCTACGTACATGGTGTGTTTGTTCTCCTATATTGATGTCCTTACATAAGCCTTGCGGTTCCAATTAGAGGATTCCAAGAGATCTTTTCATCCTAAAATGGCAACTATGAAACACCTAGACGAAGGAGTGATTGTCAGGGTTTGAGATGGTCCCTTGGTAAAATAGGCATCAATTTTTCCCTTTAGTTGTTGGTCATTATTAGTGTGGTAACCGCATATGCGATGCTATTGGAAGTATGTTGAGTCATTTCTCCTCCCTTGGAACTGGTGGTTCATGGATTGAAAAGTAGGCAGCTCTTTTTCAGTGTTGTTAAAATCTTCAATATTAGCAGTGGTATATAATTATAGTAATTTAGGGTCTTTCCATGGCTGTAGCCACTTCTGTTGTGAGTGAATCCTTAGTTATAATGCATTTTTTTTTACTAGGTTGGCCATAGTAACTTCCACTTGCTTCAGCCATGTTCTAACCAATGGTTCTTTTTGGCAAGTGGTGATAATTGGGTGGTAGCCTTTGTTGTATCATTGGGTTGTTCAGTAAGGCTTTAATCAGTGGCCTTGTCGAGGAGGTCCATGTAGATTTATTTTGTAAGGTGCTAATGTTAGTGGTTGTAAAGACGTAGACGATCCAATGGTGGGTTGGTTCCCTCAAGGTGGTAGGGAACGCACACTAGCGATTGGCCTTATTAGTGCTTCAACCTTCCATGGTGTAACTAAGGCTATCGAGATGGTTGAAATGATCAATAAAGCCAACATAGGAGGAGATCTTCAGTGGTACACCTCTAGGGTGTATCCTCTATTAATGAAATCTTACACACTTTCTAACTCGTTGTTTTGTGAGCCCTCTAAGTGGTACCTCTTCACAAAAGGAAAATTTATGTGGTACTTCTTAGCAAGAGTTCGGTAGAGGAACTTTTCGGTGGTACCTTTGCATATGAGTTCGCAAGAGGAAATTTCAATAGTACCTCTGCATATGAGTTCGCATGAAGAGCTTTTCAGTGGTACCTACCTTGGGTGTAGAGTATGATTTTTTTTCCTTTAGGTATTCCTCCGAGTGGTATCGCTGGTTGAGCAGTATCATCTGCCAAAACAATTTTGCATCTTCTCAATTCTCCATTCATGAGTTTCTTGAACGATATTCTCATAGGAGGAAATTTTATGTAGTACTCTGGCTAAGCAGTACCACCTGCCATGGCGATCTCTAGCATTTCTAAGCTCCGCCATTCATGATTCTTTGAACCTTACAATTAACTTATCTGGGCTACAACCCTTCAAATCAGCCAATAAGGCCTAGGCCTTTCTGGGTACCTAATTTTTTCATCGAACTCACATACATAGGAGTCAAAGACGCGAGGAAAATAGTCACAGCAATTCTCTTCCTCCACATGATATATTATACACTAACTTGGAAGCATTCGCCCTACAAAGCACTCTAAAGCCTTCGCCCTGCAAAACACTCTAATCCTTTGACATGCAAAGCATTCCAAGCCTTCATCTTACGAAGCACCCCAAACCTTCGCCCTGCGAAACACTCCAAGCCTTAGTCATGCGAAGCACTCTAAGCCTTCACCATGCGAAGTTCCCTAAGCTTCACCCTACGAAGTACTCCAAGCCTGCGCCCTGCGAAGTATTCAAAGCCTTCGCCATGCGAAGCACCCTAGCCTTCGCCAAACAAAGCATTCCCAGCCTTTGCCCAACGAAGCACTCGAAGCCTTCGCCCTGCGAAGCACCCCAAGCCTTCGCCCTGTAAAGCACTCCAAGTCTTCTCCATGGGAAGCACTCCAAGCTTTCGCCCTGTGAAATACTCCAAGACTTCACCATGTAAAGCATTCTGGGCTTTCGCCATGCAAAGCATTCCAAGCCTTCGCCCCACGAAGCACCTTAAGTCTTCGCCACTCTAAGAATTACAACCCTTCGCCCTGCAAAGCACTCCAAGCCTTCACCCTATGAAGTACTCCAACCCTTCGCCCTACGAAGCACCCCAGGCCTTCACCTTGCGAAGAACACCAAGCCTTCGCACTGCGAAGCACTCCAAGCCTTCACCCTACAAAGCGCACCAAGCCTTCGCCCTAGGAAGCACTCCAAGCCTTCGCCTTGTAAAGAAATCCAAGCCTTCGCCCTGCGAAGTGCTCCAAGCCTTCTCCATGCAGAGCACTCCAAGCCTTCACCATGCAGAGCACTCAAAGACTTCACTCGGCGAAGCACCCTAAGCCTTCGCCCCGCAAAGCACTCTAAGACTTCGCCATGCGAAGCACTCCAAGCCTTCACCAAGTGAAGCACTCTAAGACTTCACCATACAAAGCACTCTAAGCCTTCTCAATAGAAGCATTCAAGCCTTCACCATGCGAAGCACACCAACCCTTCACCCTGCGAAGCACTCCAAGAATTCGCCATGCGAAGCACTTTAATCATTGGTCATGTGAAGCACCCTAAGCCTTGCCATGCAAAGCACACTAAGCCTTCTCAGAAGAAGCATCTAAACCTTAGCCACATGAAGCACTTTTAGTCGTCCTCTGCTGAAGCACCAATTCCTTTGCCCGTTGAAGCGTCAAGCCTTCACCCAACGAAGTATCAATGTCTTCAAGCATCAAAGTCTTCTCCTGCGATGTGTCAAGACCTTCACCCCGCGAAACGTTAGCGCCTTTACCTCGTAAAGCATTAACGCATTCATTCGTGGAATGTCAACGCTTTCGCTCCAAGAAGCGATGCCTCTCTCCAACGAAGCATCAAGTCATTTTCTTACAAAGCTTTAGTCTCTTCGTCTCTCAAAGCAGCCAGACATTCACATATGAGGTAGCACATTTCTCCTGACGCATCAAGGTCTTCGCCTCGCGAAGCATCAATATGTTTATCCGTCAAAGCCATTATGCCTTTAGTTTGCAACCTATCAGGCCCAACACTAGAAAATCACTCAAAGACTTCACCTACGGAGGACTCAAAGCACCCCTCCAAAGGGCAAAGGATAGCCTTCGCCTTGAAGAGCTAAGTGGCCACCTCAAGGAACTCAACGAGTAAATTCAATGCAGTTAACCAAAAATGAGATGATACTCAAGAACAATCCCAAGGATGTATAGCTCATACCCAACAAACGGACATGCTGGAATTGGAAAAAATACTAAAGATCGTTCCCCCCCTACCCCCCCTCTCAAGGAGAGCAATAACCGGGTCATGTCATGGCAAATCTTGGGTAAATACTTTAGTGCGTGCGACTACAAGTTCCAGCACACAAATTTGAGATTCATTCAAACGTACCAAGCTCAAATTTTACTCCCTCAAAGAGAGCTTGATGGTGACAAAAAGGTACGAAAGTTAGCTTTCCAACGCCACCAACAACACTCAATATGGAGCTAAAATGAAGTCAAAAGACCAAAATTAGTACACAAAGGTCAAATCTACCAAAAACCACAAGCACTCAAAAAAAAATAGAAGGCTACTATTAATGAAAATTAAAGAAGTTTGCAATTCACAAGTTGAATGCCCAAACATATATTCAACGCTAAGATCAAGTTATGAGCCAAGAAGAACCATGAAGCTCATCATCAGGACTAGCACGACCTCAAAGTCTCTCTGTCAACTTGTCAACAAACCTTGGAGGCCTTCGATTATTCCATCACGGATTTCTAGTGACACATTTTCTGTGGCCTTCTTCAAGCAATGAGGGTAACCTCCTCAGCATCGCTTACTTGGCACAGTTGGCATCATAAAAGAAATATCAATGTGTCTTGGCTCCGCAATAGCAACTTCACCACTGCTTGACTATGTGAAGGTGCTGAAGCAACTACAAAGCTACTTGACTTTGTAGAAACAACTCTAGTGATGCATCTCTCCTTAAAAAAATTACCTCAATGATGAATGACTCTGCTAAAGAGATTTTAGTGTAGTTGACTCCATGAAAACAACTCAGCCACTGGTTGACTATGCGGAAGCAACTTCACCTTTGGGATGGAACGAAGCCATGGTGCGCTTTGTGCCTTCACGTCACTTTCCTCGAGATCAATGGCGACTTTCACTGAGTGAAGCTTCAAAATGATAACTCTAGTAGTATCTGAAATGGCGGTTATAACTCCAACAATCCATTTCAGCATCACTTTACTTCATGGAAGTTGTAGTGGTAGCATCATGTATACCTTGAAAACCTTTGTAGTACATGTCTTCACGTCACTTTCCTTCAGCGGTGAGATGGTGGCACCTCCAAGGTTTCCTTGATAACCTTTGTAGTAAGTGACTTCACATCACTTTCCTTGAGCAGCGAGATGGCGAAACCTCGAAGATTATGTCTCTAAAAGTTCATCTGTGAGCCAAAACAACTCCTTGGAAAGTTTCAGTCACTCTGCGACACCATGCACACTGCGTCTCATGTCATAGGGCACCTCACCTCACCTCGCAGTTGCAGTATGCCTCGTCATGCAGTTGTACCGTGCCTTTCCTTGCATTCTGTTATGCCTTGTATTCTACCGCGCCTTGCAATATGGTACGCCCTGCCTCGCATCATCTGGCGCATCGCTTCCTGCTCCAATTAGGCCTTACCTTGTTCTTTGGGACATCGTCTGAAGATGTGGCGTGCCTCACCTAGCAATTGTAGTATGACTCATCTTGAACCTGTATCACGCCTTGCCTAGTAGCTAGAATATACCTCACCTCGCACTATGTCACCCCTCACTTCAAGTCATGGGACTGCTCGCCTCCCTCATTGAAAGCTTCGAGGTTGGCTCCACCCGCACTTGAAGATGATGAGTCCGTCAATGCACCGGTCTCTTGATACGCAAAAACTAAGCATTAAAGTAAACACAAAGTCACACTCAACACATGACAGGACCCACCCCCAATCCCTCGGGATTAAAGGCTAAGTCCTGCTCTCGTCTGACTTACGCATGACACGAAGGCTAAACCGACGTCCAACCTCCGTGTGACACGTAAGTCGGACAAGGGATTCTCGATCCGACCGTCCAAAAGCTTCCGGACTTCCCAGAGTGTGCAGACTCTACTGCGGATCGCGTGTGTGATGTCTCCGTCTCTCTCGACTAACAGCCCGCACCGCAACAACCTGGAGGGTATCGAAACACCAAAAAGACTGTGAGTGGACAAAATAATGTATACGTTTAAAAAATGTTCATAAAACAACTACATTTATACCCTCCAATTAAAAACCAATGCATGCATACCAAATCCATGTCATAAAACCATTTAATATTTAGGTTAAGAAAACCATGTAAGAAAAACTGAACACAAGTTCCTTTTCTCACATCCCGGGCCTCAGCCCAAAACCATCGAAAACCATCCCATCTGGGCAGAGCCCAAAACATCGGAAAACCATTATTGAAAACCATCATCATCAAAACCCAGTAAAATCCAAACACATCTGAAACCATGTAACGACCCGTCCCAAATTCCTAGATTAGATTAGTGACTAATGACAATTAGTGAGGCTAATCCGTGATTAGTTGGGCGAAATCGGACGAACGATGCAAAATGACCGTTTTGCCCTTGATGGTGGCAAAACGTTGACTTTTTATTCGGGTAGTCAAATGGACTTTGACCGATGACCGTGACGTAGTTTGTTACGTCACGAGTTCATAGACAGGTGGCACGTTCAATTCCGACGTTCGAGGAAGAAGTTATGACGTGCGGAAGTTTAGGGGCATTTTGGTAATTTTGGTTAAAAGGGTCAAAAGTTGACTTTTTGACCAAGAGGTCCAATGGCCAAGGGCCAAGGACCGTTACGTAGATAAGGACGATATGAATCCGTAGACAAGCGGCACGTCGAATTCGGACGTTCGACGTCGAAGTTACGGTTCACGGAAGTTCGAGTGCACTATTGCACGAATTACGAAACGAGTTAACTTTTGGACTTTAGTGGGGTCCAGATATTTAAGGGAGGCCCAATGATGAGTGACAAGTGTCACCCATCCACAGACCACCTATATTGATTCATGTACCGAGCAAACCATTCCATTTTCTCCATTTCAAACACACACAAAACACCCACCCGATCTCACCCATTTTCCTCCCATCCGTGCAACCCAAAACCCATCCAATCTTCACCCATGACCAGGCAGAGGACTAGGGAGACTGAGGAGGTTGCTGGGCGGCCTGAACCGCCATCCACGGCGGCGAGAGGAGGAAGAACCCGTGAGGTTCACGGTAAGTTCATTTTGATCCATTTTTACATTTTTGATGTTATGGTTCGTTTTTAATGGTTTTATTGAGTCCATTAGGTTGCTAGGGACATGTTTGGAAGGTTTAAGAAAGCTTGGGATGGCTGGGCAGCCATGGGAGAGTTTTGGAAATATTGAACCGTTTGGTTCAAAATCAAACCATAGGATTTAGGTGTTTTTAGGTTGTTTTAAGGATTGGAATGGATAGAAAACACCAAAATAGGAACAAAGGAACCAAAAAGGAAGAAATAGGATGAAAAATGGGGTGTCTAGGGCTGTGAACCGGTCACGCCGGTCCAGTTGGACCGGCCAAACCAGGTGAACCGGTCATGAACAGTAAAATCGGTCTGCTGGAGGTTGGTGCCGATGAACAGTGTTTTCGACTTTCTAGGGGCTCATGAGGACGCGTGGTCCATAATTTGGGAAAGTGTTCAACACGGGAAATCTTCTATTTGATGTAACGAAGATTTTGGGACTGGTCTCTTGTTAATCGGACACCGTCTCGATATGTTTTGGGGCATCGGAAGGTTTAGGGTCGGGTTAAAAATAGTTAAAAGTTCGGGAAAATTACGGGGCTTTGGTGGGAGGTTAATTAAGTAGTTAGTAACCTTCTATTAAAATTTGGACAGGTTTGGGAGTCCCGGTGATGGTGATCGGCTCGGGGAGCCGTATGACACGCAAATCGAGGCGGCAGCTCGGACGGTCTGTGAGTGGACCTTGTTTTCTAAATTGGTGCATGCATAAATGTTTATTATATGTTTTAAATACTTGTTTTTGATGCCATGAGTGCATTTGGATGTGTGGTTACGTATAGGCACGTATTTCGAGGTTTCGGCCCTATACGGGGCTGTATGTCTTTATTGGTCTAAATGAAATGGTTTTGGATTTCCAAATGGATTATGCATATGATTTTATGATGTGGATTTGGATGCTTGTGAATTATATGGTTTCACGTATTTCGAGGCGATTTACGTGCTTGCACGTAAATCGAGGTTTCCGGTTTTACACTGATTTTCCATTCTTGTGGTTTTGGATATGATTTCATGAAATGATTTTGGATTTGAAAAGGTAATTCTCGGACTTGAGGTCCATTTGATTTACGGAATCGGGCCGGAGGCCCAGTTGGTTTACGATTCGGACTTGAGGTCCAGTTTCTATGTGGATTCGGTCCTAGGGCCCAGTTATGTATTACAAATGATTTTTATGGTTCATGACGATTTATGGGAACCGGCATGAACCCTTGAAATGGATTTACGGGTCATGACGGTTTATGGGAACCGGCATGAACCCATGAAAGGATTTTATGGTTCATGACGGCTTATGGGAGTCGGGCATGAATCCTTGAAAGGTTTCAAGAATGATTTCAAAAGGTTTTTCATATTCCATCCTTTATATATGATTGTCTCCTCCGGGGAGGGTCGTTGACCTGGGTGGACCCCGGAGTAGTCACGGAGCACTGACTGAGTGGAGTCGCCCCCAGTTGGGTTCCTTACTCTCACGATGGGCATGGTTCGTTACCTCCAGGGAGGGTCATTGATCTACGGACATTGACCTGGGTGGACCCTGGAGAGACTTGGGTTTGAGACCCCGGTTAGCACACATGTAGCTCTACTTTACCGTGACAAGTTCTGGATATGAATATAATGGATAAACATGATTTCAATTGGTTTTGGAAAATTGTGTTTATAATGATAAATGGATTTGGGCTGAGATCTCTCATATGTTCATTGTGTTATGGTTTTCTGTAAATGGTTTTGGGCAGGAGCCCGTATAACTTGTATTTACAGAATTTTGGGGCTGAGACCCTAATTGTGGATGTTTTAACATATGTGTTTGGATAAATGGTTTTACTATGCATGCATGCTTTTTAGTGGAGGGTATAAAGGTCTTTGATGAAATGTTTTTATAAATTCTTTATTTTTATCCACTCACAGTCTTTCTGTTTTTAATACCCTTCAGGTTGGATACGGTGTGGACTGTAGCAGAGATCGAGATATCACATACCTCCTCCGGATCCTGGTGTACTCTGATAGCCCGGGAGGGCAAAGGTCGGAAATATCCCTTGTCTGACACTCCGTGTCAGACGGGAGCAGGGTCATCCCACGTTAATCCCGGGGGGATTGGGATGGGTTCTGTCAAACCACATATCCATCCATCGAACCTGCTGGATCTATCCGAGTCTTTAAACTCCTGAGTCTTTAAACTCAATCCAGGCCTCAATATAATCCGAGTCTTTAAACTTCCGAGTTTTTAAACTCAATAGGCCTACGGGGGAAATATCAATATCCGAGTCTTTAAACTCCCGAGTCTTTAAACTCAATCCGGGTCTTTAAACCCAATCCGGGCCCGCCCCCATCATAATCATATCCGGATCTTTAAACCCAATAACCAGATCCAGTAAATCCAATCCGAAAACCGTTTGAAAACCATTATCCATTTCCGAATCCGAATCCGCAATCTCATCAGGATTCCGAATCCAAACCCAGAACTCATATCCTTAACTGTTTCCTAATCCGAATCTGGAACCATCATCTCATATGCTAGCATCCGGAATAATCATTCCGAACCCAAATCCGAAAATCCACTTTCAAGTTCCAGAACTGAATCCCGTATCGTCATCCGAAAATCCGATTCTAAAACCTCGAAATCACGTTCTTTAAAATCATTTTTCTGAATTGGGTTTCAAGCCCGAAAATCACTTTCCAAAATCCCTTTTCAAATCTTTGAAATCAAACCATATTTCAAATCACGACATCAAATCATTAAAAACCATGGTCAAATCACAACATCGATCGAAATCCCGTAAAACACAAAATTCCGTAAATATCTCGAAAAACATGTAAAATCGTAAACCATCAAGATCATAAATCAAATCATAGCATCACGTATAGAAAACATATAAAAACATATATGCATGCATCAAGAGTTAGAAAACAAAGTCCACTCACAAACCATAGCGTTGTCGCCTCGATACGCGCGCACTTATGCCGTTCTCGACTAATCCGCTATCACCGGCTTTCCTGAACCTGTCCAAATCCCATAATAAGGTCACTAACTACTTCACAAAGTTCATACTAAAACCCCGCAATATTCCCGAATTTTTAACTACTTTTAAACGAGCTCTAAAACCTTCTGATAGCCTAAAACATGTCGAGACGATGTCCGATCGACTCTAAACCAGTGCCAAAATGTTTGTTACATCGAATACTTGAAAAGTCGTGTTGGAAGCTTCCACAAAAAGAGCCCCACGCGCCCTCACGCGCAGCCCAAAGGGGTTGCGCGGGAGGCCCACGCACCACACTATTCATCATCTTCAACCTCTCGCTGGACCGGTTCAGACCGGTTCAAACCGGCGAGGGCGGTTTTGTGTCCATTTTCAGTCCAATTCCAACCATTTTAATCCTGGTAGCTTCATCCTAATCTGACCAATTGTTTTAACTATTGAAAACATGGAAAACCAGGTAGAAAGGTACCTCCTAGATCGACCAACATTCCTTCGATTTATTCCCTCTCTTTTTCCAAGTTCCAAGCCACCTTTGCTCATGGTTTCAAGTTCAAATAGTCCCTTTTGATTTCCAAAACCACACCCAGAGCAACAAGTTAAGCATTAGCCATTAAATTCCAACTTGCCATGATCGAATTCATATCATGAAGTTACTGGTTTTGGCCTTATCGCCCATCTCAGGTCCTGAATTCCAGTCCAATGAGTTTGTCTCATCATCCTTCCCATTTTTTGTTCACAAGTCAGCATCACTTGATGGGGATTTGAAGTGATTGAATCCAAAACCGTGTTTCCCTCTGTTTCTCCTAGCTCGAAACACACCGTCCACGACCGCTTCACGGCCGCTCCACCACATTTTCGCCTTCCCTCACCATACTGATCACTCACTCACCATCACAAAGAACTCACACATGATTCACTCACTGAGAAATGGTCGATTGTGCTCAATGTCTCTGTTTTTCCCAATTGATCGATAACAATCAATTTTTAAACTTTAAATTAACCGTGAGAGAAGGCTGGAAGCCTCTAGGAATTGGCCAGGTATCTATCACCCTGTGGACTCAGTCCAAAAATATCCAATCCAATCCTCCCAGATGTCCCTATCCGATTGGTCCCAATTCCCTAGGTGGTAAAGGACCAAACTGCCCCTGAAAGTCCAAATTACCATTTTACCCCTCACAAACTCAGACCCGTAACTTAACCGTCCAACGTCCGATGACGACGTGCCGCCTGTCGTTGTACTCAAGACATCGATACCTATCTAACGGTCCTCGCTTTACGTGAAAAGTCCATGTTTTTTGAAAAGTCAACAACTTGCCCCTTTCCGTCAAAATTACCGAAGTGCCCTCGAACTTCCGAACGTCATAACTTTCTCCTCGAATGTCAGAATCGGACGTGCCACCTGTCTATGAACTCGTGATGTCCCGAACTACGTCACGGTCACCGATCAAAGTCCATTTGACCACCCGAACAAAAAGTCAACATTTTTGCCCATTCTAGGGGCAAAATAGTCATTTTGCACCGTCCGTCCGAAATCAACAAACTAAGCACCGATTAACTTTACTAATCCGTCATTAATGACTAATCTAATCCCGATTTCCAGGACGGGTCGTTACAACACATAAGGAAAGGTATGCAATTAAAAACCCTTTTTGTAGATTGTAGCATTGGTAAATAGGGATCGTTCTGAACTCGTGATTGAGGGTACCTAAGCATGATTATTGTTTGATTAGTTAATTGGGAGGTAAAGATTGATTTTAAAGTCCTAAATAATTAAACTAAACCTAAAATAACCTAATCTATTATTTACACGTGGTCAACTCATTCTTTATGCCTTATTCATTCATGAATTATATCAATTTCAAATCTACGAAATTCTATAACCTTAGTTCTACGAGATGATTGCATATTCGTAAGTAGGTGCAGGGAGACACTCACGCCGCACTTTGAATAATAGACTAGGGAACGTCCAACTCATCTATCAAGCATTAAGCACCAATATACAAACATAACAAAAATTAAAATACTAGAACACATGGAAGATTTATACGAAATCAATATAAAACATAAAACCACAATAAGATTAGCAGTCAAATCATAGAAGCAATATTCATGCCAAAAGATAACTACGAAGTAAGAGATCGTGTTACACTTTTTCTCCAAGGAGCCCAAAGTATATGAAGTGATGGAGCTCTGTCGTATTACACTTTTTCTCCTGAGTAACTCAAAGGATACTAAGTGATGGAACTCTTGGGTGAGACAATAGGGAACGCTCAACTATGCCATAGATGAAGGTTAGAATATGGAGTATGATGTAATTAATCTTGCAAAAGTATTATCGATTATATAAATTGGAAAGTTTGGTCAAGTAAAATTTCGGTACAAGAATGAGCGACCCTTTACAAATAACCTAAGCCTCTCTATTTATAGGAGAAAATTAATCCTCAAATATAGGAGTTTACAATTTAATTCTAAAAGGAAAAGGTTTCCAAAATATATAAGAGAACTAATTAAAAACCTTTCTTACAAGAAAAATGGGTGAAAATAATAAAATAAAAGGAAATATGATTGAAATCCTAATACAATATGGAGAACAAGTGTAAAAACAAGTTGGAATTATCCTAAAAATAACCTAAAACTCGGATTTAAAGCCTCTGGAGACGTTTCGGTGGTCAGTCACCGAAACAGGTGGTCAAACTCGGCGGAAAGGGACTAGTCAACACGGGTCCTAGTCGCAGGACTGTAAAAGGGAGATTCGGTGGAAGCGAGCAGAATCTAGAAAACGATACTCAGGACGCGCGCTAAGAGGAAAGCAAAGAGGTTGGTAAACGCGCGCCGAAGGAAGTTTGGCGATTCATAAGGCGCACCTCGAAATGGTTCTTGGGCTAATTAAATGGCTTCAGTAGTCCCCTACTGAATTCGAATGTACTTTTTGGTGGCCTCATTTGTTTTGATCATAACTTCTTCATTACAACTTCGATTGAGATGATTCTTTTGTCTAAATTCTCGCAATTCCGAACTCTATCCAATTCTGCACATTTCTCACAAAATATATTATTTCCTACAATTGTTTGGTATTTAAACATTAAAAGATAAGCATAAATGGTATAAAATGATGCTTAATTCAAGCCTTATCAAATACGCCACACTTAGATTTTGCTAGTCCCTAGCAAATACCAAAGCAAACTAAGAATTGACAACACATTTTTTTTTGTTATTTTTATAACAACTAATTAAAGAAAAAAACTAAGCCCTAATTGATTTTAAAAACAACAAACCCAGATTGACTCCCCCACACTTAAACGTTGCTAGACCCTTAGCAAAACAAAAGAAAAGAAACAAACAAAAACTCAAAAGATGCTAAAAGCCCTTAAACCAAATATCTAAAAAATTATTATAAGTTTATGGCATTATGATATTCAATAAATATGCATAGGGAATTCAAGAGATAATAAAGTTAGAATCATGTCATGAACAAGTAAGACTTGAAGAAAACAATGGTGATGTTAAGGCTATGCATGCTTTGAACAAGTTAAGATCACCTCACAATGGATGTACTCATAATCTGTTTCACTCATAAAATATGGTTCACTCAAAGATATGTGATAGAATTGCTCACATATATCAACAATAAAAGCACTGAAACAATACCACATGAATAGAATGAATTACTTGCACAAATGAACCCAAACCATATGCTTACTCACACAACATACTCAACATATCAAGGGCTACTTATCTCATGGATCAAAAAGGTCTTTAATTATAGGTTGTAATGGGGCTAGGGCTAAGGCATTCAGATTTTTGGATATGTGGTGGTAAAGAACATTCCTAAGACTTAGTCATCGCACCAAAACTTAATCGGTTTCGAGCATATTTTCCTCCATAGCATCACCAAGAACATATGAGAGCCAAATATCATCTTGTAATCAATCCAAAGACTTACGTTCAAAATAAATTGCCGGAGAGCTAAATATTTTTTTTTCTTTTGAAACTCTTTCTTGCTCTCATATTCATTTATTTTCAATCTTTTTTTTTTCATTTTTTTCAATCTTTTTTTTTTCATTTTTTTTCAATCTTTTTTTTTTAAACTTTTTTTTTTGTTTTTTTTTTCGGCAATCACACAATACATCAAGTATTTGGGACAAGCCTATTCCCATACACACATTATCACTGTGAATAGAATATCTTCATGTATGATAGCTTCGAAATCTTCAACCAAGTCTTTAGAATAAGGATAAGGATACTTATACTAGGCTAAGAGTTTAGATATGCATGGTAAAGAAAAAAAGGCTAAACATGGGCTCAAAGGGGCTAACTAGGGGTGTCACAACTCGTGCACAAAAAAGGGACACATGGCTCTTTGGAAAAGTGGTGGAAAACCTAGGTGCCTTCAATCATATCCACAATCAAAGTATGTATTGACTATAAGCTTTGCAAGTTAACATGAATAAGTTCTAGCAATCTAGTTCATTAAAGCTATTGCAAGTAATCATATGAGGCATGTATAAGCTGTAAATGGTTTACACTCAAGAATGAAAGAATATATAGCTCAAAAGCTCACTAGGGTTTATGCGATTTAAAACATAAATCTAACATGCAAATTTTGTACCAAGTTTTACAAACCATATCTACTACAAGTCATAATAATCAAAATATTTCAATTAGCACAAGAATTCCAACAAATTGATATGCAAATGCCATAACATTCTTGTTTTGTTCCAATTCATCATTGACTAGTTAAGGGCATCCTAAGAGTCTTGGAAACAAATACAAAAAACCAAAAAAAATTAATTAATTAATTTTTTTATTTTATTTTTCAGTTTTTATTTTATTTTTTTGAAAGAAGTAACAAAACTTTTTTTTAAAAAAAAAACAAAGAAATTATAGAATCAAGTATGAGATAGAGTTTAACAAAAATAACTAAGAAAAATAAAAGCAAACGAAAATAAAAGATAAGGGAAGAGAATGCAAATCTGTTATAAACTCCTCCATTGGGTTGCCTCCCAACAAGTGCTTGAATTTAACGTCTTTAGCCTAGATGAAGTGCTTCAATCAACTCATTCGATGCGAGGTCTATACACTCTTTCGAACTCCACATCGTTCACACCAATTTCCTCGAGGTATAGCTTCAATTGGTAGCCATTTGTCTTGAACAATTTTCCTGTTTCTTCATAAATTAAGTTATCACTCAACTTTACAAGTTAATTTCTACGAAGATAATATATAGAACTAAGACTATGTTTCCACAATTTACAAGTGTGAAAATTATGCAAAAGTATGAAATTTACATTATGAACATATTTACACAACCAAAATCACACAAAAGATTTTTCAATCCCCGGTAACGGCGCCAAAAATTGATATGTAAAAACTAAGTATTAAAGTAAACACAAAGTTACACTCAACAATTAAGGAAACGTATGCAATTAAAAACCCTTTTTGTAGATTGTAGCATTGGTAAATAGGGATCGTTCTGGATCGGAGATTGAGGGTACCTAAGCATGATTATCGTTTGATTGGTTAATTGGGGGGTAAAGATTGATTTTAAAGTCCTAAATAATTAAACTAAACCTAAACTAACCTAATCTATTATTTACATGTGGTTAACTCATTCTTTATGCCTTACTCATTCATAAATTATATCAATTTCAAATCTACGAAATTCTATAACCTTAGTTCTACGAGATGATTGCATATTCATAAGTAGGTGCATGGAGACACTCACGCCGCACTTTCAATAATAGACTAGGGAACGCCCAACTCATCTATCAAGCATTAAGCACTAATATACAAACATACAAAAACTAAAATACTAGAACACATGAAAGATTTATATGAAATCAATATAAAACACAAAACCACAATAAGATTAGCAATCAAATCATAGAAGCGATATTCATGCCAAAAGATAACTATGAAGTAAGAGGTCGTGTTACACTTTTTCTCCAAGGAGCCCAAAGGATATGAAGTGATGGAGCTTTGTCGTATTACACTTTTTCTCCTGAGTAACTCAAAGGATACGAAATGATGGAACTCTTGGGTAAGAAAATAGGGAACGCCCAACTATGCCACGGATAAAGGGTAGAAGATGGAGTGTGATGTAATTAATCTTGTAAAAGTAATATCGATTATATAAATTGGAAAGTTTGGTGAAGTAAAATTCCGGTACAAGAATGAGCGACCCCTTACAAATAACCTAAGCCTCTCTATTTATAGGAGAAAAATTAATCTTCAAATAAATATTAGTTTACAATTTAAATCTAAAAGGAAAAGGTTTCCTAAATATATAAGAAAACTAATTAAAAACCTTTCCTACAAGTAAAATGGGTGAAAATAATAAAATAAAAGGAAATAGGATTGAAATCCTAATACATTATGGAGAATAAGTGTAAAAACAAGTTGGAATTATCCTAAAAATAACCTAAAACTCGGATTTAAAGCCTCTGCAGACATTTCGGTGGTCAAACTCGGCGGAAAGGAACTAGTCAACGCGCAGTCAACACAGGTCCTAGTCGCAGGACTGTAGAAGGGAGATTCGGTGGAAGCCGGCCGAATCTAGATAAAGATACTCAGGACGTGTGCGCCAAGAGGAAAACAAAGAGATCGGTACAAACGCGCTAAAAGAAGTTTGGAGATTCAAGAGGCGTATGCAGAAATGGTTCTTGGGCTGATTAAATGGGTTTGGTTGCCCCCTACCGAATTCTAATGTACTTTTCGGTGGTCTCCTTTGTTTTCATCATAATTTCTTCATCACAAATCCGATTAAGGTGATTCTTTCGCTTAAATTCCTGTAATTCGAAGCTCTATCCAATTCTATACATTTCTCACAAAATATATTATTTTCTAAAATTGTTTGGTATTTAAACATTAAAATATAAGCATAAAGGGTATAAAATGATGCTTAATTCACGGCTTATCAGCTCTCCTATTTGACAGGCACCGCATGCATGGTCATTGGGATGTACGCCTCGAGTCATATGATGCATCACTTCATGTCCCAACTATGCCTTGCCTTGCTGCACCTCGCCTTGCCCTAACCATGACCCTCGTTGAAGTGTAGTGCACCTTGCCCTGATGCTGCAACATGCCTCACCATGTGACACATCTCACTTCAAGCCATGGAACTTTGCGCTTCCCCTGTTGAAGGCCTTGATGTTGGCTCCACCCCCACTCGAAGATGACAAGTCCGTCAATGCGCCAAACTCTTCTATCCACAAAGCACCACATGCATGATCATTGGAAAGTAAGCCTTGTGCATCACTTACGGCTCCAACTAGATTTTTCCTTGTGCTCTGGTACACCAAGTCTTGTGATATGATGTACCTCGCCCTACAGTTGCAGTATACCTCATTTTGTAGATGTGCCATGTTTTGCATTGCATTCTGCTATGCCTTTTTCCTCATGTGACGAGCTCTTCTGTACACCAAGCACCAGGTTCATTTTCCCTAGAAGAAACGCCTCATGTCATCTGGTGCATCACCTCCTGCTCGAACCTTGTCTTTTCTTGTGGTGTGACACACCAAGCCTTGGATGTAGAATACCTCACCTCGCACTTGTAGCATGCCTCGTGTTGTGGTTGTACCACGCCTCGTTTGGCAGTTGTAATGCACCTCGCCTTGCATATATTAGTACGGCGTAAAATAGAGAAAAAAAAAAGGTATGAAGTCAAACTATGCCGCGGTCACAAGATAAAAGGCAGCTTGCTGCAATCCCTATGCCCTATAAGCACACCATACTGCCGCCTGCTTGTGTCCAACAAGGATTTTGTGCCCACCTTTGCTGCATTGGGGTTGCGGACTTTCTTTTTTCTCTTCTTCTGAAAACACGACAGATCTCTCTCATATGGCCCCATAACTTCTCTTTGGGAAATCTCTACCTACAAACATCAGAACACAAGCAAAAAAAGCTTCTCTCTCACCTTCGCAGAGAATGGAGATAGTAAGAATGAGAAAAAATTTCTACCTTCACACAAGAATTCACTCTCCACCTCTACGATGTGACGGTGGCGGCTTTTACCCCTCCATCAACAACAGAATAATATTAGGGTTTAGTATTTCTTTATAAAAAAAATGAAGGCCACCATGACCTCCATTAAATAAAGAAAACTAAACAAACCCTAATTATCAATTGGGCTCTAAAAGTCCATTCAAATCAAGACTTCAACCCCAGCAGTTCTTATTCAAACGAAAGCAACAAGTCCTATGTGGTCACCTTGAAATTAAACCCTAAAATTCAATGGGTCTTATTCAGAGACGCAAGAGATTTCAATTATACAAAGCGGAGTCCTACTCTAAAAAAAAAGGTTTATCGGGACCACAATAAAAATTACATCTCATAGGATTCCCTGAATTCTTAAATGATGTGGGGGCATTTGTGGAATCATAAATCACGGGAAATTATGGAGCTACCACGTGGCCCATAACTCCCAAAATGTCGATATTAATCTTGGTATAGACGATAGTGGCATCATATGATCTCCGCATTAATTTCATATATTTTTTTGTTAAATATATTAATTAATCAGATTAATGTCAATAATAAATAATTTCTCCGCTAGTTATTTATTATTATTTATATAGTTAATAATAAGTGATTTCTTCTGGTAGAATCACCTATTTAATTATATCTCCTTCAACCAATCAGACGCTCCAGTGACCCTCAAAACTTCATTATAAATACAAGGCTTCACTCACCTCTGAAGGTAATTCAAAACTCATACCGAAACTCTGCCGGTTTATTTCTCTCGATTAAACTGACTTTGCCATCGAAGTGTTCTTGGTTGAACCAACAACCCTCCCCCCTCTCCGGGCTTCAACCTTAACCCTGTACATTGTGTGTAGGGATCGAGAAGGAATTTTACAAGTCTGGACGATTTCTACATCAACAGATTAGTAGCGCTTATTCAGTGGCGCTTTTAAGCAAAAACAGTTTGACGTATGGTATACACTGATAAAAGTATTTTTATTTCTACAGAAGTACTTGCGGTATAATTTAAAGTGTTTGGTAGTGGAAACAAAAAGTGCCTTTAGAAAATAAAATAATATCATTTCACTTCAACGTTTTTAAAGCTCAATTTTTTTAATAAAAATGAAAAATAAATACTAATTTGTTGTGAACACGATCAGAATCGTATATCATTCATTCAGTTAAAACCCTTTTACATAGTACTAGGGTTAGGTTACAATATATGGACGAAAGTGTTCTTACATAGAAATAGACATATACTTTAATATATTTACAACACTCCCCCTTGGATATTTCATGTAATAATACTGCTCAACTACGCCGTATATGCTGCCTAGTTAAAACCTTACTAGTTAACAAAAACCCTGTGGGACAAAAATAATTTTGGTCGAAGGAAAAAGAGTGCAACGCGCATTGATCGTGATTGCATCGAGATCTCCGGAAGTAGTTGAAGTCGTCTTTTCTGGAACATTGGTAGATAGTCTGTCTTTGAGATAGTATGCATTAAGGTTGCTACACCAAAACCTTGCACTGTAAACCCAGTGGGAAAAACCCGTGGTCGAAAGGAAAAGATGAGCAAATGTATATGAGTCGAATCATGACATCTTCACGATGCATTATTAATGGTGTGACCATAAAAAAATGTGTGCCTCGTTAAAACCTAGCCAAGTAACAAACCCAATGGGACAAAATAACCTTGAACATAGGACAAAAGAGTACACGATGGTCTTGTGAGTATACTTTGGGATACTCAATATACTTCAGGGTGCTCGGTATGCTTCGGGATACTCCCCTTGATATCTACTCCCCCTGAAAATTAAGAACTTGGTAGATCTGCTAATCTACACAAGCCAATACCATGAACATGCTTCTGGAATGTTGCATAGGATGATGACATGTTATTGTCTCCTATAATGAAACTAGTTCTCATCTGCTAGATGAAGGTAATATTGTCTTAGTAGATAATCTTAGGTTCATTATTGGTGGAATACAGTCCATAAGTACTTCGAATATGCCCCGTAATGGCTTTTGGCCATATACATTCACAAGTTGCTTCATGAAGAGTTAGAATCTTTGCATGATTCGAAGACGTAGCAATGAAGGTCTGTTTCTTAGACCTCCAAGATATTGTTATGTTCCTAATGGTAAAAACATAACTAGTTTGAGAGCATACCTTAGGTGGGTCTGATAGTTAACCTACATCAGTATACCCGATAAGGCAATGCATCATTCCGAGGACCAATGATGTTTATTCATTCCTCGATGCATAGGGTTAGAATAAGCTCATATTTTACATACCATTAAGGTATTGGAAAATGTCTTTTATGCCATTCCAGTGGCAGCGTGTTAGCGCATAGCTAAATGTAGCTAACAAGCTCACAGCGAATGAAATGTCTAGTCTAGTGATTTGAATCAAGTGCAATAATGTGCTTATTGCACTTAGATATGAAACTTCTAGTCTCACTATCTCTTCGTTATCATATACCAGACAAAATGAGTCCTTTACAAGATCTATACTACGGATGATCATAGTTGTGCTTGAAGGTTTTGCTTTATCCTCATTAAAGCATTTCAACATCTTCTGGGTCTAATAACAACATCTTCTAGATGTTTTTAATCAATAAACTAAAACCTCATATGCACGGTACTCGAGCTTCAGGTCGAGGCAAAACTTCGTTCTCCTATGATCCTTCATTTCAAAATCCAACTTCAGGTGCTTAGTAGTGTCACTGGTTTCTTCTGGAATACCAATCAATTGCAAACCTGGAACTTGTTTTCTTAATAAACATGCATGGGTATTCTTCGTTATCCCACTCTGATCAAATACTCACTTAAACGGTTATACCATATCCATTCGGATTATCTCAATCCGTAAAGTGGACGCCTCAAAGGAGTAGAGAGCGTGTTCCGTGGTCTGGAACTATTTGCATAAGATATTGTGAGTCCTTCAAGAACTTTCAAATGTATCTCTTTATTTGTATCCTCATAGAGATAAGCAGTAACCACGTCTATAAGCTGCATATTCAATTTTTTCGGAAACTACTAAACTGATAAAGTAGTGGAACGTTATGACATTCATTAGGAGAGAATACGTCTCCTCGTAATCAATCTCAGGGCGTTGAGAAAAATGTGCGCCATAAAATGAGTTGTACATCTTACCATTTCATCTTTCTCATTACGCTTCCTTGTGACTACCCATTTAAATCATGCAGGTTTAATATAGGGAGGTATGGGAACTACAGGTCCAAATACCTTCATTTTTGTCAAGGAATCTAATTCGACCTGGATTGGTTCTTTCCATTTTTGGCCAGTCTTCTCTACGTTGGCATTCATTCATCAACGGAGTAGGGTTCGATTTCATTTCTATTTATTATTTCGTTAGCTACCGTAAATACATATAAATCATCGATGATTATATCATTTTGATTCTCTATCTCACATAAGCATGCATGATTTACGGAGATCTCTTTATTCTCGGGAGTGAGTTCTGACGTTGAAGCGTCCCCCAATGTCGTATCTTCTAAAACAGACCCATAATCTGAAATTATCTCATAAGATGGATCAGATGATATTGTGAAGGGATTCAATTGTGCCAAATATCCTCTTCCAGGGATAAGAATCCTTCGAACTTATTGTTCTACCTCGCTTCTGGGCAGGGACATATGACTGGTTAACCGCCATGGCCGTACCTCGTCCGTCTGGGATGACGCGTCCTACTAGGACGTCTATCCTTGTAGGAAAGTTTGCAGCATGTATATGTGATCTCGTCACTTCTGCTAGATTAGAGGAAGCGTCTGGCAGATTATTAGCTACACTCTGAAAATCTAAAATTCTCCGCACTATGTTCTTGCTTTGTACGTTCGGGGATCAAGATGAGACATAGTGGGGACATTCCACTTCAATCACGTCGTTCTTCAGGAACGTTTGACTTTCTTATCTCCCCCTAATGATGGGAAGACTGTCTCATCAAAGTGACTTTCCGAAATATTGCTGGAATGAGATCGCCTGTCAAGGGCTCTAAATAGCGTATAATAGAGAGGGGTTCATAACCGACATGTATGCCCCTTCTTTGTTGAGGTCCCATATGTGTATGTTGTGGCGGCACAATTGGCACGTAACTGCACACCCATAAATGCGTAAGTACGAAGCAGATGGTTCGTACCCAGTCACTAGCTATAACGCATAACATCGTTGGGTGGCGTTGACCTCAACCGGGCCTATATTACTGTATGCAAAATTGCATAGCCCCTACACAGAAACGAGAAGCTTGGTGTGCATTACCAAGGTTAATTAATGTTTCTGCGAGACCATTAGGGGTGTGAACATGGGAACCAAATGTTCAGCATCAATCTCAAGGGGCATGCAATAATCATCGAATGATTTCGATGTAAACTCTCCGGTATTATCGAGTCTTATAGACTGTATAAGAGAATCCGAGTGGTGTGGCTCTCAATGTAATGATGTGGGCTAAGAGTTTAGCAAACACAATATGCGTGTGGACAAAAATAGAGCATGTGACCACTTTGTCGGTATCTCAACCTAAACCAAGAAAGTTTTTCTGAACGGCCCGCATGGTGGTTGGAAAGTCCACAAAGTTTCTCCTTGTATTCTATACAAGAAAAAGTGGATTCTTTACTCACCTTTGCATATAATGGTCTAATATTTGATTTTGCTAACGAGCAAACTTGGCATATGTGCCTACGAGTAAGAGGATGCCCATGCAATATATTGAGGATAAGGCGCATCATTA
Source organism: Prinsepia uniflora (assembly GCA_032719365.1). NCBI lineage: Eukaryota > Viridiplantae > Streptophyta > Magnoliopsida > Rosales > Rosaceae > Prinsepia > Prinsepia uniflora. The sequence goes on along the minus strand of CM064874.1, from coordinate 51,810,459 downwards.
CCTTGATCTAGGTGTCCCAACTGATCATGCAATATAATGAGCAATTGCTCGTACTAGTTAGCTTCTAGCTAACTCTTGGCTAGCTTCTAGCTAGTTTCTCCAATGTATGCTCATGGTCATACTGATTGTAGGTTATGCAAAGGTATGCCACTTTCTTGTCATTAGTGGTTTTAATATGATAACTGTTGGCTCGAATATCCGTAAATCTTGACAATGTTCTTCTGGAACTTTGCATTGTAAAAAAAAACTCATTGATGGTAATTCAGTACCATTCAACAACGTTCTTTGGCCATATCTCTCAGAGTATAATGTGTGTGCTAACTGCCAGCCAGGCAATATATGTCCCCACAAAATATACATATTTAGTGATTTAATTCAATGGATCACATGCATAAGGATAAGTGCTTATATTGAATTAAACCATATTCAAGCGAAAAAAAATTCACACATTTGAATTCCAAAAACATAAATCAATGATTTAATCCATATATGTGAATTTATCATTTCCTCTCGAGTTTCGCAACTGTCGTTATACTCGATTGCAAATTTTGTAGGATGGGTTGTGTTCGACATTATTTAGGAGTATATACATAAGTAGCAAATAAGAACTTCAGGTTCTAACAAATTTTGTAGGATGTAATTAAATAGGACGTGATAATAGTTTGAATGAATGCTTCTGGTATAAGATGATTTCATACTTTAAATAAATGCTTCGGGCATAAAGTTTAAAGAAATTTACATAATGCTTCGGGCCTTAAAATCCATGCTTCAACTGGACCATTCGATTAGAATAATTCGATTCAAATAGACTAATGCGATTTGATTAGACAGATTCGATACGACTGAACAGGTTCGATATGATTAGACCGGTGCAATTCGTCTTGACTTATTTGGCTAGAACAATTTGAGTCGTGGGCCTATGCGAAAATATGGGCCTTCTGGGCCTGGCCCCTTTTCTCTCGGTCTGCTGGGCCTTTTTCTCACCTAGCCTTCTAGGCTGTGACCTTCTGGGCCTTTATTCAATTTTTCATTGTTGCTGCTAACCCATTCATTTTCTTTGCTGCTAGTTAGCTACCAGGTGCACTTCATGCTTATGATCATGGATCATCTTCATCCCATCATTTATTCATATACTCATTATCCGCAAATATGCCCATATTAATTATGATTCCAATCCATTATACAACAATAATGCTACGATGTAATTATGAACTCACTAGTAAGACAAAAACATCAATATAAGCTCATTTCATCAACATCAAGATAAAGTTTTGATTTTAAGATTTTCGGGGTTCTTTTGTTTTTCATGTATTATCAATTTAAATGAATGACATTGAATATCAATCATATCATCACCATAATCATGATCAACATATATCATCTACATATTCACCATGCCATCATATCATCATTATCATGCATATCATCATACATATATAACAGTGTACCATCATTATGGTGTCATATCATTATCTGGTATCATCATGCATTATTCATTATCATGTAATTCATTAAGGGGTCGTTAATTCATCCAACCGAAGAGAACCCATGACCGAAGGCTAAGAATTATCAAATTAACAACGATAATTCATCCAACTGCAAGCAACAAGCATTGATCCAATTTTGACACAATTATGAAATAATTCATATAATCAATTTTATATCCATCGATTAATATAAAAATATGCAATTTACTTTTAGTTCAAGCATATAATCCTATGGTTCAACATCAACATGTATTATCATCAATCATCAAGTCATGGCATCATGTTTTTATCATATGCATACGTCATATTATCATCACATATCATATGTTCATCATGGTTAATTTTATCATAAACATAATTATTATGTCATAACATATCAATATCATCATCATAGCATATTACGTACATAATTAACTTAGGGTATAGATGAACTTATCTATGTGGTGGGGAGACCTTCTGGGTCAAAATCTGGAATTTCGGAGCGCCACAACCAAAGCCATCTTGAGTGGAAAATTTCCAAAAAACGACATGCAGTTTTGCAGTTTTTTTAAAGGAAGGAATCGAACGACATGTCGTTTTTTCTCATTGTTTAAAAACGACATGTTTCTTGTCTTCAAGATCAGCCCCTCCAGCTTTTTTCGTTGTCCCAGCTCAGTGATGAATCCGGCCGTGACGTACATCGGTTCGAGTTTGATTGAACCATGGATGCCGAGAAAACCACAAAAGTGTCAGAAATGGAGGACGCCGACGACCTAGACAAGGAACCCGGCAAGGTAATTGAATCAGCGCGGCCTCTCAAAGTCGGCGAAGAGAGAGCTCTTGGTATCTACGGTCTCAAGAAGAAGAGCCTCAAAACTGGCCATGGTTACGATACTCCTGAGCTCGGTGACAAAGCTACTGTGCACTACGTCGGTGATCCAACACCCCGCCACTCTGGTCCACCGTCAGCGATCAGGACGACACCAAGCCCAGTGGAGAAAACCTCTCGTCTGAAACCGTACTGAAGGTTGCTGGGAAAATGATAAGTCACAAATTAAGCATCATTTCAATGTTATTTCTTATCCCTTTTACGTATCTTTTGATTATAATTGTACAAATAATAGGAGAAAATGATCCATTTTGTGAGACATGTGTAGATTATGAAAGTTAAGTCAATTCTGAAGAGAATACAAAGAGAATGGAGGAAATCCGAGCCAAAATGAAGGAATAGCACTAAAATGAAGTTAAGGTCCCTAGCTGAAATCCCAGTTGAGGGCCTCTCGGGTTTTGTCTTTGAATTGGCATTTTTCAATGTATTGGATGTGATCAGCAGCTCATATAATCTCCAGGGGTTCCAATGAGGTGATAGCACATGTCAAGACAATCAAGATTGACCAAGAAAAGGGGTTCTTGCCTTTCTTAGTCGAGAAGCACTCCTAATCCTACAAAGAGTGTGTGTGTGTGTGTGTGTGTGTGTGTGACTTTGTGGATCAGCCTTGCCAGCCTTGCACGCCTAGATTAAGTGGGCTATTTCAGACATTATGCCCTGGAATCCAGCTGGAGAAGTTGACCAAAAGATCCATTAAAAGAAGGGTTCTTATCTGTTCTTTGGAACCCAAGAAACTAGGATTTCTTACCTTATCAAGTTCCTACTTTTTAGGGATTTGGGGCAGCTGCCCTTTGGACGAATTTTCCTTCCCTTTTCAATGAGGAATTACATGGGTTGACTTGGATAAGAAGACCTAAGGATTTCCTAATCAGATCTTGAAGTTAAAGAGGCAATAAATAAAGAAAATGAAGTTTCTTGAAAATTAAGAAACCATCTTGTACATGGCTAGGGTTAATTAACTTCCCTAGCAACAATTTATCATGTTTCCTTTATTTTAGGGCAATGTAATCTGATTTAGGATAGCATTAAATGAATTCCTAGTCAAAGATAAAGTCAAGAAGTGGAAAGAAGGAAGGAAAGGGACTCCTTGTACAAGAAGGATATAAAAAACGGCCAACTATGGTTTTTCACAAAAACAAGGAGTTTTCCTCCTTATTTTGGGGCTGTTTTCCCTTTTCTTTGAGGGAGATGTTAGGGCAGGTGTTTGGGGTTATAAATAGATGTTTTCTCATTGTTTTTGGGAGCCGAATTTACCTTTTGAAGGTCCCCAAAACTTTGTCAAAATTCGTACTTCAATCCATGTTCTTAGTTTAGAGTTTTTTAATTTAATTCAAGCACTCTTTATAATTCAAGCATCTTCAAATTCATCACGTCTACCTTGAGGGAGTTTTCCTTCATCTCTTTTATTCATTGTCCTTTTATTATTTCTTACTTTATTTATATTTTTGCACCATTTAATTATGTCCTTATTTTATTCAATAATGTTTGAGTAGTGTAATTAGGGCTAGGGGTACTTGAAGCCTTAGCCATGCTAGTTCGTGTTTGATTTCTGGCTCTTGATTATGATTGCTATGAATGCCTGGATTTTTTGGATTACTGCGCTTCATTAACTCAATTCATGCTTATAAACTTAGCTACCTTATTTGTGTATAATTGTCGATGTAATTGCTTGACGGATCACCCTGCAATTTATGGCATCATGTTTAAGAGGGGGAATCTTATTCGTAATCTAAACTCATGACTTCCTAGGTCTGCACATCACTTTTCTAGGGACAGTGTAGTGTCATTAAATCTTCTTTATGTTTCATGCATTATCACGCACCATCGGTAATAGTTGTTTAAGGGCGAGCACATCACGCTTAAACATGCAATCTAAGAGAAGAAAATATGTGTGGAGTGAACCTTAGCCGGACCCCTACACGGGCACTTAATTCAGATACATGCATAGTAATCTAATCAAGGAAATCTAACGGAACTATAATTGGTAAAGGTGGATAGAAACCTTAGCTCGACTTAGTTAGTTATTATTAGTTAATTTATTTTATTCATAAAACATAACAAACCCCCCATTGCATCTTAATTACTTCACTTAAGTCAATTGAGTTAAACAGAATTGGATATCATTGAGCAAGTCGTCGTGGGATCGACCTTTGCTTGCATCTATACTATCTATACGTCTTGTGCACTTGCAAAGTTTATTACACGTAGAGATTTTTCCTAGTACATCTTTTGTGCTTGGTAAAATTTCTATCAAGTTTTTGGCGCCGTTACCGGGGACTTGTTCCTCAACGGTGTCCATTTTATTTGATTCCTTTGACTTAGTGGTTTTTCTTTTTTATTTTGTATATAACTTTTTGGTTTTATTTTCTTTACGTGTCTAGGTACCATGGAATCGTGGAATAGCTATTATTCTTCTCAAGGTTGGGCCTATGAGCCCTATGCAAATGTTCCTTCGGTTCCAAGTCATCAAGAGGGATGGGCATACCTCCAAGATTGCATGTACATGCATGAGCCTTACAATCAGCCCTATATGGAGCCATACCACAATGGATGGAGTGAACCATCACCCTACACTTGGACGCCTCCTCCTTTGGATCCTAGCCCTGTCCGACCTCAGGAAACACTTCGGGATGCACTAAATGAGGCCCGATCTCAAAGAACACTCCCGGAAGCCCTTTTAGAGGACAAGGAAATAGAGTACCTTCGACTTAAACTTCTTTGGGAACCCGATTGGGATGATGAGGATAATGATGTGTATGTCCCCTTACCACCCACGGACAGCACCAATGAATGCACGTCGGGTCATTCTCTTGATGTTCATGAAATAGAACCAAACCCGCAAGCATTGTACCAAGTTTTGTCCGAGGTCCCTAAAATTCCAGCACCTATCCTTAAGGTCCCTGAAATTCCAGTACCTATCCTTGCTGCCACAACTCCTCAAGCACCTCTTATGCTTACTTTTCCAGGGCCTTCCTTATCTTTATCTTTACCATTTAAGTTCCTTACTCAACTTAGGTGTTTTGGTGAGAAATTTGATGTTGTGCCTAATGGTTTGTGCAGGTTTAATGGTCCTTGTAGGAGGAAAGATGAAGGAAGTATCAAGATGGTGGTATGCACCTTTGAGACTTTCAGCTCCACCCAAGGCTCAAGGCCACGACCCAAGCAACCCAAAGACCCTTCATGGCCCCCACACTTCGATCATTATGCTTACTTCTCTATTGGGATCAAGTAGTTTTTACTTACATTCAAATCTTTATTGTCTTGTTCCCTGAAATGTTAAAGTCTAGGAAGTGGATTTCTACTTGTAGAACTAATCAATTCATTTATGTTGCAGGCAAGATACCACTAAAGGAGGGCCAGGTTTGGAGCCCCTCAAGTGCCTCTTGGACCGCAAGCATTCTAAGTGCTCAACTTTGCCCTGGTTTGTTCCCTGTTTCATATGGAAGTTTTTTACCTTCTAACTCATGATTTTGTCTTCCTTTTATGCTCAAAACATTGAGAACAATGTTTCATTTAGGTTCGGTGGTATTGGACTTAAGTTTAGGGGTACACAACTCAGTTTCTGTTTTGAAATGCTTGCTGTTTTTTTTTTCTGCTCTTATTTCCTTGCTGTTTTTTGTTTTTTGTTTTGAATTCTTTGATTTTTTTTGTTTTGTGATGCTAGTTTTTATCCCTAAACATGTTAATATGAATGTATAGAACATGAGAATTGCTTGTACTTACTAAGAATCATTGCCATTTCCATTGAACTCACACTTGCACGTCACGATACCAAAATCAAGTGATTAAGCAACCAAAACAATTGAATTTGAGCATACTTAGAAAATTAGTGGAGAATACCATTGTGAGATCTTTGATCTTGATTTCCTTTCTTTTTGAGTGATGTACTTGTTTCTACTCTCAAACACTCATCACTTTGCTCTTAATTGCATGATCTCTTTCTATTTGCATTGATGTTTAAAGAACCATATCTAATGGATGCTCTTGATTTAATGTATAATTGTTTATGAGATGTGATATAGGCTATGTGTGTTTTAGATCCTAAAGGCCCTTCTTTTCCCTGTCTAAATTGCATGTTCCCTAAACCCCATTGAAGTCAAACACTTAGCCGTTTTGTTCTTCACCTACAATATGACCGAACCAAGTTTTGAACCGCTCATAATGGCTACACCCTATAATCTAAACTGTGTCAAGGTTGCATCAAATGAGATTCATGGTGAGGAGGAAATATGTTGATGTTTTGTGCTACTTATACTCATGTGATGGAAGTATGTTTGAATGGAAAAGATCATTCGTGTATTTGTAAAATGAGGAAGTTATTGCATGATCTTGGTTCAGCTCATCTATAAAAAAAAATGTATCAAGTTCATTAGTGAAAAGAAAAAAAAAAGAAAAAAAAAGGGAAAAAAAAAGAAAATTTGTGATTAGAAAAAAAGAAGAAAGCAATGAACTTAGAGTTGAGTCAAGTGAGCCACGTACCTCAATTAGAGCATTTTTGTGAGCTTAAGCACGGTTTCATCCAGACTCAAGGTCCGAGTCATGACTTCTCATGCCTTGATGCGGTTTAGGTTCTTTGAATTCCAACTTTTCTTTCTTAAACCAAGAACCTAGCCCCATTACAACCCGTGCATGAAGACCTACTGATCTTGTGAATGGTTATGCAATGGATTAAGGTATGTATCTCTGTTCTTAAACTTCAATTCCATCGTGAGATCATATTTTCAGGTAAAGTGCTTTTCTTCATTGAAATTCATATGTGATTAACTTGATTTTCTTTACATAAACTCTTCACATATGCTTGTTGAGTGAAAGCCTTCGGATTCTTGAGCGTATTGAGTGATGCCTAGTGAGGATTAGAGTCGAGGCGAAATCTTTCTAGGGTGTTTAGATGACATTGTTTTCTAGTTTGATCATTTGGGATATTGGTATAAACACTTGACACCTTGAGTTCACGGTTATGGCATGTTCTTTGGTTTGTGTGAGTTTGTTTTCTATTCTTGATTCTTATTAATTTGTTGATGCATGATTTCTAGCGTCTTTTGTGTTAAGTAAAACGTTTGTGGGTATCGTGCTGCTATAACCCTCAGGAGACAAAATTCCTCCTACTAGGTGAGCTTAGAGGTTTAAATGCTTATCATAACTAGATCGAGTCTTTTATTTTGTTGTTTTTCTAAGGGACTAGCAAAAGATAGGTTTGGGGGTATTTGATAAGTCACAAATTAAGCATCATTTCAATGTTATTTCTTATCCCTTTTACGTATCTTTTGATTATAATTGTACAAACAATAGGAGAAAATGATCCATTTTATGAGACATGTGTAGATTATGAAAGTTAAGTCAATTCTGAAGAGAATGCAAAAAGAATGGAGGAAATCCGAGCCAAAATGAAGGAATATCACTAAAATGAAGTTAAGGTCCCTAGCTGAAATCTCAGTTGAGAGCCTCTCGGGTTTTGTCTTTGAATTGGCATTTTTCAATGTATTGGATGTGATCAGCAGCTCATATAATCTCCAGGGGTTCCAATGAGGTGATAGCACATGTCAAGACAATCAAGATTGACCAAGAAAAGGGGTTCTTGCCTTTCTTAGTCGAGAAGCACTCCTAATCCTACAAGGAGTGTGTGTGTGTGTGTGTGTGTGTGTGTGTGTGTGTGTGTGTGTGTGTGTGTGTGTGTGTGTGTGTGTGTGTGTGTGTGTGTGTGTGTGTGTGTGTGTGTGTGTGTGTGTGTGTGTGTGTGTGTGTGTGTGTGTGTGTGTGTGTGTGTGTGACTTTGTGGATCAGCCTTGCACGCCTAGATTAAGTGGGCTATTTCAGAAATTATGCCCTGGAATCCAGCTGGAGAAGTTGGCCAAAAGATCCATTAAAAAAGGGTTCTTATCTGTTCTTTGGAACTCAAGAAACTAGGATTTCTTGCCTTATCAAGTTCCTACTTTTTAGGGATTTGGGGCAGCTGCCCTTTGGACGAATTTTCCTTCCCTTTTCAATGAGGAATTACATGGGTTGACTTGGATAAGAAGACCTAAAGATTTCCTAATCAGATCTTGAAGTTAAAGAGGCAATAAATAAAGAAAATGAAGTTTCTTGAAAATTAAGAAACCATCTTGTACATGGCTAGGGTTAATTAACTTCCCTAGCAACAATTTATCATGTTTCCTTTATTTTAGGGCAATGTAATCTGATTTAGGATAGCATTAAATGAATTCCTAGTCAAAGATAAAGTCAAGAGGTGGAAAGAAGGAAGGAAAGGGACTCCTTGTACAAGAAGGATATAAAAAACGGCCAACTATGGTTTTTCACAAAAACAAGGAGTTTTCCTCCTTATTTTGGGGTTGTTTTCCCTTTTCTTTGAGGGAGATGTTAGGGCAGGTGTTTGGGGTTATAAATAGATGTTTTCTCATTGTTTTTGGGGGCCGAATTTACCTTTTGAAGGTCCCCAAAACTTTGTCAAAATTCGTACTTCAATCCATGTTCTTAGTTTAGAGTTTTTTAATTTAATTCAAGCACTCTTTATAATTCAAGCATCTTCAAATTCATCACGTCTACCTTGAGGGAGTTTTCCTTCATCTCTTTTATTCATTGTCCTTTTATTATTTCTTACTTTATTTATATTTTTGCACCATTTAATTATGTCCTTATTTTATTCAATAATGTTTGAGTAGTGTAATTAGGGCTAGGGGTACTTGAAGCCCTAGCCATGCTAGTTCGTGTTTGATTTCTGGTTCTTGATTATGATTGCTATGAATGCCTGGATTTGTTGGATTACTGCGCTTCATGAACTCAATTTATGCTTATAAGTTTAGCGACCTTATTTGTGTATAATTGTCGATGTAATTGCTTGACGGATCACCCTGCAATTTATGGCATAACGTTTAAGAGGGGGAATCTTATTCGTAATCTAAACTCATGACTTCCTAAGTCTGCACATCACTTTTCTAGGGACAGTGTAGTGTCATTAAATCTTCTTTATGTTTCATGCATTATCACGTACCATCGGTAATAGTTGTTTAAGGGCGAGTACATCACGCTTAAACATGCAATCTAAGAGAAGATAATATGTGAGGAGTGAACCTTAGCCGGACCCCTGCACGGGCACTTAATTCAGATACATGCATAGTAATCTAATCAAGTAAATCTAACGGAACTATAATTGGTAAAGGTGGATAGAAATCTTAGCTCGACTTAGTTAGTTATTATTAGTTAATTTATTTTATTCATAAAACATAACAAACCCCCCGTTGCATTTTAATTACTCCACTTAAGTCAATTGAGTTAAACGGAATTGGATATCATTGAGCAAGTCTTCGTGGGATCGACCTTTGCTTGCATCTATACTATCTACACGTCTTGTGCACTTGCAAAGTTTATTACACGTAGAGATTTTTCCTAGTACTACTTTTGTGCTAGGTAAAATTTCTATCAGAAAACCTCACGAGGGCAGGCATCCTGCGTGCTCGGCGTCTTCGATCTCCCACGTAGGGAGGATTTCGATGATGGCATGCGGATGTTATTCCTTGAGATCACAACCATATGCGGCGACTCCAAGGGAGGACGAGGAGCGTCTTCGTCGCCGCTGAAGGTAGAAGATGGAGCAGTTTCGTCACCGTTGCAAGATCTGTGGGTCGATGGATTTTACAAGCCTCGATGACGGGCTTCCTAGGTGGTCGTCCCCTATCATCGGTCACCGGAGCATCTCTTGTAACATTTAAAGTCAACATCCGTCTTGGAATGAATTCGTATAAATTTATAGAGAGCCATTGAAACAATAACAATTTGAATCTATTTTTCTATGGAAAGATTATGCATTTGACGTATTATGCTCCATCTATTTTTCTAAACGCCAAAAGTTCTTTCAATTGTGCATCGTAGTAATGAATGTCTATATTTAAGTATTTGTTTCTTCCCTCTTGGTTGACTTCTACGTCAAAAATCAGGTATGGTATCGTTTACCCTTATAAGTTCCTTTATATCCCTTGCATATGTGAATAATCGGCATCAACTAGATAGTATTTATCTATACATAACAAAAAATAATAATAACCAGATTTTTTAACATAAAAGAAATTATTAAAAAAAAACCCACGAGGGTTATATGAGAGTATGAATAAATTAAAATAAATAATAATTAAAATAGGGTGAATTTGGGCATTTATGGTATTTAAAAATAAGGGTATGATTGGAATATTAAAAGTTTAATTAAAAGAAAACAAGTGTTTTCGTGTTTTTTGATGAGAAACACTTTTGAAAGGAAGTACCAACATAGTGCTTCTCAAAAACCCTCCTTAAAAGTTTTTGCTTCTGATATGAAACACTTCTTAATGTGCTAAGTAAATGCTTCTGACATAAACACTTTAAATATGAGATCTGATATTCTATATCACAAACTTACAAATAGCCTAGTGGTTAAGGCCTTGTTTTATGATCATGAGGTATGTGATTCAGAAATTTTAATTTTCTTTAGTTAACACTTCAGGTGCTGATGTGGCAATTTTGGTGATGTTGCATGCTAAATCATGGCATTTCAAGTAACGTGGCATTTTGAGTTGAATCAGGTAGAACAATTTGACTCGTGTTGACCAAGTCGACTCGACTGGTTTGGATTGTGTCGATTAAGCTAGGCTAGTTTGGTTGGATCAATTTAGATTGCGTTGATGCAACTGGATCAATTTAGATTAACTATTAAATACTAGAACGGAAATACAAGCATAAACAAATAACATAAAGTAACTACGGATACAAGTCCTCGAAGCTTATTGTTTTTTGGAACTCTACCCACTCTTCTGTTCAATGTAGGGAAGCATCGTCAAACAATGATTCAGCAGTCGCAAGAATGCCATCATTTATGACCTCAAGCTCACACTCATGCTCAGTTTCAGGTTCAGGTTCAGGCTCTTTCTTTAGCTATGGTTCTAACTCTTTGGTGGTGATCCCACTACAGCTTGCCTTATCCAACTTTTACGCCTTATACTCTTTTTGGCGTAAAGTTACAGGGGCATGTGGTGGCAATGGATGGTCCTTTCTCAAAATCCTTTCAGTCTTCAAATTTTGGATTTCCACCTCCAAAAGTTTGATTTTCTCACCTAAATCATGCAAACGTCCACGCAAAAAATATACATGTTGAAGCCAATATCTCGTTCATTCACTATCAGCATCCACTTGTCTCAAGTTTGCTCACCTTGTAACGACCCGCCCCGGAGACCAGGATAATATTAGTGGTTAAGAACGGATTAGTGAAGTTAATCGGTGATTAGTTGGCTGATTTCGGACAGACGGTACGAAAAGACGATTTTGCCCCTAGAATTGGACAAAGAGTTGACTTTTCGTTCGGGCTGTCAAATGGACTTAGACCAATGACTGTGACATAGTTCGGGATATCATGAGTTCATAGACAGGTGGCACGTCCGATTCCGACATCCGAGGAAGAAGTTATGACGTTCGGAAGTTTAAGGGTATTTTGGTAATTTGGTTAAAAGGGGCAATTTGTTGATTTTTTAGACGACATGGACTCTTCACGTAATTCGAGGACCGTTGGGTAGATCTCGATCTCCTGCATACAATGATAGGCGGCATGTGTCAATTGGAGTCCGGACGACAAAGTTACGAGTCTAGGAACATGAGGGGCAAAATGGTAATTTGTGCTATAATGGGAATTTTGGTCATTTTTCTATCTTGGGATTTGTGCCCAGTAAGACTTGGACACTTGGCTGCCCAGAGATTGATGCCCACCCAGATTAGGACACATGTCCCTCACTGGAAGGTTGTGGAAGCCTCAACACCGTCTCTCTTTGTCTTTTTAAAACTTGGTTGCACGGTTTGAAAACAGGAAAAAAAATAGAGCACCTAATGTGCCCGTGAAATCCAACCCATCCAAACCTCTCAAACTTCATCCTAAGCTGGTGGTTTTTGAAAGAATGATGGAAGGGGAGGCTGGATGAAGCAAGTGGTGGCCACGGTGAGGCTTGACGGTGGAGGTAAGGTCGTTTCTCTGTGAAAACCAGTGTTGAGATTGAAAATGGCAAATCTTGTTTTAATGACTTTTGATCGATTAAATTGATGGGAAGGTGTTGCTAGAGGTCCAGGGGATCAAATGAGCCTATTGTTGAGGTCTAAGATGGAAGGTGAGGTGAGAACTCGAGACCCTTGATTTGGCTTCAAAAATGGTGAAGTTTGCTTTCATGATTTTTGAGATGTGTAGGTGTTTGGAACTTATATTGGAGGTCAAGACAAAGCTAATGAGCTTGAAAGGAAAATAATTGGTGCCCGGAATTGTGGCAACTTGATGAAGGACCGTGGCTAGTTTCTCCTTCGATTTGGGAGGTAAGCTCGAGCCTTTAATTGTATGGTTTAAAGTTACAGATCAATAGGAAATCATATAAGGAAGCTATAGGACTAAAATTGGGAGGAATTGGAGTTGAATTGGATGAAAAACAACGTCTAACCACCAACACCTGTTCAGTTGAACCAGCCAGACTGCTGGATCGGTCTGAACCGATCGATAGCGGGTTGAAGATGATGAACAGTATGCGCGTGGCTCCCACGCACACCCCCTTTGGGCGGCTTGTGAGGGCACATGGGGCTCCTTTTGGGGAAGTTTCCAACACGACTTTTAAGGTATTCGATGTAACGAACATTTTGGCACTAGTTTCGAGTTGATCAGACATAGTCTCGATATGTTTAAGGATGTCTGAAGGTTTTAGGGCTCGATTAAAAATATTTAAAAATTCGGGAAAATTACGGGGCTTTAGTAGAAGCTTAATGAAGTAGTTAGTGACCTTATTATGGGATTTGGACAGGATCAGGAAAGCCGGTGATAGTTGATTAGCCGGGAAAACATAAGTGAACGCATATCGAGGCGACGACGCTTATGGTCTGTGAGTGGACTTTTCTTTCTAACTTATGATGCATTTCTAACTTATGATGCATGCATATACTATTTTATATGTTTTCTATACGTGATTTCTATATTTTTGAATTGATATTGATGATTTACAGTTTTGCAAGTATTTCGAGATATTTACGAAATTGCACGTTTGACGAGATTACAAGTTATGTCGTGATTTGACCATGGTTTCAATGATTGGATTTTGGGATTTGAAATATGATTTGATTTCAACGATTTAAAATGCATTTTTGGAAAAGTGATTTCGAGCTTGAAGCCTAGTTCAGAAAAGTGGTTTTGATAAACGTGATTTCGGGTTTTGGAATCGGATTTCAGCATGACGATTCTGGATTCGATTTTGGAGCCTGGAAGTGGATTTCCAGATTTGGGTTTGAAATGGTTATTCCGTATGTTGGCTTACGGAATGATGGTTTCGGATTCGGATTTGGAAATGGATTATGGATTTGGGATGATAATTTCGGATTCGGCTTGGAATTTGAAATGGTGATTTCGAATTTGAATTTTGACATGGATTTGGAAATAGTTTGAAAATGGTTTTTGGATTGGATTTGCTGGATCTAGTTATTGGGTTTAAAGACCTGGATATGATTATGACGGGGGCGGGCCCGGATTGGGTTTAAAGACCCGGATTGAGTTTAAAGTTTCAGGAGTTTAAAGACTCGGATATTGATATTTCACCTGTAGGCCTATTGAGTTTAAAGACTCGGGAGTTTAAAGAATCAGATTATATTGAGGTCTGGAATGAGTTTAAAGACTCGGGAGCTTAAAGACTTGGATAGATCTAGCAGGTTTGATTGGTTGAAATGGATGTCAAATATGTTTTGGATTTCGATGAGAACTTGATAATGATGGTTTTCAATAATGGTTTTATTATGTTTTGTGCAGTGGCCCCAATGAATTGGATTTGATGATTTGGGGCTGAGTTCCCGTACTTTGATGTTTGATTTATGGTTTTGGGCTGAGGCCCTGGATTTGAATTGCGGATTTGAGGAAAGAAACGATTCTGGTTTTCATTTGTGGTTTTGGGTATGAACTAGTTTCATGACATGGATTTTTATATGCATGCATTGGTTTTTAAATAGAGGGTATAAATTTCTTTCTTATAAACTGTTTTCTAAACTTGCTATTTATTTTTTTCCACTCATAGTCTTTTCGGGTTTCGATACCCTCCAGGTTGTTGCGGTATGAGCTGTTGGTAAAGAGAGACGGAGACATCACACACGCGATCCACAGTTGAATCTGTGCCCTCTGGGAAGTCCGAAACTTGTAGACAGTTCGTTTTGGAAATCCCTGGTCTGACTTACGTGTCACATGGAGGTTAGACGTTGGTTTAGCCTTTGTGTCACGCGTAAGTTTGATGGGAGCATGACTTAGCCCTTAATCTCGGGGGATTGGGAGTGGGTCGTGTCAAATTGGTATCAGAGTAGGTTTTGTGCACTCTGCGCGAGGTTTGGTTCCCAGAGTCGTTGGTTCGTCGACTTGGGTGTTGTGATGCTACTGTGGATCTGATGTCTCGACGCGGAATAGCCTGTCATCAACCTGGATGCGATAGTGACAACACGTTTGTTAGTGGTTAGTTAGCGGCGATTGTTAGTGCCAGGGTGATAGTCGCTCGATACGCGGTGCGAGGTATGACGTATGTCGGCTTAGGGTCGGAATAGTTAGCTTGTTTGGCGCTGGATATGCTTGATGGTTAGACCATAGGGTCGGATGTATGCCAACGTGGGTAACCTGGATGGTAGCCAGTGAGCTACGTTTACGAGTTGGCTGGTCGGCCTGTGGGGCCTGGTAGTAGCCTATTGAGCTGGTGGTACACGTGGGCCGAGGAGGCCGGTTGACGGTTGCGTGTTAGGCTGGATGGCGATTTGGATGACGATAGTGTGGACTTGTGATCATTTGATTGGATTGTTCAAGCTTAGATTTGTGCGGCTACGAGTAACCGGATGTCTCGAAGTGACGGGATATAGGAACCTACTTTGAGGATTTTAGGGATGTCCCCCTAGAGATGTTTAACAATTGACGCTTATGCAGACTTTCTGAAGGGAAGGTCTTAGTCGGGTGTGACGACCCGAGTGGTAAGGTTGTGGTGAACTAGTGGCTGTCGCGGGTTTGGGTAACCCGTATGACGAGGATGAATTGAGGAACCCCGTGGGATGACTAGTCTAGAAACCGTGAATTGAGGTTTGTGGTTAGTTGGTGGTTGTGGCTTGGGCCGATTTACGGCCGGATTGGAGATGGTGTTGCTAGGTGCAGCCGAGGTAATGAATGGTTGGTGGACGACTCTGGACGAGTCCAGTGTTGGGTTGCTCAGAGTATTGGACTACGAGGGAGGTTAGATTGAGGGTTTTGGCTCGGTAGGAGCAGAGGCTCGGGACTGGTGTGCTGTGAGCATTATATCATAATGATGTGCCATGAGTTGGGAAACTTGTAATGGTACGATGGGCACATCGTACTAGGTTGGACCTATACCTCGTGTTGGATCGGGCTAGGTTGGTATGGTCGGGTTTGACCATCCTTGAGGTTGATTTCGTGAATTCATCTTGATAAGTTAGGAATGCTGAGGTTGGCATTTGGGTGATGCCGAGGCCCGTGCTTGGTAATTTCCCAAGACTTGGTTACGAGTATGATAATGGTGCTCGGGATTGAACCCTGGAAAGGTTGGGATGCGAACATCAGAAGGAGTGATGATTGACATCCTTTGGATGTGCATAAATGGTGTTAACCGACAGGCGAATTGGTCGGTGAGTTGGTTTGGTTACGGACACATGGGTGTGTTCCGTAGGAGTTGTGGATTTCCTACATGTAGTAGTTAACGTTGGACGGTTAGTCCGGAGGTGGTATGCTCATTGAGGATGAAGTCCCATGGTTGGAAAATGTGGATATACTGCCAACATGGTTGGAATCTAGGAATCAGGAGATATTGTGGTTTAGACGTTGAGCTGATGTGTTGATTCCGAGTTGGTGTTACATGTTGAGGGGTGGATACTCTGAAGATGAATTGGGAGACTTATTGAAGGAACTTCAGGAACTAGGAACCCCCCTTAATTGTTGACAAGTGTGCTTGTGTTCAGGAGTAGAGAGAGGAATTGGTGACGTCGGGAGTGGCCTGTGTGGTGAGGGTCAGAGGATGGTGTTAAGATGACTTAAGGTAGAATGACTTGTGCTCACATGGTTTAGGACCATTGTGTGCTCCATTGAAGGATGACGAAAGGAAATGGAAAAGGAGTAACTATAACTGATCGATATGAGGTTATTGAAAAGAACCCACAAGCTAGACGTGCCTTTAGACGTGTTGAGTACTTTATCGATTTGATCCGACGTGGTGGTATGATCATTTGTGGGAAGTGAAGGCGAAGTAGTGAGCCAGTAGGTAGGAACCACATAGGAGTGAGTGGATCAGAATTTGATCATTTCTGGCTCAGGTTTGAGCTGTTGTGGATCAGGAGGATTGTATGTGAGACATAGGTTGGATATATTGACCATCTGGGAGTTGTGCAGGACGTGTGTGGTCCATCTCACATACATATGGATTTTAGTTTTGGATCTAGTGCTTGGTCTTCCCTGTGTACGTAATTGAGATGTGATTGGGGTTCATATTGGTCGGGAGACCCAGGGGACCAGGAGACCGGGAGACTCAGAAGAGACTTGAGTCGGATTTTCCTAGAAGACTTGTAGTTCAGCCTAGAGGTAAGACTGGACCGACGAAC
The DNA here is from genome assembly GCA_032719365.1 of Prinsepia uniflora. Lineage (NCBI taxonomy): Eukaryota > Viridiplantae > Streptophyta > Magnoliopsida > Rosales > Rosaceae > Prinsepia > Prinsepia uniflora. The sequence goes on along the minus strand of CM064874.1, from coordinate 51,793,500 downwards.
TGCAAAAAGTGAAGTGTGATTGGCTTGCAGTCAGGGGGTCGTCAGTGTAGATATGAGAATGTTTTTTGTGCCCTGGAGAGACATTGTGAAAGTGACGGGTACACTATAGCAGTGTTGGATGAGCTTTGGGCATAATGGAGCTCGGCTGACGCTGATGTGGTTGAATGGTGGATTTACCGTAGGATGACGTTGGAAGTACGTGAGGATATACTCTACGAGCTGTGTTTGAGGTATTCTAAAATATCTTTATTTTATTCAAAATTCGTAGGGATGTGGTTGCGTGTGGTATGCACCGTGAACCTAGTTAGTTGTGATTGGTGCATGTATTTTAGATGTGCCCCGATCCTATTGAACGTGCATCGTGATGTTTTGGTGTAAAGGTTGGTGATCGGCTTGATGTTGATATATGTTGTGGGTTGTCTTGGTGAATCAGAACAGTTCAATGTGATTAATCGGTTGAGATATAGACTGGATCCGAGTGATCCTGAGTGATCTAACTGGTTGGTAGGAGTCAGTATTGTTGTGGGCTGCACACTCAGAGCCATGAGTGGCTGGTGGGACCCTGACATTGAGATGTTTGACCACGGTTAAACCGGTTAATGATACGGTCCAGTTATAGAGAGATAGTATGGAATGTGGATGGTGTTTCCACAGGGTGACTGTGTTGGTGGTTAGTGGAACCACTGGTGAGATGATTGGTTGAATTAGGGGTATAGACGAGTACGTTGTGACTCCGGTGAGGTTGGCGCTGGTCGCTGACGGAGGTAGTATGGACACTTGTACGAATCTTGATGCATTGGCGTACCGAGACCGGTAGATGTCGTCTTGTGGATGGGTGTACTTGAGATTTGTGGTTGATGACGGCGAACTCGTAAGAGGTACTGGGATATTGGTACAAGGTACGCTCGACTCGAGAAGGAGTCGAAAGTGTTGAAACTAGTAGCAAGGGTGTTGTGGCGTACTTAGTGTTGGTTGAGCCGTGAGTGTCGGCTGGTGTGACGTGAGAGGTACCGTGGATACGAGTTGGAATGTGTTGACCTTGGTGAGAATGAAATGATCGTTAGGCTGACTGAAAGTCGAATGAGATGGTTAGCTTGGCGGAAATGTGGTGACAGCCTGGGAACTGTCAGGATAAGCTGGACTGGTAGGTAATGGACACCGGGAAGGAGACCCAGGTGTGAGATCAGTTGAATTTCCCCCAGTAAGTTGTTGACGTAGGAGATTCAGAATTTCGGGGACGAAATTCTTTAAGGGGGGGGAGATTGCAACGACCCGTCCTAGAGACCGGGATTAGATTAGTGGTTAATGACAAATTAGTGAAGTTAATCGGTGATTAGTTGGCTGATTTCGGACGGATGGTATGAAAGGACAATTTTGACCCTAGTATTAGGCAAACAGTTGAATTTTCGTTCGGGCTGTCAAATGAACTTTGACCGATGACTGTGACGTAGTTCGAGACGTCATGAGTTCATAAACAGGTGGCACGTCCGATTTAGACATCCGAGGAGGAAGTTATGACGTTCGGAAGTTTGAGGGTATTTTGGTAATTTAGTTAAAAAGGGGTAATTTGTTGACTTTTCAGACAACATGAACTCTTCACGTAATTCGAGGACTATTGGGTAGATCTCGATCTCCTGAATACAACGACAGGCGGCATGTGTCAATTGGAGTCCGGACGACAAAGTTACGGGTCTAGGAACACGAGGGGAAAAATGGTAATTTGTGCGACAATGGGCATTTTGGTCATTTTGCTATCTTGGGATTTGTGCCCAGTAAGACTTGGACACTTGGCTGCCCAGAGATTGATGTCCACCCAGATTAGGACACATATTCCTCACTGGAAGGCTGTGGAAGCCTCAGCACCGTTTCTCTTTGTCCTTTTAAAACTTGGTTGCACGGTTTGAAAACAGGAAAAAAAAACAGAGTACCAAAAAAACAGAGTACCTAATGTGCCCGTGAAATCCAACACATCCAAAGCTCTCAAACTTCATCCTAAGCTGGTGGTTTTTGCAAGAATGATGGAAGAAGAGGCTGGATGAAGCTGGTGGTGGCCACGGTGAGGCTTGACGGTGGAGGTAAGGTCGTTTCTCCGTGAAAACCAGTGTTGAGATTAAAAATGGCAAATCTTGTTTTAATGACTTTTGATCGATTAAATTGATGGGAAGGTGTTGCTGGAGCTCCAGGGGATCAAATGAGCCTATTGTTGAGGTCTAAGATGGAAGGTGAGGTGAGATCCCGAGAAACCTTGATTTGGCTTCAAAACTGGTGAAGTTTGTTTTCATGATTTTTGAGATGTGTGGGTGTTTGGAACTTATATTGGAGGTCAAGACAAAGCTAATGAGCTTGAACGATTTGGGAGATAAGCTCAAGCCCTTAATTGTATGGTTTAAAGTTGCATATCAATAGAAAATCATATAAGGAAGCTATAGGCCTAAAATTGGGAGGAATTGGAGTTGAATTAGATGAAAAACAACGTCGAACCACCCACGCCGGTTCAGTTGAACCGGCCGGACTGCTGGACCGGTCTGAACCGGTCGACAGCGGGTTAAAGATGATGAACAGTGGGCTCGTGGCTCCCACGTGCAGCCCCTATGGGCGGCGTTTGAGGGTGCATGGGGCCCTTTTTGGGGAAGTTTCCAACACGAATTTTTAAGTATTCGATGTAACGAACGTTTTGGCACTGGTTTCGAGTCGATCGGACATTGTCTCGATATGTTTCGAGATGTCCGAAGGTTTTAGGGCTCGGTTAAAAATAGTTAAAAATTCGGGAAAATTATGGGGCTTTAGTAGAAGCTTAATGAAGTAGTTAGTAACCTTATTATGGGATTTGGACAAGAATGGGAAAGCCGGTGATAGTGGATTAGTCGGGAAAGCATATCGAGGCGACGACGCTAATGGTCTGTGAGTGGACTTTGCTTTCTAATTTATGATGCATACATATATGTTTTTATTTGTTTTCTATACATGATTTCTATATTTGTGAATTGATATTGATGATTTACGGTTTTGCACGTATTTTGAGATATTTACGAAATTGCACGTTTTACGAAATTACGAGTTATATCGTGATTTGACCATGGTTTCAATGATTGGATTTTCGGATTTGAAATATGATTTGATTTCAATGATTTTTTAAATAGATTTTGGAAAAGTGATTTCGGGCTTGAAGCCCAGTTCAGAAAAGTGGTTTCGATAAACGTGAATTCGGGTTTTGGAATCGAATTTCAGGATGACGATTCTGGAGTCGCTTTTGGAGCTTGGAAGTGGATTTCCGGATTTGGGTTCGAACTGGTTATTCCAGATGCCGTCTTACAAAATGATGGTTTCTGATTCAGATTTGGAAATGGATTATGGATTCAGGATGATGATTTCAGATTCGGCTTGGAATTCGAAATGGTGATTTCGAATTCGAATTTGGACATGTATTTGGAAATGGTTTGAAAATGGTTTTTGGATTGGATTTGCTGGATCTGGTTATTGGGCTTAAAGACCCGGATATGATTATAACGGGGACGGGCCCCGATTGGGTTTAAAGACCCGGATTGAGTTTAAAGACTCGGGAGTTTAAAGACTCAAATATTGATATTTCCCCCGTAGGCCTATTGAGTCTAAAGACTCAGGAGTTTAAAGACTCAGATAGATCCAGCAGGTTCGATTGGTTGAAATGGATGTCGTATGTGTTTTGGATTTCGATGAGAACTTGATAATGATGGTTTTCAATAATGGTTTTCCGATGTTTTGGGCAGTGGCCCCAATGAATTGGATTTGATGAGTTTTGGGGCTGAGTTCCCGTACTTTGATGTTTGATTTATGATTTTGGGCTGAGGCCCTGGATTTGAATTGCGGATTTGAGGAAAGAAACAATTCTGGTTTTCATTGGTGGTTTTGGGTATGAACTGGTTTCATGACATGGATTTTTATATGCATGCATTGGTTTTTAAATGGAGGGTATAAATGTGTTTCTTATAAACTATTTTCTGAACTTGCTATTTATTTTTGTCCACTCACAGTCTTTCCTGCTTTCGATACCCTCCAGGTTGTTGCGGTGCGGGCTGTTGGTAAAGAGAGACGGAGACATCACACACGCGATTCACAGTAGAATCTGCGCGCTCTGGGAAGTCCGAAACTTGTACACAGTTCGTTTTGGAAATCCCTGGTCCGACTTACGTGTCACATGGAGGTTGGACGTTGGTTTAGCCTTCGTGTCACGCGTAAGTTAGACAGGAGCATAACTTAGCCCTTAATCCCGGGGGATTGGGGGTGGGTCGTGTCACACTTTGTTCTCCAATGTACGAATTCTCCCGACCAAGATGTCGTTGTTCCGTCTGGACTGGTCTCAGTTTTCTCAAAGTCGTATGCACGCACTCTTCATATTTTGTTTTCATCTTCCAGACCAGTATTCCTACAAACCATGTCAACCAGCTTGTGGATCCCAGCTTTTGCAATCCTAAGGTGTCTAAAAGCCTTATCATAAGCTTTTTGTGGCACACTTTTTCAGTTTCTTCAACCATGATAAGGGGCAACTGTCACATCATGAGTCTTAGATGCTAGTCATATCCCATCCACTAATCCATCTGAGCCCTCATCCCACAAAACCTCAATCATTTCCAGGGAAGTAGGGATAGTCTTTAGCCTTTTAGGGTGTTTAGCTACGTCCTCAAATGGAATGTTTAAAGCTCTGTGCTTGCTGGATGGGCTTGTAGGGAAAGACTGACTAGGTTTGGAAAGAACCTCATGATCTGAATTCTTCTCCAAAGAAGCAATATAACCCTACTTGTTGTTCTTCTTTAGGGTAACAGCTCTTTTCAGCATAGAGGAACACTCAACCACTCCTTGATCAAGGTATTAGAATGCCTCACACCATCCATATCTCTAAGTGGAGAAAGTAGCCAACTCATATCACGAAACTTCGAAGGGATTTTCAAAGCCCTCTTAATCTTCTTCAGATCATGATGACCTTCAAAACCACTGTATAGCTCATCAAACATACAAAAGTGTGAGGTAATTCTCAGTTTTGAGGAAAATTTTGAGTCCCACAAACCTTCTACTTCAATGCAGTTGTATCTATACGAGCCATAATCGAATGCCATCCTAAGAAATAGTCCCACCTTGGAAACGACTAGAGTGAGCTGGCCACCAATAATTCCATTATGTAACACGAAGTAGCAATGCCCGCATTCATCTTCAAAAAGCTCCAAGCCAAACAATTTTTTCAGGTTCTCAAAGCACATGATGTGTTTATAAGCATCGACATCAAGTTGAGTGGGCTGCATCCTATCTGGCTAATAATTTGGGAGAAAAACTTCAAGAATGGGAACTTAACTCCCCACCCGATGATCAAAGGATGGAATTTAGTCCACTGACCATCGACTGAATTTTTGCCCTTGCCATGTTTAAGAGCCTTCATGGAAGAACGCCTTTCACTAAGCTCCATAAAGATGCCATCTGAAAAAGCACTATGATTGCGAACTTTCCATACCTTAAAGTTTTCAGGCCCCTCATACTGTAAATCCTTCCCTCGAAATGGACTATGACTACACGAACCACCATGCTCCCACAATGAAAGTTTGTCAGACCACTCCGGAAGTGCACCTTGTCGCATTTTAAAATGATCGCCTTGAAAAAATAGACGGGTTACAACTCGAATCGTTACCAACATATGTCTTAAACTCTCGAAACGAGAAAAAACGCCAAGCTACAATGGATAAATAATTTAATTAGTGCCTAAAATAATATATGAAATATTTATATACTTTATTATAAGATAGAATATAAATAAATTTCTACTTAATTTCAACTATGGGACCCGCAAGCAACTGCAAAGCATGTGCAAAAAGAGTCAATCAGAATCCTTCACGTGGCAGAGAAAGATTGCACAGCCTTTTGGCCCGACAAGCGCTGATGGCCCACACCCAAGAGTTCCCACATATAAAGCACGCGCTTGGCTCACCCATCATAACAGCCCACATGTCTTTTCACCAAATGATCCACGCGCATGCTGACGTCTGCATGTCGTCAGCAAAAGCACATAGCCAATGCAGAAGCCCATGGGCAACATTCCCCCGACAGAGACCAACAACCGCCTGCTCCATGTTTTCTATTGCATGTCCATGGAATACACGTGCCAGGCACAGCTGTCGACATCCTCCTGCCACAAATCACAGTTGCTGATGATTATGATGCACGTGCTTGACACGAGGCTGACCTCGTCTGTAACGACCCGTCCCAAATTATCGGGATTAAATATTAATTAAATTAGGATTATCGTGAAAAATCCCTTATTAGTCGAGTGGATACGGATGAACGACGCAAAATGACCGTTTTGCCCCTAGATTGGGTAAAATGTTGAATTTTGACTCGGCGAGTCAAACGTGCGAGGACCGATGACCGTGACGTATAACAGAATGTCACGAGTCCATAGACAAGTGGCACGTCGAAATCGGACGTCGAACGGAGAAGTTATGGTCACGGGATAGAAATCGAAAATTTACATCTCGGGATTCGGATATAATATTAATTTAATTGGATTGGCAGATATTTGTAGATGGGGCCTTTCGATGAGTGACAAGTGTCACTCATCCCAATGGTCTTTTCCCCTAGAAAGTGGATCTCACTTCTGATTGGTGGGATTTTTATTATTTTATAGCTTTCCCTCTCATTTCTCTCTCTTCTTCCCAATGCACGATAATCTTCATCATCTTTATTTCTCTCTAAACAAACACATAACACGTCATACAAACAGCCTTCAATCGTGATCCTTTGCTGTTGGGCCTTGAACGAAAATGAGAGAGGAGACTGAGACGAGCCGGATAGTGTTAACGACGACAACCATCATAGACGGTGGTGGATGTTCGAGAGGAAAACCCAAACTCTGTTTCTGGGTTCAAAATGGTAGTTTGGGTTTTGGTTGGCTGTCGAATGTTTGGGAGGTATGGCTGATGTTCCTAGGGCTAAGACGACCCCAACGATGGTCACGGCGGTGTACGACGGTGAGGTAAGGATGGTTTTCTGTGAAATTCGATTTTACATTTAAAAATGGTAACTCTAGATTTTGTGGTTAATGTTCGAATTGGTTAATTGGTTAAGCTTCTGAAGGATGTAAGGAGTCGTTTGGGACGAGAACCGAGGCTGGAGGTGACCGAGATCGTGAGAACACGACGGTGGAAGGACGGCCAGTTATCATCGATCGGGAAGGTGAGTTTTACGTTTGTTTTTCATGTTTTGATCACGAAGATCGAGTCTAGAGGTTGGGACGAAGGTGTAGGATGAAATAAGGTTGAAAACGTAAGAGAAATGGGCGAAAACTGGGAATGCCGGTTCAGGTTGGACCGGGTTGTAGAGAACCGATCTAAACCGGACTGGACTGGGCTTGACTGAGATTGAAGACGATGAATAGTGTCACGCGTGGGCTTCACGCGCAGCCACTTGCGGCGGCCCGTGAGGGCATGTGGGCAGGTTTCTAGGAAAGTGGTCAACATCTAAAATCATCTATTCAATGTAACGAACATTTTGGGACTGATTTCGTGTCGATCAGATATCGTTTCGATATAGTTCGAGGTGTCCGAAGGTTTAAGGGCTAGTTTAAATACGTTTAAAAATTTGGGAAAATTACGAGGCTTTAATAAGAGGTTAATGAAGTAGTTAGTAACCCTCTAATATGATTTGGACAGGTTTGGAAGTCCTGGTGATGGTGATTAGCCCGGAGAGGCTTATGGCACACAAATCGAGGCAACAGCTAGGATGTCTGTGAGTAGACCTTGATTTCTAAACTATGATGCATGCATAAATGTTTTATATGTTTTATATATATGATTTCTATCATGATGATTATGTTATTGGTGATTTACATGATTACATATATTTCGAGGTAATTTACGTATTTGCGCGTATATCTAGGTTTATGGTTTTACACTGCGGTTATACATGCTTGTGGTTTCGGTAATGGTTTAATGAAATGGTTTTGGATTTGAAAAGGTAAACTCGGGCATGAGACCCTTTTTTTTTAAAAAAACCCTCGGACATGAAGTCCATTTGAGTTATATTATCGGGCCAGGGGCCCATTTGGTTTACAAGATCGGGTTTGAGGCCCAATTGGTTATGATATCGGGAATGAATCCCATTTATGGTTTATAAATGTGATTTCGGGTTCGGAGACCCTAAATGGATTTGGATTTGGAAACATGAATTTCTGGTTTCATGACGGTTTATGGGGACCGAGCATGGATCCTTTGAAAGGTTTGAAAGGTTTTGAGAATGATTACGAAATGGTTTTTTATATACCATCTTTTATTTATGGGTTGTCTCCTCCGGGGAGGGTCGTTGGCGTGGGTGGACACTGGAGTAGTCACGGAGCACTAACTGAGTGGAGTCTCCCCCGTGGGGTACCTTACTCTCAAGAAGGAATTATGGATTATAACCCCCAGGGAGGGTCATTGATCTGCGGACATTGACCTGGGCGGACCCTGGGGAGACTTGGGATTTGAGACCCCGAGTAGCACGCGTAGCTATGGAAACCGTGACATGATTGGTTATATGATATTTGATAAACATGATTTCTTGGATTTATGAAATGGTGTTTTGTGATTAATAAATGGATTTGGGCAATGACACACATACTCTGATTTACGGTTTTGGGTTGAGTTCCCACATATGGTTGATATGTCATGGATTTATGTAAATAGATTTGGGCAGGGGCCCGTATGACTTGGATTTACGGAACTTGAGGCTGAGACCCTAGTAATGGTTATTAAAGTAAATGGTTTGGTAAATGGTTTTCGAATGCATGCATGCTTTTTAGTGAAGGGTATAAATATCTTTTTCTGGTAAAATGTATTTTATTAAATTGTTTATTTTCGTCCACTCACAAATTTTAATGGTTTTTAATGCCCTTCAGGTTGCTCACGGATGCGGGCTGTAGCAGAGACCGAGACATCGCACTCCTCCACCAATCCTGCGCGCTCTGGAATCCCGGGTTGGGTTAAGGGTTTTAATTATCCCTTGTCTGACACTTCGTGTCAGACGGGAGCATGACACATCCCGAGATAATCCCAGGGGAATTGGGATAGGTCGTGTCATCGTCAAACATCCCTCTCCACGTGTTAGCACCTGAATCACGCCTCTCTCTGAGCCTACAAGATGTAGCTGCTTCAGTATTCTTTTGTTGCCTTTGTCTTTGCATGGGGAAACGCGTCAGATGCCATCCACTCGCTCACCAACCCTCTTGCAGCCTTGCTCTTTTTTGACCCCTGACACGGAACCCCATAGGAACATGTTGGCAACAATATTTTTTTGACGCATCCATGGGAACCCGCGCACACAGATGTCCACCTTTCATCAGTCTCACTGTCCACATCAAAGCATCTACACCTGTATTCAAAACAAGCAAACTAAGTAGAAAGATATATAATCTTACCTTCAAAAGAATTGTGACGTATAGTCTCCCTCTCCAAACAGGAACACTTTTCCTTTATTCTTTTTTCAGAAAGGAGCCTCTGAATACAAAAATGGGGCACTGGCTTAAACTTCCACTTTTCTCATCTATTCACCCTTTTAAATAAGAAAATTAATCTCATTCATTAAAAATGTGATAAATTTTGAATTAATGGAATTAATTACATTTAGGGGAGGTTTATGTCCTTAAATGGGGTTGGGTTAAAAAACAAATATTCTTCTTTTTGACACATGTTAAGTGTACAAATAAATGTTGACCTGATTTTGAGCTCAACAATTTTCCTTAACCCGAAAATAGAGCAAGCCAAAAAATACCAACAAGCTTGGTAACAAATATTCCAAAAATATGCATCCCTTAGGATTCTCTGTGGGGGCATTTTTGGAACCCAAAATTACCCGAAAATTGTGGAGCGGTCATGTGGTCCATAATTCGCATAATATCCAAATTCTCTTGTAATAACATTAGCAGCTCACAAACACCCGCACATTAAAACCTTAATTATATTAATATTCTTTCAGAGTATTAATTGTCATTATTCTTAATAATGGACCTTTATTATTAGTATTAAATTATTATAATTATCATCATAATGAGCAATTATTATAATTATTAAATGATATATTTATTGATTATAAATTCAACTAACCAATCAGAACGCTCCGAGACTCCAAATTCTCTTGGCTTGCTAGAACTTGGCTTGCTGGAACTTGGCTTACAGGAACTTGGCCAAACTATATATACAAGAAATAAAGCCAATACAACACATACACCCAAAATCAGCACAAATACCCAAAACCAGCACATATACATCCAATATACAGCCAATCCAGCCAATATACATCCAATCTAGCCAATATACATCCAATATACAACAAATATACATCCAATATAGCTCACACTATCAGGACCCGACCCTCCTCGGTCAGGACCTAACTCATCTAGCACCATATTGTCGGCTTTTGGGCCTCGCCCACACGGTTTTGTTTTCGAGAGCTCATGGTGCAACTTCCTGGGGGTCACCCATTATGCAATTACACCAACCTCAACTCGCTTAACTTTGGAGTTCCAATCCCCCCTAAAGCCATTTAAGCTCCCAAAAGGCCTAGTGCTATATAGGTGTGTGCCTACACCTTTAAGGAACACCACCATCCTCTCCCAGATCATTCCCCCTCGCAGGAATGTGGGATTGTTCACTATTCCCTCCAGGACACGGGTCTTACAATCCACCCCCCTTAAGGCCCAGCGTCCTTGCTAGCACACTTCCTAGTCGGGGGTCTAGCTCTGATACCAAATTGTCAGAACCCGACCCTCCTCGGCCAGGACCCGACTCATCTAGCACCATATTGTCCGCTTTGGGCCTCGCCCTCACAGTTTTGTTTTTGGGATCTCATGGTGCAACTTCCCAGGGGGTCACCCATCATGGAATTGCACCAGCCTCAACTCGCTTAACTTTGGAGTTCCAATCCCCCCCCCCCCCCCCCCCCCCCCCAAAAGCCACTTGAGCTCCCAAAAGGCCTAGTGCTAGATAGGTGTATGTCTACACCTTTAAGGCACACCACCATCCTCTCCCAGACCATTCCCCCTCGCAGAAATATGGGATTGTTCACCGTTCCCTCCAGGACATGGGTCTTACACACACAGCTCATATACATCCAATATACATTCAATACAGCCAGGGTACATGTAATCCAGCCAAGGTACATCCAATATACATCATATACAGCTCACAAAACACATAGACATCCAATATACATCCTATACAAACCATACACCACATATACATCTAATATACATTTAATACAACACATATACATCCAATGGACATCCTATACAGCCCACACAGCACATATACCTCAGATACATCAGATATACATCCAATATACATGCTAACAGGCCACACAACAGATATACAACACATATATACCCTAAATAGAAACATATACATCAAACATGCATCTAATACAACTCACACAGCAAATATACATCCAATATACATGCTATACAACCCACACAGCAGATATACAACACATATATACCCTAAATAGAAACATATACATCAAACCTACATCTAATACATCCAATATACATCTAATACAGCAGATATACCTATGCATCAGCCACATTCCTAGCATTTGTTTTTCTGTCTACATCTCTCTTTTTCCTTTATTCTTACTTGTGCTTGAACTTTGCTTCCTTATTAAGATCTACTGGTTTTGTGTATGCAAGATGCTTGTGTCCGTCAAACCAACAATTGCCACACCTTAAAGTGGAATGGTACCTAGGAAACTTCGTAGGATTTGATGATGCCTCCTCAGTCTGACTTCTATTCCTTTTCATCTTCGGCCTCTCGGGCTGCTTGTGATATTTAGGAGGCTTTAGTGGTGGAGCCCCAACTTTTTCACATTGGTCATCACTAGGCAATGGTGTAATGATCCCCTCATATGCCTTCGTATACGCATCATGATTATAACAATGATGGACAAACATCTCCAGATTTCCTTTAAACTGGCTCATTGCACTGCATGCATGAAGACATGGGATTCCACTAAGGTCATATCTTCGGCAAGAGCAGGTTTGGAATTCAATTCCACTGAAAATCTTCGTCTAAATGGATAAATGATCTCGAAAATGTTATTCCCACAATGAGTGGGAATCAACCTCTACCATTTCAGCTTATGATCTTCTAATAGGGCCATGATACTTTTGCCCACTAGGGGGTTATGCCACAATTGACCTTGATCACGTCTCCTAGTCAGCAAGCCAGTGATGTACTGCCTCACTTTGTCCAATACAGACAAAACAGGTTTGGCTATATATGGCACAATAGCCTTATTGAATGCCTCAGATAGATTGTTTAGGAGAATGCCACACTAGAAATCGGTCCTGAAGTGGGATCTACATCACTGCTTAGCATCACGTTCTTTTAGCCATCTAGCTCTACCAGGGCTCATATCTTCCATCTTCCTTATCTCTTCCTGAAACCAAGGAATGGTGGTGGCTCTTGCAATTGCATCCATATGTTCTTTAAGAGTCATCCCCTTATATGTCTGGTTGAATTTTTCATATAGATTCCTTAAAAAATAGTGGTGCTCTGCATTAGGAAAAGTCTAACTAACTGCCTCAATTAGTTCCTTCTGCTTGTCTGTCATAACTAACAACCCTATGCTATCTCGAATATGCAAATCGTCCTACAAGATCTCCAAAAACCACCTCTATCTTTTGTAATTTTCCACCTCACGTATAGCATATGCCACGGGAAACATCCCATTGTTGGCATCAACTCCTACTGCTGACAGAAGTTAGCTCGGGTGAATCCCTTTTATATGGCATACATCTCACCCTATAAACGGTCTATAACTTATCACCCATCCATCTTTGCAGGCTTTGAAGCAAACATATACCCTCTCAAATCTGGCTATACCATCAGACTCCAACTTGGACTTCCCAATCACAGTTGAACCTGGATTGGTCTTCAACAATTGAAGACACTATTCTAAAAGTATTTCATACTGACCCTTTCATGAGCTTCTGAATCATGGTCCTTGCCCTGTAACAGGTGGCTCTTGATGGTCTGTAGCTAGTTTCGAGACAGACAAGATCTTAAAATTCTGTAAAATCCCATTTTCTACTTGCCAACTGCCTAGCATATTGCCTTACCATCCACTTGACATTAGCATGAATATTGAATGTCCGCGTACCACACACATGATCCTTATTCAACTCCCTTGTCTGCAAACACTTTCCCCCTTCCACTGAAGATGCTAAAATAACAAATGGACACTCAGTACAACATTTAATCTTCACAAGATATGGTTGATTCTTGAAGAACTTTAGTTGACTTCCTTGCATTACAGAGTACTTTCTTACTGCATCTCTAAATGTAGCAGCATCCTAGAACTTCAGCCCTAACTCAAACCTAGGATTCTGCATGTTAAGAATGGGAACAAACTCTCTACACTTGAGGACAGGTTTCTTCCTAGTCCTTTTTTTAGGAATTTCATCTTCATCATCACTTAGGTCATCCAAAGTGCCAATTATAACGACCTGGAAATTCGAGAAAGGAAAAATTGGAAAAGTTGGATGTAAAATGACGATTTTGCCCCTGATTATAAGGGCCGAAAGTTGACTTTTGTTCGGGATGCCTTTTGGACTTTTGGCCATGACCGTTGGGTAGATCTCGGGATGCTGAGTCCGTAGACAGGCGGCATGCGTCAATCAGAGTCCGGACGTGAAAGTTAGGGGTCTGCAAAGTCGAGGGGCATTTTCGTAATTATGCAAGAAAGGGTAAAACGGTCATTTGCGGTGGCCAATTAGTGAGTCAGCTATAGAATGCCTTATTTGTCTGTTGAGTGACAACTGTCACTTAGAAAGCAAGATTGGTGGCACTAGTTGCCGCTAAACGAGAGAATACAAAATAAAAACAAACAAAAACATATACATATCCATACTGTCCATTGTTGATCATAGTTGATCAATTGAACTCCAGACGTTGAGAGACTCAACTGAGAAAATAAAAGGGGATTATAGAGTGAAAAACGGGAAGAAAGAGGAGAGAACATTAAAAGAAAACTCAGAAACCCGAAAGAAAACCCGAAACTAGATTTTGGGCACTTGAATCTCGATTTTCAAGTATTGGACCAATTGAAGTGAAATTAAGTTTAAGATTAAGTCTTCTGGGAGCCAAACGATTCGAACCAAATCAAATAGGAAGGGAATTGATGGAGATTTGACTGAGAACGAGCCTTATGACAGTTCTGAAAATTTGAGGTTTGGTTGGATTGATTCAAGGTAAGAAGTGATGTAATTGATGTCGAAATTCTGTTCATAGGATTCCTCTGTAACTTCTTGATTCATTATAATGTACAATTTAAGTCAAATTGGTTGAATTGGGATTTTGAATTTAACGGGTATCGAATTTGAGATTGGTAGTTTTAATCTACATTGTATGAATTTAAGGATACAAAACTCTAATTAGAAGTGATTACAAGGTATTGGTTGAAATAATCCAAAAAATTATGGTCGAATTGCAAGGGAATGAGTCGGATCCTATCGCGGGTTGCAGACCCATATAACAGTCATACGGGTGAGAACGATGACACTATTCCCTGGCGCGTGGCCTTCACGCGCAGCCGCTTGTGGCGGAGCGTGAGGGCGCGTGTTGAGTTTTCTGGGGAAGTGTTCAACATGTGTCTTACTCTATTCAATGTAACGAACATTTTGGCCTTGGTTTCAAGTCGATCGGACACCATTTCGATATTGTTTCGGAGGTCCGAATGATTAGGTTACGTTTTAAATCCGTATTTAATTCCCAGAAAATTGGGAGAGTTTAATATACTATTCTTGGATTCATTAGTGACCCATAATGATGTTGTTTGACAGGATTTGGGATTTCCAGAAATTACGGAAAAGCATGCAGCTCAGAATCAAGCGATTTGGACGGTGTGTGAGTGGACGTTTGTTTTATAAACTGTTATGCATGCATAGTTAAATGTTTTACATGATTGATTGCATGATTTGGATTGCAATGATGTCATGGTGATTTGGTATGATTATTTGTGATTTAATGATTATTTTAATCGATTTTCGGGCACGTTTTACGAGAAATGTGCAAATGATGTTTTGGGCTAGGCCCGGAGTCAAAAAGGTTTCAAAAAGGATATTTTGACTTAGTTGATGAGTCAATGATGATTTCTGGATTATTCTAATGTTTTCAAATGAGATTTTACGAATTTACGTATAAATGGCATTTGGGCTTGAGACCCTGTCGGGAATGTTTTTGACTTGGTTTGAAGTCAAGGATATGATTAATATGTGTTTGTGGTATGGATTGTGTTTGTGATTGTGGATACTGGTACATGTCTGGATGATGCGAGTGCAGTTCCTAGACGTGACTTGGATGTTGCGTGAGTGCAGTTCCCGAGTATGTGGTACGTCTAGATGGTGCGTGTGCAGTTCACAGACATGATTGACATGACTCGGATGGTGCCTGAGTGAAGTTCCCAAGGTTGGCTTATGTGTAGTGCGGATGTGACTATGTGTTCCTTTGTGCACTTGTGAGTAGTGCAGATTGATTGATTGATTGATTGATTGTGCACTTGTGAGTAGTGCTGTTTTATATTGATTGTGATTGCTTACTGGTATTGAGTACGGGTTTTGGTTATTCTTTGCGTTCTAGTATTGAGTACGGATTTTTGGTCTTTGTGGCCAGGTTATTGTTTTCCTATTTTGGCTCGAGAGCCGAGATTTGATGCTTTTCATGTGATTTGGCTGGAAACCCGGTGATTGTTAATTCATATGTTTGATTCTATGCATGCATGGTTTGATAAACTGGAGGGTAAATGATCTATTTTGAAATGTGTTTTAAATGATATTATTTTTGTCCACTCACACCTTTTCTGTTTTGATGACCTTCCAGGTCGTAGTACGACATTCAGGGCTGATTGAGAAGTGAAGGCATGAGCGGAAATCAGTGCAGTTATCCCTTGTCTGACAGGTGCTGAAGGGTAGTTTCGGGACTTCAGTTGACTCGTCAGACGGGAGCAGAACCGGGCATGGTTATCAAAGTCCAATTGGGACGGGTCCTGTCGCCAATCCTAGGTGACAACGAGGCATCCTCATTGTCATCTACCACTGGCCCTTTTTCCAGTTCCACATATGCCCCAAATAGCTCATCATCACTCACCACTATGGGTACCTCATCATCTTGATTAAATGCTTCCTCTTCAAAAGGAACAAAGTCTGGATCATCACTGTCTTCCCCAGAGCCACTATCTTCACTATCTTCACCATTGTCACTAGATTCCTCTTCAACGAAAACCTTGGATTTCCCTTTAGCTTTCTTAGATGCTGGTGGTTGAACCTCAGGAACAATTACTTTGGCTTTCCCTTTATCCTTCCTTGTCAAGCTTGGCCTTTGGAATGATACTTTGGTAACTAGTTCATCATTAACAGGTTCTTGAGTAACTACTGGTTCATCTTGAACCGATTCTTAAGTAACTGGTTGATGATGAACTGATTCTTGAGTAACTGGTTCTTGAGTAACCTGAACTGGTTCTTCATTTACTTGCTCCACCTGAACTGATTATTGAGTAACTGGTTGATAATGAATTGATTTTTGAGTAACTGGTTGATAATGAATTGATTTTTGAGTAACTGGTTCTTAAGTAACTTGAGCCGGTTCTTCATTTACTTGCACCACCTGAGTCGATTCTTGAGTACCCTCACCATCATGAACCGATTCTTGACTACCCTCATCATCATGAGCTGGTTCTTGAGTAAGGTCTCCATCATGAACCAATGCTTGAGTAAGGTCCTCATCATGAAACTCTATCATAGCAGGTACCTATTCAATATTGACACCCTCAACAGCATGCATGCAGTATATGTTCAAGGTCCTAGATTTTGTCTTTACTGACTTTTTGACCAAGTCCAAATGTGTCTAATCATTTTCTAGTTTAAAGAACCTTCCTCGCTCCTTAAAGTAGAATTCTGCCTTTTGATTTAGCCTATCCCCACCATATAATTGGTCCTTCACCAACCCATTTAGGTCTAGCACAGACAAATATTCCCAACAGCACAAATCATACCAGGCAATTGACCCACCAGCATATGTCCACAATCTTCCTGTCTTTGAGATACTTCCACTATGATGCAACCCAATGGACACTATATCATCCGCTCCACCTAGCACCACGCAAAACCATTATAAGGCCCCATTATAAACACATAACAAAACAACATAGTCTAACCATTTTAAACAAGGAAAACAACTCTAATCCAACCCACTGCCAACACTAAAGCACACCACAAGCACTAGCCCATTGACTAAACTAAAACCCACGACAATCACTACCACACTGCCTTATTCTTCTACACTACCCATTTATATTTCAAAAACCCACGACAAGCACAACCTCACTGTCCACTACCTGATACTACCCATTTACCTTTTAAAAACCCACGAAAAGCACTACCCTACTGCCCACTGCTTGATACTACCCATTTACCTTTCAAAAACCCACGAAAAGCACTACCTCACTACCTTATTCTTCTATATTACCCATTTACAATTCCAAAACCCACGCCAAGCACTACCCCCTACCTTATTCAAAGCATTGCCACACCACTGCCCCGAGAAACGTCACAGATTTCAAAATCACAACCAACCAAAGCATTTCCACAACATTGCCCCTACACTAGCTAAATTGGCTTCAATACCATATCTATATATCCACTGCAGCAAAACTCATTGAACAACAAGGCCTTGAATCAACATATAGTTCCAACTAGCAAAACTCAAAAAACAGCAAAACTCATAAAACACCAATTCAATTTTTTTCAAGCAAGAAAACCAACTTCAACCTACCATAACGACACTAGGAAACTCAGCAAACACCATTGACAAGACCCAGGAAAAGGAAAATCGTTTCAAAACATACCATAATCAGGTTGTTCTGCACTAGCTTCTCGAAGAATGGGCATCCTTCAAATCCGATGTCTTTCAGGTCGTCTCTCACTCCGATTGAAACCCCTGCAATCCCCCGCGATTCTAAAGCCAATTTCTGCCCCTAATCCTAGATTTCTTGAAACCTTAGCGGACAAAATTTAGCTCCAATTTGAATTCTCTCAATGTTTCGATTCGATTTTCAATTTTCCCGCACACGTAGTCATCAAATTGGGTCCTACTATGTCACGAAGACACCACATCTGCAGAGAGTGCTCAACGTCTGCAAACATTAACGTCATCAAGGACGGCGTCAATAAGATGGTGCAACGATATTGATGGTGTTACCGTTCCTAACGATATTGATGGTGATACCGTTCCCACAGCACAATGAGGTAAATTTCCGTTCCTTGTGCATTTTGAGATTTCTTGGCGTGTTCCTAGTACACTTAGCGTAATAAGTCTATAATTTATTCAAATCAATCCCAAGCATTGTTTACATATGAATCAAATAATTCACATTAATTACATCTCAACATGCAATTTTAAGGAAATTAATTCTAGGGTTCACCAATTCATGGGTTGATTAGAAAAGAACACAATTATCAAAACTAAAGGGATTCAAAATTATTGATTCCAATAAAAACCTATAAACATGAATTCTAGGGTTTTGAATCAATAAAAAAAATTGGGAATTAGAAAACCTACTTGGTTGAATTTATCCTCCTCTTGAATAATCACCGACTTGGAGACAATAGTGCTGATAACGTGTTGTGAAGGATTTGAAGAATGAAAGATTGCAGAGAGGGAGGTAGAGAGAGAAAAGTTCTCTGTGAAATAATACGTATTAATGATAAAATAAATTAGGGTTTACAAAGGTAACTGATCCCTTATATAAGAAAGGATAAATAATAAATATAAAAAGACTATACTTACCTGTAACGACCCGTCCCAAATTCCATGATTATATTAGTGACAAATCGCGATTAGTGAGGTTAATCGGTGATTAGTTAGGCTAAATCGGCAAACGATGCGAAATGACCGTTTTGCCCCTAGTGGTGGTAAAATGTTGACTTTTCAATCGGGCAGTCAAATGGACTTTGACCGATGACCGTGACGTAGTTCGTGACGTCACGAGTTCATACACAGGTGGCACGTTCAATTCCGACATTCGAGGAGGAAGTTATGACGTTCGGAAGTTTAGGGGCATTTTGGTAATTTGGGTGAATAGGAGGTCAAAAGTTGACTTTTTGACCGGGAGGTCCGATGGCCGAGGGCCGAAGACCGTTACGTAGATAAGGACAATACGAATCCGTAGACAGGCGGCACGTCGAATTCGGACGTTCGATGGCGAAGTTACGGTTCACGGAAGTTCCAAGTTACTATTCATGACGACACGTTCTACGAGACAAAAAGTGCAGTTTTGTCTCTAGTGGGCCTAGATATTTGTCCCGATGCCAATGGATGAGTGACAAGTGTCACCCATCCAATGGACACCATATTTCCTTCATGCACCGTGCAAACCAATCCATTTTCTCCATTTCAAACACACACCCAAAACCCACCCGATCTCACCATTTCTCTCATTCCCGTGCAACCCCAAAACCCATCCATTTCGACCAGGACTGAGACCAGAGAGTGGGGAGGCGGCTGGATGCGGTGGCCGGCCCAGGGAGCGCCGCCGTGGACGGCGGTGGTGGCCAACCCGCGAGGTAATCGGTTTTGCCCATTTTAATCCATTTTCGATTTCTAATTATTAGGGGCTTGTTTGGATGTTTGGGTTGAAGTAAATAGGTTCCTAGGATTGTTTTAGGAATGTTTGGATGAAGGTTGGACGTCGGGGAAGCCCTGGGAGGTTTCGGGAAAATTTAACCGTGAGGTTCAAAATTGAACCGGTCGGATTTCGAAAGTTTTAGGTAGTTTGATTGATTGGGTTAGATAGGAAATGAAGAAATAGGAATTTAGGAATTGGAATGGAAGCAAACAGACCGAAAATGAGGGAGAAGGAGACCTGGACCGGTTACTCCGGTCCAAGTTGCAGGAAAAACCGGACCGGTCTAACCGATGTAGGGGATGACAGGTGACGTCATCCTGTTGACGTCATCATGTCAGGGATGACGTCAGCATTGTCAGATCTGACAATGCCAGCTGACATGTCAGAAAATGGGCCAATAGGAGTGCCACACGTGTCACATGTCAGTGCACAGTCAGCACTGACATGTCAGTGACGTGGCCCAATCAGGGGCTGGCACGTGTCACTGACGTGGACCAGTGCCGTGATGACACGTGGCACATGTCAGACTGCCATGTGGCACTGACAGCACAGTGACGTGGACCAATGGGAGCATGAAACGTGGCACCTGTCAGATGACGTCATGCTGACGTCAGCGATGACGTTAGCAGGTACTGTAGCTGGCGCGTGAAGCCCACGCGCAGCCACTTTAGGCGGCGCGTGAGGGCACGTGGCAGGGAATTTGGGAAAGTGTTCAACACGGGAAATCTTCTATTCGATGTAACGAACATTTTGGGATTGGTTTCGTGTCGATCGGACACCGTCTCGATATGTTTCGGGGCATCGGAAGGTTTAGGTTCGGTTTTAAAAATAGTTAAAAATATCAGAAAATTACGGGGCTTTGGTAAGAGGTTAATCAAGTAGTTAGTAACCTTCTATTATGATTTGGACAGGTTTGGGAGTCCCGGTGACGGTGATCGGCTCGGGGAGCCGTATGGCACTCAAATCGAGGCGGCAGCTCGGACGGTCTGTGAGTGCACCTTGTTTTCTAAATTGGTGCATGCATAAATGTTATTATATGTTTTAAATGCTTGTTTGTAATGCCATGGGTGCATTTGTATGTGGTTACGTATAAGCATATATTTCGAGGTTTCGGCCTTATACGGTGCTTATACGGGTCTGTATTTCCGTATGATTTAAATGAACTGGATTTGAATTTCAAAAGGATAAACTCGGGTATGAGACCCATTTGGTTTTGTCTCGGGCATATGACCTCAGATTTCGGGCACGGTGCCCAGCTGATGTCATATGTTCGGGCACGAGACCCAGTTATTTTACGGTTTATGATTTCAGGTCAGGGACCCTAGATAGATTTCCAAGTTCATGACAGTTTATGGGAACCGGCATGAACTCTGGAAAGGTCATTGTGGTTCATGACGGTTTATGGGAACTGGCATGAACCTTTGTCAGGTCATTCTGGTTCTTGACGGTTTATGGGGACCGGCATGAACCCTGGGTATGTTATTACGGTACATGACGGTTTATGGGAACCGACATGTTACTTGATTATGGATATTATGGATCATGACGGTTCAGGGGAACCGGACATGAATGTTTATGTTATGTATATATATGTTCATCTACCTTCCTTTACATGTTCTACTATCTCCTCCGGGGAGGGTCGTTGGCCTGGGTGGACCCCGGAGTAGTCACGGAGCACCGACTGAGTGGAGTCACCCCCCAGTTGGGTTCCTTACTCTCAGTAAGGCTATGGTTACTATTACCTCGAGTAGGATCAGTGGTCTGCGGACATTGACCTTGACTTTGAGAAGACTCGGATTGAGACCCGGGTAGCACGCGCGTAGCTTTGGATACCGTGACAGGATTGGTTGTGTGACTTATATGTATATATATGATATATGATATATGATATATGGTGTGCACAGGTGTGCACAGGATTTGAGCAGTGGCTCGTGTACTTGGTTTCTTTATGGTTTGGGGCCGAGTCCCTTATGGATTTGGCAGTGGCCCGTATGGTCGTTTTCATTTTGGTCCTTTCGACCTTGATTTATATCTGCTTTGGGCTTAGTCCCACATATGGTAACTTTTGGATAAATGGTTTTCGAATGCATGCATGCTTTTTAGTGAAGGGCACACATGTCTTCCTTATGAAATGTTTTTATAAATTCTTGTTTTGTCCACTCACAGTTTTTAATGTTTTGACTGCCCTTCAGGTTGACATCGGATGTGGACTGTAGCAGAGACCGAGATATCACATGCCTCCTCCGGATCCTGGCGTACTCTGATAGCCCGGGAGGGCAAAGGTTGGAAATATCGTGTCAGACGGGAGCAGGGTCATCCCGCACTAATCCCGGGGGGATTGGGATGGGTCCTGTCATTACCCCTAATATCCTTTATATAAATAGACATAACCCTTAGAGTTATTTACAAAATTAACATGTTAGACCTCGTTTGGTATGTCGTATTGTACTGACTATTTCAATCGGATAAACTAATTTGTCCACCGGATAGACTGATTATTTAGTCGGGTGTTTGGTATTTTTCCGGATTAGAATGTCGACTATATTATACTGACCAGATTATATTATAATAATTGACGAAATCCTTAGCTCTTAAATATTAATTATGTATGTCATTATTTTTATTATTATTTATTTTAATAATAATTATTATTACTATTTATTAAATTTTTATTAATTAATTATTTTTAATTTTATCATTATTATTTATTAAAATATCATTAATTATTATTAGTATTTATTACTTTTTATTATTAATATTTACTAAATTAATATTTTATTTTTATTATATTACTATTTATTATTATTATTATTATTATTGTTGAAGCGTTAAATGTTCCAACTGTCGAGTACTCGTTGCCCAATCACCAAATGACGCGTGTCCCTCTTGTGACCTGTCAACTCAAGTAGATCGCGGGTCTCCGTTAGTACGGGCACCGGTGTGGTGCCGGCCTAAGGCTCTCCGACGATCAAGTCAGTTACTTTGTTCGTAAGAGGAAGCAGTAAATGGTAAGTTCGGCAGAGTAATTGTAATAGTAAAACTTAGTTACCTTTATTGGGAAATGTGTACCCTTTATGTATAGGTAGGTGGGATGTTCAATTCCCAAAGTTCCGATGTGGGACGAATGCTTCTCGATTTACGTGCGGACACGTGTTACGTAAATCGAGGGTGGATATGCTTCCACGTGGCATCCCGCATTGGGCCCGGTGTTAGGGCTGTCGCAAGTATGGTGTTCTTGGGCCTTGAGCGTTGTCAGGGCTTTAAGTATACGGCCAAGTGGGTCTGGTCAGATATGGTGTCAACAATTATTATTATTATTATTATTATATTTTACAAGATTACTAGTTATCCGACTATTTAATACGGACAATTTCGAGCGTATTATTTTAGCGTGTCTGGACGGTATAAAACTATTCAACAGTATTAACTTATACGGTGACTAATTAATACGACTGGTACCAAACACAAGTTTAGGATTATTTAGTCTATCCAGAGTGTAATACGGCATATAAAACACACCCTTAATAAATTATGATAATAAAGGTGGAAAGAAATCTCCATTTTGACATTGACACCAGATGCTTGTACCCTCATTACTAGTAAGTTTTTTATTTCTATGAATAATGGTTCGATCTACACACCCAAATTCTAGAATGTTCTTGAAATCCTAGCATCAGATTTGTTATCTCTGTCATTGGAGAATAGCAACTGGTAAAGTGGAACTTCCAAGAGGGGCAGAAAATAATATTTCCAACAAACGAATCAGACAAAAACAAAAAATATAAAAATTAACCCGCAAATGAAAGTCAGTGGGTAGTGGGTCCCACACCTATGGCTCAGGTAAACTTGTATGGGAAGTTCAAAGACTTGGAAAAAACATTGATGCTTTACTATATAATTACAGTGCATGAGTGAAAGCTTTGCTATTTAAACACAGCTTCACTCTGATGCTGCTTCCTGACTAAACCTCAAAATCATTGATCTATATTCAGAATTCACAAAAAAATTGGAGAGATGAGCTGCATCACAACGGAGGAAGGTGGGGATGCAGTGCCTGCGATTCTACCTGGCTTCAGTTTCTGTCCTTCAGATAAAGACCTGGTTGGCTACTATTTGAAGATGAAGATAGAGGGCAACGACTCTATATTCAGGCGAATCATCCCTGAGATCGATCTCTACAAGTTAGAGCCCCCCAATATTCCTGGTAATCAATCAATATCACTATTACTTCACTCCTTTTCCAATTTCCAATGTATCGCGTTGTTGTTGACTTAAATTTATGATCTTGTTCAATCATTCTGTTGAGCGATTCACGACTTGAAGTGGGTTTTTTGCAATATCTTGTTTTGTTTTGTCTTTCACTTTTTTCTTCAAATTTATGTTTTGTATGAATTTCTGTTCTTGTTCAGTTGTTCTACTACTGTGTAATTCTATACTTCGAATGGGTTGGTGTTGATTTCCAATGTATACTTTTGATGATGTTGCCTGACTTGTTCTGTTCTTGAGTACTCCAAGACTGATTTGTACTTTATTATGCTGTTGTTTATAAAATTTATGATCTTGCTCAGTTGTATTTTTTGTCTTACTATTTCGAATTTTCAATCTTTTTTTTTTTTCAAAGAGCAATTTGAGCGAACCCAATCTGATTTCTAGTTTTATTCTGTTGTTCTTTTGTTGAGTATTTGAAGACCTGGAATTCGGGTGGTTTCAAATTTCAATATTTCGTTGGGTGTTGCATTTTCAGCTTTCTTCAAAGAGCCAGACTCTCCACATCATGACAGGGAGTGGATCTTCTTTACCCGACCTGATCGCAAGTACACCAACAGCAATCGCTGCAACAGGGCCACCGAGAAGGGATTTTACAAGATCACAGGCAAGGAACGGGACATCCAGGCTCAACAATCTGAAGCTGTGATTGGAAAGAAGAGGACTTTAACCTTCTACCAAGGCCGTATGCCCGGAGCCAAGAGGACTGACTGGGGTTTGCATGAGCTCTCTCTTTGCAAAACTGAACCTGAAACGGGTCCTAACCCCCATCAGCAGAGGGACTTTGTTGTCTGCCGTCTGAGCCTGAGGGATAAATCAGCTAATTGTAAGTCTGGTAACAAGAGGCTGAAGGATGATCTAATCGGCGATGAACTAACGGATTCCAGTAATGGTAGCTTTGGTGCCTCAAATTCTGGAGCTGATCAAGCTGCTTCAACTGGTATGATTTCAGACCCAATTTCAGACCCAGTAGAACATCTGCCCTACAATGTGCCAGGAGAATGCACTGAGTCTCCCAATGATTCTTGTCTTACAGACAATGTCATTAATGAAATTTCAACCAAAAAGAGAAAGTTCGAAACAATTGGGATTTTGTGTGATGATGATGAGAGTTTCTCGGATTTTGATTCTCCAGCTGCAAATAAACGGTTACAAGAGGTCAGAATAATCACACTTTTTCAAATTTTTATGAATTGCCTGTTCTTTTTTGAACATTTCTTATATGTATCTGCTAACATGGAGCACAAGAAGCACATCGCACGTTAATGCTTGTTTGTTTTGATTCTTAATTCAACAGTTCTGTGCGGAGCTAGGAAAAGTTCTGGATTCACCTCCTCCAGCTCAGCCAACGCCTCAACCACCAGGAATTGGGGATAATAATTCTTATCCTGCACATAAGAATGAACTTTCAACCAATGGTCACAATGAACCAGTTAGCGACATCGCCAATAGTGTTCAAGATCTACCTACTGATGAAACGAGCTCGGAGGTGAGAACGAGCAGGCTCTTTTATCCTGCACACTAAAATATCTTGTTCATATAATGTACAAAGCACAAGAATTGCATCCAAGCTCTAATTCTTTCTTATTATAATTGTTAATCTAGGTTTATAACCATTCAACCGATTATCGCAAGGAACCAATTAGCAACACCACTTATGATCATCTTAAGGGAGCTGCAGATGAAAGGGTATCAGAGGTTAGAGAATTCACAAGCTCCTTGTATTGTTTTTATATTTTCTTTATGAACTTAGTATGGAGAACAAGAAGTACATCCGAAATAACCCTTCCTTTTTATGATTCTTATTTCAGGCTTATTTTCTGCCTGAAGATATTCTGCAATCTTTATTTCATCCATTTGATCCACAGGATTGCACACTGATGTCACCAATGACCGGAGAACAGGGAGATGTTGTGCATTGCCAATAAACTATATTGGCATGCAATGAGTTATATCTCTAATCTGGAGATCATGACTCTTTTCCTCTAAGTTCTTAGAAAATATTATTGTTGACCACTAGTAATTTTATCCTGTGATGAAACAACATACACTACTGTGGGTGACCCTGACCTACAAGAGCGACGGGGAAGGGTATATGGTAGGGCTATTAAAGTACCAAGCATACAAACACCACAACATAGCTAATGAAGCAACATATTTTATAATAGAAGACAATCATAGGAGCCTGTGAAACCATTAGAGGTCTTGGATGGGTAAGCACCACCTTTGGACCCCATCGTTTTTCTTCGTTTCTGGCCTTAGAAGGCGAAGAACCGCCTTTGTAAAGGGTAAAATACCACCTTTTAGGCCTTGTATGGGTAAGCATGACCGTTAGAAGAGTAAAGACCCCTGTTATTACTGTATTTCCAAATTTTAGAAACTTCAAGCCTGTTAAGAACGTAGTAAATGTGTTAGTTGAAAAAAACACCGGCAAGAGCCAATGGTTGAGACGTCATCAGGGAAGTATACTCCTACGATGAATCCAGACAAAGTAAAGCCGTCTTTACTCAGTAGTCGTTCTTTGGAGCCCAGTGTCTCCTGTCAGAAAAACTACAATTATTCCGCAAACAAACCTCAGTACAACCAACATCCATTCATGTGTGGTGCTCAGAAATGAACCCGACTGCGATGCTGTGTCACCAAGCCAGGTAAGAGAATCAAGCTGCTTGCTTTTTTCAGCTATGAGGATGTTATTTGTTATTGTCACCTCAACTTAGTTTGATCTTTGCAACTCTATTTGCAGATTAGGCAAGCTGCAGAGTACTGCATTGCTCCTATTCTGGAAACCAAGTCCTGGAAGTATACAGTTTGAAGCAGGCAACAATAGGGTTCATTCATTTTCTTGGAAGCACCTCCGCAAGGCACGAATCAAGTCTCCCATGGAGAATGGCATACTATTACGATACCAAGTCTAATCTTAGCCTTATACTTGGGCTTTGATTCCGCATTCAATTATACTGGCAGTGGCGTTTTACATGATCTCTACTACTACTTTGGGGTTATTGGTGACATGAGTCTCAAGTTATATAATACAATAACCGGACACTAACGTGATGTCGTGGTTATCGGTATGGAAATTTGGGGTTCCTTCCACATCCCTTATTGGAGTAGTAATTGCAATCACTGTAGAATTGCTTGATTAAGATTTGATTTTAGACCAAAATCTATCTCCTTCATTCAAAATCGTCGACCATTGTAGATGTATGTGTTTATTTACTGCTTGGTAACAAATGCTGCGTTTCTGTGCGGCATTATCTTATTGTATTACTGTTTATTTTGTTTATTTCGAACCTCTCAGTCCTAAATGGAAATTTATATATTATAAGTAAAGAATGTTAAATTATGAGTCCAATATAATCAACTAAATGTATAATATTACATAAGGATCATAATTGTGAGATTATAGAGTCCTTATGATCAAATCAATTTGGTAAATTCCTAATTATGTATGGTTTATGTTGCATCAATACAAAGATTTTATTACCAAATAGTCATATGGGTTCTATTGTAACTGTAATAGGAAGTCTTTTAGAACGATACTAAAGATATATATTTGGTTTCTACTCTCGCCTTGAGATTGATCCTGAACTTGTGAGAGACTATTGGATTATGACTGATTAAGATATGTGATTCGTCATTTTGTGTTCTTCAATTGTTTTATTTCGAGATTAGGTTGAATTGATGTGTAAGATTATTATTGTTAATTACTTTATTCATGTGGTGTCACCGGATACTCAATGTTCCTCAAAATCAATTTTTTTTGTTTTAATCATTAAAAAAAAAGATACAAATTTGTGACAAGAATATCTTGATGTCTGATTGTTGCTCTTTTTAAGGTTTTTTAACCTTAAATGTACTAGATTCTTAAATTTAATTTCACTTTGCATCGTATGAAAGTTTGCGACAAGAACATCTTAATGTCTAATTATTGCTCTTTTAAAACTTTTTATTTTAAATGTCTGATTTTTGAATTTAATTTTACTTTGCATCATAATCTCATTATCGATTCAAACTGCAACACCAGAATCACTCAATTGCCTTTTCATCAATTCTGTGAATTTTTTTTATCAAATATAGAAAGGCAAAAGGAAGTTCAAACATGCTTGCACACAAGACCAATTTGAAGTGGTCGACGTGGATGGATGAGAGAGTCGACCGACGCAGTAGAAAGGGCGAATGAAATGACTTATTAAAAATCTGAGTCGTCTTGAGCTTATCAAGAATCCATTTTATTCATCTGGTTGTCTTGATAAAAAACCTAGACATAAGATCCTGCTTGAATTTCCCGGACAGAATCCAAGATCGGCGACTCGTTTAGTTCGAATCCTTCCTCTATTAGATTCTGTGGCAGTGATGCTTCTATGTCTGCGGTAGCGCATCAACGTCGTCTTGTTCTTCCTCCTGGTCTGGCTTGAAAATATCGGGACAGCCATGCGGACCAACAACTTCAGCTACGGCTTTGGGGGCTGATCATTGTGACAGCCACTTTGGAAGGTGAAATCAGAACTTATCAAAATTTTGAGCTCCCTTGAAAGATGCAGAAAAATATTTTTGGAGGCCCCCACATATTATTTCAATTTTGAATAATCAATTATGATAATTGACATAAAAAATAAAATAACAATCTTGCTCTCGCCGCCTGTGTTTTGGGCTGCTTTTGATACTCCTTGAGTCCTCGGTTGCCGTTTTGATTGAAATCATGCGGTTGCTTTATTAAGCATGAGGACTCACTCGACGGGTCAAACTCAATAAATTGAGCTTCTAATGTGTGGTTGTGTGTTTAAGCCCGCATGATCAATTCTAATTCTATACTCGTTCTGGTCTTACATGAAGTGTAAGTAGGATGTGTTTTGGTAATTCAAATTCTTACAAACGAGATATTATTACATTAGATTCATTGGATATGCACTAGTCATCTAGATAAATTGAAGTAGTGTTGTGAAAATATGAAAATGAGGAAAATGTTTTTTTTTTTTTAATTACAGGTGAGTGGAAATTTTTTGAAATTTTTCATACAATCGGAGTTCGAATTTGAGTTCAATTGTCTATAAGTTAACACTAGAATCAACAGAATTATATTCAAATAGAATAATCGTATTAATCCCAAATAACAAACAATATATACTAGAGCTAAAGAAATAGACAAATGACCTATCTACGCTTACATAGAAATAGCCACTAAGTTACACTTATTTACAACACTCCTTGGATATTTCATGTAATAAGGTTATTTTCACTGTGCAACTATATGTTGCATCATTAAAAACTTGCCAGATAATAAAAATCATGTGAGAAAAAAATAACCCTAGTCGAAAGAAAAATAATGCTACATGTGTGGACGTAGAGTAGTCGAATCAGAACCCTTGGTAGTAGATGAATTCGTCTCTTCTGAATGATGAGCATATAGTACAAATATCAGATATGACGCATTAGAGTTACTACACCAAAACCTTGCATGATAAATCCAGGGAGAAAAATCTCTGGTCGAAGGGAAAACATGAGCAAATACAAATAAGTCAAATCATAGAATTTTCTAGATGTAAAGTCAATGAGGTGACCATCTCAAAAGTGTGTCTCGTTAAAACCTAGTCATATAACAAAACCCAATGAGACAAAATAATTCTGGTCGTGGGACAAAAGAATACACAATGGTCAAGTGAGTATGCTGTGGGATATTCTGTATATGTCGGGATATTTGGTATGCTTCAAGATTGTTCAAGGTGCAGACAAAGTGCTAAAGCGAGACATCTCGTATAGCTCTGATGTTTCTTCTAGGGGGAGTTAATCCCTAGGTGTACTCGGTGTTAAGGCACAATTATATCGAACTCCGGACTGAGACCGCCGAGCTGAGGGCCCAAGACGAGCGACTTGAGGCCCAAAATGTCGAGATCAAGGCTTAGCTTGCGATGATCTTTTGACACATGGGAGTTCCTCAGCCCCCTGAGTAACAACTTGCTCCGTCCGAACAGCTTGACTCGTCTGACCAACCTTACCACCCCAACTAGCCCCAGCCCCACTCGTAGTCGTTTATGTTTTATATTTTGTTGTAAATATATATGTTCAAAACAATAGTTTAAATTTTTTAAATATATATTTTCTATTTCCAAATTCGAATTTTATTTAATTTTCATATTTTTCAAATTTAATAATTATTTCATTAATTAAATAATATTAAAAAATTATTACAATAAAGAATAATTAATTGTTTCCCGACAAATAAATAAATATTACCCGACAAACTTCTTGATTCGGTGGATAATCACAAAAAAAAAATTAATTATTATTACCCGACACTTATATATATTACCCAACGAACTTCTTGATTCGATGGATAACCACAAAAAACTTTTGGTTACTGTTACTCGATGAATATATACATGTTACCCGACGAATAATTTACTTCGGTGAATGTCCATCGAATAAAATGTGGCCCGACCAACATGATTTGTTCGTCGGGCATTGTCCGTTGTCCGTTGACCATTGTTATCTGACGAATGTTCACCAATAAACGTTGTTTCGGATAAAATTGTTGTTACCCAATGATTAACATTAATCCTTCGTGAAAACCTCTATCCTGACGGCGATGGCTCGACAACATGCAGCCAGACGGTGACTCGTCAGGTTTAATGTTACCCAACAAAATTGTATTGTTACCCGACTAAGTTGTAGGTAGGTTTTTTTAACATGATCAGGGTTTGATCCATGTATCTAAATTCCAGAATGTTCCTGAATCTCTGGAACAGATTTGTTCCCCTCTCATTGGAGGATAGAAAATGGTAAAGTGGAACTTCCACGCGGGGCAGATAATAATATTTCCAACAAACAAATAAGAACAAAAATAAAAAATAAAAAAATTAACGCGCGAAATAGAAGAAATTGGGTGCTGGGTCCCACATCTATGACTCAAGTAAACTTGTATGGGAAGCTCAAGGACTTGCACAGTGGCTTGAGTGAGGAGGGAGGAGTGAGGAGTGAGGAGTGAGGATTTCCCTTTATAAATACGACTTCACTCTGAGGCTGCTTCCTCACTCAACCTCAAAATCATTGATCGATATCAAGAATTCACAAACGAAGTGGAGAGATGAGCTGCATCACAACTGAGGAAGGTGGGCATTCAGTGCCTGCTACTCTACCTGGATTCAGATTCTGTCCCTCTGATAAAGACCTGGTTGACTACTACTTAAAGATGAAGATAGAGGGCAACGACTCAAACTTCAGACACATCATCCCTGTGATCGATCTCTGCAAGTTCGAGCCCGCCGATCTTCCTGGTAATTAATCAATTTCACTTTTTCTTCACTGCGCTTTTCCTATTCCAATGTATTGTTGTTGTTAACTTAACTTTATGATCTTGTTCAATTATTCTACTATTGTCTAATTCTATACTTGAAATTGGTTGGTGTCGACTTCTTGTATTTAGGCTTTTATATTAATTATAAACTTATGATTTTTTGACTTGTTCTGTTCTTGAGTACTTCCAGACTGATTTGTAATTTATAATGTTCATAAAATTTTATGATCTAGTTCAGTTGTTTTTTTTTTTTGTCTACTATGTCAAATTTTCAGTTATTATTTTTTTTTTCAAAGAGCAATTTGAGGAAACCCAATCTGATTTCTAATCTTGTTCTGTTGTGCTCTTGTTGAGTATTTGGAGACCTGAAATTTGGGAAGTTTCAAATTTCAATATTTAGTTTGGTGTTGCATTTTCAGCTTTCTTCATAGAGCCAGACTCTCCACATCATGACAGGGAGTGGATCTTCTTTACCCGACTTGATCGCAAGTACACCAACAGCAATCGCTGCAACAGGACCACCGAGAAGGGATTTTACAAGATCACAGGCAAGGAACGGGACATCCAGGCTCGACAATCCAAAGCTGTGATTGGAAAGAAGAGAACTTTAACCTTCTACCAAGGTCGTACGCCCAAAGCCAAGAGGACTGACTGGGGCTTGCATGAGCTGTTTCTCTGCAAAACTGAAACTGGAATGGGTCCTAATCCCCATCAGCAGAGGGACTTTGTTGTCTGCCGTCTGAGGGATAAGTCAGCTAATTGTAAGTCTGGTAACAAGAAGCTGAAGGATGATTTAATCTGCGATGGAATAGCGGATTCTGGTAATGGTAGCTACATTGCCTTGAATCCTACAGATGATCAAGCTGCTGCAAATGATATGATTTCAGACCCAGTAGAACATCTGCCATACGAAGAGCCAGGAGAGTACAATGACTCTCCCAATGAGCCAGGAGAGTACAATGACTCTCCCAATGGTTCTTCGCTTATGGACAATGTTAATGATATTTCAACCTGTGATGATGATGAGATTTTCTCTAATTTTGATGGTCAAGCTGCAAATGAACTGTTGCAAGAGGTTAGAATAATCACGCTTTTTCAAATTTTTATGAATTTCTTGGTTCTTTTTTGAACATTTCTTTTATGAATTTGCTAACATGGAGCACAAGAAGCACATCGCATGCTGATGCTTACTTGTTTTGATTCTTAATTTAACAGCTCTGGGCTGTGCTAGGAGAAAATCTGGATTCACCTTTTCCTCCCCCTCAGCCAACGCATCAACCACCTCTACATCAACCGTCACAACAGCATCAGCCACCACTTTCATATCAGCCATCGCAGCCACATCAGCTACCTCAGTCACCTCAGTCACAGGGCTACTGCTTCTCCACACTGCAGTCGCTTTTATGCACAGAGCAGGGAATTGTTCCTTATGTCTTTGGTGGTGACTGTAGTAAGCAGCAATATCCAATTGGAGATAACAATTCTTATCCTGCACATAAGAATCAAATTTCAACCAATGATCACAATGAACCAGTTAGCAACATCGTTGATGGTGATCGAGCTGCTGATGAAAGGATTTCGGAGGTGAGAACGAGCAAGCTCTTTGAAATATCTTTTTTATATAATCTTTAAGTATAAAGCACAAGAAGTTCATCTGAAATAACACTTGCCTTTTGTTATTCTTCATTCAGGCTTATTTTCAGCCTGAAGATAATCTGGGGTCTCTATTTCATCCATTAGATCTACAGGATTACACACTGATGTCACCAATGACCGGAGAACTGGGAGATGTTGTGCATCGCCAATAAACTATATTGGCATGCAATGAGTTGTATCTCTAGTTTGGAGATTATGACTCTTTTCCCTCAAAGTTCTTAGAAAGTATTATTGTTGACGACTAGTAATTTTATCCTGTGATGAAACAACGTATGCTACTGTGAGTGACCCTGATCTACAAGAGTGACAAGGAAAGGTCTATGGTAGGGATAGTAGAGTACCAAGTGAGAAAAAACACCAAATTACTCAGATGAGCAATAGGGTGGTTCTGCTTTAGCTATTGGTGAAGCAACACCACAACATAGTTAATGAAGCAAGATAGTTTCTATAGGAGACAACCCTAGGAGCCTCTGAAACTATGAGAGGCAGTGTATGGGTAAGCACCACTGTTGGAAGGGTAAAATACCACTATTTTCTTCGGTTTTAGCCTTAGAAGGCTAAGAATCACCATTATAAGGGCAAAAAACACCACCGTTTTCTACGTTTCTGGCCTTAGAAGGCTAAGTACCACCATTGTAAGGGTGAAACGCCACCGTTTTCTTCTTTTCTGGCCTTAAAAGGCTGAGAACCACCATTCTAAGGGTGAAACACCACCGTTTTCTTCGTTTCTAGTCTTAGAAGGCTGAGAACCACCATTGTAAGGATGAAACACCACCTTTCTCTTCTTTTCTGGCCTTACAAGGCTAAGAACCACCATTGTAAGGGTGAAACAACACCGTTTTCTTCTTTTCTGGCCTTCAAAGGCTAAGAACCACCATTGTAAGGGTGAAACACTGCCCATTTCTTTTTTTCTGGCCTTAGAAGGTTAAAAACCACCACTGTAAGGGTGAAACCCCACAGTTTTCTTCTTTTCTAGCCTTGAATGGCTAAGCATTACCATTAGAACTTAGAAGAGTGAAAACACCCCTGTTATCACTGCACTTCCAAGTTTTAGGAACTTCAGGCTTGTTAAGAACTTAGTAAATGAGTTGGCTGAAAGCAACACTGGCAAGAACCAATTTGAGATGTCATCTGGAAGTCTACTCTTCACCGATGAATCCAGGCAAAGTCAAGTTGTCTTTTCTCTGTAGTAATTCTTTTGGAGACTAGTGTCTCATGTCAGAAAACTACAATTAGTCCGCAAAGAAACTGCAGTATCAACCAGCATCCATTCATGTGTGGTGCTCAGAAAAGAGCCCAACTGCAATGTTGTGTCACCAGGCCAGGTAAGAGAATCAAACTCTTGTTTTTCAGCTTTGAGGATGTTATTTGCTATTCACTCAACTTATTTTGACTTTTGAAACTCTATTTGCAGGTTAGGGAAGCTGCAGTGTACTGCATTGCTACTCATCTGAAAACCAAGTCCTGGAAGCATACAGTTTGAAGCAGGCAACGATAGGGTTCATCCATTTTCTTGGAAGCACCCCACAAAACCACAAATCAACTCCCTCATGGAGAATGGACTAATATTTCGATACCAAGTCTAATCCAATGTTACCTGGTTCGCGGGTCGGTTCGGTACGAAAAATGGGTTCTGGTACGGGGTACGATAGATTAAGAAGATCCCGGTACGTTATGGTATATATAATCCATACAAAATTTTGAGGAAATGATTCCATAAACTCAACATTTATTCAGTTTGTATAGATAACTAAGTCATCTTTTACTCTCAATTTACCTTAAATTTCTGGGTCGGTCGATTTGGTGATTTGGATCAAAACCGTACCCTATTTGGGGTCGGGTGTTTCGGATCGCGGGTCGGACTCCCTTTCACCGAACCAATTAACCTAGCCTTGCACTCAGGCTTTGGTTCCGCAGTCAATTATACTGGAAGTGGTGTTTTACATGATCTCTACTAATTGGCTGCTGGAGTCTCAAGATATGTATTACAATAACCGGACACTAATTTGATGTCGTGGTTATTGGTATAGAAAGTTGTGGTTCCTTCCATCCCTAATGAGTAGTAATTGCAATCAATGTAGAATTGCATGATTATGATTTGGTTTTATGCCTAAATCTATCGCCTTCAGTCTAAATTAAAACGACCCACCATTGTAAATGTTTGTGTTTATTTACTGCTTGGTATTAAATGGTGCGTTTCTGCGCAGCATTATATTTATTTTATTACTGCTTGTTTTGTTTATTTCGAATCTTTCAATTCTGAATGGAAATTTATGTAGTGTAGGTGAAGAAGATATTATTACATTAGACTTATTAGATATATACTTGGCATCTAGATTTTTTTTTTCATTGATAAGCGGTATTCTAAAGTTTTCGACTAAGAACTAGTTTATACAGAGGTTGAGAAGACTTAAAAGGTCATTTTAGTCTCGCTTAGTTATAAGTTAAAGGCTAATTTTGTGGCTCAAATCCAAAAGCAGGGTGTAAACCTGACTTGTAATTTGGATTTCCACTAGACCATTTGTTCATAGTTAGTGTGGAACTCAAAATCACCAGAAGAATGTGGAGCTACCACGTGGCCCATAATTTCCGAAATGACCAAATTACCCCTAGCAATAATACTTAAAGCTCAAGTACCGAACATGACTCAAGCCCACAATGCTTACATAGCCTAAACATTAGGCTCAAACTGGGATGACATGTGGAAACCTCTCACTCTCGATTTTCGTAACACGTGTCAGCACGCAAATCAAGGAGCATTTGTCCCACATCGAAACTATGGAAATTGAACATCCCACTCACCCCTACATAAGGGGTACACATTTCTCAATAAAGTTAATTCAATTCAACGCTACTTAAGCTCTTAAGATTTCTCTTTCGAAGCTCACTTAAGCATCGGAGCGTTTTCGGTTGAACCACCCCCCCCCCCCCCGCGGGATTCAACCTTAACCCCGTTTGATTTTTGTTCTTGTGTGTAGGGATTGAGAAGGAACTCCACTGAGCCGGACGATTTCTGCATCAACAGTTAGCAACTAGATT
Source organism: Prinsepia uniflora (assembly GCA_032719365.1). Classification (NCBI taxonomy): domain Eukaryota; kingdom Viridiplantae; phylum Streptophyta; class Magnoliopsida; order Rosales; family Rosaceae; genus Prinsepia; species Prinsepia uniflora. The sequence goes on along the minus strand of CM064874.1, from coordinate 51,757,580 downwards.
AATTGAAGCAACCTAATATTGGTCCCTTATGAGCGAAGAATAATATCATTAAATTAGACTGGAGTTTTTATTATTGATTTTGGTTTAACTCCTGACTCATTGCATCCAAGGAGAAAAAAAGAAAAACTCGAGACTCATCTGCAACATGGTACGGTATGGAATATGCTTGCCAAATACCACCTGTTTAATGAATATTGGTACATAACAGCATTTCAAATATGGATTTTTGGCGGCTTCAAATGGTGGTTTTAGTTGATAACGCGACAGTTGTGGGCGAGTTTTGTGAGGAAATTGCAGGAAGGTTACTTTTGAGTGGTTTACTGGATGGTTGGCTATGGCGATTTGGTATGAAAAGCATGGAAAGAAAAGACTGGCGGCTTGAGGGTGGCTTTCTTAAGGTTTCCTATGTTAAATTGGATAACTCATCAAATTTAATATATTGTGAATATAAAAATTGTTATATTTTCATAGTAAGTGGATTTTAGAGAGTGGACATTGAAGAAAACTATCCACAAGCTAGCTATTCTTGTGTGTCTTCTAAGATATCAATGACACGACCCATCCCAATCCCCCCGGGATTACCACAGGATGTGACGTGCTCCCGTCTGACACGAAGTGCCAGACAAGGGATAACCCAACGCCGCTGCCCCTACGGGCATCCAGAGTGCGCAAGGATCGATGGAGGAGACATGCAATGTCCCGGTCCCCTGCTGCAGTCGCATCTGCGCTCAACCTGAAGGGCGTTAAAAACCAAAAGCTGTGAGTGGACGAAAATAAACAAGTTCGTAAAATACATTTTATAAGACATTTATGCCCCTCAGTAAAAACATATGCATGCATCAAAAACCAATAATCAAATATTTATTTGGATTAACCCTTAGGGCCTTAGCCCGAAAACCGCAAACATAGTTTCAATCCAAAATCAATCCAAAAGTTATTTCATAAATCCAGTGGCACATGTTTATTACTTTACCATCTCCGGCATCCCAGATGCCTAGCGTCCCAGACGCTTGACGTCCCAGACGTCATATCTCACGGTATTAAGCGACGCGTGCTGCCCGGGGTCTCACCGGGTCCATATCTCTGACATCCCAGATGTCTGACGTCCCAGACGTCTAATCATAGCAATCCTGCTCCTGAGTCACTATACGGTCCGGCCGCTCCATACAATGACCCCTCGCAGGCAATGCACTGTGACTTCCCCAGTGTCCCAGACACCTGGAGGAGACCAATATATATCCTCGTATCGAGATGGTTTTATGGAACACATTTTATTATTCGTTTTCAAAATATCACAAGGGCCCTGCCCCGAATTTCCATAAAACCGTCATAAGTCCAATTATTTGATTATTAAATTCGAAATCATTTATTCAATTCCATTTTAGGGTCCCTGACCCAAAATCACATATATAAATTAACTGGGCCCCTGGCCCGATTTCTTAAATCAACTGGGCCCCTGGCCCGAATTTATTTTATCAAATCCGTAACTGTTTCATAAAATCATATTCGAACCACAAACATGGAAATCAGTGCAAATCCGGAAAATCTCGATTTACGCGCAAACCCGTAAATCGCCTCGAAATGCGTGAAACCACATAAATTCACCGATATCCAAATCAAAGCATATAAAAGCGATTACCACAATCACAAAACAGTTATGCATGCATAGAATTTATCAAAACCAATGTCCACTCACAGATCATTTAACCGAGCGCCTCGATACGCGTGCCACCGACCTTCTCGGGCCTCGTCACTAACACCGTGACTCCCGAACCTGTTCATATCACATTAGAGGGTTACTAACCTCCACAATAACATCCTAATCAAGTCCCGTAATTTTCCCGAATTTTTTAAGTATTTTTAAACCCGACTTAAAACCTTCGGACATCCCGAAAAGTATCCGAACGGGATCCGAATGACATGGAACCAACGCTAAAATGTTCGTTGTAACGTATAGGACAAAATTCGTGTTGACCGTACCTCGGAATTCGTGCCCACGCGCCGCCGTGAGTGGCTGCGCGTGAAGGCCACGCGCCTGCTACAGTGACTGCTACAGTCATCGTCCTCGCCCGTTTCTCTGTAATTCGGGTCTGATACCCGCGATTCCAACCCGATTAGACAGCCATCAATTCGACCTCGATTCCTTCCGTTTTTTATTCTAAAACACTCTTCAACTATCTAATCGAAGTTCCATGTCCCTGATTCACCAAGAAAGTCCCAAAATTAGATCCACGACCCGTGATCACCCAAACGGGTCGATCACCCAAACTCTGTGTTTTCTCAATCAGACTCAAATTAACTTCACAGTAAGGATTCTAGGACTAAAAGGAACTGAAATGCGGGATCAATTGGACACGACATTACCTGGAAGTGATCGTCCACAGCTCTGCGATTTTCCAGAATCTGGAACCTCAGTTCCAGTCCAACCCGCGTCGGTTTTCCTTCGAAGTTGATGGGATTCGGTTCCAATTCCTCCCAGAAGCCTCAAGTCGTCCACGGTTTGGTCCAATTCCTCCCAGAAATTAAACTGAGGATTTTCCCCCCATTTTCCATTTTTCCTCCGAACTCGATTTCCTCTCAACAGTGTTCTGCCCTCACTTCGAACTCGACCCTGAATGATTCTAACACTCATCAGCCACCTAACTAACCGTTCAAAATGGGCGACAACCCGTGGGAGACACCCTCAGCCCCCACTGGGAAAAGCTTCCCGTGAACAGCCCAAAACCATATTTTATCCCATCCGTGCTTTGTCCATGCTTCCCATATACTGACCACACAGCCCATTAACAATTAATTAACACCATAAGCCATACCTCACTCCAATTTCACGCTTAAACAATGCCCCGTGCACTGGTCGTGCATTCCCATTCACGGTGCTACAGTGCCCGTGCAGCAGCCCCCGTGAAATTACCATTCTGCCCTTGTGCAGAAAATTACCAAAATGCCCCTCACGCATCCAGACCCGTAACTCGGTCATACGGACTCCGATTGATGCGTGCCGCCTGTCTACGAACTCAGGGCATCGAGACCTTCCTAACGGTCCTCGGTCCTCGGCCATCGGACCACCCGATCAAAAAGTCAACATTTCCCCTTATTTCGTCCAAATTACGAAAGTGCCCTTGAACTTCCGTACATCTTAACTTCCACCACGAACGTCGGAATCGAACGTGACGCCTGTCTATGAACTCGTGACGTCCCAAACTACGTCACGGGCATTGGTCAAAGTCCATTTGACCGTCCGAATAAAAAGTCAACGTTTTGCCCACAACCAGGGGCAAAACGGTCATTTTGCACCGTTCGTCCGAGTTCGCCCAACCAATCACCGATTAACCATGCTAATCATGATTAATCCGTAATCTAATCCCGAATTCCGGGACGGGTCGTTACAATCAACGTATAATGTCAATTGTCTCACAGTAACAATTGTCTGAAACAATTAGTACCCCCATTGAAGGTTGCAAAAACACAAAGAAAATGGCAGAAACAGCTCTCTATAACGCACCACAATTGATGGTTGAAAATAATCCTTTGATATAAAAGTACCACAATTGATAATTCAAAATACAATCGCAAAGACAATTTGACAAAACCCTTCTTGATTTTTCCCTCAAAACTCGTGAAGGGCCTTACTCACATTTGACAATTGTTGACATTACAATTTAATACCAAAAATACCCTTTGTAAGGACCCAGACCTTCATCGAGGGTAAAATCGGAAAATTCGGATGGAAATTCATCATTTTACTCCTGGTCAAAGGGTTGACTTTCTTTGGTCAAATCCAAAAAGTTGACTTTTTGACCAGGATGACTTTTGGTGATTCCGGGAATACCGTTAGAAAGCTCTCGATCTCCCGAGTACGTCGACATGCAGCATGCCAAAATCGAAGAATGTGTGAGGTTGCTTCAGATCATGTACCTTTATGGGGCATTTTAGTAATTTTGCAAATAGGGGCATTTTGGAAAATTACTTGCGAGATATTATTTTGTAGCTAGTTGGACAGTGACACTTGTCCCTTATCACTTATATTTGTGTGCAACTGACCTTGTGTGTATGTGTTTAGGTGTTGTGTATGTTGGGGTTTTGACCGTGAAAAAAAGGAAAGGAAAAAAATAGAGTTTTGACCTGAAGGAAGAACGGAGGAGAAGAAGGGAAAAGAGTGAGACCGAAGAGGAAAGAAATTAGGAAAAAGAGGGAAGGTTGGTCGTAGCTGAAAGCTCGTGAAATACAGTGAACCCATGAATGTATTTTTCGGGTTAGGCTTGGCTGGGCTGGTTTTCAAGCAGAACTCGTGGAAACAAGATTGGATTCAAACTTCTGGCGCTTCTTCGGCTCTAACCAGGCCTTGGGTTGGAGTTTCGAACGCTAGAGTTGTCCAGGAACAAAGATCGCCATTCTTGGTTGCGAGGTGAGTTTTTGGGTAGTGAATTTGGATATGTTTCTTCGTGTTTTGTTTAGGTAGCTCCTCTTCTAAGTGCAGTTTGGATAATCTAGATTCTAAAATTTGGATAATCTAGATTCTAAAATTTTAAGTGTAGTTTTTCTAGATCCAAAGTGACCTCCACAAGCATGGTTATGGCAGAATTCTAGGGCTGACCTATGTTCAATATCAGGGACACATCTCATAATCAGTAAATCTGCACAGTGTTTCCATAAATAAGGTTCATCCCAAACATAGTACCTAGCATGCTTCTTGAGTTTATCTTTCTGTGCACGAGTGAGAGTGGTAGGTAACTACTTGGTGACTAAGTAATTTATAATATCAGCATACCAAGGAGTACTTACCTGAATTCCGAAGAGTTGTTCATCCGAAAACATCTCCTGAATCGCCACGGGATCTCGTTCATGTACTATGCGACTCAAATGGTCTGTCACCACATTTTCTACACCTTTCTTGTCCGAAATCTCGATGTCAAACTCTTGAAGAAGAAGAATCCATCGGATTAGCCTTGGTTTAGCTTCTTTCTTGGCCAGGAGATACTTCAGTGTTGCATGATCAATGTAAATAATGACTTTAGTTCGAAGTAAATAAGAGCGAAACTTATCTAAAGCAAACACAACAACAAGCAACTCCTTCTCAGTAGTGGTGTAGTTCATTTGGGCATCATTCAAAGTTCTGGATGCATAGTATATGGCGCAGGGCTTCTTGTCCCGCCTTTATCCGAGTACAGCACCAACTACATAATCAGAGGCATCACACATTAGTTCAAAGGGTAAGGACCAATCCGGGGCACAAAGAATGGGTGCAGTGGTTAAAAGATTTTTAAGCTTCTCAAAAGCTTCCTGACAGTCTGCATCAAAGACGAATGGTATCTTCTTCTGAAGCAATCGGTACAAGGGCCTTACAATATGGGAGAAGTCTTTGATAAATCTTCTGTAGTAACCTGTGTAACCAAGAAATGAACGGATCTCTGTCACAACCCATCCCAATCTCCCCGGGATTAACACGGGATGTGTCATGATCCCGTCTGACGCGAAGTGTCAGTCTAGAGAAAATTTAAACCTTTAGCCCGACCGGGTTCCAGAGCCCGCTAGGATCAGGTGGAGGAATGTGATGTCTCAGTCTGTGCTACAGTTCGCGTCTATAATCAACCTGAAGGGCATTGAAAAACAGAAAAGACTGTGAGTGGACTAAAATAAAAAAGTTCATAAAAATATATTTCATAAATGACCTTTATACCCTTCACTAAAAAGCATGCATGCATAGGAAAACCATTCATCAAACCACATATGTTTAAACAACCATATTTAGGGTCTCAACCCCAAGTTCCGTAAATTCAAGTCACACGGGCCCCTACCCAAAACCATTTACACAAATCCATAACATAGTAAATATATGTGGGATCTCAGCCCAAATCCATTTATCATTCATAAAACACAATCTCGCAAATCCAAGAAATCATGTTTATCATATATCATATAACCAATCCTGTCACGGTTTCTAAAGCTACGCGCATGCTACCCGGGGTCTCAAATCCCAAGTCTCCCTAGGGTCTACCCAAGTCAATGTCCGCAGATTAATGACCCTCCATGTGGGTTATAATCCATAATAACCTTCCTGAGAGTAAGGAACCCAACAGGGGCGACTCCACTCAGTTAGTGCTTCGTGACTACTTCGGGGTCCACCCATGCCAACGACCCTCCCCGGAGGAGACAATCCATAATTATATAAGGATGGTATATGAAAAACCATTTTGAAATCCTTATCAAAACCTTTCAAGGGTTCATGCCCGGTCCCCATAAACCGTCATGAACCAGAAATCTATTTATAAGTCCCCGACTTGAAATCACAATCGTAAATCATAATTGGGCCCTAAGCCCGAATTCATATACAAACTGGGCCTCCGGCTCGATTCGTAAACCAACTGAGTCTCGTGCCCAATTTCGTAAATCAAATGGGCCTCGTGCCCGATATCGTAAACCAAATGGGCTCCGAGCCCGGTTCGTAAATCAAATAGGCTCGAGCCCGTTACGCAAATCAACTGGGCCTCCAGCCCAATAAGTAAATCAACTGGGCCTCCAGCCCGATACGCAAATCAACTGGCCTCCGACTCGATGTCTTGTTAAATCAAATGGACTTCAAGTCCGAGAGTTCGTAAATCAAATAGGTCTCGTACCCGATTCCATATTTTCAAATCCGAAATTAGTTCACGAACCAATTGGGCCCCTGACCCGATAACATGACTAAAAGGGACTTCGAGTCCGAGTTTCCAAAAAAAATAGGTCGCATGCCCGAGTTTACTTTTTCAAATCCAAAACCATTTCATTAAACCATTTCCAAAACCATAAGCACATATAATCAGTGCAAAATCGCAAACCTCGATTTACGTGCAAATACGTAAATCGCCTCGAAATACGTAAAATCATATAATTCACCAATCCATAATCACCCTGATAGAAATAATATCTATAAACCATATAAAACATTTATGCATGCATCACAATTTAGAAATCAAGGTCCACTCACGGACCGTCCTAAGCTGCCGCCTCGATTTACGTGCGATAAGCCTCCCTGGGCTAATCACCGTCACCGGGACTCCCAAACCTGTCCAAATCATACTAGAGGGTTAATAACTACTTCATTAACCTCTCATTGAAGTCCCGTAATTTTCCCGAATTTTTATCTATTTTTAAACTCGATCCTAAAGTTTCGGACATCCCGAACTATATCGAGACGCTGTCCGATTGACACGAAACCAGTCCCAAGATATTTGTTACATCGAATAGATTAAAAGTCATGTTGAAGTCATTCCCGAAAAACCACCCACATGCCCTCACGCACCGCCCAAAGGGGCTGCGTGTGAAGTGTCAGGACCCACCCCGATTTCATCCCGAAATCCGAGGTAAATCCTGCTCCCGTCTGACTCCCCGACATAACACCAAAATAAAAATCACACGCAACCACCAAAGTACACAGTCAGACGCAGGAGAAACTATACAATACATCCCGAAGTTTAAAGTTTACAGAGCATAGTCCCAAATACACAGGAAAGAAAACCGATAAACTAGATACACGCACGCGGAAAAGAAAAACACTCTGGGATCCCTCTCGCGACTCCTATACCTCAGACGCTGCCTCGACGCCGAAACCCCGCTCTAGCTCCACGACCTGGAAGGCAATTTAAAACAGAAGGTGTGAGTGGACCAGAATAAAATAAAAGTTCCAAAACCATTTTATAAGAAAACCGGGTTTAGCCCTCCGTTTTGAAATCACATGCATAACCCAGTTATTAAAACAGTTATAAATCGATCACCATAAAACATCATAAGAAATAGAAACACTATAAAACGGGTATAAAAGTCATATCATAAGCATCATAAAACCGCATCATAAATCGTGAATATCAAATCATCATTTTACGATCAAACCTGCTGGACCTATCCGAATCTTTAAACTCCCGAGTCTTTAAACTCAATTCAGGCCTCAATAATATCCGAGTCTTTAAACTCCTGAGTCTTTAAACTCAACAGGCCTACGGGGGAAATATCAATATATCCGAGTCTTTAAACTCCCGAGTCTTTAAACTCAATCCGGGTCTTTAAACCCAATCCGGGCCCGTCCCCCGTCAATCAATATCCGGGTCTTTAAACCCAATAACCAGATCCAGCAAATCCAATCTAAAACCGTTTGAAAACCTTTTCTAAATCCCTATCCGAACCAAAATCCGAAATCACTGGTCCGATGCCCTTCCGGCATCCCGAACCGTCATTCCGAACCCAAATCCGGAATTCCACTTTTCAACCTTAAAATCATATCTCGTTACCGAAATCCGATTCTCAAACCGAAAGCCCTGATCATCGAAATCACGTTCCAAAATCCATTTATAATCATTGAAAACCATTTATCATTTGAAATCCCAAAACCATAGCATCATATTCAGAAATCACACTTTCCTCGTAAAACGTGCCAAATAAGTTATTTCTCGAAAAACGTGCAACAATGTAAAACCAACAAAGCATATTCGATAAACATAGAATCATGATTAAAACCATAAAACTATTATAGAAAAACAGTTATGCATGCTCGAGTTTAAAGAAGGGGTCCACTCACAGTACCGAGGAGCTAGAGGACGGGGACGACCTGCAGAGTCTATGGCTCGTGTCTATGCTGTTACCCAGCAGCAGGCCAGATCTATTCCGGGAGTGTTGACAGGTACTGTACATATTTATGGCATGGTTGTTCGTGCATTGATGGATTCGTGGGCAACTGATTCTTTTATTTCACCGCGTTGTGCGAGTCTGTTGGGCCGTGAGGTGACCGCACTTGAGCACGAGATGTGTCAGGGCTCACCCCTAATCCCCCGGAATTAAGGGCTAAACCCCGCTCCCGTCTAACGTACGCATGACACGAGGGCTAAACAACCGCCTAACCTCCGTGTGACACGTAAGTCGGACAAGGGAGTTCCAAACCAACCACCTCAACAACCTCAAACTTCTCAGAGTGCGCAGAGTCTACTGTGGATCGTATGTGTGATGTCTCCATCTCTCTCTCGACCAACAGCCCGCACTGCAGCAACCTGGAGGGTATCGAAAACACGAAAAGACTGTGAGTGGACAAAAATAAAGTTTAAATTCAAAACAGTTATCAGAAAACACAAACAGTTATACCCTCCGTGTTAAAAACCAATGCATGCATATCAATTTATATCATAAAACCATGTACGAAAACCAAAGCAAATTTTTCCTTTTTCCAAAACCCGGGCCTCAGCCCCAATATCACCGGAAACCAGTATAACCAATGAAAACCATTTCATCCGGGCTACTACCCAAAACATCATCATCAAGTCTCAGTGAAAACCCAAACCACATTTAAAACCACATTCTCATCCATCGAACCTGCTGGATCTATCCGAGTCTTTAAACTCCCGAGTCTTTAAACTCAATCCAGGCCTTAATCATATCCGAGTCTTTAAACTCCCGAGTCTTTAAACTCAAGGCCTACGGGGGAAAAATCAATATATCCGAGTCTTTAAACTCCCGAGTCTTTAAACTCAATCCGGGTCTTTAAACCCAATCCGGCCGGTCCCCCGTCACATATATCCGGGTCTTTAAACCCAATATCCAGATCCAGCAAATCCAATCCCAAAACCATTTAAAATCATTTTCCATTTCCATATCCAAACCCGAATCCGAAACCACTGGTCTGATGCCCTTCCGGCATCCATAACCGTCATTCCGAATCCAGACCCAGAACTCATTTCCTTCTCATTTCCCGGTCCGAGTCCGCAACCATCATTCCGTAAGCTAGCATCCGGAATAACCATTCCGAACCCAAACCCGAAATCTACTTCAAGTCCCGAATCGAATCCCGAATCGTCACCCGGGATTTCGATTCCGAAACCCGAAATCACGTTCTTAAAACCACTTTTCTAAACTGGGCCTCTAAGCCCGAAGTCACTTTTCAAAATCCTTTTACTTTCATTGAAATCAAATCGTATTTCAAATCCTGAAATCAATCATTAAAACCAGGTTCAAATCACATTATCCGTCAAATCTCGTAAAACGTAAAATACCGTAATTTCCTCGAAAAAACGTGCACAAACCGTAAACCATCACAATCATAAATCAAATCATAGAATCAAGTATAGGAAAACATATATGCATGCATTAAGAGTTAGAAAGCAAAGTCCACTCACAGACCATTTCAGCGTCGCCTCGATACACGCGCACTTTTACCGTCCCCGGCCATTCACTATCCTCGGTTTCCCCCGAACCTGTCCAAGTCCCAATATAAGGTCACTAACTGATTTACGATACTCATACTAAAACCTCATAATTTTCCCGTATTTTTAACTATTTTTAACCCAGCCCTAAAAACTTCGGACAGCCCGAAACATATCGAGACGATGTCCGATCGACTCGAAACCAACGCCAAAATGTTCGTTACATCAAATACTTTAAAAGTCATGTTGGCTAATTTCCCAAATTACCCCTCACGCGCCCCCACGCGCGTCCAGAAGGTTCTGCGCGTGAAATCCACGCGCGTGAACAGTGTCACCAGCAACCTCAGGTGAACCCGGTTCACCTGGTTTGAACCGGTCCGGTCCAGCCGTGAACCGGCGTTCACGGTTTTCATCCCATTTTCATCCATTTTTAATCCCGTTGAATCCCTTAGTTTCGTCCTAACCTTCTTAATCCATTCCCCACCAGAAAACCCAACATCGAAGTCCTTAACTCGTCGACTTCGAATTTGAAAACATTTACCCGAAACCCCTGTTTCGGTTCCCAGCTAATCCAACCTTCCCCCCATCGCAAAAACAACTTATTCGACTCCTAGGGACCTCCTGAGTCTCATAACACCCACCAAAAGCCTCGACTCATACCCAAAACCCACAACTATTGAATTAAACCAAACTGGGAAAAACAGAGGACCGTGGGCAATTACCTGTTTCTGGTCTCCGCCGTGCACGCCGCCGTGCTCCTCTCGGTTCACAAAGCTCCGCTCAGGTCTCTGAACACTTCCACCCGTCCAGTTGTGGAGATTGGTCGATCGGGGTGCACAACCGTGCACAAAACCCCTGCCCTGTCTTCTGGTTTTTCCTCACTTCTCACACACCTCACATACTCATCGTCACGCCCAAATCCTCACAGATACAATCACTCCCTCTCCTAGCTCTCCTTTGAACTTCACAGAGCCTCACAACACTCACCCGGTTCGATCAATTCCTCCCTCAGCTCACCTCTGTTTTTTTTTTCCCCCCTTCGGCTAAACTCAACACACACACACACGACACAATTTTAAACACACTCATGCACGGCCTAGAACCCACTAGAGCCCTGCCACATGTCACAATCTTCTCCCTTCTCACACAAAATCTCCTTTCTGCCTTGGACAAGTGTCCCAATCTGATTGCACCATGCCCCCCAGCCAAAAGACCAAAATACCCTTCTTAACTTCAAAATTACCATTTTACCCTTACCGTTTTAGACCCGTAACTTGCCCGTCCTAACTCCGATAAACACGTGCCGCCTGTCGTTGAATTCAGGACGACGAGATCTACCCAACGGTCCAAGGTCAACACGTCAAAACTCGGTCGTAGGAAAAGTCAACTCTTTCCCCCCTAATTTAGTCAAATTACGGTTATGCCCTCAATCTTCCGAACATCATAACTTTTCCTCTGGTTGTCCGAATCGAACCTGCCACCTGTCTACGGACTCGTGACGTCCTAAACTACGTCACAGTCAAGGGCTAACACTCAACCAATCAGTAATTCAAAAAGTCAACTTTTCATCTACTATTTTCAAGGGCAAAATCGTCCAGTTACACAAAATTTTACAAAATTACCTTTTTACCCTTCCCGAAGGTACGGGTTGTTACAAGATGGGTGTGGGGACATCGATGGGTGTGACCTACCAAGTGAACCAGGAGATACGAGCTTGTCCTGTGGAGATTGAGGGAGTCGAATTTCCGGCAGACTTAATTCTGATGAATGTGCACGACTTCGATGTGATACTTGGAGTTGATTGGTTGTCGGAGTACAATTCGCTCATCGACTGTAGTAACATGTGGTTGACTTTGAGAGGTTCGGGATTACCGGAAGTGATATTTCAGGGGGAGTGTGGAGACGCATCACCCAAGGTAATATCTGCACTCACAGCTACAAAACTTTTACAGAAGGGGTGTCAGGGTTATCTTGCTTATGTGGTAGAGTCTACGGATGAATCTTTGAGAATTGAGGATATTCCGATTGTGTGGGAATTTCCTGATGTCTTTCCAGGGGATTTACCTGGATTACCACCACCCAGGGAGATCGACTTTACGATCGAGTTACTCCCCGGGACTCGACCGATTTCACAAGCACCGTATCGTATGGCACCGGCAGAGCTACGAGAATTGAAAATCCAATTACAGGAACTGGTGGATCTAGGGTTTATCCGACCCAGTACATCACCATGGGGAGCGCCGATCTTATTTGTGAAAAAGAAGGAGGGTAGTTTACGGTTGTGTGTGGATTATAGGCAGTTGAACAAGGCTACGGTAAGGAATCAGTATCCCTTACCCAGGATCGATGATTTGTTCGATCAGTTACGAGGAGCACGATATTTCTCCAAGATAGATCTGAGGTCAGGATACCATCAACTGAGAATAGCCGAGGGGGATGTTCAGAAAACAGCTCTTCGAACGAGGTATGGGCATTATGAGTTCTTGGTGATGCCCTTTGGACTGACGAATGCACCAGCTGCATTCATGGACTTGATGAATCGGGTTTTTCGAGCATACTTGGATAAATTTGTGATCGTGTTTATCGACGACATCTTGGTGTATTCCAAGAGTGTCAGGGCTCATGAGGAGCACTTACGAATGGTATTGGGTAAACTACGATAGGAGCAGCTATATGCTAAGTTAAGCAAATGTCAGTTTTGGCTAAATAGTATTGGATTCTTGGTTCACATTATATCACCCGAGGGGATAAGTGTGGATCCTCAGAAAATGGAGGTTGTGACAAATTGGCCAAGACCGACCACGGTGACGGAAGTGCGAAGTTTTGTTGGGTTAGTAGGCTACTATCGGAGATTCGTAGAGGGTTTCTCCCAGATTGCCGCACCATTGACTCGGTTAACCCGGAAAGGGGTGAAGTTTGTATGGGACGATCAGTGTGAATAGAGTTTTCAGGAATTAAAGTTCCGATTAACCACTGCACCTGTCCTTGCATTACCACACAACAGTGGAGAGTTCGTGGTATATAGTGATGCATCGCTGCAGGGTTTGGGTTGTGTATTGATGCAGAATGGAAAAGTGATTGCTTACGCATCCCGGCAGCTGAAGACGCACGAGTTGAACTACCCTACTCATGATTTGGAATTGGCAGCGGTGGTTCATGCTCTAAAGATCTGGAGACATCATTTGTTCGGTGTGACATGCCGAATATTCACCGATCACCAGAGTCTTAAACATTTGTTCACTCAGAAGGAACTCAACATGAGACAGCGGAGATGGTTGGAATTGTTGAAGGATTATGATTGTACCATCGAGTACCATCCTGGCAAGGAAAATGTTGTGGCTGATGCACTTAGCAGGAAGTCGACGGGATCAGTTGCGCATTTGAGATTGGTGTATCTTCCTTTGCTAGTGGAACTTCGGAAGAGCGGAGTTATGTTAGGGATGGACGATCAGGGAGCCTTGTTGGCTAGCTTTCATGTGCGACCCGTGTTGGTCGACAGGATCATCGAGGCTCAACTACAGGACCATATATTCTGTGACTACAGGAACGAGGTTGAATCCGGACAGAGACAAGATTTCTCCGTCAGGGGCGATGGAGCATTAGTGAAGCTTGGGAGATTGTGTGTACCTGCGGTACCAGAGTTGAGGAGAGAGATTTTAGACGAGGCCCACAGTTCGGCCTATGCTATGCATCCAGGAGGGACAAAGATGTACCGTACCCTCCGGGACTATTATTGGTGGCCAGGGATGAAGAGGGAGATAGCTGAGTTTGTCAGCAAATGTTTGATCTGTCAGCAGGTCAAGGCAGAACGGCAGCGTCCGTATGGGGCTATGCAGCCACTTCCAATTCCGCAATGGAAGTGGGATCATATTACAATGGACTTTGTCTTCAAGTTACCAAAGACAAGGAGTGGAGTTGATGGGGTCTGGGTAATAGTGGACCGGTTGACTAAATCAGCGCATTTTCTGCCTGTACGTGAGACGTACAAGCTCAACCGTTTGGCCCAGATATTCATTAATGAGATCATTCGACTACACGGTACCCCAGAATCGATCGTGTCGGATCGGGATCCGCGTTTCACATCCAGGTTTTGGAGGAGTCTACAGACTACTTTGGGTACGAAATTGCACTTCAGTACGGCATTCCACCCACAGACCGACGGACATTCTGAAAGGACAATACAAACTCTCGAGGACATGATGAGAGCCTGTGTATTGCAATTCCAGGATTCGTGGGCTTATCGATTGCCATTGTTGGAGTTTGCCTACAATAACAGCTACCATGCGAGTATAGGGATGGCACCCTATGAGGCACTGTATGGTCGACAGTGTAGAACACCTGTATGCTGGATGGAGATCGGAGAAAGAACCGCAGTGGGGCCGGATCTGATGGATATGACCCAGGAGACAGTTCGGGTTATTCGGGAGAGACTGAAGGCGGCCCAGGATCGTCAGAAGAGCTATGCGGATCGGCGGATCCGAGATTTGGAGTTCGAGGTTGGTGACTTTGTCTTTTTAAAGTTATCGCCGTGGAAAGGGATTCTCCGATTTGGACGACGTGGGAGATTGAGTCCTCGTTATATCGGGCCATATGAGATTGTCGAGAGGATTGGTCCAGTGGCTTACCGTTTAGCACTACCGTCGGAGCTTTCCCAAGTACATGACGTATTTCATGTATCTATGCTACGGAAGTATCTTCGGGATGACTCTCACGCACTGCCAGAGCAACCACTGGAACTGATGACAGATTTGAGTTTCGAGGAACGGCCAGTGCAGATTCTGGATAGGAAGGAAAAGGTCTTAAGGAACAAGACGATTTCTTTGGTTAAAGTACTATGGCGGAACCACGAGGTGGAGGAAGCGACATGGGAACCCGAGGAATTGATGAGAGGGCAGTACCCACACTTGTTTGAGTAAATTTCGAGGACGAAATTTCTGTAAGGTGGGTAGGTTGTAACGACCCGAACCGAGAATAATAATATTTTAATGTAAAAAGACTATTTTGCCCCTGAAGGGGGAAACTTTGACTTTTGAATCGGGAAACAATTTGGACTTTGACCCATGACTATGACGTAGGTCGGGACGTCACGGATCCGTAGACAGGCGGCACGCCGAAATCGGAGTTCGTATGAAGAAGTTATGGTCAAGGAAGCGTTTTAGCGGAATTTACGAACCGAGAACAACGGAATAAAATATTAATTTATTACGGGAATCTGTGCCAACCTAATATTTAAATCAAACCAGTGGATTGGTGACAAGTGTCACCCATCCAAGCCCACACTATTCCAATAAAGCAACTTACACTATTTAATCCATTTTATATTATTTATTTTTCCCTCCAATTGTTTCCAGCCATTGGATTCTGTCCAAAATGCATCCTAGCCCTTCATTCTCATCTGCTTCCCTTATTCATGCACGATCATCTCTGCCTTTTTCTTACAAGCACACACATTCATCCCCCCATCACCCGTGCATTCTTCCTTCCATTTTCTCTCAATCCAAACACACGAACCAGCAGCCCTCACACTAGGGGTGGCAATGGGTCATGTCGTGTCGGGTTCGTGTCGTGTCATGAATTCTGTTTTACCCATTTATGCCCAACCCGAACCCGACCCGTTTAATAATCGTGTCAAGAATGTCCAACCCGAACCCGACCTGTTAATGACCCGTGTAACCCGTTTAACCCGTTTAACCCATTTAATAAACAGGTCATACTCAAAACCCAATTAACCTATGACCCGTTTGACCCGTTTAACCCATTTAACATGTTTAACCTATTTAAATTATAAAATTTAATAGATATTTATGTAGTAAATGGGTAGATATATGGGTTAGTAATGACACATTTATTAAATGGGTCAATATATAAGCCAATATACGGGTTAACGTGTTAACCCGAAATCTACCCATTTATTAAACGGGTTGACAGGTTATTAAACGGGTTAACAGGTTGACCCGAAACCCACCCGTTTAATAAACGGGTCATAACGGGTTGACCCGAAAATGACCCGAAATTTTAATCGTGCGGGTTGACCCGCATAAATTTCGTGCGGGTTTCGAGTCGTGTATCGGGTCGTGTCAAAAATTGCCACCCTTACCTCACACCACCAGACGACCACCCACAGCACCACCATTATCTGGTCTTCATCACCGTGCAACACCGGCAACCACCAGCCCATTTCCCCGCCTGAAAATCCCGTCCAAAAACACGACCCGAAACACCAAGGAAACGGGTCCAAGAAGCAAACCTCGACAGCCACACCACCTCGACGCTGGGGAAGCTCCAGTCTGCACCGTGGGGGCCCCAGGAGCACAACTGGACGACGGCGAGGGCTACGGCGGCGTGACGGCAGCGTGACGGCGGCGGTAAGACCCAAAACCCGAAAGCTCCGTTTTACTCCTCTGTTTCGAACCAACCTGTTTTAGTGCTAGGAAATCAGTTGTTTGGTGTTGGAAATGTCTTAGGGTGAGAGACGAGTTGATCAGGACCGGTTTGGACGACGGAGACGGCGTGGATCACCGGAGAAGACGATCGGACGTAGGTCGTGAGTTTCAGTGACGAACTGGTGAGTTTCTCCTAGTTTTCTTTCTATTTTGAGGTTGTAGAACCATAGAACAGACCTAGACGACCCTATAGGGATGAACCCCGTCGAAAATGGTGGCCGGAATTGTACGGTTGAATCGGGTCAAGCCGTGGGTCGACAGCGACCCGGTTCCAGTCAAACGGGTCTGACCCGGTACTGTAGCATGATGACGTCATCATGCTGACGTCACTTCTGACGTCATGATGATGTCATCCTGTCAGATGTTGTCAGACCAGGGACCAATCAGAACATGCCACGTGTCACCTGACAAGTGTCAGTGATGACGTCATGCTGACGTCAGCAGTACTGTAGCAGCGTTGACCCACGCGTTGACCAGGAGCGTGGGGGCGCGTGTGAACAGTGATTTTGGTGGGGCCAGTACCATTTTCAAGGTTTCGACGATACGGATCCAATGGAGGTGGTTTCGTGTCGATCGGAGATCGTTATGTTAGTCAAAATGGGGTTTGAAGCACCGGGAATAGTGCCCGGGATGCGATTTTGAGGCGGATCTGTTCTAGGGTCTTGGTATTGATGTTATAGGATCCTTAAGTAACCCTCAGGAATACTAATATAGGTTTATAGAGATCGTTGAGCAGCAAGGACCGAGTGTGAGTGGGTTGTTTGATTTATAAAAGGCTTGCATGCATAAACTGTTTTACTATTTCCACTGATGAGTCTTATGAACTGTTTATATATGCTATGTTTTGGGCATGAGACCCGTCTGGATTATATGTGGATTTTGTTTGGGATGTCCGGGGGACATAGGGTAAACTATACTGTTATTGTACTGTACTTTCCTACCTGTGTATATTGTCTTCTCCAGGGAGGGTCGTTGGCCTGGGTGGACCGTGGAGTAGTCACGGGGCTCTGACTGAGTGGAGTTGACCCCCGTTGGGCTGCTTACTCTGAGGAAGGCATGTTCATATACCTCGGGCAGTGACCGGGATACCGGGAGCTGATGTACCTAGAGAGTCTCGGGTGTGAGACCCTGAGTGGCAACGCGTAGCCTTAGAACCGTGACATCATTTGGGTTGGGTTTTACAGTGCACTGATATGTTAGTTTCACCTTTCGATTATTATTGTGGTTTATTTGTTATGATTTTATTATAATATTATATTTTCACCGCATGCAAGATTTGGAAAACGGAGGGGTAAAACCTTATGATTATTTTATTATTAAATTGATTTCTAAACTGTTATTTTTGGCCCACTCACCCTTGTTTTACTGACCCCTCCAGACCCTGACACGGAAATAGAGGAGGAGGACCCAGAGGAGGAGGCAGAGGTTTAGTTGCCTAGCTGTGCACCTGTACACCCACTTGTGGGTAGGTTGAGCACCGAATAAATGTACTCTGACTAGTGTGCTCACATGTTGTATTTTACTTTCCCTTGTCTGACAGTATCACTTTAAACACTGTGATTGTACGTTATCTATCTATTTAAGTCTTCGGTTTTTATTTAAGGGTAATTTTGGTATGTTTAGAGTCATTGTCAGACGGGAGCGGGGCACGTTCCCGGGTGGTCCCAGTGGGATTGGGACGGGTCCTGTCACCCGATCCTGTCAACAACTGCCAAAGTACGTTACTAACACGTCTACGAAGACTCTCCTAATTTCCCACAAAAATCCCCGGGTCCTAAACTTAACGAACCGAAACACTAAACCTTCACCCTCGCGAAACTAACCTCAAACGACATCCGAACATCCCGAAACCAAGTCCAACAGACTCGTCACAACTTCTAGACCAAAAACCTAGTTGACACTTTTCCCAAAGACCGCCGCACGCGCCGCCCAAAGTGGCTACGCGTAGCCCTCACGCGCCTGCTACAGTGCATCGTCTTCCTCGAGCCAACCCGGTTCGACACAGTGTCTGCAAATCGAACCGGCGAGAACGGTTCTCAGCCGTACCTGCACCAAAATACCTCATCTTTTCACCAACCGCATCGTCCAGACCTAAGCTATTCATTCCCCATACTCAGACACCTCGACACAGCCCCTAAGTCATCGTCCCTAACTCGAGATCAGACCCGTTCAGTCCCCTGTTTCCTTCTCCGGCCACCCAGGTCTTCCCCCGTCACGGTAACCACCGTAGACGGTTCCTAGGACCTCCCTGAAGCTCACCTCACTCACCAAAACCGTCGACTCACTCCCTAAGTCCACGACTTTCAAACTGAGAAAAAAAGATAAAACAGAGCACACAGGGTACTCTCCGTCGTCTGGACTCCGCCGTACACTTCTCCGTCACGGCAGCACAACCAGCAGCTACCCAGGACTCAACTGAACTCCCTAGACCTTACTAGACTCCTCGATTCGACTCCTATAGCTACGACTTAGCTTCTGAAACTAGACGGCAAAACAGAGTATCGAAAGGAAAACAAGAAATTACCTGCTGTCCTGTCACCGTCGTGAGCTCAGCCGTGAGGACACGGCTCCTCCCGTCCTCCTCCGTCCTCTGGACACTTCCACTGGCCTCGATTGGTCGAACACGTCACAACACCACCACGATCTCTCTGTTCACTCTGGTTTCTTCCCTGGTTTTCCCGTGGCTCACAACTCACCCACACACTGCCACCGTACCTCCAAACCTCCTCTTTATCTCCCTCTTGATCTCTGATCACTCTCACACACTCACAAACTCACCAGCACCCACGATCACCCCTCAATTTCTCTCAATTCTCTCCCTCTGTTTCTCTCTGGGTCGAAGAACACACACGAACACACGGGCATCCCCCAAATAATTGGGCCGTGTAAGATCATGGAGCCCTCTAGTCAAGCCCCACGTGTCACCAATCTTGTCCCTTCTCACCCAAATGGCCCAATCCCAGCCATCCACTTGTCCCTCTCTGCTGCACAAATCCCCATGTGCAAAGACCAAAATACCCCTCATTTTAAGTCAAAATTATGATTTTGCCACTACCTTCCTAGACCCGTATCTCACATATCGTAAGTCCGATAAATACGTGCCGCATGTCGTCGTACTCAGGACGACAAGATCTACCTAACCATCCTAGGTTAACATCTCAAAACCCGATCGTACGAAAAGTCAACTTTTCCCCCTAGTTTAGCCAAATCACGGTTATGCCCTCAACCTTCCGAACATCAGAACTTCCTCCTCGAATGTCGGAATCAGGCGTACCACCTGTCTACGGATTCGTAACGTCCTAAACTACGTCCTGGTCATCGGTCAAAGTCCAATTGACCGCCTGAACTAAAAGTCAACTTTTTACCCGAATCAGGGGCAAAATCGTCATTCTACACTAACGACCTTATCGAGACTACCTAACCCCCGATTAAGCTCACTAATCCCACCTTAATCACTATCTTAACCCTAATTTCCGGGACGGGTCGTTACATGAAGCCCACACGCCAGCATTATTCATTTTCTTTAACCTCTGGCCGACCGATTCAGACCGGTTCGGTCCAACCGAACCGACGGTCACGATTTAGCACTGTAAATCCTCCATTTTTAGCCCGTTCTCCAATCTTTCAATCCTAAACTCTTTGTCTCATCTTTACCTATCTATTCATGATTTCAAGAACCTAAAAACAACCCTAAAACATACCTTGATGAACCATGGACGAACCGGCCACCTGCAACCTCCTACCGCCGTCGTCTCCGGCTATCCTAGCCCTCAAAATTAATCCCAATCAATTCCTATGATCTCCAGAAATCCATTTCTATTGTTACAATCGACTAAAACCCCTTAAAACTCAAAGTCCAAAATTCAAAACAACTTACTCACGGTTTCGGGTTTTCCTCCGCCGTGGCCCGTCGTCCAACTCGTCGTCCTCGTCACTCTCAGTCCCTCACTAGAACCCAAAGAATGATTAAGGTGGTGAGGTGATAGGTGTGTTGGGTGTTGTTTGTTTAGAGGGAAAGGGGGAGGTGCTGGGGTATGAGAATGAAAACAGAGAGGATGATGGCTGATGATCAGGTGAGGTGGAGATAAGAGGGGGAGGTGGAGATGGATGGCTAGGATGAGAGGTGGGTGGAAAGATATATATATATATATATATTTTTTAATCCAAGTGGACCAATCACACTTTAGATCCATAATTTGGGGTTAATGACCAATGGGGTAAGTGACACTTGTCACTCATCCATGGGTCTCACTTAAATATCTGCCAAATTAGATATTGCCACCTAATCCCTACCTCGTAATGCGTGCACAGTTCAAACGAACTTCTGCGTGCATATTGCCACCTAATCTCTGCCTCATAATATCTGCCCAATTCGGAGATTTCATGAACCATAGACAAGACACAAGAGTTACGTGACAATTTATGAAAGAATGGCCTGCACCTTCGATCTCACTTCCCTAGATTCACTTAGTATAGGGGGCCCGGTTATGAAATCCGAGCATCATGAAATCTCAGGAAGGGTATGCAAACTAATAATGCAATAAGTAGAGCTTCAGAGTGTCATGAATAACTTTCCCCTTCCGCTTCTCATAGTACTTTCCTGGGCGTACGACCTGCGTATACTGATAACCACCCTTCCACCATTCAACGTTAATCATGGCCAGTTGGGATAGATGTAACGCGAGAAGCAAGGATAATTTCGAGAGCACCCCGAGGCTAGCTTGGCATATACTCCATTGGTGTTCCCTTTTTTAATCCAAAACTTGTCACCAGTCATAACCCTGCTAGACACAATAACCAACCGATGGAAGATTTGGTGAATTACCAAACCCAAGTGTTTACAAACTCCGCCCCAACCTCATGTCCATAGATTCGAGTCTATGATGTGTGGTGATGAAATCCACAAATCATGAAGGGTTAAGGAGAAAATAAACAAAAGGGGCGCTACCTGTTCCCGAAAGTAAAATTTTGAAGAAAAAAAGGGTCTTGAGATTCATGCAATTCTAAAACATTTAATAGGAAACTACACTTTAGGAAAGTCAAATATATATATATATAGTTCCTCACTTCTTCTTTTTTTTCCATTTTTTTTATATTTGTTTTTTTATAATAACAAAAAAAATAATAAATAGAAAATAACAATAGAATAAAATGAACAAGCATAATATACAATTCATGAACTAACATAATATTGGCATTAAGTACAATTTATGAAAAAGTATATTATGAACATTGTGAACTAATATAATATGGCAAGCATAAAACATAAAAGTTATGAACAAAAATGTATATACAAGTATGAACAATATAAATCAAGTATGTAAAATTATAAACAAAGTATGAACAAGTATAATAAGAGTTTGGATTTACAAGTATAAAAATACAAAATATGAACAAGTACAACAATCATGAACACGTATGAAGAATAACAAGTACTATATATACAAAATTTATTCACAAGTATAAATTAACACTAACATAAAGCAAAGATTAAAGAAAATAGGAAAGTAAACTTTTTTTTCCGAATTTTTTTTTCTTTAAGGTAATGAGGCGTTTTCTTTATTTGAAACAAATTTTTTTATTATTATTTTTTTTTACGATTTTTTTTGTTTTTTTAATTACAAAAACAAATTGAAATAAATAAAAGTAAAAATAAAGAAAAGTGAACCTATATAATATGCATTTATGAACAAGTAAAAATAATGAACATTATCTACAAGTATGAACAAGAATAATATGATAAGTACAAATGAAATTAAATTATGAACAAGTATAAATTGAACAAGTATGAAAAGAATTTAAATTTACATAAACAATTATAATATGAACAAGTATATAAAAAAATGAACATTTATGAACAAGTACAAATTAGAAATTATGAACAAGTAAAGTATGAACATTATAAACATATATAATAAGAACAATTCTAAGAATCAAAATTTATGAACAAACATAAAAATAAAAGTTCTGGGCAAGTATAAAGATAAATGAACAAGTATATATATATATATAAATAAACATAATATACAAGTATAATGTGAACATGTATAAAGATAAACATTATGAGCAAGTATAATATGTACATGTATAAAAATAAAAATAAACAAATATAAACAAAAATAATAAGAACAAAAATAAGATGGATAAATAAAATATAAATAAGTATAAGAATTATAAACAAGTAAGTAAAAGTTATGAACAAATATAATATTAACAAAAGTAAAAATTATAAACAAGTATAATATGCACAATTTATATACATCCACTAACAAATTAAAAATAATTTTCAATTTCCCCTACAACGGCGCCAAAAATTGATACGATTAGAATACGCATTAAAATAAATCTGTAATTCAAGTATATATATATATATATATATATATTTTAAACCCTTTTTGTGTCATTTTAGTATTGGTAAATAGAGATCGTTCTTATCCGGAGAAATTAGAGAATATTAATAATATGTTAGTGAGAAACAATAATGAATAATCAAAGAATAAAATAATAAATGAATAAAGGAATAAATAATGAATAAATTAAAGAATAAATGATTAAAAGAATACATTAATAAAAGAATAAAGAATTAATAATAAAAGAATAAAGAATTAAATGGGGGGTTTTGAGGGATTGTAATCATTATACAGACAATAAAACAAGTAAAACAAATATGAAATTAATTCTACTCATACTTTAACATTTGTACAAGTGGACTTTCTTCAAACACAAATTCTACCAACACTCTACCATTTGCATAATTTGAACATATTACAAAATTCTACTTTCACCATCTTACACATGCATACATTTTTCAATATTATAAATGCACCGAACAACGGTCATAAACACTTATAAAATGATTAACCTAATGTTTATGATTTGAATGTGTGTCAAACATTTAAATCTCTTCAATTTTCTACTAAGTCCACCGAACAGCGGTCATAAATATTTAGCATAGAATTGAAGCTTAAGCACTCAAATGTATGAAGTAAATGAAGTTTGGAAAGTAAAACACATGATAATTATATTCATGTCTACAAAAGTTAGAAAGAAAATATCAACATAAATATTGAATTAAAAAAAATAAAACCGAAACAATAATGAGAGTTTAAGCAAGGGAGAAACAGTTTACACTTTCGGAACCTAAGAACAGCTTGTGATTCCGAAAATGGATGGAAACAATGAAATGTTATTCACAAGATTTTCTGACAGCAGAAGAAACCTTATGAAGATGAAGGAATAAACACGAGAATGCGAATTCAAACTCTAGAATTGCAACGGAAATACTAAGCCTTGTTATTTCTAAAGGAAACATACAACTTGTGTTTGGGAGCTCTTTAGGAAAAAAGTCACCCATTCACAAGGGAAATGAACCCCTATTTATAGGGGAAAAACTAAAAAAAAACCTAAATAATTAAAATACAAAATACAAAAAAAAAAATAAAAATAAATTATGAATGATGAGTTTAGGCTAATAATTAGGGTAGGTATGCTAGAAAACCTGCCCAAAGGAGCAGGTTTGATGCAATTTTGTCATGGAAAAATGACTGAAGAGGGAGAGCAGGTGCAATCGGTAGGGGAGGGCTGACTTGGGCTGTAGGGAGTTGGTGGCGTGCTCCAGGGCTGGAACAGAAGAATTCAGCGCCTGATGCGCTGAGGACAATTGATAGTTCGACACACGCGCGCCGAACCTAAAGAATTGGCTTCGATACGCGCGCACCGAACTTCCACGCAGACTGGGCGCTTGAAATGATGGGCGGGGCTGTGTTCGCAGATGGACTTAGGTTGAGATGCATATTTGGGCTGACAATAGGCTTGGGCTGCGTTGCAAATTTGGGCTGAGAATGTGCTTGGATTTCAGTGCTTCTCCACTGAATTTCCAAGCGATTTTCAGTGGCCATCCTTATTTCAATCATATTTTCTTCGTTAGAACTCTGATTGAGATGATTTTTTCGCCAAAATTCTCAAAATTCCATACTTTATTTATTTCTGTAAAAATCCCACAAAATATATTATTTTGTCCAATTGTTTATTATTTTAATATTAAAAGCCAAGTATAAAAGGTATAAAATAACGCTTAATTGAAAACCTATCAGATATTTCTAAGATTTAAGATAAATAGGACCTCTTTAAAATCTGAGATAAGTATAACCTCTCTAAAATCTAAGATGAGCATGACATCTCTAATATCTGAGATAAGATAATCATGACTTTCTCTAAAATCTAAGATAAGTAAGACCTACCTAAGATCTTTAACTGTAGTATAAGGTTAAGGTTAGAGTGTAAGGTTAAATCTTTAACTATAGTTGAGACTATAAGGTTAGACTTTAGAGTATGTTCTGCCCGTAAAGTTAAGGTTAAGGTTAAGGTTCTTCTCTGCTTGAAAACAATGGTACTAACGACTAGAACATGTTCACTTCTAAGTGGCTTCCATTGACGATTTGTCATTGATTTCGTGCTCCTTTGGACTCCCAACTGTGGCTAGATTAGTAAACGCCTAGGGTTTCTTAATTACTTGCGAGTTAAGTATTTTAAAGGTTATGAACTTCACGTTGATGGATTTCACATTGGTTTCTTCCACTTCTGTTTTCAAGTCTTAGTTTGGGCTTTCGCTGATGTCTGTTTTTCTGTTTTCAAATTTGGGCCTATTGCTGATGCCTGTTCTGGGTTCTGTGGAGTTCTATTTGGGCCCATGATATTGTTGATATATTTTTCTATTTCTCCCTTTAAGCGATGTTTTTATTTTATTTATTTTTATGCATAAATATTGAAATGAGCTTATATTTATTGTTATTGAACCTCGGAAATTATCAAGACTATATATCAGAGGTGGCTTTTGGGTGACTTTCGAATTTTAAATCAATTTAAAGTCACAAAAAAAAGGCTTCACTAAAAAAATGGTTGGAAAGAATTTGAAAGCTATTGGAGTTAGGAGTGGGCACGGTTCGGTTTGGATCGAAACAGTTTAAAACCGTTAAGAAATAAAAAAATAAGGATATAAAAAAAAATAAGGATACCAAAAAAAAATAATACTCAATATTCAAAATTTTTATATTTAACTTTCTAAGTATTGAATTGCAAACATTATCACTATACTAAGATTTATCAAACACAACCAACTATTTAATAATATTTTATTATACTCTTATATGGGTATACATATACTTATATGGGTATATCCAAGTATCCTTTTATTTTTATTATTTTTACTTTGTATTAATAATAGATTTAAACATTAATAAAAATTAATATATTTTTAACGGTTCAATTTGGATTTAACGGATTTTCAAAATGAAAATCCAAATCCAAACCGTTATTAACAGAATGGTTTGGATTCTCAAACCGTTTGACTTTTATCCGGTCAAACTTAAACAGTTGGATAAATAACGGTTTGAAGCGGATCGGTTAGCGGTTTTAATGGATTCATGTCCACCACTAATTGGAGTACTCCAACTTTAACTTTTTATTATGACACCACAATTTTGTAACAAACTCTACAAGCATATATTTGTATAATTGTCATGCACCTATGCAATATATAAATATGGGGTAGATCGTTGACACCACAATTTTAACACAATTTTTAATACAAAATTTAAATCATTAGATTAATTTATTTTTAATGGTTGAGATCTCATCTAATTTTTAAATAAATTTTTTTATTTA
This sequence comes from Prinsepia uniflora, assembly GCA_032719365.1. Taxonomy (NCBI): domain Eukaryota; kingdom Viridiplantae; phylum Streptophyta; class Magnoliopsida; order Rosales; family Rosaceae; genus Prinsepia; species Prinsepia uniflora. The sequence continues at coordinate 51,731,314 of CM064874.1, read as the reverse complement.
AATAATTATTAATTTATTTAAATAATTATTGATTAAGAATTTTTAATCCAGAGTGCATGTTATTTAATTTTTTTTAGTTCTCTCGCATATCTCATGTATTGATTTTAATTAATTATTCCCCTACCTGATTCACAATTTCCCTCTCTCCTACCTTCCTGCTCTACGTTTCATTCTGTTTCCTCTTCGTCTCCTTTTTTTTTTTTTGTCTTTTTTTTCTCCAAACAACTCCATTTTTGTTTTGTTTAAATCCTCTCTTTTTTTCATACATTCATCATTATATTAAAAAAAATTATACTGATATATATATATATATATATATATATAGCAAAGTAGCAGATGCTTCCCAGACCAGATCAAACAGAAGAGGAGGTAAACAAATCAAGATTCTCTGTAATGACAAAACTATAGCATCGATCACACTTCTCCTAAAGGTTTTAGAGACGTACTTTTAAGCAAGAAGGGGGCCTTTAATTGGTCTTCCTTTTATCTTCCCCATGGGATTTTATTTCGGTAACAATCTTAAGAAAAAGCTGCGTATAGCTAGACCCTAATGTGGTCCATGCAACTAAATCCTAACATATCTATGTATAATTGATTAACATATCTATATATAATTGACTCAACTCTCTAATAGTAACAGTTGTTTGCAACGATCGGTACCATGATTGAAGATAAATAATAATCAAAACAAATTACATGAATTCAAGCACTTAGGAAAAAAATTATGGTAGAAAATAGACAATTCTATATACCACAATTGATAATTGAAAAATACTTAAGGAAAATGGCAAAGACAATTCTCTTTGAAGATTGAAATCATCAAGGCAAAACTCAATGATTAAGGAAAATGGCGGGGTCTTTTTGTGCATTGAAAATCAAGGTAAATAGCAAGGTTGAAATTCAAGGTAAAATGCCAACAATCAAAGGAGATAACAAAGACATAAAATCAAGTTAAAGATAAAATGTCAACAATCAGGGTAGATGATGACAGGTAGAAGAACAATGACAGTTCTGAAAGTTAAAGTAAATAGTAGAATTGAAAATCAAGGTACATGACAAGGCTGAAAATCAAAGCACATGACAAGGTTGAAAATCAAGATAAAATGTTAATAATCAAGGTAGATGACACATATAGAATATAGACAATTATGAGATCTTAGAGAAGTGTTCTGTGATGAATAAAGACAATTCTGAAATAAGTAGGATCTCTCCGAGATTTCAGATAACACGAGATAGTTCATTGAGATAATAAAAACCTCCCTAAAATCTAAGATAACGTAGACAATTCTATGAGATTATGAGAACCTCTCAAAGATAGATAAGGATGACCACTAGTCAAGGCAAAATGACAGGGACATGAAAAAAAAAAGTAATTAAATAACACTATTGATTAATACCTAGCTACAAGTAGATATGCTAAACAATAGGAACTGCATCGTATATGAGTACTCTAAAACTAGTTCTTGGATATACGGTTTCCCACATGTCGCAGGACATATCTCCCACTTTGGTTGGAGGATTATGATTCATGTTTGTTGAATCAAAGATTGAACCCGCCGCGAAAAGTTCTCACAATTCCTGCAAACAACAAACAATTAGTTATCGTTGCCTCGATCGATTTACCCGGGGAGTTGTTCGACCAAGAACACTCCGATGCTTAAGTTAGCTTTGAGAGAGGAAAAGGATATACTTCGAAACGAAGAATCAACGTACCTTAGAAATGAAATGTGTCTCGCTATTTATAGGAAAATCTTGGGAACCTTGGAGTGTTCTGATTGGTCGGCTGAATTATTAATTAATAAATAATATATTATAAATTAAATATATTATTTAATAATTGTAATGATGGCTCATCATGATAGTGATGACAATTATTGTATTTTAATATTAATATTAATTATCCATTATTAAGAATAACGACAATTAACTCTCGGTGAGAATATTAATATTACGGAGATTTTAACCCGATCAAATAACGTATTAACTGGTAAATAGATTATTTAATGTGCGGGTGTTTTCAAATGATCAGCGTTATTGTTAGGGGCAATTTGGTCATTTTTGGGAATTACGGGCTACGTGGCAGCTCCATAATTTTTCTGATGATTTTGGGTTCCACAAATGCCCCCACATCGATTCGGTATTCGGGGAATCCAAAGGGATGTACATTGTTTGGAATCTTATATTACCGGGTTTTCCAGTTACTGTTGGGTTCAAGAATCGAGCCAGTGTTTATTTGACGATTTTGCCCCTGGTTACAAGGGCCAAAAGTCGGCTTTTTGATTAGAAAACTTTTTGGACTTTCCGAAGAGACTGTTGAGTAGGTCTAGAGGCGCTGAATTCGCAGACATGCGGCATGCTTGATCGGAGATCGGACGCGAAAGTTGTGGGTCAGCGAAGGCGAGGGGTATTTTGGTAATTTTGAAAAGTAAGGGCAAAATGTTGACTTTTGACTCGGACGGTCAAACAGACTTTGGCCAATGACTGTGACGTAGTTCGGGACGTCACGGGTCCGTAGACAGGTGCCCAAAACGGAGCTCGGATGTGAAAGTTACAGCTCTACGTAGTCCAGGGGTAAAACGGTAATTTTTCCGAGTGAAGGGCGAAACGGTCTTTCAACAAACGAATGGTGGAAGCTGACTCAAGCTACCAGCCAATGATTCATGTCACTTTCCCTCTCACTTTTGCACCTGATTTTAGGGATGAAATCATGGATTAGGGACATTAATCCCTTAATTAGGGAAAAAAAACATTCCTTTTGTCTAATTGTGATATTGTTAAATTGCAGATTGAATCAGTTGTGAAAATGAGAGATTGAAAGGATTGAATTAAGGAGAGAAAACATGAGGGACAGAGGGGTTACTGATTTTGCAAAATTCGAAAATTTTGAAAATTGAGGCACAAATTCGGATTCAGAGTTGTGATCTCTGTGGATCAAAATTGAAGCTGAATTAAGCTTCCTGAGATCATTTTGAGCTAAACCACAGCAAAAACGAAGAGAATTGGAGCTGTACTGAGCAAGAACAGAAGCTCCATTCCCTTCCCATAATCAGCTTGGGTTCGTGTAAGGTAAGTAACTACGAAATTGATTATGTAAAAACGTTTATTTTACTCTCACGATGCTCTCTGTGTGAATTAATTTGGAAAACAGGGACGAATTGGGTGAACCCGATCACGAAACCCGTTTGAAAGTTCATCGTGGGATTGTTGGATTTTGGTTGTACTTGAAGTAATTAAATTTACAGAACCTAAATTAAGATGGTTTAGGTGAAATCAGTTTAAAGAACGGAAGAAATCAAGGTCGAATTGATGGAGATTGTTTCGGGTCTGGTCGCGGGTACACGACCCGTTTAATAGAGAAACGGGTTGTAGGGACGACACTGTAGCAATCACTGTTCACCACGCGTGGGTTTCATGCGCAGCCACTCACGGTGGCGCGTGAGGGCGCGTGGTGAGTTTTCTGGGGAAGTATTCAACATGTGGTTTACTATACTCAATGTAACGAACATTTTGGTATTGGTTTCGAGACAAACTGACATTGTATCGATACTGTTTCGAGGGTCCGAAGGTTTAGGTTATCTTTTAAATTAATATTTAATTCCCGAAAAATTGTGGGAAATTGATATGATATTCATAGAGTCATTGGTGACCCTTCATGATGTTTTTGGACAAGATTCGAGATTCCTAGAAAGCGTTAAAAATTAGGGAACGCGTGCAGACTTGGAAAGTGAGTGGTTTGGACGGTGTGTGTCAGCATTGGTAGACTGACTCACATTTACTGTGACTCTTGCTAGTACCACAAATATGCTTGCTACGCGTCAAGATTCCGTCGAAGGTGTTTAGAAGCTTTGTTGGAGCGGGTGTATAACCAGCGCCATGTGGAGGGCGGAGTTTGGCTGAACAGTCGACGGGGATTTGGCAGTGACTGAGTGCACTAGTGGACGTGACTAGTGAGCATTGGTAGGCTGGCTTCACATTTATTGTGACTCTTGCTAGTGCCACAAATATGCTCGCTAGGCGTCAAGGTGCGATTCTCGAGAGACCCAGCAAACTCCCTTTGTGGGAGCGTGGCAATTCTCGTAGCCTAAGTCCATTCTGAGGGAAAGATATAGAGTTTGAGAAGCCCGAAGACTTCATGGAGTGGAAAGCTCGCAATCAAATTGCCTTTCCAAGCGCCGTTCTTGTGGAGCTTGGCGACAGATGTTCTTCCATGAAGGCTCTTAAACATAGAAGAGGAAAAGATATGGAGCTTGGCGAAAGATGTCCCACGAATGTGTCGCCTTGACGCGAAGGGCCGCATAAATTAATAGAAAGTTACGTTGTCGATGTGAGATTACGATAACTTAAGAAAACTTGACGGTTTGGGAGATGGAGCTCGACAACATTGAAGACACGGACAGTGCAGAGAGGATGCTGATAGAAAAAGGACCGTGCGCTTCTTCATTATGATAACTTAAGATAACTTAAGGTCCTTATTTCACATTGGAAGTCAAAGTGGGCGAGCTAGAGACGAGCCATGCAGAGGGGATGCTGATAGAAAAGGAGCGAGATACCGCTCGAGACGAGCTCTCCTTGCTGCGCAGAAATTTACAGAACTCAGAAGAAACAATCAGACTTTTGGGGTGGAGATCCAGAGTCTGAAGGTGGGAAGGCTCCCGGGACATGACCATTTACTGTCACCACATGCCCCCACAACTTTGTTCCAAAAACCCACTGAGGCAGAAAAGTTGGACATGGCAAGTTACAGCGGGGTCACCACCAAAGAGCGGGAACCAGAGTTGGAGCAAGAGTTTGAGCCTGTTCCGGTACCTGACAGAGAGCCCGAGACCTGGACCAGGAAGGAAGTTGCCCCTGAGACTGCTGATGCATTTTTTAACGACATTTCCCTACTTTCAGCAGAAGAGTGGGAAGAGTTTAGATAAACAATGGGTTTTGAAGACTTGCATCCATAGTTCCTTTACATGTGTATGTTGGCTATTGCTTTTTTATTTTTGCATTGAACAACTGGCGTGAGTAATCGACATGTGATTTGCCAACCATCCTTCAAACAAATGAAAACAATACTATTGAAGAATGAGATCTCATCATCTAGCCCCTTTGCAAAATTCTACTATTTGCTTTGATTGAGTCCAAACTAACACATGTATTAGATGCCCCCGTTGTGGCCATGGGCGTCCAACGTTGGATTTTGGATAACGTGATTAGCGTTATTTGATTAGCCATGGGCGGAAGACTTTGAGTGCTTCCTAGTAGGGGCGTTCGCAAGGCGTAGGTTGAATCGCATTGCATGGCGAAAACATAGGTGTTTTGCAAGGAAAAGTCTTGGTTGTTTCGCATGGCAAAGGCTTTGATGCTTCGCAGGGCGAAGGCTCGAATGCTTCGCAGGGCGAAGGCTTGGATGCTTCGATGACGAAGGCTTAGGTGCTTCACATGGCGAAGGCTTAGATGCTTCGCAGGGGGAAGGCTTGAATTCTTCGTAGGGTGAAGGCTTGGATGGTTCGCAGGGCGAAGGCTCGGATGCTTCGCAGGGCGAAGGCTTAGGTGCTTCGCATGGCGAAGGCTTAGATGCTAGAGGGAATAAGCTTTGAAAATTGTATATGGTGAACAAATAGGTTTGTATGAATTCAGAACAATTTTTCAATCTTATTCTAATGCACGATACTTGAGTTTAGAAGACAACTTGAAAAGAAAAATTGAAAGCTCCATAGAATTTTATGTCTCTCTAATGTTGACATGTATATAGTTGATGCGGATCACCTTTGACGCTAGCTCATTTGGCTCTTTGTTCTCCATGTGATTTACAGTCTTCTTCTTGATGTAGTCTGTACAATGCAACTCCTTCATGAGTTTTTGGAGATATCTTTCGAAAGATGTACATGTGCTGATATTGTGCCCATAACATTCATGATAGGCGCACCATTTGGTTTTATCAGCTTTCTCTTGATTACCCTTGACTGGCTCCGGCTTCTTAAACTATGGCTTGTCCTTCATTTCATTGTGGATCTGATGGACTGGTAAAGATAGCTGCAAGTTAGGCTTCCCCATAACTGGCGTTTGGGAGGGTTGCCCCGCCGTGCGTTTGTTGAGCTTTCCAGTCGCAAACTTTCCATGGGGCTCATCCTCATTGGAGGCCTTTTCACTAGCCCCGACATGGTCCTGAGTATGAGCGGCACTCTTCTTGTCCTCCCAACTTGCATGTCGCTCTGCTAGCGAAAGCATTTCGGTGAGACTTCAAGTATTGCTCATGACGATGTCCCCGTAAAGCTGGCTGTCCCGAGGGAGTCCCTGTTTAAATGCCATTGCTGCAACAAGGTCACTACAACCGACAATCCGAGACTTCTCTTCGCAAAATCTCCGTATGTATTGTCGCAGAGTGTCTTTTGCTCTCTTTTGGACAGAGAAAATATGGTCATCTTTTACGTCGATTGTCCGAAGTTGTGCGTATTCCTTCAAAAATGCCAGGGCCAACTCTTCAAAGGACTCAATCGACCTCGGGGGGAGATGATTGAACCAAGTCATGGCCTGGCCTTGAAGAGAAGCTTGAAAAACTTTACACATGAGTGCATCGTTATGCTTGTAGGGGATCATGACTCCCCGGTAATAATCTATGTGTTTTACCGGGTCGGAGGCTCCTTTGAATGGAGTGAAGTTTGGTGTTGCGAACCTTTGGGGGAAAGGCTCCTCGTCAATATCCATTACAAAGGGCGTAGAGAGCTGTATCTGGCGACGTAGATCGTCCTCTACATCGCCACCTTGTTGAGCACGAAGGTGCCTATCCAGCATTCTTTGAACATCATTAGCCCGCAACGCACCTTGCTGAGGCGATGAGTCCCTTTGTTCTAATCGTCGATAACCTCTTTGAGCTTCTTCCCTTGATCTCTGGGATCTTGCAGGGGAGTAGGCTTCATCTTCCCCTTTACTGTCGTGGGCAGATCATTTTGGGTCTTTGTATAGAGCCCGAGGTTGCCCCGTACTCCCATGTGAGTGTTGTGAGCGCTCTACTCGTGAAGTTGCCCCAATCCTACTTCCTAGCCGTTCATGTACTGATGGATTTAGGCGTTGAGGGCGTTTTGCTCGGTGAGTGTGACTTTCTTCACTGGAATCACTTAGCGAAGTGTCTCGTGACTTTGTACGTAGTGGACTGGTTCTTTCCCAGGACGCCTTTGAGCATGCTCTTATTTTCCACGTGACGTGGAATGTCTGTCCTGCTCTTGGACTAGTCTCTCTTCTAGGAGTCGCTGCAAGAGCTCTGACTGAAGTTGAACTTGGTTGCTCAACCCTTTAACTTGCTGCGCCAAGTTGTCCTGGGGAGGTTGGTGGTGACTTCTCCCTGAGATGCCATGATACCCGTCCAGAAAGTCCCTTAGGACCAAGTTTTTTGTGGGCTGATCATGTCGTGATGCATTTCCTATCAACCTTTCGTTTGCTTGTTGTAAAGTCGAAGTTCCTTCCCCTAGCGCGGGTACTTGGTTAGCTGGAGAGGGGAATGCTCCAAAGTTGAAGGTTGACCTCCCTTCAAGTGTCTCCATCGGCGATTCTATGGACACACGCCCGGGTTGAGTTGGCCGTTTCTCCAGAGTCTCAATGCGAGCCTCATTCCTCGTCTGAGCTGTTGAGGCAGAAACACCTTCACCAGCTGATCGAACGGATCGACGAATCTTAGCCATTCTGAATCGAAGAATTTTGAATTGGAAAGCTGTTACTGGATAATTTGAACAACGTTCAGAATCTTCGAACAATGTCGATGAATGACGAACGAAGAAAGATGTACGATGAACAACGTTCAAAATCTTTGAACAATGTCGATGAACGACGAACGAAGAAAGATTAACGATGAACAATTTCTTGATGAGCGATGAACAACGTTCAAAATCTTCGAACAATGTCGATGAACGATGAACGAAGAAAGATGAACGATGAACAAATTCTTGATGAGCGATGAACAACGTTCAAAATCTTCGAACAATGTCGATGAACGACGAACGAAAAAAGATGAACGATGAACAAATGAGAGAGCTTCTTCTGAGTATTCCTCAATAGCTCTCAATGAAAGCACCAATTGTTGAATCAAAGATTGAACCTGCCGCGAAAAGTTCTCACAATTCCTGCAAACAGCAAACAATTAGCTATCGTTGCCTCGATCGATTTACCTGGGGGTTTGTTCGACCAAGAACACTCTGATGCTTAAGTTAGTTTTGAGAGAGGAAAAGGATATACTTCGAAGCGAAGAATCAACGTACCTTGGAAATGAAATGTGCCTTACTATTTATAGGAAAATCTTGGGAGCCTTGGAGGATTCTGATTGGTCGGCTGAATTATTAATTAATAAATAATATATTATTAATTAAATATATTATTTAATAATTGTAATGATGGCTCATCATGATAGTGATGACAATTATTTTATTTTAATATTAATATTAATTATCCATTATTAAGAATAATGACAATTAACTCTCGGGGAGAATATTAATATTACGGAGATTCTAACCCGATCAAATAACGTATTTAACTGGTAAATAGATTATTTAATTTGCGGGTGTTTTCAAATGATCAGCGTTATTGCCAGGGGCAATTTGGTCATTTTTGGGAATTACGGGTCACGTGGCAGCTCCATAATTTTTCGGATGATTTTGGGTTCCACAAAAAGTTGCACACGATCCGATAATGTATATGGATGAGGGAAAATATATATTGGTGGATGATGAGAATAGCGTTTTCAGAAATGTTTTGGAAAAATGACATCCTTGTAATTGCCAACATATTTTTGTTATTGGTTGTTGTTAATTACTTCTTGTTTAGAACCCTTCAATTTTTAATGGAATTTTGTGTATTATGTAAGGTTTTTTCTTTTGGACATGGTAAGGAATTAGGGGATCATGTAAATTAAATTAAAATTAGGATGTATCTTCTTCATCATAACAAGGAACATTAGTAGCACAAGGCTCCGAAGCAATCAATGGCTAAAGCTGCAAACCAAAACACGAACTGACAGATGGAAAAAGTCACCAACTATCCTTCCGTACGCTATTTCAGTTTCATACTACATCCAACGTGTAACAACCCGTCCCGAGAATTGGGATTAGTAGAGTGATTAAGGTGTGATTAGTAAGGTTAATCAGGGGTAAGGTGGTCCCGAGGGGTCCGGGAACCTAGAATGACGATTTTGCCCCCTGCTTTGGGCAAAAATGTTGACTTTTATTTCGGGTGGTCAATTGGGGATTGACCAGTGACCGGAACGTAGTTGAGGTTGTCACGAATCCTTAGGCTGGTGGCACGCCCGATTCCGACATCCGAGGAGGAAGTTGTGATGTTCGGAAGGCTGAGGGCTTAACCGTAATTTGGGTAAAGTAGGGGGAATAGTTGACTTTTCGTATAATCGAGTTTTGGTAGGTTGACCTAGGATGGTTAGATAGTTCTTGTCGTCCTGAGTTCGATGACAGGCGGCACGTGTTCATCGGACTTACGAGGCGAGAGTTACGGGTCTAGAAAGTTTCGGTAAAACCGTAAAAATGTGTTAAACAGAAGGGTATTTTAGTCTTTTTGGGTTTATAGGGATTTGTGCAGAGAGAGAAGGAATGGACGGCTGGAGTTAATCAGGTGAGATAAGGATGGATTGGATTGTGACACATGGCAATTGTGTAGTGGGTTCTGGGGGGTTCTTCTGTGTGTACACGGTCCCAAATAATTGGGGTGCACTCGTGCAACCGTGCAGTCCTTCGATACACAGAGAAACAGAGTGAGAGCTTGAAGGGAAATCGACCGATCTGGGTGCAAGGGTGAGTGACTGGTGAGTTGTGAGAGTGACAGAGAAGCAAGGAGGAGCTGCTGGTCGTGTTTTGGCGGTGCAATCGTGCACGGCGGCACGGCGGAGGTGAGGAGAAGAATTGGGGGAAACAGGGAGGCCGTGAACGTTTGGCGGTGGCTACGCCGTGAGGCGGATCAAACCAAGACAAGGAGAGGCTGAGGAGGTTGCAGGGAGTCTAACGACCACAGTGGTGGGCGGCGGTGCGCACGGCGGAGCTGCAATCGAAGGGTAAGTCTTCCTGCTCTGTTTTCCCGTGGAATTTCATTTGGAAAGTCGTGACTCTGGGCTGAGAGTCGAGAGTATTGGAGGTTAGGGTAGTGATCAGGGAGGTCCTAGGTGTCGATTAGGGTGGTCGCCGTGACGGGGCCGTACACGGCGGAGCTCAGTCGAAGATGGGTCTCTTTTACCCTGTTTCGGCAGTGAACTTCGAACGGTAAGTCGACGAGTTTGGGGGTGAGTCGACGGTGTAGGAAGGTTGGTCTGGGTTCAGTGAGGTCTTAGGGACCGTCTGGTGTCACCACCGTGACGGGAGGTGGCTGGAGTCGAGGAGTCGTGAAACAGGGGTCGAAGGGCTGTCTGGTTTTGAGTTCAGTCGAGGGGATTGGGACAGTGTCGAGGTGAATGGAGTTGGGGAATCGATAGGGTTGGCCTGGACGATGCTGTTGGTGAAGAAAGGAACCGTTTTGGTGGACGGAAAAGGAAGAACCAGGTACGCCGGTCTGAGTGCAGACCACTGTACTGAACCGGGTTGATCGAGGAAGGAGGTGGTACTGTAGCAGCGCGTGAGGGCCACGCGCAGCCACTTTGGGCGGCGCGTGGGGGCGCGTACGGCGGCGGATGGGAAAACGGTCAACATGGATTTTGGTCTAGGAGTCATGGTGAGTTCAATGGAGTTGGTTTCGGGTTAATCGGACATCGTATGAGTTTAGTTCCGCGAGGGTGAATGTTTAGGGTCCCGGGTTTTTCGGGTTTTGATTCGGGGACTTTTGAGGAAATCTAGGTGATTGATTATAGACGTATTAGTGACGTATTTTGACGGTGATTGACAGGATCGGGATTTCCCGAGGAAGCCGAGGATCGGGCTGGACGTTCAGGACGCGAATAGGGCTCGGTATGTGAGTGGACCCTTTCCTTAAACTCGAGCATGCATAACTGTTTTTATATACGTATTTTATGGTTTTACTTATGAATCTATGTTTATTGAATATGAAGTAATGATTTTATGTGTTTGCACGTTTTTCGAGAAACAGACGGTTTTGGCACGGTTTTCGAGAAAATGTTGGTTTTCGGATTTTGATGCCACATTTGGGGATTTCCACCAATAAAGGTTTTCTAATAATGATAAATGGGTTATGAAATGTGATTTGTGATTACATGGGGTTTTGGTATGAAAATGGATATTTTCCGGATTTGGGTTCGGAATGACGGTTCTGAATGCCAGAAGGGCATCAGACCAGTGATTTCGGATTCGGGTTTGGATATGGATTGGTAAATGGTTTTCAAATGATTTTGAGATTGGATTTGCTGGATCTGGATATTGGGTTTAAAGACCCGGATATATTGGACGGGGGACCGGCCGGATTGGGTTTAAAGACCCGGATTGAGTTTAAAGACTCGGGAGTTTAAAGACTCGGATATATATATTGATTTTCCCCCGTAGGCCTTGAGTTTAAAGACTCGGGAGTTTAAAGACTCGGATATGATTAAGGCCTAGATTGAGTTTAAAGACTCGGGAGCTTAAAGACTCGGATAGGTCCAGCAGGTTTGATCGGGAAATTATGATTAAATTTCATGGTTTATGATATAGTTTCCTGATGCATATGTTATGGTTTCTATAACTGTTTTATAGTGTTTCTGTTTCTTATGATGTTTTATGATAATTGATTTATAACTGTGTTCAGAACTATTGGTTATGCATGTGGTTTCAAAACGGAGGGTAAAACTCGGTTTTCTTATAAAATGTTTTTGAACATTTTACACTTTCTGGTCCACTCACATTTTGTGTTTTAACTTGCCCTCCAGGTCGTGGAGATAGAGCGGGGTCTGGACGTCGAGGCAGCGTCTGAGGCATAGAAAGACCGTGAGGGATCCCGGAGTGTTTACCTTTTTCTTCCGCGTGCGTGTAATTATTATCACTTTTAGTTGTTGTACTTGTATCTATGCTCGGTGAACTTTAACTTCGGGATATGGTATTGAGGTTTTTCTCCTGCGTCTGACGGGTTACTGTTGGGTTGTCAGACGGGAGCAGGATTTACCTCGGGTTTCGGGGTGAAACCGGGGTGGGTCCTGACACAACGCGGGACATCTTACGTATTTAATTACACCATTAATGACAGGAACCCTCTCCGTAATTCCTCCCGATTAACATGAGAGGTTCTGCCTCAGTCTGACATAACAAGGTAAAATTACCAAAGTACCCTCATCCCAAAGTAAACATACCTATCGCGTGTGAGACAAGGTATACTTACCGCAATAAAAAAGTGCGCTGGCCCACGTGATGTCTCTGCCTTCCTACAATCCACGTCCGCAACTAACTTAGAAGGTTCCAAAACTATGAAAATGGTGAGTGGACAAAAACAAAGTGTTGGAAAATCATTTTTCGAAAAATTACCTGTTTTTATTAAAGAGGCATGCATAACCAAAACCTTTTAATTTCCGATGAAACAATAAATCCTTTAAACCCTGGGTCCAACCCAATTCACAAAAAACACATTAAAGCCCTTGGCCCACATTTCCCTGAAAATCCCCAACTCCAAGCCATTTGAAAACATTTGAACACATCACAAGTAAGAAAGGCCAAACTTGATCCCACTGGTCCAACCAACCCCAAAGTCAAACATCATCATGCTGGTCTAACCAGCTGCTAGTCCAACTAGCCATAAAGTTAATCCTCGTTCTGCTGGTCCAACCAGCTGCTAGTCCAACCAGCTTCTAGTCCAACTAGCATTCTATCTGTACTACTGGTAGATGAGTACGGGTCCTGCAGGGTCCAACCTCGTTGACACGTGTGGAGTCAAATTTCTACTACGTCTGAGCTAGTCTCTAGGAATCCTAAAAGTCCAACGCTGGATATAGCGATCCAATCGCATGATAATGGCATACCAGAAAACAGTTTACCAAAATACATTTTCACTTGGGCACGAGCCCAAAATAGTTTCCATTCCTAGGCACCAGCCCAAATCCTAGTCTTCCAAAAATCAGCCATAAATCCATAAATAATAACCACAGTAATAACCATGATAAATCATGCTATAAAGGCAGTAAAAACATGTATTTATGCATGCATCACAATTATCAAATCAAATGTCCACTCACAATACCACAACTCACCCGAATTCAAGTCGTAAGCCAAGCCAAAGTCTTCGGGACGTCCTGGCCTGTCAAAGTCACACCCAGGAGTCACTAACAATCTATAGCAGTTCATACAATAAACTTCCAAAACACAAACCAAACAACCTTTGATTGACCTGAAACCATCACCATTGGATTCAGGACATCAAAACCTTTCGAACAAGATTAGTTTCACATCAAGATTTGAGCCCACGCGCCCACACGTGAAGGTCCAATTTCCCCCACGCGCAGTCAACGCTGACGTCAGCTACTAACATCACCTTGAGAACTGATAACCCTGCCACATGTGTAACGACCCGTCCTGAATTCCAGGATTAGATTAGTGACTAATCAGGATTAGTGAGGTTAATCGGTAATTAGTTGGGTGAAATCGGATGAACGATGCAAAATGACCATTTTGCCCCTAGGCGTGGGTAGAACGTTGACTTTCCATTATGGCTATCAATTGGACTTTGACCGATGACCGTGACGTAGTTCGGGACGTCACGAGTTCATAAACAGGTGGCACGTTCAATTTTGACATTCGAGGAAGAAGTTATGAGGTTAGGAAGTTTAAGGGCAATTTGGTAATTTTGGTTAAAATGGGCAAATGTTGACTTTTGGACTAGGAGGTCTGATGGCTAAGGGCCGAGAACCGTTACGTATATCGGGACGATACGAATATGTAGACAGGTGACACGTCGAATTCGGACGTTCGACGGCAAAGCTACGATTCACGGAAGTTCCAGGGAACTATTGCACATTTTACAAGACGTATGTCATTTGGCAGTTAGTGGGCCCATATATTTTAAGAAGGCCCAATGGATGAGTGACAAGTGTCACCCATCCATTGCCCAATGAAATTGTATTCATGCATCGACCATTTCCCTTGCCGTCACAAACACAACCCGATCTCACAGCATTCTCCATCTCTGAACAACCCAAACCATTCCCTTCACTTGGTTCCACTTGAGGCTGAGGCAGGGGATGACTGAGGACTGGTGGAGGCTGCAGGAGGCTGGAACCGCCGTGGACGGCGGCGTGGAGGAGACAAACCCGAGTGGGTAAGTTTTCCATTCAAAATTCCATTTTGGGTTTTAGGCATTAGGGATGATGTCTGGGGATTGGATGGTGGTTGTTAGGTCCATAGGAGTGTGTAGGGGAGCCTTGGATGGCGGTGAAGGGCTGAGACACGGTGGGGCCTAATCGGGAAAAACTGGACCGTGGCCAAAGTATCGAACCCTCGAGTTTTAGGGCTTATTTCTTTATTTTCTTTATATCAATAGACTCCTAAGGAAGTGACAAAGGGATTATGATAGGACCAACCCCGATTATCACCCCGATAACCGAGGTGAACCCTACTCCCGTCTGACAATCCCACTAAAAGTACCAAAACAACCTCACGAAACTCACAATTTACATTGCCAGACCAGGGAGAATTTAAAAATCCAATAAGTCAACAGCCATACAGAGCATAGTACAAAACAAAGCAAGATAGAAATCCTACTAAAAGTTAACTACACGCACAACGGAAACTCTGGCACCGTTCCGAGATAAACTCTATACCTCCGACTCTGCCTCAACCTCAGCCCCAGCGCTAGCACCACTACCTGGAGGGCAGTTAAAAACCAGAAAAGTATGAGTGGACTAAAAAGAAATAAAAGTTTCAAAAACAGTTTCATAAACAAACCAGGGTTTTTCCCTCCGTTTTGAAAACATGCATGCATAACCCGATATCTGAAAACATTTATAAATCACATAGGAATCATCATGGAAACAATATCATAAAACATAAAATACCAATGTCATCATCCGATCAAACCTGCTGGATCTATCCGAGTCTTTAAACTTAATCCAGACCTCAAATATAATCTGAGTCTTTAAACTCCCGAGCCTTTAAACTCAACAGGCCTACGAGGGAAATATAATATTCGAGTATTTAAACTCAATCCGGGTCTTTAAACCCAATCGGGGCCCGCCCCCATCAAACATAATCCGGGTCTTTAAACCCAATAGCCAAATCCAGCATATCCAATCCAAAACCGTTTGAAAACCATTTCTAACTCCATATCCAAACCCGAATTCAAAATCACTATTCTAAGCCATTCCGGTGTTCAGAACCGTCATTCCGAACCCAAATCCGGAAATCCCCTTTTCAACTTTAAAACCCAATCTTGCTTTCCGAAATCTAATTCTAAAATCGAAAACCTTGATTATCGAATCATGTCTCAAATCCATTTATAATCATTGAAAACCAATTATAGATTGAAACCCCAAAAGCACAGCATCAAAAGCATAAACAGAGTATTTCTCGTAAAACGTGTCGAATACGTAAATTCCTCGAAAAATGTGCAAGTTCGTAAAACAGATATAAAATACTCAATAATCATGAAATCATAATTAAAACCATAAAAAAGTAGATAAAAGCAGTTATGCATGCTCGGGTAAAAAAAAGGAGTCCACTCATAGTTCCCGGGAACGTCACTCGCGTCCCGTACGTTCCTCGGTTGCCTCAGGGATTTCCCGCCCTGTCAAAAGTCACCAAAATGGGTCACTAACACTTCAACTAAGCTTATCCTATTTTCCTCAATTTTCCCGGATTTTTAAACGTAATTAAACGGAACCCTAAACATTCGAACACTTAAAACTAACCCGAGACATTGTCTGATTATCTCGAAACTTGTCCTAAAAGGTTCGTTACAACGATTAGACTAAAAACCGTGTTGGACACTTCCCCGAATTCTTCCCCACGCGCCCTCACGCGCCGCCCAAAGGGGCTACGCGTGGGCTTCACGCGCCTGCTACAGTGATATTGTTCATTGTCTTCTCCGGCAGTCACCTGGCCTGAACAGGCGTGACCGGTTCCTCGCCGTTTTCCAACCGTTTCCAACCCTTCCAACACCAACAGTTTCGTCCCACTCTAAGCAACCTAGTCCACTATCTAAAAACACGAATTAGAAACCAAAACCTCACCGGTCAAACTCGAACAAGAAACCCAGAAAACCAGTTTTCCGGTTCCGGCCACCCCCCGTCCTTCCAGCCTCGAATTCGATTCCCTGAGCTCAATAAACACCCCCTAAGACTGCTAGGACCAAGAAATCGAGTCAACATTCGTCCAAAGTCCATGACTTTTCATTTAAACGAAAACGGGAAAACAGAGGATCTAGAGCTTACCCGTGTCACAGCCTGCCGCCGTGAGCTCCGTCGTGGGTCTAACCCGTCTAGCGCCTCTCCTCCGTCCTCTAAACACTCCCAAAACTCCAAACTCGACCGGTTTGATCGAAACATGATAGCACCACCACCTCGACCCTTCTCTGTTTTTCTGAGAAACCTCACCCTCCTCTCAACCGTTCTTCATACAACTCTCACCCAAAACTCACTCCCCAACCTTCAACTAATCCTTGATCACACACACTCAAACTCAAGGACTCACACACCCTGGGACTGCACGATTCTTCTCTCTGTTTCCCGTCTCTGTTCTCACAATTTGCACGGTTAAACCACCCAAACAACCCATTTTAATTTGCACCGTGCAAGTGGCTAGAAACCACTAGACACAGGCCATGTGTCAAAACCCTGTGGTCCAAACCCAAAATATCCAATAATCTCTGTACACTTGTCCTCATCAGATTGGCACACTTCCCAAGGTGCAAAAAGACCAAAATACCCCTGTGAGTCCAAATTACAACTTTACCCCTCACTTTCTAGACCCGTATCTCATGCGTCTGATGTCCGACAAAGGCATGCCGCCTGTCGTTGTACTCAGGACGACGAGATCTACCTAACGGTCCTCGGTTTACATGTAAAATCCTTGTCATACAAAAAGTCAATTTTTTTCCCGCTTTTAACCAAATTACGAAAGTGCCCTTAACCTTCCCACATCATAACTTCCTCCTCGGATGTCGGAATCGGGCGTGCCACCTGTCTACGGAGTCGTGACGTCCCGAACTACGTCACGGTTATCGGCCAATGCCCAATTGACTGTCTGAACTAAAGTCAACATTTTGCCCATTTCAGGGGCAAAATCGTCATTCTGCGCCAAAAGTCCAAAAGTAACCCACTAACCACCGATTAACTTAGCTAATCCGTCACTAATCACTTCGCTAATCCTGACTCCCGGGACGGGTCGTTACATATTAGGGATGATTAGGGATTGAATCAGACCGAAATAGGGGAGGAAAAACGAGTGACCAATTCGGTTCGGCTCAAACTAGGTGGACCGGCCGATTCACCTGAAGAAGGAGAAAACTGTGCAAGGCGCGTGAAACCCGCGCACAGTGGCATCTCGGGGCATGTGAGGGCACGTGTCCAAT
Source organism: Prinsepia uniflora (assembly GCA_032719365.1). NCBI lineage: Eukaryota > Viridiplantae > Streptophyta > Magnoliopsida > Rosales > Rosaceae > Prinsepia > Prinsepia uniflora. The sequence goes on along the minus strand of CM064874.1, from coordinate 51,713,866 downwards.
CTTTTGGGAATGTCTTCAACACGTGAAATCTTCTATTCGATGCAACGAAGATTTTGGGACTGGTTTCGTGTTGATCGGACACCGTCTCGATAATGTTCGTATCATCGGAAGGTTTAGGTTCGAGATTTAAAATAGTTAAAAATTCGGAAAAATTACAGGGCTTAAATGAGAGGTTAATAAGGTAGTTAGTAACCCTCTATATTGATTTGGACAGGTTTGGGAGTCCCGGTGATGACGATTTTCCGGTGCGGCTTACGGCACGCAAACTGAGGCGACAACATAGGACGGTCTGTGAGTGGGCCTTGATTTCTAAACTGTGAGGCATGCATAAATGTTTTATATGGATTATGAATGTGATTCTATGATGTTGAATTGGATGGTTGTGAATTATATGGTTTCACGCTTTACGAGGCGATTTATGTGCTTGCACGTAAATCGAGGTTTCCAATTTTACACTGATTTTCTGTACTTATGGTTTTGTATTTGAAAAGGTAAACACGGGTACGAAACCCATTTGATCTATGAACTCTCGGACTTGAGGTTCATTTGATTTAACGAGGCATCGGTCCGGAGGCCCAGTTGGTTTACGATTTGGACCGGAGGTCCAGTTTGTATGTGGATTCGGGCCTAAGGCCCAACTATGTGTTACAAATGGTTTTTATGGTTCATGACGGTTTATGGGAATTGGTATGAACCCTTGAAATGGATTTATGGTTCATCACGGTTTATGGGAACCGGCATGAACCCATGAAAGGTTTTATGGTTCATGACGGCTTATGAGGGCCTGGCATGAATCCTTGAAAAGTTTAAAGAATGATTTCAAAAGGTTTTTTTATATGCCATCCTTTATATATGATTGGCTCCTCCGGGGAGGGTCGTTGGCCTGGGTGGACCCCGGAGTAGTCACAGAGCACTGACTGAGTGGAGTCGCCCCCCAATTGGGTTCCTTACTCTCAGGAAGGGCATGGTTTGTAACCTCCAGGAAGGGTCATTGGTCTACGGACATTGACCTGGGTGGACCCTGGAGAGACTTGGGTTTGAGACCCCGGTTAGCACGCGCGTAGCTCTATATACCGTGACAGGTTCGGTGATATGAAATATAATGGATAAACATGATTTCAATTGGTTTGGGAAATTGTGTTATGATGATAAATGGGTTTGGACTGAGATCCCTCATATGTTTACTATATTATGGTTTTCTGTAAATGGTTTGGGCAGGAGCCCGTATGATTATGATTATTTAAACATATGTGATTGGATAAATGGTTTTACTATGCATGCATGCTTTGTAGTGAAGGGTATAAAGGTCTTTATAAAATGTATTTACGAACTTATTACTTTTTGTCCACTCACAGTCTTTCTATTTTCAATACCCTTCAGGTTGGATACGGTGTGGACTGTAGCAGAGACCGAGATATCACATACCTTCTCCGGATCCTGGCGTACTCTGATAGTCGAGAGGGCAAAGGTTGGAAATTTCCCTTGTCTGACACTTCGTGTCAGACGGGATTAGGGGCGTTCCTCGTTAATCCCGGGGGGATTGAGGACGGGTCCTGACAACATGGCACACCCTGACACGTGCCACGTATCTCCACCTGACATGTGCCACGTATCTCCACCTGACATGTGCCACGTGTCACCTACTGATGCCATCATGACGTCACCCTATCACGTTACCTCTAACAAGCAGACTAACACAATGCCACGTGGCACCAACCAGCCTAGGCCATGTGGCCTGACATGATGATGTCACCTACCATGTCATCATCGTCAACCTCCAGCTGGGTCGACCTGTGACCCTGTAACGGGTTATTCGACCCGAAATCCAAACCTGGTCCTCTCTTTGTCATTTCTCATCCTTTTTCCACCATTATTTCACCATTCTGATCATAGCCTACCCTACAACAATCATACGACATTAAATATGAGAAATCGTACCTAAAATCCTTGAACAAAGTTCGAATCATCACGTTCGTCCTTCTAGGTTCCACTTGAGCTTCATTCTGCAACCTTTCCTTCCCTTTTTAATCCCTACAACCTTGCATAAAGTCGATGAGCACAACTAGGGCCTCAGTTCCACGTTCCAAACGTGTTAAATGAGAAACCAAAATCCAACCTTTAAAGGTTCACAGGTTTTACCTATTTCTGTGTTCCAACGAGCCCTTCCATGCTTCCTTATCTCTCCATCATCCTTCTCAGACTCTCAACCTCACTCTCTCTCTCTCCCTAGAAGCCATAGATGAAGAAGATGATAGAATAGGGTGAGGGTGTGACAGGACCTATCCCAATCACCCCCGGATTAACGCGGGATGACCCTGCTCCCGTCTGATACGAAGTGTCGGATAAGGGATATTTTCGACCTTTGCCCTCCCGGGCTATCAGAATACGCCACGATCCGGAGGAGGTATGTGATATCTCGGTCTCTGCTACAGTCCACATCCAATGTCAACCTGAATGGCAGTCAAAACATTAAAAGCCGTGAGTGGACAAAATAAGAGTTTATAAAAACATTTTAACGAAGACATTTGTACCCTTCACTAAAAAGCATGCATGCATTCGAAAACCGTTTAACCAAAGAAACCATATGCGGGAACTAAGCCCAAAACTATAATCAGACCAAGTATACGGGCCACTGCCAAAATCCATAAGGGACTCAGCTGAAATCATAAGAAACCAACCATACGGGCTACTACCCAAAACCTGTGTAAACATACATCACATCTCATATAATCATATATCATATATATATATATATATATATAATTCACACAACCAATCCTGTCACGGTTTCCAAAGCTACGCGCGTGCTACCCGGGGTCTCAAACCCAAGTCTCTCGGAATCCAAGGTCAATGTTCGTAGACCAATGACCCATCCTGAGGTTATAGTATAAGCCTTCCTCAGAGTAAGGCACCCAACGAGGGCGACCCCCACTCAGTCAGTGCTCCGTGACTACTCTGGGGTCCATCCAGGCCAACGACCCTCCCCGGAGGAGATAGAACAAGTACGGAAGGTATATGAACATATATATATACATAACATAAATATTCATTTCTGGTTCCCCTGAACCGTCATGATCCATAATATCCACTTAAGAATTCATGCCCGGTTCCCTGAACCGTCATGATCCATAACATCCATTCCATGCCCGGTTCCCATAAACCGTCATGTACCACAATAACATAACAAGGGTTCATGCCAATTCCCATAAACCGTCATGAACCTAGAAATCCATGTAGGGTCCCTGACCCGAAATCATAACCGTAAAGTAACTGGGTCGCGTGCCCGAACATATGACATCAGCTGGGCACCGTGCCCGATATCTAAGGGTCAGTCAGGACTCCGATCGTAGTGATGCGTGCAACCAACCATCTAGGACCGCCCTCAATCCTGGTATGTCCCCGTGAACGTATCAACCGACGCGACCACCACAAGATCATGGCGAACTCATCACCGATCGATATCCTGAACCATCAGCACTCCGAAGTCGAGCCTCCCCAGGCTGCCCGACCACGAATCGTGCATCGTGACCTCTCCGGAAGGAAGACATCCCAATCCGGAGGCGAGCATCACGGCGTCCGTCGCCGTGCACCAAGCACCTGCCGCGACCACGACTCAGACCCGTAGGTCATCAATAACGTCATATGCCCGAGACCAAACCAAATGGATCTCATACCCGAATTTATCCTTTTAGAAATCCAAAACCATTTCATTTAAACCAATAAAGAAATACTGACAGGACCTATCCCAACTGGACTTTGATAACCGTGCCCGGTCCTGCTCCCGTCTGACAAGTCAACTGAAGTTCCGAAAGTATCCTTTAACACCTATCAGACAAGGGATAACTGCACTGATTTCCACTCATGCCTCCGCCTCAAATCAGCCCCGAACGTAGTGCCACGGCCTGGAGGGTCAGCAAAACAGAAACGTTGTGAGTGGACAAAAATAATATCATTTAAAATACGTTTCGAAACACATCATTTACCCTCCAGTTTATCAAACCATGCATGCATAGGGAAAAACATATGAATTAGAATCACCGGCATATTAGCCAAAGCACATGAAACATAACAAGTATCAAATCCCGGCTCTCAAGCCAAAACATGTGAACACATAATCACCTGGCCACACAGACCAAAAACCCATACTCACTACCAGTACATAATCACAATCAACATTGCATAACACTATTCACAAGTTCACAAGCAAGACAATTAGTCACACAGTTACATCCGCATCATTCATCAAACCATCACACAGTCATATCTGCACTACGCGTAGGCCAATCTCGGGAACTGCACTCAGGCACCATCCCAGTCATATCCATCATGTCTGGGAACTGCACACGCACCATCTAAACGTACCACATACTCGGGAACTGCACTCACGCAACATCCGAGTAACGTCTAGGAACTGCACTCGCACCATACAACACATGATCCAGTATCCAGTATTCACATTCACAAACACAATCTATATCATAACACATATCAATCATATCCATGACCTCAAATCAAGTCATAAGCATTCCCGACAGGGTTTTAAGCTCAAATACCAATTATACGCAAATTCGAAAAATCACATGGAAAATATTAAAATAATCTAGAAATCATCATTGACTGACCAAGTAAGCCAAAACATCCTTTTTAAAACCTTTTTGACTTCGGGCCTAGCCCAAAACATCATTTGCACATTTCTCGTAAAACGTACCTGAAATTCCGATTAAAATAATCATATAATCACAAATAATCATGCCACATCATTAAGACATCATTGCAAATCAAATTATGCAATCACTCATGTAAAAATTTTAACTATGCATGCATCATGGTTTATAAAACAAACGTCCACTCACACACCATACAAACTTCTCGCTTCCCGAGCTGCACGCGTTTCCGTAATTTCCGACACTTGCCAGGAACCTCGAATCCTGTCCAAAATCATTATGTAGGGTTACTACCAACTCAATTTCCATTATATCAATTCCCCATAATTTTTCGGGAATTTAATATTAGTTAAATACGTAACATAAACCTTCGGACCCTCGAAACATTATCGAGACGGTGTCCGATTGACTCGAAACCAACTCTAAAATGTTCGTTACATTACATAGAGTAAAACACCTGTTGGAAACTTCCCCAGAAACCTCACCACGCACCCCCACGCGCCACCGCAAGCGGCTGCGCGTGAAAGCCACGCGCCGTGAACAGTGTCACCTCTGTCACCTGATTTCCTGTTATCCGGGTCTGCAACCCGCGGTGCAACCCGATTCATTTCTAGCCAATTCGACCGCAATTTCACCGTTTCTTTTACTCATTTTCATCCATTCCATCTGTATTAGTGATCTGTGGCTTCAATTTCATGAACATAGGTCTCAATGCAGCCAACTCAAAGTGAAAACCCGACGGGTCTTAAATCGGGTTTCACCCCATTTCATGTTATTTCGTTAAATTGATCGTACATGAAGCATTCTATGTCCATGATAAACATAAATTTAAGACCAATTTCAAGAACCCTTCCTTCAAGGAATCGAACTCAAGCTCCAAATTTCAAAGAAATCGCAAGTCTGTTCTTCACCAATTCAACACCAATTTCCTTCCCAATTGATTTGGTTCGAGTCGTCTAGCTCCCAGAAAGCTAAAGATCACGTCAATTTCAATCGAAACCGTCTAGGAAATCAAATTCGATATTTATGTTTTTAGGTGGTTTTTTGGGTGTTCCCAGTTTGGTTCTAGGTCCAATTCCTTTCAGTTTTCACTCAATTGGTCCGTCAATTTCTCCCCTTTTTGTTCTCTGTTCAATTTTTCTCAGTCTCTGGGATGATAGATCGATCAAGGTTTTAAGAGATTTTTTTGTTCTCTGTTTTTGTATATTAACACCGTACTAACACCAAGTGATAATTAACAACCGTTTGATTTAATTATTTAATTATACAAAAGGCAACTAAGTGCCACTAATTATCATTAACAAGTGACACTTGTCACCAAAAGCAGCTCCTGAGTCATTCGTATGGCTGATTCAGGCAATTAACTCATTTAATTACTTTCTTGTTCACAATTACCATTTTACCCTTTAAGTCACACTTTACCATTTTGCCCCTGAACTTCCCAGATCCGTAACTTTCTCGTCTGAACTCCGATTGACGCATGCCGCTGTCTACGGATTCAGCATCCCGAGACCTATCCAACGATCTTCTTGGAAAGTCCAAACAAGGTCCCGAACAAACAGCCAACTGTTCACCCAATTACAGGGGCAAAATCGTCATTTCCTACAACTTTTTCCACATTTTCTTTTTTTCAATTTCCGGGTAGTTACAAATACAGACCCGTATAGGCACCGTATAAGGCCGAAACCTCGAAATACGTGCCTATACGTAACCACACATCCAAATGCACTCATGGAATCACAAACAAGTGTTTAAGACATATAATAAACATTTACACATGCACCAATTTAGAAAACAGGGTCCACTCACAGACCGTCCGAGCTGCCGCCTCGATTTGCGTGCCATAATCGTCTCCCGGGTCAATCGTCGCCACCGGGATTCCCAAACCTGTCCAAATTAATTTAGAGGGTTACTAATAGCCTCATTAACCACTCATTGAAGTCTCATAATTTTCCCCATTTTCTAACTATTTTTAAAGTCGATCCTAAACCTTCGGACACCCCGAAACCTATCGAAACGATGTCCGATTTACACGAAACCAGTCCCAAAATGTTCTTTACATCGAATAGATGATTTCATATATTGAAAAATTCCCAAAAAGGTGAGGCGCGCGCCCCACATGTCCTCACGCGCCCTCTGAAGTCCCTGCACGTGAGCCCACGCGTCGGGCACTATTCCTGCACCACTAAGCTTCAGCCGACCGGTTCACCTGGTTTGGCCGGTCCAATTAGACCGGCGTGACCGGTTCGGTGCTCTAGACTCCCCATTTTTCATCCTAATTCTTCCTTTTTTATTCCTTTCTTCCTATTTTCATGTTTTCTATCAATTCAAATCCCTAAACTCAACCAAAAAAGTCTAAATCCCATGGTTCAATCTTGAACCACACGGCCCTGTTTTTCCCAGCCATTCCCACGGCCTCCTCCGCCGTGAACCAGCCTCCAAAACCTCCTAAAACATCCTAGCAACCCCCTAGTCTTATTCCAAACATCCAAAACAACCCATAACATCAAAATTGAAATAAGGGGAAAAACGGGCCTTACCGGGCAATCGGTTTCTCCAAGGCCTTCACCGCCGTGTACGGCGGTCCAGACACTCCCAGCCACCGTCCATAGCTCCCTCAGTCTCTCACTCTCTCTCTGCGTCTCACAGATGATGGTTTAGGGTGCAGGTTTGGATGTGGGTGGAAGTGAGATCGGGTGGGTTTGTTTGGATGAATGGAAAGCAAGAAGATGATCGATGCATGTATGAGGGAAGTGCCAGTGGATGGGTGACACTTGTCACTCATCCATAGGGCAGGAACTAAATATCTGGGTCCCACTAGATTCCAAAAGTTAGGTTATTTTGTAATTCGTGCAATAGTGCACTTGAACTTCCGTGAACCGTAACTTCGACGTCGAACGTACGAATTCGACGTGTCTCCTGTCTACGAATTTGTATCATGCCGATCTACGTAATGGTCAAAAAGTCAAAAAGTCCTCGGCCATTAGACCTCCCGGTCAAAAAGTCAACATTTTGCCCCTTTTTACCAAAATTACCAAAATGCCCTTAAACTTCTGAATGTCATAACTTCTTCCTCGAATGTCGGAATTGAAGGTGTCACCTGCCTATGAACTCGTGATATCACGAACTACGTCACGGTCACCGGTTAAATTTCATTTGACCGCTAGAATGAAAGGTCAATGTTTTGCCCACACTAGGGGCAAAACGGTCATTTTGCATCGTTCGTCCGATTTTGCCTAACTAATAACCGATTAGCCTCACTAATTGTGGTTAGTCACTAATCTACTCTAAGAATTTGGGACGGGTCGTTACAACCTTCCCTCCTTAATTAATTTTGTCCTCGAAATTCCAACCGACCTAAATCCAATCGTTATTCCCTCCTTAATTAGTTTCGTTCTCGAAACTCCAACTATATTGATTCCACATCCACCTCGTGGAAATAATTCGACCTCGCAACACGTGTACACTTGTACACCCAATAGCCAATACTATACTTGTCTGTAACCAGACGTACCACTAACACTCACGTCGCATCGCTACCCTCGACCACGTCGATTGGCAGTAATCACACGTTCCGAATTGACACCAATTGTCAAATCTACCATTTCATTGACACAACCAACTCGAAGGTTCCTTGTCAATCACCAATCTATCCTGCTATCTGCTCCCACTAGGAGTCACCAAATCTCACTAACCAATCCACACTGACACCTTTGACAAACTGTCACCACTTGACAGTCGCTAGTCAAAACTAACACTATACTTACTTGTGGATACACTAACCACCAACTCACTCAACTCGAGTTTACATTTACCAACACCTCACACGACCTGTGTGTAACTGGACCCACTAGAAATACTATGACCCAATGCACAGTATCCAATGTCCAGTCCACGTCCTCAACTAATCCAATGGTATTGGAACTAAACCGACTACCAACACGTTCACCAACATACCACTGGTATAACCTATATACCATCACCAGGCACCACAAGTCTGACCAGTATCGTACCCCGGACAACGTACAAAGTGCGTACATCTACCCATCAATCAGCCTACAACTGTCTATGTCGTAGCCAATCACGTTTCTATTTTGGAGTCCATCTGTCCAATCTAGTACTAGACAAATCAAAACTCCGACCCATTATCCATTTCCATATTCGAATCCGAAATCATCATTTCGTAGAATAGTATCAGGAATGACCATTCCAAACCCAAATCCATAAAAGAAAATCCACTGTCAAGCTCCAGAATCAAATCCTGAATCGTCACCCAGAATCCGATTCCAAAACCCAAATCCAGAAATCCACTTTCAAGTTCCAAAATCAAATCCTGAATTGTCATCCAGAAATCTGATTCCAAAACCTGAAATCTCGTTCTTGTCTACCGAGACACGTCAAAACTGAACCTATCGGTACCACTCGTATACCCATTAACTAGAATAATACTCGTCTGCAACCAGACGTACCACTAACACTAACGTCGTATCGACTACATTCGACCACGTCGAATGACAGTAGTCATACGTTCCGAATTGACACTATTTGTCAAATCTACCGAGTCACTAACACAAACACTCGAAGGTTCCTTCCTCAATCACCAACTATCCTGAAATCTGCTCCCACTGGGAGTCATCAGACCTCACTAACCGATCCACATTGACACCTCCGACAAACTGTCACCACTTGACAGTCGTCAGTCGAAAATTGACACTATACTCACTCGTGGTTACACTAACCACCAACTCACTCAACCTGAGTATACGTATACCAACATCTAACTCGACCTGTGTGTAACTGGACCCCTCAGAAATACCATGACCCACTGCACAGTATCCAATGTCCAGTTCACGACCTCAACAATTCCAATGGTATCGGAACTAAGCCGATCACCAACACGCTCACCAACATACCTCTAGTATAACCTATATACCGTCACCAGGCACCACAAGTCTGCCCAGTATCGTACCCCGGACAACGTACAAAGTACGTACATCTACCCATCAATCAGCCTACAACCGTCTAGGTCGTAGCCAATCACGTTTCTATTTTGGAGTCCATCTGTCCAATCTAGTACTAGACAAATCAAAACTCCGACCCATTATCCATTTCCATATTCGAATCCGAAATCATCATTTCGTAGACTAGTATCAGGAATGACCATTCCGAACCCAAATCCATAAAAGAAAATCCACTGTCAAGCTCCAGAATCAAATCCTGAATCGTCACCTAGAATCTGATTCCAAAACCCAAATCCAGAAATCCACTTTCAAGTTCCAAAATCAAATCCTGAATTGTCATCCAGAAATCTGATTCCAAAACCTGAAATCTCATTCTCGTCTACCGAGACGCGTCAAAACCGAACCTATCGGTTACCTGCTCAATACATTCGATTGATTTCATAGGGAGGCCAATCTCAACATCAACAAATCTCTAAGGCTGACAAAATTCGACCTCGTCAGACACCTACTCGCTCAAGTAACAAGCCATATGGGGTTTACCTCGAAAAGAAGTTCAGTCCCAACATCCTCAACTCAAACTACCCAGTAACAGTAATAAACTCTCCACCTATATGGATCATCAAGATCACGATCCAGATTCATCACTACGTCACCCGTGACAGGACCCATCTCAATCCCCCCGGGATTAGTGCGGGATGACCCTGCTCCCGTCTGACACAAGTGTTAGAAAAGGGATATTTCCGACCTTTGCCCTCCCGGGCTATCAGAGTACGCCAGGATCCGGAGGAGGTATGTGATATCTCGGTCTCTGCTACAGTCCACATCCGATGTCAACTTGAAGGGCAGTCAAAATATTTAAAGCTGTGAGTGGACAAAACAAAAGTTTATAAAAACATTTTCCATAAAGACATTTGTACCCTTCACTAAAAAGCATGCATGCATTCGAAAACCATTTAACCAAATGGACCACATGTGGGAACAAAGCCCAAATCAGAAATAAACCAAGGTCGAAAGGACAACAATGAAATCGACCATACGGGCCACCGCCCAAATCCATAAGAAAACCAACAAGGGACTCAGCCCAAAACCATAACCATACTAAAACCAAGTACACGAGCCACTGCTCAAATCCTCTGCACACCTGTGCACACCACATATCAAGTCCATATATCATATATACATATAAGTCACACAACCAATCCTGTCACGGTATCCAAAGCTACGCGCGTGCTACCCGGGTCTCAATCCGAGTCTTCTCAAATTCATGGTCAATGTCCGCAGACCACTGATCCTACTCGAGGTAATAGTAACCATAGCCTTCCTGAGAGTAAGGAACCCAACTAGGGGGTGACTCCACTCAGTCGGTGCTCCGTGACTACTCCGGGGTCCACCTAGGCCAACGACCCTCCCCGGAGGAGATAATAGAAGTAAAGGAAGGTATATGAACATATATATATACATAACACAATATCCATGCCCGGTTCCCCTGAACCGTCATGATCCATAATATCCATAAGCAAGGTAACATGCCGGTTCCCATAAACCGTCATGTACCATAATAACATAACCGAGGTAACATGCCGGTTCCCATAAACCGTCATGTACCGTAATAACATAACCAGGGTTCATGCTAATCCCCATAATCCGTCATGAACCACGATACCATCACAAGGGTTCATGCCGGTTCCCATAAACCGTCAAGAACCGGGAAATCCATTTAAGGTTCCCTGACCTGAAATCAAAACCGTAAAGTAACCTAGGTCTCATGCCCGAACATAGGACATCAGCTGGGCACCGTGCCCGATATCTGAGGTCATATGCCCGAGACAAAACCAAATGGGTCTCATACCAGAGTTTATCCTTTTGAAATCCAAATCCAATTCATTAAAACCAATAAGGAAATATCGACCCGTATAAGCGCCGTATAAGGCCAAAACCTCGAAATACGTGCTTATACGTAACCACATACAAATGCACCCATGGCATTATCAAACATGTATTAAAACATATAAAAAAACATTTATTCATGCACCAATTTAGAAAACCAAGGTCCACTCACAGACCGTCCGAGCTGCCACCTCGATTTGCGTGCCATACGGCTCTCCCGAGCCAATCACCATCACCGGGACTCCCGAACCTGTCCAAATTCATTTAGAGGGTTATTAACTACCTAAATAACCCCTCACTAGAGTCCCGTAATTTTCTCGAACTTTTAACTATTTTTAAACCGACCCTAAACCTTCCAACACCCCGAAAACTATCAAAACGATGTTTGATTGATACGAAACCAGTCCCAAAATGTTCGTTACATCGAATATAAGATTTCATATGTTGAACACTTCCCCAAATTATGGCCCACGCGCCCGTACGCGCTCCTAGAAGGGCCAAATTACTATTCATCATCATCAACCTTGGTAAACCGGTTTTTTCCTGGTTTTCTTGGACTGGTCACTGTGCTGAACCGGCGTGACCGGTTCAGCGCTCCTCCTTCTTCGTTTTCGGTCCTTTTGGTCCCATGTTAATCCATAAATTCCTATTTTTTTTCATTTCCTATCTAACTCAATCCCTAAAACTAAGAAAAAGCCACATGAAACCCATGGTTCGAAATGGACCTCACGGTCCTATTTTCCCATTTCCTTCCCCACGACTTCTAAGCCGTCAACCACCACCAAAACCTTCCTAAAACTATCCTAGAAACCTAACCAACTCATCCTAATCGTCTAAAAGCAACCATAACATCAAAATCAATTAAAAAGGGAATTTGGGCCTTACCGTGCACCCGCATGAGTTCGTGGCTCCACCGCCCACGGCGGCGCCTTCCTGGGCCGGCCACCACGTCCTCCTGTCTTCCCTCACTTCCTGGTCCTCCCAGCTGATCATAGGTCGAAGGTTGGATGGGTTTTGGGTGAATGGTTTGGGTGAGAAAGTGAGATCGGGTAAAAGGGGTGTGTGTGTGTTTGAAATGAGAAAATGAAATGGTTTGCACGGTGCATGAAGGAAAAATGGTGTCCATTGGTGGGTGACACTTGTCACTCATCTATTGGGCATCAAAACAAATATCTGGGCCCACTAGAGTCCAAAAGTGAACCCATCTCGTAATTCGTGCAATAGTGCACATGAACTTCCGTGAACCGTAACTTCGCCGTCGAACGTTCGAATTCGACGTGCCGCCTGTCTATGGATTCGTATTGTCCTTATCTACGTACCGGTCTTCGGCCCTCGGCCATCGGACATCCTGTTCAAAAAGTCAATATTTGCCCCTTTTTAACCAAAATTACCAAAATGCCCCTGAACTTCCGAACGTCATAACTTCTTCCTCGAACGTCGGAATTGAACGTACCACTTGTCTATGAACTCGTGACGTCCTAAACTACGTCACCGTCATCGGTCAAATTCCATTTAACCGCCCGAATGAAAAGTCAATATTTTTCAACGACTAGGGGCAAAACGGTCATTTTACATCGTTCGTCCGATTTCGCCCAACTAATCACGGATTAGCGTCACTAATCGTGATTAGTCACTAATCTAATCTAGGAATTTGGGACGGGTCGTTACAACCCGACCATGAACGTCACGATCAAGAATCCTCAACCATTTCCCACATCTAAACAGATCAGTCAACGACGAGACACGTCGAGACTGTGGGTTCTCTCCAAGTACCTCGTATCGACCATTGGCATTCCACCTAGGAAAAACCAAAGATGATCGAATACGATGACATCAAAAGTCGTCCTATGTGAATGCAACCAAAACTCGCTGCACTCACCACGCCACGTAATCCAACATCGTCTGCCACCAAGCAGAAGATGAGAAATCTCAGTCATCTAACTTCGATATACTCACTCCACCTGATGACCTAAGACATATCCGAGTCCACCAACCAATACACGACCAATGTACTGGTGACAAAAACCATTATCTAACGTCATCTACCGTCATCTACCACGGTAGAACCTGAGAAGTCACCCTAATGACTTCGAAATATCGATTACCAATGTGGAAAACCCGCACTCCTCGTGTCACCTCAATCGCAACCTCTCGCGATTCCAAAATTCCAACTACGTCGGAACCAACACACTAGGACATCAACCACGTGTCCATCACCAATTTAACTATATCCGTGATCCACTCCTGAACCACAGATACCGAACATATGCCTATCTCGACTGAGTCACATCCTCGCGACTCACCGTCATCGCAATCACCAACACCAGTACCAGCTCTAGTACCAGCACACAGGCATCCACACTAGTATCAGTGCACGCAACCAGCACCAGCACACGAGAATCAGTATCTAGTGTGCGAAACAGACAACTCTGGATCTCCGCTCATACCGAGCGACGATCCCGTACCTCTACTCAAAAAGGAAAAACTCCGCCTCCGTCGTACCCAACAACTCTGGGTACAGTCATCCTGACAACTCATACGAGAAAAGGAAACGTCCCCGAACGTCCCCGATTCCCAACAACCGTAACTACAACCACTCTCGATAGTAGTGCCTGCCACAGACTCGTGAAGACCTAACCACCAGACATCTCGATATACAGATTCTGCATACAACGGAATCAACCGCTCGTACCAACTACTCTGTACCCCCGCTCCGGGATTCCATCGACAAGTAACAACCCTAGTAACATGTCCAACCAAAATCTAACCAGTCGTAACTCGACTCAACCAATGCCGTCTACCAGGTCACCCATGACCTTAGCTGCACCAACAATCCATCACAACTATAGTAGCAAGACAACCTACTAGGTCTAACCGATAAGTACAACCCTAACTGCAGAGTGCAGTCCCATCACTAAAACTGACATGACTAGACCTGACATGACCAGATCGAACATGACATGACCAACCATGACCCAAACATGACCGAACATGTTCAAATATGACATGACCAACTGACGGTCTCACATCTGAAAAGTCGTCAAGTCAAACCACTCGCCAACTCACATTTTCGAACCATACATCCTAAGGTAGGATTCCACGATCACACCTAGAGTTCCAGTGAACCCAACTGTATAAGGCAGTAAAATCCACAATCTGACCGTCTCCGCGGTCTTGACATCGCAAGGACGTCAATCTAATCCTACCGTAAGAACAACTAGGATTCCTAGAATCTGGCTGCTAACTACCACAAGTTCAACTAGAGTTCCACGAACTCGACTGCTAACTGCCAGGAGCATTAAATCCATCTAACTCAACAAAATCTAAACATCGATGGTGATAATTCCCAACTAGTCGTCGGAACCGATACTACGACATCGTGAAAGATGATCCCAACTAACTGTCTCACGATTAAAACTCTAAAGTACTGTTACATTCATCCTTTCATAGGGTCCCATACTGTCATCCACGATAGAACTATGGCAACCCCGGCATCAAATGCCGAACCAAGACATTCCACAATCAAATCCTACTAACTATCGTACTGGCACCCTAACTATCAAGTTGATAACGAACTGTATCCCATTGATATATCACATCCTCGACCTGTGTACTATTCCAAGAGCTCCACGGTTGCTCGAATAGAGACAACCTCGCTCGGATATGAGCTAACTAAGATCCGATATGGGCCAGCCTTGCTCTGATCCCACGTTGACAGGACCCATCCCAATCCCACCCGGATTAACGCGGGATGACCCTGCTCTCGTCTGACATAAAGTGTCAGATAAGGGATATTTCCGACCTTTGCCCTCACGGGCTATCAGAATACGCCAGGATCTGTAGGAGGTATGTGATATCTCGGTCTCTGCTACAGTCCACATCCAATGTCAACCTGAATGCCAGTCAAAACATTAAAAGTTGTGAGTGGACAAAATAAGAGTTTATAAAAATATTTTAATGAAGACATTTGTACCCTTCACTAAAAAGCATGCATGCATTCGAAAACCGTTTAACCAAAGAAACCATATGAGGGACTCAGCCCAAAACCATAATCAAAACAAGTATACAGGCCACTGCCTAAATCCATAAGGGACTCAGCCGAAATCATAAGAAACCAACCATACGGGCCACTGTCCAAAACCTGTGTAAACACACATCACATCTCATATAATCATCTATCATATATACATATAATTCACACAACCAATCCTGTCAATGTTTCCAAAGCTACGAGCGTGCTACCCGGGGTCTCAAACCCAAGTCTCTCATAATCCAAGGTCAATGTCCGTAGACCAATGACCCATCCTGAGGTTATAGTACAAGCCTTCTTGAGAGTAAGGCACCCAACGGGGGCGACTCCCACTCAGTCAGTGCTCCGTGACTACTCCGGGGTCCACCCAGGCCAACGACCCTCCCCGGAGGAGATAGAACAAGTACGGAAGGTATATGAACATATATATACATAACATAAATATTCATGCCTGGTTCCCCTGAACCGTCATGATCCATAATATCCACTTAAGAATTCATGCCCGGTTCCCTGAACCGTCATGATCCATAACATCCATTCCATGCCCAGTTCCCATAAACCGTCATATACCACAATAACATAACAAGGGTTCATGCCAGTTCCCATAAACCGTCATGAACCTAGAAATCCATGTAGGGTCCCTGACCCGAAATCATAACCGTAAAGTAACTGGGTCTCGTGCCCGAACATATGACATCAGCTGGGCACCGTGCCCGATATCTAAGGGTCAGTCAGGACTCCGATCGTAGTGATGCGTGCAACCAACCATCTAGGACCGCCCTCAATCCTGGTATGTCGCCGTGAACGTATCAACCGACGCGACCACCACAAGATCATGGCGCACTTATCACCGATCGCTATCCTGAACCGTCAGCACTCTGAAGTCGAGCCTCCCCAGGCTGCCCGACCACAAATCGTGCATCGTGACCTCTCCAGAAGGAACACATCCCAATCTGGAGGCGAGCATCAAGTCGTCTGTCGTCGTGCACCAAGCACCTTCCGCGACCACGACTCAGACCCGTAGGTCATCAATAGCGTCATATGACCGAGACCAAACCAAATGGATCTCATACCCGAATTTATCCTTTTTAGAAATTCAAAACCATTTCATTTAAACCAATAAAGAAATATATACCCGTATAGGCACCGTATAAGGCCGAAACCTCGAAATACGTGCCTATACGTAACCACACATCCAAATGCACTCATGGAATCACAAACAAGTGTTTAAAACATATAATAAATATTTATGCATGCACCAATTTAGAAAATAAGATCCACTCACAGACCGTCCGAGCCGCCACCTCGATTTGCGTGCCATAATCGTCTCCCGGGTCAATCGTCACAACCGGGATTCCCAAACCTGTCCAAATTAATTTAAAGGGTTACTAATAGCCTAATTAACCTCTCATTGAAGTCCCGTAATTTTCCCGATTTTCTAACTATTTTAAAGTCGATCCTAAACCTTCGGACACCCCGAAACCTATCGAAACGATGTCCGATTGATACGAAACCTGTCCCAAAATGTTCGTTACATCGAATAGATGATTTCGTATGTTGAAAACTTCCCAAAAAGTTGAGGAACGCATCCCCACACGCCCTCACGCGCCCTCTGAAGTCCCTGCGCATGAGCCCACGCGCTGGGCACTATTCCTGCACCACTAATGAAAGGACCCATCCCAATCCCCCCGGGATTACCGTGGAATGTTTCCTACTCCCGTCCAACAAGGGGTGTCAGACAAGGGATAACCAACATTCACTGCCCAAACGGGGCTTCAAGAGTGCGCAAGGATCGATGGAGGCGTGCAATGTCCCAATCTCTGCTGCAGACGCATCCGTGATCAACCTGAAGGGCATTAAAAACCAAAAGCTGTGAGTGGACGAAAATCATTAAGTTTAGTAAACACAGTTATAAGACATTTATGCCCTCCAATAAAAACGTATGCATGCCACGAAAACCAGTAACCAAAACGTTTGTTCAACCAAGCCATTAGGGCCTTAGCCCAAAAACGGTTAACTTAAAACCAAGTGTGGGAACTCAGCCCAAAACCGTGGAATACCACTACCAGACATATTAAAACCATGTGGACCACCGCCCAAATCCATAAACATAAATCCATAAATCCAAAACCATTTAGGGTCCCGGACCTGAAATACCATTTCATAACCAATAATCCATTTTTACCACATAACACATATCCAACCGAAAAGCCATTTCATAGATTCATTAATCCATATTTACCATTACCATCACCATCATCTCAGATGCTTAGCGTCCCAGATGCTTAGCGTCCCAGACGCTTGACGTCCCAGACGTCATATCTCACGGTATAATAGGCTACGCGTACGGCCCGGGGTCTCTCCGGGTCCATATCTCTGACATCACAGATGTCTGACGTCCCTGACGTCAATCATAGCAATCCTACTCCTGAATTATTATACGGTCCAGTAACTCCGTACAATGACCCCTCGCAGGCAATGTACCGTGACTTCCCCAGTGTCCCAGACACCTGGAGGAGACCATCATATATCCTTGTATCCAGATGGTATATGGAAAATAGTTTTATTAAATCATTTCACAACATTGCAATGGGCCCTGCCCGAAATCTCCATAAAACATCACAATTCCATTTAGGGTCCCTGACTCGAAATCACATTTATTAACTAGGGTCCTAGACCCAAAATCATATTTATAACCCACTGGGCCCACCGCCCCATTTTGTAAACCACTGGGCCCACGGCCCGATTTTGTAAACCATTGGGCCCACGGCCCGATTTTGTAAACCACTGGGCCCACGGCCCGATTTTATAAACCACTGGGCCCACGGCCCGAATTCGTAAATCAACTGGGCCCTTGGCCCGATAATATCACTCAAATGGGTCTTAGTCGGATTTCGTAACAACTGGGCCCCTGACCCGATTTCATAAAGCAATTGGGCCCTTGGCCCGATTACGTACTCAATTGGACTCCAAGTCCGAGGTTTCCAAACAAGTGGGCCTAAGCCCGAGTTTATCTTTCCAATTTTAAAATCATTTCCTCAAATCTTATCCAAGACCATAAACATGGAAAGTCCGTGCAAAACCGGAAAAACCTCGATTTACGTGCAAGCACGTAAATCGCCTCGAAATACATGAAACCGTATAATTTACCAATATCTAAATCAACATCATACAATCACAATCATAATCCATATAAAACAGTTAAGCATGCATAGAATTTATAAAACCAAAGTCCACTCACAGACCGTTTAACGGTATGCCTCGATAAGCGTGCCATCGGCCCTCTCGGGCCACACCACTGTCACTGGGACTCCCAATCCTGTCCAAATCACATTAGAGGGTCCCTAACCTCTTCATTAACATCCTATCAAAGTCCCGTAATTTTCCCAAATTTTTAATTATTTTTAAACTCGATTTAAAACCTTCGGACGTCCCGAACAATATCGAGACAGTGTCCGATCGACACGAAACCAATTCCAAAATGTCTGTTACATTAAATAGGACAGAAGTCATGTTAACCTCACCTCGAGATTTGTGCCCACGCGCCGTCACGCACCACCGTGAGTGGCTGCGCGTGAAACCCACGCGCCTGCTACAGTGTCATCGTCCTAATCCGTATGTCTGATAAACGGGTCCTTTTGCCCGCGTGATGACCCGGTTGGTTTCCTATCAATTCAGCCTTAATTCCTTCAATTGATCATTCAGTTAGCTTTGTTTTAAGTTCAATTTAAGATCAGTAAACTCAATTACACGATCACTTACCTAAATGCCAACGATTTCACGATGAACATCGAAGAACACCCGATATTGTTCATCCTTCGAAACTCGTCAATCCCTTCTGGTTTCTTTCAATTGATGCACCCAGAAGCGTCACCGGACCATGAGAAAGTGTTTCCCCACATCAATTTCATCGTTCAAACACTCCACGATCACGACTCAACCTTCAAACTGCTTCTCTGTCACCACGTGTGTTCAGAGCCAAACGCCATCAGTTTTCTTCAATTGATCCTTCCAGAAGCATCGTGGGATCCTCAAAAACAAAATCCCCAGTTCAATTTCATCAATCAAAGCCTTAAATTCTTCGACTCAAGGTCGAAATTTCAGAGACCTCCTCCTCCTGTTCTTCCTCAATTCGACCCCAATTCCCTTCGTTCTTGTTGCAGATCGATTCGTATTGATCCCAGAAATCTTACCCGAGCTTCAATTTCGATCCTTAAGGCTCCTAGTTCAAAATCCCATTTTCCCCCCAAAATCCTAAAATCCGAAATTCCAGTCCCTCAGCTCTCAATCACTCCCTCGTGTTTCCCTGTTAATTTAGTCCCACAAATCACACAATTCTCCCTCGAAACCGGCTGTGGAAGAGGGCCCAATTCTCTCAATTCTGTTTCCCCCAAATTGTGCACGGTTTGAAGAACATAGAAGATTAATGGAGGAAAATAAATATAATTAAGTTTAATTAATAATAAATTATAATGATGTTTCCCCTAAGACAAGGATTCTGGTTTTAAGCCTTAATTTAAGGGAAGAGTGACACTCGTCACTCATCCAGGTGTGTTCAGTCACCGGGTACTGTTCATAATAAAAGAATATTTTAATCCCGGTTCGTTCGGTTAATCGAGTCCGTTCCCGTGACCATAACTTCGTCGTCAAATCTCCGATTTCGGCATGCCGCCTGTCGTTGGATTCGTTTCGACGAGACCTACGTAACGGTCCTTGGCCCTCGTCCATTGGACCTCCCGGTCAAAAAGTCAACATTTGGCCCCTAATATGCCAAATTACCAAAATGCCCCTCAACTTCCGAACATCATAACTTTCTCCTCGAATGTCGAAATCGAACGTGCCACCTGTCTATGAACTCGTGACGTCCCGAACTACGTCACGGTCATCGAACTAATCAAGATTAGGCACTAATCTAATCCCGGAATTCGGGACGGGTCGTTACAACTAAGCTTCAGCCGACCGGTTCACCTGGTTTGGCCGGTCTAGTTGGACAGGCATAACCTGTTTGGTGCTCTAGACTCACCAGTTTTCATCCTACTACTTCCTTTTTTATTCCTTTCTTCCTATTTTCATGTTTTCTATCAATTCAAATCCCTAAACTCAACCAAAAAAGTCTAAATCCCATGGTTCAATCTTGAACAACATGACCCTGTTTTTCCCAGCCATTTCCACGGCCTCCTCCGTCGTGAACCAGCTTCCAAAACCTCCTAAAAACATCCTAGCAACCCCCTAGTCCTATTCCAAACATCCAAAATAACCCATAACATCTAAATCGAAATAAGGGGAAAAATGGGCCTTACTGGGCAATCAGTTTCTCCCAGGCCTTCACCGCCGTGTACGGCGGTCCAGACACTCCCAGCCACCGTCCATAGCTCACTCAGTCTCTCACTCTCTCTCTGAGTCTCACAGATGATGGTTTAGGGTGCAGGTTTGGATGTGGGTGGAAGTGAGATCGGGTGGGTTTGTTTGGATGAATGGAAAGCAAGAAGATGATCGATGCATGTATGTAAGGGAAGGGCCAGTGGATGGGTGACACTTGTCACTCATCCATAGGGCAGGAACTAAATATCTGGGGCCCACTAGAGTCCAAAAGTTAGGTTATTTCGTAATTCGTGCAATAGTGCACTTGAACTTTCGTGAACCGTAACTTTGACGTTGAACGTCCGAATTCGACGTGTCGCCTGTCTAAGGATTCGTATCATCCCGATCTACGTAATGGTCCTCGGCCCTCGGCCATTCGACCTCCCGATCAAAAAGTCAACATTTTGCCCTTTTTACCAAAATTACCAAAATGCCCTTAAACTTCCGAATGTCATAACTTCTTCCTCGAATGCGGTAATTGAACGTGCCACCTACCTATGAACTCGTGACGTCACGAACTACGTCACGGTCATCTGTAAAAGTCCATTTTACCGCTAGAATGAAAGTCAATGTTTTGCCCACACCAGGGGAAAACTGGTCATTTTGCATCGTTCGTCCGATTTCGCCTAACTAATAACCGATTAGCCTCACTAATCTTGGTTAGTCACTAATCTACTCTAGGAATTTGGGACGGGTCGTTACAAGGTGAGTTTCATGTGTGTTAAACAAAGAGAGTGAAGGGAGATATGCATGAATTTGGGGATATGGACCAATAGGGTGAGTGACACTTGTCACCCATCCTATGGTCTATACTAGGATATTTTAGGGCCCACTAATAAACAACTAAAGTCAACTCTCTTGATAAATGCGCAACCTTAAAATCACCTGAAACAATCTCTGACCTATAAAATCATCGTACGACGTCCAAATTCATCGTGACGCCTTTCTACGTAATCGCAATCCTGTAATCTATGCAACGAACCTCGATCAATGTGCAAATAATGTGACGACCCTTCCCAAATTAACGGGATTAATTAAGGATTAATTTTTAATTAGCGAGGCTAATCAGAGATTAGGCGAGAATTAGCGGACGTTCGGACGAAATGACGATTTTACCCCTAGAATGGGCGAATCATTGACTTTTCATTCAGACGGTCAAATGGACTTTGACCGATAACCGTGACGTATTTTGTGACATCACGAGTTCATAGACAGGTGGCACGCTTGATTCTGACGTTCGAGGAGGAAGTTATGACGTTCGAGGAGGAAGTTATGACGTTCGGAAGATCAAGGGCATTTTGGTAATTTGAGCCGAAAGTTAACTTTTTACCCGAGAGGTCCGATGGTCAAGGGCCAAAAATCGTTACATAGATGAGGACGATACGAATCCGTAGACAGGCGGTACGTTTAAATTGGACGTTCGACGGCGAAGTTACGGTTCACGGAAGTTCCGGGGAACTATTTACGACGACACATTTTACGAGGCAAAAAATGAAGTTTTGTCTTTTGCCGGCCCAGTTTCTTTTCAGTGGACCAATGGATGAGTGACAAGTGTCACCCTTCCACTGGCCAACCTCATTCATTCACGCACCTCTCACCTTCATCGATCATTAATTTCTTGCATCCAAACAACCAAAACTGATCACCATATCCACCCCAAATCCAAACCCATGACCCTAGGACCATGAATGAGAGGCAGAGAGGGAGAAGAGGACCAGATGGAGGTGGCTGGACGGCGGCTGGAGGAGACAAAGCCGAGAGGTAGCTCGGTTTGCCCATTTTTCCATTCTTTTTCGATTTTGTCATTATGGGCTGTTTTGGATGGTTTGGTTGATTTAAATAGGTTGCTTAGGGAGTTTTAAGATGGTTTTGGGAGGTGTTGGACGGCTGTGAAGTCGTGGGTGGATTTTGGAAACATTGAACCGTTTGGTTCAAAATCAAACCATGGGATTTATGTGTTTTTAGGTAGTTTTAATGATTGGAAATGATAGGGAATAAAGAAATAGGAACTATAGGATTAATTAGGGTTGGAATCGGACCAAAATAGAGGGAGGAAACCACTGAACCGGTCACGCGGTTCAGCACAGTAACGGTGAACAGTAAAACCGGTTCACCTGAGGTTAGTGACGATGAACAGTGTTCTGAGCCTTCTTGGGGCGCGTGAGGGCTTGTGAAGAGTAATTTGGGAAAGTGTTCAAAATATGAAATCTTCTATTCGATGTAACGAACATTTTGGGATTGGTCTCGTGTCAATCGGATATCGTTTCGATAAGTTTTGGGCTGTCCGAAGGTTTAGGTTCGCGTTTAAAAATAGTTAAAAATTCCGAAAAATTATGGGGCTTTAGTGAGGGGTTATATAAGTAGTTAGTAACCCTCTAAATGATTTTGGACAGGTTCGGGAATCCCGGAGGTGACGTTTGACCCGGGAGACGATTATGGCAAGCGTATCGAGGCGTGGCTTCGGACGGTCTGTGACTGGACCCTTATCTCGAAATTTATGCATGCATAAATGTTTATAAATTCTTTTAATACATATTTTGTGTTGCCATGAGTGCAATTGTTTTGGTAGCCTAGGATTTACTTATTTTCACATATTTCAAGATTTACGATTTTTATACGCTGCTTATACGTGCTAGGTTTTCAATCAGGTTTCATGAATTGATTTTGGGTTTGGAAACATGAACTCGGGCGTGAGACCCATTTGATTTACAAGCTCTTGGACTTGGAGTCCATTTGATTTGACGAGGAATCGGACCTAGGGTCTATTTGAGCTATACGATCGGACCGAGGGTCCAGTTGGTTTACGATTCGGGTTTGAGGCCCAGTTAGTAGTAATATCGGGCTTGATGCCCCGTTGATTTATGATATCGGGCCTGAGACCCATTTAGTTGAGATTTCAGGCTTAAGGCCCCGTTGGTTGTGAAATCGGACGCGAGGTCTTGTTGAGTCATGGTTCGGGTCTAGGGCCCAGTTGATTGTAAAACCGGGCTTGAGTTTCAGTTCAGTTTATGTAATGAGAATTCGGGCATGAGACCCAGTTGAACTGTGGATTTAGGCCGAGGCCTGTGAAAGTGATTTGAATCGGATTCAAGGATTCCTGTTGAGATGAATCGGGTATAAGACCCAGTTGAAAAGTGATTTGAGAAAGAAATAAAGTATTTAAAATGACTATGAACCCTCCATATGTTTATATGGTCTCCTCCAGCATCGACTTGGAGAGTCACGATCCACAGACCAGAGTGGGTATCCCCATGGGGATCCCGTTCTAAGAGTGGTGGTTACTTATGTTGTGGTCCCGGACCAGATTCCGGTGAGATATGTGGACTAGATCCAGAGAGATCTCGGACTAGATCCAGTGATTGAGCCTCCCAGATGGAGATTCCTGGGAGAAGACTCGGAGTGAGACCCCGAGTAGTGTGCACACTAGATAGAGATGATTAATCGTGACATATTGGGGATGTGTGCCCCGAGTTGGCATCTTCTCCGGAAGTGCCTAGGATGGGTTATACATACGAGTACGTATGAGGTTTTACAGAAAGTGATTTTGGGGCGGAGACCCCGTGTTCCGTGTTTTATGTTTTAGAAAGTGATTTGGGGCAGAGACCCCGTATTGTATGTTTTAGTATTTCACCGAGAATGGTTTTGGGTTGAGTCCCACGTATGTTGATTTGGGATGAGTTCCCACAGGTATGGATTTACAGGTAATTGTGATTTCGAGTCGGGGATCCAAATGGATTTATGGGTCATGACGGTTTATGGGAACCGGGCATGAACCCTCGAAAGGTTTTGTAAGTGTTTCCAAAAGGTTTTTATAAAGGTTTAATAAATGATTTTTGAATGCATGCATATGCTTTTAGTGAAGGGCATAAATGTCTTTATGCGAAAATGGGTTTAATGAAAATATTTAAATTTATTTTGTCCACTCGCGACTTTTAATGTTTTAATGCCCTTCAGGTTGGTCGCGGAAGCGGGCTGTAGTAGAGACGAGACATCACTCCCCTCCTCCTACGATCTTGGTGCACTCTGGAAGCCCCGACGAGGGCTAGAGACGGAACCTTTCCCTGGTTTGACACTTCGTGTCAGACGGGATCAGGCGGGTCCCACATTAATCCTGGGGGATTTGGGACCGGTCCTGACAAATAACCTCCTAGGTCATAAGTCAACATTTCCTCATTTATGGGCAAAATCGTCATTTCACCTCGACTAATCTTGATAATTCTCGATAATTATGTAATTACGGGTCGGGTCATTACAATTAATTACATTTTATTTTTTACTCAAAATGCACTATACACTCTAACTTTTGTTTCAAACTTTAAACTCAATTTTATGCCGGAATACCCTTGAAACCTCATTTTCATCCATAGTTAGTCATTTTCTGTCAATTTTAGAGGTAAAATTGTCTCTTTGAACAAAAAAAATTAAAACTAAATCTTGAAGAAAAAAAAAGACCCACCACCGCCCCTTCCCCAATCTAAGCCAACTCTTTATCATCTTCCTACTTGGACAACCGAGACGTGTTTGTTCTTACAATCTTCAGGTTCCATACTAGGATTGCTAGAGAATGTTTGTTCTCTGTATATCCATATTAGAAGCTTTTGGGATGCACCCCTAGTTCTGGAAATCGCATTTGTATTTGTAAGTATGCGTAATTTGAGTAAGGTTCAATTCAAATTCTTTTTATAATTTTTTTTAATTCTTGATTTTTTGCATTAATTTTATTTAGAAATTTGTTGAAGTTGTGTTATGAATAATTTTTATAGGCTTCTGTTTTGAATTTACTCATGAATTTATTTTTATATGCAAGGATATGAATTTTTGTTTGAACAATTTATATGAGTTTTGTTAATTAAATTTGATTATTTTTTTTATTAGAGAGGAGGAGAGATTTTTTAGAAATTATTCATATAATATATAATCGGAGTTCAAATTTAAGACCAATTATTATAGGAATTCGAACAAAATATACTAATTAATCATAAATTTATACGCCATCTCGGATTGGGGAAGGGGTGATGGTGAAATTTTTTTTAAGGAAAAACGACAAATAAGGCCCGAGATTCTATAGCTCACCATATACGTATATCCAAACCATCCAAAATTTCAAATAACTACGCAAATTATATGCACGTTTAATTGCTCCGATCAATTTCAAATCCTATTTTCTTCTTCCTCAACCCCTCCCTCTACAACTCTCCGTTAAACCCCAACCAAATGAATTTAGAACCCGTATTCCTCCCAATCTGGCTATAAAACCCCTCCAATGCATTTAGAATTTGCGCTCTTCGACCCAACCTTCTTCCGTTGTGAACAAGGGGGCGAGTACCATGCTCGATGGGTTTCATCTCAATTCAGTGCACCGCCGTCATCTACAGAGGTCCACCATACCAATTACCACGCCTCATCTCTGTTCAATCGTGTGAGTTGCTTTCGTGGCGGTTTTACGTGATCAGAGATCTAACGGTAAGAGATTGGCGAAGAGGGAAGTCCTATCTATCATCGCTTCATAGCCATTTCCAATAGATCGGTAGCTCGACGGAGAATGAAAGCTCAATTGATTTGTGTCTCTGTCAGCTGCGGAGGACAACAATGGCGACGGAGCTGGAAGAACTATTGGAATTTCTATCTTCTCCATCTCCAACAGTAATCTACATGGTTCTTTAGACTCAGTTTCTTGCTTAGAATTCACAGCCGAGTAATTAAGTTAAACTAAAAACTGGATATTGATATTAAAAAATAGCTGCTAACAACGACTCATGATTTTTCTTTCGCATACTTGTGATTTCCCTGTATCCAAACAGACCATAAATCGTGGTTTTCGTCGTATTTTGAGAATTAATGGGCTAGGTATCTTCCTAGAAGTTAATTAGATTGTTTGAGGCTTTTAGTCTATCAAAGCTGAAATTTTTACAAAGAGTTGCAGAGGGGTTGAGGAAGAAGAAAATAGGACTTTAGGGGGCTGGGAATTTGATTTTTTTTTAGGGGGTGTGGAGTGCTGGAGTATTCGATTTGAGGTGAGTAACAGTTGTTTTTTTTTTTGGAATTTCAAAAATACCCCTTTAATTTTTATTAGGCCAATTGCTAATTTTTTTTTTTTTTTTATCAAAGGTCAATTGCTAGTTAGACAAAATTTTGCCACGTGCTATTTTAAGAATCAAATAGATGAAATTTTTTATAATTCGAATATGCATTTATGATGAGCTTTATAATCTAAAGCCTTATTTGTAATTTTTACTTTTAGATTTAATTTTATTTATTTTTTTAATCTTTTGTCTGAGACAATTTTACTTCTTAAATTGATGGTTTTAGACAAAAAATGACTAACTTCGAACGAAAATGAATTTTCAAGGGATATCCTAGCATGAATTTATGGTACATTTTGAGACAAATTAGAATTGAGAGTGCATCTCAAGTAAAAAGTCATTACATTCTATAGCACCCACTCACAATCGCGCCACCGTGGAATTTTCAAGAAATTGACATATTTACTTTTTTTTAAAAAACAAATTTGAATTGAGTTTAAAAAAAATAAAAAATACAGACAATTTTTTACAAACAACAGAAATTTAACTTAAGAAGACCTCAAAGTTCCCAACTCCAGCACCTTTGCGTGACCAAAAACTTCATCACATGAGCACTGAAGCAGGCTGCTATACATCTACTCATAGCTGACTGAGTTATCACTGTTACAACAAACAAAAGAAAACGATATTCAGCTGCTCTTAGGCATCCATAGTTTAAGAGAACTAAGGAGGCAGGTAGTCAAATACATGCATATAGCGGATAGAACCTCATCATAACAAATTGATGATACTAAGTATCACCTTTGAGTGCCACACTGTTGGATGATAAAACAAATAAATCAATAATGAAAATCACAGAAGGGCATTCCCAGACCTGCAGAACACATGCTTGAATTACGACCAAATTTCCTCAGGTAGAGTAACATAAAGAAAAGTAAAAACAACCTATTTCGTTTTCAAACCATACCATCATTGCAATGAGAAACGTCTTGAAGTAACTTGAAAAATATGCCAAGCAGGAGGTCTTTAAATCTGCACCAAAATACACAATGCATCATGCAATACAAATAGGTATGAAATAATACCCTAAACTTCACCCCATGCTCCTCAACCATATGAACTTAAGCTAGACCAAATTTCTAATAGTACTTAGATTCAGCACATATAAGCGTACCCTCCATCACTCAAAAGTTTGTATTCATCACCAATTAAAAGATCTTCTAAAAGTTCTCCAATTCAGCTATCCCCTTTTATCGACTGATCAAACAGGTGAAAATCATGATAGATACCACTGTCATCCATATAGAAAAAAGTTTACCTGAGTGGTCTAGGGAATGTGCTGAAAAGAATCCTCATAGCTAGTAAAAATGTGGAAAGAAACATGATATTTCCAAAAACGACGTCCATCAGCATCTGAAACAGAAAAAAAAAAATGTTTTTTATTATTATTAGAAGCTGAATGGAAACATTTTCAACCCATCTGTCACAACTTATTACAAAACATCTCAGAAGCGTGAAAGGATAAAACCCATGAAATCCAATAAATCTTCCACCGACCTTTTGAAATCTCCAAAGTAATGAAGCGAAGCTCATTTACCATCCCTGCAGCTACTGCGGGTGCCCGGAATTCATGGATTCTCTGGTAGAGGGGAGTCGAGGTGGAATTATTCTATTGTGGGCTGGCTTAAAAGAAGCTCCCAATTGCAGTAGGAGTAGGCTACTTGCTTCATGGCTTTAATTTGAGCTCTTCAGATCCTGACAAGCTCCATTCTTCCTTGCTTCTTTCCAGAAACAGACTCCTATCTGGGGAATTGCTAAGGCACCCAATGTATGCACATATATGTCGCACATATATGTCGCACATTTGAATTGAAACAAATTTCCCCCAAAAATAAAAAATAAAAATAATAATAAAAAGGCACACAAAATGCAAAATGGTAAGGATACAAGCATCCAAAAGAAGAAACCCAAAACTTGATTTCCACAATAAACCCTGCAGAGCGGAGTCAAGAAAACAAATTACCAACTCATGGGAATTGTAGTTTTGAAAGCATACAAAAAACCCAGAAACAAAATCACCAGCCCATAGGAATTGAAGGTTTGAAAGCAGGCACAAAACCCAGAAACAAAATTGAGTAGACGCATAGACAATGAGAAATTAAGCTTATTTTCAGCACCTGAAAGGAGGGAGCTTCGGAGTTGATTACATTATAGAGTAAATGTGTATAAGCTTTCGTCTTGTGCAGAATCAAATCAATTAGAATAATCTGGCAGTACCCAACAAAACAAAATTTAAAATTTATGAAATTTGTTGAATTTTAAAGAATCAAACTGAAGAAGAAAAATATAGGTGCTTACAAATGGTTCACATTCGATGTACTCGTCGGCAACTGCCTTGCAATTCCTCTGTAATCGTGAAAATCAAAGGCTAATTTTGTAGGAGCAGCAAAGCCCAAGAAGAAGAAAAAATAATAATAGGAAAAAAAATGGGAATTAAAAGAAAATTACGCATTTCATGAGCCGAATATTTCCAGGTGAGTATTGAATGAACAGAATCGTCATGAAAACCCCGCACTCTACACATCTGTACTCCATGGCGCTTTCGCTTTCGCTCCTCCCTCCTCCCTATGTCTTACTCACCGCTCCCAACACTTCCTCCTTCCTCCGCTGTTATCAAGGCTTTATTTGGGCTTCACTGATGTCTGTTCTCCCGCTATGAAGTTTGGGCCTGTTGCTGATGTCTGTTTTGGGTTCTGCTAAGTCCAAGTATTTGACCCCAAGACATTTTTGATCTATTTTTCTATTATCTTTGAGTGATGCTTTCTTTTTATATACATAAAGATTGGGATGTGAATGTATCTATTATCGGTATTGAACTTAGAACCCGACACCAATTAACAATAATATTAGTAGGAGTATTCTTATTTGGACGCATTAAATCAACTTTAAAGAAATTAGTATTAGTATTTTGGATGATTTTCAAATAATTTGTGTTATTTACTCATATTTATATTAGTATTAATTTTCGGATGATTTTCAAATTTTAAATCAATTTAATGTCAATAACAAAATTCGATTTAAGTTATTGGATAAAATTTGAGAGCTATTAGATGAGTTCCTCAACGTAATTTCTTATTATGAGTTATTGTGATAAATATGAGTCAAGATTTGACCACATAATAAGGTGTACGTTCATCAAACAAAAAGCTGTACATTTTTTTTTTTTTGGTATCATTGACATCCATTGGAGCAACCTAGCTAGGACGTTGTCGTTTAAGCATAAAACTTTCCCTCGATCTGCGCCTTGCAGCTACATATATATACACACACAACGCGTATGGTAAAGTCGCAGATGATTCCCACACCAGATCAACGAGATGAGAGGAGAGGAGATCAGATAATAAATCGAGGAGGTAAAGAAATTGAGAGCTACAATTCTGAGATTTGATTCTCTTTTATAACGTCGCTATAGGATCAATGGATCCCACTTCTCCTAAAGGTTTAAGCAGTCTTTACAGCATGAAGGAGGTCTATGGTCTTCCTTTTATCCTCCCCATCAGAATTCCTTTTGGCAACAATCTCTGATCATCATGCCGTAGAAAGGAAAAGCTGGTCATAGCTAGACCCCAAATGTGGTCCATGCAACTTCTGCCTTGTTAAAATGAGTTAATAGTGTTGTTATTACATCTGTTCTCATATGTCTATAAATAATCGAGGCAATTGTCTAAAAGTAACAATTTTTTGGAACGATTAGCAGTGACGGTTTCTGAATCTAAATTTCTGATGGACTAAACTTGTATACTGGATTTTAAAAAAACTCGTACAAGTGAATTTAATTAATAAACATAAAAAGATACCTTTAATTAGGAGGGCCTTATGAGTTTTACTCTTAAATGCATCTATATACATAAATAAAAGCTTGATAGTAAGAAGAAAAAAAAATACAATAAAAATCATAATTGGGTTACAAATAAAGCTGAAATGAGCTACTTAATAAAACTAAGATAGACTATAAATTAATATTGGAATGGGCTAACCTATAAATATATAAGGGAGCAAGCTTGGGTGGGAAGAGCTACAGCCCTTCCAGCCCAAGCCTTAGCCCCGTCACTGACGATTAGTATCATCATTGAAGGTTGAAAATTAACAATGGAAGCAAATGGCAGGAACAGCTCTCTCGAATAAACAACACCACACTTGATGGATGAAAAAAATTCATACCATCTTTCCATACCAAAATTGATTATTGAAAATACTCAAGGAAAATGGAAAAGACAATTTTCTTTGAAGATTGAAATCATGAAGGTAAATGTCAATGATCAAGGCAAGTGATAGAGTCTGTTCAGTAAAGGTGAATAACAGGGTTAAAATCAAGATAAAATGTTAATATTCAAGTCAGATGACAGAGACAATTCTGAAAATTAAGGTAAATAGCAGAGTTGAAAATTAAGGTAAAATGTCAATAATGATGATAGAAATATAACGTACATAGATAGACAATTCTGAGATAAGTAGGACCTCTCTATTAAGTAGAACAACTAAGACATGCTTTTGAGATAGACTAAGCAACACCTCTCTAAGCTAAGGATATTGGCAAAGAAAAAATAAAGGCGTTCACTTCTCTGAATTTTGTTGATATGAGTTTTTGATGATGATAGCTGCCAGGTTTGCAGAATGATCGATAAAACCAACTGAATCTACTGTCTAAAAGTTACCTTATATATAGATAACAATGTGATCGATCATCTGAAAAATTATATAATTCTCTGTATATATGTATATATATATATATAAGGAGTTTGTCCTCTACTTTAGTGTGTAGCCATGTGACATGTTGATCAACATCATCATCATCAATTGTGCATCCTAGTTAGGCCTTATATAGCTTGCTTCAGTCTAGGCCATAGGATGGGCACTCCCATACCATTGCCCGGCTTGATATATATTACCAGCAATTAATGATGATGTTCAAGTACTTTTAGACCATTTTTAAACCCTACCATTCAAATTAATACTTTCACGGTATAAAACCAGCTGTTCAATCTCACCATATATAGAATTTATGCCTTATACCGGCCAGAAAAAATTAGGGTTTTTGGGTTTCCTCCAGCACCAGCATATATAGAAATCGTCATTCATTTTTATAGAAAATAATCATGCTGTTATTGACTGATTATATATATTTCCTGAATATTGTATCTTTTGCAACAATTATTAATTAATTTCCTGATATCGTTTTGCGCTCGAGAATTTTGTTGATGATCGATCAAAAACCCTTCTCAAGGTTTCTTCCAAATTACCATGCATACAGCTTTTTCATTATATAGCTGATATCTGTACGGTGAGATTCCTACTGCACCGTGTATGGAAGGATCAAGCATCTCGTGGTCCATGGTGTGCAGGTCCTATGGTCCACATTGTGTCACTGTCTCTCGTACCATGCTGGTACAACAAGAGAACCCGCACCACATCACCCTTGTGTGCAAAACCATTGCTATCAACCAGCTGTCCTGATTAGTTAGGCTGTTAGTAATTCAGTTAGAGTTAGTTAACAGTTAGCACAAGTTTAGGACGAAAGCTTAGGCATTAAGTAATGCCTGATCATGAGTATATAACTAAGCATTAGTAAGTGTACGAATAGTGTGTGAGTGTGAATATACTCCAAGATCAGTTTGTTCAATCTCTCTCTCTCTCTCTCTCTTTCTTCGATCCTTTTCATCTTCTTCTCAAAACCCTCTCTTCTTTCCCTTACTGTGAAAACCTACTCAAGAACAACAAATCTAAGATGGTATCAGAGCTAGTCTTGTGATCAATGGTTAACCCCATTCACAAGGGATTCTAGCCTTCTTACTTCCGCACCTCTTCTCAAAGAAAATCGCAAGAAATCTTCTTCCTTCTCTTTAGAATCAAAGATTCAAAATTCATCATGGTTACGGTTAATCGACTCCAGATTCTTCAATCATCAATTGCTTCACTTATCCCAACGATTAGAAATGTTGTGACAGTAAAGCTTGATGATCACAATTTCATCACTTGGAATTTTCAAATGGAACTTCTATTCAATGTGAACGGTGTCAATGGCTTCATCGATGGCACAAGACCTTGTCCTCCACAGTTTACCTCTAATTCTGCCACAGAAAGCTCTCCTTCAGATGCTTTCCTGGTTTGGAAAATGCACGATCAGACCATGATGCAACTCATCACAGCCACTCTTTCTTCTTCTGTAATCTCATGTGTGATCGGGTGCAAGAGTGCTAAGGAAATGTGGACAAATTTAAAGGACAGGTTTGCCTCCTCTACCAAATCTTCCATTTTTCAATTAAAAACTGATCTGAAAAATATAAAGAAAGGTTCAGAAAACATGACTCAGTATCTTCAAAGAATCAAAGATGCAAGAGACCTTCTAGTGTCATGTAATGTTTACTTTGGGGATGATGATGTTGTTATACTTGCATTAAGAGGCTTACCTGCAGAGTATAACACTTTTAGATGTGTAATTCGTGGAAGAGAGAGTTCTATTAGTCTAAAAGATTTCAGGTCACAACTCTTGGCTGAGGAAGCTGTCATAGAACAAACCTCCATGCAATCCTCCTTTCTGACTGCACTGTTAATTACCAAAAATGGTGATCTAGCAAATGCCTCATCCAGTTTTGACCAAGAAAACTCGAGCACTCTTGATATTGGTAATTTCAATGATGGTACCTTGTCTAACACTGCTGCTGGTAACAGCAATACCAGAGATTTTCAGCAGGCTTCTGAAAATTCTCAATACTTTGGATACAATGGAGGATATAATCAAAGTAGTGGTTACAACAATAGCAATGTTAACTATGGAAATAGAGGAAATGGTAACAGGAACAAGAACAAAGGCAGGTGGAACAACAATTATGGGGGTAACTCTAGAAACTGGAACAATGGTAGGGGGATCAACAACTCTTCAGCTTCATCTGCTTCTGGAATTCTGGGTGCACCTGCTCAGAATGGTTTTCAACAACCCCCAACTTGCCAAATCTGTGGGAAGAGAGGACACACAGCTTCAGATTGCTACTATAGACACCAGAATCAGCCTGCACGGGTGAGTGAACCATGTCAAATTTGCTGGAAAACTGGTCACTCAGCTGTCAACTGTTATCAAAGGGATAATTACTCCTATCAAGGATCTTCTCCTCCAGGCAACCTTAATGCCATGAGTGCCCAAATACCCTCTAGGAAACAACAAGGGTACTGGATTGCAAATACTGGGGCAACAGCTCACATGACCTCTGATCTGTCACAGATTCACAGGCCAAGTCCTTCCAATTCTGAAGAAGTCATTACAACTGCAAGAGGCTCAGGTCTAAAAGAAACATCTAGTCCTTCCTCTCACGGTTTTACTTTGACAGAAGTCCTTCATCTCACGGTTTTACTTTGACAGAAGTCCTTCATGTTCCTCATATTACAGCCAACCTCTTATCTATCAATAAACTGTGCAGGGATAATTTGTGTACTTTCCTTTGTGATGAATCTTCCTTTTTGATTCAGGACAGACTCACAGGGACAGTGCTCTTCCAGGGGTTGAGTAAAGATGGCTTGTACCCCCTTCCTTTCTGTCATCTCCCAAATCAAGTACTTGTTGTTACACAGGATCAGTTTCATGCTGCTTTCCTTGGTAAACATACAGATTGTCAGCTTTGGCACAGAAGGCTGGGACATCCCTCTAATCAGATTTTTTCTGCTGCATTTCACAAGGCTAACATCACTGCCTCGAAAGACTTTTCTTCCACCGTTTGTGAGTCTTGTTTAGAAGGGAAGCTGTCAAAACAAACCTTTACTGTTTTCAGTTCAAAATCTGCTCTTCCTTTTGAAATTATGCACTCTGATGTATGGGGACCTTCTCCAAATGTGTCCTATGAAGGTTTCAAGTACTATGTCAATCTTGTAGATGAATGTACACGATATACTTGGATCTTTCCAATGAAAAATAAGTCTGAAGTCCAAACCATTTTTGAGCATTTTCATTCCTTCATTCTGAATCAGTTTTCCATTTCAATTAAGATACTCCAAAGTGATGGTAGAGGGGAATACATCAGTAAGAGTTTTCATTCCTTTCTCTCCCTTAAAGGCATTGCACACCACAGATCATGTCCATATACTCCTGAGCAGAATGGTTTGGCTGAAAGGAAGCACAGGCACATCCTTGAAACAGCTCTTACTCTTCTCCAAACTGCCTCATTGCCTCCTGTTTTCTGGTTCTATGCTTGTGCCACAGCTGTCTATCTCATCAATCGTATGCCTTGCTCTTAACTCAGCATGAAGTCTCCCTATGAAGCCTTGTTCTCTAAGCCACCTGTTATCACACATCTTAAGGTCTTTGGGTGTGCATGTTTTCCTCTCCTAAGACCATACAATTCAACCAAACTTCAACCAAAAACCAGGAAGTGT
Source organism: Prinsepia uniflora (assembly GCA_032719365.1). Classification (NCBI taxonomy): domain Eukaryota; kingdom Viridiplantae; phylum Streptophyta; class Magnoliopsida; order Rosales; family Rosaceae; genus Prinsepia; species Prinsepia uniflora. Next base: position 51,678,519 of record CM064874.1, on the reverse strand, counting down.
GTCTTTTTAGGCTATGCTGATAAATATAAGGGCTTTTGTCTGTCATGATGTGTTGTTTCACAAGAACTTTGTATGCAGACATGTTATCTTTGATGAACTTCAGTTTCCCTATCCCACTTTGTGTAATCAAGCACCCTGTACTTCTTCTGACCCTACATCTGTCACACCTGCTTGTCCAACCTCTGAATCATTTAGCTCAATTCCCTTTTTTCCTCTCCAAACCTCAGGTTCCCTAGAGCCTATACACTCTGACTCTCTTCCAACCAACACCTCAGGTCCTCATCTTCATCATTCTGCAAATGCTTTGGACTCATCAGTGTCCCACTTCTCATCTCATGGTGTAGACACCTCCCCTTTTTCCTCTCCTGCAGCAGATCCTGGCCCTACTTCATCTACTCTCATTTCTTCTACAGCAGCTCGTAGTTCCTCTTCTGATCACCCCTGCACTACAACTGATGATGACTTTCATCCCCAGCTCCTTGAGGTGGTTCTCCCTATCACTGGGATCAATATGCACCCTATGCAGACCCGTTCCAAATCTGGCATTATCAAAAACAAGGTTTTTCTATCCAAGCATGCTCTTTCCTCAGAAGTTGATCTAGCTCAGGTTGAACCAGTCTCCTTTAGGTCTACTCTCACCTCCCCAGTTTGGCACCAAGCCATGGAAGATGAAATGACCTCTCTATACAGCTAGGCCACTTGGACCTTGGTTCCTCTCCCTCACTCCAAGAACCTTGTTGGTTGTAAATGGGTTTATAGAATTAAGAGGAATTCTGATGGTACAATTGCAAGACACAAAGCACGGCTTGTGGCCAAGGGTTTCAGCCAGGAAGAAGGCTTGGATTATGGTGAAACTTTTAGTCCCGTTGTGAAAACCACCACAGTTCGTTTGGTTCTTGCTTTGGCTGCTCATTTCAATTGGCCTCTCAAACAACTTGATGTGAAGAATGCCTTTTTACACGGTGAACTTCAAGAAGATGTTTATATGAGCCAGCCCCCAGGTTTTGAAGATCCTCACCATCCTGACTATGTGTGCAAACTTCAGAAGTCCCTTTATGGCCTCAAGCAGGCACCACGGGCCTGGAATGAAAAGTTCACCAGCTTCCTGCCTGAGCTTGGTTTTCAAACCAACTGGTCTGATCCCTCTCTGTTTTTTCAACAGACTTCCTCATCTGTTGTCATCCTACTCCTCTACGTTGATGATATTATTCTCACTAGTAGTAGCTTATCTGCTATCTCAGAGGTCATTACTTCTCTTACTGCTCAGTTTGATATGAAGGACCTGGGAAACCTACATTATTTCCTTGGCCTCGAAAAGATATCCTACACCTCCACTGGTTTGTTTGTGTCCCTATCCAAGTATATTTGTGACCTACTGGATAAAACATCTATGTTGGACAGTAAACCTGCTGAGACTCCTAGTGTTCCCGGCTCTCAGCTCAGGAAAAAAGATGGTCCTGCCTATGCTAATCCTACCAACTATCGCAGCATTTTAGGGGCCTTGCAATATCTCACCTTCACCATGCCAGATATTTTTTCCTCAGTCAACCAAGTCTGCCAATACTTGCATTCCCCCACTGAGTCTCACTTTATGGCTGTTAAACGTATCCTTTGTTTTCTCAAGGGCACACCATCTCATGGCATCACTCTCACCCGTGGTTCCTTGGACCTGATCGCCTATACGGATGCTGATTGGGCTGGGGATCCCAGTTATCGTCGTTCTAATACTGGTATGGTGGTCTATCTAGGAAGTAATCCCATCTCCTGTATGTCCAAAAAACAGACCACTGTCTCACGTTCAAGTACTGAGTCTGAGTATAGGGTCCTTGCCATCACTGCAGCTGAGGTTGCTTGGATTCGGCAGTTACTATGTGTTCTCCATATTCCTCTTGCGAAACCCCCCTTGATCTTCTGCGACAACACCTCTGCAACAATTTTATGTGCGAATCCTATATTTCATTCTCGTGCTAAACATATAGAGATTGATTATCACTTTGTAAGAGAGCGGGTGGTTCGGGGAGATCTCGATGCTCAACATGTATCCTCCTGTGATCAAGTTGCGGATATCTTCACCAAAGCTCTAGATGAAGACTTATTCTATCAGCACACGTTCAATCTGATGCTCACTACCTCTCCCGCATCAGCTTGAGGGGGGATGTACGGTGAGATTCCTACTGCACTGTGTACGGAAGGATCAAGCATCTCGTGGTCCATGGTGTGCAAGTCATGTGGTCCACATTGTGTCACTGTCTCTCGTACCACGCTGGTACAACAAGAGAACCTGCACCACATCACCCTTGTGTGCAAAACCATTGCATCACCCTTGTGTGCAAAACCATTGCATCACCCTTGTGTGCAAAACCATTGCTATCAACCAGCTATCCTGATTAGTTAGGCTGTTAGTAATTCAGTTAGAGTTAGTTAACAGTTAGCACAAGTTTAGGACGAAAGCTTAGGCATTAAGTAATGTCTGATCATGAGTATATAACTAAGCATTAGTAAGTGTACGAATAGTGTGTGCGTGTGAATATACTCCAAGATCAGTTTGTTCAATCTCTCTCTCTCTCTCTTTCTTCGATCCTTTTCATCTTCTTCTCAAAACCCTCTCTTCTTTCCCTTATTGTGAAAACCTACTAAAGAACAGCAAATCTAAGAATATCTATAAGATCTTCACAACAAATTAATAAAGAGAGATCTGAAAAAAGAAAATCCATTATTTTATGAAGAAAAATACATTGTTAAGTTGCTAGTAGTGTACATTGAAAACCCATTTTCCCAGCAATAATTGACTAATAAGAACACGTCATATTAATTTCCAGGAAAGCCATTCTTAAATTAGGAGTTCATCGCACTATATTCTTGGTTAATTACTAAACAACAGTAATTCCATTAACTCACAATATATATATATATATATATATATATATTTTATAGAACTTATTAACTCATAAATTTAGGATTTCGATGCAGTATCAATCTTTACTCAATAATTAATTTGATCTGTTTTCTAGCAGTACTTGTCACAGATAAACTACTATTCCTATACAGTCTTATATATTAATGCTTCTTAATTACATTATTAATTTGTTTTTCTCTTTAAAAAATAACGAAAAAACGTAATTCTGTTTCGGAGGAATTGATATAATTTCAGATATTTTAGAGGATCATACAGTTAATTATAGAATTAATTATATTAGTTGTATTTTCCTTTTTCTTCGACCAGTGGGGTAATTAATAAATCTCCTCGTACATTTTGATGTGGCCTTTCCATATCTAAAGCAAACTATTCTTATTCTTATACGATTTTGTTCATTTCTCAAGAAATAAAATATCGTACTTCTAATCACCAAAAAGAAAATATTGTACTTGCAAAATTCATTTCCTTTTTCTTCGACCAGTGGGGTAATTAATAAATCTCCTCGTACATTTTGATGTGGACTTTCCATATCTAAGACAAACTATTCTTATTCTTATACGATTTTGTTCATTTCTCAAGCAATAAAATATCGTACTTCTAATCACCAAAAAGAAAATATTGTACTTGCAAAATTCATATATAACATATAATTATATATGTTCTTTTTCTTTGGGGATCCAAAAACAATCACACATACATATATAGTTGTATAATAAAATTGAATAATGAAGAACCCTAATTAAGTTGAATCAGAATAATACGCGGGAGATCTATCTCAACGCATGCATTTGTATATGGCCGAACTAGTACTATTTGAGTGCCAATTTCATTCAGTACTAGCTAGTGATCCGATCCGAATTGCTACTTATTGGGATTCATATTAATCAGAAGGGTTAATTAATATGTTTTCCATCAAGGTAAAATACTGAAAGTAGGACTGAATAACAGTAGTGTATATATCAGAATTGCTGAAATATTATATATTTTTGAATGTGATGATATATAGGGAGAATTAATTTGGACAAAAATTAACAACAGACGACAGGTATAATCAATTAGGTCGATATATTATACCTTTTTACATCACTGAGCTTTCTGATCAGCCTTGCCTGTAAAGGGTGCCTAATTAATTTAGTTGCTGCTGCAACTAGCTATATATAGCTAGCAAGCTGTGCACACACCTAATTAAAGAGATTATGTACACAGCAGTAGTCAATCATAAAAGAAAAAACTTTTAAATTTTACCCATATAATCAATCATATTCATATATATATATATATATATATATCAAACAATATAACCATTTACCTATATCGATCAATATATATAGTGATAATTAATATAAGGATATATAGAAAGATTAATCATTAATAAATAAATATTAATCAACCTTGTTTCTTAAATTTTATTCACTGATGAGATGTGTGCCCTTAATATAGATGTGCGAGGCAAGTAAATGATGAAAATGCAGCCAAAAAAAAAACAACCAAAACAATTGAAACTGCAAATTAATTCTCAGTACGTAGTATTAAATTAGATGTAAAAATAAATAAAGAAACTACTTCATTGATGATCTGTTCAGTTTTGTTTATATAGATACTGTCCTAACTCAAAGCAAAAGAAGCCCTCCTAGCTAGCCAGATCGAGCTTGGAATCCAAACATCGAAATAAAAGCACAAGGAGAATAAGTAGAGATGATTTCCTTAATTTCTTTTGAAAGACCGATCCAAATATTGAGCATATTGTTTAGCTAGGGATCCAAATAAAAGGACAAGGAAGTAGTACTAGATTTCCCTTTCTTTTGTTGGGTACCAGCAATATTGGACAGCCTTAACTCATTCGGACTCGAAATTGAAGACGACGGAAGACAATGCTGATGATGAAGTTGGTGACCCTGAGGTATTGCGGTTGAAGACAATATCTGATGATACTCATGCACACTGTTATGATCTGTTTGGTGGTCATCTTCTTCCTTATTTGGGCACCAAGTCTCCATGTTGACACCGAAAAGCCTAAGTCGCTTACCCGCGGTACTAATACCGCTACCACTAGCTTGATGATCACTACTCGTATTCATCATCCTACCATGTTTAACAAACGAAACCGAATCCAAAACCTTCGGATATTGATTTTGATATAGATGATGAATGTTGAAATCCCTCCTTCCTTGAACCATTTCAATTTGAGGATGATGATGAAAATATTGGTGATTCGTGGTCTGGTGATGTTGACGATAGTAGGGGTGATGATAATTGTTACTTGGATGATGAAAATGTTCATGATGTCTAAGAGGCATAGACATCATGAGTGGAGGCGGCTGAGACAGTATAGAGTAGAGTCTGCTGTTGCTGGTGTCGCCTCCACTCCATCCAAATTGTCCATAAAGATTTGGCGGTGGAGGAGGAGGGGGAGGACGGAGCTTCCAGTCAATGTACAGGCAGTCCTTCCGGGCCTCCCCGACCCCACACTCAAAGGACACAATGTCACCGGCATCGAGCCTCTTCTCCTTCACAAAACGGCTCCAGCCTTTGGTCATCACATAGCTCTGGCTGCTGTTCCAGTACGAGTACCTGAACCGCCACGGCTTCCCGTTCCGGTCTTGGAAGTTCAAAATAAGACCCTTCTCGTTGGCCGTGGTGTCCAGAGGAAAGTACCTCTCGGCGTGCTGCTTGGGGATGACGAGGCGGTTGAGCTTCCCCACATCGCTCGGCGTTACTACTTTGTCAAACATGTGCTCTTTCTCAACGTTTGGAGGCCAAAAATTGGGGTCCGTGTGATTGGCTCCGTCTCCTGTTTGGTGGTCTTTGTTTAGCGATAAGTCCATGAAGTTGATGACGGCTTCCGGTGACCCTGCAAGCCACGGCTTTTGTTGGTACTGATGGAGAGGAGGAGGAAAAATGGGAATGGTGTGGTTTGATGACGGTGACCCATAATTGCTTGTGGTATTATTGGAATTGTGAGAAGATGAGGAAGAGATCAACTTACTGCTGATTACCACATCCCCTTCCTCTTCCTGATCTCCTTCTTGATCTTGATCTTCTTTATTAACAAATTCCATTATATATGATGATGGGGCAAAACCCTATATATAATATTATTATGATTACCTGTTTTTTTTATGGTAAGAAAAATGAATACATATTAAATACAATTAATGACCAATAATAAAAATAATCATAATGAAGCTAGAACCTTAATGCATCATATCACAGCGAAATACACAAAATTGTTGTTGGAGGGTCTCACCTGATACCCTTCAGAAATTTGTTGGGTTAAAGTGGTCACGATGAGATCTCTCTGAGGCTCCAAGGAACTAGCACAACCGTATAAAAAGATCGTCGACGGTGCCTTTCCTGACCGCTGACCGGCACTAGCTCTGAACTCAAACCCTAACAGCCATGGATGATGACTTTACGAGCAGTAGAGCTAGCTTTAGCTGCAGCATGTAGAGAGAGAGCGAGAAAAAGAGAAAGATGGATTTTGGAAAGGTGGATTTCTTACACAGAAAGAATCTAAAACATGAAATTCCGTTTTTCATTCAGACCAAAAAAAAAAAACAGAAATTCCGGCTTTCATTTTTCTTCCTTGGAAGAAATTAAGCAGACTGGGACTGAGAGAGAGAGAGAGAGAATTGATGAAGAAGAAGAAACTTTTATACGTAGGGGCCCATGAAGGATGAGGTTTTGGGTCATGTGACTAATTGTCCTTTTCTTCGATAATAATTCTCTTTATATATATCTTCCCTCGATCTCTGCTTCTAGCTTCAATATTAATCGCACCCAGAACGAATACCCAGAGAAATATATATATGCTCTACTTTAATTTTGCTTTTTCTTTTTTTTTTTTTCTAAACGCAGCAAAACGTTTTATTTTTTAGCTAGGTTTAAAGCTTATCTATGGAGCCACTGACTAGTACTAGTGCAATAATATCACTCTCATGAAATATTAAATCAATATGTAGGTATAATTTTTTGTGAAAAAAAATGGGTTGGTAGTTAATTAATTAATTAATTAGTTGCATAAGAGTGATAATTATTACTGTTCTAATTAATTGTCGGTATGTTCATTAGTGGAAATTAGTATTAATATTGTGTATCAAAAAAAAAAAATTAGCATTAATATTGTTACTGTGATTATATAGGCCACTTGTTGTGGAGGAGAGGACACGTAATTGTATGGTATATATAGCATTATAGGTAGCTACTAGCTAGATGATATATATAGTTAGGTTTGGGGTTTTTTGACTTGTGGTGTCATTGTTTATGTGCTGGTCCTGCCAGTGACACCACCGGGTGGGAAATGCCACGTACTATATATGATATTATGATGGCTACTTAAATAGCTGATTAGCGTTCCCTTAATTAGCTAATTAAGGCGATGATCACTGATATGAGGCACACCACACAGTGCAATTTTGTATGCACCACAATCCTCCGATAGGGAGAGTCTCCTAATCTCGGACCGATATCTTGCCTATCTGCATCACTCACTAGTAGAATATATAGCTTTTGCGGCAAAAATTTTCCCGGCAAAAAGTAATTTTGTCGCGATAGGTTATCTAGCACGGCAAAGAGTAAAATTTGCCGTTAAACTTTGACCGGGAACTTTTGATTATGGCGCGAAATGTAAGGCGACAAACAAGGAAGCTATGGCGACAAATTGTTTCCTCGCGATTTTTTTTTCCCAAAAAATTATTCTAACTGGATTAAATTCGCTCCAATTCTCTTAGGGAAAAAATAATAGGCGGGAATGTGTTCCCTCTAAAAACAATTTTGGTCACACTGGCAAACTTGGTTTGTCGGCTTAGGTTTAGTGAAGTGTCCAAACGGCGCCGTTTTATTTCATTTGTTGAGGACAAAATATTTGTCCTGCCCGACTTCAACTCTTCCTCAGCTTGCTTCACTGCATCCCAATTTCGACCGCTGTGTGTACACCTCATGGCTTTCTCTGCTTTCCTCCTCTTCGATTCTGAGACGAAGATAGACGAAGTTAGTCGATCGGCTTCCTAGTAATTCTCAGGTGCGTTTTCTTTGGCGTCTGTTTACTCAGAGAATATCTTATGGTGATTTAGGGTTGGAAATTGATAAATCTTCGTCCATAACATGAAATTTTTCACCATTGGCCTCTTACTATGCTATCAGGCATCAGTTTGCAATCTAAACTCCGCTTCTTTATCGAAGATTGTAGTCAAGACTGAAGGTTTTCCTCTGCAAATATTGACGACCGATTTGAAGCGGTCCTCCGGCATTTGAAGGTTGCGGTCTACTGCAATTTGAAGCTTCTTTTCACGATTAGGTAAAATAATGTTCTTAGTTATTGATTCAAACCAGCCTTTGCCATCATCACCATGATCCGATCTCGCTGTTTTTTTATTTATATACAATTTCTTGCAATCGGATTATTTCTTATGTAGTCCCGATTCTTGTTAACATTGTATTATTTGAATTAGGTTTATGGTGAAGTTTCAGGATAACTAGTTGGTATGTTCTTTTCTTATAGACCGTGGAGTTTTTTCTGCAATGATCCTGTAGGGTATGGTTCCGTCCGCCCATTGTTCTAGACATGTATGCATGAGGATATGTGCTTTGCGTTAGATGTTGGATGTGAATCTAGCTTGTTACTTGTTATTTTATATTTGTATAATTGAGGAGGAAATGAACTTATGCATAGAAATTTTACTTGGTTGATGAACCCTTTATTTTCTCATCTCCTTTATCTTAAGATTTAAATTGAATGTTGAAGTTCTATTTCGATATATCTGCTGCACTTTCCAGTGAATGTATTAGGGTGTACGGAAGAGAGAAGGTATCTCCCTGAAAAAGAAAAGCTCCATTTTCCTTTAATTTTTTGTTTGAATATTAAGGGCTCCACTTGTGTTTGTATGAAAGAGTTCATTGTCGATTTATGAAACCTTGCTTACTTCAGCAGCTAAACAACAACCTGTTGCATAGTAGCTGTTGTTTTTAGTGTTTCCCAATGACGTTCTCATTTAATATGTTGGGGTGTCCATATCCAACTGAAAGTTAATTGTAGAATCAATTCTACTATCTCTTGTAGCTTTACTTAGCTAACTTATTTCGACTCCGATGATCTCAGTTGTTTGCTATATATAACAAGTGAATGTTGTGGAAAGGTTTGTTTTTTTTCTGCTTCGTGCTTATTTGCCTTTGCAGACTGCAAGGCCATGTCTAAGAATTTAATGGATTTAATATAGACAAATTGAAAATTTTGCAGCTTTAGTGGGTTTGTGTTTCAAAGTCTTAGTTAATCAGTTGTGTTTATTGATAACTATAGTATATGGCTTATTTGTATACAGATACTGATGCTTTTCTGTTTAAACATCTTATTGAATTGGTAACTATATTATTAGTGTTTACATTAGATGGTAACTTGATGGAATACATTTATTCTATTCTATGAAAAGTTGAAAGATTTTTTGTTTTCCAATAAAGTAATAATTAGGTTGTGGGAATACTAAGAAAGGTGATTGCTGATTATTCCTATAGGTTGTGGGAATACTAAGAAAGGTGATTGTTCTCTATGTACATAATTTCTCTGCCCATATTTACAGAAGGAGAATTCTGCAAAGTTTAGTGATGAGTTATTTGAGTTATCGAGGGGCCCTGTTAGAGTTGAAACTTACCAAGGATGTGTTGTAAATGGAGTTAAATTTGTGGTTGCTGAACGTGATGATAATTTGACTACCCAGAATAGCGGAGTTTTTGTGCCAGGAAGCTATGAGACTTCTGAGATTGATTTCTATGGCAAGTTGACAAGTGTAGTTGAGGTGTTATATAGACAACGTTATAGGGTCGTGTTGTTTAAATGTCGATGGTTTAACACAGACCCGACAAGGGTTGGAAGTCTAAAGCGCGATTATACGCTAATATCCGTGGATACACGTACTCAATGGTATGAACATGATCCTTATATCCTGGCAACTCAAGCCAAACAAGTGTTTTATTTGGACGATCTTAAGGCTGGTGGTGGTTGGAAAGTGGTTGAGCATATTGAACACAGAAACATTTGGAACATTCCACAAAAGGAGAATTCTGAAGTTGATGACAGTGATGATGATGGGCCATACCAAGAGAATTTATCATCAGAGATACATAGCCCGATTCAACTTGATAATGATGATGTCATCATTACACCGTTACATAGAGAAGATGTTGCACCAATAGAGATTGATGCTATACATATTGATCTCGGCCCTCTCAGGCCAATTGATAGAGGGGATTTTATTGTTGAAGATGATAGTTCATTTGATGAGGAATATAGTCTTCAAAGTGATGAGGGTAATAGTATTGATAGTGATGAGGAAGACAGCTATGATAGTGCTAAGGACAACGACTTTGATCACTAAGCAATATGCCAAAAACACTTAGAAATTGATTTATACAAATTGGTAAACGTTTTACATATAATGTTTATATTTAGTTATGATTGATATAGTAAATGATGTCTGTTTTTTTAATTTGCAGATGAGTTTCATTTCAAGGAGAAAATTATTGCTACAGACTCGATCCAATGCTCACAGCCAATATGCTCCTAAGGCTTCTTCTGCTCATCCTAAAACAGCTTGTGGGTCTGGGACTCAGCCTCAACCTACCAAAAGGTCTTGTACTGCTCTTGTTGATAGTCGTCCTCAACCTATAAGAAGGCCCTCGCCAACTAAACCTCAACCAACCAAAAGATCTTGTACTTCTCTTGTTGATAGTCAGCCTCAACCTACAAGAAGGCCCTCCCCGACTCAACCTCAACCGACCAAAAGGTCTTGTAATACTCTTGTTGATAGTCAGCCTCAACCTACAAGAAGGCCTCCGCCAACTCAGCGTCAACCTATAGGAAGGCCCCCCCGACTCAACCTCAACCTACAAGAAGGCCTTCTCCACCTCGGACTGAATGTACAAGGGAGGCTTCTTCTCCACCAATGCAGTCTCCCTCTCAACCTATGAGGGCTAGTTGTCGTTCACGCAACCGTAGGCTGCCTATTACTGCAACCTCCTCATCAGTTGGTAATAAAATCAATTCATGTTTACTTATTATTTGCATTTTTAGAACAGTTAAATGACTAATGGTAAAGTTGCAGATGATGAGAGGATTGACTCAACCACGGGTGGAAATGAATCTAATGGTAGGTTGTAGAAAGTACAACCCAATTTAGTCTTTTGTAATGATTTTTTTTTGTTCACTTTAGGAAGGTGTGCTAAGACTAAGTATGATTGTATTTATGTCTTCTTATTGTACAATGATAGGTTCTGGTCGTCTTCCAACTCAAGCAGATGTAGAGCACCCAATTCCTAAACCGGGAGTTAGGGGGGCATGTGCGGCAATCAAGACAAATCGGATTGTTCGCACCACCTTGGAAAAGATTCATGTTGAATTTGATCCTCTGTTTAATAGACCTGTGAGTCAGCGGATTTCGAGCTTGCTGTCCCATGACCTTGGAGCAATTATCCGAAGGAATTGTACCATGAATAAAGCATATTGGACCGACATTGAGGAAAATGATAGGAGTGCCCTTATGAATGAGATCACCGTGAGTAAATTACTTGTCATCCACTTCAATTTTCATTACTTGTGCATTTAGGTTTTTGAATAATTGGGTTTCCTTACTCTTTATTTAGTTTGTTTCTCTTCAACAAACATTTTATATTTGAATTATATTTTATTTTGGTTCACAGTTTTTGCTGATACTTTATGTAGAAAATCTTCTATTTGCACAAAACATATCGTTGACACTTTTTCAAATTGGTTGTAGCTTAACTTTGACATAGACTTGAAAGATCCAAAGAGTGAAAAATATGTCAATGATGTCATGGCTAGGAGGTTTAGAGACTTCAAGCATGAGTTACACAAGTACTTTCAGCTTTTCCCAACAGTTGAGGAAGCGTTGGCCAACCCACCATTGGAGATGGTACTTAGAGACGCTCAAGACCAATGGGCATTTATGTGTGGCCATTTTCAGACACCGAAGTTTTTGGTAGTTTTATTATTTTGCAAAATTATACAGAAAAAATCTCTCTTAATGCTAACGAATTCATTAGTCATCCAACTGTGCAGAAAGCATCTAAGGCGAATATAGCGAACCGAGCTGAAAAGGAGATAGAGCATCATGCTGGTTCGAAATCTTTCGCACACATAGCAATGGAGTGTGTTAAGGTAATATAGCAGTTTTGTATTAAAGATATTATTTTGTATTGAGCATTAAACTACATTTATTAATTTTTTTATACGCTATTATTCCACATTAGGAGGGTTCAAAATTTGTGGAGATAGACACTTATGGGAAAGCGTATTCTACGAAAACCAACCAATGGACCAATGATAAGGCCAAAGCTAAATATGTAAGTATTTATGTAATTATATGTTTGGTCACTAAGTACACTTGCTGGCATTTCGTTTCAAGTAAAGTGGGCTTGACAAGTATAGTCAAACAGCCTTTTACAATATTGATACTGAAACTGAGTACACTGCTTGGTTTGGTGCATGATTTGTTATCGGTGAGATTTTGCTTGTCTTGATTTGCTATGGGGTTGCCTACTCAAAGTTTTGTTACCGTTCAAATGGATTTTTATTGGTTGTTTGTTTACACTCTCTTTTTTCTTTCAACAAACCCTCATTTTGTGGGTTTTGAATGAGGAAAAGCCTATAAATTTTCATTCGTTAATACAAGTGAGTTTTTTTACACTGCTTGGTTTGCTTGTCTTGATGCAGAATGAGTTTGTTCCAGGCTTTGGTTTGATTATTGGATTTCTGTGATTGGTTGTTTGCTATAGAATTTATCTTTATGCTTTATTTGATTGGTTGTTAGAGAACTTATCTTTATGCTTTATTTGATTGGTTGTGCCCAGATATCATTGGTTGTTAGAGAACTTATCATTCATATATTTGATTGTGAAGGATAATATGAATGGTAAAATTATCATCAGACATTAAGGCAACATGTTTGTATCTTTTCTTAGTGTATCTTCATGCGATATGGTAACATATTTTTTATGTTGATTTCATTTGAAGGATGAAATGATGGACAAAAAGAATAATTATCTCCAAGAGGTAGCGAAGGAATATCCCGAGGGTACTCCATTAGATGAGATACCTATATCTGATACTAATGTTGGCCTTAATATTTTGATGGATGTACTTGGAAAGAAGCCTGGAACACAGATACGTGGATTAGGATATGGACGTGTTTGTGAGGCTGGAAGTTCTCGGTCTTCAACATCCACTCATTACTTACAAAAAGAGGTTGATAATTTGAAAGATGAGTTGACAGCAGCAAAGACAGCTCAAGAGGTAGCTACTAAGGAAGTCGATCATTTGAGAGATGAGTTGACGATAGCAAAAAAGACATCTGACAAGAAAATTGAACATATGCAGTTGTATCTCCAGCAAATAGTACAAAGTATGTCAAAAGTGCCTGGGTTTGAACTACCGCCGATTGATTTGGAAGTACCATCGACTGATGAAGCACACAATGAGGATGATAGTTAACTAGGGTAGTCTTTTTTCGGGTTTATGTATACATTATATATCTAACTTGCACTTGAAAACCTATAACTCTTTTGAATGTATATATTATATTATTATAATGAGTATTAAAATGTTCTACAATTGTTGTATTGTCACTATTCTCCAAATATGGTGTATTGTGGCATTTGGAAGTTGAATCTTTGTAATAATTATTATGTATATTTTTGTTGTGAAATAAACCTTAGACGGCAAATATATTTGTCGGCAGAGAGTAACATTGCGACAAAGATACTTTGTCGCGATAGAGAACCTATCACGACAAACCGAGTTTGCCACCATAGAACATCTGTCCCGACGCATGTATTTGTCGCCATAGGCCTTCTTTCGCGACAAATATATTTGCCAGCTCAACTTTTCTTTCCTGGCGAAAGTGTGTTTGACGGCACAAGGTGACAAATGTTTTGCCGCGAACGATTTGCCGCGAAAAGTCATTCTGTGCCGACAAAAGTTTAAAGTTTGCAGTCATAGACCTTTCGCGGCGAGGCTTTCCTGACGAATGGGGCGACAAATAATTTCGCCGTGATAGAGTTTAGGCGGCAAATTTTGACTTTTGCCGACAAATTGTGTTTGCCGCCTAAGATAACTTTTTTACTAGTGACTACTTATTATAATTATTCACATCTCTCACACACTTGGATCCAATTAGTATATATCCAACCCCACTACATCGCTGGAAATTAATTAATGTCATCACACATTTCATGCCCTGGTTAGTATATATAGTTCTGTGCTTTCTGGGAGTAGGACGTTATGTAATTTTGGATGTGTGACCATGTATCGTACAATATTGTAATCACTTATCTTAATTAGTTATGTTATTCATCAGTAGTATATATAACTTAGTAGTGGTGTAACGGTCACAGTCAAATATTTTTAAGCACATATCTGAATAAGTTAATAACATATATATATATATATACACGTGATGATAATCACATCGCCAATGTACACATGCTAAATATAATCCGTTTGATAATTTGGGAACCACTCGATTGAGTGTACGTATATTAAGAATAAGTGGATGGTGTGTTATTGAAAGGAATATGTGGTAAGTAATAACTATATATATGCACGAAATTATTTGAATTCAATTTACCTTTTTCTTTATTTTTATAAGAACATGAATTAAATAAAAGTATCATATTGGAAATTAAGGTGCACCAGATAACTACCTCTTTGATTGCCAATTTGATCGATTTTTACAATAAAACCTCAACTTTCTTTATATTTTTATTTTTTAGTCGATAGAATCAATAAATTAATTATTATTTTTAGGCTTTTTACTCAAAATGCCCCTTGAACATTAAGTGTAGTCTTAAAATGCATCATGAACATAATTCTTACCCAAGTTGCCCCCTGAACACTTTTTCAATTTCAAAATGCCCCTTGGTCGTCAAATTTCACGCTAATTCGTTATTTGCAGGGGCATAATTGTCCTGACCAAAGAGCACTTGCTGGTCTCATGTCAATTGCGTCAAAGGATTGAAATCTAGTAGTGGGGTTGAGTCTGAGAGCCCAAATATTGAGACCCACCATTTTTGCGGAACTCAGGTGGATGATAAGGTGGCAGTTAAACGATTTGTGGTTGTACGGTGTGGTTATGATTCGTTGAGAAAAAAGGTGTTGAAACAGCAATTGCGAGCAAAGCAGTCGGCTTTAGCTCGTGGTTTTGGTGCTAATGTGAGTGATATGGACATGGGTTGCATTGGTGAGAACCAAAAGGATGAATCTTTTGAACCTCCAATGATAGATTTAGTCCCTCAAGATAGCAGAGATTTGTTGGGAAACAGGGTAGGGAGTAATTGTGTTAATAATCTAGCTCAGTTTATAGTGTCACGTCCCAATCCATTGAATCACGGAGAGGGGAATTTGCGTGTGGAAACCAAGTGTTATAGGTAGTGCTGTTTAGGGAGGTCAGGTGGGGTTTTGTGCGATGTGGTTGGTGTATCTAGCCAATCCGTTTCAGCAACACTGACAGAACCCGCCCCAATCCCCTTGGATCAAGGGCTAAATTCTGCTCCCGTCTAACTTACACATGACACAAAGGCTAAACTGACGTCCAACCTCCATGTGACACGTAAGTAGGATAAGGGAAATTCGGTCTGATAGTCCAAAAGCTTCCGGCCTTCCCAGAGTGCATGAAATCTATTGTGGATCTCGTGTGTGATGTCTCCGTCTCTCTCGACCAACAGCTCGCACCGCTACAACCTGGAGGGTATCGAAAACATGAAAAGACTGTTAGTGGACAAAATAAAATAAAATATAAGTTCAAAAACAGTTTCAGAAAAAACATAATTACATTTTTACCCTCCACGCAAAAATCAATGCATGCATATCAAGTCATGTCATGAAATCATTCATATCAAAACCATCAATGAAAACCATTATTGAAAAACCGGAATCAATTATGTCATTCAAATCCAAGGCCTCAACCCAAAATCACAAATCAATCGCAAAGTACGGGAACTTGGTCCCAAAACTCGTCAAATCCAAATCATCCGGGCCACTGCCCAAAACATCAGAAAACCAGTGAAAAATATCAATTGTACAAGTTTGCTGGATCTCAAGTGTGCCCGAGTCTTTAAACTCAAAACCATGCGTATAGTCAGGCCTTCCTGGGATATCAACTAGTCTTTAAACTCAAAACACAATCAACAGGCCTCAGGGGGGGGGGGGGGGGGGAGGGGGACTACGCCCAAACTACGCATTAAATTAAACACGTAATTCGAGTGTTATGCAATTTAAACCCTTTTTGTGTAGATGTAGTATTGGTAAATAGGGATCGTTCTTAACCGTGGAAATTAGGGAACATTAATAATGTGTTAGTGGGAGATGAATAAAAGAATAATGAATTAAAGAATTAAAGAATAAAGAATTAAAGGAATAAAAGAATAAAAGAATTAAAAGAATAAAAGAATAAAAGAATAAAAGAATAGAAGAATAAAGAAGGGGGGTTTTGAAAAGATTTATAACTAAATTAAAGAAAACACTAATTAAGAATTAAAATGCAAATGCTCATGCTAATTGGAATTTACAAACCATAGAGTAGTTTCATAGACAAAACCCACACTTTTACGTAAGTAATTTCGAATTAACAATCACATTATTTAAACTACTCCTAAAAATAGACTTATTTCTAACATTTTGCTCATAATAAACCAATCACGAAATCTTACCTTCATCATCTCAAATACTTACATATATCTTTCAATATTATATATGCATCAACCATTAATGTGCGTCAAACATCAATATGCTTCAAACATTTACAACATGATTTACCTTAAGTTTATAATTAAATGCACCGACAGCGATCAACATTTAATCTCTTCAATTCTACTCTAAGTGCACCGACAGCGGATAAAACACTTAACATCAAATTGAAGTTTAAGCACTAAAACATATGAAGTAAAAGAAATTGAAAAAGTAAAACACATGGAGATTGCATTCTTACTTACAAATGTTAGAAAGAAAATACCAAGAACAATAGTAAAGAAGAAATGAAAATAACATAAAAATAACATAAATTACGAATAAGAATTAAAAGAAAACTAATTAATAAGAAAATCTACAAGAAGTAAAAATGGTCCCCAAAAATGTCTCTCAAAAGAGAGAAACAAAATAACTAACTAAGAACTAAGAAAGAAATGGAAGAATGAAACTAATTGGGGACTCTCCAAAATACAAGAATTGAATCCCTATTTATAGGTAAAAAAAGCTATCAAAAATAATATAAAAATACAATAAAAAATGTGGTAATGGAATGATGAGTAATAAAGATTTGTGATGATGTTTAGAAGTGGTTTGAGTTGTAAAGTTGCAAAATTGGGTTGGAAAGTGGAAGGAATGTGGCTGGAAATTTGGGTGGAAGCTGTTGGAAAAGAAGGGCTGGAATTCGGCTAGCTGCTGCTGAAAAGAGGGAAAGAAATTCGGCTGGCGCGCGCTAAAAAGTGGGGCTTTGGTTCGGCAGGCGCACGCCGAATCGAATCTGGGCTGCTGGGACGCGGGCTGACGCGCTGGGCTTCGCATGGGCTGGAGAACTGGGCCGCGCGGACTGACGTGATTGGGCTGTGCCGTTCCTTGGGCTGGGCCGTTCCTTGGGCTGCACGGGCTGGACCTGGAGAAAGAAATGGATTTGGGCTCAGGACTTCTTTTTTCTTTTTCTTTTTTCTGTTGGGCTGGGCTGCATTTATTTGGGTTTGGGCTGCACAAATTAATTAATTTAATTAATTTAGAAATATTTCACCGAAATTCGTCCATAATTTATTCGTTATAATTCCGATCGAGACGATTCTTTCGCCAAAATACTCCAAATTACAAACTTTATTTATTTAAATAAAAATAACACAATTAAATTAATTTATCTATTTATTTAATATTTTAATATTAAAAGTCAAGTATAAAGGGTATAAAATAATATAAAATAATGCTTATTTGAGGACCTATTAGGGGGGTATCATAATCGAGTCTTTAAACTAAAAACATATACCGAGTCTTTAAACTCAAAACATATCAATCCAGGGCCCTCCTCCCGTCAATCAATCGAGTCTTTAAACTCAAAACCAGATCCAATGGTTTTTCTTTTCTTTTTCTAGGTCTTTAAACCCAAAACCATTTTTAATCAATAGTGAAAACCATAGAAAATCCACATTCGAATTCGTAACAATGATTCCGTAAGCCAGCATCCGGAACCATCATCCTGAATCCAAATCCAGAATTTCCTTTCCAAGTTTACAAATCGAATCCGAAACATCATTTTCGAAATTCAGTTCCAAAACTGAAATCTCATTTCCTAAATCACATGAACAGGGCTCCAAGCCCGAAATCACTTTTCTGAAATCCATTTCAAATCCGTGAAATCAAATCATATTTCAAATCTCAAAATCAAATTCTCAAATCATAATATAAAGCAAAACCTCGTAAAACGTGCAAATACGTAATAATATCGAAATACGTGCAAAATCGAAAATCATCAAGATTATAATCAAATCATAGAATCACGTATAGAAAACATATAAAAACATATAAAAACATATATGCATGCATCACAAGTTTGAAAGCAAAGTCCACTCACAAACCATTTCATCGGTGCCTCGATACGCGCGCACTTATGCCATTCCCAGCCAATCCACTATCACCGGCTTTCCCGAACCTGTCCAAATCCCATAATAAGGTCACTAACTACTTCATAATGGTCCTACTTAAGCCCCGTATTTTTTCTGAATTTTTAACTATTTTTAATCGAGCCCTAAATCCTTCGGACATCCCGAAACATATCGAGACGATGTCCGATCGACTCGAAACCAGCGCCAAAATTTTTGTTACATCGAATACTTTAAAAGTCATGTTAAAACCATCCTCAAAAGTCGTACCACGCAGCAACACGCGTCGCTTGAAGTGGCTGCGCGTGGGCCTCACGCGCTGGCACTGTTCATCTTCAACCTCTCGTCGAACCGGGTCCAAACCGGTTCGATTCAGGCTGGTCTAGTCGAACCAGTGAACATGATTTTTACTCAATTTTAATCTGTTTTCAGTTCTAATTAGCCTAGTAGTTTCGTCCTTCCATTCTAAATCGAAAACAAGATCAAAATGTGAAAAATAAACACGAGACCTCACATTCCCTTTTAAGAACCAAACCCGTGCTCTGCTGCCATGTTTTCCCATTGATTTTTGCCTCCTCTGGCCTCCAATTCCATTCTTCAAGATTCATAGGATCACCAGAAACAGGTTCCACTCATTAGAATTGAGCTAAACAAGGTAGAATCGAAATCACCATGTTCGAATCCAAGGTTACCTTACACGGGTTCTATGGCCACCGTCTCTTTCCGGCCTCAATTTCCTGCACTTCGAACTCATTTCCCCCTCCAGATCACTCTCTGATCAATTAAAACAGTCATTAGTGGCTTGAACTAAACTTTCAGTTTCGAATTCCAGAATAGGACATACTGTTCTTACCGTTGTTCGACCACCACCGTGTGCGACGACCATCCATGGCACCACCACCGCAACCCACATCGTTAATCCTCTCATTCTTGTTCACATGACTCAGCCAATTAAGGCTAACTGAGGGGGTTTTGAATTCTCACTGTGCTAAGTCTCTGTTTTTCTGTATTTCAACGAACACACACACAACCGTTTAAATTGAACTTAAGACGGTGGCTGAGGGTTCTACCACCTTACAGCAAGGGACAAGTGTCCCAAATCTAGTGGGTCACCATCCCTAGGCAGCCACATGTCACAATTTCACTAGCACAAATCCCAATGCATCAGAATGACCACAATGCCCCCCTAAATAACAAATTACCATTTTCCCCTCTCACCTTTAGAATCATAACTCAATCTTCCGACGTCCGATGCCTACGTGCCGCCTGTCGTTGTACTCAGGGCATCGAGACCTACCTAACGGTCCTCGAAATATGTGGAAAGTCCATGTCGTTTGAAAAGTCAACAAATTGCCCTTATTTAGAAAAATTATCAAAGTACCCTCTAACATCCGAAAGTCATAACTTTTTCCTCGAATGTCGGAATCGGATGTGCCACTTGTCTGTGAACTCGTGACATCCCGAACTACGTCACAATCATCGGTCAGTCCATTTGACCGCCTGAACAAAAAGTTAACATTTGTGTCTATTCCAGGGGTAAAACTATCATTTGCACCGTCCGTCCGAACGCATCCAACTAATCACCGATTACCTTCACTAATCCTTCATTAACCACTAATCTAATCTCGATCTCCGGGACGGGCTGTTACAACACAGTGTGCAAAATCATCCCCTGCTTGTAATGGTTATTGCGATGGCAACCAGCATTAGGGAAACACTAAAATGGCTCGGATCAGTTATACAAATAGAGAGAACGTTATGCCTTGGAAAGCCAATTTAAATTCTGTGAAGAATGGTTCTGATTGTCATTCTTCTGATGATCTCTTGGCTGGAAATGCGGCCGGTGGTAGGTTGTGTGGTGGCTTCAATAGCAATATCCGCAACCATTGATTTGGTGTGAATGATGGTAGAAATCACCGGTGTTATTCATACGTACCATACCATTTGTGGAACCATCATGGGACCAACATAACTGAAATGGGGAACCATCGGACAAAGCATAGAGTTTTAGTAAGGAAATGATACTTGGGCCCTAGGCAAAATTTGAACGTTGCAAAACAAGGGCAGCCTATGAGAGTATTTCATCCGAATTCATGGAGGCATTTTTATGGTTTTTCTGAGCATGCAATGGAAGAAAGGGCGAGAATGATGGATTCTTGGTCAATGACAGACAGTTTCTTGATTGATATCCTATATGGTAATAAGAAACTAAGTAAACAGAATGGCCCTGCACCTACACAACATATTGATTTTACTCCTAAGGAGTCCTATATTGATTATTATGGTGCATTCACTGGTGTGGGGGGATCAATCTCTCCTGAATTCTAATCCGACTTAGAGTTCTCCCCCATCTTTGAGGAATATGAATTTTAACTACCCATCCCAGAAATCGGGATTAGATAAATTGTTAATGACGAATTAGTGAAGTTAAACGGTGATTAGTTGGATTCCTTCGGACGGACTGTGCGAAATGACAATTTTGCCCCTAGAATGGGCAAAAATGTTGACTTTTTGTTCGGGTGGTCAAATGGACCTTGACCGATGACCGTGACGTAGTTCGTGACGTCACGAGTTTATAGACAGGTGGCATGTCCGATTCCGACATTCGTGGGAAAAGTTATGATGTTCGGAAAGTCGAGGGCATTTTCGTAATTAGGTTAAAAAGAGGGAAATTGTTGACTTTTACGTGGCAAACTTTTTTCACGAAACTCGAGGACCATTAGATAGGTCTCGATGTTCTGAGTGCAACGACAGGTAGCACGCCGTCATCGGATGTCAGACGACTTAGTTATGGGTATAGATAAGTGAGTGGTAAAATTGTAATTTGGACATTGGAGGGGGCAAAATGGTCTTTTTGGCACCTTGGGATTGGTGAGCATTCGAATAGGAACAATTAGGCCCGAGAAATTGGATATGTTTGGTTTGAACCATTGGCTAGAGGACACCTAACTAGCCTCTAGTGGCTTCTAGCCAAGTCTCACACACGGTGGGCAATTTTAAATAAGGCTGATCGATCATATGAGAGAAAAACAGAGATTATGAACAAACGTCCATCTTCTGTGTGTGTGAGTTGTGTGAGACCAAGTTGTATTAGTGAAGAGTGATTAAGAAAGGAAGGTGAGGCTGAGGGTTGTGGGAGGCGGTGGTGATGGTTTAATCACGACGGTTGCAGGGGATAGTGACCCTAACTGTGAAACACCCTGTGAGGAAACCAGAGGTGGTTTGTGTTCTCAAAGTCATACAACCCTCAACTCTCAATATTTGATGGTAGTGTTTGAAGGAAAAATGAAGGAGGTCTTGAGGCGACTTTAGTGATGCCACCGTGGAGAGCTGCCGTGGACAGTGGCTGGCAAACCCGACAAGGTAAGATTTAGGTTCAAATTTAGATACTTGTTTTTAGTATCTAATGATGGCTTCTAATGATTGAAACACGATTAGGGAGGTCCTATAGGACGATCAGAACTGAACTGGTGATCAAGGAAGGACGATAAGTGAATTTCCAGGAAACTTGGTTTTCAAAGTCGAATATGGCAAATTTGGTTAGGATCACTAATAAGTGAAATGGTTATTTGGTTGAGGTTTTGGACATCACAAGGACGCTTATGGACGAGGAAATTAGGGACAGTGATGACGGGAGCCATGGAAATAGAGAGGAGGAATTTTGAAGGAAGGAAACTCGATCGGGAAGGTACTTTACAGACTTAATTAGTGAGTTTTGGACCGGTTCGAACCGGGTTCACCTGAGGTCAGGGATGAACAGTGCAGGCGCGTGAGGCCCACACACAGCCCCTTTGGGCGGCGCGTGTGGGCGCATGGCACATAGTTCGAGGAAGGTTCCAACACGACTTTTAAATTATTCAATGTAACAAACATTTTGGCACTAGTTTCGAGTCAATCGGACATCGTCTCGATATGTTTCGGGATGTCCAAATGTTTCGGGATGTCCAAACATTTTGGCACTAGTTAAAAATACGGAAAAATTTTGGGGCTTCAGTATGACCATTGTGAAGTAGTTAGTGACCTTATATTGGGATTTGGACAGGTTCGGGAAAGCTGAGGATAGCGGAATGGCCGGAAACAGCGTAAGTGCGCGCGTATTGAGGCGACGTCGAAATGGTCTGTGAGTGGACTTTGCTTTCAAACTTATGATGCATGCATCTATGTTTTTTATATGTTTTCTATACATGATTCTATGATTTGATTTATAATCTTTATGGTTTACGGTTTTGCACGGTTTTTGAAATATTTACGTAATTGCACGTTTTACGAGATTTCGATTACTATTGTGATTTGATCGTGGTTTTAATGATTTGAATTTTGGATTTGAAATATGATTTGATTTCAAGGATTTGAAATGGGTTTCGGTAAAGTGATTTCGGGCTTGGAGCCTGTTCATGAGATTTCAGTTTTAAAACTGGATTTCGGAAATGAGATTTCGGATATGGTTTTGAAACCTTGAAAGAAAATTCTGGATTTGGGTTCGGGATGATGGTTCCAGATGCCGGCTTATGGAATCATTGTTGCGAATTCGGATGTGGATTTTCTATGGTTTTCACTGTTGATTGAAAAATGGTTTTGGGTTTAAAGACCCGGAAAAAGAAAAACCGTTGGATCTGGTTTTGAGTTTAAAGACTCGGATTGATTGACGGGGGGAGGGCCCTGGATTGATATGTTTTGAGTTTAAAGACTCGGTATATGATACCCACCGAGGCCTGTTTCTAGTGATCCTATGAATCTTGAAGAATGGAATTGGAGGCCAGATGAGGCAAAAATCAATGGGAAAACATGGCAGCAGAGCACGGGGTTTGGTTCTTAAAAGGGAAGGTGAGGTCTCGTGTTTATTTTTCACATTTTGATCTTGTTATTCGATTTAGAATGGAAGGACGAAACTACTAGGCTAATTAGAACTGAAAACAGATTAAAATTCAGTAAAACTCGTGTTCACCGGTTCGACTAGACCGGCCTGAATCGAACCGGTCTGGACCCGATTCAGCGAGAGGTTGAAGATGAACAGTGCCAGCGCGTGAGGCCCACGCGCAGCCACTTCAAGCGACGCGTGTTGGTGCGTGGTACGACTTTTGAGGATGGTTCCAACACAACTTTTAAAGTATTCGATGTAACAAAAATTTTGGCGCTGGTTTCGAGTCGATCGGACATCGTCTCGATATGTTTCGGGATGTCCGAAGGTTTTAGGGCTCGATTAAAAATAGTTAAAAATTCAGAAAAATTACGGGACTTAAGTAGGACCATTGTGAAGTAGTTAGTGACCTTATTATGGGATTTGGACAGGTTTGGGAAAGCCGGTGATAGTGGATTGGCAGGGAACGGCATAAGTGCGCGCGTATCGAGGCACCGATGAAATGGTTTGTGAGTGGACTTTGCTTTCAAACTTGTGATGCATGCATATATGTTTTTATATGTTTTCTATACGTGATTCTATGATTTGATTATAATCTTGATGATTTTCGATTTTGCACGTATTTCGAGATTATTACGTATTTGCACGTTTTACGAGGTTTTGCTTTATATTATGATTTGAGAATTTGATTTTGAGATTTGAAATATGATTTGATTTCACGGATTTGAAATAGATTTCATAAAAGTGATTTCGGGCTTGGAGCCCTGTTCATGTGATTACGGAAATCAGATTCCGGTTTTGGAACTGTATTTCGGAAATGATGTTTTGGATTCGGTTTGTAAACTTGGAAAGGAAATTCTGGATTTGGGTTCGGGATGATGGTTCCGGATGCCGGCTTACGGAATCATTGTTGCGAATTCGAATGTGGATTTTCTATGGTTTTCACTATTGATTAAAAATGGTTTTGGGTTTAAAGACCCGAAAAAAGAAAAGAAAAACCGCTGGATCTGGTTTTGAGTTTAAAGACTTGATTGATTGACGGGAGGAGGGCCCTGGATTGATATGTTTTGAGTTTAAAGACTCGGTATATGTTTTCAGTTTAAAGACTCGATTATGATACCCCCCGAGGCCTGTTGATTGTGTTTTGAGTTTAAAGATTCGTTGATATCTCGGGAAGGCCTAATTATTGCGCATGGTTTTGAGTTTAAAGACTCGGGCGCACTTGAGATCCAGCAAACTTGTATGATTGATATTTTCACTGGTTTTCATAATGTTTTGGGCAGTGGCCCGGCTGATTGGATTTGATGAGTTTTGGGACTGGGTTCCCGTTTTTGAGATTGATTTGTGATTTGAGGCTGAGCCCTGGATTTGAACGGCGGATTTGAGGAAAGAAATGATTTTGGTTTTTCAGTATGGTTTTGGATATGAAATGGTTTTATGGAATGACTTTTATATGCATGCATTGGTTTTTAAATGGAGGGTAAAAATGTAATTGTGCTTTCGGATAACTGTTTTAGAACTTATTATTTATTTTTTGTCCACTCACAGTCTTTTCATGTTTTTCGATACCCTCCAGGTTGTAGCGGTGCGGGCTGTAAATCGAGAGAGACGGAGACATCACACTCGCGAACCATAGTAGAGTCTGCGCGCTCTTGGAAGTCTGGTACTGTTGAACGGTTCGTTTGAAAATCTCTTATCCCACTTACGTGTCACATGGAGGTTGGACGTCAGTTTAACCTTCGTGTCACGCGTAAGTTAGACGGGAGCACGACTTAGCCCTTAATCCTGGGGGATTAAGGGTGGGGCGTGTCATGAATACTCTACAAGATCTCTTAACTGGTTCTGATTTTGGGAGGTGTGAAGGTCCAAATCAATTTTCATATGGAATTTTTCATCGAGTGCTAGGAAATTGTGAGCTTGAGAAGCAAATGAGCCTTATGGATTCTCAGAAAGTTGTTAACACCTCTGTTTTTCCCCCTGAAGTAGGATGTAGCATGGCAATCCGAATGAGTGGTGATAATAAGTTGTCTAATGAAAAATTATTCAACAACACGGTAAGCAATTGTGAAATTATCACTGATGACATACAAGGTTCATCTAGCAGAGTAACATCTTCAGTGAGTGTTTCTTTGCATAATCTTTCACTGTCATCATCCAAAGAAGTGGAAACTCCTCAGTTCTCTTTGCATGCTAGCAGTTATGTGTCTTCTGATTTCTTGCCTGCAGATCTTATGGATGAAGGACTATTTACCCCAGGCCACCAAGTTGATGATAAGAGCAGAGTTGCATCTAATTTTTCGTCCCAAAATTCGTCTAAGAAAGAGAAAGATATTGTGCATGATGATGAGGTTCAACAGGGGGCATTATCCCATTTTGAGAAAGACCTTGCCCGCTCGTTTTTCTCCCTGCTCTGCCCGTTTAATTATGCCCCTTCAATTATCCCATTTTGAGACTTGCAAGTGCTCTTTGGTTAGGACAATTATGCCCCTGCAAATAATGCACCATCGTGAAATTTGACGACCATGGGGCATTTTGAAACTGAAAACGTGTTCGGGGGGCAACTTGGGTCAAAATCATGTTTAGACTGCATTTTGAGACTACGCTCAATGTTTAGGGGGCATTTGGAATAAAAAGCCTTTCTTTTTTTATCAAATTCAAATTCAATTCTTCATGTAAATCAATCGGATTTGAGTGAGTAGTTAGACATGCAAAAAAACTGTACTATATATATAATACATAAAAGATTAATGTGATAAGTCCAAATTTATCCAAAAATTAAAAATGAACATATATATATATATATATATGTATGAGTTCTTTATGCCCTTAAGAAACATGACCTATAATGTGTGGATATATATTAGTCAATTGATTGGCTATTAATCCTCAATAAGATGTGGACTTTTTTAGATGTGGATATATATATATATATATATATCAGTTGTTAAAAATGAATATTAACTTGTGTGGAAAATTGTTCGAATTTATATCATACATTCCAAGTCCGTCTTTAAAAATGAAATTATACGTAGATGTACTTTTGTTATATGCCAAACATTAAAGAGTTGCTAGATAACATAAGAATTTTGGTAGTTGCATTTTGATACCTGATGTGGATTAGAATATGTAGTTTCAAGATAAGAAACTTGTTCTCTTGAATGTGATCATTAGAGAAGAAGAAAGGAGTAAAATCTGAAGCAAAAGTTTCTGGGTTTTTTCAATACACTTCACTATTCTTGAGAAACATACAAACACAAGCTTAAATAGACTCACCCACCTAGTAATTAATGCTACATAAAAAAACTAAAAAGACACATAGATACAATAAAAAAACACATAGAAAATACCATAAGACAACTCATAAACTTAATTAACTTCAACCACCACTTAAGTAGATGATTCTAGATTAATCTACCCATAACCATATTGTAGAGAAGTCTAGATTATTCTCAACAGCCCCCTTTAAGCTAGACTTCTCTTACTCCAATAAGACTCCTTATCTTGACAAGTAGATCATTCTTTAATGACTTCATAAACAAGTCTAATAGTTGGTTCTCACACTTGCAATACTGAACTTCAACTTATTTATTTTTGATAAGCTGACGAATGAAATGGAACTTGATCTTGATGTGCTTACTCTTACTGTGAAACATTGGATTTTTGGATAGGCATATGGCTGATTTGTTGTCAAAAAATAGCATTGTAAGACCTTCTTGATCTTGACCCATTTCTTCAAGGATAGACCTTAGCCACCTTGCATGACAACCTGCTGAAGCAAGAGCAACATATTCAGATTCTATTGTTAAGAGTGCAACGATTGACTGCTTTCTAGAAGACCATGAAACAACACTTGATCCAATGCTAAAAACATAATAGGAAGTTCTTTGTAATCATCCATATCTCCACCAAAATCACTGTCATTGTAGCCTAAGAAAATCTAATTTTCAACACCATAATAATGTAGCCCATAATTGACAGTTCCAGCCACGTATCATAGAATTCTTTTCCCAAGCTCCCAATGAACATCCCTTGGTGACTCCATAAAACGACTAAGAAAGCTGACTGAATATGTAAGGTCTGGTCTTGTTGTATTTAAAAACATGAGGCCACCTACAATGTAAGACCCGTGTCCTGAAGGGAACGATAAATGATCCCACATTCCTAAGAGGGAAATGGTCTGGGAGGGGAATGGTGGTGTACCTTAAAGGTGTAGGCACACACCTATCTAGAACGAAACCTTTTGGGAGCACAGTGGCTTTAGGTTCGATTGGAACTCCGAAGTTAAGCGAGTTGAGGCTTGTGTAATTCCATGATAGGTGACGCCCTAGGAAGTTGAACCGTGAGCTCCCGAAAACAAAACCGTGAGGGCAAGGAGGCCTAAAGCGGAAAATATTGTGTTAGAGTTGGGTCCTGACCAAGGAGTGTCGGGTCCTGACAGAATGGTATTAGAGCCAGACCCTGACCAGGAAGTGTTCCAGCGAGGACGCTGGGACCTCAGAGGGTGGATTGTAAGATCCGTGTCCTGGAAGGAACTGTGAATGATCCAACATTCCTGTTAGGGGAATGGTCTGGGAGGGGAATGGTGGTGTGCCTTAAAGGTGTAGGCACACACCTATCTAGCATGAGGCCTTTTGGGAGCTCAGTGGCTTTGGGTTTGATTGGAACTCCAAAGTTAAGCGAGTTAAGGTTGGTGCAATTTCATGATGGGTGATGCCTTGAGAAGTTGCACCGCGAGCTCCCGAAAACAAAACCGTGAGGGCGAGGAGGCCCAAAGAAGACAATATTGTGCTAGAGTCGGGTCCTAACCGAGGAGGGTCGAGTCTTAACAGAAGTTCCCTCCAAGACACGGACTGTTCTCGCAAGATGTCATCAATGAACACAATCACAAACTTGTCCAGATATGCTCGGAATACCCGATTCATCAAATCCACTTTGAGTCCTGGGTAGTTTAAATATAAAATCCATAGTGATATGATCCCAAACCTCTCGTAAGACCACTAGGAACTAGTCCCAATCATTAGAACCAATCAACAGCCATCAAAAACCAACTTCCCTTCACGAATCACCAGCAAAGGATGAGGTTTGAGGGTTGATGTATGGGATGGGGTTCACAGTTTATAGGTTTTTCCACCGTTTTTGGAACAATGAAGAAGATGATCGAATCAGATGGGTGACCCCCTGGGAAGTTGCACCATGAGCTCCCGAAAACACAACTGTGAGGGTAAGGGCAAGGAGGTCCAAAGCGGACAATATCGTGCTAGATGAGTCGGGTCCTGACTGACGAGAGTCGGGTCCTGACTGACGAGAGTCGGGTCCTGACCAACGAGGGTCGGGTCCTGACAGAATGGTATCAGAGCCAAACCCCGACCGGGAAGTGTACTAGCGAGGACGTTGGGCCCTAAGCGGGGTGGATTATAAGACCCGTGTCTTGGAAGGAACGGTGAACGATCCCACATTCCTGCGAGGAAAATTGTCTGGGAGGGTAATGGTGATGTGCTTTAAAGGTGTAGGCACACACCTATCTACCAAGAGGCCTTTTGGGAGCTCAATGGCTTTGGGTTCGATTGGAACTCCAAAGTTAAGCGAGTTGAGGCTGCTGCAATTCCATGATGGGTGACACCCTGAGAAGTTGCATCGTGAGCTCCCAAAAACAAAATCGTGAGGGCGAGGAGGCCCAAAGCGGACAATATCGTGCTAGAGTCGGGTCCTGACCGAGGAGGGTCGGGTCCTGACAGAAGTTCCCTCTAAGACACAGGTTATTCTAACAAGATGTCATCAATGAACACAATCACGAACTTGTCCAGATATGTTCAGAATACCCGATTCATCAAAACCACTTTATGTCCTGGGTAGTTTAAATACAAAATCCATAGTGATATGATCCCAAACCTCTCGTAAGACCACCAGGAACCAGTCCCAATCGTTAGAACCGATCAAAAACCATCAAAAACCAACTTCTTTTCACGCACCAGCAAAGGATGAGGTTTGAAGGTTTATGTATGAGATGGGGTTCACGGTTTATGGGTTTTCCACAGGTTTTGGAACAATGAAGAAGATGATCGAATCAGATGCGTGACCCCCTGGCAAGTTGCACCGTGAGCTCCCAGAAACAAAACCGTGTGGGCAAGGGCAAGGAGGCCTAAAGCAAACAATATCGTGCTAGATGAGTCGGATTCTGACCGAGGAGGATCGGGTCCTGACATAATAGTTTCAGAGTCAGACCCCGACCGGGAAGTGTGCTAGCTAAGACGCTGGGTCCTAACGGGGGTGGATTCTAAGACCCGTGTCCTGAAGGGAAAGGTGAACGATCCCACATTCCTACGAGAGGAATGGTATGGGAGGGAAATGTGATAGGTCATTAATTAAGCATTATTTTATATTATTTTATACCATTTATACTTGAATTTTAATATTAAATTAATAAATAATTAGATAAAATAATATATTTTGTGATTTTTTTATTAAAATAAATAAAGCTTGTATTTTGGAACGTTTTGGCGAAAGAATCATCCCGATTGGAAATATAACGAAAGAAATTATGGACGAAATTCGATTGAATTATATATTAATTATTATTAATTTTGTACGCCCAAATTCATATTTAATTTGAGCCCATTTTTTGTTTATTGTGCAGCCCAGTTTATGAAGCAGCTCAGCCCAAATGCCAGCCCAAGCCCGCGAGCCCACTCTGGTCAAGCTTTCACGCAGCCCAATCACTCGGCCCAGTTCCCATGGAGGCCAGCCCATAAGCGTCGCAGGCCCAGAAAGCCCAGGCCTGCGTCAAAATCCCAATTTCTAGCTTCAGAGACGGTCGGAGCGCGCCTGCTGAGCCGCCTTCCTCCCTTTCGGCGCGCGTGTCCCGAATCTCACTGCCTCCCTCAGCACGCGTGCGCCGAGTCTCACCTGCGCCTATCAGCTGCTCCTCACCAACTCTCCACCCACTTTGTCAGCCGCCTGCCACCGAATTTTGACTTGTCTTTTCAGCTGGTCACTGCTGATTCTGAGCCCAGCTACACAACCCACTCCGACCCACTCTTTTGTACAACAACCTGCCCCAAATTATGCAACTTTCCATCACCAAATCAGCTCCAAACGATGCCTAACTTCATCATTAATCATCATTATTCATCATTTCATTTTTATTTATTTTTCATTGTAATTTTTATTTACTTTATTTTATTTTTTTAGTAGCTTTTTCCCTCCTATAAATAGGGGTTCAATTCACTTGTTTTGAGACTTTGTTTGGAGAGAGAGCTCCAAAACACAAATTGTATTCTTTCTTTAGAAATATCAAGACTAGTATTTCCGTTGCAATTCTAGAGTTTAAGTTCGCATTCTCGTGATTATTCCTCCATCTTCATAAGGTTTCTTCTGCTGTCAGAAAATCTTATGAATAACATTTCATTTTTTTTTATCCATTTTCGGAATCACAAGCTTTCTTGGATTCCGAAAGTGGAACTTGTTCTTTTCCTTGCTTAAACTCTCATTGTTGTTTCGGTTTTATTTTCTTTGATTCAATATTTTTGTGGGTATTTTCTTTCTAACTTTTGTTGACAAGAATATCATTATAATATGTTCTACTTTTCAAACTTCATTTACTTCATACATTTGAGTGCTTAAGCTTCAATTTTATGCGAAGTGTTTATGACCGATGTTCGGTGCACTTAGTAGAAAGTTGAAGAGATTTAAATGTTTGACACACATTCAAATTATAAATATTAGGTTAATCATAAAAAAAAATGTATGCATGAGTGAAATGGTGAAAGTAGAATTATGTAATATGTTCAATTTTGCAATTGTTAGAGCGTTGGTAGAATTTGTGTTTAAAGAAAGTCCACTTGTATATATATTAAAATAGGAATAGAATTAGTTTATTTATGTTTTTACTTGTTTTGTATGATCACAATCCCTAAAAAAAACCCCTTCTTTATTCTTTTATCGTTTTATTCTTTTATTCTTTATTTCATTAATTCATTGATTCTCTTATTTATTAATTCTTTCATTCTTTTATTCTCTAATTCTTTAATTCTTTGTTATTTAATTATTTAATTATTTGATTATTTAATTATTTAATTTTTCAATTCATTATTCTTTGATTATTCATTATTCTATTTAACTAACATATTATTAATATTCCCTAATTTCTCCGGTTAAGAACGATCCCTATTTGCCAATACTATAACTACACAAAAAGGGTTTAAATTGCATAATACTCAAATTACGTGTTTAATTTAATGCCTAGTTTGGGCGTTATCAGAATGGTGGTATGCTTTAAAGGTGTAGGCACACACCTATCTAGCACGAGGCCTTTTGGGAGCTCAATGACTTTGGGTTCGATTAGAAATATAAAGTTAAGCAAGTTAAGGCTAGTGCAATTCCATGATGGGTGAAGCCCTAGGAAGTTGCACCGTGAGCTCCCGAAAACAAAACCGTGAGGGCGAGGAGGTTCCAAAGTGGACAATATCGTGCTAGAGTCGGGTTCATAAAATGGTTTTGAAAAAGTAAAACTGGGCCTGAGACCCATTTGGATTTGGTTTTGACTCGGGCATAAGACCCTATTGATGACCTACGGGTCTGAGTCGTGGTCGCGACGGGTGCTATGTGCACGGCGACGGACGATATGACGCTCGCCTCTGGATTAGGATGTGTTCCTTCCGGAGAGGCCCCGATGCACGTCCCGTTGTCGAGCAGCCACTGGAGGCTCGACTTCGGAGTGCTGACGGTTTCGAGGATCGATCGGTGACGTGTGCGCCATGGTCTCGAGATGGTCGCGGAAGTGATGTGTTCACGGTGTCATACCAAGATTGAGAGCGGTTCTGGATTGATGGTTGTACGCATCACTATGATCGAAATCGTGACTGAACCTGAGATATCAGGCTCGATGCCCAATTGATTTTAGTTCGGGCTCGATGCCCAGTTGTTGTGAAATCGGGCTAGAGGCCCTGTTGAGTCCTATGTTCGGGCTGGAGGCCCAGTTGCTTTATGTTATCGAACGTGAGTCCCATTTTTATGGTTTGCTATACGAGTATGTATATACCCTCCTTACGAGATGATTGATTGGTCTCCTCCAGACGTCGACCTGGAGAGTCACAATCCATAGACCAGAGTGTGTATCCCCATAGGGATCCCGTTCCAGGAGTGGGTGTTATGATGTGGACCAAGACCTGATTCCGAAGAGTTGATCAGACTAGGTCCGAAGATAGAGCCTCCCAGATGGAGAATTCCTGGGAGAAGACTCGGAGTGAGACCCCGAGTAGTATGCATACTTATATATATAAAGACATCGTGACTATATCTGGGATGTGTTCCCTAGGGGCTGTGTGCCCCGAGTTGGCATCTTCTCCGGAAGTGCCTAGGATGGGTTATATATGTATATATGTATATGTGTATGAGATTTCACTGAGATGGCGTTGGGCTGAGACCCACGCGTATTGGTTTTGGGCTGAGACCCTTATGAGATGGTTTTGGGACGAGTTCCCACGTGTTTTGGTTTGGGTGGAGGTCCCATGTATTTGATTGACAGATTTCGGGCCAAGGCCCAAATGGTTTGATGGTTCATGAAGGTTTATGGGAACCGGGCATGAACCCTAGAAATGGTTTTTGAATGCATGCATATGTTTTTAATGAAAGGCATAAAGGTCTTTTATGAAATGTTTTATAAATATTTTTTTTGTCCATTCACAGCTTTTGTGTTTTGAATGCCCTTCAGGTTGATCGCGGATGCGGCTGTAGCAGAGACGAGACATTCACATTCCTCCTCCGGATCCTGGCGCACTCTAATAGCCCCGGTTGGGCAAAGGATGGAAATATCCCTGGTCTGACACTTCGTGTCAGACGAGAGTAGGCACATCTCACACTAATCCCGAGGGATTTGAGACGGGTCCTGTCAACCTTCATCATCAACCTCATCATCATCGAATAGCAAGGAAGAAGTAATTCAAAGAAAGCCAAGGAGGTCAGCTAGGCACCATCAACCATCTACAAGGTATCCAACGAGTGAATATGTTATGGTTACTAGTGATGGGGCAAACATTGCTCTATTTGTAGATGCAGACCCAATTACCTTTGAAGAAGCTTCAAAGGATGATAAATGTAACGACCCGTCCCAATATCGGGATTAGCTTAGTGACTAGTGACGGATTAGTATGTTAATCGGTGCTTAGTTGGCTACTTTTGGACAGTTAGCGCATAATGACAGTTTTGCCCCTAGAATGGGCAAAATGTTGACTTTTAGTTCGAACGGTCAATTGGGCATTGACCGATGACCGTGACGTATTTTGGGACGTCACGAGTCCATAGACAGGTGGCACGCCCGATTCCAACATCCGTGGAGGAAGTTATGATGTTCGGAAGGTTAAGAGCATTACCGTAATTTGGTTAAAAATAGAGGCAAAATGTTGACTTTTGCTGGTCCCTTAGTTTTCACGTAGACCGAGGACCGTTAGATAGGTCTCGACGTCCTGAGTACAACGACAGGCGGCACACTATCATCGGACGTCAGACGGTTAAGTTGTGATTCTAGGAAGTTAGAGGGTAAAATGGTAAATTGGACATTGTAAGGGCATTTTAGTCTTTTCACACTTGGGCCAATCAGATAAGGCCATTTGGGGAAGTATGATTGGATATTTTCACCTGAGTCCATAGGATGATGGACACGTGGGGGACTCCTAGAGGGTTCTAGTGGTGTGTGCGTGAACGGCTACATATTGCACAGCTGCTAATCGTTCCTTTGTTCACAGAGAGGGAAAAACAGGGAGAGTGAGACCGTGAAAATTATTGATTGATTTCCAGTATTTGAAGACTTTGGGCTTGAGTGGGTGATCAAGGACGGTTGGGTGAGTGTGTAATCGTGGTATAGTGAAGGTTGGACGGTGATTGTGTGTGGACAGTAAGCTGAAATTCAGGGAAACAGAGACGGTGTCGAGGATCGTGGTGCAACCACAACTGATCAAATCGATCCAAACAAGTTCGAGAGGGTGCTAGGAGGGCTTAGAACAGCCTTGTGAACCCAGAGGAACATGGCGGCGAGCACGGCGGAGGCCAGAACACGGGTAAGCTTTCAATATCCTCTGTTTTCCCAGTTTGATTCAAAATGAAAGTCGTGAAGTTTAGAGGGGCGTCAAAGTATTCTAGTGATCCTATTAGCTCTAGGAAGGTGTGAGGAACCTTAGGGATCGACCTAGAGCCCTGCGGTGGCCATTGGTGGCCGGAGACAGAAACTTTAATTTTCTGGGTTTTCTTCGAGCTTTGGACGGTAGGATTTTGTATTGTTTGTCACGAATTAATTAATGGAATCGATTACCTAGACAAGGACGAAGCTGAAGGGGTTGATTGGACTGAAAACGGATGGAAAACGGCGAAGAACCGCCCTAGCCGGTTCAGACCAGTCGACGGCTGAGGAAGACGATGAACAGTGTTTCACTATAGTGGCGCGTGAGGGCGCGTGGGGCAGAGTCCGGGGAAGTGTCCAACATGGTTTTTACTCTAATCGATGTAACGAACATTTTAGGACAAGTTTCGAGTCGATCGGACATCGTCTCGGGTTAGTTCTGAGTGACCGAAGGTTTTAGGGCTCGGTTAAAAATAGTTAAAAATACGGGAAAATTATGGGGCTTTAGTATGACCTTTGTGAAGTAGTTAGTGACCTTGATATGGGATTTGGGCAGGTTCGGAAAAGCTGAGGATAGCGAAATGACCGGGAACGGCGTAAGTGCACGCGTATCGAGGCGACGTCGGGATGGTCTGTGAGTGGACTTTGCTTTCTAACTTATGATGTATGCATATATGTTTTAATATGTTTTCATACGTGATTCCATGATTTACTTTATGATCTTAATGGTTTATGGTTTTGCACGAATTTCGAGGTATTTACGAAAATGCACGTTTTACGAGATTTCGATCAAATTTGTGATTTGAACCTGGTATTAATGATTTGATTTCGGGGTTTGAAATATGATTTAATATCAATGATTTAAGATGGATTTTGCAAAAGTGTTTTAGGGCTTGAAGCCCATATCAGAAAGTGGTTTTAAGAAAAAGGATTTCGGGTTTTGGAATCGGATTTCTGGATGACGATTCGGAATTCGGATTGGAACTTGAAATGGATTTTCGGGTTTGGGTTCGGAATGGTTATTCCGGATGCTGGCTTACGGAATGATGGTTTCGGACTCGGATTTGGAAATGGATATGGACATGAGTTCTGGGTTTGAATTCGGGATCTTGATGAGATTGCGGATTCGGATTCGGAAATGGAAAATAGTTTTCAAATGGTTTTGGATTGGATTTGCTGGATCTGGTTATTGGGTTTAAAGACCCGGATTATGATTATGACGGGGGACGGGCCCAGATTGAGTTTAAAGACTCGAGAATTTAAAGACTCGGATATTGATATTTCCCCCGTAGGCCTATTGAGTTTAAAGACTCGGGAGTTTAAAAACTCGGATTATATTGAGGCCTGGATTGAGTTTAAAGACTCGGGAGTTTAAAGACTCGGATAAATCCAGCAGGTTCGATGGATGGAAATGTGGTTTCAAATGTGTTTTGGTTTTCATTGAGACTTGATGATGATGGTTTTGGACCGAGGCCCGGGAATTGAGAAAAGGAAACTACTTGGTTTTCTTACATGGTTTTATGACATGAATTTGATATGCATGCATTGGTTTTTGAACGGAGGGTATAAATGTACTTGTTTATTGAACTGTTTTGAACTTATTATTTATTTTCGTCCACTCACAGTCTTTTCGTGTTTTCGATACCCTCCGGGTTGTTGCGGCACGGGCTGTTGGTCGAGAGAGACGGAGACATCACACCTGCAATCCACAGTAGTTCGGTATACTCTGGGAAGACCGATACCTTTTCGGATGGTTGGTTCGAGAATCCCTTGTCCGACTTATGTGTCACATGAAGGTTGAACGCCAGTTTAGCCTTTGTGTCATGCATAAGTTAGACGGGATCGAGATTTAGCCCTTAATCCCGGGGGATTAGGGGTGGGTCCTACAATAAATGGATGAAGGCAATGGATCAAGAGATTGATTCCATGAAGAAGAACAAAACATGAGAATTGGTTGATCTTCCTAAAGGAAAGAAACCATAGGAGTGAAACGGGTGTACAAAATTAAATTGAATACGCAAGCAAAAGTAGATAAGTAAAAAGCTCGCTTAGTAGCTAAAGGCTACAAGAAAAATCATGAAATTGACTACAATGAAGTCTTTGCTCCAGTGGCACGCTTCGATACAATTCAAATGTTGTTAGCTCTTGCTGCCAAAAATCATTGGAAAGTCTTTCAAATGGATATGAAATCAACATCTTGCAACGGATTTTGGAAGAAGAAGTTTATGTGACTCAACCTCCTAGTTATGTGCAAAAAAATGAAGAAACAATTTTGTGCAGATTGAAGAAAGCTTTATACGGATTAAAGCAAGCTCTAAAAGCTTGGCATACTCGGATGAATGCATTCTTCCAAGAGTATGAGTTTCAAAAATGCCCATACGAACACATTCTTTACACTAAGAAAGGCTCTCAAGGTGGGATTCTGATTGTTTGTTTATATGTGGATGATTTAATATTCACTGGAAGTAATGCTCAAACGTGTGAAAATTTCAAGCTGAATATGTCACAAATATTTGAGACGACAGACCTTGGATTGCTTCATTTCTTTCTTGGAATTAAAGTAAAATAAGATGCAAATGGAATTTGTATTTCTCAAAAGAAATATGCTAAAGGGCTACGGAAGAGATTCGGGTATGAAGATGCAAAATCAATTGGTACACCAATTGAAGTTGGGTTGAAGTGGGAAAGAAAGTTGGAGTAAATATGGTGGATCAAACTCTCTTTCGAAGCTTTATATGTCAGGACTCGACCCTCCGTATAAGCGCGTATAAGCACATATAAAACCCGAAAACCTCGAAGTACGTGCCCATACGTAAACACACACCAAAATGGACTCAAGGCTTCACAAAACATACATTAAAAAATATATAAAACATTTATGCATGCATCGATTTCAGAAAGAAAGTCCACTCACAGACCGTCTGCGATGCCGCCTCGATACGCGTGCAATATGGCTCTCCTGGGTTAATTGTCGTCACCGGAACTTCCAAACCTGTCCAAATCACTTTAGAGAGTTACTAACTACTTAATTAAACCCTCACTAAAGGCCCCTAATTTTTCGGGATTTTTAACTATTTTTAAACGCCACCAAAACCTTCGAACAGCCCGAACTATATCGAGGCAATGACCGATAGACTCGAAACCAGTCCCAAAATGTTCGTTACATCGAATAGATAATTTCACATGTTGGAACCACCCCCAAATTCTTCCTCACGTGCCCATACGAGCCGCCTGAAGTGGTTGCGCGTTGGAGCAACGGGCTAATGCTACAGTGCTACAGTGCTTCTTCAAACTCGGTTAGGCTGATCTGAACCGGTCGGCCCGGCTTTCTCTTCAACTTGAACCGACGTGACCGGTCCAGGCTCCTACACGGTCCATTTTTCATCATTTTCTTCCCTAATCGATCTTATCCTTCCTAACTCGATCCTAGGAACCGAACCCAATAAACCAAAACTCCTAAAACCTCCAAAACCCGACCGGTCCAACTTTGTTCTCACGGTCCAGTTTTCCAAATTCCTCCCCATGGTTTCTCAACCTCCAACCTCCCTCAAAAAAATCCTAACACAACCCTTGTAACCTATTTAACTCAAACAATCAATTAAAAACGTCCATAACGATTAGAATTGAAAAATGGGAAAATCGGTTAAAACCGATACCTTGGTTGGGTTCCTCCTCCGTCGTCCACGGCGGCGCTGTTCCTAGGCGGCCACCACCTTGCCCAGTCCTCCTCTCTCTCTCTCTTAGGTCTCACCAAAGATCAAAGGGTTGAAGGGTTTGGATTGGATTGAATATGGTTGATCGGTTTGGTTGGGAGAAATGAGGAAATTGGTCGGTGAAGGAAAATGGGATATGTATGAGTTGGTTTGGATAGCCAATGGATGGGTGACACTTGTCACTCATCCATTGGGCTTGTCCAATAATATCTGGGCCCCACTTGCTGCCAAACAGTTCTTGTCTCGTAAAACGTGCAATAGTACGTTCAAATTTTCGTGAACCGTAACTTCTCCGTCGAACGTCCGAATTCGACGTGCCGCCTGTCTACGAATTCATATCGTTCTGATCTACGTAACGGTCATCGGCCATCAGCCATCTGACCTCCCGGGTCAAAAGTCAACTATTGGCGCCCCTATTCAACCAATTTTCCAAAATGCCCCTGATCTTCCGATCGTTACAACTTATTCCACGGATATCGGAATCAGATGTACCACCTGTTTATGAACTCGTGACGTTCTGAACTACGTCACAATCATTAGCCAAAGTCCATTTGACCGTTCGAACAAAAAGTCAACGTTTTGCCCATTTTAGGGGCAAAATCGTCATTTCGCCCTGCTCGTTCGTTAATCCTCGTCTAATCCCCGATTAGTCTCGCTAATCCATCATTAATCCTTAATTAATCCCGCTAATTCGAGATGGGTCGTTAAAAAGGCTCTAGTGGTGCCAATGATGTTGGTGAAAGAGAGGACAAATCTGAATCTTCAAACTAAATTTCCATCAAAATGGAATTCTGTTTTTCAACTTAACTCCAATCTCATGTTTCTTCATCATTAAACTTTACAACATGACTAACAATAATCTTGTTAGTTAATGGATTAAACAGCTTGTAGGCTATTGTTTTTTTTTTGGTACCCAACAAGAATGCATTTTTTTGACTTGTCATCCAATTTCCTCCTTGTTTCATCAGGAACATGAGAATAAGCTATGCTGTCAAATATTCTCAAATGGCTAATGCAACACTTAAGGCCACTCCAAGCTTCTTGAGGTGTCTTGTCTCCAACACTCTTGTATGATGAACGATTCAAGAGGTAGACAACACATGCTACTAGTTCAGCGCAAAAGCTATTTGGCATAGTGTTTGCCTTTAACATACTTCATGCCAATTCCATGATAGTTATATTTTCCTTTCGGAAAATCCATTTTTCTATGGGGTGTACCTCACTGTAAATTCATGCCTGGTCCCTTTTTTTTCAAGAAACTTTCAAACTCAAT
This sequence comes from Prinsepia uniflora, assembly GCA_032719365.1. Lineage (NCBI taxonomy): Eukaryota > Viridiplantae > Streptophyta > Magnoliopsida > Rosales > Rosaceae > Prinsepia > Prinsepia uniflora. The sequence goes on along the minus strand of CM064874.1, from coordinate 51,639,009 downwards.
TGATGCAAATTCACCACCTTGATCAGACCGTAAGGTTTTCAAAGAAATCCACTTTGTTTCTCAACTAGAGCTTTGAAAATCTTGAAATAATCAAACACCTCAGATTTTTGTTTGAGAAAATAAACCCATGTCTTTCTACTATAATCATCAATGAATGTGAGAAAATAGCGATTACCACCACTTGATGTTGTATTCATAGGTTGGCAACATCTGAGTGCACTAGCTCAAGTGGATGGGGTGCTCTCCAAGCTGCTCCGGTAGGGAATGAATTCCTTTGATGCTTTCCAAGTACACAGTCTTCACAAACTTCTTTTTTATGTTCAATCGTTGGTAGTCTTCCCACCATATGATGCCTTCTCATCAAAGATAAACTGCTGAAACTCAAATGGTCATAACGAAGATGCCATAACCATGTGGTGTTCTTGATAAGTGCACTTAAATAAGAAAATGAAGCATACTTTTTGTTCAATGAGAACATATTATCTCTTGACATCTGCACCTTTGTATTAGAGAGAAGTTTTTGTCTCTAATTATACACTGATCTCCCTTAAAGTGAATATCATGGCCTTTTTGAAAAAGTTGTCCAATACTTAGAAAGTTGTAGTTCAAACCTAGAACATACAACACATTGGCAATCCTTTTTTGTTCTACTGTCTTTGAGAGAACTAGTATATCTCCACATCCTAGAGCTGCTAGCTTTCCACCATCACCAATCTTTACATCTGAAGCAATCTCATGATTAAAATTAACAAAGACTTTCTTGTTACGTGTCATATGGTTGCTGCAACCACTATCAAGGAACCATTTTTCTGCACTCTCATCTCCCTCCATAGCAAAGCACACGCTAGTAGAAGGTTATCTACATTCCCAATGTTTCATGTACACAGCTTGATTTAGCTCCTCCGTTTTTTTTATTTCTGCAAGTTGTCTTGGTATGTCCATATTGTTTGTAATTATAGCACTGAATACTAGGAAGGAATGAACCTTGGCCTATACCTCTTCCATTTCCTCTTCCATGTCCTTTTCCTCTGATTTTTCCAGAAACATGGTTATTTGAAGGATATTCAAAACTGCTTTCTTTTTGGTCATTGGAACCGTCACGACTTTGAAAGCTTCTTTCACGTCCATGACCAAATCCACATCTTCCTCTTCTAGAACTCTCTCTAAAAGTAACTTGGGATTGAAAAGCTTGCACTATGGAACTCAAATCAAATTGCTTCAAACGCAGCTCATGGGATTGAAAAGACCCCATCAAGCTATCAAGTTACAAAATAAAAAAACTTTGAATTCTTCAATAGCCACCACAATGTATTCGAACTTACGAGAAATGCTTCGTAGAATTTTTTTCTATAACTCTTTGATCTTCAATATTCTCTCCATTTATTCTCAATTGATTGATAAGAGAAATAACACGATTGAAATAATCTGCAACAGATTCCGACTCTTTCATACATATCATGTCAAACTCACCTCTTGGAGTTTGTAATCTGACCATCTTCACCTTTTCTTCTCTTTTGTATGTTGCATAAAGAGTGTCCCATGCTTGTTTTCGCTGCCTATTCTGAAGAAATTCTTTCAAAAATAACTTCATCCATGGCTTGAAAGATGAAGGACAGAGCCTTCTTGTCTTTCTTATGATTCTCTTTTACCTCGATGAGTTGTTGTTGAGTAAAGTCTGCTTGATTTTTTGGTTTCACAAAGCCATTTTCAACAACTTCCTAGAAATCTTGGGCACCATACAGAACATTCATTTGCATGCTCCATTAATTACAGTTTTTCCCTTAAACTTTGGCAACTAGGGATGCAACATATTGTTTGAAGCCATGGATTTGAATTAAACTCTGATACAACTATGATGTGGATTAGAGCGTAGTTTGAAGATAAGAAACTTGTTCTCTCAAGTGTGATAATTAGAGAAAAATAAATAAGTAAAATCTGAATCAAAAGTTTCTGGTTTTCTTCAATACACTTCAGTACGCTTGAGCAACATATAAACACTAGCTTAAATAGACTCACCCACCCATGGATGAAAATATCGGAAATTTCGTTTGAAATTTCGCCGAAATGTAGGAAAATTCGGTCGGCGACACCTAGAGGGGGGTTTGAAGGAAATTGACCGAAATTTCGCCACTTTTTCTTATTTTAAGCCCATAGATCTCTTTATGTGATTAAAACGATCGAGATAGGGTGTTAACTAGTTAAACTTGGATGTAAAAATAAGGATTTTGAGCCAAGTCATGTTGTCAGGTCCGAAAATCCGAATCGCACCCGGCTCGAGGAAGAAGACGACCCTATGCAGGCGTGTGGCCACCACGAGCAGAGGCCGTCACTGACGCGTGGTGACCTGTGCGGGGTCCGTTCGTTGTCCGTTCAACAAGAAATTTTTTTATTTTTTATTTGGAGTTTAATCGTACAACCTTTTAAGTCAATTGGATACCATATGTGTATATTTTTGAATATCCAATATAATATGTTTTATATTTAAATTAGTATTTGATATAAAAAAAAATTGGGAATATAAATATAAGGTTAATTTTAATATTAATGGATTTTAGAAGCAAATTATGTTGAATGGAAGAATTTGTAGAGTAGAGATGGTTAACTTGAAGCAAATTATGTTGAATTGAAACAAAATAGCAAATTATGTTGAACTGAAGTAAATTATGTTGAATTGAAGCAAATTATATTGAATAGTTAATTTGAATATTAATGGATTTCAGAAAAATATGAGATAAGCATATAATTAATAAGAATTTGTTTTACGTCCAATTTACACTAATTAATGTCTAATTTTCTAAATTATTATGTAAATGCAAACTTTCAGATTTTCTAAATTATTATGTAAATGTAAACTTCATTATTATTCTTATTTTTATGTTTTTAACTATATTAACATTCAATTATAGTAATTCACTTCAGTTTATATTTATGTTTAAAATTTTATATTATTAGTCATCGGCAAAACCTTATTGTATCATATTATTTATCATATATTTATTATATCAAAGTCATTTTATAATTTATATTAGTCATATATAATAATTATTGGGTACTTAAGTTTTTTTTCAAAGTTTCATTCCAAATTTCCATCATTTTTGTTGACCGTAAACGATATCGATATTTGAAACGAGATATCCATAAATTTGACTAACGATATATACGTCGATATCGATATTTCAATCATTGCACCCACGTAGTAATTAATGCTACATAGAGAAACTGAAGACATATAGAGACAATCAAAAGACACATAGAAAATATCATAAGATAACTTATAAACTTAATTAACTTCAACTACCACTTAAGTAGATAATTTTAGATTAATCTACCTATAACCATATTATAGAGAAGTCTAGATTATTCTCAACAATATCACGGGCTGAGCTAACTACTGATTTGAATATAGAATCTCTTATTTATAAATACTAAATAATATCATCAGAGTACTATTATTATTGACATATATTATATACGTATATTCTTTCACAAAAATTTATTTTTCTTTTAATAATAAAAATTATATGTAGATATATGTTGGAACTATGATTATTTGAACCGTACGACGTGCCCATATTTGATATTTGTGGTCCAATTTTATCTTCAGACATTACGGCCGGCTTGGACAAAACATTGGGGGTACCACATACATATATATATTAACTGTGTTGACCCTTGAAGCCAGTCTTTTCAATTTTATTTTTTATTTTTAAATTTCCTTTCTATAATTTCTTCTAATTTTCAAACGATTCTAAATTTGACGTATATGAAGATCAAGAAATTTAAAAAAAAAAAAACAATTACACGATTGACTCAATGACATGTTAATGTTTGAATTAATTTACATCTCGTAATCATCCTCCAAACCGATGTCATTAATTAATACCCCCTCGTAAATTAAGTTGTATTCTTAGATTCTCTTCCTATCAAACTTATCTTGGATTTTTTTTAATACACTGATACTCTAGTTACCTTCTAAGAAATAGGATTTTGTGTTTACATTAAATCCCATTATAAATTATTTTGCGCCAATAGAAGACACTACAAGAAAAAGTTACTGTGGAGACAAAAAAATTAACGAAAAATTTATTTTACTTTCTTCGCATAAAACCTTTATATATAGGGTTAACCTTCTTTTACTTTCTTCTAACGCAAATTATTAATGTTGCCAAAACAAGTCGTCTGGGTTAGTTTTTATAGTTCACAGAAAAAGTGAAATCCAAGAAAATATGCATAAGTGAGACTAATTAATCTTTTCTTCTTCTTTTTTTAATGAATAACTAATTCTTTGATATATTGGCGGATTTATTAAGGGGTAAAAGGGCCAATTGACCCCTTCAATCTCTCAATTCCTCCATTAAAGGATGTATCTTGACCCCTTCCAAGAAAAATGGCACGTGCTTCAATAGTTGAGGGCAAAAGATGCATTTTACCTCTCTCCTACAACCTTTCCTTCTCAATGACTTTTTTGGCTTTCAATCGTCTTCCTCAAGTGAGAAACCCAGCAAAACCGAGTCTCCAGCTAAGACCTACCAGCGCCACTACCCTCGATGTCATCAGCCACCCTCACCAGCAGTCTCTTTCTTTCTTAATCATTATCTCTCTCTCTCTCTCTCTTTCTCTCTCTCTCTCTCTCTCCCCCTCTCTCCATCGCAAGATCTTTTTTCTCATAGGCACGACGAAGACCACTGAAGCAGCTCAAGGGGAAATGGCTTGTACTGAGCTATATATACTCAAGTGTACTATTTCATTAAGTTCTCATCTCATTCAATTCAATACAAAAGGCTCCTTAAGTTAATCTCTCTCAATTCTCTCAATTCTCCTTCTTCCTGAGAATCAATCTCATCTCCAGAGCCTCTCTGATGGCTTCTCACATGGTATTAGAGTCGTGCTATACGACATGGACATCTCTTATTTTCTGTTGCATTCGCTTCTCTTCTGAATTCTTTGTTTGTTCATTTCTTCTGTTTCGTGATGACTCTATAAGCAAGAAAATTACAATGTTTGTGAAATTTGGTTTCCAAAAAATCAAAACTAGACACATTTGGAACTGCGTAACAACCTGCACACCAGGTGTTTGATAAAATTCCCTCTCAAAAAAACCCCACCTTTTTTCTCTTCTTGAAATTCTATTTTCTGCTTCTTGACTCCTCTTTCTATTCTTCATAATGGTTACTGCTTCCCAACTACAAATTATGTAATCTCTCATCACTAGCCTCATCTCCACTGTTGGAAACTCAGTGAATGCCAAACTTGATGATCATAACTATCTCACATGGAATTTTCAGATGGAATTACTGCTGAATGTTCATGGTTTAATGGGATTCGTGAATAGCTCCAATCCATGTCCTCAAGCGTTAGCCTCTACTGTTGAAGGTGACAACATGGCACGCCTTGAGGAAATACAGATTTGGGAAATGCACAATCAAGCCCTCATACAATTGATCACAACAACCTTTTTGTCCATAGTTATGTCTTGTGTCCTTGGGTGTTGTAAAACTCAAGAAATATGGTCAAGTCTCAAGGAAAGGTTTGCTTCTGTTAGTAAAGCCTCAATTTTTTAGATGAAATCCGACTTACAAAATATAAAGAAAGGTGATGAGAACATGACACAATATATGCAAAGAATCAAGAATGCTAGGGATATATTAGAATTATGTGAAGTTCACTTTGGTGATGATGATGTTGTAATCTTAGCTCTACGAGGTCTCCCTAGTGAATACAACACTTTTAGTGTGTAATTAGAGGTCGAGAAAACACCATTTCTCTTACAGAATTCAGAACTCAGTTACTGGCTGAAGAAAGTGTCTTGGCTCATTCTGGTGAACAAGCCACCTTCCTATCTGCCATGGTAGCCACAAAAAATTCTCAACCTACCTTTCAGAATTCATCTTTTCAGTCTGGACCCTCTAGCTCTTCTGTTTCAAGTTCCTTTGCCAATACACAAAACTCCATCATGGGACAAGGACCTATTCTAAACTCTACTGGTAATCAGGGGCCCTTTAACCAAACTCTCCAAGTTCCTTACTAAAATATGAATTAGCAACTTAGTGGACAACATCCTCAACTGTTTAGTGAAAATTTTCAGCATTTTGGATATGGAGGCAGTTATGAAAATAATGCTCCCTATTACCATTGAAATTTTAGTGGTGGTAGAGGCAGGGTGGGTAGAGGACACAATGGAGGAAAAGGTTATCAGAATAGGGGCCAAAACTAAAATCAGTTCTACAACTCTCAAAACCACACAGGTTTTTCAGGTCCAACTTATTCTGCTAGATCTGGTCTTCTTGGACAACCCTCACATATGAATCAGAACCAGAACATCCAAACTCCTCATATTCCCAAATTCCAGATTTTTGCCAAGAAAGGACATTGTGCAGTAGACTTCTTCTATAGACATCCAGATCAACCCTCTAACTCTCAGGATCCTGAAGCCTGCTAGATTTGTTGGAGATATGGTCATTCTGCAGTAAACTGCTATCAAATAAGGAATTATTCATATCAAGGAGCTCCTCATACTCCAACCTTAACTGCAATGTCAAGCTCTCCTCAATTCCTCCCACCTCAACAAACTTCACAGGCTCAGGAATTCTTGATTACAGACACTGGAGCTTTTGCTCATTTGACAGCATATGTGTCACAAATTTCCATGATGACACCTTCCACTACAAATGAATCAATTCTCACAGCAAGTGACACAGGTTTGAAACTATCGCACACGTGGAACTCATCTCTTGTTACTCATAATCCTACCACTCAATGCTTCAAACTGAAACAAGTCCTTCATGTGCCAAAGATTTCCCAGGATTTACTTTATGTCGATTGATTTTGTAAAGATAACAACTGTAGGTTTATATTTGATGAACTATGTTTTGTTATACATGACAGGATCATAGGGGCAATGTTGTACAAAGGACTGAGCAATGAGGAACTTTATCAAATTCCTGTTCAACTTCCCTTCCAAATCTCAGAGAGAGTAAATCCTCCACCCAACCTAGCCTTGTTATGCAAGAAAGTTGATTCTCAGGTTTGGCATCAAAGACTTGGCCACCTTCCTAATGAAATTGTCTCAGTTTCCCTAAATAAATCACATATTCCTGTATCTACTAAACCTAGTCCTACCATATGTGAGTTCTGACTTCAAGGGAAATTTACCAAACTTCCGTTTATCTTTCATGCATCTAAGTCTGCTTCACCTTTTGAGGTAATCCATTCAGATGTCTAGGGTCCAACACCAGTTAGATCTTTAGAAGGGTTTAGGTACTATGTAAACCTCATTGATGAATGTACCAGATTTACATGGATTTTTCCTATGAAGAATAAATCAGATTTCTGTTCTATCTTTTTATATTTCTATGCTTTCATTTTAAATACTTTTTATGCTTCAATTAAAATCTTCCAATCTGATAATGGTGGGGGAATACCTTAGCTCTAAAAATAGTTCATGTTATCCACGGGCTTGCAGAAAGAAAACATAGACATATAGTTGAAACAGCTGTGACTCTTTTGCAACCTGTTTCCTTACCTCCCAAATTATGGTTCTATGCCTGCTCTTCTTTTGTCTACCTCATCAACAGGATGCCTTGTTCCAACTTAAACATGCAATCTCCCTTTGAAAAATTGTATGGAACTTTACCTGACCTGACTCATCTTAGAATCTTTGGGCGTGCTTGTTTTCCTTCTCTTAAACCTTGCAATCTTAACAAACTGCAACCTAAAACAACTAAATGTTTTTTCCTTGGTTATGCTTAGAAACAAAAAGGGTAAATTTTTCTTGATCCTGTTTCCTCTAGAATTTTGGTGTCCAGACATGTTTTGTTCAATAAGTCGATTTCCCTATCAGACCCTTGTCTCTAGTTCCAGGTTATCCCATTCTCCCCAATTTGAGGATAGACCTGATCAGTCTCCCTATACTTGTTTCATTCCTTCCTTATCTTAGCCCTTTATTGCTCCCTCAAGTCATGTCCATGTGGTTCCTGTTCCTTCATTTGTTGCCTCTCAATCAACCTCCTCAGGCCCATATTCATCCTCTCCTGCTTCAGGCAATGGTATTGTTCCTCTCAATTATGATGAGTCATCTGATACTCAATTTTCTATGCCTACCTTCGAGGATCAATTACTTCAGGTGGTTTTACCCATCAGATGAGTGTGCATCCTATGCAGACACGATCCAAAAATGGAAACTCTATGAAGAAGGCTTTTCACTGTCTACATCCCAAAACTGAAATTGATTTGTCTACTACTGAGCCAACTTCTTATCAGGTAGTTGTTTCTGTTCCTGTTTGGCAACATGCAATGCAAGAAGAGATAGATGTCTTGCTTGCTCAAAACACATGGATTGTTGTCCCTCTACCACCTAACAGGAACTTGGTTGGTTGCAAATGGGTCTACAGGATTAAGAGGAACTCAGATGGCACTATAGCAAGGTATAAAGCTAAGCTTGTAGCTAAGGATTCAGTCAAGAAGCTAGCTTGGACTATGGTGAGACATTCAGCCCTGTTGTGAAACCAACCACAGTGAGATTCTAGCACTGGATGCTCAGTTCAATTGGAGTCTCAGATAACTAGGTGTCAAAATGCTTTTCTGCATAGTGAGCTCAAGGAAGAGGTGTATATGATGCAACCACCTGGTTTTGAGATTGTTGGTCCCCTAGATACTGTCTGCTCACTTAAGAAATCCTTATATGGTTTAAAACAAGCTCCAAGAGCCTAGAATGAGAAGTTAACTGGGGTTTCTCCCTGGTTTAGGTTTTGAGTCTACCTAGTCAGATTCCTCTTTGTTTGTAAAACAAACCTCAGCTGGAATTGTGATCCTGCTCCTCTATGTAGATGATATCATCCTCACATGCTCCTTAGCTTCTTCAATCCAAGAAATCATTATTGCCCTTATTGTTGAATTTGACTTGAAAGACTTGGGAGACCTGAATTACTTTCTTGGCATTTTGATTACACACACTAAGACAAATCTATTTCTTTCTCAGTCCTAATATGTGTCATATCTGCTCTTTAAGTCAGACATGACATCCAGTAGTCTAGTTGACACATCCTTTGCTCCATGCTCAAGATTAAGAAAGAATGATGGCCCTATGTGCACCAATCCTTAGAATTACAAAAGTATCGTTGGGGCACTTCAATACCTCACCTTTACTCGACCTGATATTGCATTTTCTGTAAACCAGGTCTGCCAATATATGCAATCGCCTTGTGAGTCTCACTTCATGGTAGTTAAATAGATTCTTAGATTTCTTAAGGGTACATCTACTCATGGTCTGGTTTACCAAACTGGTTCTCTCAATCTTGAAGGCTTCACTGATGTAGATTGGGCAGAAGACCCAAATGACAGGAGGTCTACAACTGTCTTAGTTATTTATCTTAGCTCAAACCCCATTTCTTGGTCATCCAAGAAATTGACAACCGTTTCTAGGTCAAGCACAGAGGCTAAGTATCGTGCTTTAGCCATCACCTCTACTAAAATTTCTTGGATTCGCTAACTTCCTGCTCACTTCACATTCCTCTCCTCAAGGCCCCTTCAATTCACTTTGACAGCACGTTTGCCACAAGTCTGTATGTCAATCCAACCGTCCACTCAAGAGCAAAGCATATAGAAATCGAATATCACTTTGTAAGAGAGAAATTCGTTTGTGGTGACTTAGACATCCATTATGTCTCATCTACTGACCAAGTTGCTGATATCTTCACAAAAGCTTTACCAGAAGATGTGTTTCAAATCCACTCTTTCAATTTGATTCTAGAACCATCAAATTGAGAGAGAGAGAGAGAGAGAGAGAGAGAGAGAGAGAGAGAGAGAGAGAGATGGGGGTGTTAGGAGTTAGTTAGCTTGTGTATGACATGTCCTTGCTTTCCTAGAATTATTTACTTTTTTCAGTTATTTAGTTATGTTAATTAAATGGCTTTTACTGAGCTATATATACTCAAGTGTACTGTTTCATTAAGTTCTTAACTCATTCAATTCAATACAAAACGTTCCTTAAGATCATCTCTCTCATTTCTCTTAATTCTCCTTCTTCCTGAGAATCATACTCATCTTCAGAGGCTCTCTTATGGCTTCTCACAATGCCACCACCACTGCTTGGTGTTAGGGAGTATGTGTTTGGTTGTTTTTTGGATGCTTTGTGTAAAAATGGTAGTGTTAAAGATGTAACTCAACTGTTTGAAGATATATGTGTGAGGTTTAAATCGAGTATTAAGCATTTTACATCTTTGTTATATGATTGGTATCAAGAAGGAAATTAAGCCGATGGAGGTGAAATTTGTGTTGGTGCTAATGACCAAAGCTGGGTTTGAGCTTGACATTGTGGTTTATAAAAATTTGCTAGGTGGGAGGTGAAGGATGGGAAAAGGGTTCATGCTTATAACCTCTAAAAGGAGATGAAAAGGAAGGGTAGTGAGCCCAATGCGGCTTCTAATTATATGACTATGATTCAAGCCTTTTGCGGTCAAGACAATTAGATGGAGGAGGCAATGAGGGTGTATATTGACACATATGTGATTATGATTCATGGAATTGTTGGTCAAGGTTGTTTGATTGAGGCTTGTGATTATTTCCGAGAAATGGTTGGCAGAGGCCTTCTTTGCAAGCCTCAATAAAATAATTAGATGACTGATACACTCTTAAAATTAGCAGATTCCCTTCAAATGTCAAGAGTTTAAGTACTGTTGAATCGAATTATCTTGGAAACGAAATGAGCTCCTTTATTTATAGGAAAACCTTGGGAGTCTCGGAGCGTTCTGATTGGCCAGTTGAATTTTTAATTAATAAATAATAAATATATTATTTAATAATTATAATTGCTCATTATGATGATAATGATAATAATTTAATATTAATATTTGTTGTCCATTATTAAGAATAACGACAAATAACTCGGGGAAAGTATTAACACTACGAAGATTTTTAAGCCGATTAAATAACGTATTTAATTGATAAATAGATTATTTAATGCGCGAGTGTCTGTAAGTCATTAATATCATTGTCAGAGGAAATTTGGTCTTTTTAGGTATTATGGGCCACGTGGCAGCTCCACAATATTCAGGTGATTTTGGGTCCCACAAATGTCCGCACATCGCTTTAGAATTCAAGGAATCCGAAGGAATGTACACATTTGAAATTTGTTGTTACCAAGCTTATTGGTATTTTCGTCTTGTTCTGTCTCCGTGATGAGAAAAATTATTGAAGCAGACTGCCATGTATTTGTCCAAAAAATATATTCCATGAAATTGAAGTCAGCTCCCCCTTTTTAATTCCAAAACTATTTTTGTGAGTTGAGACGTTTCAACCAAGGCTTTTAACCCTCAATTAAATGGAAATGAATCCCACTTAATTTGGTGAATGGAGGTTTCTTTGTCTATTTAAGATAGAAGGGCTACAAGTAGGATTGAACATTGTATGAAGAGAACAGGTTGTTTCATGGACAGGAAAAGACTCTTTGTCAAAGCGTGAAGAAAATTTGTGGGTAAGGCATATACATCTATTTTTTTTTATTTTAGTAATTGGATCTGCAGTAAGGTGTTGTTGGGTGTGAGGTTGGCTAGTTTAAAAAAAATGAGACATGATGGGCAAGTGGCTGTTGTCGGTGAGGTGGCTTGGGACACGTGTTGAAGGACTATTGGCGGAAGATCTACTGAGTGGCAGGCAGTTTGACAGGACCCATCCCAATCCCCCCGGGATTACCGTGGAATGTGCCCTGCTCCCGTCCAACAAGGGGTGTCAGACAAGGGATAACCACGAGCCACTGCCCAAACGGGGCTTCCAGAGTGCGCAAGGATCGATGGAGGAGGTGTGCAATGTCCCAGTCTCTGCTGCAATCGCATCCGTAATCAACCTGAAGGGCATTAAAACCAAAAGCTGTGAGTGGACAAAACCAATAAGTTTATTAAACACATTTATAAGACATTTATGCCCTCCAATAAAAACGTATGCATGCCACAAAAACCAGTAACCAAAACGTTTGCTCAACCGAGCCATTAGGGCCTTAGCCCAAAAACCGTTAACCAAAAACCAAGTGTGGAAACTCAGCCCAAAACTGTGAAATACCACAACTATACATAAACAACCATGTGGGTCACCACCCACGACCATAAATGAACATCAATCCATTAAAATCATATAATCACAAATCCACCCGGAAAGCCATTTCATTAATTCGTATTTTACCATTACCATCACCAGCATCCCTGATGCTAGACGTCCCTGACGTCATATCTCACGATTTTATAAGCTACGCGTGCTGCCCGGGGTCTCTCCGGGTCCATATTTCTGACATCCCTGATGTCTGACGTCCCTGCCGTCAATCATAGCAATCCTGCTCCTGAGTCATCATACGGTCCGGCTGCTCCGTATGGTGACCCTTCGCTGGCAATGCACCGTGACTTCCCCAGTGTCCCAGACATCTGGAGGAGACCATTATATATCCTTGTATCCAGATGGTATATGGAAAACAGTTTTATTAAATCCTTTTATCACATCATTACAATGGGCCCTGCCCGAAATTTCCATAAAACCACGTAATCCCATTTAGGGTCCCTGACCCGAAACCACATTTATTAAATATAGGGCCCCTGGCCCGAAATCATCATTTTAATCCAACTGGGCCTCATGCCCGACTTTATGAACCACTGGGCCCACGGCCCGATTTATAAACCAACTGGCCCGCAGCCCGATTACGTACTCAAATGGACTCCAAGTCCGAGATTTCCAAAACAAGTGGGCCTCAAGCCCGAGTTCGTCTTTCCAATATAAAAACCGTTTTATCATATTATTTATTTAACCACAAGCACGCAAAACCACAAATAAACCATTAATCCCGATACACGTGAAATACGGAAACACCTCGAAATACGTGCAACATACCCGAAATCAATACTCACTAATACCATCATAGAAATCATGTATATAAACCATATATCACATTTAAGCATGCATAGGATTTATAAAACCAAAGTCCACTCACAGACCGTTTTAACGGTATGCCTCGATACGCGTGCCACCGGCCCTCCCGGGCCACACCACTATCACCGGGACTCCCAATCCTGTCCAAATCACATTAGAGGGTCACTAACCTCATCATTAACATCCTATCAAAGTTCCGTAATTTTCCCGAATTTTTACTTATTTTTAAACTTAATTTAAAACCTTCGGACATCCCGAACAATATCGAGACGGTGTCCGATCGACACGAAACCAATCCCAAAATGTCCGTTACATTAAATAGGACAGAAGTCATGTTGACCTCACCTCGAGATTCGTGTCCACGCGCCGTCACGCGCCGCCATGAGTGGCTGCGCGTGAAACTCACGCGTCTGCTACAGTGCATCGTCCTAACTCGTATGTCTGGTAAACGGGTCCAATTCACCCGCGATACAACCCGGCTCAATGTCCAACAATTCAGCCTTAATTCCTTCAATTGAGCATTCAGTTAGTTTCGTTTTAAGTCTAATCTAAGTTCTGTAAACTCAATTACACGAACACTTACCCAGATTCCATCGATTCCACGATGAACACGAAGAACACTCCGGTCACTGTTCAATCATGGGATTCCTTCAATGGCTGCAGGTTTCTTCCAATTGATGCATCCAGAAGCATCAATGGACCATGAGGAACAATTCCCCCACATCAATTGCATCAAACTAGTGCTCAATCGTCACGACTCAAGCTCGAACACCGTCACTGTTCAACCATGGAGTTCTGTCAACCACAGTCGTTTTCCTTCAATTGATGAACCCAGAAGCATCGTGGGATCATGAGAAGTAGTTTCCCCACCTCAATTCAATCATTCGAAGCCTCAAACGCCACGACTCAAGGTCGAATTTCCTCCTCTGTCGCCAAGTTTGATCAGAGCCAAATCAGCACCAATTCCCTTCGTCCCTTCGACGATTCTGATCGTGGAACTCCCAGAAAGCTGAAGGTAATCTCCAATTCGATCCTCAGCCTAATTCTTCCATTTCGAATTTTCCCCCCCAATTTTCCCGAAATCCAAAATCCAAAATTCAATACTCTCTCAATCCCTCGTGTTTCCCCGTTAATTCAATCATCTTAGTCTCTCATTTTTCTCTCAAGAACGGCAGAGAGAGGGAGCCAATTCTCCCAGTTTTCCCACACTCATTTTGAAGGTCCATGGGTAAGAAACAAAGAAGAAGAAAATGGGGAAAAGATGGAGAAGGAATGATGATGTTGTAATGATAGTGTTGGGAGGGAAACATGGAGCTGGAAACAAGGGATGGGTGACACTTGTCACTCATCCGGATGTGCACAGTCAACGGTCACTATTCATTATTATATTATTATTTTAATCCGAGCCTCGATTCGTTAGTTCGTTTCCTTGACCATAACGTCGTCGTCGAATCTCCGATTTCCGCATGCCGCCTGTCATTGGATTCGTATCGACGATACCTACGTAACAGTCCTTGGCCCTCGTCCATCGGACCTCCCGGTCAAAAGTCAACATTTGACCCCTATTATGTCAAATTACCAAAATACCCCTCAACTTCCGAACATCAAAACTTTATCTACGAATGTCGGAATCGAACGTGCCACTTGTCTATGAACTCGTGACGTCCCGAACTACGTCACGGTCATCGATCAAAGTCCGTTTGACCGCCCGATCAAAAAGTCAACATTTTGCCCACGACCAGGGGCAAAACGGTCATTTTGCACAATTTGTCCGATTCCGCCCTACCAAGCACCGTTCAACCTCACTAAACGAGATTAGTGACTAATCTAATCCCGGAATTCGGGACGGGTCGTTACACAGTTTGAGCCACGTTTCAAGTGCAGGATGGGGAACAAGCTAGTGGGTCAAGTCGGTGGGCCCCACCCGCTTTGTAGCCTATCGAAGATGCAGACGCATGGCAGCCTGAGAACTAAGGGTCTACGCTATAGGGCCCTCGTGTCAGACGGTAGGGAGTTTATCGGCCTCATGGGAGGCGTGCATATGCTGATTGGGAAAAAATTTAATGCCTCAGATTTTTGTCGGCTAACAATTCTTTGAGCATCATGTGGCTGCCTGCGAATGGTCTAATGGAGGAAGTTGTCGCCAGGTTGGCGTCAGCATGCATCAGCCCTTCCAATGTGTCTGGCGCGTTGGGAGGATGCTCCAATCTGATTGGAGATTCCAGCTTTTTCGCGTTTAATATACATACATATATATTAAATTTATTTATATGACTTTAAAACGTATAAAAGTTTGACTTTTTATCAGGTATATTTGTACTCGTATTTAATGCATACATTAATATATTAAAATATGTACTTAATATATTAATGTTATTAATGTGTTTGTTAATAGCATACATATTTTGAATAATCATATGTGTATATATTCAAGTGCGTATATACTTGGTATATATTTCTTTAGAAACTAATAAATTCATTCATTTATTGCAGGTGAACGCTTTTGCCCATTTCGGGGAGTTCAGGACGTCTGTTGGCTGCGATTCGAGCGACGATCACTTTATTTGTTCGAGGCGGTCATTTCAAGATGCTTCAAGGTGGACTTCTGGTGAGATCCAGTATGCTTACATTGTGAGAGCAAGGTGGCTAGTGTAGTCAGAATCTGTTCCGTGGGAAGGATATAGACTTCGAGGGACCTGAAGAATTCAAGTCCTGGAAGGTCCACAACAAACATGCATTTCCAGAAGGGATGCTCGCAGAGCTTTGTGACAGGTGCTCATCCATGAAGGCACCCAAGAATGGCAGGGGAAGAAATTTGAAGTCCAACCGATGGAAAAAATTCCATCCTTTGATCGTCAGCTGGGGATTCAGATTCCCGTTTTCGAAGCTTTTCTCCGAGATCCTTAGTTAGATGGGTTGCTCTCCTACTCAGCTGGATGTTGACTCTTATAGACACATCATGTGTTTTGAGAAGCTAAATGAGTTCTTTAGATTAGAGCTTTCTGCTGAGGAATTCTGGCATTGCTACTCCATAGAGCATGATGGGCTCTCTGGTGGAAGTCTCATGCAGTTCGTCCCCAAATTTGAGTTGTTCGTGAACACTGTATTCATAGACGAGGCGTATAGACAGAGGTGCTTTGAGGTGGGAGGCACATGGGACCGCAACTGCAGTGGAAATGTGAGGATTGCATCTCACTTTTGTACTCGCGACAAACTGTATTCTGATTTTGAGAGTCATCCTGACCTTACGAAGATTGATAGAGCCCTGAAAATTCCTCCTGAGTTTCGTGCGATGAGCTGGCTACTTTTCCTATCCAGAGATTTTGATGGCGGAAGACCCCCTGCTATCTTGGTGAAGGAGTGGTTAAGTGCCCGGCTACGTCTGAAGAGAGTTGTCATTCAGAAGAAAAACCATAGTGAAGGACTTGTTGCACCCTCCTAGAGGAAATCAGGTCCTAAAATGCATTCTCAAGATGTCCCGAGCTCCACACCCTGTCATACTAGTCCAGCAGGATCATCCAGCAAGCGCAGAGCCTCAGATGTTCCTTCAGAGCAAGCATCTAATCCTTCCAAGAGCTGAAGGCTGTCTCTACTTCCCTTGAAGTGATTGAACCACTAAGGGATGATGGTTTGAAACGATTAGTGGAAAGAGCACAACCAACGTCTAGGACTATGGATACAGAAGTTGCCCTTGTGATTGTGGAAATTGCGAAGGTAGTACGACAAACTGCATATGATAAAGTTAATAGAGACCTCATGATCGCAAAAACTGGGTCCCGCAAGCTGGTTGACATACTCTATGGGCAAGCTGACCTGCAAGAGGAGAATAAACGAATGAAATCAGAGTGTATCCGTCTTCGAGAGGGTCCCGATCATTCCAGACGAAACAAAAATACCTTGGTGAGGAGAATTTGTTCATTGGAGAACAAGGTGCACGAACTGGAGACAAGTAACGTAGAAAAGCTATTGGTAGAGAGTGAGCGTGATACTGCCCTCAACTAGTCTGCTTTGTTGCGCGGGTGCTTGCACGACTCCAAAGAGAAGGTTAAACAGTTAGAAGTTGAAATCCAAAATTTGAGATCCGAATGCATGCTGCCATCACATGCCCCCACGACTTTGTGTTTTAAGGAAAATGAAGCGCAAAAGTTGGGTATGGAGAGCAGGAGCGGGATCACCACCAAAGAGCTGGAGCTTGAACTAGAGATGAAGCTTGAGCTTGAACTGGAGCCTGAGTTGGAGGCTAAGAAAGGCGACGTTCCTGAAACTGACGAGTAACTATTTGATGATGTCTCCATACTTTCAGCAGAATAGTGGGCTTTCGAAGAACGATGAGCTTTGAAGACTTGCATCCGTAGTGACTACATTTGTATCTGTTGATTATTGTATTTTCATTCTTGTATTGAATAACTGGTTTGAGCGATCAAGGTGTGATTAGCCAACCATCCTTCAAATAAATGAAAATAGTACTTATGAAAAATTTTGAGATCCCAGCGTCTAGTCTCTTTGCAAAATCCTACTAACCGCTTTGATTGCGTCCAAACTAACATATGCATTAGATGCCCCTGTTATAGCCATGGACATCCAACATTGGGTTTTGGATAACTTGATTAGCGTTGTTTTTGTGTTGTCTTTAAGGAAGGACGTTTTCTTCTTAAAAGAAGGCTTGAAGTGCTTCCTGGTGGAAGACTTGGAGTGCTTTCAGGAGGAAGATTTAGGGTGCTTCCTAACGGAAGGCTTTTAGTGCTTCCTAGTGGAAGACGTTGAGTGCTCCATGGCGAAAGGCATTGAGTGCTTCCTAGCGGAAGGCTTTGAGTGCTCCATAGAGGAAGGCTTTGAGTTCTTCGCAAGGCAAAGGTTGAGATGCATCGCATGGCGTAAGCTTGGGTGCTTTACAGGGCAAAGGCTTGGTCGCTTCACATGGCAAAGGCTTGGTTGCTTCGCATGACGAAGGCTTGGTTGCTTCGCATGGCGAAGGCTTGGATGCTTCGCATGGCGAAGACTTGTATGCTTCGTATGTCGAAGGCTTAGGTGCTTCGCATGGCAAAGGCTTAGATGCTTCGCAAGGTTAAGGCTTAGGTGCTTCGTATGGCGAAGGTTTAGATGCTTCGCAAGGAGAAGGCTTGGATGCTTCGATGACGAAGGCTTTGATGCTAGAGGGAATAAGTTTTGAAAATTGTACAAATATGTTGGTATGAATTCAAAAAAAAAATTCAATCTTATTGATAATTCAAATGCACGATATTTGAATTTTTAAGACAACATAAAAAGCAAAATTTAAAGTTTCATAGACTTCTATGTCCCTCTAATTTTTGACATGCATCTAGTTGATGCGGATCACTTTTGATGCAGGCTCCTTAGGTTCTTTGTTTACCATATGATCTGCAGTCTTCTTTTTGATGTATTATGTGCAATGTCTTTCTTTCATGAGATTCAGGAGATATCTTTTGAAAGATATGCATGTGCTGATATTGTGCACGTAGCATTCATGATAGACGCACCATTTGGTTTTATCAGCTTTCTCCTGATCGCCTTTGATGGGTCCTGGTTTTTTTAACCAAGTCTTGTTCTTGATTTCATTTTGAATCTGGTGGACTGGTATTGAGAATTACATATTAGGCTTCCCGATGAGTGAATCATCAGGTGTCAGGACCAGTCCCAATCCCCCCGGGATTAATGAGGAACGCTCCTGATCCCGTCTGACACGGAGTGTCAGACCAGGGAAAATTAAAACCTTTAGCCTTCCGGCTTCCAGAGTACGCCAGGATCCGGAGGAGGTATGTTATGTCTCAATCTCTGCTACAGTCTGCACCGTATTCAACCTGAAGGGCATTGAAAACAGAAAGACGGTGAGTGGACAAAAATAAAAGAGTTTATAAAACACATTTCATAAAACACCTCTATGCCCTTCACTAAAAAGCATGCATGCATAGGAAAACTATTTATCAAACCACATATGTTTCTATAACCAAATCCATACGGGCTCCTACCCAAACCCATTTACAGAAATCTATAACATAATAAACATATGTGGGACCTCAGCCCAAATCCATTTATCAATCATAAAACACAATTTTGAAAAACCAAGAAATCATGTTTATCATATATTTCATATAACCAATCCTGTCACAGTATCTAGAGCTACGCGCGTGCTACCCGGGGTCTCAAAGCCCAAGTCTCCCCAGGGTCCACCCAGGTCAATGTCTGTAGATCAATGACCCTCCCTGGGGGTTATAATCCATAGCATTTCTAAGAGTAAGAAACCCAACAGGGGCGACTCCACTCAGTCAGTGCTCCGTGACTACTCCAGGGTCCACCCAGGCCAACGACCCTCACCGGGGGAGACAATTCATATGTAAAGGATAGTATACGAAAAACCTTTCAAAGGTTCATGCTCGGCCCCCATAAGCCGTCATGAACCAATAAAAACATTTTAAGGGTTCATACCGGTCCCCATAAACCTCCATGAACCATAAATTCATTTATGGGTCCCTGATCCGAAATCACAATCTTAAAACATAACTGGGCCCTAAGCCCGAATCCACATACAAACTGGGCCTCCGGCCCGAATCGTAAGCCAACTGGGCCTCGTGCCCGATCTCGTAAACTAAATGGACTTCAAGTTCAAAAGTTCGTAAATCAAATGGGTCTCGTGCCCGGTCCATATTTCCAAATCCGAAACCGATTCAAGAACCAATTGGGCCTCTGGCCCGAGAACGTAACTAAAAGGACTTCGAGTCTGAGGGTTTCCAAAAAAAATGGGTCTCGAACCTGAATTTACCTTTTCAAATCCAAAACCATTTCATGAAATCATTTCCAAAACTATAAGCACGGAAAATCAGTGCAAAACCGTAAACCTCGTTTTACGTGCAAGCACACGTAAATCGCCTCGAAATGCGTGACACCATATAATTCAAAATCATCCAAATCATCATCATTGAATTACATCTATAAACCATATAAAACATTTATGCATGCATCACAGTTTAGAAATAAAGGTCCACTCACAGACCGTCCTAAGCTGCCACCTCGATTTGCGTGTCGTAAGCCTCATCGGGCTAATCGTCGTCACCGGGACTCCCAAACCTATCCAAATTAATTTAGAGGGTTAGTAACTACTTAAATAACCCCTCACTAAAGTCCCGTAATTTTCTGGAATTTTTAACTATTTTTAATCCTGATCCTAAACCTCCAGACGTCCCGAACTATATCGAAACGATATCCGATTGACATAAAACCAGTCCCAAAATGTTCGTTACATCGAATAGATGAAATTACATGATGGAACTTTCCCCATCGGACCACTCAAGTGCCCTCACACGCCGCCCGAAGGGGTTGCGCGTGGGAGCCACGCGCCCAGCACAGTCATCCCTAACCTCGCGTGAACCGGCGGTCTGGTTCACCTCTGCAATTCCAGTCCGGTCTGACCGACGTGACCGGTTCACCAATTTTTCCTTCCTTATTTCAACCCGATTCCATCCCTAATCAATCCTATTCTCTTCATCACCTCCCTAGGAATCTAACTAGGTAATTAGAATGAAGAAAAACGTGGAAAACCCAATCCGTTCGATTTAAATCCCTCGGCCCAACTTTCCCGATCACTCTCCCTCGACGTTCAAGCACTAGCCACCGTCCAAACCTTCCCTAAACCATCTTACAACACTATTAAACACTATCCAACCAACTAATACAGCCCTTAGCGTCCAAATCACAAAGTTGGATTTTGAACGTGAAAACATACCTGCGCGGTTTTGTCGTCCCTCCGCCGTCCACGATGGCTCAGGCCGCTCCCAGCCACCATCCTCGGTCGTTCTCTCACTTTGCCCTCACACACAGTCGAATGGGGAAGGAAATATGGATTTGGGTTCAAGGTTTTTGGAATGAGATCGAGGAAAACATAAGGAAATGGGGATATGCATGTATGAAAAAGGGTGGCCAGTGGATGGATGACACTTGTCACTCATCCATTGTCCTTGGGAAAATATCTAGGCCCCACTTGCTGACAAAAGTCAATATGTCTCGTAAAACGCGCAATAGTTCCCTCGAACTTCCTTGAACCGTAACTTCTCCGTAGAACGTCCGAATTCGACGTGCCGCCTGTCTACAGCCCGATCTACAAAATGGTCCTCAGCTCTCGGCCCTTAGCCATCGGACCTCCCGGTCAAAAAGTTAACATTTTGCCCACGACTAAGGGCAAAACGGTCATTTTGCATCGTTCGTCCGATTTTGCTCAACTAACTACCGATTAACCTCACTAATCCTCGATTAGTCATTAATCTAATCCCAGAATTCAGGATGGGTCGTTACATCAGGAGTTTGGCTCGCCTTGCATTTGTTGAACCCCCATGTGAAAATTTGCTGCCAACATCCTATTTGCGTGGTGGTGGCGATTTGGAGGCTTTTTCACTCGTCCCGGCATGATCTGGGGCATGTGCATCATTCTTTTTATCCTCCCAGCATGCATGTCGCTCGGCTAAGGAGAACATGTTGGTGAGGCCACAGGCATTGTTCACTATTATGTCCCCGTAGAGCTAGCTATCTTGGGGAAGCCCCTGTTTGAATGTCATTGCAACAACAAGGTCACTACAACCAACAATTCGAGAATTTTCCTCGCAGTATCTCATAATGTATTTTCAGAGAGTTTCTTTTTCTTTCTTTCGGATTGTGAAGATATGATCATCCTTCACTTCGACAGTATGAAGTTGCGAGTACTCTTTCACAAATGCCAGAGCCAACTCTCTAAAAGAAGCGATCGATCTTCGGGGAAGATGATTGAACCACGTCATCGCTTAACCCTGCAGAGAAGCTTGAAACACCTTGCACATGAATGTGTCATTGTGTCTATAGGGAACCATGACTCATCGGTAATAGTCTATATGCTTTACCGGTTCTGAAGTTCCTTTGAATTGATTGAAGTTCAGAGTCGCGAACCTTCGAGGGAATGTCTCCTCCTCAATGTCTCTCACAAAGGGTGAAGATGACTGAATTTTGTGACGCATATCATCTTCTAGACCACCATCGCATTGAGCACGGAGGTGTCGATCCAATATCCTTTGGACATCATTAGCTTGCAACACACCTCGCTGATGTGGAAAGTCATTACGTGCTAAACGTTGGAATTTTCCTCGAGTCTCGGCTTTTGATTTCTGAGAACGTGCAGGTGAGTAAGCCTCGTCCCCTTATTCACTGTGACGGGTAGTTCGTCTTGGAGTATTCTGGGAAGTCGTATGTTGCCTCATGCTCCCATGTGAATGTTCTGCTCGAGGCAACGCCCCTACTCGCTTTCCAAGCTGCTTATGCATTGAGGGCCTTGGGCGTTGTTGGCTCTTTGCTCTGCGATTGTGACTTTCTTCGTCAGAGTCACTTAGTGAAGTGTCTTGAGACATAGTTCAGCATTAGACTGTCTCCTTTCCTGGGCGCCTTGGAATGTCCTCCTGCCTTCCACGTGAGGTGGAGTGCCTTTCGAGTTCCTGAGTTGTTCTCTCCGCCAAGAGCCTCTACAGAAGCTTTGACTATTTTTGGACATGACTGCTCAATCTTTCGACCTGTCGACCCAGGTTTTCCTGAGCAGGCTGGTGGTGGTTCCTCCTTGAGATGTCATGGCGTCCATCTAGGAAATCTCGCAGGTAAATGTCTGGGTGGGGCTGACTCTGCCTTGATGATCCTCCTATCAACTGCCCGCCTGTTTGCTGTAAGTCTGAAGTTCCATCTCCTAGTGTCGGCACTTGAGTTGTTGGAGAGGGGAATGCTCCAAAGCTGAACGTTGGCATTCTTCCCTGCATCTCCATGAGCGCTTCGATAGACACACATCAGGATCAAATTGGACTTTCCTATGGAGTCTTTATGTGAGCGTCATTCCTCGTCTGAACAGTTGAGGCAAAAACATCTTCTCCGGCTGATCGAACGGATCAACGAACCCTAGCCATGCTGAATCGGAGAATCTTGAGAGGAAAAGTTCATTATCGAACGATGAACAATGTTCAAGATCTTCGAACAACGTTTGATGAACGATGAAAGAAGTAAGATGAACGATGAACGATCATAAGAGCTCTTCTTGAATATTTGTCAATTGGCTCTCAATGAGAGCACCAGTTGTAGAAGCAGAATTCGTCTTTTAAACTCGAAAGTCTCTTGGATCCCTGTAAATAGAAAATAGTAAGCTATCGTTCGTTCAAGATCGAGACCCGGAGAGTTGTTCGACCAAGAACGCTCCAATGCGTAAGTTAGTTTTGAAAGAGAAATCTCAAGAGTTTAAGTAGCGTTGAATCGAATTGCCTTGGAAATGAAATGAGCTCCCTATTTATAAGAAAACCTTGGGAGTCTCGGAGCGTTCTGATTGGTCGGTTGAATTTGTAATTAATAAATAATAAATATATTATTTAATAATTATAATAATTGTTCATTATGATGATAATGATAACAATTTAATATTAATATTTATTATCCATTATTAAGAATAACGAAAAATAACTCTCGAGGAAAGTATTAACACTACGAAGACTTTTAATCCCATTAAATAACGTATTTAGTTGGTAAATAGATTATTTAATGTGCATGTGTTTGTAAGTCATTAATATCATTGTCAGGGGCAATTTGGACTTTTAGGTATTATGGATCACGTGACAGCTACACAATATTCGGGTGATTTTGGATCCCACACTTAACTTGTGGTTGCTTTGTATGTAGTTGTAGAGCAACATAAAGATTAAAGGGTTTCATTTCATCCCTTTATTATCTTATTTTATGTTTTTTGAAAAAAAAAAACTTATTTTATGCATGTGTTTAATTTGTTTACTACACAAAATTGAAACAGTGGCTAATTAAGTTACTTTTTTTTATCTGATCTAATTAAGTTACTTTTACCAAGCTTTACCAAGGAAATGTCATAAGTTGACATAAAAGCCCAGAGAAAAGTAATGCTAGTTCATGCATAAATATATCACTGACTACTCTCTCTCTCTCTCTCGCGCGCGCGCTAGCTAAACCTATATATATATATATATATATATATGTATGAATAAGGTATAGCTAAAAGCCTAGAAGAGAAAGGTATGGGATATGGGGGTTTGGGGACCTCTCTGGGCTCCTTTACATTAATTCATATAATTAACACAGTAATATACGTGATATATAGCTAGATACAGATATAGGCTGAGGCCCATCGATCGATCGGCATCCATAAATAATGAAAACAAGGCTAACTGGCTACCTGCTACGGTTTTCAGGACCACACCATGTCTATATCATACAAACATATATATATATATATAATGTAATATACGCCATACAATATTCCCATCTCTCTCTCTCTCTCTCTCTCTCCCTGGGCATGCTGGCTGCAGAGATGGAGCCAAGACCAAACCAGAAGCAGCGTGCTTACATATACAGTCGGTGGTTAATTAATTACACATACATGCACTTTGCGAGCAGCAGGTAGTTTCTTCCTCCCCCCGCCCGCACCACGCACCCCCCTCTCCTACGCTTTTTTGCTTCCTCTCTCCTCTCTCCTCCAGGTACGTATCACACACATTGAAGATTGCACATACAATATACCATGCCAAATTCCAAACCACAACTCTATATATTTATTTACTAATAATATGCTATTTGAAGCACTCTTATTGACCACGTAATAGAGATGTACGTGTACGTTTAATCATGTATAACAGTGTATTTAATTATACACAACACATCCTCGTAAAATTTTACATTTCACCATTACCTAGCTAATTGATAGGCAATCAATATATACAAGTGTAGGTCTTTCGTCTATTAAAATTTAGTTATTGATCATAATGTTTTAAAAAAATGTGATTGGGTAATTATGTTCCACGAATTTAGTAGTATTCATTTCCATATGTTAATTATGTAGGAGATTTTAGATTAAACACTTATAAGAATGAGGTTGATACCCGACCAATGTATATAATGTAATAATCTACTCCACGTATTATTATATCAAAATTAATATACGAAGTAGCTAAGTGAATTTTGAACGTCATTAAACATCCCGCATATATGAAAACTTTCAAGAATATTAGATTTAACCTATTAACTATATATCTCTTTGGTTTATGTCAAAAAAATTATGGTAGATTATCCACCTTCATTAAGTAGCCTATTATTGATTATGGTGAATTTGCATATATTTGTGTGTTCAACATTTCGTGGGCTCAATTTTTTTTTTGGGGTTACAACAAAATGTAAGTTGAATGTCGTGATAGCAGGTTTCTGTACTAAATTACCAAGATTTTATCTAAGATATATTTATTATAGTAACTCTAACTTGGATTCCTTTGTTAATTATAAAAATTACAAAATTATCTCACTACAAATAATGAGTCTACCAAACTTGACGACGATATGAATCGACTGGAGCTTTAGCTTTAGCTTTTACTCAGATTCCGAGGTTGTGTACGAAGAGAAATATGGGCATGCATTTTACATACATGATTTTGTCGATTCCACATGTTATGATTTATTTTTATTCTGAAATTCGGTTGTTTATGATTTATTTTATGCATGCATTTCTTTATAACTAGAGGAAAAAAGATATATTCCTCGAAAGTATATTTCCAAATGATTGTTTTTGTTCACTCATGTTTTTACTGGTTTTGTATTCCCTATAGACCATTGCATAGAGGGAGGCATAATTTCTCTACTGCGCACTCATTGACCTTTCCGAGTAAGACTTTGCACTATTATCATACAGTTACCTATGCTCTATATTACTATTTAAATAATTGATCTTGATAGTTTAAATGGCTAAGGAATGTTAGTTATCTCTTATCTAACAGTTTTTGTCATTATTATATTTTAATATTCAAAGGGTATTTTTAGAACTTTGATTTTTAACTGTTGAACAAGACCTTTTACAATTATCAAAGCATTTTTGGGAAAGGGTCCTATTAGGTTGGTTTAGATTTAGGAAATTAGCAAAATAAATGAATTATTTTTTTTTTTTTGTATAATTTTTTTTTGTTTTCTATTTTATTTATAATTTCATCAAAGAATTGTTTTTTTATTACTTTTTGTATGTTGTTTATTAGTATATATATAATGGAGGATCAAAAAAAACAAAAAAATTGAAAGTAAAAGAAAAAATTAGAATAAAAAATGAAAAACTAAATACAAAAAATATATGTAAAATTGTTATAGGCGCCCATTATCCAATATATAGATAGGATTAAGAATAGATGGATCATGTGGATGAGCAATACTAACCATTTGTGCTCATATAAAGTAAAGATTTACTCATGCCCTTAAAAAACTCATTTGAGAGAAATGCCCTCATTGATTTCCATAAGACAATGACGATGACTATGCCCAATATTAATAGATGAGTAGGTACGTACTTGGTAGGATATATGAGTATTAGTATAAAGTCAGGTTAAAAACTATTAGGATTCTATACTATACAAGCACATATAAGTTATAACTGGACGAAAATACTAATTATATATGATGTGGATTTCATAAATAAAGATAAGAATATTGTTGTAGTTAGATCAAACAAGTCGATAATAGAAAACAAAAAATAAATCCAACAAGGGAAAAACATAATGTTGATGCCAAAAATGGCACCAACGAGATCGAGAAGACGACGCATGAATATTAAGACACCGATACGTACGTGGTTCACCCGAATCGGGCTACGTCCACGGGACAAACTTTCCGAGATAGTATTATTGATAATAGTAGAGTTTACATATTTGTGGCCTTGAGCCATTAAGGGAGATGTGGAGAGGATGTCTCCAAATAATGTGGTGGAGTTGTATGAGATCCCTTTACAAATGAGGGGATGCCCTCCTTAAATAGGCAAAGACTAGGGTTTCCATTGCATTATGGGCTTCATATTGGACTTAGGCCCGGCCCAAGTGCGGGGTGAAATCCCGCACGAACAGTAGTCTCCCAAGTCTTCATTGAAGATAGTGTCTTCGATGGGGACTTGAACAATAGACCGAATACGGGCCGAACTAAGTAATTGTTGATCTGACTCGAACCCAACATGAAGCGTCATTCAGTATGAAGTAATACTCAGTAAGAGATTGTCCTCATCGCGAGGCTACTCGTCAAGGGAAGACACTCATCGGAGGCTGCTCGGCTTGAGGTGATCGCTCTGTGCGAGGCTGCTCGATGCGAGGGATGCTCGGCTAGAGGCAACCGTTCTGTGCGAGGATGCTCGGCTAGAAGGCGGTCGCTCCGTGTGAGGCGGCTCGGCTAGAGGCAATCACTCATGGAGGCAGCTCAACCCGAGATATCATCCATTGTAAAGTAGCTCGGCTAGAAGCACTACTCATCGTGAGTATTAACTCAATGTGAAGTGAGCATTCATTGTGAATTACTGAGGAGTATATGTGTACAAGCATTAGCAAAATAGATTAATCGATCGTGCCGATCGGCACTCGAATAATTTGGTCGTTCCTGATAACATGAAATAATTTTATCGATTAGTAAACCGAAATAATATAATAAACCCAATTAATATGTATTTGATTTATGAGCATGTGTTAGATTTTAACTAACAAATAAATGTGATATAAAGATTATTAAGTATTAAATAATAGAAAGTGCATCCAATGTCACTAGAATAATATAATAATGAAAAGTATAATAATTCATGCATTAAAAATTGGCATGGGATGCCTGACATGTCTCCCAAAATTATGGTAAAAGTAGATGACAAATTAATGAGAGTGAGGTGAGAAGTGAAAGGGCAAGTGGTTTGTGCAACATGGTCTCACTTAGTTAAATAAGATTATTACTTGTAAAATAAGGCAACAGATGGTAAAATAATAATAACATATCCATGCAAATTAATCAATGCTACAAAGCATGGTGCACCGTGCGGTGGTTTTCTTGGTCCAATAATTAATTAAAATCTAATAATATAAAATTATAGTCTGGTGCCTAATGGTTCAAAATGCATTGGATGCAAAAAGTAAAAGACAACTAATAAGTAGTATATAAGAAGTGATGGATGGACAAATAAGCAAGGACAGATTTCATGTGGCGTGTATGGGCAAATTTCTCTGCCCACCCGATGCAAAATTCATAATATTAAATGAGAGATTTAATAAAAAGGCAAGAATGAAATGCTCATCTTCATTTGGCACGATACACACAGCACCGCAGGTTGACAGGTGCGGCGGCGCAGCGGTGGCACGTGACTGGCGATGGTGAAGATTGGAGAACTCAGAGGCCAACAGATCAGAGTGCCCTGGTTCCAATGGTCATGAGGGTGTCGTCAGGAGATTTTGGGAATGGGCTTACCTGTGCAAGCAGCGGCGAGGACGTCGGCCACCTCCGACGACGATGAATGGCCAAGGTAGCGCAGCGATGCCTTCGACGGAGGCGTGACGACACGGCGACGGTGCAAGGGGTGGAGAAGCTCCTTGGCCCTGCATATCCTCTTCCCCATCAGCTGGTCCCTCTGCTCCTTGTTTTTGCTTCTTTTTTCACTTTGGATTTCCAAAGTCAAATAAAGATACTTGACTTTTGCCTTCTTCTCATGAGTACCTGTGACCATGATGGAAAGCTGCTTTCCAAACTTGGTTTGTTTGTTGCAGATAACAAATATGCCAAGCAAAAACAATGGGTTTTGTGCTTTCTTCCTCAGTGACCCAATAGAGAGATCAACGATGGATGAGGAGTGAGAAATTGTTTTCCTTTTGTTTTGGTTGAGAATAGAGAATATATTTTTAGGCGTGGACCATAGAGAAGACAAGGGATTTTTTTGGGTTTCTTGGCAGTGAGCCAACCTAGATGTTTGGACTTGGTGTTCATGAACATTCATGGAGTTTCTACGGGTGAGTGAAGAGAAAAGGATCCGACATAGATTTTTGTCGCGATTCCCACAGACGGCGCCAAACTGTTGATGCCAAAAATGGCACCAACGAGATCGAGAAGACGACACATGAATATTAAGACACCGATACGTACGTGGTTCACCCGAATCGGGCTACGTCCACGGGACAAAGTTTCCGAGATAGTATTATTGATAATAGTAGAGTTTACATATTTGTGTCCTTGAGCCATTAAGGGAGATGTGGAGAGGATGTCTCCAAATAATGTGGTGGAGTTGTATGAGATCCCTTTACAAATGAGGGGATGCCCTCCTTAAATAGGCAAAGACTAGGGTTTCCATTGCATTATGGGCTTCATATTGGACTTAGGCCCGGCCCAAGTGCGGGGTGAAATCCCGCACCAACACATAACATGGTAGAGAAAACCCGGAAGAGGAGGATGTATGCTATATAGGTATAGGTGGGTAGGTGTATATAATATATATACATTAAAGAAGAGCTAAGGATTAAAGAAAGATTGTGCATAATAGGAGTGGGAGACACCAAAATCCAAACGAAAGGCTTTAAGTGGGGACCTTTATGTAAAGGGCAGAGGGACACAAACGATGGAATGAAACCAAAAGAGAAAAAGAGCAAAGAGAGCAGCTAGCTCTATCTATAATTCCTCAACCTGATCGATC
The DNA here is from genome assembly GCA_032719365.1 of Prinsepia uniflora. Classification (NCBI taxonomy): domain Eukaryota; kingdom Viridiplantae; phylum Streptophyta; class Magnoliopsida; order Rosales; family Rosaceae; genus Prinsepia; species Prinsepia uniflora. Next base: position 51,609,620 of record CM064874.1, on the reverse strand, counting down.
ATCAAGTGATCACGATCCAATGGATCAGGCAAGCCTGGGGACGTCACTACCTAAATAATTCCTTTAATCATCATCTCGATATGTAAACCCCACTTTCCAGTTGGGCTGCTGGCTGCTGGCTGCTGGCTGCTGGCTCCTGGATCGCGATCTCATTTATAAGTTGCCTGCCGGCAGCAAAGGCATGAGACCATGCACCGAAGCTATCTAGCATTCTAGCTACAGAACCAGCTTATTTATTATTACCAATAAATTATAAAAAAAAAAAAAAAAGCTAGATACAGCAGGTGCAGAAGCAAAAGCTAGCTACCAACACTACCATCATCGGCTCTCTTTCTCTCTTTCAAAATGCAAAGCTAAACCAGCTAGCATATATACATAAATTTATGTGTTGTTTCTGGCCAGACCCAACCCGACCAGCCACCATTCCGCTTTCCTTTCCTATCTCTCTCTCTCTCTCTCTCTCTCTCTCTCTCTCTCTCTCTCTCTCTCTCTCTCTCTCTCTCTCTCTCTCTCTCTCTCTCTCTCTCTCTCCTTCCTTCTACAAAGTAAGTGTACATTATTACATTTAACCCGCCCCACTCTATCGACTACCTAGCTACGTACCTATTCATACATATTTTATATAAAATTATATATATATATATATATATATATATATATCTACTGTGAAACCGTTGGGGGTGGCAGACCCTCTCAGGCTAGCTGCTGTTAAGTCGCTTTCCATTTCAAACGGTGGCATGGCATGGCCCTACCTACCTATATATAACCACATAGCTAGCTATATCTACCTCACCTCCCTCCTTCGTTCATATGCTCAATTAACACAATAATATTACTGGATCAATAGTATTTTCATATATATATATATATATATATCCACCAATATTGGGAACTCCATATATCTTGGGTTTGAATCTCTTATAAGGTACATAAAATAGAAAATTAATACTCTTTTTCACTTATAATTGACAGATTTTATGGTCAAATTTCCTTAATTAGATATGCAAATTGATTATAATTTATGTGTTATTTTTTTACCATTCAAGTTTAAATTTTTCTTTATTAATTTAATTTAATTTAATTTGGGTAGAATATTTAGTAAGTCACAGAGGAAAACTCAAAATAGTTGTGTGGATAATTCAAGTTTAAACCCTCATAATGGAATTTAAAGGAAGTTAAAGTTTTGAGACAAAATTTAATCTAAGGGGAAGACTGAAATTGAATGCCGAATTCAAAGGGCATTTGGAATAAAAACCCTTTTATGGTATTTCACGTAAGTGGCTTTCTACATCGTCTGACTTCTTTTTATTGTGGCCTCACAATTGTATTGGCTACCATAAAACGAAAGCATGGAATGGTGTAGAAAAATGGCTACGTTTTCTTGCATTAATTAATTTTGATTTTTCATCTTTTTTTAAAATCAATGGTGCATAACATTTAAAATAAAATGAAATTTTAAAATTAGATCCAACGGTCTATATTGAGATCCACAGTCAACAAACATATGAATAAATTAAATTTATATTTAACCTCATAATTCTATAAATATTCCCCATTTTTTCAACATTACACACAAGCAAAAGTAAGTTACAAGGGATATTCGTTGTCAATTAGTTAAAAAAAATTCAAATTTTCCAAATTTGAATTTTTTTAGTTTAATGAAATTAATATATGTTAACTGATAAAAAAAATTAACTATAAAACAAACAAAAAATTAATTTAAAAAATTAGAAACTTCAAAAAAAAAATTGAGAGTAAAACATGTATTAAATTGGGGTCTCAAATTTTGAGTTTATAGAGATTCACTAGTAAAAAAGTTGTCTTAGGCGGCAAACACAATTTATCGGTAAAAGTCAAAATTTGCCGCCTAAACTCTATCACGGCGAAATTATTTGTCGCCTCATTCGTCAGGAAAGCCTCGCCGCGAAAGCTCTATGACGGCAAACTTTAAACTTTTGTCGGCACAGAATGACTTTTCGCGGCAAATCTTTCGCGGCAAAATATTTGCACCTTCTGCCGTCAAACACACTTTCGCCAGGAAAGAAAAGTTGAGCTGGCAAATATATTTGTCGCGAAAGAAGGCCTATGGCGAAAAATACATGCGCCGGGACAGATGTTCTATGGTGGCAAATATATTTGTCGCGAAAGAAGGCCTATGGCGACAAATACATGCGTCGGGACAGATGTTCTATGGTGGCAAACTCGGTTTGTCGCGATAGGTTCTCTATCGCGACAAATTATCTTTGTCGCAATGTTACTCTATGCCGACAAATATATTTGTCGTCTAAGGTTTATTTCACAACAAAAATATACATAATAATTATTACAAAGATTCAACTTCCAAATGCCACAATACATCATATTTGGAGAATAGTGACAATACAACAATTGTAGAACATTTTAATACTCATTATAATAATATAATATATACATTCAAAAGAGTTATAGGTTTTCAAGTGCAAGTTAGATATATAATGTATACATAAACCCAAAAAAAGACTACCCTAGTTGACTATCATCCTCATTGTGTGCTTCATCAGTCGATGGTACTTCCAAATCAATTGGCGGTAGTTCAAACCCAGCCACTTTTGACATACTTTGTACTATTTGTTGGAGATACAACTGCATATGTTCAATTTTCTTGTCAAATGTCTTTTTTGCTATCGTCAACTCATCTCTCAAATGATCGACTTCCTTGGTAGCTACCTTTTGAGCTGCCTTTGCTGTTGTCAACTCATCTTTCAAATTATCAACCTCTTTTTGTAAGTAATGAGTGGATGTTGAAGACCGAGAACTTCCAGCCTCACAAACACGTCCATATCCTAATCTACGTATCTGTGTTCCATGCTTCTTTCCAAGTACATCCATCAAAATATTAAGGCCAACATTAGTACCAGATATAGGTATCTCATCTAATGGAGTACCCTCGGGATATTCCTTCGCTACCTCTTGGAGATAATTATTCTTTTTGTCCATCATTTCATCCTTCAAATGAAATCAACATAAAAAATATGTTACCATATCGCATGAAGATACACTAAGAAAAGATACAAACATGTTGCCTTAATGTCTGATGATAACTTTACCATTCATATTATCCTTCACAATCAAATATATGAATGATAAAATAATATTAAACATAAAATCATTGAACAAGACCCCGGATTTGGGAAACAACCAATCAAATAAAGCATAAAGATAAGTTCTCTAACAACAATCAAATAAAGCATAAAGATAAATTCTATAGCAAACAACCAATCACAGAAATCCAATAATCAAACCAAAGCCTGGAACAAACTCATTCTGCATCAAGACAAGCAAACCAAGCAGTGTAAACAAACTCATTTGTATTAACGAATGTAAATTTATAGGCTTTTCCTCATTCAAAACCCACAAAATGAGGGTTTGTTGAAAGGAAAAAGAGAGTGTAAACAAACAACCAATAAAAATCCATTTGAACGGTAACAAAACTTTGAGTAGGCAACCCCATAGAAAATCAAGACAAGCAAAATCTCACCGATAACAAATCATGCACCAAACCAAGCAGTGTACTCAGTTTCAGTATCAATACATACTTGTAAAACGCTGTTTGACTATACTTGTCAAGCCCACTTTACTTGAAACGAAATGCCAAACGAAATGCCAGCAAGTGTACTTAGTGACCAAACATATAATTACAGAAATACTTACATATTTAGCTTTGGCCTTATCATTGGTCCATTGGTTGGTTTTCGTAGAATACGTTTTCCCATAAGTGTCTATCTCCACAAATTTTGAACCCTCCTAATGTGGAATAATAGCGTATAAAAAAATTAATAAATGTAGTTTAATGCTCAATACAAGATAATATCTTTAATACAAAACTGCTATATTACCTTAACACACTCCATTGCTATGTGTGCGAAAGATTTCGAACCAGCATGATGCTCTATCTCCTTTTCAGCTCAGTTCGCTATATTCGCCTTAGATGCTTTCTGCACAGTTGGATGACTAATGAGTTCGTTAGCATTAAGAGAGAATTTTTCTGTATAATTTTGTAAAATAATAAAACTACCAAAAACTTCGGTGTCTGAAAATGGCCACACATAAATGCCCATTGGTCTTGAGCGTCTCTAAGTACCATCTCCAATGGTGGGTTGGCCAACGCTTCCTCAACTGTTGGGAAAAGCTGTAAGTACTTGTGTAACTCATGCTTGAAGTCTCTAAACCTCCTAGCCATGACATCATTGACATATTTTTCACTCTTTGGATCTTTCAAGTCTATGTCAAAGTTGAGCTACAACCAATTTGAAAAAGTGTCAACGATATGTTTTGTGCAAATAGAAGATTTTCTACATAAAGTATCAGCAAAAACTGTGAACCAAAATAAAATATAATTCAAATATAAAAAGTTTGTTGAAGAGAAACAAACTAAATAAAGAGTAAGGAAACCCAATTATTCAAAAACCTAAATGCACAAGTAATGAAAATTGAAGTGGATGACAAGTAATTTACTCACGGTGATCTCATTCATAAGGGCACTCCTATCATTATCCTCAATGGCAGTCCAGTATGCTTTATTCATGGAACAATTCCTTCGGATAATTGCTCCAAGGTCATGGGATAACAAGCTCGAAATCCTCTGACTCACAGGTCTATTAAACAGAGGATCAAATTCAACATGAATCTTCTGCAAGGTGGTACGAACAATCTGATTTAGGAATTTGGTGCTCTACATTTGCTTGAGTTGGAAGACTACCAGAACCTATCATTGTACAATAAGAATACAAAAATACAATCATACTTAGTCTTAGCATACCTTCCTAAAGTGAACAAAAATAATTCATTACAAAAGACTAAATACGAAAAAAAAATTGGGTTGCACTTTCTACAACCTACCATTAGATTCATTTCCATTTCCACCCGTGGTTGAGTCAATCCTCTCATCATCTGCAACTTTACCATTAGTCATTTTATTGTTCTAAAAATGCAAATAATAAGTAAACATGAATTGATTTTATTACCACTGATGAGGAGGTTGCAGTAATAGGCAACCTACGGTTGAGTGAACGACAACTAGCCCTCATAGGTTGAGAGGGAGGCTGCATTGGTGGAGAAGAAGTCTCCCTTGTACATTTAGTCCTAGATGGAGAAGGCCTTCTTGTAGGTTGAGGTTGAGTCGGGGGGAGGGGGGGGCCTTCCTATAGGTTGACGCTGAGTTGGAGGAGGCATTCTTGTAGGTTGAGGCTGACTATCAACAAGAGTATTACAAGCCCTTTTAATCGGTTGAGGTTAAGTCGGGGAGGGCCTACTTGTAGGTTGAGGCTAACTATCAACATGAGAAGTACACGACCTCTTGGTCGGTTGAGGTTGAGTCAGGGAGGGCCTTCTTGTAGGTTGAGGCTGACTATCAACAAGAGAAGTACAAGACCTTTTGGTCGGTTGAGATTGAGTCGGCGAGGGTCTTCTTGTAGGTTGAGGACGACATCAACAAGAGCAGTACAAGACCTTTTGGTAGGTTGAGGCTGAGTCCCAGACCCACACGCTGTTTTAGGCTGAGCAGAAGAAGCCTTAGGAGCAGATTGGTTGTGAGCATTGGATCGAGTCTGTAGCACTAGTTTTCTCCTTGTAATGAAACTCATCTGCAAACTAAAAAAACAGACATCATTTACTATATCAATCATAACTAAATATAAACATTATATGTAAAACGTTTACCAATTTGTATCAATCAATTTCTAAGTGTTTTTGGCATATTGCTTAGCAATCAAAGTCGCTGTCCTTAGCACTATCGTAGCTGTTTTCCTCATCACTATCAATATTATGACCCTCATCACTTTGAAGACTAGATTCCTCATCAAATGAACTATCATCTTTAACAATAAAATCCCATCTTTCAATTGGCCTGAGAGGGCCGAGATCAATATGTATAGCATCAATCTCTATTGGTGCAACATCTTCTCTATGTAACGGTGTAATGATGACATCCTCATTATCAAGTTGAATCTGGCTATGTATTTCTGATGACAAATTCTCTTGGTATGGCCCATCATCATCACTGTCATCAACTTCAGAATTCTCCTTTTCTGGAATGTTCCAAATGTTTCTGTGTTCAATATGCTCAACCACTTTCCAGCCACCACCAGCCTTAAGATCGTCCAAATAAAACACTTGTTTGGCTTGAGTTTCTAGGATATAAGGATCATGTTCATACCATTGAGTACGTGTATCCACGGATATTAGTGTATAATCGCGCTTTAGACTTCCAACCCTTGTCGGGTCTGTGTTAAACCATCGACATTTAAACAACACCACCCTATAACGTTGTCTATATAACACCTCAACTACACTTGTCAACTTGCCATAGAAATCAATCTCAGAAGTCTCATAGCTTCCTGGCACAAAAACTCCGCTATTCTGGGTAGTCAAATTATCATCACGTTCAGCAACCACAAACTTAACTCCATTTACAACACATCCTTGGTAAGTTTCAACTCTAACAGGGCCCCTCGATAACTCAAATAACTCATCACTAAACTTCGCAGAATTCTCCTTTTGTAAATTTCTCATCTGCCAAGGAAAACAATTGTTATTTGTTAGTTTACTAATTAGACAATTTTAAGAGAACCTAGCATACAATCAGGAAAAAAGAAAATGCAAAAGTCAGTCTAAAATCATGGTCTTTTCTTACCTGACCCCGAAACCAAACAGGAAATAATTTCTTATGCCTTTCCTCAATGTTCTCATCATTCTCACGTCGTATCAGTTCCTCATGCTCCCTGCATTATTAATTAGTGGATTTGTTATACATTGGACATATGTTGTCATACTTCAACTATTATGAACAATAAACCATAAATAGTTCACTTACATTAGGAAGGTGATACCTCTTCGCAATTGTTCAATATATACCAATGAGCTACTTCGTTATCAGTATTTGTCCATCCAATGCTTGCCTTACTCATAAACAGATGTGCATTTTGAACAAAGACAGAAAGTTTCTCTTCTCGTGCACCACCGTCATTGTTTCTATCAGGCTTATTGAAATATGTCTCCACATTATGAAGGTACATTGAACAGTACATTAGGGATTCATTTGTAATGTATGCTTCAATTAATGACCCTTCCGGACGAGCCCTATTTCGGACAAAGCCTTTATACTTACCTAACATTTTGGAAGAAAAATATTATGGTGAGTTTTTCATGTAGCGAATTTATAAGCAACGTACACCACAATGAAATAGAATTAATTGAAAAGATCAATAGTTAGTACCTTTCAATAGGATACATCCATCGAGCTCCAACAGGCCCACCAAGCTTTGCTTCATGAGGGAGATGCACCATCAAGTGAACCATGACATCAAAGAATGAGAGGGGGAAAATTTGTTCAAACTGGCATAGAATGTACACAATCTCACTTTCCAACCTATTCAAATCTGATTTGCACAATGTCATTGAGCATAACTGTTGAAAAACCCTTGATAGATGAATGACAGGTTCAACCACACCAGCATGCAAATATTTTCTAATTTCCACAGGAAGTAGCCGCTGCAATAACACATGCCAATCATGGCTTTTCAGGCCCCGAAATGTTTCCCTTATCAAGTTTAATACTTCTGGATATGTTGGCTGCATATCCATCTGGATATTTTACAGACTTAAAAAATTGAAAAAATTCTTTCCGCTCATCTGGATTAACAGTATAAGCTGCGTATTTCTTTTTATACTTGCTCCCCGTCCACTCTAACCACAGGTGTTTCCTAATGCCAAGGTCTTGTAAATCCTAGCGAGCCTTCGTTGTATCCTTAGATTTTCCCTCTATGCCTAGAATCGTCCCTACCAAACTATCACTAACATTCTTCTCTACGTGCATCACATCTAGCATATGCCTGATTTTAAGCTTGGACCAGTACTCCAACTCAAAAAAAATACTTTTTTTGTTCGGACCAGTACTCTAACTAAAAAAAAAATACTTTTTTTTTGTTCCAATTTAACTCATCTTGTGTCCGCTTTTTGTTCCTATCCGGGTTGTTGGGATGTTTACCAAACTGACTAAAAGGTAGATTGTTCAACTGATCCAAAAGGTTTTCACCTGAGAATTCTCTAGGTCTTGCATTTACCTCAATATTCCCATCAAAAGCATCTTCGTTCTGGCGCCATGGATGATCCCATGGAAAAAATCGTCGATGTCCCAAGTAACAAACTTTCCCACTGAACCATTGGGAACTTACATCCTCATTACAAACCGGGCATGCCTTATAACCTTTCGTGCTCCATCCAGATAGATTCCCATATGCTGGGAAGTCGTTAATGGTCCACATCACTGCTACACGGAGGTTAAATATCGAATTAGATGCTTTATCATATGTATGCACACCATATTCCCATAACTCCTTGAGCTCATCAATTAACGGTCTCAAATAAACATCAATATCCTTACAACGCGCACGAGGCCCATGAATTAATAAAGTCAGCATTGAGAATTCCTTCCTCATGCACCTCCAAGGAGGAAGATTGTAAGGCATCACGATAACAGGCCACATGCTATAAGATGTGGTCATATTCCCTAATGGATTAAATCCGTCGGTGGCAAGCCCTAACCTAACATTTCGTGACTCCATTACAAAATCTGGGTACTTCCTATCAAACTCCTTCCAAGCTTCTCCGTCCGCTGGATGCCTCATGATATCATCATCAACTCGGCCATCCTTGTGCCATCTCATATCACTCGCAGTGTGCATAGACATGTACAGCCTTTGCAATCTGGGTTTAAGTGGTAAATAACTCAATACCTTCTGAGGAATCTTTTTTTTCTTGTCAGCCCCCTTGAATTTATACCTTGGCTCATTACACACGGGACATTTATCCAACCCTTCGTTCTCCTTACGCAATCATATTGACATGCGTGAATCTTTTCATACCCCATCCCTAGATTTTTCAGAACTTTTTGTGCTTGATGATGCGTCGAAGGTAGAAGATTCCCTGTAGGTAGCATCCTTTTCAATATTCCCATCAAGTGGTCATAACATCTATTAGACATCAAGTAAATTACTTTACAATGCATTAACTCAACTACTGCAGTTAACACAGAGAATTCTTCACATCCAGGATACAGTTCATGTTGAGCTTCTTCCAATAATCTTTCATATTTGGCAGAATCCTCCCATTGCATATTGCATGAGTGATCATCATCCAAATTAGCATCTCTATCGTCATTAACTGAGATGTTATCTTCTTGCATGCCATCATGGCCATGATTTTGAGATGCGTATGGGTACAAATCGTTGATTATCCTCATTACATCATCATTACCATTACCTATGTCATCAGTAGATGGAACCACCGATGGAGCAATGAATGCGCTTGAACCAGATCCTACTTGTTCACCATGGTGAATCCATGTCGTATAACCATAGGACATCCCATATCTAATTAAGTGCATTCACACTTCATCAATTGACTTCCAATATCTGTTACTACATGTTTGGCATGGACATCTAGTTTGATTACGACTATTGACATGATTCCTTGCAACTTTAATAAATGCCTTAATCCTATCCATGTATTCCCTACTCAATTTTTGAGAACTTTGTATCCATTGCTTGTCCATGGAACAACCAAAACCTATTCAAACAATGAGTCCAAAACGTACTTCTCATAAGGATCAAATAATTAAATTCCAAATATACTAACCTACTATTAAGCAATCAAATCTAATAATCACTAACAATGATTCAGTAAGCTAAGATTCCAAACATACTTAACATTCTGGTTTTGCCACTCCATTAAGCATCAACTGTACCTACAATTCATTTATACTCAATAATTTCTTCATTCTCCTGTAAGTTTCCAGAAGTAACTAATTTGATTGAAGTCTAAACTAAGATCAGGTTTGAAGCTTACTAAACCCAAAAAAGTTTCTAAGTATTGTGTAGTGTAGAAGTTTACCTTTCTTGGAAGACTTCCTTGAGCTTTTACCCGAAAATCTTCTTCTACCTGCCAATCTAGGTCTGCCCCTCCTCGGAAACGAGCCTTTCTTCTTAAGCTTGTTAGTGATAGGCTTCTACAAGAGGATGTATACATAAATCAATGAGGCTAGCATAGCATGTGCTAAGCTTCTAAGTAAATCAAATACCAAATACATAAACCAGTTAAGATAACCAGAACAATATGGATAAACAATATTAATAATAGTACTAACAATAGTGGAGTATTTTAGACGAGAAACCTTGTGGAATTTCAGGTAACCAACATGCCTCTTGTGCTAAGCTCCTTAGGTAAACAAGTCAAAAATAGAGTATATTTTGAACTATTTACGTTTGGTACACATAGTGAATTTTTTAGGATTTATCGACTTGATGAATTGTGAGGTTTTATTTTATGATTTGTATTCTGAATAGAATTCTGGGTTCCTTGATTTTCTGAATTTGGTTGTGGGTTTATGAAATAAGTTGATCACATGGATTTGTTCATAATTTGTTTGGGTTTATGAAATTAGATAGGAATGGGAATGGTTGACGACATTCTCAGCAAGATGTGTTACACCAAAAGTTAAGCTGCCAATGAAATCACTCCATAACTTACATATAGACCTAAATCTAATGAGGGAATTCACGAGTAGTCTTGTTAGGATATCTATAAGGATTTCCTGAGGGATGTAAATGGGATTTGTGAGGCGTGAAAAAAGGTATGAAAATAGTCACAGCAAATAAGACAGAGGGAAAAGAAAATAAGACAGATGGAAGAGAGGGATGTGTACGTAAATTACACATGTACGTAAATTACAAACTAATACAAACGAGCTTTGTTATTGTTGACATAAGTCCTACATATATTAGTGTGTAATTTCTAATGTAGTCTAAAAATGTAATCTCTCTAGACTCTAGAGCATTGTCCATTTCAAATATATGAGAGATGATGTTGATGTGTGATGTTTGTTAGGATATTGCAGATGCTTTTGTATGAAACTAAACTATTCGAACTTAATATATATAGAGTTGCAACTTTTAGATTGAACAATTATTCAAGTTTTGGTAAAATCATTAATTGAACCCAATTGTTTAAACATTTATATACGTAACAAAAGGGTTGCACTTATTCAACAAAAACCGGATTGTTGGCACCACTTTCCAGCGATATCAAAGGATGGCCTAAAGCACCCTTTCAAAATCCATACAGACCTAATCATTATTCAATAAGCCATTTGATCTATTTCATTAAATCTCTCCTCACGCCAGCTTTACAGATTGTTTCATTTCGAAAATTCTAGGGAAATTTTGGTTATTGCTAAATTAAAATTTTAATTTTTGTTGTGTACTGTAAGTGATTTGTCTAAAACCTTTAAGCAAATTCAAAGTTGAAAATAAAGAAAATATCACTTTAAAGAAAATATTCCAAATACCTCAAAGATAAAATTTGTCTATTATCTACCCAACACGTATGTGATCAAACCATCACAAAGACCCCCAAGTTGTGGCATAATGGAAAATGGTTTTGTGGACTCTCTCATTCTTCTATTCACACGTACTTGTGTTCTTAGATTTCTGTTGGAATGACATTCTACGAGTTTTATGTTGACTATTGCATTGAATTAATTTGTCTAATATCTCATTAAGAATGAGATTTAGTCTAAATACCATTTGAAGCAAGTATTTTTGGGCAGGGCTGTTGATCGGTTCGAAAAAACCGACTAAATTACTCAATCAAACCGAAGCAAACTTGAACTGGTTCAGTTTCTATTTTCAGTCCCTAAAAACTGAAATCAAATGGGGCTTGTCAAACCAGATTGCCCATATAAACCAGATTGTTCAACAAAGCTCATAACGATCAACAAATATACAAATCATATTCAAAATTATAAAATTTCAGCTGTCCATATTGCCCATATGTACTAATAAGATAAACCGATTGTCATACTTCCACAGTTCCACATGTAAAACCACATTTTCACTTCAAAAATCACTAATCACAGCAAAATGCCCTTGTCAAGTCAGAAAGCACAATTTCCAAACACACACTTCCACATCTACAACCACATTTTCACTTATGTAACTAATCTCCACATCAAAACGGCATTGTCAAACCTCAAGCATGGAAGGAAGGAGCTAAAAATCCACACATAGAAATCAGGGCAACAGTAGAAATCAGGGTTTGAGGCCACACATAATCCGAATCACAGTAAATCAAAACTTTTAACATCTCAAAACCACATTACAGTATGTTCAAAAAATAGCTAGTTTGAACATAATCAGGGTATTTCAAAAAATATTCAAAGGTATTTCGGATAAGTTTTATTTATAGATTGATCATTGTGTCTGGAAGTTTGAGATTTGAGCAGTGTTTTTATTTACCTATGCTTTCTAAATGGATTTTTGGGTCCTGAGTTTATATATGGATTCGTGGATTGGGTGATGATATATGAGATAAAGACTACATGTGTGATCAATAAAATCTATGAATCCTAACTAGGCGTGTTTTAAATCAAACCCAATGGTCTTTCATAATAAAAAAATAAGTTATACTCCTAATACTGAACTTGTAGATTGAACTTCTGATTCATTCTAATTCCACATTAATCTCACTTGTAAATATATCCCATTGTAAATCAGTCTTATTTGTACTCATGTTCTGTAATTGAGGAAAGTGATGTGTAATGGTTTATCTGAGTATTAGTTGTATTTTCAATGTTGTAAACTGTAACATTTTTTCATCCACACCCTTATCAATGTTCATGTTGAAGGAAATACTTACCAAACTAAAATTGGAATGATTATGCAGCATATTTACTAATCTCCCTTTATTGGTTGCCGATTTCGTTATTGTAAACTAAAATATTAGTTGATGATGTGATAATCACATTATTTGATTTGTGGCAATTGTATATTTCGATACTTGCTGGATGTTGTTGTCTTGAATTTTCAACAAAATATCCTCTTATATATCCTCATAGTCCAATAGTGTCCTCATAACCTAGTCGTGTCCATATAGTTTGGTATTGTTCTTATAGCCTAATAGTGTTTTTATAGCCTGCTTGTGTCCTCATTGTTAGTCTTGTGGGAATTTGATATTTCTTGTCTGGAATTATAATAAAAGTATGCCTTTTTTTTCTGGCCAGAAGATCAAGTTATGTCTTCATATGTTGATTGATTATTTGATTGTGCAGGTCAAGTGTGAATAACCATATACTAATTGCGGAGGTGCCTTTCTCAAACAAGGAGATTTCTTAAACTATTAAAGATGAACTCAGCCTGGCTGCATTGCCCATGTTTGAGGACACATATTTTGATTGTCTCTTGGAAATGGATGAGTTGGAGTAGAGCCATGCCATAGTGCATGAACTGTTAGTGCAAAAATTAATGGGTCGTGGGATGAGGGACTAGGCTCAAACTAGCTAGGAAATGTCAGGATAGAAATACCTTTGAATATTTTTTGTCTGTTTATGTTCAAAAATTTTAATCTCATTTTCTATACTATTACAGTATGTTCGGATGAGGGACTTAGGCTAATTTAATTAGAAGTGCATTACATATATTAGATACCAGGATTGCAAATGGCTAGTTGCAATGCAGTGAAGAGGGATTTGTAAATGACTAATTGAAAGGAGTCACTATGAAATCCTTCGTTCAGTTGGAACTCGTTATGCTCATCTAGTGCATTTCAATCCCTCTATTGTTCGTAGAAATTTTGTACCAATATAGCCTAATCCCTTGGTTCTTTCCTCATCCAACACTCCATAAAAGAAAAGCTCTCCCTCCTCTAATCACTGGACATATTATTTAGCAATATAATTACTAAACTTTATCAGCAGCTAGAGAACTCCTCTGTTGTCCTTGTTACTTATTTGTAGCAAAGAAGACTTTTTAAGCATGCATAAATAAATAAGAAACATTAAGTACCTTTATAGCTACACCTAGGGCATCTAGCAGATTCCCATCTGAACTAACAAGGCCTTCAATGTATAGATCCCAACACACCTAGCCTTCCACAACAACCAGAGAAGAGAGATCAATTCCAGCACCTGGGATAACAAAGACATAGATTATCAACTAAGCAGTTATTAAAAAAAATATGCTTGTTCAACTGAGAAATATGTATTTCCAAAAGATAAATGCATATACGACAAAACAAATTTATTATGCTCATATGACTTCAAAGAAAATACAGACCAGATCCACTTTTACCACCCAGACAACGTTGAAGAGCTACTGAGAGTTCTGCTGACAGCTCCTCACCCCCTCTGCCCTGTAGAAGTGTTAAAAAATAAGAGCTTTATAACAACAATGAATACATACGTCATACACAGGCAAAATAGATATTCATCATTTGCATGGATCCATAGTTCGTACACAAAAAGGATAAGTTCAGATTTCCTAATAGACAAGAATGAGCAGAAGTTGAGAGTGTGTGCCCTCATATTATATCAGAGCCTGAATTCCACAATAGCAAGAGTTGTGCTTTCTCGTATCTTACAGAAACCAAGATTTAAGCCACAATAGCAGAGGCAACATAACTTATTGTCCAGACAGCCACAGTGCCATGTGGGAGTCCGAAGAAACATGCAACAGCAAACTCGCAAATTGCTTACAGCATACTAACAATAAACAATTATGTTCCATCACCATAAGGCTTAATACGATACAAAATGATTCAATCTATAAGGATTTGAAAACCTGCCTATGATTCCTAGTGCAATGCGCGCGGTTACGGATTGCACCATGACTATCCTACTTATGTCAAGGGTATTTTGTGACATTGCAAATCTATCCTACTTATGTCAAGGGTATTTTTTTTCCACATCCTACTTAAACCAATCAATTTAGTGACAAGCTAAGAGGCACTTAATGACTCAGCCTCTCTGGATATTTGTGCCTTAGCTCAAGCAATTGAAGCAAAAACACAAAGATATGAAATGAGTGCTAATTCAAAATCCAATCTAATGCACATGTAGCAACAGCAGAGCTCAGTATGTAATTTAATTCAAATTCAAAAGTCATATGCAGACAAGTATGCAGACAAGTATTTAAAAGTCAAGTTCTAGCTGCATTGAGTTACCAAAAAAATACACAATGAATTGAAAATAGGGAACTTACTGTAGGGTGCTTCAGCTTGGTTCTATGTTGATCCAAGAGGACTTCATGACCTTTTACTGTACATAAAGAAGAAATATCGTGATCCACTTATTTACATTATTGAGAATGGTAATAAGTTATAAGTTTCGATTCATTTTCATTATCAATGTATCACATGGAGTAAAGTTCTATAGTGTATATTTAAAGATACATAATAGCATATTACATTGTAAGCATGGATGAGTTTAAGCATGGGGAAAATACTAAACATTAAATGAAACCAAACAAATAAGAGTGAGAATCTTTAGACCAAATGGACCCATGTTTTGAGAAATTCTAGCAAACAAAGCAGATACAACCTCTATCCTAAAGTGTTGAGACAGGTGATCCTTCCATCTCTAGACTCACAACAAGTTCATGAATCAAATGTCAAGGACAGTTGATAGCAAAAAAAACAAGTCCATAACATATTGAACTCATTCCCCACAACTCAAGTATAAAAATTTGATAAACCCCATCATGTCTTTTTCACCTTTGTAGTATGCTGAATGAAGGTATTGAACTCATTCAAGCAGATCGCAGAGATCATATTGATAATCCCCACAACTCAAGTTTACAAATTTCACAGTAGCATTCATATCATAAAACTCGGAACATATTGAACTCATTCCCATGTCAAACTCAAATTAATAATCAGTAAAGTATGAGCCCTGAAATAAGATTGCAACACCTTAATCATAAATATATATCTGGATTTTAGCTAATTTGACTAATCAAACCTCTTTTCTATACGGTACATAAGTAACAATTTACTCGAGTTAGTCCGTTCATGTGTACTTAGTTCCCAAATTACAGGCCCCAGCAAACTTTCGAATCAATGTACTTGTATATGTGTAGCCTTTCAGCTAAGTTTACTACCTAAAAGCATCTTGCAAGATGCCTCTATCCGTCCAGAGCTTCCATTTCAGCTACGTTTACTATCTAAAAACGTCTTCCAAGATGCCTCTGTCCGTCCAAAGCCATATCATTCCATTTATTTCCATGTACTTGACTAAGCATCTAATTTGTCCTAAAAGAAGTTTTCCAAGGCCTTCTACTCAGAGGTTCACAGGGAAGTAAGAAGGGGGCAAGTTCACCTATAGCTATACTGAAGAAGGGGCATTCCAACTGTGAGTCTGCTCTTATTCAGGAGGAACGATGATGAGAATTTACAGATTGGGAAGATACCAAGCTCAAAATGAGAAAAAGCAGATACTATGGCCAGCCAGGTATGTCCTCACCTTCTGGTCCTTTTGCAAACCCACTTCCAAGATCAGACCATGAGTTTCAGCCTCCCAAGCGATTGTTACTAAAACAAAGGGAGATCAACAGAGAGGTGGGGTCTGTCCAAGTCACAAATTTCGAAAAGTCTCAAATGATACAAGAAGCAAATGCTGTCCAGGTTACAGAGTCATTCTCAACAATTCTGGTTCGTTTCCACTCTTGGTTAAAGCCTCAACTAGAAAAGTCATCCTGATGGCCCAAAAATTCTGGTTCGTTTCCACTCTGGTTCTTGGAATTCTACTCAAAGTAAATACAATACTATTTAAAAAAAAAAGATTTTATCTATAGTATTATGCATATTCAAATTTCAACAAGATTTACTTGATCAAAAATTTTTGGTTCATGTTGATTGTAAAAGTGCCAAATATGTTTTAGAAAAAGATGTTCACAACATTGCATCCAAACATATTTTTGCCCGATGGCAATCCATATTAAGCATTTTTTATTTTGATATTGAATCCATTGAAGGAAGTCAAAATTGCATCCCTGATTTTCTTACTCACGAGTTCCTACAGGGAAAACCTGATGGGATCCAGACGCTCCACAACCCAATGAACTGCCAGCAAGCCACCCGTCCCAATTAAACCAGAAATCAAAGAAGAAAGCCCTTCTTCTCAAGGACTTGTTCCATACTGGAACCTTCCGATGTCATTAACAAACAAATACACGACCCTTGGGTCGACCAGCAGTCAATTACACCCCAATTACCATTCCGCTCTAATCCCCCCATATGATCCTTACCAATCAATTCAAGCTCACACTCAACCAGTTACCCATTACAAACCCCAATCTTCCCCCCTACTTTTCCAAAGGTACCAGTCATGCACTCTTTTACATTGAAGAATGCTTTAGTAATCTCAAATCACCTTCTCAATTAGCTAAAGCCTATTTCCCTCTAAATCTCCATTGCATCCCAAGTCTCCCAACCAAAAATCTCCAGTGCTACACCACCATCCCTTTTCACACAGATTCTATCACCATTAAACCCATATATGACAAAAGTGATCCTCCCAATTTACTCTACCACTCCATTTATATCCTCCAAATCATTAATCAATCAGACTGGAGAACTAACACCTATACTTTCAAATACTTCCCCAAATCTGGTGAAGATGTCCCATACAGTTACTATGATTATATTGATGCATGGTACAAAGTGTTCCTGCACCAAAATGAAACTTTCACTCATCCCTTCTCTCTCTCGTTTTAACTACAACCTAATTGACTAAAAATCATATATTCAATCAAAATGCTCATTCTTTTCATTAGGTGATGCATTTTCCGGTATAAAAATTACAAGAATGAACAATTATCCTCCATCAATAAACAATCAGCCTATGAAAACTCAGGTCTGGAGTCTATACGAAAAGAGACAACTTCCCAAACCGACACCACAGGAGAACAAGTTTCCAAAACAAAAACAAAAATCCAAACCCCAACCCCTGCCTTTTTATCACAACTCAGGCCCAAGTATTAAACCCTAGAAACCAATTATTACAGGACATGAAAAGGAACCAGAGAGGCTCACGAAAAGGAATAGGCCTCACCCTAAGGAGACCTCACAGATCCAAAAAAGGAAAGCCAAAAACCAGACATCTATTAAATGAAGATCCATCAAGCATGAGGGCGATGACAAAGCATTCATAGAGACCCAAAAATCATTTACAACCCGAAACAAAGCAGGGGGCAGTGATACAATGAATCTATAAACAATATCACAATATATAAAACACATTGAACCAAGAAATAGTCATTGTCTACTCGTGTATTCTTAATTATATAATATATATACATATGTATATATAATCATCACAATCTATCAATAAGTCCACGACAAAGACCACGCACCTGAGAATTAACAGGGAGCTTGTTCGTCTCAGAATCGAAGAGGGAGGAGGTTACGGAGACAAGAAAGCTGAAGACGTACAACCGTCAAGATTGGGTTTTGCCTTCGTGAGTTTCGCCTTCGTGAGATTAGGTTTCGCCTTCGTCAGATTGGGGTGGGATGTTCTGTAAAACTAAAGAGGGAGATGCAAAAGAAAGAAGATGAAGTCGCGCAGGACAAATTTTGTCCTCAACGAATTAACCCTAAACGACGCCGTTCGACAATTATATAATACCTTTGACGACAAATCACGTTTTTCCAGCCAATGACCAAAATTTTTATTAGCGGGAACACGCGTGTCCCGGGTTTTTTTTTCTGAGAGGATTGGAGGGAATAAATTCCAATCGAAATTATTTTTTGGAAAAAAAATCGCGACGAAATAATTTGTCGTTATAGATTCCATGTTTGTCGCCTAAAGTTTCCCGCCAAAATCAAAATCTCCCGTCGCAAGTTTCACGACGAATTTTAAATTTTGTCGCGATAGATAATCTATCACGACAAAATTAAGTTTCGCCGGTAAAAGTTTTTCCGCGAAAGCTATGGATTCTACTAGTGATTGGAGAACGAAATATTTTAGGACCATGAATAGTTGTTTTCTAATGTTTTTGATCGATTTTGCAATTTCTTTGGTTAAAGTTTACTTTTGTATATTTCCAATTAAATAATATGTTTTACTTAAAAAAAAATTGGAAGATATGTAATGAACAAATGCATGCATGTGGATCTGAAATGAAAAGCCGTGGATGATAGGGTGCATATCGTTAGAAATAAAAGGAAGCAGCTATGAGGCTATTGGTATAGGTAAGTAGAAGACCCTTGTAGGGATCAAGAAGTGTAAGAAGTTGAGATTCCACTCCAAAATCAATTGGCAATAGGGGGAGTAGCCCAAAATCTTATAAGGTACAAATTGTAGTTGTGTTTTCCCTCACGTTTGGCGGATTTTTCGCCAAAGATTTGGATGGGTACGTGTGACACGTGTGACGGTTAAGCCAATCACGTGGAATAACTCAGCTCTAATATCATGTAAGAAGTTGAGATTCCTCCCCAAAACCAATTGGCAATAGGGGGAGTAGCCCAAGATCTTATAAGGCACAAATTGTAGTTGTACTTTTTCAATATGGGACATTTTCCTCACATTTCAATAAGAAGATGATCATGATCATGCAGAACCCCCAAAACAATATGGAATTAATAAGATCGGCCACCTGCTCGATCATATTCTTCACACAGTCACACACGACCTTAATTAGCATGTTTCCTTTAAAACGCACACATGACCAGCCTGCCTAGCTAGTCAGCACGGAATTTCCGAAAAAAGTTGGAGCTTTGGAGTGTCATGTTCTCTTAGGTGGGGCACGTACATTTGGTTCATAGCTAGTTTTTGCATCTTTGTGTCACACTACATAATGTACCATGTGACATGTCACTAGCTCAGTTGATCTTCTCATCCATCTCAAATGAAGTTCCTTTCGAATTAGGAATTTTTAAACTAGAAACCATCACATGATTGGAACAACACCATGCACCAATCTATCAAACTAGTATTTTTGTAACAGTTGGATAAAAAAAATTAAAATTTAATATATTTTTTTTGAGAGTGTATTAATTTTCTAGTATATATACTAAAGGGTCATTTCATAACTATTATTTTTTTTAGTTTCTAGTTTCTAGTTTCTAATTTTTAAATTTGAGGTTTGAGAAAATGATGGATGGAATTTGAATGTAGTTAAGGGTGCATTCCGAGGAACTACGTACAGATTTCGGGTAGGTCGCTGTATCTGGTTTGGGTGGTGGAGTTTTTGGCAGGGTTTGGGTATATAAAGGTGAATATTACTATACAGAAGGGTAAAATAGTATTTTCCATCATGGATTGCATGATTAAATACTTTTTCTTGTCAAATGTAATAGGTGTAGGAAAAGTTCATCACCTGCCATCTCCCTAGATCTTATAAAAGCATGCACTAACCTTTCAATTTTTCACATTTAAAGCCTCCCTTTTAGGCTTTTACCCTTATTTGACAAATAAAAAATCAGTTCTATCAAATAATTTAAAAATAAATTAGAAGGCCATGAAAATTAGATTGGAGCCATCTCATCGGATCGACCCATATATATATAATATATATATATATATATCGGCCTCATCGCTGAAACAAAAAGAATACCTCGGGAATAGAATCCCCCGTCCATAACTCATAAGGTTGAAAATTTCTTTTGCAAGATGGAATTAGGCATAAATATTGAACTACTAATTAACATTGTAACTAGAGGCTAGAAAATTCTGATTATCAATCTCAATTTTCATATAACAGAGGGAGTATAGAGTTGGCACAAATTGAGAGGTACGTAGGTGACATTGTTTAATTGTTACTGTTTGTGCATTGGTTACGTCTTCAGATTTTATATTTTTAACTTAAAGAAAGATAAAGTTGGCAAACTTTTCTTCATAATATCAGGGGTTGGCAAGAAACTCACGATAGTTATGCTTAAGTGAGTAATTTGAATTTTTTTTTAAACGGAGTAATATATACCTATACTAAAAGAGAAGTTGGGATTTCCACTTCTGCCCTTTCTTTTTTTTATATATTTTTTTCTTTTCTTTTTTCCTTTATTTTATTTTTTTCCCTTTTCCTTTATATATTTTTTTTATTTTCCTTTATACATATCAAAAAAAAATCCCCCCCCCCTTTTTTTTTCTTTTCCTTTACTTTTTTTCCTTTTCTTTTATTTTTTTTCTTTTCCTTTATACATATCAAAATTTTTTTTTTCTTTTCCTTTATAATTTTTTTATTTTTTTTCTTTTCCTTTATACATATTAAAAAATCATACTCAATTTGAAAAATTAGGCCATTTATGAAAAATCACACGGCAACACACGTTTCCTTTAGCAATCTGAGTGTTACTACTTTAGCAATTAGGTATGCGCGTTTCCTTTCCTTTATAGATATCAAAAAATCACTACTCATTTATGAAAAATTAGTAATACTCAATTCAACAACCAAGCGGCAACGCGCATACCTAATTGCTAGTTTACCCTATTTCGTAAGGGTGATGAAGGTTTCCACTATTTCTTTACACACACAATGAATTATGTTCTCTCGACACTAGAAATTTTAATCCTAATTAGCCTCATGTCAGCATTTAACTTATTGTTACTTAATAAAAAAGGTTATATGCTAGAATTTTGAAAGCAAAGAGGTATTTGTGTAAGTTTAAATAACCTTAGGGTAGCCCGTATCATTTGGGCCAGAAATTCATGGGCTTGTGAGTATCTATTAGGCCCATTGAAAAAAAGCCCGACTGGGCCCGCTATGGGCCGTAGGCTGGCTCGGCCCAAGTTAGCGGGCTAGACTTGGCTTTGGTATATTCAAACCCGATAAGCCCGATATGCCTAAGCTTGATAGGCCCAAGCCCGATAAGGGCCAGTAAGGCTAGCTCGACTAGCCCGTATAAACCAGGCACATAAGTCCGAATATATAAAATAATTATTAATTAGAAATTATTGTGTTTCCTTTATATATGATTCTTTATTAATTTTTGTTTATGGTTTGTGTGTGCTACTTCCGAATATATGTCTTCTGTGTGAACCTAATCCTGCTTGTAATAAGGTTGTTCCGTGAGTAATGAAGTGAAGTAAAGTTTTGTTCTTTCTATTATTTAGGATTTCATGGTTATGATCCAAATCTGGTCTTGGGTGTCTTTTGCGTTCATGTGTTGAATTCTCTCATAAATGTGGCTCTTTCTGTTTCAACCTTAGTTAGCCTAACACAATTGAAGCTTAGGCACAATTGACATTGTTTTTTGCATTAGGATATTAAAATCAGGAAAACGATACAACTATGCCTCATGTTTTTGACATGATCGATATCACTATTTTATATCCTTGTGTAGTCATCTTTTCACAATTATATCCATTTACATAAAGAACATATAGTCATAATTAATTTTAGATGAACATATAGCCACTATTTTCTTTAACACACAATTTGCGCTAGGTTGCAAGGAACAAGAATTTGATGATGAGGTTGTAATATATATTTTTAAAAGTTGATGGATGTAGTCACTGGATTTGCTTTAAGTTATAATAACAAGAATTTGTTTTAGATTGCTCTAACATATAAGCACTAGATAGATATAGTGATGATGAGGTTGAGAGTGAAAGTGAATTAATTTGATGATAAAGTTGTAATATTGGTTTTTCTTTCATACTTTTTTTTCCCTTTTTTTTTTGAAAAGTTGAACAAATTATTTCTCAAAGCCCAATTGAGTCTGGCTCGAATTGGCTTATTAGGCCCGGCTCGTAAAGTGTCAGGGCCCATCCCAATCCCCCCCCCCCCCCTTCGAGATTAACAAGGGATACTCCTGATCCCGTCTGTCAGACCAGGGAAAATTTGAACCTTTAGCCCGAAGGCTTCTAGAGTACGCTACGATCCAGAAGAGGTATGTGACGGCTCGGTCTCTGTTACAGTCTGCACCGTATTCAACCTTAAAGGCATTGAAAACAGAAAGACTGTGAGTGGAAGAAAATAAAAGAGTTTATAAAACATATTTCATAAAAGACCTTTATACCCTTCACTAAAAAGCATGCATGCATAGTAAAATAATTTATCAAACCACATATGTTTAAGCAACCATAATCATACGGGCCCCTATCCAAATCCATTTACAGAAACTAGAACATAATAAACATATGTGAGATCTCAGCCTAAATCCATTTATCAATCATAAAACACAATTTCGCAAACCAATTGAAATCATGTTTATATAATTCATATAACCAATCATGTCACGGTATCTAGAGCTACGCGCGTGCTACCCGGGGTCTCAAAGCCCAAGTCTCCCCAGGGTCCACCCAGGTCAATGTCTGTAGATCAATGACCCTCCCTGAGGGTTATAATCCATAGCCTTTCTGAGAATAAGGAACCCAGCGGGGGCAACTCCACTCAGTCAGTGCTCCATGACTACTCCGGGGTTCACCCAGGCCAACGACCCTCCTCGGAGGAGACAATTCATATATATAAGGATGGTATACGAAAAACCTTTTGAAAAAATTTTCAAAACCTTTCAAAGATTCATGCCCGGCCCCCATAAGCCTTCATGAACCATAAAAACCTTTCAAGAGTTCATACCGGTCCCCATAAACCGTCATGAACCAGAAATCCATTTATGGGTCGCTGACCCGAAATCACAATCTTTAGACATAACTGGGCCCTAAGCCCGAATTCACCTACAAATTGGGCCTCCGACCTGAATCGTAAACCAACTGGGCCTCGAGCCCGATTTCGTAAACCAAATGGGCCTCGTGCCCGATTTCGTAACTAAATGGACCTCGTGCCCGATCCATATTTCCAAATCCGAAATCGATTCAAGAACAAATTGGGCCTCTAGCCCGAGAACATAACTAAAAGGACTTCGAGTCCGAGGGTTTTCAAAACAAATGGGTCTCTAACCCGAGTTTACCTTTTCAAATCCAAAACCATTTCATTAAACTATTTCCAAAACCATAAGAACGGAAAATCGGTGTAAAACCGAAAATCTCGATTTACGTGCTTGCACGTAAATCGCCTCGAAATGCGTGAAACCATATAATTCACCACTATCCAAAACCAACATCATTGAATCATATTTATAAACCATATAAAACATTTATTCATGCATCATAGTTTAGAAATCAAGGTCCACTCGCAGACCGTCCTAAGCTGCCACCTCGATTTGCGTGCTGTAAACCTCACCGAACTAATCATCGTCACCGGGACTACCAAACCTGTCCAAATCAATCTAGATGGTTACTAACTACCTAATTAACCTCTCATTGAAGCCCCGTAATTTTTCCAAATTTTAAAGTATTTTTAAACTCGATCCTAAACCTTCGGATGTCCCAAACATTATCGAGACGGTGTCCACTCGACACGAAATCAGTCCCAAAATGTTCGTTACATCAAATAGATTAAAAGTCATGTTGAAGTCATCCTCATCAGACTCCCCACGCGCCCTCACGCGCCGCCCAAAGGGGCTGCTCGTGAAAACCACGCGCCGCCCAAAGGGGCTGCTCGTGAAAACCACGCGCCCAACACTGTTCATCGTCTACCTCGCGACGGACCGGGTTCTCTGGTTTGAACCGGACCAGACCGGTCTGGACCGGTCCAGCATCCAATTGATAGGTCCTCAAATAAACATTATTTTATATTATTTTATACCCTTTATACTTGACTTTTAATATTAAAATAATAAATAATTAGATAAAATAATTTACTCTGTGTTTATTTTTCTGTTTAAATAAATAAAGTTTGTAATTTGGAGCATTTTAGCGAAAGAATCGTCCTGGTCGGAATTATAACGAAGAAATTATGGACGAAATTCGATTAAATTAATTATTATTAATTTTGTAGCCCAAATTCATATTTAATTTAAGCCCAAAATTCTGATTTAGGCCTTTTTGTTTGTGCAGCCCAGAAAGAAAGAGAATAGCCCAGCAGCATCCCAAATAATTGTAGCAGCCCATTTGATGAAGCCCAGTCTGTGCGTTTCCAGCCCATTCGTTAAATGCCCAGTTAAACTGTTCGACCCAGCAGCTCGGACCGCTCCATCACACCAGGCCCGTGCGACGCACATCCCACCTGGTGCTCCAGACCCGCACGCTCTCTCTGCCCCAGCTCCAGCAACCCTCCAGCCCGCAACTTCAGCCCAGGCCCGCTAACAACCCAGCCTGTTACGCCTGCTCTCACCTGTGCAATCCGCCCGTACCACTGCATCCATCTAACCGGTCCAGTCATTCAGCCCACCCCAGCTGTGCACCAGGCCTCCTGCTCGCCTGCAACTTCTCCAGCCGTACGGTCTGCTCACCTGCCCACCTACCCGCACGACCAACAGTGTTTCCCACCAGCCCAGCTACCGCCTGAACAAGCCCAACCACTCCCTTCAGCCACCAGCCCACTTGCTGCACAACCAACTCTTTAGTCCGACACTGTTCATCCGAAAATTTAACAGTCCAGCCCACCCAACTGCTCCCAATTTCTGCTATTTCTTTTATTTTCAGCCTCAAATTAATTCCAAACCTTACCTAAATTTCATCATTAAACATCATTGTTCATAATTAGTCATCATTTCATTTTCTTTTATTTTATTGCAATTTTTAATTACTTTATTTTATTTGTTTTTAGTAGATTTTTCCTCCTATAAATAGGAGTTCATTTTCATTTGAAAGGGGACTTTGTTTGGAGAAAGAGCTCCAAAACACAAACTTGTATCCTTCCTTTAGAAATATCAAGACTAGTATTTCCGTTGCAATTCTTGAGTTTAAGTTCGCATTCTCGTGTTTATTCATCCATATTCATAAGGTTTCTTCTGCTGTCAGAAAATCTTATGAATAACATGTCATTTTTATTCCATCCATTTTCGGAATCACAAGCTTTCTTGGATTCCAAAGGTGTAACTTGTTATTTCCTTTTGCTTAAACTCTCATTGTTGTTTCGGTTTTATTTTCTTTAGTTCAATATTTTTGTGGGTATTTTCTTTCTAACTTTTGTAGACAAAGATATTATTATATTGTGTTCTACTTTTCAAACTTCATTCACTTCATACATTTGAGTGCTTAAGCTTCAATTTTATACTAAGTGTTTATGACCGCGTTTTGGTGCACTTAGTATAAAATTGAAGAGATTTAAATATTTAATACACATTCAAATCATAAACATTGGGTTAATCAATTTATAAGTGTTTATGACCGTGTTTCGGTGCATTTATAATGTTTTAAAAAATGTATGCATGAGTGAGATGGTGAAAGTAGAATTTTGTGATATATTCAAACTTTGCAAATGTTAGAGTGTTGGTAGAATTTGTGTTTAAAGAAAGTCCACTTGTATATATGTTAAAATAGGAATAGAATTAGTTCATTTATATCTTTACTTATTTTGCATGATCAAAATCCATAAAACCCCCCATCTTTATTCTTTTATTCTTTTAATTCATTTATTCTTTATTCCATTAATTTATTGATTCTCTTATTTATTAATTCATTTATTCTTTTATTCGTTAATTCTTTAATTCTTTATTACTTGATTATTCAATTAATTAATTATGTGATTATTTAATTCTTTAATTTTTCAATTCATTATTCTTTGATTATTCATTATTCTTTTTAACTAATATATTATTAATATTCCCTAATTTCCCCGGTTAAGAACGATCCCTACTTACCAATACTATAACTACACAAAAGGGTTTAAATTTGCATAATACTCAAATTACATGTTTAATTTAATGCGTAGTTTGGGCTTTATCAATTTTTGGCGCCGTTGCCGGGGAAATTAAAAATCATTCTTAATGTGTTAGTATGTATAAAATTGTTTATATTTTAAATGTTCATATTTGTGAATTAAGTATACATATTCTTAAATTTTATTTATTTATTTAATTATGTTGCCGTAATACTTGTTCATATTTTAGTTGTTTACTTTCATAGTATTACATGTATATTACTTGTTTACAATTACTTTATTTTATGATTATTTATTTGTTTATTTGTTTATTTTTATTAAACTAAAAAAAGTAAATAAATAAACAATTTAATTTGTGCATACTTAATTTTAGAATGTGTTTTAATTATTCATTTTACTTTTATTATGTTTATTAAATGTTCCTACTTGTTTATAATTACCCTTACTAAATTTTCATACCTTTTATTTTTGTGTTAGCTTATGTAATTATGTTACTTGTTATTTACTTGTTCATAATTGTATACTTGTTCATAATTTGGTTATACTGTTGCACACTTGAGTTATTTTGTTCGTATTTGAGTATCCATTTTTGTTCACAACTTTTATGTCTTATGCTTGCCTTATTATATTAGTTCACAATGTTCATAATATACTTTTTCATAAATTGTATTTAATGCCTTTATTGTGTTATTTCATGAATTGTATTTTATACTTGTTTATTTTATTAATTTTTAGGAGCTATATATATTTCTATATGTGATTTTCCTAAATGTAAATATTGTTTCCTATTAAATGTTTTAGAGTTGCATGAATCTCAAGGCCCCTTTTTCTTCAAAATTCTACTTTCGGGAACAGGTAGCGCCCCTTGTGTTTATTTTCTCCTTAACCCTTCGTGATGTGTGGATTTCATCACCACACACCATAGACTCAAATCTATGGGCATGAGGTTGGGGCGGAGTTTGTAAACACTCGAGTTTGGTAATTCACCAAATCTTCCATCGGTTGGTTATGGTGTCTAGAAGGGTTATGACTGGTGACAAGTTTTGGATTAAGAAAGAGAACACCAATAAAGTATATGCCAATGCAAGCCTCGGGGTGTTCTCGAAATTATCCTTGTTTCTCGCGTTACATCTATCTCAACGGGCCATGATTAACGTTGAATGGTGGAAGGGTGGTTATCAGCACGCGCAGGCCGTACTCCTACGAAAGTATTATGAGAAGCGGAAGGGGAAAGTTATTCATGACACTCTAAGGCTCTACTTATTGCATAAATAGTTGCATACCCTCCCTGAGATTTCATGATGCTCGGAATTCATCACCGGGCCCCCTAGACTAAGTGAATCTAGGGAAGTGAGATCGAAGGTGTAGGCCATTCTTTCATGAACTGTCACGTAACTCTTATGTCTTTTGCAGGTTCTAATAAATGCATTCACACCATGCTTCATGTAGATAATTTTGTGTTGCATTAGTTTAGATGCATTTGGAACTTGTGCATTTTCTTGCTATTACTGTGACTTTTTGTTAATTATAGCTTCTATTTATGTCACACTGTATGAAATCTATACTCTGATACCCTTACTATCTCTTTTTGTGTATATGTTAATTCCAACTTAAATTTATACTTGTTCATACCTCACATTTTCTTGCTAATTGTGACTTTCTTAACTTGTATTCCGAATATTAATCCTAACTCTTGTCGCGACTATTTTATTTAAATTAACTTTCACTAGCTAAGTACTTGTGTATATTTACCTTCTAACTTAGTGTTCACTTTTAATTTAGGTACGTACTTATGAATGCACGATCATCAGTCTAAGCTTGATCGGTTGAGAAAGTAACTTGACATCTCACCAAGCAATGCAACATTCAGAGACGCACTTAAGAAAACTAGCTCATCCGGACCACCATCCCCAATACTCGGTGAATCAATAAGTGAGAAGAATAATTCAGACGAGGAACAGATTTTTGGAACACCAGTAGTCATGGCAAGAAATCTGAGTATCCGAGAGCAGACATGTGCTAACACAAGTGGCACTACGAATTTCTGCATCCAGTATCCCGAACCTAGAACCAACAAGAAAGATATTGAGCTCAAGAGTGGAGTCCTTCATCAGTTACCCAAGTTCCATGGAATTAGAAATGAAGATCCACACAAACACTTGACGGAGTTCCAATTCATTATCGGTAGCATGTGTCCCGATGATGCGGATTTGGAAATCATGAAGCTGAAGGCTTTCCCATTGTCCTTGGAAGATAGAGCACAAGTGTGGCTTTTGAGTCTCCCACCCAATCATATTAACTCTTGGGAGAAGTTGGTTCAGGAATTTCTTACCAAATACTTTACTGCCTCAAAGATTACGGTGTTAAGAAAGGAGATCACTGGAATCAAGCAAAAAGATCATGATGAGAATTTCAGCCAGTATTATGAAAGGTTTAAGGAACTCTGTGCTTCATCCCCGACTCACGGAATCACTGAAGGATATCTCTTAACCTACTTCTACGAAGGACTCAAAGGTTGGGATAGAGGACTACTTGATGCTGCAGCTAACGGAAGTTTCTTAGCTCGGAGTTTAGTAGACGGTCGTGCATTACTTGAAAGCCGTGCACTCAATGATGCACAATATGAAGGTGCCGAGCCTATTCCAAGAAAGGTACATGAGGTAAGTTCCCAAGTTATTAATGATTCTAAATTAGATAAAATCACCTCTATGCTTTCGAATGTGTTGGAACTAAAGAAGCAGGTAGCCCTGGTGTGTTCCATATGCTCCCAAGGCCATCTTGAGGACCAATGCCCCTACACTGCAAGGGAGGAAGACCCCGGGACTAAAATGGCACATGCCATTGGTGGATTTCAAGGAAGGCCAAGGACCCAAGGCTATAGTTGGAGAGATCCGAACAATGTCCTAAACCCTCAACACATGATGACAAGCCCAACCCGTGCCCCGAATCCTCAACATTTCCAAAAGCCCACATGGCAACCAAGGCCCCCGGTTCCATTTTCTAACTTTTCTCATAATCATGCAAATAATCATATATCTTCATCTTCTAATCCTGATTATGATAAAATGTTGGCTGCTCTTTCACAAGGGCAGCAAACACTAATGGCTTCGACTCAAGCTCTTGTCACAGGTCAGCAAAATCAGCAAAAAGACATCGCTGATCTCAAGGACCAAATGGGCAAGGTCGTGGACTTCATGGGTAAAATACAAGCTAGTGGGGTTCTTTCACCTCAACCTACATCCAACCCGAATGCAAGACCTGAAGCCAATGCGATTATCACTCGAAGCGGTAAAGTGCTCGGTGAAATAGAGCCAGATCCAGCCGTTTCTGAGGCTGAAAAGCACAAGGTGGCAACTAAGACCACCACGACACAACCGCCAGTTCAACCTACCCACACACAAGGTAACAACCCAATCCCTTCAAGTTCTGTTGTTACTAATTCCCCGTCTGTGCGTGCACCATTTCCAAGTAGGCTTGCCAAATCTAAGAAGGATGAATCTGATGAGGAAATCTTGGAAATCTTCAAAAAGGTGCAAATCAACATGCCCTTGATCGAGTGCATCATACAAGTGCCGAAATACGCAAAATTTCTGAAAGAGTTATGCACTCCAAGGCGCCAAACGAGGGAGAAGGAGGTTGTGATGGTGAGTAAAACAGTTTCTGCTGTAATCCAACGTCGGCTACCCCCAAAGTTGAAGGATCCAGGGAGTTTTTATGTTCCCTGCGTGATTGGTAACAAGTATTTTGATAAAGTCATGCTAGACTTAGGTGCATCCATTAATGTTATGCCATATTCGTTATATGTTGCCCTAGGTTTAGGAAAATTACAACATGATGATCTTATCATTCAATTAGCCGATCGTTCTAATGTGTATCCCAAGGGATACGTCGAAGATGTTTTTGTGCAGGTTAACTAGCTCATTTTCCCCGCGGATTTTTATGTCCTAGATATGGAGGATTCCCCTACGAATCAAGCTCCACTAATATTGTTGGGAAGACCATTCATGAGAACTGCTAAGACGAAGATTGATGTATTCAAAGGTAGATTAACAATGGAAGTTGATGGAGAGGAAATTGGCTTCAACATTTTCTATGCCATGAGGTACCCTAGTTCCACAACTCAAACTACGTTTTCTATTGACGTGTGCACTTCTTTTGCAGAAAAACATCTTGAATCAATTCGAGAAGACACGCTCAATATGATAATCCAGGAAGGAGTTGGCCTAACTCAATCAGGGGACGCCTTGGTTGAAAATGCGGATTATGAACTAGGGCCTCGAATTTTGGATGAAGTCATGACCCTAAATGAGGCCCCCAGAATGGTAAATCCTCAAGTACCCTTGTCCCTTCCAGTTAGTACTAATGCCACTCCTCTTTCAGTAGTGCAGGCCACCGTTCTCGAGCTCAAGGTTCTGCCGAACCACCTGAAGTATGCCTATCTTGGCCCGGACGAGACTCTGCCTGTCATAGTGTCCTCTGCACTAACCGAATCACATGAAGACAGATTGGTACGGGTCTTGACAAAGTACAAGACAGCCATTGGATGGACTCTGTCCGACATCAAGGGAATCAGCCCTACAACCTGTGTACATCGAATCTTGCTTGAAGATGATGCAAAACCCTCTCGCGAAGCTTAACGTCGCCTCCATCCCCCGATGATGGAGGTCGTGAAACAAGAGGTCATCAAACTCTTGGACTGTGGTGTCATCTACCCAATTTCAGACATCAAATGGGTCTCACCAACCCAAGTAGTCCCAAAGAAAAGTGGAGTCACAGTTGTGGCAAACAGCGAAGGCGAGCTGGTGCCCCAGAGAACAGTGACCGGATACAGAGTTTGTATCGATTATCGACGCCTCAACAAAGCAACTAGGAAGGATCACTTTCCTTTGCCCTTCATTGATCAAATGCTTGAAAGGTTAGCAGGTCACTCCTATTACTGTTTTCTTGATGGTTATTCCGGATATAATCAAATCTGTATCGCTCAAAATGACCAAGAAAAAACGACGTTCACTTGTCCTTTTGGCACTTTTGCCTACCGAAGAATGTCTTTCGGTTTATGTAATGCTCCAGGTACTTTCCAAAGATGCATGCTTTCTATTTTCTCTGAATATGTCGAAAAAATAATTGAAGTATTTATGGACGATTTCAGTGTCTTTGGGGATAGTTTTGATGCATGCTTAGAACACTTAGAACTTATCTTACAAAGGTGTGTCGGAACTAATCTAGTACTTAACTGGGAAAAATGTCATTTCATGGTTAGACAAGGGATAGTCTTAGGCCATATTGTCTCTGAAAGAGGAATTGAAGTTGATAAATCTAAAGTTGATATTGTGCGACACTTACCCTCTCCCACTTCAGTGAGAGAGATCCGTTCATTTCTTGGTCACGCAGGTTTCTACAGAAGATTTATCAAGGACTTTTCCCACATTGTAAGGCCCTTGTGCCGATTGCTTCAGAAGGAGACACCCTTCGTCTTCGATGTTGACTGTCAGGAAGCTTTTGAGAAGCTTAAAACTCTTCTAACCACTGCACCCATTCTTTGTGCCCCAGATTGGTCCTTACCCTTTGAACTAATGTGTGATGCCTCTGACTATGCAGTTGGTGCTGTACTAGGAAAAAGGCGGGACAAGAAGCCCTACGTCATCTATTATGCATCCAGAACTCTGAATGATGCTCAGATGAACTACACCACTACCGAGAAGGAGTTGCTTGCTGTAGTGTTTGCTTTAGATAAATTTTGCTCTTATGTACTTCAAACTAAAGTCATTATTTACACTGATCATGCAGCACTGAAGTATCTCCTCGCCAAGAAGGAAGCGAAACCAAGGCTCATCTGATGGATTCTTCTTCTTCAAGAGTTTGACATCGAGATTAAAGACAAGAAAGGTGTAGAAAATGTGGTGGCAGACCATTTGAGTCGCATAGCAAACGAACGAGATCATGTGGAGATTCAGGAGATGTTCCCGGATGAACAACTCTTCAGAATTCAGGTAAGTACTCCTTGGTATGCTGATATCGTAAATTACTTAGTCACCAAGAAGTTACCTTCCACTCTCACTCGTGCACAGAAAGATAAACTCAAAAAGCATGCTAGATACTATGTTTGGGATGAACCTTATTTATGGAAACACTGTGCAGATTTATTGATTAGGAGATGTGTCCCTGATGTTGAACATAGGTCAATCCTAGAGTTTTGCCATAACCATACTTGTGGATGCCACTTTGGATCTAGAAAAACTGCACTCAAAATTTTAGAATCTGGGTTATATTGGCCCACACTTTTTAAAGATGCACATTCATTCTGTTTAGCCTGTGATAAATGTCAGAGATCAGGAAATTTAGGACAAAGGGATGAAATGCCACAACATTATGTTTTAACTGTTGAAATATTTGATGTTTGGGGTATTGATTTTATGGGTCCATTTCCTCAATCTAATGGTTATCTCTATATCTTACTTGCTGTTGATTATGTCTCGAAATGGGTGGAAGCTAAAGCCACCAGGACTAATGACTCTAAAACTGTTGCAGATTTCCTCAGAACTAACATTCTTTCCAGGTTTGGGATCCCTCGGGTCCTGATCAGTGATGGTGGAAGTCACTTCTGCAACAAGACCATTGAAGCATTACTGAAACGATACGGTGTCACTCATAGAGTCTCTACACCGTATCATCCTCAAACGAGTGGAATGGACGAATTCAGCAATAGGGAAATCAAGAAGATCTTAAAGAGAACCGTGGGCCCTAGTCGCAAGGATTGGAGCCAGCGATTGGATGATGCACTTTGGGCTTACAGGACGGCCTACAAAACTCCTATAGGGATGTCACCTTATAGGTTGGTCTATGGAAAAGCATGCCACCTTCCGGTGGAACTGGAGCACAAAGCATGGTGGACTGTCAAGACGTTCAACATCAAGCTAAATGATGCCGGTTTGCATCGAAAGCTCCAGCTAAGTGAGCTTGAGGAAATCAGAAATGATGCATTCGAAAACACTCTGATCTACAAGGAGAAGACCAAGGCATTTCATTACAAGCAGATCAAGAGTAAAACGTTTGACATCGGACAGAAAGTTTTGCTATTCAATTCCCGGCTCAGATTAAAGCCATACATAGAGGCATTTGGAGAGCATGATGTGGAAACAGCGAAGGTGTTACGGCCCCGCATCATATGAGTTGATTTCAGCACTCCGTCAAGCGCTTGTTGGGAGGCAACCCAACGTATTCCCGAGTCGTGAAGGAGCCATCACCGCAGATTTGCTCTCTCTAATCCCTTAACTCTCTTTTATTTTTGTGTCTTTAGTGTTTTTCTTATTTTATTTTCGTAAAATCCTCTTCCTTACTTAGAGTCTATGTTCATTTCACTTCTACTTTCTTACATTGAGGACAATGTAGAACTTAAGTGTGAGGGAGTGGTTTACGATTTTAAGTGCGCAATAAAATTGTTTAACATAAGAAAAAAAAAATGTGTTATTTCGGTTTTCTTGAGTCTTTTCGTTTTTATCGAGTCTTTAGTTGCCCTTTAACTTGCCAATGATAATAATGAAGGGAATAAGTATGTTATGGTATAAAGATGATCACTATAACTTAAATTCATTTGTTAATACTTTGTGATTAAATGTTATAACTTTTAAGATAGTGCATGTAAATTGGTACATAAACGAGCATGCTAAAACAAGTATGAATCATTTAAACCTTATGTGAGCTTTAGAACTATATATACATCTTTGATGAGTGATTCATAAGTTCTTTGTTTAAATTGATATACATATGCCTCATAACTACTTGCAATAGATCTTAATGAACTCTAAAGTACTAGAACTTATTCGATTTGATTTTCAAAGCTTTTAAGTCATTAAACTCTCTGATTTTGGATATGATTAAGGCATTAGGGTTAACACCATAAATTCAAACATCCATGCTCCCTATTTTGTGCGCACAAGTTGCAACCCCCTTAGTTTTAACCCAGTTGAGCCCATATTAAACCTTTCCTTCATCACCATGATTATCTAAACACTTGAGCTTAGTATAGACATCTTTCACCCTTGTTCCAAAGACTTGATTGAAGACATGAAATTGGTGTGAAGAAAAATTGATGATGTTTGGAAGACTTTTGTGTGTATGGATTTACTTACCCAAACTTTGTATATTATGTAATTACCTTGATATTTGCAAAAAAAAAAAAAAGAAGAATAAGAAGTTGAGTCTCGATCAAGGTAATAAAGATGGATTATATTTGAGTTAAGTCCTTTACATTTGAATAATTGAACATGTTCGAAGGAATGAATTCATACTAAGATCGGGAAGTTATGGTTTGGGAATCGTTTAAGTCTTGGAACGAATTTGAGCACCACTTGTCCTATATATTCCTTGCCTCTAAACTTAGCTCCATTACAACCTTCGTAAAGACCTTATGATCCTTAAGATGGTAAACTTTGATTAGTTGAGTCAATCACTTGAGTAAGCTTATGGTTTTGGTTCATTTGTGTAAGTATGTTTAAATCTTTATCTTGAGGTGTTTGTTTGAGATTTTGCAATAGTACTTTACTTCTATTATGTGAACATTTTCTCACATATTTTGAGTGCAAACACAAACCCTTACAAAATTTGAGTGAATGAGTGCATATCCTTGTGAGTTGATTCATACTTGCTTTATTCATGTTGTTATCCATTTCACCATATTTACTCATTATCTTACTTGTTTAAGTGTTTTGTTACCATGTATTAACCCTTGAAATTCTGTATGCTTAAACGCCTTAAGTGAAATTTTTTTATGCCATAATATTGATGGGATTTTGAGACAAATGGTTAAGGGTTTACTTGTTTTGAATTCGTAATTTGATTTTAGTATTTGCTAGGGACTAGCAAAGTTTAAGTGGGGGGGTATTTGATAGGTCCTCAAATAAACATTATTTTATATTATTTTATACCCTTTATACTTGACTTTTAATATTAAAATAATAAATAATTAGATAAAATAATTTACTCTGTGTTTATTTTTCTGTTTAAATAAATAAAGTTTATAATTTGGAGCATTTTACCAAAAGAATCGTCCCGATCGGAATTATAACAAAGAAATTATGGACGAAATTCGATTAAATTAATTATTATTAATTTTGTAGCCCAAATTCATATTTAATTTAAGCCCAAAATTCTGATTTAGGCCTTTTTGTTTGTGCAGCCCAGAAAGAAAGAGAATAGCCCAGTAGCATCCCAAATAATTGTAGCAGCCCATTTGATGAAGCCCAGTCCATGTTTTTCCAGCCCATTCGTTAAATGCCCAGTTGAACTGTTCGATCCAGCAGCTCGGCCCGCTCCATCACGCCAGGCCCGTGCGACGCACAGCCCACCTGGTGCTCCAGGCTCGCGCACTCTCTCTGCCCCAGCTCCAGCAACCCTCCAGCCCGCAACTTCAGCCAGGCCCGCTAACAACCTAGCCTGTTACGCCTGCTCTCACCTGTCCAATCCGCACGTACCACTGCATCCATCTAACCGGTCCAGTCATTCAGACCACCCCAGCTGTGCACCAGGCCTCCTGCTCGCCTGCAACTTCTCCAGCCGTACGGTCTGCTCACTAGCCCACCTACCCGCACGACCAACAGTGTTTCCCACCAGCCCAGCTACCGCCTGAACAAGCCCAACCACTCCCTTCAGCCACCAGCCCACTTGTTGCACAACCAACTCTTCAATCCGACACTGTTCATCTGAAAATTTAATAGTCTAGCCCGCCCAACTGCTCCCAATTTCTGCTATTTCTTTTATTTTCAACCACAAATTAATTCCAAACCTTACCTAAATTTCATCATTAAACATCATTGTTCATAATTAGTCATCATTTCATTTTCTTTTATTTTATTGCAATTTTTAATTACTTTATTTTATTTGTTTTTAGTAGTTTTTTCCTCCTATAAATAGGAGTTCATTTTCATTTGAAAGGGGACTTTGTTTGTAGAAAGAGCTCCAAAACACAAACTTGTATCCTTCCTTTAGAAATATCAAGACTAGTATTTCCGTTGCAATTCTTGAGTTTAAGTTCGCATTCTCGTGTTTATTCATCCATCTTCATAAGGTTTCTTCTGCTGTCAGAAAATCTTATGAATAACATGTCATTTTTATTCCATCCATTTTCGCAATCACAAGATTTCTTGGATTCCGAAGGTGTAAGTTGTTCTTTCCTTTGCTTAAACGCTCATTGTTGTTTCGGTTTTATTTTCTTTAGTTCAATATTTTTGTGGGTATTTTCTTTCTAACTTTTGTAGACAAGGATATTATTATATTGTGTTCTACTTTTCAAACTTCATTCACTTCATACATTTGAGTGCTTAAGCTTCAATTTTATACTAAGTGTTTATGACCGCGTTTCGGTGCACTTAGTATAAAATTGAAGAGATTTAAATGTTTAATACACATTCAAATCATAAACATTGGGTTAATCAATTTATAAGTGTTTATGACCGCGTTTCGGTGCATTTATAATGTTTTAAAAAATGTATGCATGAGTGAGATGGTGAAAGTAGAATTTTGTTATATATTCAAACTTTGCAAATGTTAGAGTGTTGGTAGAATTTGTGTTTAAAGAAAGTCCACTTGTATATATGTTAAAATAGGAATAGAATTAGTTCATTTATGTCTTTACTTATTTTGCATGATCAAAATCCATAAAACCCCCCATCTTTATTCTTTATTCTTTTAATTCATTTATTCTTTATTCCATTAATTTATTGATTCTCTTATTTATTAATTCATTTATTCTTTTATTCGTTAATTCTTTAATTCTTTATTACTTGATTATTCAATTAATTAATTATGTGATTATTTAATTCTTTAATTTTTCAATTCATTATTCTTTGATTATTCATTATTCTTTTTAACTAACATATTATTAATATTCCCTAATTTCCCCGGTTAAGAACGATCCCTACTTACCAATACTATAACTACACAAAAGGGTTTAAATTCGCATAATACTCAAATTACATGTTTAAGGGTGGATCCCAGGAACGAGTGAGCCCAGTGTCTAGAAAGGTTGCACATTTGGGCAAGTTGCACTTGTGATGAGATTATTCTCAGTGAATTCCTTAAGTGGAATGTGTGTCGAAAGAGTCTAGAATGTGATGGGATATCTCTTAGGCCTTATCGGTCGTATAAGATATGGTTGACCGTTGGTATTTTCTCGGTGACCGGGTATGTCAATGATGGCATGGCTGATTGGTATGAGATTAGACTCAAGAGGAGTCGAGATATGGATGTGGGACTTTAATGAGTTAGGATAATTGTTAGGACTTGAGGTAGGTTATAGGCATGTATCAGGGCTCGGGAGGAGCCGAAAAAGTTGAATAAACCTATGGTTGCTCATATGGAAAACTCTTGATAGGATGCCAAGGACTAGTATAAGGTCAGATACTGATGAGTATGAAATTATGGATTGATCTTGTTTACCTTTATTTATTGGACTTATGGGTCAGTTTCATTTAGTGACTGAGGTTCGGGCGGAGACCCGAGATAGACAGAGATTTGGCCTTAAGAGATAGGCTAGTGGGAGGTGAAGTGATAATGGTAATGCAATCATAGATATGATTGTGAGTCGTCTTGTCACATCATAAAGAAATGGTTATATAGATTGATAGTGAGATGGCACTGTTGGGGTGTGGTTGAGTGAGGATTGGCTCCGATATTGACTGTTGATATGACCGACGAGGGAAGAGTTGGTGGGGCTCTTAATGGATCATAAGGGCGTGGTCAGTTGGGACCACATGCCCGGGGATTTGCAATTCCTTCGTAGGAAGCATGAGTAGCCCTGGAGTGATGACCTGGATACCTATTACTTGTGGTCATGATGTACGTTTAACCGGAACGTATGTATCGGGTAGGTTCCGGGCTATCCACTCTTCCATGTCTTGAGATTGGCTATTGGACGGTTATGGTGTTGTTTGTGATTGGTTATGGTATTGAAGTCGTTGAACTGACTAGAGTTACTGATGTGATACTTTGATAATAGTTATGTGGTAACCTTGGTAATTATATATGGTAAAATTGGTGAGATATAAGGGGGGTAGACCTCTTGATGTGAGGTTACCCAGGATGACGGGTGTTATTCGCCTAGTGACTGACTTAGATTTGGATGAATTGGATGTAATCCTTGGATTGGATGGGTTGATGACTCATGAGACCTCTATCGAGTATGTTGATTAGGAAGTGATATGTGGAATCTAGGATTCCAGAGGTTATGTTTCAGGGAGACTCGAGGGTGTTACCCTCTAGGATGATTTTGATCCTCACAACTAGTAGATGGTTGGTATGAGGTATTCAAGTTTGCTGGTCACATGTGTGGTGTATATGCTTCGTGTATGAGATGCCTAGTGAAGGCTGAGGATGCACAGATTTCTCAACATATTCCTGAGATTTTGCTAGGATGAGAAATTGAGTTTACGATGATCTGAGCTTATATGTTGATTATGGACAACTTAATAAGGTAACGGTATGGGATAAGTATCTCGTATCACGAGTTCAGGATTTGTGGTTTCGTGGGGAGGTTGTGATTAGTGACCTTATTAAGAGAGGCCATCATGGTGGTGATTGTCGATTTTGAGTAAAAGAGAGAAAAAGATAATGTCCTGATTTGATATGGCTAAGGCTAGTTGATGGTGATACCCTTGGATAGCCAAATGGACCGGTTCTATTTGTGAGCTGATGAGTCAGATATTCTGACCACATTGGGATAGCGTATGGTACCAAGATTGATGATTGGTTGGTTGGTGTACTTACATGTACCGATGGGCGTGTAATATACTGAACAGATATATTGAATGCCCTCAGAGAGAGAGAGATAGTTGAATCAGTGTTAGGTCTGATAGACCAGAGTAGGTTTGGGGAACATGAGTTGGTCTGAGATTTGATGGAGACCACAGAGGATTGTAAGGGGGGGTTATCTACCATGTTTTTCCAGTTATGGTGATTTACCCAGAAGGAGATCAGAGTTATTGGAAATGAGAACTGAGGTAGAATGGTTACAAGTGGAGAAATAGTGACTTATGTTCGATGGTGATCCCTTCTGTGTGTAATGAGATGTTACTACTAGATTTGGAACTCGATGAGTTGTGTGTTGATACTAGCTGAACCCTCAGAAGTTTGACCTTCCTTGTAGGAGTTGAGATCGACCCACGGGGTTGTGGATGCAGAGGTCATATACCTTTGGGAAGGAATGTATGAGTACTGTATTGACCATCAAGATTAGTAAAGATGGATAAAAAGAAAGGCTTAATGTGTGATAAGGTGAAGGTCGGAATGCATTGAGATTACAACCACATTGGCGGATCAGGTATTATTTGGGGAGAGGATTGTCATGTTTGATAATTTAAGGATAAGTGAAGTCTTGTTAGTTATGGAACTCCATAAGCTTAGAGTAATACATGAATTCTGATGATTTGGAATGTTGGAGTCCAACTGCAGGACCATACTTGGTGTATGGTGAAGTCGAAGTTAAGAAATGAATATGATTTGCGATATAGTATGAATGATTGTACTGAGTGCTTATTGGTAATAAGAAGGTATCGGGAGGAAAGGTTCAAATCATTATACATAGTGGCCCTGGGAAAGGGATATGGTGTGATTGACCTAGTGAGGGGAATGAGTTCCCGAGATATTGAACCTTATGAGTTTATTGGCCTGGTGACATATGCATAAGGATAAATGAAGAATGATGCTTGGTTTAGGGGATAAATGAAGAATGGTGCTTGGTTTAGGGGATAAATGAAGATAATATCTGATGATGATCAGATGAGAAAGAGAAGGAAATGGATGGTTGGGATTGAGAGATTAGATGAGATGAATGGTTAGGATGAGGGGTGGGTAGGATTAATTATAAAATAACCTAGGATATTATTATTTAATTAAGATAGATCCAATTTTTGGGGAAATGACCAATGGGATGAGTGACACTTGTCACTCATCCATAGGTCCCACTTAAAAGTCAACCAATCAGATATTACCACTTAATCATCGCCTCGTAATGCGTGCATAGTGAAATCGAACTTCCGTGACCCATAACTTTCCCGTTCGAAGTCCGATTTTGGCGTGCCGCATGTCTATGGATTTGTATCGACCCAATCTACATAACGATCCTCGGCCCTTGGCCATCGGACCTCTCAGGTCAAAAGTCAACCTTTTACTCCTTTTAACCAAATTACCAAAATACCCATGAACTTCCGAACGTCATAACTTCTTCCTCGAATGTCAGAATCTGACGTGCCACCTGTCTATGAACTCATGACGTCCCGAACTATGTCACTGTCATCTGCCAAAGTCCATTTGACGTCCAGAACAAAAAGTCAACGTTTTGCCCATTCTACGGGCAAAATCGTCATTTTGCACCGTCCGTCCGAAAGTACCCCACTAATCACCGATTAACCTCACTAATTCTTGATTAGTCACTAATCTAATCCCGGAATTCGGGACGGGTCGTTACATAAAGCGCGATAAAAATTTGGCCCGAAAAAGTACTTTGGTTTTTATATTTATGACTAAGCTCGTCCAGCCGTGCCCAGTACTTTTTAAATTATGAAATAGGCCCGGCCCGATCCGACCCAAGCCCAAAAAATTTGGGCTGAGCTTACCCGACCTGACCCAATGATGTGGACTACCTTAAAGTATGTTTGGATGAGGAACTTCAAATTTCACGGAATTTAAACAAAATTAGTAAAACATGAGAAGCTTCAAAATTTCAAGGAATTTACAAATGATTATATGCAAGGCATATACTTGGAATCTGTAAATTCCACCTATGTAAAGTTACTTCGGAAATCCCTTATTTAATGGATTATTATGCTTATGTGGTTCATATGCTTATTTATTACTTACTTAACTGCGGACTTACTTAAATTACATGGAATTTTGAAATTACACATCCAAACATATCCTAGAGAATTTTATGAAAACAGGAAGAAAAAAAAACTTTAAAAAGTGTTATAGTAAATAACTCTTTCAAGTTTCGGAAATAAGAAATTATCTATACTAAAGCTAAATTTACCATGTTACCCAAAAATATACTATAAACAGGACGTCACTACAAGAAACAGAAAGTTACCCGACGAACAAGCTTCGTTGAGCAACAATAAAAATTCATCGGGAAAGAAAAACAACGACAAACCTCCTCGGGCAGGCTTCGTCAAGCAATATCCACCGGGCCAGGATTTTTAACGACGAATTTTGTGAAACTTGTCGAGTAACGTTCATTTTACTCGAAGAATCTTCGTCGGCCATAACTCATAAGGTAAAATGGAGTCAACGAATGTAGCCTGATGAAAATAACAAGCTCGTCAGGTAAAATTGGCTTCATTGACTTTTTGAACGGTTCGACGGCCACCTACCAAATTATGGTATTCATCGGGCAAAACAATACGGTTCGTCGGGTAACAGTAAAGTGTTCATCGGGTAACATTGAACGATTTGTAAGAAGTTCGTTGGGTATTTGGCAAATTGGTGTTGCCCAATAAGATTTCTTCGTAGGGCTACATTTATAAAATTTAAAATATGGAAAATAAATAAAATCCAAATATGAAATTAAAAAAATATATTTATAAAATTTAAACAATTGTTTTGAACATAATTAAAATAAAACAATTTTTACAATGAAAAAGTAAAAATGGTCAGCTACGAGTGGGGCTGGTCGAAGTTGGTGATCTTATTCTGGCTGGGAAGGCTGTTGCTTTGGGGGCTGATGATGTGTTTCAACCAAGTGCTCAAAGACCCTAGCAAGTTGAGCCCTAATCTCCTCGTTTTGGGTCCTCAGCTGTGCGGTCTCGGTTCAGAGGGAGGTGTAATTGTGCCTTAGCTTTGAGTACTCCTCGGGATTGACGTCCCTAGAAGAACTCTCGGAGCCAGTCGATGTGTCTTGTTCTAGCCATTATCTAGCTCCCCAAACTATCTTTCTTGGATGCCTACCTAACTATCGCTCTAGAATCACCCTCGATCGCTCCGAATCCTGTATAGACTGGTCCAAGGGTGTGTCCGGTTGCTGCTGCGTCAACTCTTTCTGTGTATGATGGACGTCTACTAGCATTCCCTCCTATAAAATAAAAAACACATTTATTAGTAATTTTAAAAATAAACAAATAATTTTAAAATGAAATATACCGATTTAAACTTACGTGAATAGCATCAGCTTGCTAGTTCCCCCCACCAGCGTACACTTATCCTCATGCATCTACCTTCTAGAATAGCGACCTAGTGTTATGCCAATCCTCATGCGTGATGTGTTTGATTTTCAATTTCGACCAATATGTCAACTGAAAAAATTTTCTTTTTTGTCCAATTTTCCTGTTCAGCAGATTTTGGCCCTCGTGTGACGAAGTCATATATGGTATTTAATTTAGACAATATCTCATCACTGGAACTCTTTCGAGGTCAAGCATGTAACTCTGATTTCCCGTCAAATGAGTTTGATTGCATATGCCATTAGTGATCCCAGGGTAGAAACCTTCTTGAACCTAAATAGTATACATTCAATGCATGCCAAAAAGACGCTGTGTCTGGACCACGTGTAGGACAAACAAGATAACTCTTGGTGCTTAACCCTGCTAACTTTCCGTAAGTCAGAAAATCATTAATTGTTCATACTACTGCTACTCATAGAGTGAACATTTTTCCACTATACTTGTCATACCTTCATACACCATTTCCCCACAAATCTACGAGCTCATCAATTAATGACCACAAATAAATATCGATAAAATTATTTGGGGATTTTGATCCCTGTATCAAAGTATGAGGATTGTGAATTCTTTCTTCATGCATCTCCAAGAAGGTAAGTAATATAGAACCATAACCACTAGCCATGTATTATATGACTTTTCAAAACTCCCGAAGGAATTAAAACTGTAATGACCTGTCCCGAATTCCGTGATTAGATTAGTGACTAATCAAGGATTAGTAAGGTTAATCGGTGATTACT
Organism: Prinsepia uniflora; assembly: GCA_032719365.1. NCBI lineage: Eukaryota > Viridiplantae > Streptophyta > Magnoliopsida > Rosales > Rosaceae > Prinsepia > Prinsepia uniflora. The sequence continues at coordinate 51,566,207 of CM064874.1, read as the reverse complement.
GAGGCGAAATCGGACGAACGATGCAAAATGACCGTTTTGCCCCTAGTCGTGGGCAAAATGTTAACTTTTAACCCGGGAGGTCCGATGGCCGAGGGCCGAGGGCCAAGGACCATTATGTAGATCGGGTCGATACAAATCCATAAACAGGCGGCACGCCAAAATCGGACTTCGAACGAGAAAGTTATGATTCACGGAAGTTCGATTGCACTATGCACGCATTTCAAGACGGGGATGATGTGGCGATATCTGATTGGGCAGATATTTAAGTGGGACACTCATCCCATTGGTCACTTCCCCAAAACATGGATCTATCCTAATTAAATACTATTATCTTTATTATTTTATAATTTAATCTCACCCACTTTCCATCTCCACCCTTCATCTCATCTAATCTCTCAATCTCCACCGTCCATTTTCCTCTCTCTCTCTTTCTCTCTCTCTCTCTCTCTCCCTCTCTCTCTTTCTCTCTCTCTCTCTCTCTCTCTCTCTCTCATCTGATCATCATCAGATATCATCCCCTCTGTTTCATTCTAACCCGAGCATCCCTTCTCTATTTTCTCTCTAAAATAAAAAACACACATAGCACTTAGCACCTCACCACCATTATCCATCCTAGGGCCCGTGAGAGAGACTAAAAATGTTGAGGACGACGTGGTGGACGGCAGGCAACGGCGGTGGCCACGGTGGAGGAAAAACCTGAAACCGTGAGTAAGCCATTTTGAATTTTGGACTTGAGTTTTAAGGGTTTTTAGTTGTTTTCATTGATTGGGTTAGCTTTCTGGTGACCTAAGGAGAAGGTCTGGATTAGTTTCGAGGGCTAGAATGACCGGAGTCGACGACGACGATCGATTGCAGGTGGCCAGTTCGTAGTTCGATCATGGAGGTAATTTCTCGACTGTTTTCATGATTTTTAATAGCTAGATCGATAGGGTTTAATGCTAGGAACCTTTAGGATTAAAATGGACTCAAATGGATCAAAAAGGGTAACTTATAGGATTGAACCGTGTCTGCTGGTTTAGTTGGACCGAATCAGTCTGAACCGGTCGGCTAGAGGTTGAAAACGATGAACAGTGCAGGCGCATGGGCTTCACGCGTAGCCCCTTTGGGCGGCGCGTGGGGGCGCGTGAGGCATCTTTTGGGAATGACTTCAACATGTGAAATACTCTATTCGATGTAACGAACATTTTGGGACTGGATTCGTGTCGATCGGACACCGTCTCGATATTGTTCGGGACATCCGAAGGTTTAGGATCGAGTTTAAAAATACTTCAAAATTACGAGGCTTCAATGAGAGGTTAATAAGGTAGTTAGTAACCCTCTAGATTGATTTGGACAGGTTTGGGAGTCCCGGTGACGGCAATTAGCCCGGTGAGGCTTAAGGCCCGCAAATCGAGGTGCCAGTTTAGGACGGTTTGTGAGTGGACCTTGATTTCTAAACTGTGGTGCATGCATAAATGTTTTATATGGTTCATAGATATGATTCTATGATGTTGATTTGGATGACTGTGATTTACATGGTTTCATGCATTTCTAGGTGATTTACGTGCTTGTATGTAAATCGAGGTTTACGGTTTTTCACTAATTTTCCGTGCTTATAGTTTTGGAAATGATTTCATGAAATGGTTTTGGATTTGAAAAGGTAAACTCGGGTTCGAGATCCATTTGTTTTGGAAACCCTCGGACTCAAAGTCCATTTAGTTACGCTCTCGAGCCAGAGGCCCAATTGGTGCTTGAATCGATTTCAGATTTAGAAATATGGAATCGGGCACGAGACCCCTTTGATTTACGAACTCTCAGACTTAAAGTCCATTTGATTTAACGAGGCATCAGGCTAAAGGCCCAGTTGATTTACGTATCAGGCTCGAGGCCCAGTTGGTTTACGAAATCGGATACGAGGCCTGGTTAGCTTACAATTCGGGCTGGAGGCCCAGTTTGTATGTGGATTCGGGCTTAGGGCCCAGTTATGTTTTAAGATTTTGATTTCGGGTCGGAGACCCATAAATGAATTTATGGTTCATGACGGTTTATGGGGACCGGGCATGAACCCTTAAAAGATTTTTATGGTTCATGACGGTTTATGGGGACTGGGCATGAACCCTCGAAAGGTTTTGAGAATGTTTTCAAATGGTTTTTCGTATACCATCCTTTATATATGGATTTTCTCCTCTGGGGAGGGTCGTTGGCCTGGGTAGACCCTGGAGTAGTCACGGAGAACTGATTAAGTGGAGTCGCACCCGTTGAGTTCCTTACTCTCAGAAAAGCTATGGAATATAACCCCCAGGGAGGGTCATTTATCTACGGACATTGACCTGGGTGGACCCTGAAGAGACTTGGGATTTGAAACCCCGAGTAGCACGCGCGTAGCTCGAGATACCGTGACAGGATTGGTTATATGATACATATATGGATAAACATGATTTCTTGGTTTTGCGAAATTGTGTTTTATGATTGATAAATGGATTTGGGCTGAGATCCCACATATTTTTACTATGTTTCGTATTTTTGTAAATGGATTTGGGCAGGGGCCCGTATGATTTGAATTTACGAAAATTGGGGCTGAGACCCTATAAATGGTTGTTTAAACATATGTGGTTTGATAAATGGTTTTCCTATGCATGCATGCTTTTTAGTGAAGGGCATAAAGGTCTTTTATTAAATATGTTTTATGAACTCTTTTATTTTAGTCCACTCACAGTCTTTCTGGTTTTCAATGCCCTTCAGGTTAATTACGGATGTAGACTGTAGCAGAGACCGAGTCATCACATACCTCCTCCAGATCCTAGCATACTCTGGAAATCGGTCGGGCTAAAGGTTCAAATTTTCTCTGGTCTGACATTCCGTGTCAGACGGGATCAAGAATGTCCCTCGTTAATTCCGAGGGGATTGGGATGGGTCTTGACAAGTGGTATGACAAGAGGTTTGCTCTTGTGGTGCACGCAGGTCGAGGATGTGATGTCTCCATGGGCTGCAGTTCGTTATCAACCTGATAGTTAGGATACCAGTACGATAGTTAGTAGGATTGAGTCATAGATCGTTTTGGTTCGGTATTCGAAGCCGGGGTTGCCATAGTTCTGTCGTGGTTGGCAGTGTGGGACCCTACTAAAAGATGAGCTTAATAGTACTTTAGTGTTTTGATCGTGAGACGGTTAGTTGGGATCGTCTTTCACGATGTCGTAGGATCGGTTTGACGATAGTTCAGTGTTGTGACCAGTAGATGGTCGGATTTTGTTGAGTTAGGTGGCTATGCTGCTAAGAGCAGCCGGGATCGAGGAACTCAAGTTGAACTGACGGTAGGATTGGATTGACGTCCATACGATGTCCAGACTGCGGGGTCGGTCATATTGTGGATTATCATGCCTTCTGCAGTTGGGTTCAGAGGAACCCTAGGGTGTGATCGTGGAACCCTAGTGTAGGATGTATGGGTCGGAAAGGTGAGTTGGCGAGTGGTTTGACTTTGATGACTTTTCGGAGTCGAGATCGTCGGTCGGTCTAGTCATGTCAGCTTTAGTGATGGGACTGCACTCTGTAGTCGAGGTTGTAGTAATTGGTTAGACCTAGTTGGTTGTCATGCTACTTAGTTATGATGGATTGTTAGTGCAACTAAGGTCATGGACGACTTGGTAGACGACATTGGTTGAGTCAAGTTATGACTGATTAGGGATTGGTTGGACAGGTTACCAAGGTTGGTACTTGTCGATGGAATCCCGAAGTGGGAATACAGAGTAGTTAGTACAGGCGATTGATTTCGTTGGATGCGGAGTCTCGATAGCGATGCTTGGTGGTTGGGTTAGCACGAGTTGTGGCAGGTATTATTATCGAGAACATTTGTAGTTGAGGTTGTTGTAAATCAGGGGACGTTCGGGGAATGTTTCCTTTCCTTGGTTGAATTCTCAGGGTGATTATACCCAGAGTTGTTGGGTACGAGGGAGGCAGAGTTTCTCCAATTTGAGCAGAGGTACGGGGTCGTCGCTCAGTATGAGCGCAGATCCAGGGTTGTCTGTTTCGCACACTGGATGTTGATGCTAATGCTGATGCTAGTGTGTTGGTGCTGGTGTTGGTACTGGTACTTGTGCTGGTGCTGGTACCGGTGATTGTAATGACGATGAGTAACGAGTCGGGATGTGACTCCATCGAGCTGGGCATATGTTCGGTATCTGTGGTCCGGGAGTGAATCACGGATAGAGTTGGACTGGACGAGATCTAACAGGGGTTGAGACGTGAGGATGGAGTAGTAATGGTCCACATCCTTTTGGATGTACATAAACGGTATAAGTCGATAGGTGAACTTGGTAGTGAGTTAGATTGGTTACGGACACGTGGTTGATGTCCGAGTGTGTTGGTTCCGACATGATTGGAACTTCGGAATCGAGAGAGGTTGTGATTGAGGTAACGAGAGGAGTGCGGGTTTTCCGCATTGGTAATGGGTATCTTTGAAGTCATTTAGGATTACTTCTCAGGTTCTGCCATGGTAGATAATGTTTGTTGTCACCAGTACGATGATCGTGTATTGGTGGGTGGACCTGTGATTTGTCTTGGGTCATCATGAGGAGTTGAGTATTTTGAAGTTAGGTGAGTAAGATTTCTCATTTTCTGCTTGGTGGCAGACAATGTTAGGTTACATGGTGTGGTGAGTGCAGCGACTTTTGTTTGCATTCACATTGGATGAATTTTGATGTCATCGTCTTGGTTCATCCTTGATTTTCCTAGGTGGAATGACAAGGATCGATACGAGGTAATTGGAGAGGACCCCCTGTCTTGACGTGTCTCGTCGTTGATTGATCTATTTAGATGTGGGAAATGGTTGTTGAGTGACGTGACTGACGAAGGATTCAAGAGGGTGTAAAGCCCTATGATCAGATTCCAGGTGGGTTGATAGCTGAGTGAGCTTCCATGGATCTTAGGTGGATAGGGATTAGGATGTTGAGGACTTTGGGCGTTGTGACGATCAAGGATCATGATCTTGATGGTCAGGTTAGGTGGAGAGTGTATTACCTTTACTTGGACATTTGAACATGAGAATATTGGAACGACTTCCTTTCGAAGTGAATCTGGTATGAAACTGTAGTGCGTAAATCGAGGTATCTACGCTGTGTCTTGGCTTTTTGGATATGGGAATGTTGGAACTGAACTTCTTTTCGAGGTAAATTCCGTATGGTGTATTAATCGAGCGAGTTGGTGCCCGACGGGATCTGATTTGGTCAGCCATAGATGTGTGAACGATGGGATTGGCTTCCCTATGAAGTCAATCGATTATGATTGGTAATCGTTTGAGCAGGTAACTAATAGGTTTGGATTTGGTGCGCCTCAGTTGACGTGGGTAAGCTTTTGGATGCCCAGTTGGCATGAAAGGATACGCCTTAGTGGGCGTGATTCGAATTGGTAAGTTTTGGATTTCATGATTAGAGTAGACGTTGTGTTGCTGGTCAGGTGACCATGGGATTCGAAATGGATGATGGATTGGAGTTTCAATTTGTCTAGTATTAGATTGGACAAATGGACTCCAGACTTAAAACGTGTTTGGCTATGACCTAGATTGTAGGCTGGTTGATGGATGGATGTACGTACCTTGTACGATTTTCGAGGAACGATACTGGACACGCTTGTGGTGCCTGGTGGCGGTATATAAGATATACCAGGGGTACGTTGGTGAACGTGTTGGTAATCGGATTGGACCTGATACCATTGGATTAGTCGGGGACGTGAACTGGACATTGGACGTTGTGCACTAGGTCATAGTGTTTCTGATGGGTCCAGTCACACACAAGTCGAGTGAGGTGTTGGTAAATGTGTACTCAAGGTGAGTGAGTTGGTGGTTAGAGTAGCCACAAGAGAGTGTGATGTCAGTTTTGGCTGGCGACTGTCAAGTGGTGACAATTTGGTTGGATGTGTCAACATGATTCAATGAGTGAGATTTGGTGACTCCCAGTTGGAGCAGACATCAGGATAGATTGGGATTGAGAAAGGAACTATCAAGTTGTTGTGTCACCGAAATAATAGAATTTTTGGGTGGTATCAACTTGGAATGTGTGGTCATTTTCATTGGAAGAGGTCGAGTGTAGTCGATGTAACGTGAGTGTTTGTGTAACGTTTGGGTGCAGACAAGTATTGTGTTGACTAGTAAGTGTACTAGTGTACACGTGTTGTGAGATCGATTTGTTTCCACGAGGTGGATGTGGAATCAGTATAGTTGGAATTTCGAGAACGAAATTAATTAAGGAGGGAAGATTGTAACAACCCGTCCCGAATTCCGGGATTATATTAGTGACTAATCAAAGATTAGTGACTAATCAAAGATTAGTGACTAATCAAAGATTAGTGACTAATCAAAGATTAGTAAGGTTAATCGGTGATTAGTGGGACGAAATCGGACGAACGATGCAAAATGACCATTTTGCCCCTGGTCCTGGGCAAAATGTTAACTTTTGACCCGGGAGGTCTGATAGCCGAGGGCCGAGGATCGTTACGTAGATCGGGTCGATACGAATTCATAGACAGACGGCACGTCGAAATCAGACGTCGGACGGGAAAGTTATGGTTCACTGAAGTTCGATTGCACTATGCACGTATTTCGAGACGGGGATAATGTGGCGATATCTGATTGGGAAGATTTTTAAATGGGACCCATGGATGAGTGACAAGTGTCACTCATCTCGTTGGTCACTTCCTCAAAAAGTGGATCTATCCTAATTAAATACTATTATCCTTATTATTTTATAATTTAATGTCACCCACTTTCCATCTCCACCATTCATCTCATCTAATCTCTCAATCTCCACCGTCCATTTTTGTAACGACCCGTCCCAAATTCTAGGATTAGATTAGTGACTAATCACGATTAGTGGGGTTAATAGGTGATTAGTTAGGCGAAATCGGACGAACGATGCAAAATGACCGTTTTGCCCACGGTCATGGCAAAACGTTGACTTTTCATTCGGGCAGTCAAATGGACTTTGACCGATGACTATGACGTAGTTTAGGACGTCACGAGTTCATAGACAGGTGGCACATATAATTTCGACGTTCGAGGAGGAAGTTATGACGTTCGGAAGTTTAGGGGCATTTTGGTAATTTTGGTTAAAAAGGGGGCAAATGTTGACTTTTTGACCAGGAGGTCCAATGGCCGAGGGCCGAGGACCATTACGTAGATCGGGACGATACGAATTCATAGACAGGCGGCACGTCGAATTCGGACATTCGACGGCGAAGTTACGGTTCACGGACTTTTCGGGGCACTATTGCACGTTTTACGAAATGTCTTAGCTTTTGTCCTTAAGTGGGCCAGATATTTTACAAGGGCCCAATGGATGAGTGACAAGTGTCACCCATTCATTGCCCAGCCCATTTCACTCATGCATATCCACCTTCCCCGTTCATCCATTTTCTTCCATTTTTCCAATCCAAACCCGATCCCATTTCTCACCCAAACCCCAAACCCTTGACCCTTGAACATTTAGGAGAGGCCAGAGGATGACTGAGGACTGAGAGGGGGTGGCTGGACTGCCAGAACCGCCGTGGGTGGCGGCTTGGAGGAGGCAAACCCGAGAGGATTTCACGGTTAAGCCCAATTTCCATTTTAAATCGAATTGTGCATTATGGTTGGTTTTGAATGATTTGGGAATGTTTATTAGGTTATTAGGAAGTTATTAAGATGATTTGGAGGGCGGTTCACGGCTAAGAAGGCCGTGAAGGTGGTCAGAAAAATTATGGCCGTGAGGCCCTTTGAACATGGTTAGGTTTTAGGATGTTTTAATTAGTTTTAAGGATTGGGAATGAAGAAATAGGAATTATAGGATTAAAATGGAAGCAAACGGACCAGAAATGAGGGAGGAACCAGGCTGAACCGGTCACGCCGGTCCATATCGATTCAGTGCAGGAAAATCGGTTGAGCTGAAGCTTGATGGTGATGCTACAGTGCCCGCGTGTGGGCTTCACGCGCGTGAGGTTCTTGAGGCGCGTACGGGCGCGTGGCTCACAATTTGGGAACGTGTTCAACACGTGAAATCTTCTATTCGATGTAACAAACATTTTGGGACTGGTTTCGGGTCGATCAGACATCGTTTCGATAATGTTCGGGGCATCGGAAGGTTTCGGATTGAGATTAAAAATAGTTTAAAATACCGAAAAATTACGGGGCTTTGGTAGGAGGTTAATTAAGTAGTTAGTAACCTTCTATTAAGATTTGGACAGGTTCGGGAGTCCCGGTGATGGTGATTGGCTAGGGAGAGCCGTATGGCACGCAAATCGAGGCGGCAGCTCGGACGGTCTGTAAGTGGACTTTGTTTTCTAAATTGGTGCATGCATAAATGTTTATTATATATTTTAAATACTTCTTTGTGATGCCTTGAGTGCATTTGGATGTGTGGTTACGTATAGGCACGTATTTCGAGGTTTCAGCCCTAGACGGTGCCTATACGGGTCTGTATGTCTTTCTTGGTCTAAATGAAAAGGTTTTGGATTTCTAAAAGGATAAACTCGGGTATAAGACCCATTTGGTTTTTTCTTGGGCATATGACGCTATTTACGACCTTCGGGTCTAAATCATGGTCGCGACGGGTGCTATGTGCACGGCGATCGACGATGTAACGCTCGCCTCCGGTTTGGGATGTGTTCCTTCCGGAGAGGTCACAATGCACGATTCGTAGTCGGCTAGCCTAGGGAGGCTCGACTTCGGAGTGCTGACGATTCAGGATATCGATCGGGGATGAGTGCACCATGATCTTGTGGTGGTCGCGTCAGTTGATACGTTCAAGGCGATATACCAGGATTGAGAGCGGTCCTGGATGGATGGTTGCACACATCACTATGATCGGAGTCGTGACTGACCCTTAGATATCGGGCACGGTGCCCAGCTGATGTCATATGTTCGGCACGAGACCGAGTTGTTTTACACTGATGATTTCGGGTCAGGGACCGTAGATGGATTTCCAAGTTCGTGACGGTTTAGGGAACCAGCATGAACTCTGGAAAGGTCATTGTGGTTCATGACGGTTTATGGGAACCGGCATGAACCTTGGTCAGGTCATTGTGGTACATGACGGTTTATGGGAACTGGGGATGGAATGGATGTTATGGATCATGACGGTTCAGGGGAACCGGGCATGAATGTGTATGTTATGTATATATATATATATATATGTTCATATACCTTCCTTTACTTCTATTATCTCCTCTGGAGAGGGTCGTTGGCCTGTGTGGACCCCGGAGTAGTCACGGAGCACCGACTGAGTGGAGAAACCCCCCAGTTGGGTTCCTTACTCTTAGGAAGGTTATGGTTACTATAACCTCGGGTAGGATCAGTGGTCTGCGGACATTGACCTTGACTTTGAGAAGACTCGGATTAAGATCCGGGTAGCACGCGCGTAGTTTTGGAAACCGTGATAGGCTTGGTTGTGTGAATGATATGTATATATGATATATGATATGTGATATGTGGTGTGCATAGGTGTGCACAGGATTTGAGCAGTGGCTCATGTACTTGGTTTCAGTATGGATATAGTTTTAGGCTGAGTCTCTTATTAGTTTCTTATGGATTTGGCCAGTGGCCCTTATGGTCTATTTCATTATGGTTTTGGGCTTAGTTCTCACATATGGTTTCCATTTGGTTAAATGGTTTTCGTATGCATGCATGTTTTTTAGTGAAGGGTACAAATGTCTTCGTTAAAATGTTTTATAAACTCTTGTTTTGTCCACTCACAGCTTTTAATGTTTTGACTGCCCTTCAGGTTGACAGCGGATGTGGACTGTAGCAGAGACCGAGATATCACATACCTCCTCCGGATCCTGGCGTACTCTGATAGCCCGGGAGGGCAAAGGTCGGAAATATCCCTTGTCTGACACTCCGTGTCAGACGGGAGCAGGGTCATCCCGTGTTAATCCCGGGGGAATTGGGATGGGTCCTGTCAATTTTCCTCTCTCTCTCATCTGATCATCATCAGATATCATCCTCTCTTTTTCATTCTAACCCGAGCACCCCTTCTCCATTTTGTCTCTAAAACAAACAACATACATAGCACTTAGCACCTCACCACCATTATCCATCCTTGGGCCCGTGAGAGAGACTGAAAGTGTTGAGGACGACGTGGTGGACGGCAGGCCACGACAGTGGCCACGATGGAGGAAAAACCCGAAATCGTGAGTAAGCCATTTTGAATTTTGGACTTGAGTTTTAAGGGTTTTTAGTTGTTTTCAATGATTGGGTTAGCTTTCTGGTGACCTAAGGAGAAGATCTAGATTAGTTTCGAGGGCTAGAACGGCCAGAGTTGACGGTGGCGATCGATTGCACTTGGCTAGTTCGTAGTTCGATCATGGAAGTAATTTCTCGACCGTTTTTCATGATTTTTAATAGCTAGATCGATAGGGTTTAATGCTAGGAACCTTTAGGATTAAAAATGGACTGAAATGGATCAAAAAATGGTGAGTTATTGGGTTGAACCGTGATCGCCGGTTCAGTTGGACCAAACCGGTCTAAATCGGTCTGAACTGGTCGGCCAGGGGTTGAAGACGATGAACAGTGCAGGCGCGTGGGCTTCACGAGCAACCCCTTTGGGCGGCGCGTGCGGGTGTGTGAGGCATAATTTGGGGATGATTTCAATATGTGAAATACTCTATTTGATGTAACGAACATTTTGGGACTGGTTTCTTGTCGATCGGACACCGTCTCGATATTGTTCGGGACATCTGAAGGTTTAGGATCGAGTTTAAAAATACTTAAAAATTCAGAAAATTTTCGGGGTTTCAATGAGAGATTAATAAGGTAGTTAGTAACCCTCTATATTGATTTGGACATGTTTGGGAGTCCCGGTGATGGCGATTAGCCCGGTGAGGCTTACAGCACGTAAATCGAGGCGGCAGCTTAGGACGGTCTGTTAGTGGACCTTGATTTCTAAACTGTGGTGCATGCATAAATGTTTTATATGGTTTATAGATATGATTCTATGATTTTGATTTGGATGATTTTGATTTACATGGTTTCACGCATTTCGAGGTGATTTACGTGCTTGCACGTAAATCGACGTTTACGGTTTTTCATTGATTTTCCATACTTATAGTTTTAGAAATGATTTCATGAAATGGTTTTGGATTTGAAAAGGTAAACTCGGGTTCGAGACCCTTTTTTTTCGAAACCCTCGGACTCGAAGTCCATTTAGTTACATTCTCGGGCCAGAGGCCTAATTGGTTCTTGAATCGATTTCAGATTTGGAAATATGGAATCGGGCACGTGACCCTTTTGATTTACGAACTCTCGGACTTGAAGTCCATTTGATTTAATGAGGCATCGGGCCAAAGGCCCAATTGATTTACGTATCAGGCTTGAGGCCCAGTTGGTTTATGAATCGGGCTCGGAGCCCAGTTGACTTACGTATCGAGCACAAGGCCCATTTGGTTTACGATATCGGGCACGAGGCCCATTTGGTTTACGAAATTGGGCACGAGGCCCAGTTAGTTTACGATTCGAGTCGGAGGCCCAGTTTGTATGTGGATTCAGGCTTAGGGCCCAGTTATGTTTTAAGATTGTGATTTCGGGTCCATAAATGGATTTGTGGTTCATGATGGTTTATGGGGACCAGGCATGAAGCCTTAAAAGGTTTTTATGGCTCATGACAGTTTATGGGGATCGAGCATGAACCCTTGAAAGGTTTTGAGAATTTTTTCAAATGGTTTTTCGTATACTGATCCATAGATGTAATGACTCGGAATTCGAGAGAAATCGAAATTGGAATATTTAAAGTAAAAGGATTATTTTACCCTTGGAAAAGTCAAAATGTTATTTTTTTTTGTTTGGGACATCGTTTGAGGGTTCCGAAAAGACCATTACGATGGTCTCAAGGTCCTGAGTTCGTAGACAGACGGCACACCAAAATCGGGGAAAGATCGGATGAAATTGACCGTTTTTCCCATGAGTAAAATGTTGATTTTTTTTATCAAAGTCAAAGAGTTGACTTTTTTACTGGGATGACTTTTAGAGATTTTGAAAATTCCTTTAGTAAGGTCTCGGTCTCCTAAGTACATTGACAGGCGATATGCTTGAAACGGAGATTGGACGGTTGCGTTTTGGGTCTCAATCGTATAAGGGCATTTTGATGATTTTTCAATGAAGGGGTATTTTAGTCTTTTCTTAGTGAGATACTTTTTTTATGGCCAAATAAAGGTAGAAAAAGTGACCTTATCTCTTAAAAATCTGGTGCCACCACCTTGGGTTATATTTTTGGTGTATGTGTGTAATTAGTGGTGAAGTGTGTGTTGTGAAATTCATGACCAAGGGAAAAAAACATGGGAACTGAACTGAGAAAAGAGAGAAGGAGACCAAGGGGATAGAAGAAAAGAAATGAATCGTGAAAGGAAGAAAATGATGAGAGAAGAAGAGCAATATGGGTTTATGGGCTAAGAAACCATGGCAGACTCGAGAAGGTGTTTTGGGTAGGACTTTACTCGACCCATTTCTTAACTGGGAACTGGAAAACAGGTTTAGGAAAGTCGTCCTGGAGGTCTTATGATCTTAGCGAGCTGCCTAGACGAAGAGTTGAACGCTGGGATCGTCCAGACAGCCCAAGTGTGTTTGGCCGTGCGATTCTTCGACGGGTCAGGCATTTTGGGTAAGCTTTTCTCCATTTTAATTATTTGGATCTATTCCTTAGTTTATTCCGAGTATATTGGAAGTAAAACGAGTGGAATCGATCGAGTGTGGTGAGAGATTGAACCGGGTCGGGTCACTGGAAACCAATAAAATGGGCTGGGACGATGAGTGAACAGTTTAGGCGCGTGGCTCCCACGTGCAGCCACCTTGGGCGGCTCGTGGAGGCAAGTGGTACATGCTCTCGAGATGAGTATAACATGAAGGTTTAAGTATTTGATCATTTTAGTCCAACGGTACGATTTTCGAGGCAATCAAATATCGTCTCAGAATAGTTTCGGTTATCCGAAAGTTTTAGAGTTTGTTTTAATATGTTTAGAAATGTCGAAAAATTATGGGATTAATATGAGAATAAATAAGGATGATTAGTGACCCTTAGAAGTGATTGTTGGCAGGAATTTAGGTTCTCGAATTTTATGGAAAAACGTGCGATTCGGTTCGGTCACGCGAAAGCTACGTGTGAGTGGACTTTCGTTCTCTTAAAACCATATGCATGCATGTTTATGTTTTTTGAATGTATTTTTATGTGTTCTCGATGATAATTGAGTAATTGGAAAGTTTATCGGATTTGTGGTTATTTATGAATATTTAATTATTATTTTATTACACTTTTTTGAGGATCTCTATAATTTCCGTTTTCATTTCTGATTTGAGTGTGACTTTAGGGACTTGGTATGGAATGTGAATTGAAAGACTACGTTGTTGGTTTGTCTGTGATTTGATATGTTTCTGTTGGTTTTTACGAAAGTTACTCGAGGGCTAGTTTTACGAGGTTTCCCTCGAGTATAGGTTCCGAACTTTGGTTTTAAGTATAGATTTGGACTGAACAAGGTTTGAACTAGGGAAATAAATGGTTTTACTATTTACATGGTTGTAAGTAATTTTCATGAAAAATACTGTCAGAGCACGTTTTACGATGAATTGTTACCTGCTGTATTCTGACTTGATAATGGATTGTGAGAATTGTTTTTATACCCGAAGTGACCTTCGTATGTGATTTAGGTGGTATTGGATTTTATACGGATTTTATGAAATTTTGATGATTTTACAAAAATCGTAACTTCGCATGTTTTGCGAGGAAATTGGGTTTAATGAGTTCTGGACTATTTGCCGAGTTTAGAAAAATGGGTTATTACTTGCCATGCTATGTTTATCTGATTTTGATGATGATTAATGATTTGGGATTTGGACATGATTTTATGGATTATTTAATGGTCCGTTTTACGAGGTTTTACGTATTTTGTGAATTAGGTTTAGGCCCGGGTTTTATCATTTGATCTGGATTTCGAAATTTGGTGTTGGATTATGATTGATTGGAAATTTCTTATGCGTGTTGTAAAGTATGTTTTCTCGCTATTTGACACGACCCACCCCCAATCCCCCGGGATTAAGGGCTAAGTCATGCTCCCGTCTAACTTACGCGTGACACGAAGGGTAAACCGACGTCCAACCTCCATGTAACACGTAAGTCGGACAAGAGATTTCCAAAATGAACCGTCCATTAGTACCGGACTTCCCAGAGCACGCATAATATACTGTGGATCGCGTGTGTGATGTCTCTATCTCTCTCTACCAACAACCAGCACCGCAACAACCTGCAGGGTATCGAAAACACAAAAGACTGTGAGTGGTCAAAAATAAAGGATAAGTTTAGAAAACCGTTTACAAGAAAAGACATTTATACCCTCTGTTTAAAAACCAATGCATGCATATAACACCAGTTCATTTCTGAGATAATCAAAACCATTTATGCAAACCGAAATCATTTCTTTTTTTAAAAAAATCCCGGGCCTTAGCTCGAACCCATCAAAATCCGTATCATCCGGGTTATAACCCAAAACCGCGGAAAAAGCCATTATTGAAAACCATCAATATCATCGAAATCCAAAACACATTTGAATTCCATTTCAACCAATCGAACCTGCTGGATCTATCCGAGTCTTTAAACTCAATCCAGGCCTCAATATAATCTGAGTCTTTACACTCCCGAGTCTTTAAACCCAATAGGCCTACGAGGGAAAATCATAATATCCGAGTCTTTAAACTCCCGAGTCTTTAAACTCAATCCGGGTCTTTAAACCCAATCCGGGCCCGCCACCGTCATGTATCATATTCGGGTCTTTAAAACCAATAACCAGATCCAGCAAATCCAATCCAAAATCATTTTAAAACCATTTCCATATCCATGTCCAAATCCGAATTCGAAATCACCATTTCGAATTCCAAGCAGAATCCGAAATCAGCATCCCGAATACAAATCCAGAATCATATCCATTATCCATTTCCAAATTTGAATCCGAAACCATCATTCCCTAAGCTAGCATCCAGAATAATCATTTTGAACCCAAATGTGGAAATCCACTTCCAAGTTCCAAAATCGAATCCCGAATCGTCATCCTGAAATCCGATTCCAAAACCCGAAATCTCGTTCATCAAAACCACTTTTATGAACTGGGCTTCAAGCCCAAAATCACTTTCCAAAATCCATTAGAACTCATTGAAAGAAAATCATATTTAAAATCCACAATCATAGTATCGAAACCTTTATCTAATCACAGCATAAAATCATATCTCGTAAAACGTGCAAATACATAATTATCTCGAAATACGTGCAAATCCATAAATCACCAAGATCAAATCATAAACATAGAAATCACATATAGAAAACATATAAAACATATATGCATGCATCATAAGTTCGAAAGCAAAGTCCACTCACAGACCATTAGCGTCGTCGTCTCGATACGCGTGTAAATACGCTTTTTCGGCTAATCCACTATCAATGGCTTTTCCAAACCTATCCAAATCCCATAATAAGGTCACTAACTACTTCATTAAGCTTCTATTAAAACCCCGTAATTTTTCCAAATTTTTAACTATTTTTAAACAAACCCTAAAACCTTCGGATATCCCGAAACATATCGAGACGATGTTCGATCGACTCGAAACCAGTTCCAAAATGTTCGTTACATTGACTACATCATTTCACATGTTGAAAACTTCCTCAAAAGGTGTGCTATGCGCCCACACGCGCCGTCCAAAGGGGCTACGTGTGGGCCTCACGCACGACACTATTCATCGTCTCCTACCTTGAGACAGATCGATCGAGACCGATTCAGACCAGCCGGTTCAACTAGACCGGCGCTCACGGTTTTCAGTCATTTCCACTCGATTTTTGGTTCTGTTTCAACCTGTATCTTCGTCTCATCCTATATATTCCATCTGAAATCTTTAAACAGGAAGTCTAGGTCCAGAGATTTACCTTCCTGATCAAGAACAGACCGGCCATTTTTGAGCTTCAATCCCGGCCGCCATAGACCACCTCAGGTCTTAGTTTCACGTCTAGTGGACTTGACTCAGTCTCTAGAAACTCAAGTAATCAACCAAAACCCAATATTACTCAATAATCCCAAACTGCCATGTTGAACAGAGACAGAGAAACACGGGTTACAGAGGTTGACTTACCTTTCCTCAAGCCATTCGTCGTGGTCTCCTTTGTCATTCACCAGCCTCCTTCACCTTTCCCTTCAAACCTCAAGAGCAAGAACTCTCATTTGAGAGTTATTGGGTGGACTTCGTGTACCATTGCTCTATTTCACAGATTCAGAACCACTGTCCATGACGGCTAAACAGAGGGGCACCACCCTATTCCTCTTTTCTAATCCCTCTGTTCCCCACATCTCTCACAATAGGATCAAACCACAGTTCACTTTGATTGTTTCCACTCAGTCACACACCCAACCCGCACTGAGCCTTTTTCCTCGACTGCAAACAGAAGGCACGACCACACGACCCTGCCCTGTTTAAATTGGTCCAATGTGTGAAGAGGCTGGAACCAACGAGAAAGGGGCCAAGTGTCCACATCTTCCTTCACCTGGTGAAAATATCCAATCCTTTAGGGACAGATGTCCCCATCTAATTGATCACACCTTTCAAAAGTTGCCTAAAAGACCATTTTGCCCCAGATGCTTAAATTACCATTTTGCCCTTCATCTATTTAGACTCATATCTGAACCGTCTGAAGTCCGATGAGAGCGTGCCGCCTGTCGTTGTACTTAGGGAATCGGGATCTACCTAACGGTCTTCGAATTACGTGAAAAAGTCATGTCGTCTGAAAAGTCAACAAATTGTCCCTGTTTAACCAAATTACCACTTTACCCACGAACTTCCGAACATCATAACTTTTTCCTCGAACGTCGGTTTCAGACGTGCCACCTGTCTATGAACTCGTGACGTCCCGAACTATGTCACAGTCATTGGTCACAGTCCCTTTGACTGCCCGAACTAAAAGTCAACATTTTACCTATTCTAAGGGCAAAATCGCCATTTCGCACCGTCCGTTCGAGATTACCTAACTAATCATCGATTAATCTCACTAATCCATCATTAAACACTAAGCTAATCCCGATTTCCGGGATGGGTCGTTACACTATTGATGATTGTTGGATGACTTTATAATAAGTATTTGAGATACGTGTTTCGAGGAACTTGTATATGTGGTATATTTGATATTTTGGTCTCTGAACTTGATTCGGAATTGATGTGGCTTACAAGATTATCTTCCCTTGGTTGTTGAGACGAGATTTTGGATATACATATATGTTATATGATTGTGTTGTGAATAACCCTCCTCGGGATGCCTTCTTGGCTAGTTAGTCTCGGAAGTTGAGGTAAAGCTCATTTTTCCCGAGACCGTTATTATGATGAGTAGTCTCGGGCATTGAGGTAAAGCTCATTTTCTTGAGACTAGGGACCACTTGCAGATGTCGAGGTAAAGCTCTTTTTCCTGGGTTGGTCTCCACTCGGACGTCGAGGTAAAACTTCTTTCCCCGAGTGCTCAACCTACCAGTAGTGCTGATATATTGTGATATGATGACGAGTTGACTTACAAGCATCGATGATGGGTTGATTATGTGGTTATGGTTATGGTATCTGAGAATAGTTTTACAATTGTCTTGACTTATGAAATTATTGGATTTCACTACTATTGCACGTATATTGAGGTTACGTGTTTTGCTGTTGTTGCTTTGGGTTCTTTGAGTTTTCCTTATGCATGCATAGTTTTTCCAAACGGAGGGTAAAGATTATGTTTTATGATTTCATACATGGAATTATGTTACAGAAGTTTTATTAAAATATTCTCTTAGGTCCACTCACATTGTTTTCGTGTTTTTGAAACTCTCTAAGGTCGTTGCACGGAACTCGAGGATGCTCACGAAACGGAGGCATGAGCTCTCAGGCATATGAGTATCCTTGGTCTGACGGGTCTACGAGGGTACATTTAGTACCTTAGGTTACCTGTTAGACAAGATCAGGACTTGGGCATGTCATATATAGTGTTAGCCGGGTTGGGTCCTGTCAATAGATCTATCAAACATTTGCAACGAGTGTTTGTCCATTATACATGCTTTCACAAAATATAGTCAATGTAAGTAATTGAGTTAACATTGTCGCCTAATGACCCGACCAGTAAATATCAAAAGCCATTTGTCTCCTTATTGCTCCGATTTTGTGGTCCGACCCAATTGAGAGCGCAGATTCATTGTTGTTCAGTTTGCAATCTACGAGGAAAAGTTTCGATAAATGGAAATTTTGGCAGCATCTCCTTACAGTTCCCCTAATGCACGACATAGATATTGTAAAGAAATATCTAGTACGAATTTAGAGAACATTCTGGGATGCAAACAGACCGAATTTTCCACAATCGAAACCTGACATCGTAGACCAAAAACTATACAGCATATAGTTAAACACTCCAAAACTATCTGAATAAATGGACAATTCAAGAATCAGTTAATCAACTCAATTCACTGACTCTTAAACAGGTCTAAGGTTGTTCCTTAAATTTAATTATACAAAGTTAATCAACCTAATTAACTTCCCATAAATTGTTATGAAATATAAACACATATCACACCATCGAAATATATGAAAAAAAATACTATCAACAATTTTATATTTTCCTAATTTCCTAACATATTTTCTAAGTTTCTATTCCTAACATATTTTATAATTTCTTAATTTCCTAATAAATTTTCTACTTTTCTAATTTCCTAACATATTTTCTAAATTTTTAATTTCCTATCACAATCTATATTTCCTAATTCATAACATATTTTCTATTTTCATATTTTCCCAATAAATCTTCTAATTTCCTACACAATTTCTACACAAATAACCAACAATTTCAACATATTTTTCACAATAAAAACACAATTTCAAAATCTCCAAAATTATATACCAAAATTAAATACATACATTGATGAGAGATGGATTGATGAGAAGATGAATTAATAATATTGGTGGAGAATTAATTTAGTGAAGATATTATTTGAGTGAGTGTGAGAGAGAGAGAGATACAGAGCGAGAGAGAGAGAGAGAGAGAGAGAGAGAGAGAGAGAGAGAGAGAGAGAGAGAGAGAGAGAGAGAGAGAGAGAGAGAGAGAGAGAGAGAGATGTGAGAAAAAAATGTAGGTTATAGCAACCTGAAAATTTGAAAACTAAAAATGACCATTTTGCCCCTGAAGGCCAAAGGTTGACTTTTTGAGCTAGACAATTTCTAGACAATTCGAAATGACCGTTATGAAGGTCTCAGACTTCTGAGTTCATAGATAGATAGTATGTCAAGAATTGAGTTCGAATAAGTCTGTTTTGGTTGTAAACAATGTATGAGAATTTTAGTAATTTTGGGTAAAAGGGTATTTTGGTCATTTTGGAAGAGAAGCCTAGAGTATTCTAGAATATCCTCCATTTTTCCTCCTATATTTCATCCACCGACCTACAACACTATATATATGTGTAGTGTGTGCATGTGTGGGAGTTAGGAGAGGAGTGGCTGAAAAGAAAAAGAAAAGGAAGAAGTATGAAGAATAACCAAGAAAATAGGAAGGGAAGAAGAGAACGTGAGATAGTAGGCAGGCGATGAATATCAGAAGTAGGAGGTATGGTACCCCAGGCTTTCGATCATGATCAAACCTGTGAGGGTTCACAAATGGCCCATGAAGGTTTAGATCATATTGGGAAATTGTAGCTCAAAACCAAGGATCTTGGGAGACTGTGAACACTCCTATGGTCATCCTAAGCTAAGGAAATGTTGTTTTGGATGTTAGGAACGTGGTTGACCAGTTCTAGAAACCATGGCCGAAATTGGAATCTTAGACTAGGTTTTCGAGGTAAGTTTTCGTGGTTTTAATACCACAGATGAACTCCTGGACTTAATTGGATGTGGTTAAATGAATTGAACATGGAAAATGGTTGTGAAAACTGGGAATTGGAACTAGGTCAAGGTCGCGGGTTGAACTACCCGTTTTACAAGAAATCGAGTCAAAGATTGAGGTTGAAGACGATCCCATGCGCATGCGAGTGAGGCACATGTGCAGAGGGTCGTGGTGGCGAGTGCGGCGGCGCCTCGGGTTGCCCTCAACTAATACAAAGAAATTTAATGTATTTCTGAATTTCCAATATATAATAATTATAATTAAACTAACAACTAATACAAGGAAATTGAGTATAAATTTAAGGTTAATTTGATCATTTAAAAGCAAATTATTTTCATGAAATGAATTTACTGAGAATTATTACTTGATGTTCATGTAATTGGTTTTTTTAAGTAAGAAATCATAGATCTTTATTACATGATTATTATATGAACACTACTTGAGAAGTAAGAATTTGGTTTTCTATGTAATGTATATACATATATAGATATACTTCTCGATATTCGAGATACTGTTGAATATGAAAACTAAAGATGAATTATTTACAAGTAAATGATGAATATTTAGGGATATGGTTAAAAGGGGTATGTGATTATATTTTTGGGTTTGTTTATGAAGTTAAAATAAAGATGAATTATTTAAAAGGAAAAGATGAATATTTAGGGATATGGTAATACTAGGTGTATATGATTATATTGTTGTGTTTGTTTATGAAGTTAAAAACTTGACTATGGTTATACTTTATAACAATAATTATGTTAAAAGGAAATTTGTTTTACGAAAATAATAAGAGAAGGTTTTGTTATGAATACAGTGTTTACTAAGTGAATACGCAATAACCCTATTTATTATAATCCTTTCGTGGTCGTAATTAAATATTTGTTTATAATAAGGTTCAAATTAAATAAAATCAGAAAGCTTCCACCTCTTGAAGGGGTTAATGGGTTGGATGTGGTCGATACCCGACAAGGGATGGATGCTATTTGGTTAATGTATCAAATGTAAATATGAATAAAATAGAAAAATCTCTTGTTTGACAAGAGTTTTCAGACGGGAGTTGGACCAGCTCGATCATTAAAGTAATTTTGGGGGACGAGTCTTGTCAACTTGGTATCAGAGCCAGGTTATTGAATATTTTTGTCCTCAAAATATGAGCCTTGTGTATAATGTATTTGAAATGTCTTCTTACATGACTTATGTGGCATTGGTTCAATTATGACATTTTTAATGATTTTGGTGAAATTATGGAATTATTGAAATTGCACGTTTTACTAGATTTTTTAAACAGTGATCGGGTTAAAGTTTGTTTAGAATTTGAGTTTGATTTGGAATTGATTTTCAAATGCTTCTTAATGATTTTTGAGAATTTTAAATGGATCTCGAGTATACATTTACGAGGTTTTTTACGGAAAATGTGCTGAGTTTAAATTCGAATTTTGAAATGATAATTTGATTTTTCACGAATTTATATATGTTGTAATTGTGAATTTGATTTTAAGGAATTTGTATGTAAATTATAAATATATGTTCTCGATATTTGTATTACTGTGTTTATAGAAAAGTATTATTTCTTGAATGGCGGTCACTTTCAAACATCGAGGTAAACCTCCTTTCTTAAGACTGGTATGGTGAGATAAAGACTTAGACGTTGAATTAGTCTCCAGTTTTTGAGTTGGTAGTGGTTGGTTGGTCTCGGTCGTCGAGCTGGGCTCTTGTTCCTGAGACTGATATGTGATAGTTAGTTCTCAAACATCGAGGTAAGCTCCGGTTTCTGAGACTAGTGACTCAGACGTCGAGTAGAGATCCGATTCCTGAGTTAGTTCTCACCCATACGTCGAACAGGGCTCCAGTTCCTGAGTGAGGTTACACTTGGATGTCGAACTGGGCTCTGGTTTCTCGAGTGGTTTACCTACCGATAGTACAGATATAACCTCGGGGGAATATTTTTCTAGATGATGTGTGGTGCTATTTTGATATTTGACCTATAAGAGGTTTGTGGTGATGCCTACGCTTAGTACCGTTGTGTAATGTTGTATTTGAGATATTAAATGGTTGAGTTTGGTTATGGCTTGGTGGGATTTAAGTTATACTGAACATGACTTGGTGGATGCCTAAAATAAGGTTGTTACTATGAATTAGTTAAGACTATACGGGACCCCGAAATTATTTGCGTCATGATGACGTTGCGATTTAAGCACGAAGAAGAAATTGGTGACTTAATTAACACAACTCAGCTGTCCAATTTGAGTATGAAATAAAATTGGTTTTGTTTTAAAATTTTGAGGATGAAATTTTTTTGGGGGTAGGTTTGTAACGACGTGGAAATTTTAAAAGTAAAACTGACGGTTTTTGCCCATGAAGGTCAAAGGTTGGCCTTTTGATCTAGACATTTCTAAACAATTTGAAAGGACCGTTACGAAGGTCTCGGACTCCTAAGTTCATAGATGGGTAGTATGCCAAGAAATGGAGTTCAAATAAGTCCATTTTGGGTCTAAAAAAATGTAGGGGAATTTCAGTAATTATGGGTAAAATGGTATTTTGGTCATTTTTGGAAGAGACACCTAGAGTATTCCAGAATATCCTCCATTTTCCTCTGGTATTTCATCCACCAACCTATAGCACTGTATATATATATAATATATATATATGTAGTGTAAACGTCCCATCCTAGTTGCGGGATTAGATTAGTAACTAATGAGGATTAGTGGGACTAATCGGTGATTAGTCACGTGATTTTCGGACGGATAGTGCGAAATGATCGTTTTGCCCTTGGACAAGTCCATAGACAAGTTGCACGTCCGATTCTGACATTCGACGGAGAAGTTATGAGTCTCGGAAGTATAGGGGTATTTTGGTAATTTTAGTGAAAGGGCATTTTGGTCATTTTCTTAGCCTTGGGATTTGTGCCTAATCAGATTGGAACACTTGTCCTTATCTGGAAGGCTGTGGAAGCCTCATCAACCGCCTCAAAATGGTTTTAAATAGGGATGGAAATCGTGCAAAAGGGGGTTTCGGTGAGCGATGGCAGAGAGAAAAACAGGGGACCGTGCGGCTTAATCTAGACAACACCTTAAACCTCGTCCTTTGCCTCTGAATTGTAAAGGAAAGATAGAGAGGAGGTTGTGACGACCATGGTGGTGGCTACGGCGGAGCTCGCGACGACGAGATGAAGTAAGAAATCGTGAAGGGTTTTGTTCGAATTCAAAAAAGGAAATTCGTGGTTTCGTGGTTATTGATCGATTCTAATGGATTGGAAAATGTTTCTAGAGGTCATACAAGTCGATTGGGATCGAAATTAAGGTAGGTGGCCGGAATCGTGAGGACAGAGGAGGAAAGTTTAAAGGTTTTGATCGACGATCGGGAAGGTACTTTATAGACCTGTTTTCTATGTTTTGAAGTCGTGAATCAATTAGGAATGAAAGGAAAAAGGTGTAGTGAATTAAAAAGGGTTGAAAATAGGTTAGGAATGCTGAAAACCAGTCTCGCTAGTTCGGTTGGACCGGATTTATAGAGAATTTGTCTGAACCGGTCGACGACGCGAGTTGAAGATGAACAGTTCCAGGCGTGTGGGCTTCATGCGCAGCACCGTTTGGGCAGCGCGTGGGGCAGATCTGGGAGATGTGGTCAACATATGTTTTGATGTTTTCGATGTAACGAACATTTTGAGACTGGTTTCAAGTCAATTGGACACCATTTCGAAGTAGTTCTGAGTGTTCGAAGGTTTAGAATTATGTTTAAATAGGTTTAAAAATAGCAGAAAATTACGGGGAGTTAATGAGAGGTTATTGGATGTGATGTAGTGACCTTTGGGGTGTGAATTGGATAAGTCCATTAGCCGGAAGGGCCTATAGGGCGCGTATCGAGGCGGCAGTTAGGATGGTCTGTAAGTGGACTTTGCTTTCTAAATTATAATGCATGCATAACTGTTTTATTAGTTTTCTATATATGATCTCTATGCTTATGATTGCGATATTTATGATTTACCTATTTGCATATATTTTCGAGATGATTTACGTATTTACCACGTTTTTCGAGAATATGCTTTTATGCTGTGATTTTATGATGGTTTTGATGGATGATGTTCTACTGTTTATATGCGATACTGGTTTTGATGGAATGTTATTGGATTTTGGAAGGTGAATTTAAAATTGGATTTGATCGAGAAAATGTGATTTCGAATGTTGATTTCGGGATTTGGATTTGATAAAGGAAAAGTGGATCTCTGGATTTGATAAAATGGTTTTTGAAATGGGTTTTGAATTGGATTTGCAGGATCTAGATTTAGGTTTAAAGACCTGGTGATTGATTGTGACGGAGAAGGGCCCTATATGTGGTTTGAGTTTAAATACTCGTGAGTTTAAAGACTCGGTTATTGATTTCCCCTTGAGGCCTGTTATTGAGTTTAAAGACTCGTGAGTTTAAAGACTTATTGATTACCCTGGAAGGCCTGATATTTGATTGAGTTTAAAGACTCGATGATATGAGATCCAACAGGTTCGATTGATTGATTGATATGTGTTTTGGGATTTACGTGATATCATGATGGTTTTCAAATGGTGTTCAGGATGTTTTGGGCAGTGGCCCATGTGATTGGATTACAGTTTTACATTTGGTTTTATAAAACGTGTTTAATTACTTTAGAAATGAAATGGTTTTTGAATGCATGCATTGGTTTTTACGTGAAGGGCGAAAATGTCTCTTTTTATAAATGTGTTTTATGAACTTATTTATTTTCGTCCATTCACAATCTTTTCTAATTTTAATGCCCTTCAGGTTGATACGGTGCGGGCTGCTGATGAGACCGAGACATCACACGTTCCACTTTTGTTTTTGCGCACTCTGGAAGCTGGTTGGACGGTTAGCCTGGGTATCCCTGGTCTAGCTTACGTGTTACATGGAGGTTAGATGGGTGTCTGGCCTTCGTGTCATACGTGGGTTAGATTGGGATGTGGCGTGTCATGTAGTGTGTGCATGTGTGGGGGAGTTGGGAGAGGAGTGGCCGAAAAGAAGAAGAAAATGAAGACGTAGGAAGAATAACCAAGAAAATAGGAAATGGAAGAAGAGAACAAGAGATAGAGAAGGTAGATGATGAATATCAGAAGAATGAACTGGGGGAGGTATGTTACTCCAAGCTTTTGGCCATGATCAAACCTGTGACGGTTCAAAAATGGCCCATGAAGATTTAAATCATATTAGGAAGTTTTAGCTCGAACCAAGGATCTTGGGAGATTGTGAACACTCCTACGGTCATCCTAAGCTAAAGAAATGTTGTTTTGGACATTAGGAACATGGTTGAACAGTTCTGGAAACCATGGCCGAAACTGGAATCGTAGACCTTATTTTCGAGGTTAGTTTCGTGGTTTTAATAGCACAGATGTTCTCCTGGACTTGATTAGATGTGGTTAGATGAATAGAACATAGAAAATGGTTGTGAAAACTAGGAATTGGAAGTAGATCGAGGTCGTGGGTTGAACGACCCGTTTTATAGGAAAATGGGTCGAAGGTTGAGGTTGAAGACGACCCCCTGCGCAGGCGTGTGAGGCCCAAGCGTAGATGGTCGTGGTGGCGCGTGTTGGCACGTGCGGCGATGCCTCGAGTTGCCGTCAACACAAAAGTTCTTCGTCTTAAAATTCTGAGTTCATTGGTACAAAGTTTGAGTTAAATGGACAACGTTTGAATATAGTTCCGAATTTCTAATATATTATAATTATAATTAAATTAAGAACTAATACAAGGAAATTGTGTATAAATTTAAGGTTAATTCTATCATTTAAAATCCCTTTAAAGAAAATTCTTTTCATGAAAGAAATTTACTGAGAATTATTACTTGATTGTTATGTAATTGGTTTTCTAAGTAAGAAATCATGATAATTATGGGATCTTTATTGCATGATTATTATATGAACAATACTTGAGAAGTAAAAATTTGGTTTTCTAAGTAATGTATGTACATATATACATATACTTCTTGATATTCGAGATACAGTTGAATATGAAAAATAAAGATGAATTATTTAAAAGCAAAATATGAATATTTAGGGATGTGGTTAATAGGTGTATATGATTATATTGTTGTGTTTGTTTATGAAGTTAAAAACTTGACTATGGTTATACTTTATAACAATAATTATGATAAAAGGATTTTGTTTTTACAAAAATAAAAAGAGATGGTTTAGTTATGAATGTGGTGTTTATTAAGTGAATACGCAATAACCTTATTTATTACAATCCTTTTGTGGTCGTAATTAAATATTTGTTAATAATAATGTTCAGATTAAATAAAATCAGAAAGTATCTCTTGACGGGATTAGTGGGTTGGGTGTGGGTGGTGTAACGACCCATCCCAAAAATTGGGACAGTTTTGTAAATTAAATTTGGAATTGACGATTTTACCCTCGGTTTATTTGGTCAAAAGTTGACTTTTTGTTTGGGGCACTTTTTGGACAATCTTCAAGTATCGTTTCGTAGATCTTGGAATCTTGAGTCCGTGGATAAAAGGCAAATGGAAAACAGAGACTGTATGAAAGAGTTGTGGGTCCGGATATCTTAAGGGTACTTTGGTAACTTTAGTGTTAGGGGTAGTATGGTAATTTTTTTGGGTAAGTGATGAGTTACCCACTTTGACTAAGCAGCACCCATGAGTGACTGATGTCACCCACCTACTATTTAGAAGGTGACTAATACCTCACCTCTCTTCTGGGTTTTAAAGGGGAAGGGGGATATACAGTTTGAAAGGAGAATGAGGTATGAACTGAGTTTTCAGTGGGAGAGGACTGAAGTGGAAGGAAAACCACCATCTCCAATGTATAGGGGAAGATGGCAGTGGTATTATGGTAGAAAAGGTTATGCTCGGCCTCCTGAGTGAATTCCAGGCACCATCGATGGTCGTGGGTCAGGGACTTAAGGTTGGGGTGTGAGGGAATTTGTTCCCATGAGTAGGGGAAGAGAGTAAGAGTAAATCGACAGAAACCAAAGCTAGGAATGTGTTCCCCTTAGCTCGACAAGTCAAATGGTGCCACCATGAGATTGGTGGAGTCATGGGTCATGGTGGCGAGTTGATTGAGCCCCACGATGAAGTTGAAAATTCATGGTCGTGATTTTGATCTAAATTGGTGTTTGTTCTTGAAATTGGATGTATAAATGAGTTCATGAATGTAGTTAAGATAAGTTGGATCATTCAAATGGGTTGTACAGATAAGAATCGAAGGAAATAGGAGATCGGGTTGTGGGTACTCGTTGCACGAATTCGGGTCGACTCACCAACACCACTAGAGCTTGCAGGCGAGTACGCCTGCGACTGTGCACGCAGGCACGTGAAGCCCACACGCAGAGAGCCACAGTGGCCCGTAGGGGCGCGTGCGTGGTTTTTTGGAGGTCCGACCAACATGAGATTTATTCATTTCCTCATTGCAGACCTATTGGTGAAATTTATGTCGGAATTTAAGTTCATTTAAGGGTATTATCGTATCTCTGATGATTAGGGTCCTTATTAGACTATAAATGAACGTTCTGGTTTCTCGGGAGTTTGAACGGAAACCCAATTAATGGTTAAATAGTGTATTTGAGGTATCAAGGTATCATGACCAAGCTCGAATAGAACCAGCTATTGGTTTGTGTAACGCCCTGTCCCGAATTTCAGAATTAGTTTAGTCATTAATTAAGAATTAGCGTGACTAATGGGGGATTAGTCGAGAGATTTCGGACGGACTGTGCAAAATGACCATTTTGCCCCTAGGTTTGGGTGAAAATGTTGATTTTTGACTCGAGCGGTCAAATGAACTTTGACTTATGACCGTGATGTAAATTGGGACGTTACGAGTCCGTAGACAGGCGGCACGTCGAAATCAGACGTTTGACGAAAAATTTACGGGTCTAGAACGTTTTACGTCACTATTCATGCAAATTGAGAACAAACGACACATGACATGATTGGATTGGAGAAAATCTGGGAGGACCCACCAGATGAGTGACAAGTGTCACCCATCTGATTGGCCCAGAACCTAATATTTTGGGCATATCTTCATCGTCTTCAGTCATCTTCTCCATTTTTCCCATAACCCGTGAACACCCAAACCCCCAAACCCCCAAACCCACACCATCACCCCTAATTCTCATCTGATGATACTGGGCCATGAACGAAAGTGAAAGGGGACATCAAGAAGACCATGGTGGTGGCCAAGACAGTGATCGCGACGGCGAGGTAAGGAAAAATCAGAAAAAAAAAACTGTTTTTAGTTTGAAATGTGAAAACCCTATTTTGATGATTCTTGGACGTTTTGGAAGATTGGACAAGGTCCCAGAGGATGAGACGAGCTCAGGGGACTTGGAATCGTGAGCAACGGTGGCTAGAATCATCTGGGAATAGAGCTGGAATTTGGCCGCACTGTTCATGGGTTCAAAGGTATAAATCGAGCCCTTGTTTCTTAGTTTTAGTTAGGGGGTCGACTGGGTAGACTGAGACGAAGCTATAGGAAGAAACCCCGTCGAAAAAGGTTGAGAAATGAATAACCGACGGCCGGGTCAGGTCGCGGATCTGTGCGACCCGGTTGCAGGATCCGGCTGGAGGTTAGGGACGAGATGACATCATCTGTCAGGTTTGACATGTCAGTCTGACACCTATCAGGCGTGAGGGGCGTTGACTGACCGTTGATCAGCATTGATCGTGTGTTGACCACGCACGTGGGGGTGCGTGAGAGCGAATTTCAGGGTGGGACCAGTGTCATTCAAAGGGTTGGGCATGGATAAAAGTTCATCAACTGTTAGATAATGGATAATTTACACCACTGTTTATAAAGCATAAGTATTAAATACAAGTACAACTCAAAATGTCTAATCCTACCCTATATTTAACAGTTTATATTTTATTCTGATATGGTCCCAACATGAAAAGTATTCCTAATTTTATTCTGAGATTAATGATAGAAATTTTGAATTAGTTGGACTTTATTTGGAGTCATTACTGAATTTGTTGTATAAAGTTTATATTTAACAACTATTAAATAGTATTAAGTTTAACCTAATATGGTTAAGGTTATTAACAACCCTTTTTAAAGTATAATATTATTAGGAAAAGTTCACTAAAAATTCTTGAGTAAGAATATGGATTATTGTGTATAGGTGGATCAAGTACCATGATTTTTGGGTTGGAAATTGGATTATGATTCTTTATGTAATCATACATTACTAATAGCATCTTTAAGACTAGTGGTGATCATTGAGTAACCTAAGGGTTAAGTATACCCGTGTTTCTTATAAGACAACGTGTCATGGTGTATAAAGTGGGAACTCAAATGTTTGTATATTTAGTTTGAGCATTAATGGAATAACTTCATTATGTGTATTAAAGGAACTATAGTTTGCATATTAGTAAGCTAAGAGATTCTTATAGCATACTAGAAAGCTAGCTGAAATTATAATTAATAACTCGTGGAAATGAAGGGTAGACGTTTGTAAGATGTTGTACGTGAAAGCGGAATCCGATAACATGGAAAGTTAATACTTCTAGGTTAACTTGGGATAAGGAGAAAAAGGATATGTTGGTGCTTAAGATCATAATTTAAGAATAGTTGTGTTTTTGGTGCATACGTAGTAAAAACTTTGAACCGTGGTCAACCAAATAAGTTCCACCACTTGACGGGATAAGGGGCATAACGTAGACGGAAAATCCCGGAAGGGGGAATTTATTTTGGTTAGCTTAATATATTTTGGACATAATTAAAACTAAGAAAACCCCGTGTTTGACGAAAGTTGTTGGACTAGAGCAGGTCCGGTCCCGTTTACGTGGAATTAGGGACGAGTCTTATCATCTTCCCACATCGACGGCACACCCTTGAGACAAGCGCCTTATGATTATTCGAGCAGACAAATTTCAGCTTGTACAAGACTTTGAGCTTCCACAAGTGCTTCAAGAAGGATTCAGAGCGTGCCCACTCGAGCACTCAGCCCTACCCCCATTGGCCTCCTATATCCAAGCTAACGCAATGTGATAGCCAGACTTTACTTGTACTTCCCATTGTTCGAGTAGAACCAATACCAACATCGACAAATTTAATCAAAGAGAGAAGCACTATGGAGGTAAATAGTAGAAACATCCTTGGGGCAGAACACATGATCAAGCATATCCAGATTCAACCTTCCATCTAGAGTAATAAGATCCGAAACTAAAGAGTCACACGGTAGCCCCATATTCATAATTGGTTTGAAAGTGACTAGTTTAGATTCCAACTCTCACTGAACACAGGAATAGCCTCCTAGTTCCCACATGACAAATTAGACATTTTTGCACCATTTGCCAACCCCGGAGAAATAACCGCCATACCAAGGAAGGATTAGTGTAACGACCCATCCCGAATTCCAGGATTAGATTAGTGGGGTTGATCGGTGATTAGTTGAGCGAAATTGGGCGAACGATGCAAAATGACCGTTTTGCCCCTGGTCGTGGGTAAAATGTTGACGTTTTGATCGGGCGGTCAAATGGACTTTGACCAATGACAGTGACGTGGTTCAGGACGTCACGAGTTCATAGACAGGTGACACGTTCGATTCCGACATTCGAGGAGAAAGTTATGATGTTCGGAAGTCGAGGGGCATTTTGGTAATTTTGGTTAAAAGGGGCCAAATGTTGACTTTTGACCCGGGAGGTCCAATGGACGAGGGCCAAGGACCGTTACGTAGGTCTAGTCAATACGAATCCAATGACAGGCGGCATGCCGAAATTGGAGATTCGACGACGAAGTTGTGGTCACGGGAGCGAAATCGATTAATCGAACAAACCGGGATTTCGATTAAAATATTATTAAATAGTGAATAGTGATAAAAGTTTGTGAACACTTGGATGAGTGACAAGTGTCACCCATCCCTTGTTTTCAGTCCCTAAATTGTGGAACATGTTTCCCATTAATCCATTTTTTAATCATTCCTCATCATCCTTAATCATCATTCATTCTTCATCATCCGTCATCTTCATCATTTATTTTCTTCAAAACCATATACCTCAATCCTACACAAACACCTCTCAATCATCATCCATTGCTTATGACCCGTGAACGAAAGTGGGAGAGGATGTTGAGACGAACCCAATGGTGGCCGCGGTAAGGACCGTTGTGCACGGTGGCCGGAATTTTGGAAGGTAAAACCGTGGGATTCAAATTTTGGATTTTTGATTTTGATGGTGTTGATTGATTCTAAGCTTAGGATGATGTTCTTTGAGCTCTCACGAGTAGGTGCAATTTGGGACGGATTTGGACATTGGAGGTGGCCGGAATGATGATTGGAAATCTGGCCGAAACTTTGAATGGCCATGACTTAAAATCCAGGTAATTTCTGTATTTTCTGCGTTGATATTTGGAATCCTTGGCTCGAGTAGATGGATTTACATAGGTAGAACGTCGAATTTGGTTAAGAAACGAGTGAGATATCGAAGTTTGAAGTTTGGGGCATCAATGGAGTTTTTCGGCGAGAAATTCCGGAGAGTTGACTCGGTCGCCAGTGAGTTGACTCGTTGACTCTGACCCGTTGACTTACTGTTCATGATGATGTCAGTGTTGACTTTGCTGACGTCAGTGTTGACTTTTTGGTCAACGTTTGACTAGAACTTTGACCCACGCGTGGGGGCGCGTGTGAGTATATTTTTAGGTGGGACCAGGATCATTTAAAAGGTTTCGACAATCCAGATCCAATGACGGTGGTTTCGGGTCGATCGGGGATCGTTAAGTTGGTCAAATCGAGGTTTTTCACCTCGGAAAACGTGTACGGGACACGTTGACTTTTCCGGGAAATTTTAGGGTTCTTAATATGAACTTGTATAGGTTAGTAGTAACCTTTGGGTGTGATTTGGACAGGATTGGAAGTCCCGGTGATAGTGGTGTGGCCCGAGAAGCCTTATGGCATGCGTATCGAGGCGTATCGTTGAACTGTCTGTGAGTGGACTTTCGTTTTCTAACTGTGATGCATGCATATATGATTTACATGCTTTATTAGATGATTTGATATGTTTTGACATGATTGATGTTTCAATCCGGTGATTTCTCGATTTTATGGATTATTATATTATTTTTGGCACGATTTTTGAGAAATTGTGAAATTGATGTTTTGGGCGTAGGCCCGGGATTTAAAATGTTGTTTGGACTCGGGTTACGAGTCAAGGATTGAAAATGATGTTTTGACCCGGATTATGAGTTAAGGATTTGATTCATGGATTTATATGAAAATGGAAACTAAGGTTGCGATCGCATGGATTTGCGTGAAAATGATATTTTGGGCTTGAGACCCAAGTGAATAGTGATTTTGACTCGGATTTGGAGTCACATGTGAATATGATTAAATTGATGATTTTGATTTATAAAGTGAATTCTGGACACTATTTTATGATGGTTTTGTGGAACTTGATTTGTGAAAGCTATGTCTCGGGCATAGGCCCCATTGAAATGTTTTTGACTTGATTTGAGACATAAATGATTTTAAAATGAAATTACTGGATTTGATGACTGTTCCACATATTCCATCATCTGTGATTTGATAGTCTCCTCCAGACGTCGTAGATCCTGGAGTAGTCACGATCCACTGCCTGGAGATGAGTAGCTCCGAGGGAGGCTCACTCGCAGGAGCGTGGGATTATGACGATATCCTCTGGACGTCGTTGATCCTAGAGTTGATATCCCCCAAACGTCGTAGATCCTGGGGGATGTACTCGGACGTGAGACACCGAGTTGGCACACGTTGCATTGATATCGTGACGGGTTATATGGATATTGAGATTGGATATTGAGGATTGGTGGTATTATGATTTATTGATATTTGTGTCC
Source organism: Prinsepia uniflora (assembly GCA_032719365.1). Classification (NCBI taxonomy): domain Eukaryota; kingdom Viridiplantae; phylum Streptophyta; class Magnoliopsida; order Rosales; family Rosaceae; genus Prinsepia; species Prinsepia uniflora. The sequence goes on along the minus strand of CM064874.1, from coordinate 51,533,557 downwards.
AGAGGCTTTATAACAGATGCTTTATATCATGAACTGATTTGATGAACATGAGTTTTACGGACCATGAGAAAACATGTTTTTGATTTTATCGGTCCACTGTTCATACTCGAATGATTTCATACTATTACTCATGTTTTAAGTTATGCATGCACGTTTGTGAAAACTGAAAGGTAAGAATGTGTTTTGGTAAATGTATTTCTAAAGGTTCATTTTTGTCCACTCACAGCTTTTATTGGTTTTAATGCCCTTCAGGTTGATCATGGATGCGACTGCAGCAGAGACTGTGACATCGCACGCCTCCTCCATCGATCCTACCGCACTCTAGAAGCCCCGTTTGGGCAGTGACTTTTGGTTATCCCTTGTCTGACACCTCTTGTTGGACAGGAGCAGGGCACATTCCACGGTAATCCCGGGGGGATTGGGATGGGTCCTATCATTAGTCCCTAAATCATCATGCATAAAATCCACATCCTTATAATACTGGGCCTTTAACATAAGATCCACTACCGACTGAGGATGCTCAAGTAATCTCCAAGCCTGTTTAGCCACCATGGTTTGATTAAAACCCTCAAAATTCTTGAACCCCAGGCCTCTATTTTCTTTGGACTACATAGATGTTGCCAGTTGACCCAATGAATACCGTGCCGACCTACCTTCCCCCATTAAAATCTTGCAATTTCAGCAGGTAACACTTGACACAGATTGCGGAGGAGCTGAAAAACACTCATAGAATAGGTTGGCAAGGCTTGAGCCATCATTTGTAAAAGAACATTGTAACACCCCAGAAATTCAAGAAATGAAAAATGATCATTTTGCACCTAAAAAGTTAAAGAGTTGACTTTTGAACTAAAAAGTCAAATGTTGACTTTTTGTCCGGGAGATCTTGTGGACGTACGGAGAAGACCGTTGGAAGGTCTCAAGTTTCTGAGTCCATAGACAGGTAGAACACTAAAATTGGAAGTCGAGTGAGACGGTTATGGGTCAAGAGAGGTCAAGGGAATTTTGGTAATTATATGATAAAAGGTAATTTGGTCATCTTAAAAATTACCATGTGAAACATGTGCAAAAATCTAGAAAATTCTTGAAGATGCTTCCCTCCCATTTGTTCACTGACCTAAGCCCCTATTAATATGTGTGTTTGTGTGTCTTATGAGTGTTCAGTGAGCCATGGTTGAAAGCCATGAATATGACGCCAAAAGCATAGTGCCACAGAGAGAGAGCAAGCCAGAGAGAGGGAGAGATGAGGGGGAGATAATGAAGAAAGGTTAAAGAAGAGGTTGAGAGAGAGAAAAGAGTTGTCCAAACCTGTGAAATCACCTCGAAACCCGAGAAGGCATGTTGGTTACCCAGCTCGGGTTTCAGAAGGAACTCAAAGAAATAAGTGAAGGGACGACTTCCTTAAGTCCCTGCGATCCTTTTAGACTGATAAAGCAGAAGTTTGGACACAAGGAATACCTCTGCTCGAAGCTAGGAAATTGATCGCATTAACAAGGTAAGAATCCTTACGTTTAAAACCCATTTTTCTTAGTTTGAGACGATAGATCCCTTCTTGGGATAGTATAGAGTAGATTTGGCGAAAAATGGAAGAAAACGATTGAGTTCTGAGGGAAATACGGCCGCGTCTAGTCTCCGGGTCGGGCGACCCGAGTTCCAGACTCGGCTAGAGGTTGCTGGTGACATTGTTCAAGCCTGTGGGGTTTCACGTGTAGGGACTTTGACTGGCACGTGGCGGCGCGTGCGGCAAAGTCTCGATGTCCAGTCAACATGAAAGTTGTTTATCTGAATTATTTGAGTTTAATGGTTGAATAATGGACTTAATTAGACAAAGTATGAGGAAGTTATGCTCATTCAAAGTTTAGGTGTTATTAAATGTTCTTAATTAGTTTTAAATTTGGGTAAATTGAAGAATTGAGCTATTAAGCTAATTTGGATTATGATTAGGGTAAATAAGAATGATTTTTGGTGAGTTGAAATACATTGAATAAATAAAACATAAATATGATATTATTTCTATAACAATTATAGTGACATTACCCTACTTTTGGAATGTGGATAAAGAGAAATATTATAAAAGGATGGCGGTATAGTTAAGATCAAAGTATTAAGAATTATCAGTATATAATTAAACGAGAAATTAGTGGCCTAAACAGGTAACCTCTATGAATTTCATAAGACGTAAATTATAGAGATTTTCCTTTGAATGTTACTTAAGTAAGTTTTCTCCTTGTCAGGGAGAGGGTTGGGCGTGGGCCGTACCCCACAAGGATGAGTTTATTATGGTTAATTAATTATTAAAATTATAAGTAAATTAGAAATATCCCTTGTCTGACAAGAGTTGTCAGACGGGAGCAGGGCCAGTCCAGGTTTCCACGGAAATTTAGGACGAGTCTTGTCAACTTGGTATCAGAGCATAGTTTTGAACTTTTGTCTTTGAAATGTGAACCATATATATAACATATTCTAATTATTTTATTTCATGATTTGTATGATGGTTGGTTATGATTTTTAAATTATTTGCGACAATTTTATGGAATTAATTGAAGAATATGTTTAATGATTAATTGAAATACATGTTTTCCGCGATTATTCATGCTCTCAGTTTAGGTTGAAATCAGTTTGGAATATGGGTTGACTTGGAAAATAAGTCAAGGTCATTGTATGATTTATATGAAAATAAATTGAAATTGTTTTCCGTATAATTATTGAGGATTTTTGTGAATTTTTGAGAATTTTAAATTAATGTTAAATGCTCGTTATACAAAATTTATGAAGATGATGATGAGTTTAGATCCAGATTTCAAAATGATGATTTTGTTTTTAGAGAATGAATACATGTTGAAAAGGTTTAAACATGATTTTTGAATGACTAATTGATGAGTTATTGTTTTTTGGGCTAAGTATTGATCACTTGAATACACATTTTGTGAGATTTTTACGGAAATTATGTCGGGTTGAAATTCAAGGTTTTTGAAATTATTGTTGATTTTCTTTCGGAATGAACAAATTATGAAACAATTTAAATATAATTTTAATAAATAAATAATTTTTGGGAAGTTATCCATGGTTGACGTAGGTTAGTGGAAAAAGATTTTAAGGGCTTTATTTTATTATATGAGTAATGAGGAAGTAATTAATTTTATGAATTGTTACATAATTCAAAAAATACATTTTACAGTTGAGAATTTGGTTCAATTTGAAATATAAACCCAGGACTGTGAATTATTAAAATAAGTTTTGAATGCACATTTGAAGTTTAAAATATGAATAATAATAATATAAAGCATAAAATGATGAGATGATGTATGATGATATAAAGACATGATGGTTTACGAGTTTAGAAGTTAAACTTGGTTTTGCAATTTGATTTAGATTCTTAATTTAGTACAGGTTATGGAATTTGGTATTTATATAATTACTAATAATTTTTCGGAATTTTAAATGTTATTTCGTGGTATGTCTATTGTGATTTCAAGTTGATTATTTTTATGAGAAGAGTTAAAATACATGTTATATACGATTATATAAAAATAGAGTTGAATTAGTTATGGATTTCAAAACGATGTTTAGATTGTTAGAAATAAGTACATGTTGAAAAGGTTGGCTTAAAGTTTTAACTATGTTGATGCACAAAATGTGCCAACTTAGGGAGCGAATGCTGCTCTGCTACGTGCCTTGAAATAGACCTAAAAAGGGAGAAAATTGGTTGGTCGGTCAAAGTATAGGCACCGGTGTGGTACCTGCTCAAAGGTACTCCGATGCCCAAGTCAGTGGTCGGTCTAAGTGATAAGGTGTGGTAATAAGTGTATTGCCAAAGTAGTTGTCAATAGTAAATACTTAGTTAACTTTTTACGCCAAATGGGCCACTTTTTTATAAGTGTGGTGAGTATAAGAAATACATTCTTCCGATGTGGGACAAATGTGAGCTGTTGTGGGGCTGACACGTGTATGAGATGTCCACGTGTCAGTGCTAGCCAAGCCCTACTAGGGTTTGCTTGTTTGATGGGCATGGGTCCCTTGGGCTTGTGTTGGGCAAAGGTACTGGACCCTCGGGTCAGTCTGGGCCTGACATACCAACCAATGGAGGGTGGTCCTCTAGAGTCTGCCTCTGGCACGGTGCTAACAGAGGGCTGGACCTATCGGTCGGTCTGGGCTGATGTATTTGGTAGCGAACTGGGCCTTCTGGTGGGTCTGGGCCCCTTGGTCGGTCTGGGTCGATATGGTATGAACAAACTATATATTCGATGATTGATACAAAGATAATTAAGCACTTGGATGCACATTTTGCGAAGCCACACGAAAAATGTGTCTGAACTTAAGTACAGAGTTGAAATATGGTTAAAGTGGTTGTTTCGAGCATCATGAATATTTGTGTGCATGGATTTTTGAAATACCAGCTAATACTCGGATAATGTACTCCGAGTAGCTATGTGAGGGACGGTCTCAAACGTTGAGATAATGCTCCGTAGTTCCCGAGGCTTGTGAGCAATCTTAGACGTCGAGGTAATGCTCCGTAGTTTCTGAGACTGGGACTGTGACTCAGACGTCAAGTCTGGGACTTCGTAGTTCATGAGCCGGTCCATACTCAGACGTCATGTTTGGCTTCGTAATTCCTAAGTGATTTATCTACTGGTAGAAGAAACGTAACCGTCGGGGGAAATTTTGAGATAGTGTGTTATGTATGATGACTCGGACGATGAGCTTGGGGCTCCGGTTCCCAAGCACGTATGTGGTATGCCTATCAGTAAGTGCACTTTTGATGTGATGATTGCGGTGGTACTTGTGTATTGATGATAAGTTGGCTGTATGTGAGTCTATGGTGTGCTTGCCTGTGGAGCACTGGTTTATTGATTAATATTCTGCATCGAGGTTTGGTAACTGTGACATGTGTGGTTTTATGTGATACTAGATATGATTCGATTACGTGACATTGTTGTAAAGATCCTTATTGTCTATCATGATGATTCACTGACCTGAGCCCCTATTAATATGTGTGTTTGTGTGTCTTATGGGTGTTCGGTGAACCATGGCCGAAAGCCATGAATATGACGCTGAAAGCATTCTGCCACAGAGAGAGAGCAGACCAGAGAGATGGATAGATGAAGAGGAGATAATGAAGAAAGGTTAAAGAAGAGGTTGAGAGAGAGAAAGAAAGAAGAGAGTTGTCTAGACCCGTGAAAATCACCAAGAAACCCGAGAAGGGATGTTGGTGAGTTGGAGTTACCCAGCTCGGATTTCAGAAGGAACTCAGAGAAATAAGTGAAGGGACGACTTCCTTAAGTCCCTACGGTTCTTTTAGACTGATAAAGTAGGAGTTTGGACGCATGGAATACCTCTACTCGAAGCTGGGAAATTGGCTGAATTAACAAGGTAAGAATCCTTACCTTTAAAACCCGTTTTTCTTAGTTTAAGATGATAGATCCCTTCTTGGGATAGTGTAACGACCCGTTCCGGAAGTCAGGATTAGATTAGTGGTTAATGACGGATGAACGAAGGTAATCAGTGATTAGTTGGATACTTTCGGACGGACGGTGCAGAATGACGATTTTGCCCCTAGAATGGGCAAAATGTTGACTTTTAGTTCGGATGGTCAAATGAGCATTGACCAATGACTGTGACATAGTTCGGGACGTCACGAGTTCGTAGACAGGTGGCACGTCCGATTCCGACATCCGAGGAGGAAGTTATGATGTTCGGAAGTTCAAGGGCAATTTGGTAGTTTGAAGAAAAAGGGGCCAAATGGTTGACTTTTTGGACGACAAGTAAATTTCATGTAATTCGAGGACCGTTAGGAAGGTCTCTAGTCCCTAATTCCAACGACAGGTGGCATGTATTATTTGGAGTTCTGGAATTTGAATTACGAGTCAGGGATTACGAAGGGAAAAACGGTAAATTGCCCTTGAGGGGCATTCTAGACATTCCCTGCGTTGGGATTCGTGCCCAGTAATCAGGAGACACATGGCTTACCTGGATTAGTGATGTGGACACGTGGCCTGTCCTGGATGGTGGTGGAACCTTCCCACCGCCTTCAATCTCGTTTAAACCAAACATGTGTGTGCGGTGTAGAGAAACAAAGAGCAGAGTGTGTGAGAGTGTGTGTGAGTAATTGTGAGAACCCCAAACCTCTTCCTATTGTCTTTACTGTCTGAATTGAAGGGGAAGAGGACGGTCAGACGTTTTGGCTGGTGGTGTCACGGCAGCCAGCGACGGCGGGTGGAGACAGGGACTCTGAGGAACTGTGAGTCCTGTTTTCACTAAAAATTGCCAAATTGTGTTTTCTTGACTGTTGCGCAATTTAGTTGATGGGGAAAGGTTTTTGGAGGTCACAGGAATTCAACAAACCTGATTTTGAGGTTTAAGATGGACGGTAAGTGGACGTCCTTTGAAAACTCAATGTTGAATTCAATAATGGTGAAATGAGTTTTAGTAGTGGTTACTTGATTTTAATGACTGGTTACCGTTTTAGAGGTGACTACTGAATGAATGGGACCAAAACCAAGGCCAACGGTGGCCGGAAGTGAGGGGACCGCTAAGGTGGTGGACGGCCAGTTTGTAAGCTTGATTGAAGGTATGTTTTACATGAAACGGTTCACGTTCTGATCATGGTAATCGATTAGGAAATAAAAGATGAACTTAAGGGATTAAATAGAATTAAAAAATAGACCCAAAATCATGGAATTACAATGGTGAACCGCTCACGCCGGTCTAACTAGACTGGGTCTGCAAGACCAAACCGAACCCGGTTCGACAACGGGTTGAAGATGAACAGTGACTGGGCGCGTGGCTCCCACGTGCAGCCCCTTTGGGTGGCGTGTGGGACCCCTTTTGGGGAAGGTTCCAACACGACTTTTAAATATTCGATGTAATGAACATTTTGGCGCTGGTTTCGAGTCAATCAGAAATCGTCTCGATAGTTTCTGGACGTCCGAAAGTTTTAGGGCTCGTTTAAAAATAGTTAAAAATTTGGGAAAATTACGGGACTTAAGTATAAGCTTAATGAAGTAGTTAGTGACCTCGTTATGAGATTTGGACAGGTTCGGGAAAGCCGAGGATAGCAGAATGGTCGGGAACGGCGTAAGTGCGCGCGTATCGAGGCATGTCGGAATGGTCTGTAAGTGGACTTTGCTTTCTAACTTATGATGCATGCATATATGTTTTTATATGTTTTCTATACTTGATTCTATGATTTGATTTATGATCTTGATGGTTTACGGTTTTACACGGTTTTCGAGGTATTTTACGGTATTTCACGTTTTACGAGATTTCGCACGATCTTGTGATTTGACTGTGGTTATAATGATTTGATTTCAATGATTTGAAAAGGATTTCAGAAAGTGATTTCAGGCTTGGAGCCCTGTTCACGAGATTGAGATTTCGGTTTTGGTTTTGAGAAATGGGAAATGAAGTCTGGATTTGGGTTCGGGATGATGTTTCCGAATGCTAGCTTACGGAATCATTGTTGCGAATTCGGAGAAGGATTTTCTGTGGTTTTCACTGTTGCTTGGAAAAATGATTTTGGGTTTAAAGACCCGGAAAAAGAGAAAAACCCACTGGATCTGGTTTTGAGTTTAAAGACTTGGATTGATTGACCGGGGGGGGGGGGAGGGCTCTGGATTGATATGTTTTGAGTTTAAAGACTCGGTATGGTTTTGAGTTTAAAGACTCAGTGATTGTGATACCCCCCCGAGGCATGTGATTGTGTTTTGAGTTTAAAGACTCGTTGATATCCCGGGAAGGCCTGGTTATTGCGCATTGTGTTTTGAGTTTAAAGACTCGGGCGCACTTGAGATCCAGTAAACTTGTATGATTGATATTTTCACTGGTTTTCTGATGTTTTGGGCAGTGGCCTGGATGAAGTGGATTTGACGAGTTTTGGGACTGAGTTCCCAGATTTGAGATTGATTTATGATTTGAGGCTGAGGTCTGGATTTGAATAACGGTATTGATACGGGTTATCAAATGGGTTTCTTGGATGGTTTTTTGATATGAGTGGTTTCATGAGGGTAAAAATGTAATTGTTTTATTGAACAGTTTTCTAAATTATACTTTATTTTTGTCCACTCACAGTCTTTTCCTGTTTTCGATACCCTCCAGGTTGTTGCGGTGCGGGCTGTTGGTCGAGAGAGACGGAGACATCACAACCAAAATCCACAGTAGTTCAGCGCACTCTGGGAAGTCCGGATGCTTTTAGGATGGCTAGATCATGAATCCTTTGTCCGACGTACGTGTCACACGGAGGTTGGACACCAGTTTAGCCTTCGTGACATACGTAAGTTAGACGGGAGCAGGATTTAGCCCTTAATCTCGGGGGATTAGGGGTGGGTCCTGACAGATAGTATAGAGTAAATTGGGCGAAAAATGGAAGAAAACGATTGAGTTTTGATGGAAATACGGCTGGGTATGGTAGTTGGTTCGGGTAACCTCAAGTTGCAGATCCGGCTAGAGGTTGCTGGTGACAGTATTCAAGTGCGTGGGGTTTCATGCGCAGGGACTTTGGCTGGCGCGTGCTGTAAGACCCATGTCCTGGAGAGAATTGTGAACTATCACACATTCCTACGAGGAGGGAATGGTCTGGAAGGGGAATGATGATGTGCCTTAAAGGTGTAGACACATACCTATCTAGCACGAGCCCTCTTGGGAGCTCACTGGCTTTGGATTCCGAGGGAACTCCAAAGTTAAGCGAGTGAAGGCTGGTGCAATCCCATGATAGGTGACCCACTAGGAAGTTACACCGTAAGGTATCCGGAACAAAACCCTATAGGGCTGAGCTGGTGTGTCTTGCGGCCCGGAAGGGACAATTTCGTGTTAGATAGAGTGGTCTGCTGCGCAACTCTGATCTAAACAAGGCCTTTTTGGAGCTCACTGCTTTGAGTTCGTTGGAACTCCAAAGTTAAGCAAGTTGAGGCTGGTGCAATCCCATGATGGGTGACTTACTAGGAAGTTGTACGTGAGCTCCTGAAAACAAAACCGTGAGATCTGGGCCCAAAGCGGACAATATTCTTCTAGATGGGCTAGGTCGTGACAAATTGGTATCAGAGCCGGACGCCGATCGGAAGTGTGCTAGCGAGGACGCTGGGCCCTAAGTGTAATGACCCGTCCCAGAAATCGGGATTAGATTAGTGATTAATGACAGATTAGTGAAGTGAATTGGTGTTTAGCTGGATGATTTCGGACAGACGGTGCGAAATGATGATTTTGCCCCTAGAATGGGCAAAAATGTTAACTTTTATTTGGGCGGTCAAATGGACTTTGATTGATGACCGTGACATTGTTCAGGACGTCACGAGTTCATAGACAGGTGGCACGTCCGATTCCGAAATTCGAGAAAAAAGTTATGACGTTCGGAAGTTCAAGGGTAATTTGGTTGAAAATGGGTAATTTGTTGACTTTTCAAACAACATGGACCTTTCACGAAACTCGAGGACCGTTAGGTAGGTCTCAATCCCTTGAGTACAACGATAGGCGGTACGCCGTCATCGAACGTCGGAAGGTTTAATTACGGGTCTAAGTATGTGAAGGGAAAAATTGTAATTTAAATGTTAGGGGCAAAATGGTCTTTTAGGTAACCTTTGGAATGTGTGAGCAATTAGATGGGAACATATGTCCCTAAGGAAATGGACACCTGGCCCCTTTCTGGTTGGTTCCAGCTAAATCAAGAAAGTGTGATCGATTAAATAAGAGAAATAGAGACAATGAGGGTACTCGTGCACAATTTGAAGGGAAAAATAGGGGACCTTGAGAAACCATCTTCACAATTCCTTCCATCTTTCACCTGTCGACCATGGATTGTAAGGAAAAGTGAGGAACTGAAGATGAGGATTAGGTTGGTACCACCGCCAAGGGCCGTCATGCACGGTGAAAGTAAGAACCGTGACCACTGGTTTTAGACCCGATTTTGGTTAGTTTGTTTTAGTGGTTAATAAACTAATTAATTATTGGGATGAAGTTGTGGAGGTTGCTACGAGTGGATCAAGCTTGGTTTTGAAGCTTGCCATGGCCGGCAACTGTGACACCCGAAAAATGGGTGAGCTTTACCTTGAAATCACAAGTCGCGTTTTGTTGGTTTTCTTTGGAATTGGTTAATCAAGGAAGCTTTTGGATGTTGTTAGGGTCTTGTTAGACTTGGATGGAAGGACGGAGATAGCCAGAATCATGAGAAGAGGGAAGGAGAACTTGACAGCTCGAAGGATGATCGGGAAGGTAACCCCTAGGCTTTGTTTCTCACTTTTGAAATCGTGGATTGATTGGTTAGGATAGGACGACACTAATGGGATTAAAAAGGAATGAAAATGACCTGGAATTGGACAAAAACCATTCACGCCGGTTCATGACTGGACCTGGTTTCCAAAATCTGTCTGAACCAGTTGAACACGGGTTGAAGATGATGAATAGTGCTAGCGCGCGGCTCCCACGCGCAGCCCCTTTGGGCGGCGCGTGAGGGAGTGTGATGCCTCTAATGATGAAGTGTTCAACATGTAAAATGATGTAATCGATGTAACGAACATTTTGGCGCTGGTTTCGAGTCGATCGGACATCGTTTCGATAGGTTTCGGGATGTCCGAAGGTTTTAGGTCTTGGTTAAAAATAGTTAAAAAATCGGAAAAATTACGGGGATTTAGTAGAAGCTTTATAAGTAGTTAGTGATCTTATTATGGGATTTGGACAGGTTCGGGAAAGCCGATGATGGTGGATTGCATGGAACGGCGTAAGTGCACGCGTATCGAGGCAATGACATAATGGTCTGTGAGTGGACTTTGCTTTCGAACTTATGATGCATGCATATATGTTTTTATATGTTTTCTATACATGATTATATGATTTTGATTATAATCTTGATGATTTACAATTTTGCACGTTTTACGAGGTTTCGATTTCTATTGTGATTTGAGCATGATTTTGATGATTTGACTTCGGGATTTGAAATATGATTTGATTTCAAGGTTTTGAAATGGATTTCGGAAAAGTGATTTCGGGCTTGGAGCCCTGTTAATGTGATTTCGATTAACGAGATTTCGATTTTAGAATCGGATTTTGAGAAGATGATTCTTGATTCGGTTTTGGAACTTGAAAGGGAAAGTATAGATTTAGGTTTGGGATGATGGTTCCGGATGCTAGCTTACGGAATCATTATTGCGAATTCGGATATGGATTTTCTATGGTTTTCACTGTTGATTGAAAAATGGTTTTGGGTTTAAAGACCCAGAAAAAGAAAAGAAAAATCGCTGAATCTGGTTTTGAGTTTAAAGACTAGGTTGATTGATGGGGAGAAGTCCCTGGATTGATATGTTTTGAGTTTAAAGACTCGGTGATGATACCTCCCGAGGCCTGTTGATTGTGTTTTGAATTTAAAGACTCGTTGATATCCCGAGAAGGCCTGATTATGCGCATGGTTTTGAGTTTAAAGACTCAGGCGCACTAGAGATCCAGCAACTCGAATGATTGATGTTTTTCCCTAGTTTTTCACTGGTTTTCAGATGTTTTGGGCAGTGGCTCGGATGAATTGGATTTGATGAATTTGGGGTTGAGTTCCCGTACTTTGAGATTGATTTGTGATTTTGGCTGAGACCCTGGATTTGAATCACAGATTTGAGAAAAGGAAAGGATTCGGGTTTTCAAGAATGGTTTTCACTGATGACTTCGGATATGAGTTTATTTCATGACATGGGTTTTATATGCATGCATTGGTTTTTGCGTGGAGGGTATAATTGTGTTTTCTAATAACTGTTTTCTAAACTTATTATTTATTTTTGTCCACTCACAGTCTTTTCATGTTTTCGATACCCTCCAGGTTGTCGTGGTGCGGGCTGTTGGTCAAGAGAGACGGAGACATGACTCACGTGATCCATAGTAGAGACTACGCGCTCTGAGAAATCCGGATGTTTCGAAGGCTTTGTTTGGAAATCCCTTGTCCGACTTACGTGTCACATGAAGGTTGGACGTCGGTTTAGCCTTCGTGTATCGTTAGACGGGAGCATGACTTAGCCCTTAATCCCGGGGGATTGAGGGTGGGTCGTGTCACTAAGTGGGGTGGATTGTAAGACTCGTGCCTTGGAGGGAACGGTGAACGAGACCCGTGAGCTTAAGAAGCAAGAATGGTGAGAAAGACTCGTGAGCTTGGAAAAGCAAGATCGGTGAACAATCCCACATCGCTCGCGGGGGCTGGGCCCAAAGCAAAGCGGACAATATTATGTTAGATGGGCCAGGTCCTGACACATGCGGTAGAGTCTTGCCGTCCAATCAACACAGAAGTTGTTCGTCTAAATTTTCTAAGTTTAATGGTTCAAGAATGGACTTAATTAGGCAAAGTATGAGGAAGTTATACTCATTCAATGTTTAGGTGTTATTAAATGTTCTTAATTAGTTCTAAATTTGGGTAAATTGAAGAATTGAGCTATTAAGCTAATTTGGATTATGATTAGGGAAACTCGGAATGATTTTTGGTGAGTTAAAGTACATAAACTAAATAAAACATAAATACGATATTATTTCTATAAAAATTATAGCGACATTACCCTACCTTTGGAATATGGACAAAGAGAAATATTATAAAAGGATGGCGGTATAGTTATGATCAAAGTATTAAGAATTATCAGTATATAATTAAACGAGAAATTTGTGGCCTAAACAGGTAATGTCAGGGCCCACCCCTAATCCCCAAGGAATAGGGACTAAACCCTGCTCCCGTCTGACAACCCAAAAACGAAAGACCGGAACAACCTCACGAAAACCACAATTACATTGTCAGACGCAGCAGAATTTAAAAGATCCCAGAGTCTGCAGTTATACAGAGCATAGTACCAAACTTAAGGAAAACAAAGCCGATATACAGAATATACGCACAACGGAAAACTTAAACCACTCCAGGGTCACTCTCGCGTACTCTATGCCTCCGACGCTGCCTCAACGTCAACCCCCGCGCTAGCTCCAAGACCTGGAGGGCAATTAAAAACCAGAAAGTGTGAGTGGACCATAAAGAATAAAAGTTTCAAAAACCATTTTATAACAAATCAGGGTTTGGCCCTCCGTTTTGAAAACATGCATGCACAACCCATTTCTTTAAACATAGATATAAACCACATAGAAATCAACATAAAAACATTTATACTTCACAAAATAAGCATCATGAAAACAGTACGATAAAACATAAATCCAAGTCATCATTATCCGATCAAACCTGCTGGACCTATCCGAGTCTTTAAACTCCGAGTCTTTAGACTCAACAGGCCTATGGGGGAAATATCAATATATCCGAGTCTTTAAACCCAATAACCAGATCCAGCAAATCCAATCAAAACTATGTGAAAAACCATTTCTAAATCCGTATCCAAACCCGAATCCGAAATCACTGGTCTGATGCCCTTCCGGCATCCAAAACCGTTATTACGAACCCAAATCCGGAATTCCACTTTTCAAATTTAAAACCAAATTCCGCTTTCCTAAATCCGATTCTAAAACCGAAACCTTGATTATCGAAATCATGTTCCAAAACCCCTTTATAATCATTGAAAACCCTTTAGCGTTTGAAATCCCAAAACCATAGCATCATAATCAGAAATCAAGTTTTTCTCGTAAAACGTGCCAAATACGCAATTTCTCGGAAAACGTGCAATAATGTAAAACAGTTATAACATAATCAAACAATCATGAAAGCACATGTAAAACCATAAAAAAATTATAGAAAAGCAGTTATGCATGCTCAGTTATAAAGAAGAGGTCCACTCACATATACCGGGCACGTCACTCGCGTCCCGTACGTCCTGCACGTTCCTCGACCTCCTCGGGGATTCCTGATCCTGTCACAAGTCACCATACTACGTCACTAACACGTTAACGAAGGTTCTCCTAATTCCCCACAAAAATCCCCGGATTCTAAACGTAACGAACCGAGACCCTAAACCTTCGACCTCGCGGAACTAACCCAAAACAACGTCCGTTTAACCCGAAACCTATCTCAAAAGATTTGTTACAACTTCTTGACCAAAAACCTAGTTGACAGTTTCCCCAGAAACCACTGCAAGCTCCTCCACGCGCCACCCAAAGTGGCTGCGCTAGGCCTCACGCGCCTGCTACAGTGTCATCGTCAACCTCTGTCAAGCCTGTTCAAATCGGGCTGGCTGAACCGAACCGGTGTGACCGGTTCTCCGCCGTCCGTCCACCATTCCAGTCCCTCCTTCCACCATTTTCTTCGTCCTCTACCCAGCAATCCAATCCCCTACTCCAAACACTCCAACACAGCCTACATCTCAACATCCCAAGCTCGAAACAAAAACCACCCGTACCCCTGTTTTCAAATCTGACTACCCGTACACTTCCCCTTCACGGCTTCGACACCAAAAGGTTCCTAAAGACCTAAGGAATCGATTAGCACCTACCAGACCCCTCGACTCGTACTCAGAAACCACGACTTCCAGTTTGAACTTTCACGGCAAAACAGAGCAACTGAACGGGGAAAAGAAATTACCTACCCGTCGATCACCGCCGTGTTCGCCGCCGCATTCACCGAAGTCCACAGAGCCGTCCTAGCCTTCCCTCACGACCAATTGCTCCACACACGGCAACACCACCACCAAGGTCCCTCAACACCTCTCTGTTATCTAGTTTTCCCGTGAACTCACACCCTGCACACACAAACACTCGACTTCTCCACTCCTCCCACCACCTTCCTTACACTCTCAACCTTCCCCTGATCACACTCACACACTCAAGCACTCACACTCTCACCCAGCAACTGATCGATTTCACCCCTCTGCCCCGTCTCTATTCTTCTCTCTTCTTCGAACAAACACGATACACACACTGCACAATTAAAACACACACCATGCACTCCCTAGAAACCACTACACACACACCACGTGTCACCATCCCAAGGGCCAATTCCAAAAATATCCCAATCTCCACTGTACACTTGGCCTTATCTGATTGACCCAATTCCCAAGACACGGTAGACCAAAATACCCCTAAAGTCTAAATTACGATTCTACCCTTCTCCGTTCTAGACCCATATCTCACTCGTCCGACGTTCGATGAAGGCATGCCGCCTGTCGTTGAAATCAGGACGACAAGATCTACCTAACGGTCCTCGGTCTACGTGAAAATGACAAGTCTAGCAAAAAGTCAACTTTTCCCCCTATTTTAACTAAATGACGAAAGTGCCCTCGACCTTCCAAACATCATAACTTCCTCCCAGATGTCGGAATCGAACGTGCCACCTGTCTACGGACTCGTGACGTCTCAAACTACATCACGGTCATCGATCAATATCCAATTGACCGCCCGAACTCAAAGTCAACATTTTGCTCAAACTAGGGGCAAAATCATCATTCTACACTAACGGTCCAACAGTAACCAACTAAACACCGATTAAACTCACTAATTCGTTACTAATCACTTCACTAATCCCGGCTCTTGGGATGGGTCGTTACAGGTAACCTCTATGAATTTCATAAGAAGTAAATTATAGAGATTTTCCTTTGAATGTTAATTAAGTTTTTTTCTTATCGGGGAGCGGGTTGGACGTGGGTGGTACCCCGTAAGGATGGGTTTATTATGGTTTATTAATTATTACAAATATAATTAAATTAGAAATATCCCTTGTCTGACAAGAGTTGTTAGATGGAAGCAGTACCAGTCCAGTTTTTCAAGGAAATTTGGGACGGGTCATGTCAAACTTCCTTCCCTGCTGCTAACAATTATTTAGCAGTATGCACAATTAATTTACTTCGGAGCGCATCTCGGACCTTAGTGAACATTTTCCTCTTATTCCTCGATGTAACCGTGGGAAACCCAAGATATTTCTCATGAAATTCAACAACCTGAAACCCCAACATATTAGTAATCAAATGAATCATTATGGGATCAGTATTCGGGCTAAAGAAGGTTGCAGATTTATCAAAATTAATAAGCTACCCAGACACTTGTTCATACAATTTCAACACCCTCAATAGATTCTGACAATCAACAAGTTCAACATTACAAAATAAGAGACTATCTTCAGTAAAGAAAAAATGAGTTAACACCGGTGCACCCAGTGCCACCCTAATACCATGAATCCGCCTATCCGCCCCTTTGAGTTTGGGATAACAACGCTGAAAAACCTTCTGTAGAGATCAAGAAAAGATAAGAAGAAAAAAGGATCCCCCGTCTCAAGCCCCTAGAAGGTGTAATATGTCCCACAGCCCGTCCTCTCACTTGAATCGAGTAGCTCACTTATGTAACACAATTCATAATCAAACTCACCAAACCGGCAACGAAACCTAATATGCGCAACGTTCCTTCTAGAGAAATCCCCACTCCATCATATCACATGCCTTATACATGTATAGTTTCAGCACCGGCTTCTTTAAATTATTGTCCCCATGCCTTCTAATTGCATGTATACTCTCAAATGCAACAATAACATTATTAGAGATTAATCTAGCATGGACGAAAGTACTTCGGAATTTTGAGATTAATCTCGGCATACATAGCTTCAACCTATTGATAATGGTTTTCGAGATAATTTTATATAAAACTCTACAAAAAGCGGCAGGTCAAAATTTAGTTTCTTGTGATGGGTGACCCACCTTCGAAATTAGTGAGATCAAGGTGTGGTTAAGATCATGGATGCTCACGTCGTCCTTTAGCACCGAAAAGATAAAAGAGGTCACACTATTCCCCATCTTATCCTAGTAATGTTGGTAGAAAGGGGCTGACATCCCATCCACCCCTGGTGCCTTCGTAGGAAACATGACGAAGAATGCATCTTCAATCTCAAAATGACAGAATGGCCTACCCAAAGTCGCATTGTCGTAAACCGCTAGGACCGGCTGAATACTTCCAAACACCTCCGCAGAGCACCCTCCGCCTCACGAACAAAATAGGCCAAAAAAATAATCAATGAAGGCATTATCAATCTCGAGATTGGAGGAGCAGCACACTTGCTATTCATCAAAGACCCCACTACAAGAAAACTGGCCTTTGGACACAAGTTTGTTAGTCACAAATATGGTTTTTGTGTCCTTTAATAATTAATAAACACAAATATTTTATATTTGTTTCCAATTTGAATAGGACACAATCTTTTGTGTCCAATAATTTGATTAATGCACACCGACATCCTACTAGGAACAGAGCCCGTGTACAATACACGGGTAGGTCATGTTAGCTGTAAAGTTGTCAGACCTGTTTCGATTTTGGACACAATTAAATGTGTCTTTTACTTTATAACTAAGCCACACTTATTTATTGGTGTCCTATTTCTTATCTATTTAAGGTTATATTCAACCTCACAATGCATTGCAACAACTCTCATCATTCTATTTAGTCACATCTCCTTTGAACCGTCTTTCCATTTCCCTTAAGTCATGAATCCAACAAAATGTTCCTCTAAACAGTTGTCTAGTGATATCTTAAAAAATCAAATGTCATTAGTTGGTTTAACGAATTACAGTGTGAAAAAAACTCCACAATTTCCAAACGTTATTGTTATTGACGACAATCCGCCAAGACATGGTCATCAATTAGGGGCATTTGCTTTCCCTCCTATTTATTTTTAATGTCACATATACAATTTGTTTGGCATAAAATTTCCCTCTGGTTTCTCTTTTATTTTAGGTGCCTTTATAAATGCCCCAAATATTATTAATCGGGATACACAATTCATCTGCCCCTAATTAATCATTAATAGGGTCGAATAATTTTTTGTTTGCCCCTAATTGAGCATTGCAAATACTCTTCTTTCTTGTAGTGATGTATTTTAAATCCCAACTCTTAAAATTTAGAGGGAACATGGAATAGGTGGGAAGAAATAGGAGGGAAAAAAATTTACTCTCCTGCTTGAGTTTCAATTAAATGAATCTGAACCGTTAGATGTATTTGCAATGCTCAATTATCTACCACCTAATTAAATGAATCTGAACCATTAGATGTATTAAGTAAATTAGGTTATTAGGAGAAAAAAATAACAGTCTCATTCTCACAATTCGTTGGAGATTGAGAGAGCGACATAAGATCGCTGTGAGTGAGAGGACTTCCACACCAAAGAGCAACTGTAGCTGCCACAGGAGACATCGATCAGACTGGAATAAGGGAGTTAACAGTTCTTGTCGATGGTGAAGCCGATGGCTGAAGAGGTAAGTTGGTTCAATCTTGTTAGATTGGATTGTTTTTCTGGAAATTTTGAATGGTTGTAGGTGTTGTGCATGTTCCTTATCAATTGCTAGCAAGGTTCAGACTTTCATTAGTCTTTATGGGTTTGTTTGAGTTGAATTTTAGTCATTGATTTAGGGTTAATCTAGAAGGGGATTTTGGTGCGAGGCAATGGGTTTCTGCCGCTTGTTCAGATTGTAAAAAGAAGAAAAATTAACAATCTTCTGATGATTAATTTTGTTTTCCCCCTAGATATATCAAGGCTCTGTTTTTCTCTCATCATAAAACAGAAGAAATATAAAAGAGAAACAATATAAAAAGAAACATAAGTTGGAGGTAGCTAATTTTATGTATCAAAGATTTGTTTTTCAATTCATCACATAGAATTGGTTTGGTAATTTGGGTCTTAAGTTTTATACAATCGAGCTGTTCTATTTTAATCATTTTTGTTTGCTGAAAATGCATTTGGGGAGAAGAATTTTATGTATCAAGGATTTTGTCATTCATTTTGGTAACAAATTCTAAGAAGAAGAATTTTTTAAACAATCAATGATTTAGAAGAAAGTTCAACCTGAACATACTCCTCCAAGCCCTCTGGTAATGTATAATGAATCACCTTAAAAGATGTTATCTATGCTATCTATGAATCACCTTAAAAGATGTCATTCATGTTCTTTCTACCAGCATGAAGTACATATGTGCACACATGTGCAAATAAATTCACAATTTGAGTTAGATATTTATCTCTGTCTTTCTTCCTGTGGTGGAAATACCAGTTGCTTTTTTTCTGATTTTCTAAGAAGCTAGGAGCACAAAGGGCACTTAATATCATGCTACCTCATATGTACACTTATCCGCTATTCAGTACAACACCAAATATTACTCTTCTCAAGTTACAATTTAAGTAAACATGGAATGAATAAAACTAATTATGAGTATTTCCAGAAAGGAAAAAAAGTTATGAGTTTAGTCTCTCTTACAACACCAATATCCCTCTTGTCAAGGCCCATGTCAAAAGCCACAGTTGCAACAACCTAGGTTCCACCAAAACAAACGAGTCAATCATCCAAGACCAAGAAAGTGAAAGTTGAATTTGCCATATATAAAAAAGAAATCCATAATATATAGGCTTACCACTCGAATCTTGTTAGTGAAAAACAACTCCTGCACACGAAGTTGGATTGTGGAGAAGAAACTTGCTTGAAAGGAAAATATTTTTGAAAAAAAATATATATCTATTGATAAATGTATGTATGGGGTTCATCAGATTGAGCTTAAGGGGACTTTTGGGGATTTGTCATGTGCTGGAGTATGAGTAAGGATTTTATTTCTACTCAGGAGGCCTTTGTGGTGCATCCAGTTGACATTGCTCCTGGGGAGCAGCAACCTTATTTGGTCTATTACTCTATGCAAGTCATGTTTTTTCCCTTTTTCTTTTGCTCAAATATCATGATATAAAATGTGGAAGTTGATATTGAATATTTCAATCAACATTATTTTTCTAGTACTCTATACAAGTCATGTTTTTTCCTTTAAAACAACTATATGCAGAAGCTATATGCATGATGTTTTTTCATCAAACACTGATTATTATTATTATTATTATTATTATTATTATTATAGAGTGGTGAGCTTAGACGGAAATATTTTGAAACCTAATTTATTGTGAATTTTTTTCTAAAGACATGTAAAAACTAAGAAGAGAGTGGAAGTGAGATTTTTTATTTATTTTTGTCGGAAGCATGGAAGTAAGATTGGATTGCGGTGTGTATGATTAAGATGGAGAGATTTGATACATAATGATGGGGACTAGTTTATCTTGTTAATTCCCAAATTCTATTGCTAGATCCTTAAGCTTGAGTAATTATCAAGCAAAACAAGTTTCAGGGGTTAACATGGTATATATGTTTTCTTAAATCTTAATTAAAAATCTCTCATACATTGACAACATTAGTATCTTTGTAAGGCCCCTTTCATAATATATCATGTTTGTAGGTGATAAGTTGATATTGAATATTTCAAAAAACCAGGGGAGAATTCAGTACCTAGAGTAATTATTTTGTTGCAAAGGTAGATAAAGGGGAAAGTTCCAAGAACATTGATTTTCCACACCAAAGTTTGTTTGAATTAAGTGTAGGGTCAAACTTCAAAGCATGAATAAGGCTTTTGTTGTTTTCTTCTATGCATTTTTCCAACAACATTTCACCTTCCAATTTCTTGGTCAAGACTTACGAATTGAGCATATTGTTGGCTTCTTTTTGTAGGAGGCACTAATTTTCTCTTTTACGCCAATCATTCATCCTATTGTTAAGTGTTGTGATGGAATTTTTGTAGATAAGTGCGTTTGAATTGTTTAATGTTTTGTTTGTTAACAAGTGTACTCAATAATGTGCAATTAGGCGGAAGAGGCATTGCGGATTTACAATGAACCCTTTATGCCTACACTTGGTCCATCACCCTTATTGCAAGGAGCCCCTGGGTCTCAAACAGCTGCTGCTGTAACTCAGCAAGAAGTGGGATTAGGGGCATCACAAAGTACTGAAAATGGTACAGATATAGGATCACATTCTAGTACAAAAGGCAAGAGGAGGGCAAGAGGACTTAACCAGCTACAATGGGGGAAGAATGGGAAGGAAACATTATACATGAACAGATTCGGGCAACCAATTGCTCCAAGGGAAAATGTTGCAAGATTCAGCCGGTATTTGGGCATCTTAGCTCGGGATTCAAGAAACTTTCCAATTGATGAAAAGGATTGGCGTGAATTTGATGACTCCAAAATTAGCAAAGTGTGGAATATGGTGGAGGTACAAAGGTCTTATTTGTTTTTTATATTTTTTTAGTTGGATATTCAATTCTCTTATAATTCAAATGCATTTGAAGGCCACAATTGATTGGACAAATCCTAGAGCGGATGGGAAGCAAGCTTTATTTAAGGAAATAATTAGGGAGAAACTGAATGTTCGTTTTCGAAGTTGGAGGGCAAAGCTCCGAAAATTGTATTATCTGCCATTTGAGAGGTTGGGGGAAAGGTTGAATTGCAAAGATGATAGGGTGAATCAAGGACAGTGGAGGAATTTGGTTGCCTATTGGGATAAACTTGAAAATAAGGTTAGTAAATTTGAGATTCCTGCATTTTTCAATCTTTATATGCTTGTAATGGTAGGCCAATTCCAAAGCACAAAGAAGTTACATATGTGACCTTAGTTTCTAGAATTCAATGCACCAACATTTATCAAAATGAAGTGTAGTCTAGATGCTAGATAGTTTTCTAACCATTTGTAATACATGATTTAATTTTCTATTGTAACGATCGTTGAATGTGGTTTCTATTTAAAATAGGAACGGTGCAAAACCAATTCTGAAAATAGGAAGAAGTTGAAGATGAGTCACACAACAGGAACAATGACTTATGCAGTTAAACGACATGAATATGCGAGTTCTATTTTGTTGTTGAATTGCTTATAATGTTGTCATTGTTGCTGTAATGTTGATGATGTTGGTTACTGTTTTTTTTTAAACGTGTCTACTTACCTTGTTGTTGCAGCATGCTTGCTGTTTTGCTGTATTTTTTATGTATCCCGCATGTTTATGTTGGGATGGGTTCCTTTGGTTATCTGCTTTTAGATAAAAGGTTTAGCCTTGGGTGTGGTGATGATAAGTAGACCATGTTTTAATATCAAGATTCTTTTATGTATTTTAGATTGTACTATTGTTATCATTTGAAGGACCAATTAATTGTATATATGAATTATATAGGCTGAAAAACATGATGGAGAAGATCCTGATTGAGTGAGATTCTTCACTATGACGCATACTAGGGCGTCAACTCAGCTTCTATTTGATGAAGAATCTGCTCGAGTGTTGGTACTTAAAATATAATTGTAAAAATGAAACATTGATTGATAATTGATATGCAATAGATAATTGTTGATTGATATTGTTTGTAAATTGTGACGTAGGCTGAATTTAAAAGAGTTGAGGAAGGTGTTATGGAGAATGGTGAAGCTATAACAACTGAGATTTGAAACAAGATATTTGCTGAAGTGATGGGGCCAGAAAAGAGGAACAAGGTGCGATATGGCATTGGGGTTTCTTGGTCGGACATTCCTGGAGTTGTTACAGAGCAAATGGGGATATCAAGGGAGGTACAAAGTCTAAGGGTGGCTGCAGCTAAGGCGGAAGAAACGATTAATGTTGTGAGACAAGAGGCACAAGAAGCAGCTGAAAAATTGAAGGAAAAACTTAGAGCTGAACAACAGGAGAACTTGAGGGTGGCTAAGCAACAAATGGTTGAGCAATTCCAATTCATGTTAGCATGGGCAGGGATCGACGTTGATATGAGTTCTATGGGTGGCCATTTTGCACAAAGTCAGCAGTGCAGTAGTTCAGGGCCTCAAACCACCCACTTTGGAAATTAGAATTATGCACAGCCATCAAATGATGCTACAACTCTCAATGATGATTGTCAAAGCGGAAATTCTGGTTAAGTATAGTAGCATTTGCCAATGTCTTCTTAAGAAAAGTAATGTTAGTTTTTGCATATGAATATGTTGGTGAAGACATAGTTTGTGTTTTTGTAAAGTGGTTGGCAACTATGGTTGAATTAGTGAACATCCTTTTGGTATTATGCATGTATTAAATGTCCTTCATGGAGATTGATGTGCATACACTTTGGCTCAGTGTTTAGTTTTTGTTCTTCGGAGCTTATGCCTGCTTTTTTACGAGGATAAATAGTGGTTTATGAATTGATATGTTCATTTACAAAAACAAAATATGGATGGTGATATATTACTGTAGCAATAATATAAAAAATTCCGAAATACTGTTTTAATTATTGATATTTATTTATAAAAAATCTGGAAAAATATTTTGTCATATTAATTAAAAATTAAAATAGAAGACACAATAGTATAAGTGTGGTTATGTTTTTGGTCTATATAATATTAATAAAATATTGAAGTAAAGGACACACTAATATATTTGTGTCCATGAGTTTAACAAAATACGTGGGCAACTAAACATAAGTGCCCTTTGATCTTTGATAATTGGCCACAAAATAAGTTATCTGTGTCCTTTGTGTCCATCAGTGCCCTTTGTTATAGGACACAAATATTTGTGTCTATAGAGCCAAAAGACACGTATAATTATTAGTGTACTAAGCCTATTTTTCTTGTAGTGCCCCTTTAATAAAATCCACTTTTTTTTTTTTTTTTTTTGTAAATTAATGGAAGAACTTGGTGTTACGTTTACCCTCTCAAAGCCACGATACACGGGAGCATTAGAAGAACTCTGGGCAGGCCTTTCTTTATAATTTGTTTTACAAGATTTTGGAATTTGGCTCAATATAACTTAATATAGGTCTTTTTTTGTCAATATAATTTGACATATAGATAGGGACAAGATATTCCAGGATAACACATCAGCATCCGAGGGCCCCAAATCACGACGGAGAAAATGTGATAGGATAAAAATATTCATCGTGATCTAGGTAATTATTCCCATCTCGTCCACTGTCTTCGAGTATAAATCCATCCGACGGTCAGGAACGTTGTCGCCTCTGACTTTGTAAAGAACAGTGGCTCTAGCTTTATCTTTTCCCTTCTGTCCGGCCCTAAATCCCCGCGTGGATTCTACAGTCCACAAAATATCCTCAGTGTGCCATTTACAGAACAGCACAAAATATCCTCACTGTGCCATTTACAGAACAGCACAAAATATCCTCACTGTGCCATTTACAGAACAGCACAAAATATCCTCACTGTGCCATCTACAAAGGAGCACAATATGTTGGAGTGGGAAGAAGTTGGTGTCCAACTCGCCACGTTCAAGAATCAAAAGTCACACTACAAAGAATCGGAACAATGTTAAATGCCCACGTGGAAGATGGTTATTAGTTGGTTGGATTTAGTTTGATCTAACAAAAATTATCACTTACCTAATGTTACAAAATTCATCATATCACAGTTATTCATTTCCAAAAAAATAAAAACTATACTTGAATTTTGATCGTCACTAAAAATCACAATGTCAAATAATGCTATAAAACGAAAGAAAAGGAATAATACATAAAGTTACGAAAATTAGTATGTCCTGAACTAAAAATTTTAAAAATATGACGGTTACACTGAACTATTTCAGTATATCCTCAACTTGAAAATTTCCAAAATATGATGGCTGCATAAAACTATTTCTCCCGACCAAAAAAAACTGGCTTGTGTTCCAAGTTGTGTTGACCGGAACGGGGACGAGGGGCCAAAAGGGTATTTAAAACGGTACGAAAAAGAAAAGGGTAGAAAGGGAATTTAGGGAAGTAGAGGAGAAAGGGAAGTTCCTCTGTAGTTGGCGACTCTCTCTGCGCTCTTTTTCGCTTTCTAGAATCTGGAAGGGAGAGCGAGAGAGCACGGTGGAAGCGTGAGGGGGTCTTTGTGGTCTCTGGTCAAAGAAGAAGAAGCAACAGAAGAGAGATAGAGAGAGCGGAACAGGGGTAGATAGACCGTGGAATCTCAGAAAGAAAGAGAAAAAGAAAAAAAAAAGTTGGTCTTGGTATTATATTAGGGCTCTTTTTAGACACAACACCGATCTTCCTCACTCTGCGTCTCCGTACGGTCTATCCACTCCTCTCTTACTCTCACTCTCTCTCCCTCCTTGCCCTTCTTGGATTTCAGTTTCAATTTCGATTTCGATATAATTGTTGTTGCTATTGATAATTGGATTCAGCCCATTTTTACTCTATAGATTGTTATAAATAGTGATATTGATATTGATATTGATATAGTTTAGTAAATATAGGTTTAGAATATCAGAATTGCGAGCGTAGAATGGACGAGGGGGCTAAGGTTTCAGAGACCACTGGGGCTGGAAATGGGGCAGAGGCCATTCGTTCTTTGTATTGGCTAGATGCTTGTGAGGACATATCCTGTGATGTAATTGGGGATTTAGTAGATATCTGTGAAGCGCCAATTATTGATCCTCCGGTCTTGGCGAATGGTAATGGCTGCAATCAGGAGGATGGTATGGGAAGTGATTTTTTCGGGGGAATTGATCACATTCTCGACAGTATGAAAAGCGGAGCTGGCCTTCCTGGCGTGGTTGATCCGAATTTGAGTTCCAATGGTAACGGTGATATTGGCAATGCTGCTGTGGACAGTTGCTTTAAGATTGAACCATCAGGGATTTTGAAGACGGGGAATGTTGATAGACCGATTGGCCACAACATTCGAACTGGTGGGAGGAGTTTGGAGACTGCTGCTAATGGAAGGAGTAAGTGTGATCGAAATAGTTATCACAAGAATGAGAGAGGGAGGGGAAATGGGGTTGTGAGGAGGAGAGATATGGATAGTGAGGAGAGAGTTGCCAAGAGAGTTGCTTTGGATAATGGAAGGAGTGAGAGATATGGTTTGGGGAGAATGCAGCAACAAATGAGGCCGAAGTCATCTGGTAGGAAGAGGCCTCGGGATTCGGAGGACATTGATTGGAGGGATAGAGATAGAGATATTGATCGGAATAGGAGAAGAGAGAATTACGGTGGTAGTAATAGAAGAGAGGGTGGTAGAGATAGGGAGGCAAAGGGCTATTGGGAGAGGGATAAGTTGGGTACGAATGATATTGTTTTTCGATTAGGGGTTTACGAACCTGATCATAACAAAGGAGGAAGGATAGCTGATGGCATAGACCATGGATGCAATGGGAAGGCTGAGAAGAAACCCGAGGATGTTAAAGAAAAGATCCCTGAGGAACGAGCCAGGCAGTATCAATTGGATGTTCTTGAGCAAGCAAAGAAGAGAAATACTATAGCTTTTCTTGAAACAGGGGCAGGAAAGACACTCATTGCTGTTCTTCTCATGCAAAGTGTTTGCGATGACATGCAAAAGAAGAATAAGAAGATGCTCTCTGTGTTTTTAGTTCCTAAAGTTCCTCTTGTTTATCAGGTAATGTATGTGTAAGTTTAGAGACTTGTTTTCTGTTTAGAAGTGTTTCTTTCTGTGATTTTGATACGTTGCAATTTGCCCATTTTGATTTTATGTGATTGGTTTTTGTTTTCTTGTTCACTTTCAGCAAGCAGAAGTAATTCGCGAGCGAACTGGTTTCCAAGTTGGTCATTATTGTGGTGAGATGGGTCAAGATTTCTGGGACACCCGAAGGTGGCAGCGTGAGTTCGACACAAAACAGGTAGGTTTGCAATTCTTGTTAGTACATCAAATGACTCTCCTGTATATTTCCGTACTCTTCTTATGTTCTGAACACTGGATGATACATTTTCATAAATCTTCATAGGGTATTATGATACTTATGTTGCTCTAATTTGTGTCATATTTTTCTTTTTTTTCTTTGTTTGTACTTCATTCCGAATTTCCTTGTCTAATTTCATTTACATAGTTGTCCTTCTTATGTGTCTAGCTCACATTATCATTTGAGCTATAGAATTACGGTGGGGTCGTTAAGACTCCACACTCTGGTAGTGTACAAAGTTACAAATTTAAGTAAGAAGAAATGAAATCTACAACTGAGAAAAAAAAAATGGTTCAAGTGTGGACTTGATATCTAAAACTGACTCCTTTACTCCCTTAAAAAATCCTATGTGGCTTTGAACTAGAAGGTTTTGCATCCCATAGAAAAGTAGTTTTTGGAACATAACTCCATGAAGAGTAGGTCAGTAGGTAACTCCACTCTCATGATTGATCCTGCAGCGTTCCTGTTCGGACCCTGATCCGTTGATGTATTACTTGATATTTTGCGTGCAGGTTCTGGTAATGACAGCTCAAATTCTATTGAACATTCTGAGGCACAGCATCATAAAAATGGAGTCAATCAATCTCTTGATTCTGGACGAGTGTCATCACGCTGTGAAAAAACATCCATATTCCTTAGTGATGTCTGAATTCTATCATACAACCCCAAAAGAGAAGAGACCAGCTGTGTTCGGAATGACTGCTTCTCCTGTTAACTTAAAAGGTATTTCCTTTTTGTGAAGTTATGTGGTTATGATATTACTCAAGATCTTTATCATAAATTTACAATATACTGATGCTTCTTATAAATATTTTCCATTCAGGTGTTTCTAGCCAAGTAGATTGTGCAATAAAGATTCGTAATCTTGAAAGCAAATTAGATTCCATTGTTTGTACAATAAAGGACCGTAAGGAGCTGGAAAAGCATGTTCCAATGCCCTCCGAAACTGTGGTGCAGTATGACAAAGCAGCCAGCTTATGGTCCCTTCATGAGCAGCTAAAACAGATGGAAGGGGAAGTCGAAGAGGCTGCAAAGTCTAGCGCTAGAAGAAGTAAATGGCAGTTCATGGGAGCTAGAGATGCTGGGGCCAGGGAAGAACTACGCCAAGTTTACGGTGTTTCCGAAAGAACAGAGAGTGATGGCGCTGTTAACTTAATCCAAAAGTTGAGGGCTATCAATTATGCACTCGGTGAGCTGGGCCAATGGTGTGCTTACAAGGTATCAGTATTACTCGTTTTCTGGGTGAGAGATATAATCATTTTGTGAAACTTTTGCTCAATCTGTTTCTTTCACAGGTTGCACAATCTTTCTTGACAGCTTTACAAAATGATGAGAGGGCAAACTACCAGCTTGATGTCAAGTTTCAGGAGTCGTACCTGAGCAGAGTTGTTTCTATCGTACAATGTCTTTTATCAGAAGGAGCTGTTTCTGAGAAGGAAGCAAAAGTAGCAGATTTTGTGAGTGGCATTGCTAATGATGGAAATGATGCTGATGAGATGGAGGAAGGCGAGCTGCCTGATAGTCATGGTTAGTCTGGTTGTTAACTATTGTAGTATTAAGAAAATTTGATTTCTGTACTGCAAAAGAAACCGTGCTGAACTCCTTTTGGGAGTTATTCATGACTCATTCACTTGTGACAAGCGGAGGTAGGAATTTTTTTCTTATTAAAGAAGCAATATATATGTTCATTGGTATATAATGGAGTACAGAAAAGGATTTATGTATTCTTTTTAGAATATATCCTGGATTGTTGGTGGAAGAGAGTTTTCTATCCCTATTCTGCGAATGGAATCCCCCATATCGTCTTCAAGCATGTAAAAATTCATATATAAATGAGTCTTCTTTAGCACGTAAAGCGTTGAAGGAAAAATTATGTGAGCCTTCTGTAGGTCCCCGGTTTATTCAATTAGACTTTTCATCATGCATTTGTTTTGCCTACTTTTGTCAAGCACTCTCTTCATCATTCATTCCCTGAGTTAATGAGT
Source organism: Prinsepia uniflora (assembly GCA_032719365.1). Lineage (NCBI taxonomy): Eukaryota > Viridiplantae > Streptophyta > Magnoliopsida > Rosales > Rosaceae > Prinsepia > Prinsepia uniflora. The sequence goes on along the minus strand of CM064874.1, from coordinate 51,505,217 downwards.
TCATTTGATGGGCATTTCTTTTAAAATATCTACTTGTGTTGTGTAGTTGTCTCTGGTGGGGAGCATGTAGATGTGATAATAGGAGCTGCTGTGGCTGATGGGAAGGTAACTCCAAAAGTGCAGTCCCTGATTAAAGTACTTCTCAAGTATCAGCATACAGAAGATTTTCGTGCAATCATCTTTGTAGAGCGAGTTGTGACTGCTTTAGTCCTTCCCAAGGTTGTATTTGTAAATAACTATCGTTATTTTAAAGAAAAAGTCTGTAGGTTTTGTTTCTGTTTTATGGTTTTTTTCCTGGTTCCAGCTCCTCACTTTAGACGGTTCTTCCAGGTCTTCGCAGAACTTCCTTCTTTAAGTTTTATTGAGTGTGCTAGCTTGATCGGCCACAACAGTAGTCAGGAAATGCGAAGTTCCCAAATGCAGGACACTATTGCCAAATTCCGGGATGGCCGTGTATGTAAATGCCATGCTTTTGGACTAAAGTGAATGGAAAGAAAAATCTTCCTGAAAAGGTGTTCTCTGATCCAATATTTTCTTTTATTTCTTTCTAGGTGACATTGCTAGTTGCCACTAGTGTTGCTGAGGAAGGACTTGATATTCGGCAGTGCAATGTTGTTATTCGCTTTGACCTTGCAAAAACTGTTTTGGCTTACATTCAGTCTAGGGGTCGTGCAAGAAAGCCTGGGTCTGATTACATCTTGATGGTGGAGAGGTACTTAGTTATGTGGATTTTATTTCAACATTAATATCGGTCATGATGATCTCTCTGTGGGTTTTCACATAATTAAAAGCTTTATACACATTCTACTTTCATTTGATATCTGCAGGGGAAATCTCGCTCACGAAGCATTCTTAAGGAATGCCAGGAATAGTGAGGAGACCTTACGAAAAGAAGCAATAGAGAGAACAGACATAAGTCATCTGAAGGATTCTTCTAGGTTAATTTCAGTGGATCCAACTCCAGGTACAGTGTACCAGGTGGAGTCTACTGGTGCTGTTGTGAGCTTAAATTCTGCGGTTGGGCTCATCCATTTCTATTGCTCTCAGCTTCCCAGTGACAGGTTCTTCTTTCATCGGATTAATGTTTATGCTACAACATGTAAGATTGTGGGTCCATATACTGATTTTCCCTTGGTATCTGTTGTTCAGGTATTCAATTCTTCGTCCTGAGTTTGTTATGGTGAAGCATGAGAAGCCTGGAGGTCCAACTGAATATTCATGCAAACTTCAACTCCCATGCAATGCACCATTTGAGACACTTGAGGGTCCCGTGTGCAATTCAATGCACCTTGCACAACAGGCATTTTTTTTTTTCTTTTTCTTTTTTTATATTATCATGGTACCTTTGCTTCACAGCATCTGAGGGCGGTAGTTTACTATATCTATATTATTCAGGCTGTTTGTTTGGCTGGTTGCAAGAAGCTCCATGAGACCGGGGCATTTACCGACATGCTCTTGCCAGACAAAGGAAGTGGGCAAGAAAAAGAACAAGTTGACCAGAATGATGAAGGAGATGCACTTCCTGGGACTTCTAGGCACAGAGAGTTCTATCCCGAAGGTGTAGCTAATATTCTCCAGGTTAGTTCATCCTCATGTCATATGCTTTAGGTTATCCCAAAGCAGTAAATTTTACCGAAAGGTTTTCAGTTCTATATTTTGAAGTTTTGACCACAATTCTTGTGCAACTCTCTTTCTTATTGCTGGGTTCAGATAAGTATTTTCTTAATTTCAATCTGAAGCATGAGACTATGCACTAATTTTTGTGAAGTAAAAACCAAAAACCAGGGAAATGATACGATGTAGAAGATATGGTATGGAAAAAGGGTCATGCATGTTGTCATCAAAACAAATAGGACAACAAACTTATTTCTATTTTTACTGTATTTGAACTCGTACAAAGAGGTAAACCTAATTATTAATTAGGGAAGATGGGAATTATATATTTTTAATTGGAGCAGAGATACGGTTTTCTGGTTTTCTGGTTTTCTTAGAAAAAAAAATTGCGTTGAAGATAAAAGGTAGAGTAAGGATCTCAAGAAATTCCATTTTGATTATGAATGTCTAAACAATGTCCAGAAGATTTAAAAGACATTGAAAATAGATCTGTACAAATTATTTAAAATCCTTTGAGAAGGTAAAAAATATATATTGTATTTTATTTAGGAAAAGAAACTTTATTTTATAATCTTATGATGGATATACAGTCGGTAACAAAAAGTTTCTTTTAAACAGGTAAGTACGGCAGGGTCCTAGAATTTTCTGATATTTAGTTGAAGGTTCCTTGTATTTACGTTGATTTGTTACAGAATTCATGGTTTACTCTTGGAATTTCAGGGTGAATGGATCTTATCTGGAAGAAATTTGGGCAGTAACTCCAAATTGATTAATGTTTACATGTATGCTGTGAAATGGGTAAACATTGGCTCTTCAAAAGATCCTTTCTTGACTCAAGTTTCGGATTTTGCGGTTCTAGTAGGAAATGAACTGGATGCAGAGGTACCTTGTCTTATACCATAAGCATGTTAATTTTAACTTCTTCATCCCTGTCCTTTGTTAACAAATTTGCTGTCTATAGGTGTTATCGATGTCTATGGAACTATTTATCGCACGGACCATGACTACAAAGGCATCCCTTGTCTTCAGGGGTGCGACAGATATTACTGAAAGTCAGGTAGATAGTCGATTTCGCTACTGGAGTAGTAATTAATTTTAAAAAGGATTTACTGTTTAGAGTTTCAGCAACTGACATTTAAACAAAACTTCATTTCTGTACAGTTGGTATCCCTTAAAAGTTTTCATGTAAGATTGATGAGTATTGTATTGGATGTGGACGTTAAACCTTCCACTACTCCTTGGGATCCTGCAAAGGCTTATTTATTTGTCCCAATGGTTGGTGATAAGTTTGTAGATGCTGAGAAAGAAATTGATTGGGATCTAGTTGAATATATAAATGGTGCAGATGCTTGGCACAATCCCCTGCAAAGGGCTCGACCAGATGTTTACCTTGGCACAAATGAGCGTACATTAGGTGGAGACAGAAGGGAGTATGGTTTCGCGAAATTGCGTCATGGCATGGCTTTTGGGCAAAAATCCCATCCAACTTATGGTATCAGAGGAGCTGTGGCACGATTTGATGTTGTTAAAGCTTCTGGATTGGTGCCTGATCGGGATGCCTTTGAATTGAGAAAGCATGCCGATTTTCTGAAAGGCAAGTTGATTATGGCCAATACTTGTTCCAGTGTTGAAGACTTAGTAGGGAGTATCGTGACAGCTGCTCACTCAGGGAAGAGGTTTTATGTGGATTCAATATGCTATGATATGACTGCAGAAAACTCTTTCCCAAGGAAAGAAGGCTACCTTGGCCCTGTGGAGTACAGCTCGTATGCTGATTATTACAAGCAAAAGTATGATACACATTGCCATTCTATATTTTATGTACCTTTTTAGTTCCTTTGTCATGCCTTTTTGAATTTATTCTTTCAAGTCTAGAAACTGGCCAATTCTAAATGGATAGCTGCAATGCCCCCTAGATTACGTGCTTGAAGAAGAGGGAGCTAAGGTTGTGTTTGGTTCTTGAGTAGCTTTCAGATTTCATTTTGCATTTTTACAAAGAACGGAAAATTGTGTGGTTGTGTAAAACTGAAACGAGATCATAGGAACTCTCAATGAAGTTTTATAAAATTCCAGTTAGTTTAAAACACTATGTTTCAAATAAACACAGTACCATGAATCATAATGCCCTCAACTTTTGTGCTTTTTCAATTTGTTTTTTCTTTGCTACCAACCAACTTTGTTTCTAGAAATTTTAGTAAGTGAATGAAAGCATTTTTTGATTTCAGTTGTCTGGGTAAGGAAAAATCATTTCATATTCAGGAACCAAACACCACCTAATCTTAATCCGGAAGTGGTTTATTATTGTCAGTTGGAAATTTTTTGTGGATTCATTGAAGAAATGCTCCAACAAATTTCCACTGACAATACAATCGTTTCTGATTGGAGAAGCTTTCTTCTTTCTTCTCGCACAATATAGGGTGCATTTGGCTATTGGATCTTCCTTATATAGGTATGGAGTTGAGTTGGTTTATAAGCAACAACCTTTAATAAGGGGCCGCGGAGTCTCATATTGTAAGAATCTCCTGTCTCCTCGATTCGAACACATGGAAGGTATGTGCTACTCTTTACCATTAAATTAGTTCTCATTTCACCCTCTTTTTTTTTGTGTGTGAGTTTTGGAGCTAATGAGGCTTTTATGTAGAACACGATGGTGAATCTGAAGAAACTCTTGATAAGACATACTATGTTTTCCTCCCGCCCGAGCTGTGTTTAGTGCACCCACTGCCTGGATCACTTGTCCGGGGAGCCCAGAGATTGCCCTCAATAATGAGAAGGGTTGAAAGCATGTTGCTTGCGGTCGAGCTTAAAAATATTATAAACTATCCTGTTCCAGCTTTGAAGGTATTTGATCATCTCAGGTGTTTATTTGAAGTGTCCTTTTTAATTTCTTGGTTGACGTGTCATGCCTATCTACAGATCTTGGAAGCCTTGACGGCTGCTTCATGCCAGGAGACATTTTGCTATGAAAGAGCAGAGCTTCTGGGTGATGCTTACCTAAAATGGGTTGTTAGCCGATTTCTATTTCTTAAATACCCTCAGAAACATGAGGGTCAACTGACTAGGATGAGGCAACAAATGGTGAGCAACATGGTTTTGTATCAGTATGCACTGAAAAAAGGACTTCAGTCATATATACAAGCAGACCGCTTTTCTCCATCTCGGTGGGCTGCTCCTGGGGTGTTGCCTGTCTTTGATGAGTATACGAAGGATGAAGAATCATCCTTGTTTGATCAGGAGGATAGACACATAAGTGAAATGGGTCACGCTGGGGATGAATACGAGGATGATGAACTGGAGGATGGTGAGCTTGAGAGTGACTCGAGTTGTTATAGGGTCCTCTCTAGCAAAACACTTGCAGATGTTGTCGAAGCACTTATTGGGGTTTATTATGTAGAAGGTGGGAAAAATGCGGCTAACCATCTCATGAAGTGGATTGGAATTGAGGTAGAGCTTAATCCTGATGGGCTACAGTGCACACCAACACCATCTAGCGTTCCAGAGAGTGTACTTCGAAGCATCAACTTTGATGCTCTTGAGGGTGCTCTAGATATTAAATTTAAAGATAGGGGCTTTTTGGTAGAAGCCATTAGTCATGCTTCCCGACCTTCTGCTGGAGTGTCGTGCTATCAACGATTGGAGTTTGTTGGCGATGCTGTCTTAGATCATCTCATTACAAGGCACTTGTTCTTCACATACACGAATCTGCCTCCGGGCAGGCTAACTGACCTGCGAGCTGCTGCTGTTAACAACGAAAATTTTGCACGGGTTGCTGTAAAACATAACCTCCATCTCCACCTTCGGCATGGGTCAAGTGCCCTTGAAAAACAGGTTATTCAATTTCTTCCTCGTGTGAAATTTCGTAAGTTTTCGTACTTGTGTGGGGAGCTGATGCTTTACCATAATCATTTTAATTTGGTAGCTCTGAGCATGGAACATAAATCCTAACGGCATTGTTTGTTTGGTTTCTGTTTACAGATTCATGACTTTGTGAAGGAGGTTGAAAATGAATTATCAAAGCCCGGGTTCAATTCCTTTGGTTTGGGAGACTGCAAAGCTCCAAAGGTTCTTGGTGACATTTTTGAATCTATTGCTGGTGCCATTTTTCTTGATAGTGGACGCAATACTGCAGTTGTTTGGAAGGTAAGCACCTACCCTATTGTTCATCTTATCATTTCCATTTGCTTTGTTGATAAGTTTGGGGAACTGACACAAGGAATTATTTGTGCTTTTTATCTCTATTGTGTCATAGGTTTTTCAACCTTTGTTGCATCCGATGGTTACTCCAGAGACACTTCCAATGCATCCTGTGCGTGAGCTACAAGAAAGATGCCAACAACAGGCTGAGGGCTTGGAATACAAAGCCACCCGAATTGGAAATTTGGCGACAGTTGAAGTCTTCATTGATGGAATCCAGATGGCAATTGCTCAGAATCCGCAAAAGAAGATGGCACAGAAATTGGCTGCTAGGAATGCTCTTGCTGCTTTGAAAGATAAGGCAACAGCTGAAGCAAAAGAGGAGGAGGAGAACGGGAAGAAGAAGAAGAATGGTAGCCAAACATTTACCCGACAAACCTTAAATGACATATGCTTGCGTAAAAATTGGCCCATGCCATTATACCGGTATGTTATTCCTGAACTCTTTGAAGGGAGTCAACAATTTGTTATATTCAGATGTCCACGGTTTCCTCTTGTACCCAAAAGTTTGATGCATTTACGTCCTTTTAGGTGTGTGAATGAAGGTGGTCCTGCACATGCAAAGAGGTTCACGTTTTCTGTGCGCGTCAATACCACGGAGAGGGGATGGACAGACGAATGTGTGGGAGAGCCTATGCCCAGTGTTAAGAAGGCCAAGGACTCAGCAGCTGTTCTTCTGTTGGAGCTTTTAAATAAGATATACCCCTGATCATGGCGTTGATAGGTGCCGATGTTTGCAACCCTATTTTTGCAGTTGTTGAATGCCTCATTCTTAGCGTTGCTAATTTACCAGGAGCAACTTTCAATTTAACCTCTCTTATCCGAGTATTTAGAATGAGTCCAGGTAATTGTCTAATTGAACAAGTAAATGAATCCAAGTAATTGACTAATTGAACGAGGAAATGCAAGCATCCTTTTTTTGTGTTGCTTTTTCAGACCTAACTACGATTGAATGCAATTACTGTTGTTCATCAGAGGCAACGATAAGATCTAAGCGGAACGGCCAAGTTTTGGACATGTAAACCATTTGGCTTATTAGAATAAAAATTTGTCTCAATCTACAATCAACGTCAAAAACATTGTACAAGTAAATGAATCCAAGTAATTGACTAATTGAACGAGGAAATGCAAGCATCCTTTTTTTGTGTTGCTTTTTCAGACCTAACTACGATTGAATGCAATTACTGTTGTTCATCAGAGGCAACGATAAGATCTAAGCGGAACGGCCAAGTTTTGGACATGTAAACCATTTGGCTTATTAGAATAAAAATTTGTCTCAATCTACAATCAACGTCAAAAACATTGTATCATCCGTTAGTTTATGTTCATATTGCTGTTAAAAATGTTAATGTGATAATAATATTACAAAATTTATAAGAGTAATTAAGATATTTGTTATATTTTATTAAATTTTATATTAAAAAAATTAAATTAAAATAAATTTCAAAATCTCTTCTCTCTAAATTAAATTGGGAGGTAAATCTTCTGAAGAGACTTGTCGGTCCCCTTTTTTTTGAGAGTTTTCCCTCTCTACAGAAGCGTCGTTTTTAAGGGTTTTTTTTCCTAGTCTTTATAGGTTTTGGTCTGCGCAGTCATCGGAAGTGTCCCTTTTTCCTTCGTGTTACAAGTTTGTAAACTAGTTTTGGTCTGTCTTCTTTTTCGTGTTTGATGGAAGAGGTTATAATTGCCTTTGACAAGATCATCTTACTTACGAAGAATGAAATATAGGCCGTCTTGTTGGGGGACGACGACAACGATGATATGCAAGTGAAACTGAAGGATGGTGCTTACCTCCGACCCTACCCTTACAATCGTGAGGCTTTCAAAAAACCAATGTTAAAAATTCGGGGGACAAGAAAAAAGTGACAATGAAATATTTGGGCAACAATCTTTTCTTGTTCTGTTTTGGAGTGGATTCGAATCGTATGCGGGTTCTTACGTGAGAACAGGTTCAAATGAACAAATCAACAATGTTCCATTGGTTCAAATGACAGTGAAAACAGGTACCCAAATTGGCAACAGCATCGGTGTGTGCCTTGATATCACTCGAGGGCCATACAGTGAATGTGTAGGGAAGTTCCTACGTGTACGAATCCGGATTGACATCACACGTCCACTCAAACGTGGAACAAAAATCCTCTAACCTTCCTGGAGGCAAGAATGGGTCGATTTCCAGTATGAATGATTACCTGATTTTTGTTATAATTATGGACGCATTGGCCATCTAATGTTTGACTGTTCTTTTGTTGATGAGGTCACAAAACAAGCCAAGGGGAAACCTTATGGGGCTTTCCTTCGTTCTAACCATGATTTTACCAGGGCGTGACAAACCAATCCATGCAGGAAGAGATCTCTCTGGTATTGGGGCCCAGGGAAGTCATCGGGTGATTTTGAAAACTGATGGAAGGGGATGGGCCACTCTTGATGATAGTGGGCAAGGTACACATATTATGAGGAATCACAAGCGAAGGGTGATCCAAAGGTCTTGGTTGAGGATATGGCCACTCCCTGATGAAGAAATCTTCTCGATCTTCTAAAGGCAAAGCTTAGCTGTCTGAAGGAGCAACTTGTAAGCCCTCACTCTTCAATCATAGTGGGGAAAAAAAATTACCATTGTAGTGGAGAGGGCCAACCTTTTGACTGACCGCATCAAACGTAAAAAGGAATTGGACGAAATTGACAGATTGCAACTACTCCAGAAATGGGAGTGATCTCATGGGGGACCGAGTACCTCGACTGCCCCTGCACGTTCGACTTAGGTTGCTACTGCCCCAACAATCCAGGAGCCAAAGAATACCAAGGGGAAGTCCGTCGTGAACTTATCTTTAGTGTCCCACGTCCAAGGTGGCCCTGGGGTTGGTAAGGAGACTGCCACATGCCCGAGGGTTAACCACGAGGAGATGTTCGTTCTTCCGAGGGACTGGGGGAAGTTGCAGAACACGACATGTCCTACTCATAGCCCATATTTATTGGTTTCCATGTTGAGCCTTCTATCGAGTGTTGTGGTCCCATTTTGTGATGTCAAAAACCCAAATCGAGGCGAAATGATTGAGTCCACTGCAGACTATTCAACTACCCTTAGTTGGCAAGACGACGAAGCAGCGTTCGAAGCTAAGGAGCGGTGGAAAAAGCAAGCTCGCCGTGGTAAAATTAAGGCTCTCATGCCGGATGTTGAGATGACAGTTGGAAAGAAAAGGGTGAGGGAGATCTTATCATCCATTCTTGGCGATATGACAAAGAAGAGGCCAAGAAACCTAGTACGCAATTCCAGCATGGAGGACATCAATCTTGGGGCAGGTATGCATAGGCTGGACATGTCAAACAGAATGATCATACTAAGTTGGAATGTACGGGGCCTTGGCAACCTCGTACTTTTCGAGCGCTCAAGGATCTCTTGAGAGCTCAGCGTCCAAATGTGGTGTTTTTTTTATGGAAACAAAGATTACTGAATTCTGATGTTGACAGTTTGTTCAATGTTGCATATGACCTCGGCTTTGATGACACGACCCACCCTTAATCCCTCGGGATTAAGGGTTAAGTCATGCTCCCATCTAACTTACGCGTGACGCGAAGGCTAAACCGACGTCCAACCTCCATGTGACACGTAAGTCGGACAAAGGATTTCCAAACGAACCGTTCAAAACTTCCGGACTTTTCAGAGCGCGCAGACTCTACTGTGGATCTCGTGTGTGATGTCCCCGTCTCTCTCGACCAACAGCCCGCACCGCAACAACCTGGAGGATATCGAAAACATAAAAAGACTGTGAGTGGACAAAATAGATAATAAGTTTATAAAACAGTTCATAAGACATTACATTTATACCCTCCACGCAAAACCAATGCATGCATATGAAAACCAATTCACAAAAACCATGAAAACCCGAATCGTTTCTTTTTCTCAAATCCAGGGCTTCAGCCCAAAATCACAAATCAATCTAAAAGTACGGGAACTCAGCCCCAAAACTCATCAAATCCAAATCATCCGGACCATTGCCCAAAACATCGGAAAACCAGTGAAAAAAATCAATAAATTTAGTTGCTGGATCTTAAGTGCGCCCGAGTCTTTAAACTCAAAACCATGCGCATAATCAGGCCTTCCCGGGATATCAACGAGTCTTTAAACTCAAAACACAATCAACAGGCCTCGGGGGATATCATAACCGAGTCTTTAAACTCAAAACATATACCGAGTCTTTAAACTCAAAACTTATCAATCCAGGGCCCTCCCCTGTCAATCAACCGAGTCTTTAAACTCAAAACCAGATCCAACCGTTTTTTTTTCTTTTTCTGGGTCTTTAAACCCAAAACCATTTTTCAATCAACAGTGAAAACCATAGAAAATCCATATCCGAATTCGCAATAATGATTCCGTAAGCTAACATCCGGAACCATCATCCGGAACCCAAATCCAGAATTTCTCTTTCAAGTTTCAAAACCGAATCAAGAATCATCTTCTCAAAATCTGATTCCAAAACCAAAATCTCGTTTATCGAAATCACATGAACAGGGCTCCAAGCCCGAAACCACTTCTCAAAATCCATCATAAAATATTGAAATAAAATCATATTTCAAATCCCGAAATCAAATCATCGAAACTCGGATCAAATCACAAGAGAAATCGAAAAACTCGTAAAACGTGCAAATACGTACTTATCTCTAAATTCGTGCAAAATCATAAATCATCCATATCAATTCACCAATATGGAAATCACGTATAGAAAACATATAAAAATATATATGCATGCATCATAAGTTTGAAAGCAAATTCCACTCACAGACCGTTTAAGCTGCTGTCTCGATACGCGCACACTTATGCCGTTCCTGGCTAATCTGCTATCACCGGCTTCTCGAACCTGTCGAAATCCTATACTAAGGTCACTAACTACTTCATAAAGCTTATACTAAAGCCCCGTAATTTTTCCGAATTTTTAACTATTTTTAACCGAGCCCTAAAACCTTCATACATCCCGAAACATGTCGAAAAGATGTCTGATCGACTCGAAATCAGTCTTAAAATGTTCATTACATCGATACGATAAAAAGTCGTGTTGACAACTTCTCCATGAATAGTGCCACACGCCCTCATGCGCCGCCCAAAGGGGCTGCGCGTGGGAGCCACGCGCCTGCTACAGTGTCGTCTCCTTCCTCTCATCGACTGGTCCAGATCGGGTCGATTCAGCCTGAACCGGCATGGCTGGTTTTCAGCCATTTATCATCCATTTTTCTTGCTTTTGATCCCATTAATTTTGTCCTATGCTAAACAGTCGATCTAACTGGTTAAAGGTGGAACTTAAGTACAAGATCTTACCTCCCAAGCAACCTGCAAATCTCGAAAGGTCACCCTTATCTGTTGCTACGATTTCGGCCCTTCCAGGCCCTGATTTCGATTCCATTCACCTTCTGGCAGTCTAAGAACAATTTCCCAATCATCAAATCCGATTAATCTTCACGAAATCACGAAACACCATTTTTGAATGAAAGCTTACCCATCTCCAGTTTCCAGCCACCGTCCATGGCAGGCCTCGAAACTCGTCTCTATGCATTTCTGGAAACCTCCTAAACCCCATCTTAGCCTTCATTTTGCGCCTCAAGCCTCGCATGACAAGTTTCCATTTTGAAGGAAAACAGGACACACACACGGGTTCCACAGGAATTTCACTTCCCTTTCCTGTCTTGTTCACAATTTAACGGCAAAAGCTGAGGACAAAGGGATGAATTGGGGTGAGGGTTCCTGGTTACTCTGTTTTCCCATTTTCACGAGTAACCCATTTAAACATTTGTTAGGGCGGTGGAAGAATGTCCTACAGCCATCTAGAGGGGGACATGTGTCCAAAATCTAGTGGTCACCTTCTCCAAAACAGCCAAGTGTCCTACTGTCATTGGGCACAGATCCCTAGGCCACCATAATGACCAAAATGCCCCCAAAAGACAAATTACCATTTTGCCCCTCAAGTTCCTAGGCCCGTATTTCTGTCGTCCGACCTCCAATTGACGCATGCCGCCTGTCATTGTACTCAGGGCATCGAGACCTACCTAACGGTCTTCGAAATACGTGATAATTCCATTCCGTGTGAAAAGTCAACGAATTGCCCATTTTTAACCAAATTACCAAATTACCCTTAAACTTCTGAACATCTTACCTTTCTCCTCGAATGTCAGAATCAGACGTGCCACCTGTCTATGAACTCGTGACGTCCCAAACTATGTCACAGTCCTCGGTTAAAGTCCATTTGATCACCCGAACCAAAAGTCAACTGTTTGTCCAATTTTAGGGGCAAAATCGTCATTTCACACCGTCCGTCCGAAAGCATCCAACTAATCACCGATTTACTTCATTAATATGTTATTAACCACCAATCTAATCCCGATTTCAGGGATGGGTCGTTACATTTGATGCTTCTAAGGGTGGGTATGTGCAATGATATACTGCTCATGCGTAAAAATGGTTATACTTTGGAGCTGTTAACTTCATCTCCTAGCAATTGCGGCTCTTTGCCACCTGGGGGTTTAGTATGTTTCAAGGGTTGGGTTGTTCACCCATTAAAGCGGTACGTGAGCTAGGTTTAGAACGTCGTGAGACAGTTCGGTCCATATCCAGTGTGGGTGTTAGAGCATTGAAATGACCTTTTTCCTAGTAGAAGAAGGCCGGGAAGGACACACCTCTAGTGTACCAATTATCAATAGATGCCTCAGTGGTGGCTAGTGATAGGGACTCTACTCATGTGACCACGTTTTTTGGCCATCTGGAGACACACCCCTTCGCCGCCACTCATAGACCCTTCTTAGCATTTGACATTAGTTGGGCAACATCCATGGGTTGGTGGTGGGGGATTTTAATGAAGTGTTACACACCGAGGAACATAAGAAAGTCTTGAATGACCTATGCACCAGATTATTCATTTTCAGGATGTAGTGAGTGATTGCTCACTTGTTTCTCTCCTTTTTTCAGGCTATCCTTTTACTTGGTTCGGATGCAGGGATAATGATCAAATTACGGATGTAAGGTTGGATCGAGCTCTGGTTAGCAATGATTTATTGAATTCTTTCTCATAGTTTGTCACCAATTATGTCTCCAATAGTGGTTCAGATCACATGCCCATATTAGGTCGATTGTTAGCAGATTGGGTTACCCGAAAGGGAAAAAATAGATCCCATTAGAGAAGGTTTGGGTCAAGGATGATCAATGTGAAGAAATTGTTAAATTTTCCTAGTTCACTCTAGGTCATGAGGGTTTGGTCAGTGGTAGGCTGGGTAAATGTGCAGTGGCTCTACGAGAATGGAGCAAACAATGTTTTGTAACATTCCAAGGAAAATTGTTGCAGGAAGGGCCAAACTATCTCTCTTGGCGGGTGTTCACTCAGAGCTGGTTTTAATATAAAGGTACCATTTGAGGAAAAAACTGGACGGTTTTTTCGAGATAGAAGAGATGATGTGGAAACAGAGATCTAGGGTGGAGTGGCTTTGTGAAGATGAATACGACACCTACTATTTTCATGAGAGGGAAAATTCCCTAGGGCGTAGCAATAAAATTCGTAGTTTTATGAGGATAGGGTCTGGAAAACAAATCAAGCTACCATTGGGGGAATTTTTTGCTCATATTTTTCAGCTCTGTTTACTCAGTCCGGAGGTAGGAATATGCAGGATGTTCTTGGGTTATAACTCCCAGCGTGATTAATGTGATGAATGCAGATTTTTTGAGACCTTTTTCAAGAAAGGAGTTGGAGCGCACCTCAAACAGATATTGTCCACTAAGGCTCCTGGGTTCGATGGCTTTCCAACACTTTTTAATAGCAGTTTTGGCATATTATTGGCAATGTGGTTAGTGAAGTGTGGTTACAGGTGTTGAATGATGGGAGGAGTGTAAGGGAATTCAATCACACTCTTATTGTCCTGATCTCGAAAATCAAGTCTCCCACTAGTGTTACAAATTTCTGGCCTATTAGTCTATATACGATGCTCTACAAGTTGGTTTCAAAAACATTGGCCAATCGGTTGAAGTTGGTGTTTGATGGTGTGATCTTGGTTCCTCATGGTGCTTTTGTTTTAAGCAGATATATTCTCGATAATGTTCTAACAACTTTTGAATGCATCCATTTTATGAAAGGTCTAAAGAGCACTCAGACTGCAAAAATGGCCATAAAGTTGGATATGGAAAAGGTTTATGATCAAGTTGGAAGCTGTGATGTTGAAGTTGGGGTTCAATGAGGGATAGGTGAGGAAAATTAAGGAATGTCTACCTACTGTCTCTTCCTCTATGTTGTGGCAAGGCAGCCTGTTGGGATATATTAGGCCAAACTGCGGGCCCAGACAAGGCTGCACCATATATTTTACTCTTATATGCAGAAGGTTTTACTAGCTTACTCAGGCAGGCAGAGCAAACTGATACCATCTGGGGTCTCCAAGTGGCTCCTACATCACCTACAATATCCGATTTTTTTTTGGCGGATAACTCCATCTTGTTTCTGGACGCCAATTTTGAACCTGGTTCTACATTACTGAGTATCCTTAATGTTTATGAAGAGACTTCAAGAAAAATTATTAACGTTATGAAGTTAGCAGTATCTTTTATCCATGGAGCAGACCAACGTGTGTAAGGGGAAATCCAATCAATCCTATACATTCCAACTATTTCTTGTCATGCAAAGTATCTGGGGCTTCCTACTATGGTGGGGTGGGGTACGAAATCCATATTCAAATCTGTTATTAAGAAATTGAAAAACACAACTATTGGCTGGCATGAACAATTTTTATCACAAGAAGGTAAATAGTTTATGTTCAAGGTGGTGGCCCAAGCTATCACAACCTACTTGCTCAGTTTCTTTCTGCCTAAATCCTTAATCCAAGAGATATATAACATATATGCAAATTTTTGGTGGAGTAAGTCTTAGGGCAGCAAACGCGTCCATTGGACAAAGTGGGATTGCTTATGTTTATCCAGGAAATCCAGGAAATTTGGTGGGCTGGTGTAATGACCGGTCCCAAATTTCGGGATTAATTAGCGATTAATTAAGGATTATTGCGACTAAGCGAGGATTAGTCGAGAGCTGGCAGGCGAACAATGTGAAATGATTGTTTTGCCTCTAGGGAAAGGGAAAAATGTTGACTTTTGACCCGGGTGGTCAAATGGACTTTGATTGTTGACCGTAACGTAGATCGGGTCATTACGAGTTCGTAGACAGGCGGCACGTCGAAATCGGACGTTCGACGGGAAAGTTACGTGTCACGAACGATTTTGGATACTATTTATTATAGAACGTGTTACGAGGCAAGCTATTAATTGTCCTTTAGTAGGGTCCAGATGTTTCCACCAGGACCAAGGGATGAGTGACAAGTGTCACTCATCCATTGCTTCCTGAACATACATACATGCATGTCACCACTCTTCATCCTCATTTATCCCTTCAAACCATCCCGAAACACAAACCACCCCAGTCATCCCCTCCCCTTGCTTGATCGGTTGAGAAACCTTGAGGGTAACTAGGGACGAGTAAGGGACTGGAAAGCGTCGTGGGAGGCGGCATGAAGCCTTGGACGGCAGGGATCACAGCGGGAGAAACAGGTAAACCGATTCGAGTTTTCAGTTGGATTTCTAGTTTTGGCATTTGGGTTGGATTTTGTTGATTGGGCTGTGTTTCTGGTGGTTGTGCGAGTCAGTGAAGATCGACAGCGAGGGTTGAGGCACGGCGGAGCAACGGAGGGGGTAAAGTACCCGATACGGTGAGTTATGTTTAAAATTTGATATTGGATTTTAAGGTTTGATGATCGGTTTTAATGACCGAAACTGTTTCCTGGTGGTCGTACTAGTTGATAGGGATCAGAACCGAAGGCGAAGGATGGCTGAACAGGATCAGGGAAGGACTGGAAGTGACAGCCATTGTTTATCGATTCGAACAGGTAGTTTTAGACACTTTCCCATTGTTTTAATTACGTAGATCAAGTCTGGGGATGCATACAATCAAGTAGGAATTAACGAGATTAAGATTGGGTTAAAAATGAAGGAGAACCGGTTGAGACGGTTCGTCGGTTCGATCGAACCGGATAACCAGAGAACCGAGTTTGAACCGGTTCGATGCGAGGACAAGGATGACACTGTTCATTAGCGTGTGAGTTTCACGCATAGTGGCTTTAGGCGGCACTTGAGAGCGCGTGGGCCCATATTTCGAGGCACGGTCAACATGTAATTATATCTTTTCATTGTAACGAACATTTTAGGACAAGTTTCGAGTCGATCGGACACCGTTTTGGGGTTATTTTGAGTGTCCGGAAGTGTATGTTCTATTTTAAATACGTTTAAAAATTCCAGAAAAATTGTGGGCTTAATTTTAAGGCTAATTGAAGTAGTTAGTGACATTCGAGTGTGATTTGGATAGGTCTGGAGGTTCTGGTGATGGTGATTAGCCTCAGGAAGGCTTATGGTGCACGTATCTAGGTAGCAACTAGGACTGTCTGTGAGTGGACTTTTGTTTTATAAATATTATGCATGCATAACTGTTTTACGTGTTTTGTATCTATGTTTTGAATGCCTTGAGTACATATATTTGTGGTATTTGGTATTTATGTATTTGCACGTATTTCAAGGCGTATGATTTTATGGGGATTTATATTTGCTTGTGTTTTCAATAATGGTTTGATAAAATGGTTTTGGATTTGAAAAGATGAAATCGGTCATGAGACCCTTTTGGTTTGGAAACTATCGGACACGAAGTTCATTTGGTTTAATGAAGAATCGGGCTGGGACCCATTCGAGTTATACGGTCGGGCTGGGGGCCCAATTGGTTTACGAAATCGGGCATGAGGCCCAATTGTGTTTTATAAATGTGAATTCGGGTCAGGGACCCTATATGGATTTGGAAAACGGATTTGGATTTGAGTACTTGGATTTCTGAATTTTGATGATCTTATGGAAATTTCGGGCAAGGCCCCTTTGAAAGACTTTTTAGATGGTTTGAAACGATTTTAAAAGGGTGTTTCCCATTTACCATGCTGAGGTGAGGATATGTTGATAGGTCTCACTCTATGTCTGGGACATTGGGGTAGACACGGTGGCGCATTACCTGCGAGGGGTCATTGCACTGAGCGATCGGACCGTATAGTGACTTAGGAGTAGGATTACTGTGGTTAGACGTCTAGGACGTCAGACATCCAAGATGTCAAAGATATGGACCGGAGAGACCCCAGGCAGCACGCGTTGCTTAATTGTGATATATATATATATATATATATATATATATATATATATCACGGCTAAGATGTCAAGCATCTGGGATGCCAATGATGGGTATTTGGTAAACATTAATTATTTGGATTACCAATTTATTAGATTTGTGAAATAGTATTGCTGTATTTGTGGATTTGGGTAGTGGCCCACATGATTTTGATTTACGGTTTTAGGTTGAGTTCCCACTTGACTGGATTTATGATTTTGGGCTAAGGCCTGAATGATTTGGTTTTCTAGACCGGTTTTTATTGTATTGGAGTTAACGGTTTTCGAATGCATGCATAATTTTAAGTGAAGGGCATAAATGTCTTTTTATAGTAGCTGTCGTTAATTCCCCGTGCTATCTCTTTCAACGAAATATTTTAGAGGGGCCCTCCCCCCTCTCCTTAAGTAAAAAAAAGAATAAATTCCTCATTGTTTTCGCGCATTAAGCTCAGGAATACGTTTATGTTTTATTAAATTATTTATTTTCGTCCACTCACAACTTTTTAAATGGTTTTTAATGCTCTTCAGGTTTATAGCGGATGCGGGCTGTAGCAGAGACCGATACCTCACATTCCTCGGCTGATCCTAGCGCACTCAGGAGGCCCATTGGGTTCAGGATTTCGGGTCATCCCTTTTCTAGCCTCTATGTTACCTCGTGTGGCACGTGGGTTAGACGGGAGCATGACACATCCCAAGTTAATCTCGGGGGGATTGGGATGGGTCATGTCATGATGGTATCAGAGCGAGATTGTCAGTTTGGAACTGGAGCAGTGTGTGCGCATGTGCCCAGGATGTGAGGTCTTTACGAAGAACAGCTCGTCATCAACCTAAAAGTTGGGGCAATATAGTAAGATAGTTAGTAGAAATTAATCGTGGAAAGAGGATATTTAGCCCGATATGCCCTGAGTTAATGTGATTAGACCTGAGTGAGGGTTATATATGACAATTTGCAGTGTGGGACTGTTGGAGCGGTCTGATTGGAGAATGTGCTGCTAGAGGTAGCTGGGTTCGAGGAACCCTAGAGTATGATAGATGGCCCAGAGATGAGAAACCCTAGTCGGGGACTATTAGAGATTGAGGATTGGATTTGGCGACTCTGTGAAGTCGAGACCACAGGGCCAGTCAGATTGTGGATTATATTGGAGAGGGCAGTCGGATTCGTGAGAGCCCTAGTTGTGATTTATGGTTTAGAGATTATGAGTACAACAGAGTTAGTCGATGCCCTTATTGGGGAACCCTAGTGTATGATGTATGGTTCAGAAATGTGAGTCAGCGAGTGGCTTGACTTTGGCGACTTTTTGGAGTTGAGACCGTTAGTCGGTCCTATCATGCCAACTTTGGTGATTGTGAGGAAGGGTGCAATTGAGGTCGTGAACGAACCTAGTGAGTTTGGTTGGGCCTAGAGGATGACTCTAGTTGAGTCAAGTTGAGAATGGAGATTGGTGAGTTGAGGGAGGCATAGTTCCTCCAACCTGAGCAGAGATTTATTTTGGGTCTGATTCGCACACTGTGTGCCAGTGATTGCGATGACGATGGGAGTCAATAAGCCATGAGCTGAGGATTTGACTCAGTCGTGATGTGCTCATGTTCGGTGTGGACCTGACGATGAGGTTTCCTCAGTTGGTATTGTGCCTCGGGAACTATGCTGAGGTAGCAAATATGTTAGAGATGGACTGGATGTAATCCCGCAATGATTGAGATGACTAAGTGATGAATGGATGAAAGGGTATGAATGAGACACGAGTAGTTTTGGATGACGTAGAGGACGTCATGGAAATTAGTGGATTCGGGGAATTTTCGTCAACTCCGAAACTTGAGTGTTTGTGTACCTCTAGTCTCACGGGGAAGTGCTAAGAATTTATTGAAATTGGAAGAAGCCGAAGAAAATCAATGGAAGTGTTGATGTGAGAATGTGTGATTGTGAATGACATGGAAACCTGAGAGTTGAGCCTATAAAGGTTGAGATGTGAGAATAAGATAGTAATGGATCACGTCCTTTTGTGTAACGACCCGTCCCAAATTCCTAGATTAGATTAGTGACTAATCACGATTAGTGAGGCTAATCCGTGATTAGTAGAGCGAAATCGGACGAACGGTGCGAAATGACCGTTTTGCCCCTAATGGTGGCAAAACGTTGACTTTTTAATCGGGCGGTCAAATGGACTTTGACTGATGACCGTGACGTAGTTCGTGACGTCACGAGTTCATAGACAGGTGGCACGTTCAATTCTGACGTTCGAGGAAGAAGTTATGACGTTCGGAAGTTTAGAGGCATTTTGGTAACTTGGGTGAATAGTAGGTCAAAAGTTGACTTTTTGACCAGGAGGTCCGATGGCCGAGGGCCGAAGACCGTTACGTAGATAAGGACGATACGAATCCGTAGACAGGCGGCACGTCGAATTCGGACGTTCGACGGCGAAGTTACGGTTCACGGAAGTTTCCGGTTACTATTCACGACGGCACGTTTTACGAGACAAAAGTGCAGTTTTGTCTCTAGTGGGCCCAGATATTTGTTGGAGGCCCAATGGATGAGTGACAAGTGTCACCCATCCAATGGACACCAATTTCATTCATGCATCTTCCATTTCCTCTTCATCGATCATTTCCTTCGTTTTTCCTAAACCGAAACCGATCCACCATTCTCACCCAAATCCAAACCCATGACCCTAGGACCAAGACTGAGAGGCAGAGAGGGGGAAGAAGACCGGATGGAGGTGGCTGGACGACTGGAACCGCCGTGGGCGGTGGCTGGAGCCCAGAACCCGAGCGGGTACCCGGTAAGCCCGATAAACCCATTTTTCTTCTATTTTTCGATTTAGACATTATGGTTGTTATTAGTTGATTAGGATGAGTTTATTGAGGTTGTAGGAAGGTGTAGAGGGTGTTTTGGACGGCGGTGAAGGGCTGAGCAGCCCTGGGTGCAATCGGAAAAATTGGACCGATTATGGGAGAATTGGACGGACGGGTTTTGTGGCGTTTTTCCTAGTTTTCTTGATTAGGATAGATTAGAAATGAGAAAATAGGAATTTAGGAATTGGAATGGAGGAAATCGGACGAGATTTGAGGGAGTAGGAACGCTGAACCGGTTCCGCCGGTTCAGCACAGTGCCTGGACCGGAAAACCAGGAAAAACCGGTTTTCCTGAGGATGCTGGTGATGAACAGTAACCAGGGTCTTCTAGGGGCCCGTGAGGGCACGTGGTCCATAATTTGGGGAAGTGTTCAACACGGGAAATCTTCTATTCGATGTAACGAACATTTTGGGACTGGTTTCGTGTCGATCGGACACCGTCTCGATATGTTTCGGGACATCGGAAATATCCTGTGCACAAATCCTGTGCACACCTGTACACACCACATATCATATAACATATATCCATCACATACATATATATAAGTCACACAACCAATCCTGTCACGGTATCCAAAGCTACGCGCGCGCTACCCGGGTCTCAATCCGAGTCATCTCAAAGTCAAGATCAATGTCCGTAGACCACTGACCCTACCCGAGGTAATAGTAATCATAGCCTTCCTGAGAGTAAGGAACCCAACTGGGGGGTGACTCCACTCAGTCGGTGCTCCGTGACTACTCCGGGGTCCACCCAGGCCAACGACCCTCCCCGGAGGAGATAGTAGAACATGTAAAGGAAGGTAGACGAACATATATGTTTTTATAAACTCTTTGTTTTGTCCACTCACAGTTTTTAATGTTTTGACTGCCCTTCAGGTTGACATCGGATGTGGACTGTAGCAGGGACCGAGATATCACATGCCTCCTCCGGATCCTGGCGTACTCTGATAGCCCGGGAGGGCAAAGGTCGGAAATATCCCTTATCTGACACTCCGTGTCAGACGGGAGCAGGGTCATCCCTCGTTAATCCCCGGGGGATTGGGATGGGTCCTGTCATTTTGGATGTGCATAAACGGTTATAAATCGACAAGCGACTCGGGTAGTGAGATAGATTGTTTGCGGACACGTGGTTGTCCTAGTGAGTTGAGGATTTGGGCAGTCTAGTGGTTGAACTTGACACCCATTTGGGTAGAGAATTAGATATGATTCCAACGTGGTTGGACTTCGGAATCAAGAGAAGTTGTGTTTGATTCCAGATTGAGTATTGGAGGAAGAAAAGTTGATGAGGTTGATCTTGTATTGGTTGGTTGACCCATGGTCGGGTTTAGGTCATAGAGAGATGTTGGTAATGTGTATTTCGAAGTCAATAAGGGTGACTTTTCCTTTTCTGGCTGGTGGCAGACGATGTCGGTGTGACATAACGTGGTGAGTGTAGTGGGTATTGTGTTGGCACTCACGTAGGGAGAATCTTGATGTCATTATCTTGGATTACCCTGAGGAGACATTATCATGGACTAAGTGGAGAAAATCCTCAAGTCGTGGTGTTGAGGTGACTGATCTGATCAGAGGTGCAATAGAAGAAGATGAGGAGGAAGATGACGTGGAATGATGAAGATCCATGTGAGGTGATTGGAGAGAACCCACAGTCTAGACGTGTCTTGTCTTTGACTGATTTGACTAGATCTGGGAGGTTGATATGTAGTGATGAAATAGTATATGGATTCAAAGGGAGTGTAGGACCTTACGACCTAAAGTCTGGTCGTTAGCTGAATGAGAGCTAGTATGAATCCTCCTAGGATCGGGATAGCAAGGATCAGGAAATGATGTGATGATCCTAGGATCGGGATGTTAATAATCGGGTAATGTGGTAATGGATCAAGTAGAATTGCTCAGACCAGGATGACGTGGACCGAGTAGGGTTGTGACGATAGAGAAGAATGGTATTGTAAGACAGTTGAAGAATCTTTTGGAACGGTTAGTGAGAAGCTCAACACAGAGGTTGGCTATGGAGATTATTGAGGTTGACTTCCTTTCGAAGTTAGCCCAGTATGAGGCTTGGTCTTGGGTATTAGGATATGTGGATGAGTGTGGACCTTGGATTCACTCATTCCGATTTAAAGTGTAAGTGATTGTCGGGCGGAGGCTATCTCCGTAAGTAACAATTAATAATGGGAATTGATTTCCAGTTGGAGTTAATCCAGCACGATATGGAAACGAAATGGACACGGAGTTGGAGTTTATGATCGGTCTGGTACTGGATTAGATAGATGGACTCCGAAATTGAAGTGTGGTTGGCCTAGACATCCATGTAGTGGGCGGTTAAGATACGTGGGTGCATGGGATGCACCAGTTGTACTTATGATAGAAGTGATAGTTATCAGAGAGGTTTTGATGTAGGGAGTTGTCTAAGTGGTGGGCTGGACATTGCATACTGTACACGAGGCCAGAATGATCCGGTAAGGTTCAGTGATTGATGCGAGCTGATGCTCAGAGCCGTGGATGATAAGGAAACCATACAGTGCAGATGTGTCGTCACTGTTGGGCAAGTATTCGATGGGGTCCAGTTACACCCAAGTTGAGTGAGTTGCTGGTTAGAGTAACCACATGTGAAGTACGATGTCAGCATGGATCACCGAGGGTGTTGACTGATGTGAGTACCGAAGTTGCAAATTACTACCATTTTGAGCATGACACGGTGAGATGAGATTTGTGCCATTGTGATGATAGAATCTTACACTACATTGAGAGAATTATGGTACGAGGTACCGTAGTAAGACTCCAAGTGAGTCAGGTGTTGGTGATGTGATGCGAATAGTGACAGTGGGGTGGTGTGTGCCTGCTAAGGTACCCATAACCCTTAGGAAGGAGTTGAGGTTGGGTGACTCCTATTAGAGTTGATGTCAGCTGATGGGAGTAGATGTCAGGTTGAGTTGATGAATGAGAAGAGTCATCAGGCTGAAAAGAAGATATAGAGGTCAGCTTGATTTACAGACTGGCGGATTCAATTACGATTGTCAAAGTGGTGAAAGTATGGGAATTATTGGCAGAATGGCGGAATCGTCGGGGGATGTCAGTACGAGGGACCAATGTGTGGTCAAATTTAGGACCAAGTGCTTGTACACGAAGGGTGTACACGTGAATGCACGGAATGCGAGGCTAGTTGGACTTCCATGGTTGGGATGTGGAATTGGATGAGTTTGAAATTTCGAGGACGATATTTTTGTAAGGTGGGTAGCTTGTAACGACCCATCTTGAATTTTGGGATTAAATAGCGATAAATTAAGGAATAGTGCGACTAACCGAGGATTCGTCGAGAACTGAAAGCGAACGATGTAAAATGACCGTTTTACACTTGGAGAACGGGCGGAATGTTAACTTTTGACCCCGGTGGTCAAATGGACTTTGACCGATTTGACCGATGATCATGGCGTAAATTGGGTCATTACGAGTCCGTAGACAGGCGGTACATCAAAATCGGAAGTTCGGCGAGAAAGTTACGAGTCACGAACGGTTTTGAATACTATTTACGATAGCACGTGTTACGAGGCAAACTATCAATTGTCCTTTAGTGTGGGTCCAGATGTTTCCACCAGGTCCAAGGGATGAGTGACAAGTGTCACTCATCCATTTCTTCCTGAACATACATACATGCATGTCACCGCCCTTCATCCTCATTTATCCCTTCGAACCATCCCGAAACCCAAACCACTCTAGTCATCCTCTCCCTTTGCTTGATTGGTTGAGAAACCCTGAGGGTAACTAGGGACGAGTAAGGGACTAGAAGGCATCGTGGGAGGTGGCAGGACCCCGTGGACGACAGGGAACACGAAGGGGGAAACAGGTAAACCGATTTGAGTTTTCAGTTGGATTTCTAGTTTTGGACGTTTGGGATGGCTTTTGTTGATTGGGCTTTGTTTTTGGTGGTTGTACGAGTAAGTAGAGATCGACACCGAGGGCTGATACACGGCGGAGCAACAGCGGGGGTAAGGCACCCGATATGGTGAGTTATGTTTAAAATTTGATATTGGGTTTTAAGGTTGATCAGTTTTAACGATTGGAACTATTTCCTAGTGGTCGTACTAGTTGATAGGGATCAGAACCGAAGGCGAAGAATGGCTGAACAGGCTCAGGGAAGGACTGCAAGTGACGGCCACTGTTCATCGATTCGAACATGTAGTTTTAGACACTTTCCCATCGTTTTAATTACGTAGATCGAGTCAGGGGATGCAAACGATCAAGTAGGAATTAACGAGATTAAGATTGGGTTAAAAATGGCAGAGAGCTGGTTGCGATGGTTCGCCGGTTTGGTCGAACCGGATAACCAGAGAACCGTGTTTGAACTGGTTCGATGCGAGGACAGGGATGACATTGTTCATCGGCGCGTGGGTTTCTAGCGCAGTGGCTTTAGGCGGCGCGTGAGGGCGCTGGGCCTATATTTCAAGGCATGGTCAATATGTAATTTTATCCTTACGCTGCAACGAACATTTTGGGACAAGTTTCTAGTCGATCGAACACCGTTTCGGGGTAGTTTTAAGTGTCCGAAGGAGTAGGTTCTATTTTAAATACATTTAAAAATTCCAGAAAATTTGGGGGCTTAATGTTAAGGCTAACTGAAGTAGTTAGTGACATTCGAGTGTGATTTGGACAGGTTTGGAGGTTCTGGTGATGGTGATTAGCCTCGGGAAGGCTTATAGTGCGCGTATCGAGGCAGCAGCTAGGATTGTCTGTGAGTGGACTTTTGTTTTATAAATATTATGCATGCATAACTATTTTATGTGGTTTATATCTATATTTTGAATGCCTTGAGTACATATGTTTGTGGTATTTGGTATTTACGTATTTGCACGTATTTCGAGACGTATGATTTTATGTGGATTTATATGTGCTTGTGTTTTCAATAATGGTTTGATAGAATGGTTTTGGATTTGAAACGATGAAATCAGGCATGAGACCCATTTGGTTTGGAAACTATGGGACATGAAGTCCATTTGATTTAATGAAGAATCGAGCTGAGACCCATTTGAGTTATATGATCGGGTCGAGGCCCCAGTTGGTTTACGAAATCGGGCATGAGGTTCAATTTTGTTTTATAAATGTGAATTCGGGTCGGGGACCCTATATGTATTTGGAAAATGGATTTGGATAAATTGATTTGGAAAACGGATTTGGATTTGAGTACTTGGATTTCTGGATTTTGATGATCTTATGGAAATTTCGGCCAAGGCCCCTTTGAAAGACTTTTTAGATGCTTTGAAACGGTTTTAAAAGGGTTTTTCCCATTTACCATCCTGAGATGAGGATATGTGGATAGGTCTCACTTCATGTCTAGGACATTGGGGTAGACACGACGCATTGCCTGCGAGGGGTCATTGCACGGAGCGACCAGACCGTATAGTGATTCAGGAGCATGATTGCTATGATTAGGCATCTGGGACGTCAGACATCTGGGTTGTTAGAAATATGGATCCAGAGAGACCCCGGGCAGCACGTTTTGCTTAGCCGTGATATATATATGACATCTAGGACGTCAAGCGTCTGAGACGCTAGGTATCTGGGATGTCGAGGATGGGTATTTGGTAAACATTAAGTATTTGGATTGCCGATTTATTGGATTTGTGAAATAGTATTGTTGTGTTTGTGGATTTGGGCAGTGGCCCACATGATTTTGATTTACGGCTTTGGGTTGAGTTCCCACTTGACTGGATTTATGGTTTTGGGCTAAGGCCCTAATGATTTGGTTTTCTAGACTAGTTTTTATGGTATTGGAGTTAACGATTTTCGAATGCATGCGTAGTTTTAAGTGAAGGGCATAAATGTCTTTTTTATGAAACGTGTTTTATTAAATTATTTATTTTTGTCCACTCACAGATGTTTAATGATTTTTAATGCCTTTCAGGTGATAGCGGATGCAGACTGTAGCAGAGACTGATACCTCACATTTCTCGGCTGATCATGGCGCACTCAGGAGGCCCATTGGGCTCCGGATTTCGGTTATCCCTTGTCTAGCCTCCGTGTTACCTCGTGGGTTAGAGGGGAGAATGACACATCCCGCATTAATCCCTGGGAGATTGGGATGGGTCGTGTCACCTGGGTTTTAGACACATTGAGAATTTTTACCAAGCTCTATTGGCCAAGGAGATTTGGCATCTATGTCGCCAACCATAGTCTTTAGTGGATGAGGTTCTTACCCTCATAACTGAACCCTTGAGGTAGACAAAGGGCCAAGACCACCATTCATTTGGACTTCTCTAATGTAAGGGAGATATTTGCTGATACAAGGACTCAGATAGCGAGTGGGAGATGAGAAGATATTACCTACGGAGACAGATGATAGGTCTTTAATTAGGCTTTATTTTATATAATTTTATACACTATATACTTATATTTTAATATAAATTACCAAACAATTGGAGAAAATAATATATTTTGTGAGAAATTTGCAGAAATAAATAAAGTTTGGAATTATGAGCATTTTAACGAAAGAATCGTCCCAATCGAAATTGTAACGAAGAAAATATGGATGAAATAAGGAAGCCCAACCCAAATTCAATCAGCCCAGCATCCTAATTTGTGCAAGGCCTGGAAACCCAGCCCGCAGCCCATTTTGTTATTGTCCAGCCCAACCCATTTGCGACGCAGCCCAACCCATGCGCGCAACCCAGAACACACAAGCGGCTCAACTCGCGAGCTAGCCCAAGCGCGACCAACCCAGAAACTTCGGTGTGCGCTTACCAATTGTCGCTTCCCCGCTTCGGCGCGTGTGTGCCGAGTTCTTTCTACTCCATCAACACGTGCAACCATGACTGCTGCCAGCGGATCAAGCGCTGCACGCTGAACCTGCTCCATCTACTCACCCACCTACTGCAAAATCCCATGGCTCCTGTCAGCTACTGCACGCCAAAATCATTGTACAATTTTCTGCAAGGCCATGCCGAGTTTCAGCTCTGCTCCTAGTTGCTCCAACGTACCCCATTTTGCAGATTTTCTAGCATATTATCAACCCTAAAAATCAGCTTTTCATCATTTCATTCATGTATTTTTATTATTGTTTTTGTATTTTATTTTTAGTTTTTTTTTTGCACTCCCTCTATAAATAGGGATGTCATTTCATTATTTTAGGGGTCCCAATTTGACAGGACCCATCCCAATCCCCCCAGGATTAGTGCGGGATGACCCTGCTCCCGTCTGACACGAAGTGTCACACAAGGGATATTTCCGACCTTTGCCCTCCCAGGCTATCAGAGTACGCCAGGATCCGGAGGAGGTATCTGATATCTCGATCTCTGCTACAGTCCACATCCGATATCAACCTGAAGGGTATTAAAAATAGAAAGACTGTGAGTGGACAAAAAGTAATAAGTTTCGTAAAACACATTTATAAAAGACCTTTATACCCTTCACTAAAAAACATGCATGCATAGTAAAACCATTTATCCAATCATATATGTTAAAACGTCCATAATTAGGGTCTCAACCCCAAATTCTGTAAATACAAGTCACCCGGGCTCCTGCCCAAAACCATTTACAGAAAACCATAGTATAGTAAACATATGTGGGATCTCAGCCCAAATCCATTTATCATTATAAACACAATTTCCCAAACCAATTGAAATCATGTTTATCCATTATATTCATATCCAGAACCTGTCACGGTGAAATAGAGCTACACGTGTGCTAACCGGGGTCTCAAACCCAAGTCTCTCTAGGGTCCACTCAGGTCAATGTCCGTAGATCAACGATGTAATGATCGGTCCCGGAATTCAAGATTAGATTAGTAACTAATCATGATTAATGGGGGTTAATCGGTGATTAGTTGGGGTGGAATCGGATGAACGATGCAAAATGACCGTTTTGCCCCTAGTCGTGGGTAAAACGTTGACTTTTAATTCGGGTGGTCAAATGGACTTTGGCCGATGACCGTGACGTAGTTTGGGACGTCATGAGTTCATAGACAGGTGATACATTCGATTCGGACGCTCGAGGTGAAAGTTATGATGTCCGGAAGCCCAAGGGCATTTTCGTAATTTGGACGAAATAAGGGAAAATGTTGACTTTTTGATCGGGGGTTCCGATGGCAGAGGGCCAAGAACCGTTAGGAAGGTCTCGATGTCCTGAGTCCGTATGCAGGCGGCACGCACGGATCGGAGTCCGAATGACCAAGTTACGGGTCACGGAGGTCGGAGGGCATTTTCATAATTTGCCAAGTGAGGGCAAAATGGTAAATTGGCCATTGTTTTGGGACAGCCGTGTGTGGCATGGTTCTCCTTTCAGAAACAGAGCATGGGCTGAGGGAATTGTTAAGTCTGCCCAATGAATTGATTATTAACGGTTAGTGACATTGGGAGAAGAATGTTTGGCACTGCAGACTTAGTGCTAGGCGTGCTGGGTTGTTTATACAGTGGGGTGTTTTGGGCCGTGCACGGGCACAATGCCGTGTTAGTTTTTGAGGAAGCACAGGGAACGTGCTGGCGAGTGCTCAGTGTGGGTAAGAGTGTTTGAGTGGAATTTGAGGCCACGGGTGACTTGGAATGGGTGGAGCAGAGGACGAGTGGTGTCTGTGCGGGGAACAAGATGCTGGGCTGGTGCCATGGGAGCTGAGAAAAACAGAGACATTGATCAGGCCATGATCGACCTTTCTAAGGCCAAATTGAGTGAAATTGTGAGCGAGAAAGGGATCCAGGAGGTGAGAGCGGAGTGTTGAGACTGAGAGAGGGAGGAATGAGATGAAAATGGTGAGAGGAGAGTCCAATATCCGAAACGGGTTCTTGAGGGAGTGAGAATCCAATTTCAAAATGTAGGCCAGCCCATGGAAAATTAAGGATTCATTGAGTCTTCTGGGATCATTACCAGTCGATCCAGTGCAAGAGGGAAGTTAATTGCTGCTGTTTTGGCTTCGAACAGACTTGGCGACTGAGGGGAAAATCGAGCTTGAGTCGTGTAGTTGGAGGGGCTTAAGGGAGAAATTGGCTTGAGAAGCAAACTTATACAAACCCTATGAAGCCTTTGAGTGGATCAATTTCAAGGAAACAAATGAAAATGGTCGAGATTGATGAACGAACAGTGTTCGTCTGTTCTTCGATGTCCATCGTCGAGTCGTGGGTTTTTAGGTAAGTTCTTACAAATCTAACGCTACAGAACAGCAATTGGACTTAAACCAAAGATGTTTGATTACACAGTTGAAGGGATGGAGGTTGGTTTGGAAGGAATTGGAACGGGTTATAGCGCGGGTTACCGGACCCGTTTCACAGTGGAATCAGGTGAGGAAGGTGAACAGTGTCCGCACTGTAGCAGCGCGTGAGTCTCACGCGCAGCCACTCACGGCGGCGCGTGAGGGCGTGTGGGTCCGATTTTCGAGGTAAGTCCAACATGAATTTTGTCCTACACTTTGTAACGAACATTTTAACGTTGGTTTCGAATTTATCGGAGCCCGTTTTGATGTTATTCCGAGGGTCCGAAGATTTATGTTACGTTTGTAATTAACGATTAATTCCCAGAAAATTATGGGAAATTAGTATGTTGTTATCTAAGCCCTTAGTGACACTAAAGTATGTTTTCGGACAGGATTTGGAATTTCTGGAAAATGCCGGAAATTACGGAACCGCGTGCGGCGCGAAACCGAGCACTAAGGACGGTGTGTGAGTGGACGTTGCTTTCAAAATTTAATGCATGCATAAATATTTCTATGATTTCTATGATTATGATTATGAATGGTGATTGATTTCGATTTTCGTATTTATACGTATTTTTATATGCACACGAAATTGCACGTATTTCGAGATATAGTTTTTCGTATGTCTGGGATGATGATTTAACGAATGATTTCTTATGCTTGTGCGTATTATGTTTTTAAGATGTTGGATTTCGATTGTGAGTATGGTTTACGGCTTTGACACGTATTCCGAGAATGTCACGGTTTTGCACGTTTTACGAGATTTCGAGTATGTTGTGATTTGATCGTGATTTTAGTGATGTGATTGTGGTTTTAATGTCTTGACCTTGAGATTTGAAATATGAGGTGTCTTCAAGGGTTTAAAACGGATTTTGAAAAAGGTGATTTCGAGCTTGATGCTCGGGGCATAAAAATAACTTTGATGAACGAGATTTCAGTTTTCGGAAGTTTGAAAATCGAATTCTTGGTTTGGGTTCGGGATGATGCTTCCGGATGCCGGCTTACGGAATCATTATTGCGAATTCGAATTCGGGAATGGAAAAGGATTTAATAAAGTGATTTGATATGTTTATACATGCCCCTTGTTTAATGATAATTTGATTATGTTTGTGGAGTATGATTTGGGGAATTGAATGTGGAAATTCAGACCATGGGTTCTGTTGTGAAAAAATGTGATTCGGGATGGATCCCGCATTGTGGTGAATGAAAAATGTTTTGAGTTTAAAGACCCGTTGAAAACTGTTTTGGGTTTAAAGACCCGGTGCTATTGCTGGAGCACGTTTTGAGTTTAAAGACTCGGTTAATTGATGACGAGGGAGGGCCCTTAATGAGTTTAAAGACTCGTGAGTTTAAAGACTCGGTTGTTGTGATACCCCCGAGGCCTATTGAATATGTTTTGAGTTTAAAGACTCGTTGATATCCCGGGAAGACCTGATTATGCGCATGGTTTTGAGTTTAAAGACTCGGGCGCACTTGATAACCAGCAAACTGATTGATTGTGATTCATTGATATTCTATGCTGTTCAGATGTGTTGGGCAGTGGCCCAGATATGTGGTTGATGATTTTGGATTATGTTGTGTACTTGGTTTTGATTTGTGGTTTTGGACTGAGGCCCGGTGTTTATGATTGCGGGCTAAGACCCGATGGTTGAGAAAGGAAAAATGATTTTGGGTTTCATACGATTTTTCCTTATGTTGAAATTTGATACACGGTTTTTCTTATGTTGAAAATGTTAACCGATTGCGAAATGATTTTTGTATGCATGCATTGGTTTTACGCGGAGGGTAAAAATGTCTTTTGTAACTGTTTTTATAAACTGATTTATTTTTGTCCACTCACTCCTTTTGGTTTTTATTGACCCTCCAGGTCGTGGCGGGTTGTCCGAGGCTGATCGAGAGGCGAAGGCATGAGTAAGCACGTGTGGCTATCCCTGGTCTGGCAAGTACGGAGGGTAACTTGGGAAATTCAGTCGTCTTGCCAGGCGGGAGCAGGACCGTGCACGGTTTTCAATGTCCCTTCGGGGGCGGTCCTGTCAATTTGGTATCAAAGCCAGGTTGCTGATTCTGTTGCCACAGCATGCCTCTGAAGCGTAAGCCTCGTGCGCGACCTGGTAGTGAGACGAGTAGGCGAGGGTGTTTGGGATCTCGTGTTAGATCTCGGGTGAGATTGACCCTGGTTTGAGGGTCAGATGTCGGGTAGTGTACATTGTGAACTGCGATTTGTTAGATATGGAACTACGGGGGTCGCAGGGACGAACGAGACTAGTGGCTGGAAGGCCACATAATTGGGCAACTTGTACTATCTCTTAGGCCCTATTGATCGTATAGAATGTGGTTGAGCATTGGAAATTGCTCGGGGACGTCATTGATGATATGGTTGGTTTGGTATGAGATTGGACTCAGGAGGAGTCGGGATGTGGATGGAGGACTCACGATGAGTCAGGATTTTGAGTTAGAAATCATGGTAAGGTACCAAGGCTCGAGGGGAGCCAGAATAACTAAGTGAGGAACGTTTGGCATTCAGGATGCCAAGGACCGGTTTACGGTCAGGGATTGAATGAGTTAGGAAATTATGGCTGGATCTGGTGGAAATTGCTGAGTGTCATGGATACTTGGTGTAGTGGTAGTCGTTGAAAATTCCGGGGCGTTCAGGGAACGTCTATTATCCTGTTGTTTGCGGAGTACGAGTAGTGATGCGGAATCGTCGCTCGGTATGAGCGAAGATCCAAGGCCATCAACCTTACACCCTGTGTGTTTGTGGGGATGTTGCATGTTGGTACTGGTACTAGCGCTGGTGCTGGTGTCAGTGACGGAGAGAGTGTTGGGCCACGAGTGGAGACGTGACACTGTCTTGAGGAGCGTACGTTTGTACTTGAGATTCGGTAGGGGTTGAGTTATGGACTAGATGGAACCTAAGCGAAGATGGTGATGTGTTGGGATAAGTCCCAACAGTGTTGCAGTGATAAGAGATTAGTGGAAAAGCGGTATATTTGAGTCATGAGGAAAATCATTGGTGGTTGGTATTCGGAAGTCGTCGGGGTTGGCTTCCTATTCTCTGCCTTGGCGGATGTTGATCGCGGATACCAGTACGATGAGCGTGTATTGGGTGGTGGACCCATGTGTGTTTTGGGGTAATCGGGTGGAGTTGCATTTCTCGAGGTTGGGGTAAACGGGATTCCCATTTTCTGCTTGGTGGCAGACGATGTTGGATATTTGGTACGGTGGGTGCAGAGAGAGTTGTGTTTGCACTCACATAGGATGGATGTTGACGACATCGTATTGGATCATCCTTGGTCTCTCCTAGGTGGAGTGGCAGGGATCGAGATGAGGTAGACGGAGGGGATCCACAGAGTGGATGTATTACGTTGTTGAGTGAATGATTGGAGGAGAAAATAGTTAAGGAGTATCGGGTGGTTAACAAGATATCTAGTGGGTGTAAGACCCTACGGTCAGGTTCATGCCCGGCCCTCATAAGTCGTCATGAACCATAAAATCCTTTCAAGGGTTCATGCCGGTTCCCATAAACCGTCATGACCCGTAAAAACCATTTCTAGGGTCCCTGACCCGAAATCACCATCATAACACATAACTGGGCCCTAGGCCCGAATCCACATACAAATTGGACCTCTGGTCCGAATCGTAAACCAACTGGGCCTCCGGCCCGAAGCCTTGTTAAATCAACTGGACCTCAAGTCCGAGAGTTCGTAATTCAAATGGGTCTCATACCCGAGTTTACCTTTTCAAATCCAAAATCATTTCATTAAACCATTTTCAAAACCATAAGAATGGAAAATTAGAGTAAAACCGGAAAACCTCGATTTATGTGCAAGCGCGTAAATCGCCTCGTAAAGCGTGAAATCATATAAATCACAAGCATCCAAATCAACATCATAAAATCATATTCATAATCCATATAAAACATTTATGCATGCATCACAGTTTAGAAATCAAGGTCCACTCACAGACCGTCCGAGCTGCCGCCTCGATTTGCGTGTCATAGGCTCTCCCGAGCCAATCGCTATCACTGGGACTCCCAAACCTGTCCAAATTTTAATAGAAGGTTAATAACTACTTAATTAACCTCTCATTAAAGCCCCGTAATTTTTCCGAACTTTTAACTATTTTTAAACCGACCCTAAACCTTCGGACATCCCGAAACTTATTGAAATGATGTCTGATTGACGTGAGATCAGTTCCAAAATCTTCGTTACATCGAATAGAAGATTTCATATGTTGAACACGTCCCCAAATTATGGTCCACGCGCCCTCACGCGCCCCAAGAAGGCTCAGAACACTGTTCATCGTCTCTAACCTCCAGCTTTACTGTGCTGAACCAGTTCACTGTTCATGCACTGTGCTGAACCGGCGTGACCGGTTCAGTGGTTTTCCTCCCATATTTTGGTCCGATTTCAACCCTAATTAATCCTATAATTCCTATTTCTTCATTCCCTATCATTTCCAATCATCAAAACAACCTAAAAACATCTAAATCCTATGGTTTAATTCTTGAACCATACGGTTCAAGGTTTCCAAAACGGCACCATGGCTGTAAAGTCGTTCAAAACTTCCCAAAACCATTCCATTAGGACCCTAATGACTCATTAAGCCCATCCTAATCATCTAATATCAACTATATCCACAAAAACACAATTATGGATCCAAAAACCAAAACCAAGCCTTACCTCGGGTTCGGGTCTCCGCCGTGCACGGTGGCTCCCTCCTGGCCGGCCACCATCATCCTCAGTCCTTCTCTCACTTCCCTGGTTCCTTCGATGGTCATGGGTGAAGGTTTGGATTGGATGGGTTTGGGTTGCACAGAGGATGAGATCGGGTAATGGGTTTTGAAATGAAGAAAATGAAGATGTTTGATGCATGAAGGAAAAAGGGATGGCCTGTGGATGGGTGACACTTGTCACTCATCCATAGAGTAGGGATTAAATATCTGGGCCCCACTAAAGTCCAAAAGTTAACTCGTTTCGTAATTCGTGCAATAGTGCACTTGAACTTCCGTGAACCGTAACTTCGTCG
Source organism: Prinsepia uniflora (assembly GCA_032719365.1). Lineage (NCBI taxonomy): Eukaryota > Viridiplantae > Streptophyta > Magnoliopsida > Rosales > Rosaceae > Prinsepia > Prinsepia uniflora. The sequence goes on along the minus strand of CM064874.1, from coordinate 51,471,160 downwards.
TCGAACGTCCGAATTCAACGTGTCGTCTGTCTATGGATTCGTATCGTCCTTATCTACATAATAGTCCTTGGCCCTCGGCCATCGGACATCCTGGTCAAAAAGTCAACTATTTGGTCCTTTTAACTAAAATTACCAAAATGCCCCTAAACTTCCGAACGTCATAACTTCCTCCTCGAACGTCGGAATTGAACGTGCCACCTGTCTATGAACTCGTGACGTCACGAACTACGTCACGGTCATCGGTCAAAGTCCATTTGACCCACCGAATGAAAATTCAACGTTTTACCCATGCTAGGGGCAAAACGGTCATTTCGCATCGTTCGTCCGATTTCGCCCAACTAATCACGGATTAACCTCACTAATCGTGATTAGTCACTAATCTAATCTTGGAATTCATGACGGGTTGTTACACAATTTTTCCCTTTTCTTCCTTTTTCTTAGTTCATTTAAGTCTATTTGTTTAGTTCTTTTTTCTTTCTTTTGAGAGACATTTTTGGAGACCATTTGTAACTTCTTTTAATTTTCTTGTTAATTAGTTTTCTTTTAAATACTTTTTTTATATTTTGTTTCTTAGCTTCATTTTCTTATTTTGTTCTTAGAATTTCTTAAACTTCTCTTTGTACACACTTTTATATTTTCCTTAAGAAAAACTTAAATTTAGGTAATTCTAAGGCAATTCGAGAGTTGTTAAGACCGAATTCCTCGTATTTTTTCCTCCATCCCACAAGTTTCCTGCTGCTGTTCGATGATTCTTGTGAAAACCTTTCGTTTTCTACTTGAACTCTTGTTATTGTTTCGATTTTACTTATAATTCAATATATGTTTTGATATTTTCTTTATAACATTTGTAAGTAAGAATACAATCTTCATGTGTTTTACTTTCTTACTTTCTTAATTTCTTTTACTTCATATGTTTTAGTGCTTAAACTTCAATTCGAAACTAAATGTTGATCCATTGTTTGGGGCATTTAGAATAGGATTGAAGAGATTTAATGTTTGTCCGATGTTCGGCGCTTTAAATCACAAACTTGAGGTGGATCATATTGTAAGTAATTATCCGTTGTTCAGTGCATTTATAATGTGAAAAATGTATGCATGTAATTGAGATGATGAAGGTAGGATTTCGTGATTGGTTCAATATGAGCATAATGTTAGAATGTTGGTAAAAATTGTGTTTGAAGAAAATCTATTTTAGGAATAATTTCTTTAATTTTTTTATTTTTTTATTCTTTAACTCTTTATTTTTTATTCTTTAACTCTTTATTTCTTTAATTCTTTATTCTTTATTCTTTATTCTTTAATTCTTTAATTCTTTATTTCATTTATTTTTTAATTCATCTATTCATTTATTATTGGATTATTTATTATTCCTTTTCACTAACACATTATCAATGTTCCATAATTTTCCCAGTTAAAAACGATCCTTATTTACCAATACTACATCTATACAAAAAAAATTTAAATTGTATATACTTGAATTACGTGTTTTAATTAATGCGTAATTCGAGCATTATCAATAGATGGCTCAGTCCTTTCTCTTTCAAACCCCAATCACAACCTTAGGTACCATTGAGCTCGTATGTGAGTGATCTTATCGCTATGGAGGGACAATGGGATGTTGCCTTCGTTATAAGTATTTTTTGGACTCATGAAGCTGATGCGATCTTGGGTATTCCTTTACGCACCTATGGTGCTTTGCTGAATTGTCTGATGTGGCATTTGAACGTAGTGGAACTTATAATGTTGGAAATGGGTATTGGCTTGCAAGCTCGACACGAGGTAGGGAAGATGGTAATACATGCATTTCTACTCTTGGTGGGACCAATACTGGCTCCAGCTCTCGAAATTGTGTGTGGCACTTAAGGTAAAGATGTTTTTTTTTTTTGCGCTAAATGAAGGACATTATACCGTGCTGGGAGAAACTCTTCATGCGACATATCTGTCCATCCTTAAGTGTGTTCTCAGTGCAACATGGATGTTGAGACTAGCTTCCATGCTCTATGGCAATGTCCAGTTGCAAAACAGGTGTGGAAATCTTCTTTACTTTGTCACTATTGCATTTATTGGAATTCTGGTACTTTCCTGGATTTGTGGTGTCATGTGTGTGCCATGTTGCGCGATGATGAGTTATATTTCTATGCATATATCTGATGGGGTTTGTGGAATAGGAATTATTTTTTGTTTTCAGAATTCCTCTCAACTTGTGGTGGCCTCACTGCCTTCTTGGTAGCAAATGGCAACCGATTCCCAACTTCTTCGCTCCCCCGCAACATGCACAAAGGGGCGTGGTACTGGGCCTCACCAGTGGGAATGCTCAACAGGGGTAACCTGCAAGGTCAATGGGGCTCTAGATCTTGTGAATTCTGGGGAGTTGGGATTGTTATCCGCAATGACAATGTTGATTTGATGGCAGCGACGTTGATTCCTTCGGCGGGCACTTGGGATCCTATGACTACAGAGCTCATTGCTATTAGTAGAGGGCTCAATTAGCTTTGGATATTGAATGTCACTTGGTGATTATGGAGTCTGATTCAATGGGAGTGGTGCATGCTGTAAATGGGGATGACATGTGGTTTGGTTCAACTTGTGTGGTTGTGATTGAGATTTGACTGCTTGCGGGTAAATTTGCTCGAGCTTCCTGCTAATTTAGGCCACAACGTTGCAACATGATGGCTCACCATCACGCTAGATATGCCCTGGGTTGTCTGAGACTACGGTGTGGATGAAGGAGGGGCTGAGTTGGATTAACTCTTTTTTGGAATATGACTTGCAGGAATGTCACCTCACATTGGAGCATAAGTTGGTTTAGCTTGAGTTTTTATGACATTTTGTTCTGCTTTAGTTGTGGTGGCAGATTTTTTTGGATTTTGGTTTTGTTTTCTTTGCTTTGTGTTTGTAGGTGCGCGACACTCTTTGTAGGTGCGCGACACTCTTTTTTCTCTGTTGGGTTGAAAACCCCAATGAGGTTTTAACAAGGCGACATTATGCATCGTCTTTGTAATTTCTTTCACCCCATCAATGAAATTACTCTTCTAAAAAAAAATAAAGGTTTCCCTCCTCTCGTCTCCAATCCCCCTTCATCTCCCTCATTCCTTATGCTGGCCTCGCGTGATCAATTTCTTCCCAAGAGCGATGCGGAACTCCATCTCTTGGTTGCGTTTTCAGATCGAAAGCCCCTTTCTTACTTATTTTCTTAAGGAAGTCATGGGTTCGATCAGAGGTCTTTTCCCCACTCTTTTTCATCTTCTCTTGCTTGTCTTTGGTGGCTCTGCGGCTTCAGCTAAGGTTATCAAGCTCTTGCTTGCTGCTGCCGCTGATACAACTTCTCTTGATGCTAATAGAAACCAGGCAGGTGACTTGATTGCACCTGTCTTCAATTCGAGGAAGAATGAGAATTTTATGCATTGTATATTCAAGAAGGGTTGGACTTGAGTAAAAATAATAGGAAGAAGAAGGACAAGAAGGGTTTTGAGAGAATTTTAATGATATGGCTACTGGTAATTGACCTTATCAGGGTTTGATTCTAGATGCATCTCTATTGGAGATGGTAAAAATTAAGGAATTGGACCCGGGTTTTAGTTGAGGAAGATAAGGGTTCTCTCTGGGTTCTCTCTAGGTGCAATCATCAGGTCTGCTTACTTCTTTGGAGCTTCTGCGATGGTGTTATGTGCCAAGAATTCAGCCCCACTAAGTGGTGTTTTGAGCAAAGAAAGTGCATGGTCACTTGAGCTAATGGAGTTGAGATGCTGCAAGAATATGATGCAGTTCCTAACATCCTCGACTGGAAATGGCTGGCGAGTTCTTGGAGGTTCTGTGTCTAGCAAAGATGTACCACGCGAAGCCGCATAAGGAATAAGGGAGACAAAGAGGGATTTAGGGAGAGAGGGGAGATTTTGAAATTTGGTTTAATTTAAAAAATATATATTTTTAATATAAAATTTAATAAAATATAGAAAATGTCTTAATTGTCTTGTAATATTGCTGACACATCAGCATTTTTAACGGCGTTAAAAATATAAATTAATGGATGGTATAACGTTTTTTATATTGCACTTAATTTTATTACACATTGAGGAAAATTTCTATTCCCAGTGCATTTTGAAATTGATTTTTCCGTTCTCGGTGCATTTAGCTTAATAAGCCAACCATTTTTCTCTCAAATTTTGTTTGGTTTCAAAGTTTCAACCACTCGGGGAGATTCGAGCACTGCTCAAAAGTCCCATGGAGAGCCACCTTTGAGCAGTGCATGGTCTCTGGTAGGAAGGGTTGATGTCATACTCGGTGTGTATAGCATTGCTGGTTCAAACAAATACGCATAGCTGCTGCAAGAAGGCAGAGTGTATGAGCTAAGAACTAACTACATAGAAAGCTGTTTCAAGTGGACGACGACTAGTACATTGCATTTCTATGGATCGGATACAAGTCACACTCGAAACGTACGTCTTAACTAAGAAACTCGAGATCAGATTTTTATTTCCTTTCTGCGCTAGTTTATTAGCCCGTAGGCAGCAGATGGATCATGAATGCTTATATTGTATCAGCATCAACTGGAGGGATATCCAATCTATTGACCTTTCGTGTCGTCATTCCTAAACAAACATAAATAATCAAATTAGACAGTTTCTAAATCAATCTCAAGACGATATATGGGAAGGGCAACAATCCAACTCTTGTTATCAGTCATAGACTCATAGATTATACCGCCATTAACCAATCAAACATATTCTCTAGTCCTTTCATCTCACTTTTAACAAGTATCAATCATGAATTCATAGTCACAAATACAAAACACAAATAAAAACATGGAAACCAGGGAAATTTTGCAAGAATTTTCAGCTGCCAATGCCATTGACAACATGACTTATTGTATTAGTGGAAATGAAGCCGGCATGTTTACCGCCTTAAGGTGTGCAGTATGTACTCAGCATAAAGATCCCTGCATAATCAAAACCATCAACTAGGAAATGGAAAGAAAAGAGAAGACATAAAATCTTGTGGGTTGGTTGCTTAAGACAGACTTACATTGAGTACTGGATAGCTTCAAGGGCAGTCGTGGCAGGCAAAAATGCGTTTACTGCAACCTCTTTGTTCTCATTCTTCTTGTCTATGTAAGATATGTTGAGGAAACTAAATGGAAATAAGGCACAATGTTGTTCAAACTAGGATAAAAAGATCTAATGTACTGAGCTCCAAAGAAAGTTTTGTGAAAGGATACAGTCTTCAAAGAAGCGACGAATCTCAGAAAGGCGATGAGGGGGAAGGTCATTGAGTTCAGTGTAATGTGTGTACTCCGGATCATCCGCGCAAACTGCAATGATCTTATCGTCTTTCTCTCCCTGGATTAATTAAAACCATCAATCCATAATTGTTGAAGTTCATGCAGAAAAATTCAACAGAAAGATATGTGACAGGTTCAATTTGCTAGAAAGGTATGGTCTATGGAACAGTACCTGGTCAATCATAGGCATTACTCCAATGGCTCTGGCCCGTAGAAAACAACCCGGAAGGACAGGCTCCTGTTTAATTCGTCGATTTGAATCAATACTTTTGCTCACATGTTTGTACCTTTGACATTGTGTTCATGAAAATTGTCTGCAAGCATTCTTAAAAATAGATGTGACTATGAAAGTCTGAAAAATCACCTGCATGAGAACTAAAACATCTAGTGGATCATTGTCTTCACACAAGGTGCGAGGGATGAAACCATAGTTGTGAGGATATACCACCGATGAATATAAAATCCGATCAACCTGAGAATTCATTCAGACATCAAGAAAAATCTTAACCCCGATAGTAACTGTACAACTGTGAAGTCTTTTTTGTACCTTAATCAGTCCGGTCTTTTTGTCAAGTTCATACTTGACCTTGCTTCCCTTTGTTATCTCAACAACCTGAACCAATACAACAAAGCAATTCATTTTCAAGTTGCAACATTTTATTGACTACTTAGTTCCTTGATGAATTAGGAGCAGATCCATACAACATTGAAAATTTCTGGTGCCCTTGGACCTGCAGAAAAAAATTTTGCAACATGATTAATTAAATTCTTCCATGAAAATCCAGCAAAGGGAAAAACTAGAGATCATATTAGAAGTACCGATTTCAAGATCGTGCCATGGATGTGCAGCAACTGATCTCCTTGACAAAGATGAAAGAATCCTCTCATTTAATTTGGGGGCTCTTTGCGGTTTAGGTTCTTCACTTCCTTCAGCCATTTCTAACCAAGACAGGTAAAAGGTAAGGATAAAATCTGATAATATGTAAATTAACATACATAAATAAAATTTCCAAATCAAATGGCTTAGAAAAATCAAATTACCAATCTAAATATTGAACACTACGGCATTTCAAGGAGACTAAGGGTAAAGAGGGTTAGAGGCTTAATAATAAAGCCACGATTTTTGTACGATACATAAGTCCAAGTTTCATATCTGATTCTTACATGGTGATATCCAACAACCCAGAAAAGACAAGATCGTTAATAACAAGATTAGTAAGACTAATTAACGTATTAAGAGAAACAAAAACATGGGTTTGAAAGAGATCATGGGTTATGATAAAACAAAAGAGAGAATCAGTTGAGAGCTACAGACCTTTTAAAGTGCAAAAGCTGCTGGGTTTGTTGATCGATATAGCAGAGTTAGAAATTTGAAATGGAGCAAAATAAGAGCAATTAAAGAGTGAAGGGATAAATTTATAAAATATTTATAGTCTTATAGTAGGCGACTAAGTGGAGAGAAAGTTGGGACTTGGTAAAAAAAGGTACCGAGGCATTGCCTCGTGTCTGCCTTTGAGAGAAGGTAGCTGCCCTCACGGTGAACCTTCAGGTTGGTTCATTTAATTAAAATTTTGAAAATATTTACGTATTTAAATTATGAAATGGTTTTAATGTAATTAAATTAAATTCATCAAGTCAACAGATAAAAAAAATCTCAATTTATCACAACCATGTAAACCAACAGATGAGATTCATGTTGCATCATTATACACTTAAAAAAATAATATTAAACCCTAATTCTTGTTTAAAAATTCCGATCATGTTAAAATATATTAGTATAGTTTCGACAACAAAATTATATTAAATCCACTACTTTGGCAGGCATTACTATTTGATGTGACTAGGTCCATTGAGTTAAGGCTCAGATTTAGATATCCAACCCAACCCAACCCAACAGGCATTCTTTGGAGGGGGGCTTGTCTTGTAAAATAAAAAATATGTTGTGAAGGGAAATCGGAAGATGAGAATGCAGGAAGAATATGGAGAAGCAGGGAGAAGAAAATAATACGTTTGATTATTATGAGATTATAATTAGGGTTTACAAGGCTTAATTATCCCTTATATAGGGAGGGATAATTAATGAATACAAAGGACAAAACTACCCCTAACACCTATTACATAAATAGACATCACCAAATCAACTATTTACAACACTCCCCCTTGGATATTTCATGTAATGGTACCGCTTGGCTGCGCACTTATATGTTGTCTCGTTAAAACCTTACCAGGTAACAAAAACCCTATGAGACAAAAATAACCCTGGTCGAAGGAAAAAGAGTGCAACGTGCGTATAGGTGATCACATCGGAATCTTCTGAGGTAGCTGATGTCGTCTCTTCTGGAATACGGGTAGATAATCCGCCTTTGAGATAAAATGCATTAGTGTTACTCCACCAAAACCTTACCCAGTAAACCTAGTGGGAAAAACCCGTGGTTGAAAGGAAAAGATGTACAAATGCATATGAGTCAAATCATGACAACTTCAGGATGCATTGTTAGCAGGGTGATCATACCAAAATGTGCCTCATTAAAACCTAGCTAGGTAACAAAACCCAATGGGACAAAATAACCCTGATCGTAGGATAAAAGAGTACACGATGATCATGTGAATATACTTCGGGATACTCAGTATACTTCTGGATACCTGGTATACTTCAGGATACTCCCCCTGATAATGACTCCCCCTGAAAACTACAGATTAGGTAGATCAGTCAGTCTACGTAAACCAATACCTCGCACATGCTGCTGGAATGTGGCCTTTGGTAATGACTTGGTGAACAAGTCTGCATGGTTATCTTGAGATCGTATTGGCTTGATCTCAATCTTCTGATGTTCTTGTTGTTGCTGGTTAAAGAAGAATTTCGGTGCAATATGCTTGGTGTTGTCTCCCTTAATGAAACCGGTCTTCATCTGCTCTATGCAGGCAACATTATCTTCGTAGATAACTGTCGGTTCATTATGAGTGGAATTCAGTCCACATGTACTTCGAATATGCCCAGTAATAGCTCTCAACCATATGCATTCACGAACTGCTTCGTGCAGGGCTAAAATCTCGGCATGATTCGAAGACGTAGCAACAAGGGTCTGTTTTGTAGACCTCCAAGATATTGTTGTGTTCCCAATGGTAAAGACATAACCGGATTGGGAACGTGTCTTGTGTGGGTCTGCTAGGTAATCTGCATCAGCATACCCAACGAGGCGTGCATCATTTCGAGGACCAAGGGGGTTTGATTCATTCCTCGATTCATAGGGATAGAATAAGCCCATATCCATTGTACTTCTAAGGTATCGGAAGATGTCTTTTATGTCATTCCAGTGGCGGCGTGTTGGCGCAGAGCTAAATCTAGCTAGCAAGTTCACAGCGAATGAAATGTCTGGTCTAGTGCATTGAGCCAAGTATAACAGTGCGCCTATTGCACTTAGATATGACACTTCTGGTGTCAATATCTCTTCGTTATCATCTGCTAGACGAAACGGGTCCTTTTTAGGATCTAGACTTCGGACGATCATGTGCGTGCTTGAAGGTTTTTCTTTATCCTCATTAAAGCGTCTCAACATCTTCTGGATGTAATTCGATTGATGGACCAAAATTCCATCTGCACAGTGCTCGAGCTCTAGGCCGAGACAGAAGTGTGTTTTCCCAAGATCCTTCATTTCAAATTCTAACTTCAGGTGCTTAGCGGTTTCTTGGATCTCTTCAAGAGTACCAATCAGATTCATGTCATCGACATAAACTGCCAATATAGCGAACCCGGAACTTGTCTTCTTAATAAACACGCATGGGCATAATTCATTGTTCACATATCCCAATCTGATCAAATATTCACTTAGACGGTTATACCACATCCGTCCGGATTGTTTCAATCCGTAAAGTGAACGCCTCAAACGAATGGAGAGCGTGTTCCATGGTTTAAAACTATTTGGATCAGATAGCTTAAGTCCTTCAGGAACTTTCATATATATATATATATATATATATATATATATATATATATATCTGTATCTAGATCCCCATAGAGATAAGCTGTGACCACATCCAAAAGCTGCATACTCAGTTTTTCGGAAACTACCAAACTGATAAGGTAGCGGAACGTTATAATGTCCATTACGGGAGAGTACGTCTCCTCGTAATCAATCCCAGGGCGTTGAGAAAATCCTTGCGCCACTAAACGAGCTTTGTATCTCACAATCTCGTTTTTCTCATTACGCTTCCTTACAAGTACCCATTTAAAACCTACAGGTTTAACATGGGGAGGTGTGGGAGCTACAGGTCCAAACACCTTTCTTTTTGTCAAGGAATCAAGTTCGACCTGGATTGCTTCTTTCCATTTTGGCCAGTCTTCTCTACGTTGGCATTTATCAACGGAGCGAGGTTCGATATCATCACTAGTTATTATTTCAGTAGCTACTGTGAATACAAATATATCATCGATGATAATATCATTCTGATTCCATATCTCATTTAAGCATGCATAGTTTACCGAGATCTCTCTATTCTCGGGAATGGCTTCAAACGTTGAGGCGTCCCCCAACGTCGTCTCTTCTAATACAGACTCATAATCCAGAATTATCTCATGAGATGGATCGGATGATATAGTGATATCCAAGGGATTCAATTGTGCCAAATTTGTCCTCTTCTGGGGATAAGAATCCTTCGAACCTATTGGTCTACCTCGCTTCTGGGCAGGGACATATGACTGGTTAGCCGCCATGGCTGTACGTTGTCCATCTGGGACGACCCGTCCATCTGGGACGACGCGTCCTACGAGGACGTCTATCCTTGCAGGCACGTTTGCAGCAGGTATATGTGATCTCGTCACTTTAGCTAGATCAGAGAAAGCATCTGGCATATTATTAGCTACACTCTGTAGATCTAGAATTCTCCGCACTTCATTCTCACTTTGTGCGGTTCGGGGATCAAGATGAGATATAGTGGAGACATTCCACGTCAATTCACGTCGTTCTTCAGGAACGTTGGCGTTCTTATCTCCCCCTAACGGCGGGAAGGCTGTCTCATCGAAGTGACAATCCGTAAAACGAGCGGTAAAGAGATCGCCTATCAAAGGCTCTAAATAAAGAATAATGAAGGGGGATTCATAGCCACAGAGATGCCCCTCCGGCGTTGAGGTCCCATTTTTGTACGTTGTGGCGGCGCAATTGGCACGTAAACGGCGCACCCAAACACGCGTAAGTGCGAAACATCAGGTTCGTACCCAGTTACCAGCTGTAACGCGGAATAGGGTTGGGTGGCAATGGGCCTCAACCGGACCAACATAGCTGCATGCAAAATTGCATAGCCCCACGCAGAAATTGGTAGCTTGGTGCGCATAACCAAAGTTCGTGCAATCATTTGTAAACGTTTAATGAATGCTTCTGCTAGACCATTCTGGGTGTGAACATGTGCAACTTATGTTCAATATCAATCCCAAGGGACATGAAATAATCATCGAAAGATTTCGATGTAAACTCCCCGGCATTATCAAGTCGGATGGACTTTATGGGATAATCCGAATGGTAGGCCCTTAATTTAATGATTTGGGCAAGGAGTTTAGCAAATGCACCATTGTGTGTGGACAATAGGGTCACGTGTGACCACCTCGTCGATGCATCAACCAAAACCATGAAATATTTAAATGGTCCACATGGTGGTTGGATGGGTCCACAAATATCCCCTTGTATTCTGTACAAGAAAGGGACAGAGTCTTTATCGATCTTTGCATATGATGGTCTAGTGTTCAATTTTCCCATCGAGCAAGCTTGGCATAGTGTGTCACTAAACACTAGGTCCTTATTTGTAAGGGGATGCCCGTGTGATGTATTGAGGATACGGCACATCATACCTTGACCGGGGTGTCCCAATCGGTCATGCCATAATAAGTAGTTTCTAGGGTTAGGTAGCGTCCGGCTAGCTATGTGATTGGCCTCAATGGTTCTGATAGTGGTCATGTAGAGTCCACTCCTGAGGCATTTCAATTTCTCCAATGTACGCTTCCGGCCATACAAGTTGGATGTTATGCAAAGATATTCCACATTCTTTTCTTTTGTGGTTTCAACATGATAATTATTAGCTCGAATATCCTTAAAACTCAATAACGTTCTGCTGGAACGTGGGGAGTATAAGGCTTCATCAATGGTAAATACGGTACCATTGGACAACATAAATTGGGCTCTTCCGGAGCCTTCAATCAAGTTTGATTTGCCAGAAATAGTTATGATAGGGGTGTGGTTAGGTATTAAGTTTGTGAAAAATATCCTATCACGGAGGATAGTGTGCGTAGTAGTACTGTCGGCTAGACAACAAACTTCACCATTTGACATGCCTAACCATCAATGTAACTAAAGTAATAAAAAATCACATTTATTAAAAAAAATGAATAAATAGATTGAATAATATTCGAGAAAATAACTAAATAAGTCCAAAATACATATGAATCACCAAACAATATCCAGAAATAGTAATGAAAGAAATAAAAAAAATATATGCATAAAAAAAATGGCAAAAATGCCGTTCATATTCATGGGTATGTAAATAACTCAATCCTCATTATGTCCAGCTGCAGTCTGGAAATCGGCAATGGCAAGGGTGGTATCAGCGGGGACTGGTCCTGCAGCAAAATTAGTCTCTCGAGTATCACGTCTAGCATGGTACTGGGCAATAATTTGGGCTGATGCACGACAGGTGCGAGACCAGTGATCACGACCTCCACATTTATAGCATAGGTCCGATGTAACGACCCATCCCGAGAGCCGGGATTAGCAAAGTCATTAGTAACGGATTAGTGAGCTTAATCGGTGTTTAGTTGGTTACGTTTGGCTCGTTAGGGTAGAATGACGATTTTGCTCCTAGTTTGGGCAAAAAGTTGACTTTTAGTTCGGGCGGTCAATTGGGTATTGATCGATGACCATGACGTAGTTAAGGACGTCACGAGTCCGTAGACAGGTGGCACACCCGATTCCGACATCCGAGGAGGAAGTTTTGATGTTCAGAAGGTTGAGGGCATTACAGTAATTTGGTTAAAATAGGGGGAAAAGTTGACTTTTCGCACGACAAGGTTTTTGTACGTAGACCGAGGACCGTTAGGTAGATCTCATCGTCCTGAGTTCAACGACAGGCGGCATGTGACAGGACCCATCCCAATCCCCCCGGGATTACCGTGGATTGTGCCCTGCTCCCGTCCAAAAAGGAGTGTCAGACAAGGGATAACCAAAAGTCACTGCCCAAATGGGGCTTCCAGAGTGCGCAAGGATCGATGGAGGAGGCGTGCAATGTCCCAGTCCCTGCTGCAGTCGCATCCGTGATCAACCTGAAGGGCATTAAAACCAATAAAAGCTGTGAGTGGACGAAAATAAAGTTTGATAAGTACATTTACCAAAACACATTCTTACCCTTCCGTTTTCACAAACGTGCATGCATATCATAAAACATGAGTAATAGTATGAAATCATTCAAGTATATACAGTGGACCAATAAAATCAAAACCCGTTTTCCCATGGTCCGTAAAACTCATGTTCATCAAATCAGTTCAAGTTATAAAACATCAATCCCGGCTCTCAGGCCAAAACATGTGAACACCATCACCTGGCCACACAGACCAAATAAACACCATCACCTAGCCACAAAGACCAACTAAACACCATCACTTGGCCACAAAGACCAAATACCTGTCACGATATCAATGCAACGTGTGCAACTCGGTGTCTCACGTCCGAGTACATCCCCCAGGATCTACGACGTCTAGGGGGATATCAACTCTAGGATCAACGACGTCTAGAGGATATCATCATAATCCCACGCTCCTGCGAGTGAGCCTCCCTCGGAGCTACTCATCTCCAGGCAGTGGTCGTGACTACTCCAGGATCTAAGACGTCCGGAGGAGACTATCAAATCACAGAGGATGGTATATGTGGAACAGGTCACCAAATCCAGTAACCTCATTTTAAAATCATTTATGTCTCAAATCAAGTCAAAAACATTTCAATGGGGCCTATGCCCGAGACATAGCTTTCACAAATCAAGTTCCAAAAACCATCATAAAACAGTGTCCAGAATTCACTTTATAAATCAAAATCATCATTTTAATCATATTCACATGTGACTCCAAATCCGAGTCAAAATCACTATTCACTTGGGTCACAAGCCCAAAATATCATTTTCACGCAAATCCGTGCAACCGTAAACCCGAGTTGCCACGATCACGTAAATTCATAAAATCAATCACTGACTCCGAGTCAAATATCATTTTTAATTCCATGACTCATAACCCGAGTCAAAACATCATTTTCAATCCGGACTTAGCCCGAAAACATCAATTTCATTATTTCTCGAAAATCGTGCCAAAATATAATATAATAATCATAAAACCGAGAAATCACCGGATTGAAAAATCAATCATGCCAAAGCATATAAAATCATATAATAAATCATTTAAAATCATATATGCATGCATCAAGGTTAGGAAAACAAAAGTCCACTCACAGACCGTTTAACGGTATGCCTCGATACGCGTGCCATAGGCCTTCCCGGGCCACACCACTATCACCGGGACTCCCAATCCTGTCCAAATCACATTAGAGGGTTACTAACCTCTTCATTAACATCCTATTAAAGTCCCGTAATTTTCCCGAATTTTTAACTATTTTTAAACTCTATTTAAAACCTTCGGACGTCCCAAAAAATATCGAGACGGTGTCCGATCGACACGAAACCAATCCCAAAATGTTCGTTACATTAAATAGGATAGAAGTCATGTTGACCTCACCTCGAGATTCGTGCCCACGCGCCGTCACGCGCCACCGTGAGTGGCTGCGCGTGAAAGCCACGCGCTTGCTACAGTGTCATCGTCCTAACCCGTATGTCTGATAAACGGGTCATGTTGACCCGCGAGATGACCCGTTCTGTTTGCTGTCAATTCAACCTTAAATCCTTCAATTGAACATTCAAATAGATTCGTATTAAGTCTAATTAAAGGACTGCAACGTTGATTACACAAAACCTTACCTAAAATCCATCGATTCGACGATGATCAACGAAGAACACCCGTCACTGTTCAATCTTCGAATTTCCACAATGGCTACTGATTTCTTCCAATTGATTCACCTAGAAGCATCAATGGACCATGAGCAGTTGTTTCCCCACATCAATTTCATCGTTTGATCACTCAATGATCACGACTCAAGCTCGATTTTCTTCCTCTGTTACCAAGCCCGTTCAGAGCCAATTGGTGGCCAAATCCCTTCGTTCTTTCGACGATTCTGATCGTAGTGATCTCAGGAAGCTCGAATTGAGCTCAATTTGGACCCTTAGAGCCTGAGGCTTGAAATTCGAATTTCCCTCCCAAAACTTAAATTTCGATCTTTGATTTCAGTTTCTTCTCTCTGTCTCTCGTGATTCTCTCAGCTAAAAACAGTCCTTAATCCACTCAATTTCACACGCACAAGCTCAGTTATGGAGGGGCTCAATTCTCTCATCACTCCGTTCATGTTTGTCCACGGTAGGAAGAAAATGTAAAGGAAATGAAGGAAAATGATGAAGGACAAAATGATTAGAGATGATGATGGTGTTTGGAGGGAATCATGGATCAGGTTTTAGGGCATAAATCAAGGGATGGGTGACACTTGTCACTCACCCAGGTGTGCACAGTCAACGGTCACAATTCATTATTATATTATTATTTTAATCGAAGCCTCGGTTCGTTAATTCGTTCCCGTGACCATAACTTCGTCGTCGAAACTCCGATTTCGGCATGCCGACTGTCATTGGATTCGTATCGACGAGACCTATGTAACGGTCCTTGGCCCTCATCCATCGAACTTCCCGGGTCAAAAGTCAACATTTGGCCCCCTTTTTGCCAAATTACCAAAATACCCCTCAACTTCCGAACGTCATAACTTTCATCTCGAATGTCGGAATCGAACGTGCCACCTGTCTATGAACTCGTGACGTCCCGAACTACGTCACAGTCATCGGTCGAAGTCCGTTTGACCACCCGAACTAAAAGTCAACATCTTGTCCACGACTAGGGGCAAAACGGTCATTTGCACATTTTGTCTGATTTCGCCCTACTAACCACCGATCAACCTCACTAATCAAGATTAGTCACTAATCAAAACCCGGAATTCAGGACGGGTCGTTACAGCATGCCTTCATCGGACATTGGACGGGCGAGATACGGGTCTAGAACGGTAATTTTGACTCACAAGTAGGGGCATTTTGGTCTTTTTGCACATTGGGAATTGTGCAATCCGATGAGGACAAGTGTACAGTGGAGATTGGATATTTTGAGCTTGGCCCTTGGGATGGTGACACTTGCCCTATGTCTAGTGGGTTCTAGGCGTGTGCACGGTTCCAATTGAGTGAGGCTTGAAAGGGAAATAGATCAGGTGAAGGGAGTGTGCGTGCTGGTAAGTGAAGAAGTGAGAGCAGATAGAGTGTAAGACTTGGTGAGTGAGTTTGGTGTGGAACCGTGGGCAGAACGGTGGTGTGTGCGGGGTGTGAGCTCACGGGAAAAACAGAGGAGTGTTGAGGGAACTTGGTGGTGGTGTTGTCGTGTGTTGAACTAATTGGACTCGAGGGAAGGCTAGGACGACCCTGTGAACCCTGCAGAACGCGGCGGCGAGTACAGTGGTGGACGGTAGGCAGGTAATTTCTTTCACCCGTTTATTTGCTCTATTTTGCCGTGAATTTCAAATGGTTAGTCGTGGCTTTTAGGGCTGAGTCGAGGTGTCTGGTAAGTCTGAGTCGACTCCTTAGGTCCTTAAGAACCTGTAGATGTCGATGTCGTGAAGGGGAAGTGTACGGGTGGTCGGATTGTGGAACAGAGGTTTGTGTTGGTCACGGGTTCGAGTTTGGGATGATGGTTTAGAGGCTTTGTTGTCGTGTCTGGTTGAGGGGAATGGATTTCTGGGATCAGGACGAAGAGAAGGGTGGAAAGAGGAGGGGAAATGGTGGATGGATGACAGAGAACCGGACACGCCGGTTTGGTTTGACTGAGCCGGTCTGGACCGCTTGGATGAAGGTTGAAGACGATAAATAGTGCAGGCGCGTGAGGCCCACGCGCAGCCACTTTGGGCGGCGCGTGGGGGTTCTGGGGTATTTTCTAGGGAAACGTTTAACTAGATTTTTTATCTAGATGTTATAACGAATCTTTTGAGATAGGTTTCGGGTTAATCGGACGTCGTTTGAGGTTAGTTCTACAAGGTTGAAGGTTTAGGGTCTCGGTTCGTTACGCTTAAAAGTTCAGGGAATTTTTGGGAATTAGGAGGACCTTGTTGTACGTGTTAGTTACGTAGTTTGGTGACTTGTGACAGGATCGGGAATCCTCGAGGAGGTCGAGGAACATGTAGGACGTACGAGACGCGAGTGACGTGCCCGGTATCTGTGAGTGGACCCCTTCTCTATAATTGAGCATGCATAACTGTTTTTTCTATAATTGTTTTATAGTTGTACATGTGATTTCATGATTGTTGGATATGCTATAACTGTTTTACGCAATGGCACTTTTTTCGAGAAAGTACGGTTTTCAGCACGTTTTACGAGGAAGGTTTGAATTCTGATTTCGATGCCATGATTTTGGATTTCAAATAATAAGTGATTTTCAATGGTTATAAATGGATTTTAAAACATGATTTGATAAGCGAGGCTTTTGGTTTTGGAATCGGATTTCGAGAATCGAATTTGGTTTTAAAGTTGAAAAGTGGAATTCCGAATTTGGGTTCTGAATGACGGTTCCGGATGCCGGAAGGGCTTCAGACCAGTGATTTCGGATTAGGGTTTGGATATGGATTTAAAAATGTTTTTCAAACGGTTTTGGATTGGATTTGCTGGATCTGATTATTGGGTTTAAAGACCCGGATATTGTGATTGACGTGGGAAGGGCCCGGATTGGGTTTAAAGACCCGGATTTAGTTTAAAGACTCGGATATATTGATATTTCCCCCGTAGGCCTATTGAGTTTAAAGACTCGGGAGTTTAAAGAATCGGATATTATTGAGGCCTGGATTGAGTTTAAAGACTCAGGAGTTTAAAGACTCGGATAGGTCCAGCAGGTTTGATCGGATAATGATTGATTGGTATTTATGCTTTATGATGTGGTTTTATGATGCTTCTGACGTGATTTCTATAATTGTTTTTATGATGATTCTGCAATTGTTTTTATGATGATCCTTATGTGATTTATAACTGTTTTCAACTAATGGGTTATGCATGTATGTTTTCAAAACGGAGGGCTAAAACCCTGGTTTGTTTATGAAATGGTTTTTGGAAACTATTATTTTTATTTATGGTCCACTCACACTTTTCTGTTTTTAATTGCCCTCCAGGTCGTGGAGCTAGCGCGGGGGTTGACGTTGAGGCAGCGTCGGAGGCATAGAGTACTCGAGAGTGACCCCGTAGTGGTTTAAATTTTCCGTTGTGCGTGTACTTTATGTATCGGTTTTGTTTCACTTTGTTTTGGTACTATGCTCTGTATAGTTGTTGACTTTGGGTTGTTTTAAATTCTCCTGCTTCTGACACTGTAAATTGGTGATTTTCGTGAGGTTACCTTGGACTTTGTGTTGGGATGTCAGACGGGAGCAGGATTTACCTCGGTTTTCGGGGTGGAACCGGGGTGGGTCCTGACATCCGGTGGGTTTTGATTCCGGTGGGGACAGGCCGGACCAGGGTTTCTCTCGTTTTGAGCACGCGGACCAGGAGGAGCGTGATATCCACCATGTAGACCCAGCCCACGGTTACCACGGCCACGTTGGGTATGGTAATCTTGGGCTCGATCATAGGGGTGTCCACCACGTCGATTACCACGACCACGAGGGGCATGGTAACCATGGACCCGGTCATAGGGGTGTGCACCATGTGTTGGACGGTTACATCCTCCACCTCTACCATGACCCCTGTTTCTCCACTCACGGTTGGCATCGCGAGGTGCAACAGCGTTTGCTTCAGGCAAAGGTGCTGCACTAGTACCTACAGGTCGGGATTGATCATTCTTCATTAATAAAATATTGTTCTTTTCAGCGAGCAACAAAGTAGTGATCAACTCCGCGAACCTGGTAAAATTCCGCTCTCGGTATTATTGCTGCAGGACAATACACGAGGCCGGAAATGTGGAGAAAGTCTTCTCAAGTAGGTCGGTTTCAGTGAGTTCCTCCCCCCAATACTTGAGAAGAGACCGGATACGACATATCTCAGAATTATATTCGTTTACCGATTTAAAATCCTGAAAACGAATGTTATGCCAGTCATGTCTTGCTTCAGGCAAGAATATGTCCTTTTGGTGATCGAAACGATCAACCAGTGAAATCCATAACTCTCTCGGGTCCTCTTGACCCAGGTATTCACGTTACAGTGCGCGATCCATGTGCCTCCGAATGAGGATCATAGCATCCGCCTTCTGATGCTCAGAAACCACATTGTCTTCCTGGATGGTTGAGAGAATTTTCTTGGCAGTGAGATGAAGCTTCACATCTTCAGTCCACTGGTAGTAGTTTCTTCCGGAAACTTCTAGTGCGTCAAAATCCAGTTTGTTGAGATGTGCCATGCTCTACAAAGATTAATGAATGTGATTAGTGCTTTGGAAAAAAGTGCATCCATAAGCAACTAATGAGAACTTCAGGTTCTATAACATAGTATGATAATTTAGAATATCAATGAAGGAAACTTGCGGTTCCTTTTATTTACAAGGAGTCAATGACATTGATAAATAACGTATAAAGAATGAAATAAACAAATAAACAAGATACAATATGCGTAAAGATAAATAAATGTTATTGTAGTCCTTGATTTAGGGGTATTGCAATGCTTCAGGTATGCATGAGTGTATGTTTTAGGCCCGGGGAGTGCAAAGGAAGATTCTGTTTTTTTTTTTGGGTCGGAACCGAGCCGAGCCGGACCGATTGAGCCGGGCCGAGCCGAGCCGAGTCGGACCGATTGAGCTAGGCCGAGCCGGACTGGGTGAGCCGAGCCGGGCCAAGCCAGACTAGTTGAGCCGAGCCGCAACAGGGTGAGCCAAACCGAGCCACTCCAATGGCCCTAGGCTTGCAGTGAGGCCTGCTGGGCCGAGCAGTTGGGCCTGGGGTTTGACTGGGCTTCAAACCTGCAGGGCTTTTTCTATTTTTTTTTCGGCTGGGCCTTCAGGGCCTGATTATTCCTTGCCCCCTTTTTTCTTTTTTCGGGCCTTCTGGGCCTGTTCTTGTTTTGAGCTGGGTGGCCTTCTAGGCTCCTCTGCATATGCAGTTGGATTTAAAAACAGTTTCCTTTGCTTTTGGGGGTCTCCACCGTTTTGTACGGTTGGTGCCCATCTTCTTCGGCAATTTAGCCGCGTAGGATTATAGCAACATGCCTTCCTTTTTTTTCTTTCTACCACCAATTGTAGCCACAATGTTTAACATTGCAGGTTTATTGAATTTGTTTGGGCAGGCACCAATTCAAAGTATTCATTGATTGAATTATGATTATTATCACATAATCAGCATAATATCCAAATCCAACTAATATACAAATATCATATATATGCAAAAACATACTCATATATGTCAACAAAAAAAACGGGTGAACATACAAAATCCTAATAATTAATGTTTTCAATATGCAATCATTAATTTATGAATTATCTTGATGCATAAATTATCAATTTAACCTCACAGTTCAAACCATCAATGTCATGGTAATTTAATAACGATTCAATTCAACATCAATTTAACATCCTAGAAGTGTACGGTCAACTATGAATTTTTTTTTTCAATTATTAATTCACAAGCATTATAACATACTAATTATCAATAATTCATGAAATTATAAGGGATTCAAAATTATTGATTCCAATAAAAACCTATGAACATGAATTCTAGGGTGTTGAATCAATAAAAAATAGAAACGAAAAACCTTCTTGATTGAATTGATCCTTCACTTGAGTAATCCCCGTTCAGAGTCGATCGTGCTGATAACGTGTTGTGAAGGAAAATCGGAAGATGAGAATGCAGGGAGAATATGGAGAAGCAGGGAGAAGAAAATAATACGTCTGATTATTATGAGATTATAATTAGGGTTTACAAGGCTTAATTATCCCTTATATAGGGAGGGATAATTAATGAATACAAAGGACAAAACTACCCCTAACACCTATTATATAAATAGACATCACCAAATCAACTATTTACAACAAAACAATAATTTTCTTTTGTATCTGCTTGAACTCTCTCTAATTTTGATATCATTTTAAATTTAGTTGGTCCATTAATGTTGGTATTGTTCCCAAAATTTTGATGTATTATTGCCATTGGAACTTGGAAGTGTTTTGGTGTAAGAAAGTGGAGGTGCCCAACTACTACACCAAAAGAGGATCACTATGTCACTGAGGGCTGCTGCTGTTTGTTCTCACTAGCTGATCTATTTTGAGTTAAAAGTGTCCATATTATTATCGTCAACAAAATATATCAATTTATTATCTACACAGTTTATATATTGTCCAAATTTAAATTTTCCTATGATTTTTGAATTGGAAATGGAAACTTTCCTACTCTAAAACTTTATTTTAATTACAGAATGAATGAATGGATAATAATTGTTCTGATATAGCTTCTGTAAGTCAAGAACATCTGCAGGTGATACTGCTTTGGTAAGTCTATAAACCACGCATGGGGTAGTGAACTTGTGATTATACATTATAGTAATATAATACAATCAATATATGAACATTATTATGTAACAGAAATTGTCTGGTCATTTGGATTGCTCAGCCAATCAAGGCCAATCCTAATCCGAAACCACACAAAAATTGGAAAAAAAATTGTAAAAATTGAGGAATTTTGGCTGAAATTCTTCACCAATGACTTATTGTATTTGGTGGCATATCATAAGCCATACGTATGTTCATCGCCTTAAGGTGAGCATAATGTACTCAGCATAAAGATCCCTGCACCAGGAAACCGAAAATTACCGAGTCAGAAAATTGGGAATTATGGCATTCTATATATTTTGATGTGAGACTTGTGTATTGTTTAACTTACATAGAGTACTGGATAACTTGAGCAGCATTGTCATGGGGCAAAAACTGGTCAACTGCAACCTCTTTGTTCTCATTCTTCTTGTCTATGCAATGTGTTAAGAGAAACAAGCAATTTATAAGGAAATGATGGTGATCAAATTTTCAAAGATTGTAAAGGTGAAGGATACAGTCTTCAAAGAAGCGGCGAATCTCAGTGAGCCGGTGAGGAGGAAGCTCCTTGATGTCTTCATAGTGATTATAGGCAGGATCATCGGCACAGACTGCAATGATCTTGTCATCTTTCTCTCCCTGAATCGAAACCGTGAATCAATCAAATTTAATGAAAAGAAGGGTTAAGAGTTTCAGATTGCTAGAGAGCTTTGCTGATGAGTTACCTGGTCAATCATAGGCATCACTCCAATGGCCTTGGCTCGCAGAAAAATCCCCGGATGAACAGGTTCCTATTAACCAGTTCATATGTTATAATATGAGTAAAAAACTACTGATCGGAGCATCAAATGTTGTTAATGATCACCTGCATGAGAACTAAGACATCGAGTGGATCATTGTCTTCGCAGAGGGTACGAGGGATGAAACCATAGTTATGAGGATAGACGACGGACGAATACAAAATCCGATCAACCTGACGAGAAATGATTTACGCATTATGAACAATTTAACAACAGATACGCTTGAAATATGCTGAAAGGAGAGATGTGAATATTTTCGGACCTTAATTAGTCCCGTCTTCTTGTCAAGTTCATATTTGACCTTGCTTCCCTTCGTGATCTCAACAACCTGAACCAATCCAACAAGCATTCAATTCACTTTGCAACATTTTATTTAACAGATGCTATGAACTATGATTTAGGTCACAAGTTACACTGGCTGGGAGCAGATACATACGACGTTGAAAATGTAGGGAGCCTTAGGTCCTGCAGAACAAGAATTGCAATGTGATTACCAGCTGCTTCATGTGTACATTGTTGAAAAAAGACCGAAAACACCAACAACGAAAAAATAGAGAGATTTATGATGGAAAAATTGTAAGTACCAATTTCGAGATCATGCCAAGGATGTGCAGCAACTGATTTCCTTGAGAGAGATGAAAGAATCCTCTCATTTAATTTAGGAGCTTTCGCGTGTTGCTTAATGGCTTTGGCTTCCTCACTTTCTTCAGCCATCTAACCATAGGCATGAGAGGTGAAAGGTGAAAGGTAAAAGGTCAAAATATCAAATGCAGTGATTAGTAAAAATAATGTTGAACATTTTGCTACGACATTTCAGTATATAAGAAGAAATTTAAATTGTTTCGAAATAGACTTATTATAACTACACATATGGAAGTAATGCGTAAAAGTGAGATCGATGTGGTCAAAATGTAGGTTGCATGAAGGATACACAGACCTTGAGGGTGTTGGGGGTTGAGATTGAAACTTGAGAGGGAAAAGAGATGGATGAGCAAACAAGTGCTAATGTTAGAGTCTTTGGACATGATGTTCATATTTATAATAGGTTGGAAGGAAAAGGCAGAGACACAGACACAGAGAGACGGAGGGAAATGATTGGTCAAAATTTTGAGTGCCACGTGTCTTCTTGGGAGAGAAGGTAGCTGTAGACTTCTCCTCCAGTTGCGTTGAACCTAATAGGAATTTAGGACATGCTATCTTTATATTTGCCTATTAGGTAGACTTTTTATTTTAGTAGGGTTGATGACAACTTCTTTTTTTATTTTTTTTTTGTACACATGAGTGTACAAGTCTAAGGTCTTAATAAGTAAGGAGAAATCAAACTAAAAAATAATAATTAAAGATAAAAGGTCCTAGAAAGCAAAAAATGCTCATATTCCTTAAATTTAAATCTCAACAATGCCTTAAAAAAAGAAATGTAGTCCCTTACGAATTAGAATTTAGCCAGTGTCCAAAACTTGACGTATAAACTTAAGCCATACGTTCTCCTATCACCATGCCTGAACACTCTCTATTCCCGGATTTTTTTAAAAATCTTAAACTTTAAACTGCTAAACTACAGACAATACTCTGTATTTCATCAAAAGCAAAAGAAATAAAATCACAATTATGACGATCGAATTAGAATTCCACTTGGCAATTGACACCCTTGATTCATTTATGGCTAACAAATAAAATCACAATCATTAAAAATTGACTTTTTCATTGGTTGTAAGGAAAAAATGACTATCCTTTTATTTAAACTTGGTTATAATTGTGAGTAGTTTCTCTTTTTTAAGGTATTTTCTCGCATTTGCCAAAATATAATCCTTTGATTGTGTAGCCGTCTTAGTATAATCATCTCATCAAATTTAGAACTTTTGATCTGTTTTAATTCACAGAAGCTGATCAACTGCCAATTTTTGAATGTGTAGCCGTCTTATCAAGCAAATTCAGAAGTCACTAAAAAAATTCAAAATTTTCACTTTTTGATGAGGGGAAAGATACTCAATTACTCATAGCTATGCTTGCAATGCAAGTTTTGAACTTCTGATCTATTTTAATTCACACAAGCTGATGAACAGCCAATTTAGTTTAACTGCAGAACAATTACCAATTTGCCAATGAGTCCATACAATAACTCAAGGCACATATAAGGAATCAGGAGACATTGAAATCATCTGAAGAAGGCTAGAATTTGAAAATGTTTCCTCAAGTGCAGGCCCTCTCTTGCTGCCTCCATCACTAGTGTCTCTTCTAATGTGCACCAATTCCTTAGCCACATCATACATTCCCAGCTTCCCATCTCCACCAAACAACAGGCACCTCATGGCAAGATCTGCAACAATCTCTATCTGCTCACGCCTATAGGAAGGCTGCTCATGATAATACAGCTCATGATCCACAACCTCCTCCAACTTCCCACTCCTTATCTTCTGCAGGGCAACTGTTGGCAATTCCAAGCAGTTTGATCCCGCGATTAACTCTAGTAACATGACCCCAAACGTGTAAACATCAGTTTTGTGGCTCGAAGCTAGCAGCCCGAAACCAGCTAGTTTGCTGGAGAAGTTTTCGTCGATGAAAATGTAAGCGGATTTGAGATCACAGTGGAAAATGGGAGGAGTGAGCTCATATTGCAAAAAGGCAAGAACACAAGCTGTTTCAGCAGCAATGCTTAGCCTTTTGTACCAATCAAGAGCAACATTGTGGCCTCCTTTTTTATGCAAATGTTGCTCAAGTGTGCCATTGGCAGGGTATTCGTATACCAGCAATGGAGTGTAGGCTAAGTCAATGCAGCATCCAAGAAATTGCGCTATGTTGCGGTGTAAAACAGCAGACAAAGCCTCAATCTGTGACAGGACTTCAATTAGGTCTTTTTCATTCTCACATTCAACTTTGTGTACAGCAATGTGTGATCCATCTCCGAGAACCCCTGCGAAAATTGTGCCATTGTTTCCGTGTACAAGTTCCTGCCTGTCTTCAAATCCTTTGGTAGCTTCCTCTAACTCAAGGTATGAGAATATCCGGGTCTTACTGGCATTTCGAAATGAAATTGTGCTGTGAAAATGAACCTTCTGGGCAGGATCACATGTCCCGGGCTTAACCGGACGCTTTAGCAGATAAAAAAGTGCAACCAGGGAGCCTATGATGAACACTGGAGCTAGAACTCCTGCAGCTCAAAAGTCAAGAAAGAAGTTTCGGAGATTTATGACTGATCACTTACAAGATTGAAGCTTTGAGATTAATTTGTGAAACAAAAAATCAAGGGAAGATTTTAATTGGCACTTACCAGCTAAAATTACAAGTCTCCTCCCACCATGCCTTTTCTTCAAGCAATCATTGCCATATGCTTCCTTGCTGTCTACGATGCAGGCTGTGAAAGACATGTCAATTTTTTTTTAATTGTTTTGCTTTATGAGTTTGGATCTTTTATAAATAAACTTGCAGAAAGAAGGAAATGAGCCTCTCTTTTTCTTTTTCCTTTCTTTCTAATATTTCAAAGCTTCCTCCATCATGATGGCAATCATGGCATTCACAAAACTAACAGAAGATAATCATATCTACTCTTTAAGTACAATGAACTAATAATGACTCAATGAAGCTATGAATAGTCAAACTGAAATCTTAATTTGATTAAAAATCATTTGAATCTCAGTTGGAAGATCGACTTTAAATTTTGAAGCTAACAAAGAAAAAGGGAAGCATTTTCACACTCCCATGTTCTCCTCATGCACTCCTCAGTTTTCTCTAAAGTTATGTTGAGTAGATCAACCAGAATCAATCGACACAAATGGAAGCAGAATTGTGAAAATCACGTTCTTAGAAAAATAATGAAAAAAGACTGAAAATTTATGAGTTTTTGTTAGGAAAAAAAACTCACATTTCAAGCAACCTTGGCCAGTTGCAAAGCCATCACCAAGGAACCCATCTTGACAAGTGCACCTGACCCCTCCTTCAATTATTGTGGCATGGACCATCAAAGCATTGCTAGCACAGACTTCCCTGGACGAGTTTTTCGGCACCGCCCATTCCAATTTTACCCCTCTATTTCCTGAGTTGGACCCTCTTTGAACAACCCAACTGGAAAATCCCCTGCACCCAAACTTAGAAAAAATTGAAAACTTGTCACCAAAATGCCACACACTGTGATCAGAGAGAGGGTAACAACAAGCAGGAGACCCATTCTCATGGCCATCACAACCAGGCAAGTCATTTGTTTCACATTCTGCTTTGCACAAAGAAGAGTCTTCACAATCATACAAGCCAATCACATTCTCATCTGAGACTCCAAAATGATTGTTTCCCAAGAAATCAAAGGAGTTCAAGTCGTTGTACTGGCGGCACGAAGCTGAGCCTGGAAAGTCCACTAGGAGGCCATCAGAGAAGAATTCGAGCACGCGGTAGCTTTCAGTAGCAATGTTAAGGAAAAGGGTTGATGAGTTTAGGCAGGTGAGGTGAAAGGCATCAGAGATTGAGATACATGACTTGTTCAAGTGAAACGGAAATGGCAGTTGAAGGTTTCCACATTTTTCATGGCATAGCTGGCTGTGAAGCAAATTGGGCTGCACTAACTTTTGTTGTCGATGGAGAGAATGAGAAATTGGTAAGGAATTAAAGAGTGCAAGGAGAAGAAATAAGCAAGCAAAATGTTGAGGGAGCATTGCTAGTACTGAACGTGTTGACTAGAGAGTGAGAGAATGTTTGGAAAGAAATTAAATCTACTTATCAAGAAGAAGAGAAGAAGAGTGCAGGTTTGATGAGACTGAACCTAGTACATGCCCTTTTTGTTTCCTTATATGCTAGTGGCACTTGAAAAATAAAGGGTTTTTGGTATGTTAAGAAATTGAAGAGACCGTCCCATAGCCAGGTAAAACAACGATATTGTCCTCGATTTAACCACCTAATTAGGGTAGGTGTGAAATCGTGGATTTATTTCAACTACCTAGATCAATAGGTGTGACAGTGTAAACTTTTTACCATTTACCATGCACCACACTTAAACCTAAGTAGTTGTTATGGGGTTTTGCCCAAAAAGGCACACTCACCCACACGTAACCCTTGAATGTATATTGTATAGTCACACGTAATCATTGAATATAATAACCAAGGTAGATGTATTAATGAATCTCACACATAACAGATGCGGCCAATGAACGCAAAATCCAACTTAACCACCAAGGTAGAGTGAGATTTTTCCTAAAATGCTTCAATATCATTGGATATATATTTTATTGGGATTTTTCAATATTTCAATTCTCAACACATTAAAAGTGGAGACCATTCTTCAAATATAGGGACACTTCATGCTATAACGAACAAAAAATTCACAATAGACCAGATATTCCAACACAAAATTTTCACTAATTCTATCCCACCGTAATATTGAATGACAAAAAAAATCTACTTAAAATCTCATGCAAGAGCTCATTTCATGATAGGACTCGTGACCAATGTAGAAATAGTTTAGTTGATGACATGGCAAGAAGAATGGAGGAATGTAAGATGGTGGCGTTGTTGTTATAAGTATAACTTATGCGTTATAGGTTTGTAGCTTAGGAGTTCGGAAAAGGAGACGATTTATGGTCTGCGGAATGGGCTACAGGTTGTACCCTATATTCATATGGAATGCTGTGCATTCTGTGAGCGTGGCCAAACTCTCTACTTTTCGATTCACTTCAACGTTCAAACCCTTGAAAAAAAAATTAAACTAAAACCTCTTTCTTTGATTTATATATTTAATATTTGCATGGCCTTCGAGATTTGGTATTTATAATATAATGCACAACGTACCATTCAGTGTATGTAGTTTGAGAATTACGGAATGTCAGATCTACAAAATATTAAAAGAATTCAAATCATATTATCTTTTTGTTATTAAAGAGATAAATGATCTCTTTAACGTGAACAAATTAATATTGATTAGAGCGAAGATGTTCATCTCTCTAGTCTCGTCTTGAAATCCTCTTTCAATGGGTTGCTAACTGTTGTATTATCAGTCCGGACTTAGCCTTGGGTCGAGTGGGTTCCAACTCATCTTAAATGTGTGAAAAAAAAAATAAAAATATTCTTGTTCTCATCCACTCCATCTAGTTCACTTAACTATCGTTTATCAATTTGAATATTTATTTTTGTTTCAGTTAAAATTTGAGATATTTGGGTCATCTCTCCACTTTATTTATTAGTTTAAAACATCAATATATATTATATATAATCTTTTATTTATGCATGAACTTTTTATTTATGCATGTTACAATTAATAATTAAATATAAATTAGAAGTATGAACAAATTTTACAGAATCTGAAAAAAAAAAACAAAGGAACTTTTAACAAATTCCAATTAAAATTGTTCCTAATAAAATTTAGTTTTTAAATTAACCTATTGTTAATTTTAAATTTGAGTTCGTGCGTAAGTATTATGTTATAGCCATGTTTCAAATTAGGGTCAAATTAATGAGAAAAAAGAAAACAACAATGTTTGGGGTTTAGCAATTAATCTTGATACTGCAGTCGCCCGTTACTACTTGTGAGTTGCGAGCTGTGACCCAACTCTAAATGTTGGGATGATAAAATTGGTTGGGGTACGTGGCACAATCTTGCATGCTCCCAAGCTCATCAAATATGTTTTAAGAAACTAAGAAGCCTAATTATACTTCAAGCAATCCTATACTTCAGCTATATAATGCCTGTTGCGCAGCAGCAAGACACATTATATATATCCTTATTGATCTTAGGAGTTCGCATCAATCTAATATTCTAAGAGTTAATATCCACCTTATTATAGAAAAATCAAATTTAAAAGAAAGTAATTCAAACTTATTTCTCTAACTCATAATATCAAAAGCAATTACATTTTTATGAATTTTATAATTCTCAAAGCAATAGGAAATTTAAAAGAAAGTAATTCAAACTTATTTCTCTAACTCATAATATCAAAAGCAATTACATTTTTATGAATTTTATAATTCTCAAAGCAAGAGTTCCTATGAACTTTGAAACTCTAATTTTGTATTGTGATAGTTCACACCAACGTTACCATATAAAAAACATAACCCAAAATAGAGAAAATTTATCAAAATTCTTTCTCTAAACCATAATATCAAACTATAAAGTGTATATGAACCTTAGAACTAAAATTCAAACTGAGAATTTTGAAGGAAATTTTTTTTTTTGAAACCTCAATCTCATATTGTGAGAGTCACATCAACTTTATCATAGAAAAACCCCGAACTCAAAACAAAAACAAAAAAATTGTAAAAATTCTTTCTACATCTCATAATCTCAACATTAGAGTTCATATATGAACCTTGAATTCAAAATTTTGAAAAGAAAAAAAGTAACATTCAAATCCTAATCTCATATTTATAAGACTTTACATCAATCTTACTATAGAAAAATTAAATTTAAAATGAAATAATTTAAATTTTTCTATAATTCATAATACAAGCTCTGGAGTTAATATGAATCTTATAATTCCAAAATTCAAACTAAAAATTTTGAAGAAAAAATAATTGAAATTCAAAGTCTCAATCTCATATTGTGAGAGTTTGTATCAACCTTATTTTAGAAAAACCAAACTAAAATGGAAAAAATTCAAAATTTATTTTTCAATTCACAAGATCAAATGCTAGAGTTCATATCAAATTTATAATTTTTTTTTCTAGCAATAAGAACTTATAATTAATTCTAATATTCATACTCGAAAGTTTGAAGGAAAAAAAAATTAGACTTTGAAATCCCATCTTAATCTATTTATGGGCAAATTACATTTTATACTTTATAACAGATTCATACATGACAGACATTTCAAATATTGCAATTGCCCCCTGAACTTTTCAAAACATGGCACATTGACTTATCCGTTAAATTTTTTTCTCCCAACTTCCCTTAAATGCTGACATGGTGTTTGCTGGTCCATTTCTCAACTATTATCCTTATTGAAAGAGGATGTCTATTAATTTTCCCACTTTGATGCCCAATTTGGGTTTTCTTTTCCCAATTTCACTTACCTTCTCTTAGTTTTTGGAGCAAAAATAGGTAAATTGATGTTGATAACAGTTGAAAAATGGGACTCGCATTATTACATTAGCATCTAACGGAAGTTGGGATATGTTTTGAAGAGTTCGAGGGGTAATTACAATATTTGAAGAGTCAATTATGAATATGTTACAATATGCAAACCACGTGGTAGTAAAATGCAATTTACCTTTTATATTATTGTAGTTCAGATCAACCTTACTATATCGTAAAACCGAACAAAAAACGGTTAAAAATCACATTCATTCATCAATCTGTAAGTTCAAACATTAAAGTTTATATGAACTTTATAATTCCTAATTCCAAACTTGAAATTTTGATTAAAATATTTTAAACTTTGAAACTTCAATATCATATTGTAACCAAAATTTATTTTGTTAGAGAATTTTTTTACTTCGTAATTTTTGTTAATTCATCATACAATCCTACATAAACTTACCATTCACATGGGAATTTAAATATTCGTAATTTTGGATAAATCTTATATTTTTTTCCCTAATCCAACACATCATTACCGAGTAATGAATATTTTAAATGCAAGGAATGAACATAGTTTGGATCGATACAAATATCACCAAACAACAAATCCATGTAGTTAAACTTCTAAAATCCGTTACATTTTTGGATTTTAAATATATAAAATTGAAACCATTCAAACTCGAACCATTATTAACACACACAAAAAAAGGACTCCTCCAAAACATCACAAATTTCAAATTTCAAATTTTCAAAATCCCAACATTCTGATAAATATTTCATTCATCTGCTTTAAAATTTCATTAATTCACATTAACAAATAAAAAATTCCAACATTTTAAACTTCAAATATGAGGCATTATGTTTAAATATAATTCAAATTTAAAAGTAATACAAAATAAGTAAGGATGAGACAGGGTCCATGGTAAACACACACTAATAAAATAAATGGTGAAAAATATTAACTAATAAATAACAAATTAAATTAAAAATCTTAACAGTTCGTTTGGGATTCCAACGGTTTTGAAAATTAAAATTCAAAATTAAATCATTCCAGACAATTTGGATTTTCAAACTGTTTAACTTTTATCTAATCAAATCTAAATTGGAGAGTCAATAACGATTTGAATCCAATCAATTTTCGTCAACGAATTATGCCCGCTCCTAATCACTATCACCTTCACTCGCACCACCAACTCACCACCGTGATCGACTGATCGCCACAGATGTTACCGCCCTCACCACCATCATTGCTCATCACTATCATATATAGATTCCACCACCCCCTCAAACACCAGTATTGCTACTCAACCATCGTCGCTACTAGCATCAACATTACGGTTCTACCAACCACATGATCCAACCACCATCAATAACACCATCCAGGGTTGGCCTTGAGGGTAGCCGGGTAAGGCGGCTGCCTCGGGTCCCCACGAGGGGGCCCCGAATTTTTTTTACATATATATGCTATATAAGTTTTGTATATAGTTGTTTTACTGCATTACTATTCAATGTAGAGTGTGTGGACGAATTGGTTATTCCTATTTTCTTCCTTATAAGAGGCCCCAACTTCTAATCCTTGTAGACTCCTTTTAAGAGTCTTTTTCCTTCCTTTTTTTTTCCCTTTTTGGTTTCCGTTCCTTTTATTTTTGGTTCTCTTTTTCTAAATACATTATTTTTTTTTCTTTTTATTTTTCTTTTTGTTTTCTCTTTCCCTGAATCAACCCTATTATCTTTTCCTAAATCAACTCTAATAGTTTTTCTTAACTCAAACCAAATAATTTTTTTAATTGCGTTTTGTTAAACAATAACCTAGCCTCATCTATCTATTTAAGTTAATTTTTAACCCTAGCCCCTCTGTTCTTCTTAATTTTTAAAGAAATCGAAGAAAATAATTTTATTTTAAAGGGAGTTGATATTTGAGTTGTGAAACTAATTTTGGGAGGAGTAGTGAAACACAAGAAAATATATTGCTAGACTTATTACCAAATTTCTCGTCAATCAGGTTCAATTTTTCCCCCATAGTTTAATTTTTGAATTGATTGTTGGTTGTTTGATTGTTTGATTGTTGGATTGTTGGATTGTTGGATTGTTGGATTGTTAGATTGTTGAATTGTTGGATCTTTGGATACTATACTCGTATATTTTTTTTGGTCATTGTTCGATTGTTCGATTGGATTGTGGTTGTGAATTGATTGGTTGATTATAAGTTTTTCAATTGCCATCATGTATCGAAAGTATTTTTTGGAGCTTAAAAAAGAAAAAAAAAAAAAGGAAAAATTGAAGAATGATGGAGCCCCAATTTGAAAGTTAGCCTTAAGCCCTTAATATCTCAGGGTCGACCTTGACACCATCTTTCATATCATATAGCCACCATCCCTTTCGACCATGCGCCATCACCGCCATAACCATCTCAAGTTCCATCCCCGCTACATCCTCACTTAAAGCCTAGAGGGGGCTCAGGCACCCAGTGGATTTTTTTTTTGTTATGTGTATATGTATATACAATTATACTAATACCGTTATAATTTATCATATATTTTCTATATTTTTTAGAATATACCAAATATTATTTAATCATTACTTGCTAAGTATCAAAGTTTGAGTGCACAAGTAATTATTTTACAGAATTTTAGGTACTCAAATTGAAGATGATACATTTAATATTGAAAAATGAATAAACGCATACTCATGAAATTCTCTAAACCATTGCCATTATTTATATATTTCTATTTTTTCCGACATTACAATTGTCGATATAAAATTCTTTTTCTAAAATTAATATTTTTCATGATGGGATCAAAATATTATTACAAATTATTCGATTGAAAAATACCCTCAACATTATTTATAAAGTGTCCCAATTGACTTAAATTTCTAAATATGCCATTGTACAAACTTTCTATTTATGTATAAGTTACTTTAAAATACATAAGTATTAAATGTGACGGTTTAAATATCGTTTTACTTCATTTAACAAAACACATAAAACTTTACATGTTATTAGAAAATTTATTTCGTTAATTTAAATTCTTTCATCTTATAGTACCTTAATAATGCAACGTAAATGGTAAGGACTGAGCATTTGAACACCCAAGTTGAACCAAATAGATTAGTACCATTTAAACAGAGAACCGATATCGTGTGTTTAATTTCCAGTTTGAATCCAAATTCGAACCATATCCTACTTTACCTACCAAACTCCATTGGGGCTAGCTAGATGGCTAGAGCAACTATTGAGCAGTAGACTTCTTGAACTTGGGATTGGTAAATGAACTTGGTTAACTCAGAAAGAGAAAACCATGTGTCGCACAAATGGTCAGATCAGTCCATAATGGTACCTATTTAAGTATATAGGACTCAAAAAAATTATACGTATCAAGTATAAACTTCTGTATTTACGAGAGGTGATTCTAATATTGCATTATGGCCAAAATTAATACAATATGGGGGAAAGTGGATTACAT
Organism: Prinsepia uniflora; assembly: GCA_032719365.1. Lineage (NCBI taxonomy): Eukaryota > Viridiplantae > Streptophyta > Magnoliopsida > Rosales > Rosaceae > Prinsepia > Prinsepia uniflora. Next base: position 51,437,979 of record CM064874.1, on the reverse strand, counting down.
TATGTTGATGCACAAAATGTGCCAACTTAGAAAGCGAATGCTGCTCTGCTACGTGCCCTGGAATAAACCTGAAAAGGGAGAAAGCTGGTTGGTGGGTCAGAGTATAGACACCGGTGTCATACCAGCCCAAAGGTATTCTGACGCCCAAGTCAGGTCTGAGATGTAAGGGGTGTGATAATAAGTGTACTGTAAAAGTAGTTGTCAATAGTAAATGCTTAATTCCCTTTATATGCCAAATGGACCCCTTTTGGATGGGTGTGGTGAGTATAATAATTGTATTCTTTCGGTGTGGGACAAATATCAGCTGATGTGGGACCGACACGTGGGGGTAGGGGATGTCTACGTGTCGGTGCTGGCCAGGCCCTACTAAGGTTTGCTCGTCTGAGTGGGCCTGGACCCTTTGGGCTTGTGTTGGGCGGAGGCACTGGGCTTTCGGGTCGGTCTGAACCGACATACCGACCGACGGAGGCTGGGCCTCTAGAGTCGGCATGTGGCATGGTGCTGGTAGAAATCTGGGCCTCCGGGTCGGTCTGGGCCGACATACCGAACGATAGAGGGCTGAGCCTCCGAAGTTAGCCTGGGCTGATGTGGTATTTGGTAGTGGATTGGGCCTCCTAGTCAGTCTGGGCCACCTTGGTCGGTCTGGGCCAATATGGTATGAACACATTATAACGGTGAGCATTAAATTCTTCGTTTACTAAAAGTGAGCTTGAACCCTTCCATTCAAGATATACAGAAGTAATGGTAAGTTATAAAAGTGAACTTTGCTTTTATCCTTAAAGGAAAATGTCAACTTTAATTTTCTTGATAAAAATAGAAGGTGAATACAATGTACAGAACAATGTCAACATTCAGAACAATGTGGTTCAGTGACGCACAACCTATCTCATCTAGGTCGTACGTCTGGTTTGTATGGATGAGGTTTCTACAGAAATCCAAATTCTGGTTTGACCAAAAATGTTCATCAGGTCACCATTTGTTTTTTCATGTTATGTGATAGGTCGGGACATGGTTCGCTATAGTATGATATTGGTTGATTCCAAAACTATACCATTTAATTTTAAGCAATTCGGTACAGTTCGGTATTTCACATTTTAAAAGTAAAACTGGATCATACCGTTCGGTATAATTTTGGTATGGGCTCGATTTGAGTCAAAATTTCGTAGAATTGGTATAAACTCGCATATAATAAATTATTACTTAAACCAAGGAAGAATATCTGAAACTACACTTATTTTGCTGTCATAAGTCAACGAATTTCAATCTGAAGACGACGAATTGAATCTAATATTTCTAAGCTGGAAAACAATGATGCATTTTTCTCAAATAAGAACGGAATGTCTAACAAGGTTGGATCATCCTGGATACAACACGGCTATCATATAATGTAGAGAGACCTTTAGCATGTGGTATAAATCATAGTAGAATCAATGTTCAAACGGCGGGCTAGGTGGCCGCCTAGGCGCTAGGCGGGAGTGTGGCGTCCCGACTTTGGCTTCGGTGGTAGAGAAAGGCGGTTACACTATTACTTGGATTCTAGGTGGGCTCAGCGGACCTAGGTGGCTCCATTTGTTATTTAACAATTCAAATTAAAAATTAAAAATTCCATTGTCAAACAAGATTTATTGATCTTTTCTCTAAAAAAATCCACCTTGGTCGCATAAATAGGTCTCTCTGCCATTAGTTTCTGTCTTCCAATTGCTCGAGTCAAAGACATAACAAAAAATCACAAAGAAAATAAATTTAATTAACAAGAAAAAAAAAAGTGTATGGTGAGTGGGGCAATCTCATTGTCTCTTCTCTATCATATTGTGAATTTGTGATGGATCACATATCCACTTAAATTCAATTTCATTGCTATGCTAACTCTAAATGATACATCTATAATTAAGTAATTACTTTTTACCTTGATATTGTCATCGTCATATTGTGAGTTTGTGATATTGTAGTTGAATATTGATATAGATTGGTATTTGAAATGAATTATGTACTATAAGTTTATGTATATGTACTTATGTAGTACCTCATTTATTAATTTTTGTCGTTAAAAAAAAAACCACATAGGCGCTAGGCCCCTACCCGCCGCCGTCCTAAGAGCGCCTATCGTCATTTGGAACATTGAGTAGAATACAGACATTATAGTCATACAAATTGAAAATAAATAAAATTTTAAATTAAAGATTCAGTAATTTATATTTATTCGTACGAATGACTGATAACTTGGACAATATGAAGGCTCTTAATTTCTTAACACAATATTCCCTAGCTACCTGAGGATAAGGGAAAACTGAAATTAGACTTCATTTTGTCTTGTCCAACGGGTCTCATGATAAAAAAATAAAATAAAAAGAAACTATGAGCTTCGTCCAAGATCTAGCCACCGTCGGGCACACACAACCGTCCACCAGGATGCATCGCGTAGGCCGAACTATGAGCTTCGTCCAAGATCTCCTTCTTCAGTGCCTCCACGCCGGGCACACACAACCGTCCTTCTTTTAGCAAAGCTCCATCCTCCCTGACTGTAAAGTCTAGCCGTTCACCGGCTTCCACTTCAATCCGAAGTACACATGAGACAGGATCTTGAGATTGAGCCTCAATGATCCGATCGACCAGGAGTGGTCTCACATGAAAATTAGCCAGCAAGACACCTTGGCCATCCAAACCCAAATCAATGCTATTCTTACGGAGTTCAACCAAAAGTGGCAAATGAACCGTCCGTAGATGTGCTACAGAATGCGTTGACTTCCGGCTTAGAGCATCAGCCACCACATTGGCTTTTCCCGGGTGGTACTCAATCGTGCAATCATAATCCTTAATTAGCTCTAGCCACCGTCGCTGCCTCACATTCAACTCCTTCTGAGTGAACAGGTACTTCAGGCTCTTGTGGTCCGTAAACATTCTGCAAGTCGCTCCGTACAGGTGATGTCTCCAAATCTTCAATGTATGCACAACAGCAGCTAACTCCAAATCGTGCGTCGGATAGTTGCGCTCATGCGGTTTCAACTGGCGCGAAGCATAGGCGATCACTTTCCCATGCTGCATTAGTACACATCCCAAACCCTGTAAGGATGCATCACTGTACACCTCAAATTCCCCACTGTCGTCTGGAAGGGTCAGTATAGGAGCAGACGTCAACCTTTCCTTTAGCTCCCGAAAACTACGCTCACAATCGTCATCCCACTCAAACTTGACTCCCTTCCGCGTCAGTCGCGTCAACGGGGCAGCAATGGTAGAGAAACCCTCTACAAACCTCCTGTAGTAACCAGCCAATCCCAAGAAACTCCTGACTTCCGTGACGGTCCTCGGTTGTTCCCACTTCGCCACTGCCTCAATTTTCTGAGAATCCACACTGATCCCGTCAGTTGAGATCACATGCCCCAAGAAACTCACGCTCGTCAACCAAAACTGACATTTGCTGAGCTTCGCATACAACTGGTTTTCCTTCAAGGTACCCAGCACCATCCTTAAGTGCTCCTCGTGCGCTTCCGCACTCCTCGAGTAGACCAGGATATCGTCAATGAACACGATGACAAAGTGGTCCAAGTAAGGCTGCAACACTCGGTTCATCAAATCCATAAACGCTGCGGGTGCGTTGGTCAAGCCAAACGGCATCACCAGGAACTCATAATGACCATAACGGGTCCTAATTGCTGTCTTGGGTACATCCTCATCCTTAACCCGCAATTGATGATACCCCGAACGTAGATCAATTTTGGAGAAGTACTGCGCTCCTCGCAGCTGATCGAACAAATCATCGATCCGAGGCAACGGGTATTTGTTCCTGACTGTTACTTTATTCAGTTGCCTGTAATCGATGCAAAGTCTCAAACTCCCATCCTTTTTCCTCACAAACAACACCGGAGCTCCCCAGGGGGATACACTTGGTCGAATAAATCCCATCTCAAGTAATTCTTGTAACTGCGCCTTCAGTTCTTTCAACTCAGCTGGCGCCATACGATACGGAGTCTGAGAAATAGGTTGCGTACCTGGAACCAGATCAATAGTGAACTCAACATCTCGATGCGGTGGCAATCCCGGTAGATCCTCCGGAAAGACATCCGGGAACTCCCGTACAATCGGTATATCCTCCACCCGCAATGGTGCAGCTCGTGAATCCATCACTCGGGCTAAGTATCCCTGGCACCCCTTCCTCAACATCTTACTTGCCTTCAGGGCAGAAATCACTCCGACAGGAGTTGCTCGCTGAATTCCCTGAAAAGTGGTTTCCGGTAGCCCCGGGCTCCGAAAAGTAACCCGCTTATCGACGCATTCGATAGAGGCGTGATGGAGCGTCAACCAATCCATACCCAAGATGACATCAAAGTCGTGCAAGTCCAAGAGTATCAAATCTGCCACCAGACCAACATCACCTACCATTACGGGGCACTCCCGCAACACTTGGTTCACCACAAACACATCTCCGGTGGGCGTACTCACTCCCATGTCACAGTCCAATGCGGACACCTCTCTACCCGCCAACAACTCACAGTCCCGTGAAATAAATGAATGAGTAGCTCCGGGATCAATTAAAGCACAAACATCATGTCCAAAGATCGTGAGTGTACCTGTCACAACACCAGGCGCTGCCCTGGCCTCCTGCTGCGTAACAGCGAAAACTCGGGCCTGTGGTCCAGCTGCTCGCCCACGGCCCCGGCCCCTCTGTCCACTAGCCGCTCCGGTACCACCTCCTCGAGTGCTCCCAGTCCCAGAAACTGCAGCTGTGCTCCGTCCCTGCTCTGCTCCACCCCGACCTGCGCCACCACCCTGTGGCAAAGATGGACAATCCCTCCGGTAGTGGCCTCGCTCGCCACAGAAGAAACAGATGACACTGGAAGCATCTCGAACAAAACCACCACCCTGCCGTCCCGTGGAAGCAACAGAAGTCGCGCTCGCCTGCGGAGCAGTCTGCGCCCTAGGCGCTCGGAATCCGGAACCCTGATAGTTACCAGGCCTGCCATAACGATCATTGCCTGCAGATGAGGCTCCACCATAACGTCCTTTCTTCGAAGCTCCCTGACCATACGGTCCAGAATATGAACGCCCGCGACGTTGTCCACCACCAGAATACTGTGGACGTGTCGGGAGACTAGCCTCAACCCGCACCGCGGCATCAGACAACTCCCTGAGAGTAGCAAAAGCTCCGGCCGTCACAATGGCCCGTATCTCACCCCGTAGACCAAGCTCGAACCTACGGCATTTCTCAGCCTCAGTAGATACAAAGGTAGGAGCAAAACGAGCTAGCATCTGAAATTTCTGTTCATACTCAGCTACGGACATGCTCCCCTGTTGGAGCTGCAGAAACTCGGTCTCCCTAGCATCACGGAATGAACGGGGATAATACTGATCCAGAAACCGTTCACGAAAGGTCTCCCAAGTCACTGTACGGGCATCCCAACCCGACAACTCCAGAGTGTACCACCACTCATAAGCAGATCCATCAAGTAGAAAGGTAGCCAACACCACCCGCTCCTCAAGAGGACAGTGCATCACAGTAAAAATCCGCTCAATCCGAGAAATCCAACGGTGGGCATCCTCGGGATCCGCTCCACCACTGAATACCGTAGCCCCAAGACGCTGGGCTCGTTCGATCGAAGCACTCTCGGCATCGCCATTAGGTCGTGGAGGGGGTTCGCGTCGCGGAGGCATGGCCGGTCGTCCTTCTCTGAAAGAGGCATAAGTTAGTACAATAATCAAGGCACACCCGAATGCCGGACACGAATCGTAAACCTAGGCTCTGATACCAATTTGACAGGACCCACCCCGATTATCGCCTCGATAATCGGGAAGCATCCTGCTCCCGTCTGACAATCGAATCAAAAAGACCGGAAACTAGTTAAAATTACAACACACCCAATGTCAGACCAGGGAGATTAAACAAATACATCCGACTGGACGTCAAGTCCACAGTTTCACAGAGCAATATTACAAAACAAATTAAAGAACAAGTCCTACTCTGTGAACTAACTACTCCGCAACGGAAAACGTTATGCCTCCGCCTCTGCCTCGGCGCTTGCCCCCACGCTTGTACCACGACCTGGAGGGAGTTTAAAACAACAAGGTGTGAGTGGACCGAAACATAAGTTTAACAGGAAAAACAGTTTTTCCGAAATTGGGTTCGCCCTCCAGTTTTGTAATCCGCATGCATAACCAAGTATTCAAAATTTGTGTGTTAAACTTTTGAAAACTCTTTTTTTTCCGAAACACAAGAAAAACGTTACAGGGATCGTCATTGCTCATGTAAAACCATGTAATAATACCAGATTCCAGAAATCGTCATTTTGAAACATTATTTGCACAAATCAAGTGAAACATAAAACAATAATCATGATTATGCCGTTGGATCCATCCGAGTCTTTAAACTCAACATTAGGCCTTCCCGGGATATCAACGAGTCTTTAAACTCAAAACACGATTAGTAGGCCTCGGGGGTATCATAATAATCGAGTCTTTAAACTCACGAGTCTTTAAACTCAATTTTTCGGGCCCGCCCCCAGAATCAACATACCAGGTCTTTAAACCCAAAACCAGATCCAACCATCCACCGGGTCTTTAAACCCAAAACCGTTTTTAAACATAATAAATCAGGATTCATCACAATTCTTTTTCCAACATTATTCCAAAACATTTCTCATCGTAACAGGACTCATGCCCGAATTCACATGTAAATTCCAACACATGCAATTAACAGAAGATTTCTTCACAATATGATCAAACATCATAAATCCGAAACATGCATATTCATAACCAGATACTTCATCAAAAATTATCACGCATGCATAGGCAAAAACCGAAATCTCGAAATGCGTGAAATACGATAATTACCTCGAAAAACGTGAAAACAAGTAAAACCGATATATCATCTCACCATCGTAAAATCATATGTAAAACCATGAGATAAATAAGCAAAAAAGTCATGCATGCCCAATTTAAAAATCAAAGAGTCCACTCACTGTCTTAGGACACGTCAATCGCGTCCCGCGTGCTCCTCCGTAGCTTCGGAAGTGTCCGGGCCTGTGAAAACGTACAAGAAGGGTTACAAACATCCCAAAATAACTCGTAGGATTTTTCCTAATTTTTCCGGATTTTTCGGCGAAAATAAACTTAAAGACTTAATCTTCCGGACTCCCGAAGTTATCCCGAATGACTCCCGATCGATTCGAACTCTAAAGATAAAATGTTATTTAGACTGTAAGGATCAATTCTCATGTTGACCGTGATCGGAGTTGACGCCACACGCGCCGTCACGCGCCGCCCAAAGCGGCTGCGCGTGAAGGCCACGCGCCAAGCTACAGTGTCATCTCCCTTACCCGAACAGCCTGCTAAACGGGTCTGATACCCGCGACTCAACCCGATCAGTTAGCCCTCAATTCTCAGTCAAAACTACCCGTTTTCAATCCTATTATCTTCCCTAACTCATTTATTTTAGGTCTGCAACACTGGTTAACCTCGACTTACACCAAATCGACCCAATCCAAGCTCGAACAGTCGAACAAGTCGACTCCTGGAACTCACCCTACACGGTTCCATTTCCAAATTAACTTCACCAGTAGCAATAAGAGACCCATACGCACACAATGACACTAACAATTTAGCTTGCCGTTACCTGGAAGTAGTCGTCCACAGCACTGGTTTTCCCCTGAAACTGAGACTCAGGTTCCCGGCCAAACCGTCCTCCTCCTCCTTCAATTCTTGCACGGTTGTGCACGAAATGACCCCAGAAGTCTTACACGGCCTTTGGTTTCGATCAACAGGCTCCAGAAGTTGAATGAGATTTTTCCCTCCAACTGGTTTTTCCTTCGAACTGGACCTTGGGTTCTTGGGCAATCCGTGCTCGAATCCCTTCAATTCTTGCACGGCTGAGACTCTATCACTCCCAGAAGACTCACTGTGTCTTTAGAATGATCCCTCGACCCTTAGAAATTGAACTTTGCGATTTCCCCCCAAAAACCCGAAACAGTTGCTCACGGTTTCTCTCACAATTCCTCTCACGCTCAGCTTCCAAATTGAACCAAAATGATCCTAACTCCAACCTCACTCCAATCCCATACTCAGTTATTCGATCTGTATGGCCAACAGCCCGTGGGAGACCAACTGAGGCCTCTGAAACTGGTTTCCCGCAAACACAGAGACCACAGCCATTCTCGTTCCTCCCGTGCACTCAGTCTCTGCCCAGACACGTCTGGCTGCTTCCCACAATCCTCAAAATCCATAAACTAACCCACTCACCAGTCCACTTAGCCTTAAACAAATGCACGCTCAAAACCACCACGGCCGCACTCTGTTTCTCACGGTGGTGCTACAGTAACCACCGTGAAATGACCAAAATGCCCCTCTGTGCAATAATTACCAAAATGCCCTCCAACTTCCGTGACCCGTAACTCGGTCGTCCGACGTCCGTTTCAAGCGTGCCGCCTGTCGTTGTACTCGGGCCGTCGAGATGAACATAACGGTCTTCGAGTCAAATGGATATCAATTGTCAAACAAAAAGTCAACTTTTTCCCCTTATAACGCCCAAATTACGGTAATGCCCCCGAACCTCCGAACATCATAACTTTCACTCCGAGCGTCCGAATCGGACGTGCCACCTGTCTATGAACTCGTGACATCCCGAACTACGTCACGGTCATCACCCAACGTCCGTTCGACCTCCAAAACTAAAAGTCAACAAATTGACCACACAAACACAGGGGTAAAAACGTCATTTTATTCAATATTTAATAATATTACATTACCAGAACGTCCGGGGCGTTACAATCTCCCCCCCTTAAGAAATTTCGTCCCGAAATTTCAAGGAAACAAGTAAGGGAACTGTTCTCGCATCTGCGCCTCGGGTTCCCATGTGGCTTCCTCCACATTCTGGTTCCTCCAGAGGACCTTCACCAGAGGAACGGTCTTCCGACGTAGCACTTTCTCCTTTCGATCCAAAATCTGTACCGGTTGTTCCTCGAAGCTCAAATCATCTCGAAGTTCAATGGGCTGATCCTCCAGTACATGAGATGCGTCAAACACATATTTCCGCAACATCGACACATGGAAAACATCGTGGACCTTCGAAAGCTCTGGCGGTAGTGCCAGCCGGTAGGCCACCGGGCCAATCCTCTCGGTAATCTCGTAAGGTCCAATATAACGAGGGCTCAACTTCCCTCGCCTGCCGAATCGCACTACACCCTTCCAAGGGGACAATTTCAGAAATACCCGATCTCCGACCGCAAACTCCAGATCTCGAATCCGATGGTCCACATAGCTCTTTTGTCTGTCCTGGGCTGCCTTGAGCCGATCCCTGATGAGTTTGACCTTCTCGGTCGTCAGTTCCACCAATTCGGATTTAGTCAGCTTCCTTTCACCCACGTCCGTCCAACACAACGGAGTTCTGCACTGCCGTCCGTACAAGGCTTCGTACGGAGCCATCCCAATGCTCGCTTGATAGCTGTTGTTGTAGGCAAATTCCATCAAGGCTAGGTGTGACTCCCAAGTGTCATGAAATTGCAAGACGCAAGCTCGCATCATGTCCTCCAATGTCTGGATGGTCCGCTCAGACTGGCCGTCAGTCTGAGGATGAAATGCAGTACTGAAACGAAGTTTCGTCCCAAATGCTTCCTGCAGACTCTGCCAAAATCGAGAAGTAAATCTTGGGTCTCGGTCAGAAACTATTGATTCCGGAGTACCGTGCAAACGGATGATCTCGTCAATAAACAACTGGGCCAACTGCGTCATCCTGAAGTTCTCTCGCACTGGCAAGAAGTGAGCCGATTTCGTAAGCCTGTCCACAATCACCCAAACTCCATCGTGACCCCTGGGTGTCCTAGGAAGTCCAAACACAAAATCCATCGTCAAGTGATCCCATTTCCATTCCGGAATAGGTAGTGGTTGCAAGGCTCCATAAGGTCGTTGTCTCTCAGCCTTCACTTGCTGGCAAATCAGACACCTGTTGACAAACTCGGCAACCTCCCGTTTCATTCCCGGCCACCAGTAGTGCTCTCGCAAGGTACGATACATCTTGGTCCCACCAGGATGCATCGCGTAGGCCGAACTATGAGCTTCGTCCAAGATCTCCTTCTTCAGTGCCTCCACGCCGGGCACACACAACCGTCCTTCTTTTAGCAAAGCTCCATCCTCCCTGACTGTAAAGTCTAGCCGTTCACCGGCTTCCACTTCAATCCGAAGTACACATGAGACAGGATCTTGAGATTGAGCCTCAACGATCCGATCGACCAGGAGTGGTCTCACATGAAAATTAGCCAGCAAGACACCTTGGCCATCCAAACCCAAATCAATGCTATTCTTACGGAGTTCAACCAAAAGTGGCAAATGAACCGTCCGTAGATGTGCTACAGAATGCGTTGACTTCCGGCTTAGAGCATCAGCCACCACATTGGCTTTTCCCGGGTGGTACTCAATCGTGCAATCATAATCCTTAATTAGCTCTAGCCACCGTCGCTGCCTCACATTCAACTCCTTCTGAGTGAACAGGTACTTCAGGCTCTTGTGGTCCGTAAACATTCTGCAAGTCGCTCCGTACAGGTGATGTCTCCAAATCTTCAATGTATGCACAACAGCAGCTAACTCCAAATCGTGCGTCGGATAGTTGCGCTCATGCGGTTTCAACTGGCGCGAAGCATAGGCGATCACTTTCCCATGCTGCATTAGTACACATCCCAAACCCTGTAAGGATGCATCACTGTACACCTCAAATTCCCCACTGTCGTCTGGAAGGGTCAGTATAGGAGCAGACGTCAACCTTTCCTTTAGCTCCCGAAAACTACGCTCACAATCGTCATCCCACTCAAACTTGACTCCCTTCCGCGTCAGTCGCGTCAACGGGGCAGCAATGGTAGAGAAACCCTCTACAAACCTCCTGTAGTAACCAGCCAATCCCAAGAAACTCCTGACTTCCGTGACGGTCCTCGGTTGTTCCCACTTCGCCACTGCCTCAATTTTCTGAGAATCCACACTGATCCCGTCAGTTGAGATCACATGCCCCAAGAAACTCACGCTCGTCAACCAAAACTGACATTTGCTGAGCTTCGCATACAACTGGTTTTCCTTCAAGGTACCCAGCACCATCCTTAAGTGCTCCTCGTGCGCTTCCGCACTCCTCGAGTAGACCAGGATATCGTCAATGAACACGATGACAAAGTGGTCCAAGTAAGGCTGCAACACTCGGTTCATCAAATCCATAAACGCTGCGGGTGCGTTGGTCAAGCCAAACGGCATCACCAGGAACTCATAATGACCATAACGGGTCCTAATTGCTGTCTTGGGTACATCCTCATCCTTAACCCGCAATTGATGATACCCCGAACGTAGATCAATTTTGGAGAAGTACTGCGCTCCTCGCAGCTGATCGAACAAATCATCGATCCGAGGCAACGGGTATTTGTTCCTGACTGTTACTTTATTCAGTTGCCTGTAATCGATGCAAAGTCTCAAACTCCCATCCTTTTTCCTCACAAACAACACCGGAGCTCCCCAGGGGGATACACTTGGTCGAATAAATCCCATCTCAAGTAATTCTTGTAACTGCGCCTTCAGTTCTTTCAACTCAGCTGGCGCCATACGATACGGAGTCTGAGAAATAGGTTGCGTACCTGGAACCAGATCAATAGTGAACTCAACATCTCGATGCGGTGGCAATCCCGGTAGATCCTCCGGAAAGACATCCGGGAACTCCCGTACAATCGGTATATCCTCCACCCGCAATGGTGCAGCTCGTGAATCCATCACTCGGGCTAAGTATCCCTGGCACCCCTTCCTCAACATCTTACTTGCCTTCAGGGCAGAAATCACTCCGACAGGAGTTGCTCGCTGAATTCCCTGAAAAGTGGTTTCCGGTAGCCCCGGGCTCCGAAAAGTAACCCGCTTATCGACGCATTCGATAGAGGCGTGATGGAGCGTCAACCAATCCATACCCAAGATGACATCAAAGTCGTGCAAGTCCAAGAGTATCAAATCTGCCACCAGACCAACATCACCTACCATTACGGGGCACTCCCGCAACACTTGGTTCACCACAAACACATCTCCGGTGGGCGTACTCACTCCCATGTCACAGTCCAATGCGGACACCTCTCTACCCGCCAACAACTCACAGTCCCGTGAAATAAATGAATGAGTAGCTCCGGGATCAATTAAAGCACAAACATCATGTCCAAAGATCGTGAGTGTACCTGTCACAACACCAGGCGCTGCCCTGGCCTCCTGCTGCGTAACAGCGAAAACTCGGGCCTGTGGTCCAGCTGCTCGCCCACGGCCCCGGCCCCTCTGTCCACTAGCCGCTCCGGTACCACCTCCTCGAGTGCTCCCAGTCCCAGAAACTGCAGCTGTGCTCCGTCCCTGCTCTGCTCCACCCCGACCTGCGCCACCACCCTGTGGCAAAGATGGACAATCCCTCCGGTAGTGGCCTCGCTCGCCACAGAAGAAACAGATGACACTGGAAGCATCTCGAACAAAACCACCACCCTGCCGTCCCGTGGAAGCAACAGAAGTCGCGCTCGCCTGCGGAGCAGTCTGCGCCCTAGGCGCTCGGAATCCGGAACCCTGATAGTTACCAGGCCTGCCATAACGATCATTGCCTGCAGATGAGGCTCCACCATAACGTCCTTTCTTCGAAGCTCCCTGACCATACGGTCCAGAATATGAACGCCCGCGACGTTGTCCACCACCAGAATACTGTGGACGTGTCGGGAGACTAGCCTCAACCCGCACCGCGGCATCAGACAACTCCCTGAGAGTAGCAAAAGCTCCGGCCGTCACAATGGCCCGTATCTCACCCCGTAGACCAAGCTCGAACCTACGGCATTTCTCAGCCTCAGTAGATACAAAGGTAGGAGCAAAACGAGCTAGCATCTGAAATTTCTGTTCATACTCAGCTACGGACATGCTCCCCTGTTGGAGCTGCAGAAACTCGGTCTCCCTAGCATCACGGAATGAACGGGGATAATACTGATCCAGAAACCGTTCACGAAAGGTCTCCCAAGTCACTGTACGGGCATCCCAACCCGACAACTCCAGAGTGTACCACCACTCATAAGCAGATCCATCAAGTAGAAAGGTAGCCAACACCACCCGCTCCTCAAGAGGACAGTGCATCACAGTAAAAATCCGCTCAATCCGAGAAATCCAACGGTGGGCATCCTCGGGATCCGCTCCACCACTGAATACCGTAGCCCCAAGACGCTGGGCTCGTTCGATCGAAGCACTCTCGGCATCGCCATTAGGTCGTGGAGGGGGTTCGCGTCACGGAGGCATGGCCGGTCGTCCTTCTCTGAAAGAGGCATAAGTTAGTACAATAATCAAGGCACACCCGAATGCCGGACACGAATCGTAAACCTAGGCTCTGATACCAATTTGACAGGACCCACCCCGATTATCGCCTCGATAATCGGGAAGCATCCTGCTCCCGTCTGACAATCGAATCAAAAAGACCGGAAACTAGTTAAAATTACAACACACCCAATGTCAGACCAGGGAGATTAAACAAATACATCCGACTGGACGTCAAGTCCACAGTTTCACAGAGCAATATTACAAAACAAATTAAAGAACAAGTCCTACTCTGTGAACTAACTACTCCGCAACGGAAAACGTTATGCCTCCGCCTCTGCCTCGGCGCTTGCCCCCACGCTTGTACCACGACCTGGAGGGAGTTTAAAACAACAAGGTGTGAGTGGACCGAAACATAAGTTTAACAGGAAAAACAGTTTTTCCGAAATTGGGTTCGCCCTCCAGTTTTGTAATCCGCATGCATAACCAAGTATTCAAAATTTGTGTGTTAAACTTTTGAAAACTCTTTTTTTTCCGAAACACAAGAAAAACGTTACAGGGATCGTCATTGCTCATGTAAAACCATGTAATAATACCAGATTCCAGAAATCGTCATTTTGAAACATTATTTGCACAAATCAAGTGAAACATAAAACAATAATCATGATTATGCCGTTGGATCCATCCGAGTCTTTAAACTCAACATTAGGCCTTCCCGGGATATCAACGAGTCTTTAAACTCAAAACACGATTAGTAGGCCTCGGGGGTATCATAATAATCGAGTCTTTAAACTCACGAGTCTTTAAACTCAATTTTTCGGGCCCGCCCCCAGAATCAACATACCGGGTCTTTAAACCCAAAACCAGATCCAACCATCCACCGGGTCTTTAAACCCAAAACCGTTTTTAAACATAATAAATCAGGATTCATCACAATTCTTTTTCCAACATTATTCCAAAACATTTCTCATCGTAATAGGACTCATGCCCGAATTCACATGTAAATTCCAACACATGCAATTAACAGAAGATTTCTTCACAATATGATCAAACATCATAAATCCGAAACATGCATATTCATAACCAGATACTTCATCAAAAATTATCACGCATGCATAGGCAAAAACCGAAATCTCGAAATGCGTGAAATACGATAATTACCTCGAAAAACGTGAAAACAAGTAAAACCGATATATCATCTCACCATCGTAAAATCATATGTAAAACCATGAGATAAATAAGCAAAAAAGTCATGCATGCCCAATTTAAAAATCAAAGAGTCCACTCACTGTCTTAGGACACGTCAATCGCGTCCCGCGTGCTCCTCCGTAGCTTCGGAAGTGTCCGGGCCTGTGAAAACGTACAAGAAGGGTTACAAACATCCCAAAATAACTCGTAGGATTTTTCCTAATTTTTCCGGATTTTTCGGCGAAAATAAACTTAAAGACTTAATCTTCCGGACTCCCGAAGTTATCCCGAATGACTCCCGATCGATTCGAACTCTAAAGATAAAATGTTATTTAGACTGTAAGGATCAATTCTCATGTTGACCGTGATCGGAGTTGACGCCACACGCGCCGTCACGCGCCGCCCAAAGCGGCTGCGCGTGAAGGCCACGCGCCAAGCTACAGTGTCATCTCCCTTACCCGAACAGCCTGCTAAACGGGTCTGATACCCGCGACTCAACCCGATCAGTTAGCCCTCAATTCTCAGTCAAAACTACCCGTTTTCAATCCTATTATCTTCCCTAACTCATTTATTTTAGGTCTGCAACACTGGTTAACCTCGACTTACACCAAATCGACCCAATCCAAGCTCGAACAGTCGAACAAGTCGACTCCTGGAACTCACCCTACACGGTTCCATTTCCAAATTAACTTCACCAGTAGCAATAAGAGACCCATACGCACACAATGACACTAACAATTTAGCTTGCCGTTACCTGGAAGTAGTCGTCCACAGCACTGGTTTTCCCCTGAAACTGAGACTCAGGTTCCCGGCCAAACCGTCCTCCTCCTCCTTCAATTCTTGCACGGTTGTGCACGAAATGACCCCAGAAGTCTTACACGGCCTTTGGTTTCGATCAACAGGCTCCAGAAGTTGAATGAGATTTTTCCCTCCAACTGGTTTTTCCTTCGAACTGGACCTTGGGTTCTTGGGCAATCCGTGCTCGAATCCCTTCAATTCTTGCACGGCTGAGACTCTATCACTCCCAGAAGACTCACTGTGTCTTTAGAATGATCCCTCGACCCTTAGAAATTGAACTTTGCGATTTCCCCCCAAAAACCCGAAACAGTTGCTCACGGTTTCTCTCACAATTCCTCTCACGCTCAGCTTCCAAATTGAACCAAAATGATCCTAACTCCAACCTCACTCCAATCCCATACTCAGTTATTCGATCTGTATGGCCAACAGCCCGTGGGAGACCAACTGAGGCCTCTGAAACTGGTTTCCCGCAAACACAGAGACCACAGCCATTCTCGTTCCTCCCGTGCACTCAGTCTCTGCCCAGACACGTCTGGCTGCTTCCCACAATCCTCAAAATCCATAAACTAACCCACTCACCAGTCCACTTAGCCTTAAACAAATGCACGCTCAAAACCACCACGGCCGCACTCTGTTTCTCACGGTGGTGCTACAGTAACCACCGTGAAATGACCAAAATGCCCCTCTGTGCAATAATTACCAAAATGCCCTCCAACTTCCGTGACCCGTAACTCGGTCGTCCGACGTCCGTTTCAAGCGTGCCGCCTGTCGTTGTACTCGGGCCGTCGAGATGAACATAACGGTCTTCGAGTCAAATGGATATCAATTGTCAAACAAAAAGTCAACTTTTTCCCCTTATAACGCCCAAATTACGGTAATGCCCCCGAACCTCCGAACATCATAACTTTCACTCCGAGCGTCCGAATCGGACGTGCCACCTGTCTATGAACTCGTGACATCCCGAACTACGTCACGGTCATCACCCAACGTCCGTTCGACCTCCAAAACTAAAAGTCAACAAATTGACCACACAAACACAGGGGTAAAAACGTCATTTTATTCAATATTTAATAATATTACATTACCAGAACGTCCGGGGCGTTACAATAAGCTTATGCTAGAAAGTATTCAAAAGAAACCTGAGGATCACTTCTTCATGAATCTTAAATAAAAAGAAACGCCCAAAAATGTGGGAAACAGTAGCACACCAAAATCCATCACTAGGTAATAGAATGCTTGTAAGCCGGGCAATTTCTAAACCAAAAACCAAACTATAGGAACTCGTTTTATTGCAATAGGAAATGGGTTAATTTTTTTAAAAAATAATTAAAAATTCTAATTCGATTAGGTATTAGTATTAGTATGAGACGGTTTTTCAAAACATTGATACTGAAATTGTACACTGTACCAATCTTATATCAATTTTACTATTTGGTATTTTTTGGGTATAGTTTGATCCAAAATTGTATGATTTCTAATTTTTTTAGTTTCATATGTCCACTTCTATTATATGATTTTGAGCGGGACCCAAATCACCTTTCGGGCCTCTGCTTTACAATTTTGTCTAATATTGGGTATAATAAAATTAAAGCTTCTTTAACCAACTTACACCTATTTATCTATGAACAGTGGTAAAACAAAATATAATGACGGACAATTATGTTCGTTTGTAAAGTCCATTCCTATTTTACCACCTCTTCAGATACCTAGCCCTCCATTCCAAAAACATCTTACTACAAACAACTTTTTACTTAACTAATCTTCTTCAAGTTTAGGTGGACCTTTTTTTACTATCAATAAAAACGTAGTGAATAAACTGGATAATCAATCGTTTTAGTGTCGATCTTCAAGTGACAGGACTCATCCCGATCCCACTAGGACCACCCGGGGATGTGCCATGCTCCCGTCTAACAACGACTCTAAACATACCGAAAATACTCTTAACCGAACTAAAGTATTTCAAATTAAATAAATAAAGTTAAACATACGAATTCAGAGTTCAATGCTGTCAGACCAGGGATAGTACAAATACAAAATACGAGCACAAATGTCAGGTTACAAAATAGTGTTCAACCTACCCAACATGGTGTACAGGTGCACCACAAAAGAATCTATGCCTCGTACTCCGAATCCTCCTCTTCTACCTCAATAGCACAGTCTGGAGGGGTCAATTAAAATAATAAAGAGTGAGTGGGAAAAAAATAAGCAAGTTTCCAAAACTAGTTTAATAACATAATAATCATAAGGTTTTACCCCTCTATTTTCAAAACTTACATGCATTGAATCAAATATAAGTAAACATAACCGTATCATAAATCATAGAATCGTATAAATAACTGAATAGGGAAAAACATCGTAATAGTGCACTGTAAAACCAAACCCCGACATCTCTGATGCCTGGCACCCCTGATGCCTAATAATGTCACGGTCCTAAGGCTATGCGTGCCACTCAGGGTCTCAAATCCCGAGTATCCTCTAGGTCCACCAGTGTCCAGTATCCCGGATCACTACCCGAGGTATAATCATAAATGCCCTCCTGATCGTGAGTTAACCTACGAGGTGACTCCTCTCAGGTAGTGCGCCGTGACTACTCCAGGCTTCACCCAAGTCAACGACCCTCCTTGAAGGAAACAATAACAATAAGGTCGGTAATTACAGCACAATAGTAGTATAGATACGCTGAATCCCCTGATAATCCTTAAAAACAATCCATATATAATCCAGACGGGTCTCATGCCCAAAACATCATAATATGTAATAAGCGTCATAAAGTAATACCCATAATAGTCCCCTCTCAATTATAAAGTGAAATAGTAAAAACATTTATGCATGCAATCATTTAGAAATCAAAAGCCCACTCACACACGGTCCTTGCTGCTCAAAGGACCGCCTAAACCTGTCCAAACACATCCAAAAGTCACTAATGGACTCCATAAGTTCAACCCTAAAACATTAGAATAGTATCGGCCCGGGAAAGCAGCCCGAACATGCTTCCTGAGGCATTAAACCCAATTTTGACCAACCTAACGATCTCCGATTGCATGAAACCACCACCATTGGATTCATATCGTCAAAAACTAAAAGTTGGTGGTGGTCCCACTTCAAACACTGTTCACATGCGCCCACACGCGCTTGGTCAACCCTTTGCCAACGTTGCTACAGTGCTGTTGACGTCATCGATGATGTCAGCATTACGTCACTACTGACGTCATCTGACAGCTATCAGGTCTGACATGTCAGACTCTGACAACTGTCAGGTCTGACATGTCAGACTCTGACAACTGCCACGTGTCAACTGATGACGGGTCCACGTCACTGCCACGTGTCGGATATCCACTGGGCCACATGTCTAATAGGTCTAACATGATGACACTGACGTCATCATCCCCTACCTAGCGACGAGTTGACCCAGATGTCTGTAACCGGTTCGCGCAGACTCGCGGCTTGACCCGATCACCATTTCTCCATTTTCAGCCATTTTTCCTCTCGTTTCTTCCTAGAGTTTCGTCTTAATCCCATTAACAATTCTAACTAAACAAAATCACTAGAAACAGGCTAGATATTACCTCCAACTTTGATGAACAGTGACCCGTGGTTTGCTCCTTCGATATCTCTCTGTTTCGGCCACCGTTTGCCTCGAAACTTAGCCCACCTTGCTCGTCTCAGTCCCTTGGTTATAATAGGATCCATAACATCGATTAACATACGTTGGAAACACGACTTTCATTTTTAGTCCAAAACACGGTTTCGGGTTAACGGTATTCCTCACCTCCCGTCGTGGCTCCGTCGTAGCTCAGCCTTGCCGTAACGGCGCCTGCTCCCCCTGGTCACTCTCTCAGTCTGTAACGACCCGTCCTGAATTTTGAGATTAGATTAGTGACTAATCAAGGATTAGGGAGGTTAATCGGTGATTAGCGGAAGGACGACGCTAAATGACGATTTTGCCCCTAGAATGGGAAAAAAGTGGAATTTTCGTTCTGGCAGTCAAATGGACATTGACCGATGACCATTACGTAGTTCGGGTCGATACGAATCCGTAGACAGGCGGCACGCTGAAATCGGACTTCGAACGAGACAGTTAAGAGTCACGGAAGTTCAATTACACTATGCACGCATTACTAAGCGATGATTAGGTGGCAAAATCTGATTGTTTGACTTTTAAGTGGGACCCATGGATGAGTGACAAGTGTCACTCATCCCATTGGCCCTTAATCCCAAAAAGTAGATCTAAAATGTGATTGGTGAGATTGGATTAAAATAATAATATTTTAATTATTTTATAATTCTCACTCCACTCATCTCTTAATCCTAACCATCCATCTTTACCCTTCCCCTCCCATCCTAACCTTCTACCTCACTTCCCTCTCATCAGACATCACCCTCTCTGCTTTCTTCAAACAACCCGAACACCTCCATTTTCATTTTCTCAAAACAAAGCAAACACATATATCATCACCACCTCCCCTAAACCTTGTCTAACGTTGGTGGCTCATGAAGGAAACTTTGAGAGGGATATGAGGCGAGCACGACGATGCTAACGGTTTGGACGTTAGACCACGATGGCTGGAAACTGAGACAGCTGGGAATGACGGCGGGTGGAGGTTGCAGTCGATTTTATTGATTGGACGTTAGAGGTTACGGGTTCAAAAATTGTACTTTGGTTTTAAATTCTCATCAATCGATTTTATTGATTGGGTTATGCTTCTGGTCATCTTGTGAGGCAAATGGGATTAATTTTGAGGACTAGGACAGCCGGGAATGACGGCGGGTGGAGGTTGCAGTCGTCGTCGCCATTGTCGATCAAGGCGGTACGGTTTTCTTTGGTTTTCTTGTACTTTGAATGGCTAGATAGATAGGAAATGAGTAGGGGAAGCGTTAGGAATCAAAAGGGAACAAAATGGACTGAAAATGAGGGAGATTAGACCCTGGACCGGTCCGGTCCGGTTCAAACCAGTGGACTGGGTTCGCTAGAGATAGGGGATGATGAATAGTGCAGTCCATGGGCTTCACGCGCAGCCCCTTTGGGCGGCTCGTGAGGGCGCGTGGTGGGTCCTATGGGGAAGTGTTCAACATGTGAAATACTCTATTCGATGTAACGAACATTTTGGGACTGGTTTCGTGTCGATCGGACACCATCTCGATAATGTTCGGGACATCTGAAGGTTTAGGATCGCGATTAAAATACTTAAAAATTTGAGAAAATTACGGGGCTTCAATGAGAGGTTAATAAGGTAGTTAGTAACCCTCTAAATTGATTTGGACAGGTTTGGGAGTCCTGGTGACGACGATTAGCCAAGTGAGGCTTACATCACGCAAATCGAGGTGGCAGCTTAGGACAGTCTGTGAGTGGATCTTGATTTCTAAACTGTGATGCATGCATAAATGTTTTATATGTTTTATAGATATGATTATATGATGTTGAATTGGATATTGGTGAATTACATGGTTTCACGTATTTTGAGGTGATTTACGTGCTTGCACGTAAATCGAGGTTTACGATTTTGCACTGATTTTTTGTGCTTATAGTTTTGGAAATGGTTTCATGAAATGGTTTTGGATTTTAATAGGTAAACTCGGGTTCGAGACCCATTTGTTTTGGAAACCCTCAGTCTCGAAGTCTATTTAGTTACGTTCTCGGGCTAGAGGCCCAATTGGTTCTTGAATCGATTTCGGATTTGAAAATATGGAATCAGGCACGAAGCCCCTTTGATTTACAAACTCTCGGACCCGAGGACCATTTGATTTAACAAGGCAATTGGCCAAATTCCTAGTTGAATTACGAATCGGGCTCGGAGCCCAGTTGATTTACGTATCGGGCTCGAGGCCCAGTTGACTTACGTATCGGGCACGAGGCCCAGTTTGTATGTGGATTCGGGCTTAGGGCCCAGTTATGTTTTAAGATTGTGATTTCGGGTTGGGGACCCATAAATGGACTTATGGTTCATGACGATTTATGGGGACTTCCATGAACCCTTTAAAGGTTTTTATGGTTCATGACGGCTTATGGGGGCCGGGCATGAATCCTTGAAAGGTTTCTCCTCCAGGGAGGGTCGTTGGCCTAGGTGGACCTCGGAGTAGTCACAGAGCACTAACTGAGTGTAGTCTCCCCTGTTGGGTTCCTTACTCTCAGAAAGGCTATGGATTATAACCCTCAGGGAGGGTCACTAATCTACGGACATTGACCTGGGTAGACCCTGGGGAGACTTGGGCTTTGAGACCACGGGTAGCACGCACATAGCTCTAGATACCGTGACAGGATTGATTATATGAAATTGGATAAAAATGATTTCTTGGTTTTGCGAAATTGTGTTTTATGGTTGATAAATGGATTTGGGCTGAAACCCCACATATGTTTACTATGTTATGTATTTTTGTAAATGGTTTTGGGTAGGGGCCCGTATGATTATGGTTGTTTAAACATATGTGGTTTGATAAATGGTTTTACTATGCATGCATGCTTTTTAGTGAAGGGCATAAAGGTCTTTTTATGAAATGTGTTTTATAAACTCTTTTATTTTGGTCCACTCATAGTCTTTCTATTTTCAATGCCCTTCAAGTTGAATACGATGCAGACTGTAGCAGAGACCGAGACATCACATACCTCCTCCAGATCCTGGCGTACTCTAGAAGCCTTCGGGTTAAAGGTTCAAATTTTCCCTGGTCTGACACTCCGTGTCAAACGGGATCAGGAGCGTCCCTCGTTAATCCTGGGGGGATTGGGACAGGTCCTGACACAATCGATCTCCCTCAACTGGTCACGGTGGACGATGAAGTGGGGTGGTCGAGTATGGTGGTAAGCAGTTATGTGTGTGTGTTCGGTTTTAGGTAAAAGCCGAATAGGGGGAAGAGAGGGATTAGTAAGGTTTAAATAGGCCAATCTGATCTAGCCATGTGAAACCCTAGCTGTTATCCAAGTGTCCATAATTAATCTCCCACCAATCAGACATTAATTAATTAACACAATTCATGAGACGTAAAATTTATCCGTTTTCGATCCCGTGACCATAATTTCTCTGTACGAAGTCCGATTTTGACATGTCGTCTGTCTACGGACTCGTGACGTCCCAATCTACGCCACGGTTACATGTTAAAGTCCAAAATATCTCCTTGGTTAAAAGTCAACTTTTTCTCACCAAGGGCAAAATGGTCATTTTACATTAAAATATTATTTATGAAAATTCAGGTTGTTACAACCTACCCACCTTACAAAAATTTCGGCCTTGAAATAAACTCGAACGAATATGGATACCGCTCCCTCATCAAATCCTCAGGTTCCCACGTCGCTTTCTCAACATCATGATTTCTCCATAGCACTTTCACCAACTGAATTGTCTTGTTTCTTAAAACCTTGTCCTTCCAATCCAGAATCTGCACTGGTTGCGCTTCAAAGCTCAAGTCAGTTCCGGCAAAGCATGTGACTCATCCCGTAGATACCTCTGTAGCATAGACACATGAAATACGTCGTGTACCCTGGCAAGTTCTGTAGGTAACGCCAACCGATATGCCACTGAACCAATCCTCTCCGTAATCTCGTACGGTCCAATGTAACGGGGACTCAATTTCCCACGTTGACCAAAACAAATGATTCCCTTCCACGGAGATAACTTCAAGAATATAAAATCTCCGACCGCGAACTCTGAGTCCCAAATCCGTCAATCTACATAGCTTTTTTGACAATCCTGCGCCACCTTTAATCTCTCCTTGATAACTCGGACTGTGTCCTGGGTCAAATCCATCAAATCCTACCCCACTGCTGCTCGCTCTTCTACCTCCATCCAATAGATACGTGTCATGCACTGCCGACCATACAGTGCCTCGTAAGGTGTCATTCCGATACTTGTCTGATAGCTGTTATTGTACGAAAATTCCATCAATGGAAAATGAGCATCCCACGAATCCTGGAACTGTAGTACACATGCCCTCATCATGTCCTCCAGTGTCTGTATAGTCCTTTCGGACTGGCCATCAGTCTGTGGGTGAAAAGCTATACTGAAGAGCAAGTTTGTACCCAAGGCGTTCTGCAAACTCCACCAGAACCTAGAAGTAAAATACGAAGGCTGATTAGAAACTATTGACTCTGGCGTACCATGTAGTTGAATGATCTCGTTCACGAACAGTTGAGCTAGCCAGTTTGGCTTGTACGTCTCATATATCGGCAGAAAATGTGCTGACTTGGTCAATCTGTCTACAATCACCCATACCCCATTAAAACCACTCTGTGTCCTTGGTAACTTGAAGACAAAATCCATCATAATGTGATCCCATTTACACTGGGAATCAGAAATGGTTGCATGACTCCGTACGGTCTCTGCCGCTCAGCCTTGACCTGCTGACAAATCAAACACCTGCTGACGAACTCCATGATATCCTTCTTCATGCCTTCACACCAATAGTGGTCCGGAGGGTACGGTACATCTTTGTCCCTCTCGGATGCATTGCATATGCCGAACTATGGCTTTCATCAAGAATCTTCGTCCACAATTTTGTCACTGCAGGTACACACAGACGACCCTGCTTCCCTAAAGCTTCATCGTCCCGGATGGTGAAGTCCTGTCTCTCGCCTGCTTCAACCTCAATCTTGTAAACATATAGTGTCGGATCTTGGAGTTGAGCCTCAATGATCCGATCGACCAGCACAGGTCGTACATGAAAGCTGGCTAATAAAGCTCCCTGGTCGTCAATCCCAAGCATAACTCTGGTCTTTCGGAGTTCCACAGGCAAGGGAAGATATACCATCCTCAAATGACCAATCGATCTTGCTGACTTCCTGTTGAGTGCATCCGCCACTACATTTGACTTTCCCGGATGATACTCGATCGTACAGTTGTATTCCTTGATCAACTCTAGCCACCGCCGTTGCCTCATATTCAACTCTCTCTAGGTAAATAGTTGCTTCAGACTCTGATGATCGGTGACAATCCTGCATGTCACTCCAAATAAATAGTGTCTCCAAATATTCAAGGCATGAACCACTGTTGCCAACTCTAAATCGTATGTAGGGTAGTTCAGTTCATGTGGCTTAAGTTATCTCAATGCGTATGCAATAACTCTGCCCATCTAGACCTCGAATTCCCCACTATTGTCAAGTAGTGCAAGGACGGGTGCAGTGATCAACCGATATTTCAGCCTCTGAAAGCTCTGCTCGCACCGCTCATCCCAAAAAAATTTCACTCCCTTTCGGGCCAATCGAGTCAAAGGTGCGGCAATGCTGAAGAAACCCTCTACAAATCTCTAGTAATAGTCTGCCAATCCAATGAAACTCCATACTTCGGTCACTGTCCTCGGTCTAGCCCAGTTAGTCATCGCTTTAGTCTTCTGGGGATCCAAACTAATCCCGTCAGGTGATATGAAATGTCTCAAAAAACCAATGTTGTTAAACCAAAACTGACACTTACTCAGTTTGGCATACAACTGCTCTTGCCTCAGCTTCCCCAATACCAACCGTAGATGCTTCTCATGAGCTCTGTCACTCCTGGAATATACTAGAATATCGTCGATGAACATGATCACTAACTTGTCCAAATAAGATCGGAAAACTCTGTTCATCAAATCCATGAATCCAGCTGGTGCATTCGTCAAACCAAATGGCATCACCAAGAACTCATAGTGCCCATATCTCGTCCGAAATGCCGTTTTTGGAACATCATCCTCAGTGATCCTCAGTTGATGATAGCCCGATCGTAGATCAATCTTGGAGAAGTACCGCGCTCCCCGTAGTTGGTCGAATAGATCATCAATTATGGGTAAGGGGTACCAGTTCCTTATCGTTGCTTTATTAAGTTGCCAATAATCCACGCACAGCCGTAAACTACCCTCATTCTTAACAAATAGCACGGGTGCTCCCCATGGTGACGTAATGGGTCGGATGAATCCCAGATCCACCAACTTCTGCAGTTGAGATTTCAACTCCCGTAACTCCCTCAGTGCAATACGGTACAGCGCCTGCGATATTGGTCGCGTCCCAAGGAGTAGTTTGATCGTGAAATCGATCTCCCGAGGTGGTGGTAACCCAGGCAAGTCCTCTAGAAATACATCAGGAAATTCTTGTACCACCGGTATATCCTCGGCTCTCAAAGAATCATCATGTGCTTCTACCTCATAAGCTAATTAACCTTGGCAACCCTTCTGTAACAATTTAGTAGTTGTGAGTGCGGAAATTACCTCGGGTGACGAGACTCCCCGCTCTCCCTGGAAGATCACCTCCGGTAAACCCAGACTCAGCAAGATCACTTGCTGGTTGCAACAGTCAATCAAATAATAGTGGTCTGATAACCAGTCGACTCCCAGTATGGCGTCGAAGTCATGTATATCCATTATAATCAAATCAGCTAAGAACTCCACGCCTTCCACTTCCACTGGGAAATTTCATATAACTTGGTTCACTCTGTAGACAACTCCCATCAGTGTACCCACACCCGTCTCACTCTCAAGTGCTGACACCTCATGACCCAATAAGCTCGCACAATTCTGCGAAATAAATGAATAAGTAGCCCCACAGTCCATCAATACGTGAACAATAAGCTTAGCTATAATAAGAGTACCTGTCACAACACCCGGAACTGTCCTGGCATGCTGCTGGTAATTGCATAGACTCGAGCTAGGGGTTTAGTCGCCCGTCCGCGTCCTCGTGCTCCTCCATCACCGCTACGAGCTCCACCCCGTCCTCAGCCACCAGTAATGCGAGAAGCCGAACTCTGCACTGAACTATTGCTTCCATGCACCAATGGACAATCCGAAGCATAATGTCCTAGTTCTCCACAGGCGAAGTAAGTCACCACCCTCGGCCTGCCGAAAAATCCACCAGGTGAATCACTCATGAGGAACTGCTGTTGCTGTTAGGAACCAAACCTCTGTCCTGACCTCTAGGGACTCCCATGTCGACCAAACCGTCCCCGGCTACCCAATGATGAAGCTCCTCTATGATGGCCACCCTTTGAGTCCCGAATGCTCGAAAATCCAAGGTATGGACGATCCCGTGGTTATGCCTCTCTGACAGTCCACTGCTGCACTAAGAGACTGGTTTCGATCCGCGCCGCGACATCCGTCAAGTCTCTCAGAGAATCGAAGTGGGTAGCAGTCACCATGGCCTGAATGTCCCCTCAGAGCCCCAACTCAAACCTGCAACACTTGTCCTCTTCCGTGCTCACAAAGGCTTTCGTAAAACGAGACAGCATCAAGAAAGATTGCTCGTATTCCGCTACGGTCTTGTTCCCCTGCTGGAGCTGAAGGAACTCGGTCTTACGGGAATTTCAGAAGGACCTCGGATAGTACTGGTTGAAGAATCGTTCCTTGACGGTCTCCCAAGTAGTAGAGTGGACAGTCCACCCAGACATCACCAGATTGTGCCACCAGCGGTACGCACCACCATCAAACAGAAAGGTGGCCAGCACCACACACTCCTCTGGTGGGTAGTGCATCACCATGAAGTTCCTCTCCCAATGGTCGATCCATTAGTGCGCCTCATCGGGGTCTGACCCCCCGCTGAAGATCGTGGCACCCAATCGCTGGGCCAGCTCAATGCTCGCGCTCTCCATCTCTCTCACTAAGTCAACCTCGGTTCGTGCTCGGGGATCACGTCTCAGAGGCATAACAAAACTGTTAAGAGGCATATATGTATATATATGTTAAATAACATCCAAAGTGACAATGTACGTGGTACAGACAGCTAACCTAATACCTTGACCACTAACCTAGTGCTCTGATACCAAGTTGACAGGACCCATCCCGATCCCACTAGGATCACCCGGGGATGTGCCCTGCTCCTGTCTGACAATGACAACTCTAAACATACCGAAAATACCCTTCACGAAACTAAATTCTTTCGAATTAAATAAATAAAGTTCAACATACGAATTCAGAGTTCAATGCTGTCAGTCCAGGGATAGTACAAATACAAAATATGAGCACAAATGTCAGGTTACAAAATAGTGCTCAACCTACCCAATAGAGTGTACAGGTGCACCACAAAAGAATTTATGCCTCACACTCCGGATCCTCCTCTTCTACCTCCGTAGCACGGCTTGGAGGGGTCAATTAAAACAATAAAGAGTGAGTGGGCAGAAAATAAGCAAGTTTCCAAAACTAGTTTAATAACATAATAATCATAAGGTTTACCCCTCCGTTTTCAAAACTTGCATGCATTGAATCAAATTTAAGTAATCATAACCGTATCATAAATCATAGAATCGTATAAATAACTGAATAGGGAAAACCATTGAAATAGTGCACTATAAAACCAAACCCCGACATCTCTGATGTCTGGCATCCCCGATGCCTAATAATGTCACAGTCCTAAGGCTACGTGTGCCACTTAGGGTCTCAAATCCCAAGCATCCTCTAGGTCCACCAGTGTCCGGTATCCTAGATCACTGCTCGAGGTATAATCATAAATGCCCTCTGATAAAGCCCAAACTACGTATTAAATTAAACACGTAATTCAGGTGTTATGCAATTTAAACCCTTTTTGTGTAGTTATAGTATTGGTAAATAGGGATCGTTCTTAACCACGGAAATTAGAGAACATGAATAATATGTTAGTTAAAAAGAATAATGAATAATCAAAGAATAATAAATTAAAGAATTAAATAATTAAATAATTAAATAATAAAGAATTAAATAATAAATGAATTAAATAATTAAATAATTAAATAATTAAATATTAAAGAATTAAAGAATAAATGAATTAAAGAATTAAAGAATTAATGAATTAATGAAATAAAGAATAAAAGAATAAAAGAATAAAGAATTAAATGGGGGGTTTGAAAAGATTGTAATTATAAAATAAAGAAAACAAGTAAAAACAAATAAGAACTTAATTCTATTTCTACTTTAATTTTGTGCAAGCGAACTTTCTTCAAACACATATTTTTACCAACACTCTAACATCATGCTCATATTGAACCAATCACAAAATCCTACCTTAATCATCTCAAATACATGCATACATTTTTCAATATTATAAATGCACCGAACATCGGTCATAAACACTTATAATACGATTCACCTTACGTTATTGATTTCAATGTGTGTCAAACATTTAAATCTCTTCAATTTTCTACTAAGTGCACCGAACAGCGGTTATAAACACTTAGCGTAGAATTGAAGTTTAAGCACTAAAACATATGAAGTAAAAAAAAAATCAAAAAGTAAAACACATGGAGATTGCATTCTTACTTACAAATGTTAGAAAGAAAATGCCAACACATATAGTGAATTATAAGTAAAACCAAGACAATAACAAGAATTTAAGTAAAAGGAATAAAGTTACACTTTCAGAACCCAAGAACAGTTTGTGATTCCGAAAGTGGATGGAAACAATGGAATGTTATTCATAAGGAACACCGAACAGCGGCTAGAACCTTATGAAGATGGAGGATAAAACATAAAAATGCGGACTTAAATTTTAGAATTATTTCGGAAATACTTGGCCAAGGTATTTCTTAAGGAAAGCATAAAAATGTGTTTAAGATATCTCAAAGAAAAATCATAAGAACAAAGTAAAGAAGAAATGTAATTAAGAAATAACATAAAAATAACATAAATTGAGAATAAGAATTAAAAGGAAACTAATTAATAAGAAAATCTACAAGAAGTTAAAAGGGTCCCCCAAAAATAAAGAATAAAAAGAAAGAAGATGAACTAAAAGGAGAGAAGAACTAGAGAGAAACTACAAAACGAGAAATAAAATGGGAGAAAATGGAGACCCCTTTACAAGTGAAATGGCCTCCCTATTTATAGAGGGAGGCCTAAAATATTCAAAATAAAAATACAAAATAAAATAAAATAAAAGAAATGTTGATCAATGATGGAAAATGATTATTTTGGCCTGGTTTGGTGCTGAAAAATGGCAGAACAATGCAGAAAATCGGAAAAAAGGGAGTTGTTGAGGAGTTGGTGAGGAGCAGCTAAAATTTTTGGTGGATTGTAGCTGAATGGAAGTAGGTGGGTTGGTGGACTGCTGCTGCAGGCGAGTCAGCGCACGCTTGCTAACTGGGGGACGTCCAGTTCGGCCAGCGCGCACCGAACAGATGGCAAGGACTTCGGTGGAGGGCTGCTAGTGCGCGCATGGGCTGGAGAGAAGGAAACTGGGCCAGATTCCGCGCATGGACTTTGGGCCTGCGACTGGGCTTGTAATTAAAATGTATTTAGGCTGCAGAAATGATTTTTGGGCTGCAAAAATGAAAAAAAGGCTGGATTAATTTGGGCTGCTGGGCTGAACAAACAAAATGGTTTGGGCAGAGTTAATTTATTAATTTGGCCCTGCAAGAATAATAATAATTAATATATAATTTCATCTAAACTCGTCCATAATTTATTCGTTAAAATTCCGATTGGGACGATTCTTTCGCCAAAATGCTCCAAAATACAAACTTTATTTATTTAAATAGAAATATCACAAAATATATTATTTTATCTAATTATTTATTATTTTAATATTAAAATTCAAGTATAAAGGGTATAACATAATATAAAATAATGCTTATTTGAGGACCTATCAAATACCCCCACACTTAAACTTTGCTAGTCCCTAGCAAATACTAAAATTAAACTACGAAATCAAAACAAGTAAACCCTTAACCATTTGTCTCAATATTTTATTATTATCATGGCATCAAAGATTTTCACTTAAATCATTTAAGCATATGGAATTCAAGAGTTAATACATGGTAACAAAATATTTTAACAAGTAAGATAATGAGTAAATATGGTGAAATGGATCTCAACATGAATAAAGCAAGTATGAATCAACTCACAAGGATATGCACTCATAAATTCACTCAATTTTGTAAGGGTTTGTGTTTGCACTCAAAATATGTGAGAAAAATGCGCACGTAATAGAAATGAAGTACTTTTGCAAAATTTCAAACAAACACCTCATGATAAAAACAAAACATACTTGTACAAATGAACCAAAACCATAAGCTTACTCAAGTGATTGACTCCACCAATCAAAATTTACCATCTTAAGGATCATAAGGTCTTTACGAAGGTTGTAATGAGGCTAAGTTTAGGGGTGTGGAACCCAAAATCATCCGAAAATTATGGAGCTGCCACATGGCCCGTAATTCCCAAAAATGACCAAATTTCCTTTAGGAATAACACTGATCATTTGAAAACACCCACACATTAAATAATCTATTTACCAGTTAAATACGTCCCCGAGAGTTAATTGTCGTTATTCTTAATAATGGATAATTAATATTAATATTAAAATACAATAATTGGAATTACTATTATGATGAGCCATCATTACAATTATTAAATAATATATTTAATTAATAATATATTATTTATTAATTAAAAATTCAACCGACCAATCAGAACGCTCCAAGGCTCCCAAGATTTTCCTATAAATAGCGAAGCACATTTCATTTCCAAGGTACATTGATTCTTCGCTTCGAAGTATATCCTTTTCCTCTCTCAAAGCTAACTTAAGCATCGAAGTGTTCTTGGTTGAACAACCCCCCGGGTAAATCGATCTAGGCGACGATAGCTAATTGTTTGCTGTTTGCAGGAATTATGAGAACTTTTCGCGGGGGGTTCAATCTTTGATTCAACAATTGGTGCTTTCATTGAGAGCAATTGAGGAATACTCAGAAGAAGCTTTCTCAATTGTTCATCGTTCATCTTTCTTCGTTCGTCGTTCATCGACATTGTTCGAAGATTTTGAACGTTGTTCATCGCTCATCAAGAAATTGTCCATCGTTCATCTTTTCTTCGTTCGTCGTTCATCGACATTGTTCGAAGATTTTGAACGTTGTTCATCGTTAATCAGGAAATTGTTCATCGTTCATCTTTCTTCGTTCGTCGTGCATCGACATTGTTCGAAGATTCTGAACGTTGTTCAAATTATCCATCAACAGCTTTCCAATTCAAAATTCTTTGATTCGGCATGGCTAAGGTTCGTTGATCCGTTCGATTAGCTGGAGAAGGTGTTTCTGCCTCAACAGCTCAGACGAGGAATGAAGCTCGCATAGAGACTTCGAAGAAGCGGCCAACTCAACCCAAGCGTGTGTCCATAGAAGTGCCCATAGAGACACTCGAAGGGAGGCCAACCTTCAGCTTTGGAGCATTCCCCTCTCCAGCCAACCAAGTACCCGCGCTAGGGGAAGGAACTTCGGCTCTACAACAGGCAGGCAGAAGGTTGATGGGAAGTGCATCACGACATGATCAACTCACAGCAAACGTGGTCCTAAGGGACTTTTTGAATGGGCATCATGACATCTCAGGGAGAAGTCACCACCAACCTCCCCAGGACAACTTGGCGCAGCAAGTTGAAAGGCTGAGCAACCAAAGTCCCGAACTATGTCACAGTCATTGGACAAAGTCCGTTTGACCGTCCGAGTTAAAAGTCAACATTTTGCCCTTACCTTTCAAAATTACCAAAATACCCCTCGCCTTCGCAGACCCACAACTTTCGCGTCCGACCTCCGATCAACGCATGCCGCCTGTCTGCAGATTCAGCGCCTTGAGACCTACTCAACAGTCTCTTTGGAAAGTCCAAAACGTGTTCTAATAAAAAAGTCGACTTTTGGCCCTTATAACCAGGGGCAAAATCGTCAAATAAACACTGACTCGATTCTTGAACCCAACAGTAGCTGGAAAACCTGGTAATATAAGATTCCAAACAATGTACATCCCTTCGGATTCCCCGAATTCCGAATCGATGTGGGGGAATTTGTGGAACCCAAAATCATTCGAAAATTATGGATCTGCCACGTGGCCCGTAATTCCCAAAAATGACCAAATTGCCCCTGGCAATAACTTTGATCATTTGAAAACATCCACACATTAAATAATCTATTTACCAGTTAAATACGTTATTTAATCGGGTTAGAATCTCCGTAATATTAATATTCTCCCCGAGAGTTAATTGTCGTTATTCTTAATAACGGATAATTAATATTAATATTAAAATACAATAATTGTCATTACTATCATGATGAGCCATCATTACAATTATTAAATAATATATTTAATTAATAATATATTATTTATTAATTAAAAATTCAACCAACCAATCAGAACGCTCCAAGGCTCCCAAAATTTTCCTATAAATAGCGAGGCACATTTCATTTCCAAGGTACGTTGATTCTTTGCTTCGAAGTATATCCTTTTCCTCTCTCAAAGCTAACTTAAGTATCAGAGTGTTCTTGGTCGAACAACCCCCCGGGTAAATCGATCGAGGCGACGATAGCTAATTGTTTGCTGTTTGCAGGAATTGTGAGAACTTTTCGCGGCAAGTTCAATCTTTGATTCAACAAGGGGCAAGGAATATATAGGACAAGTGGTGCTCAAAATTCGTTCCAAGACTCAAAAGATTCCCAAAACATAACATAACTTCCCGACCTTAGTGCAATGATATCATGAATTCATCCCTTCGAACATAAACCAAATTTCATCATGTTGGGCCTCAAATTCATTCTTTGTGTTGGATTTAAAAATATAAAGAACTTAACTCAAACATTACATAATCAAACTTTATTACCTTGATAGAAACTCAATACATTTTTTTCTTTTTTTCTTTTCTTTTTCTTTTTTTTTCCTTTTTTTTCATATTATTTTTTTTCTTTTTCATATATCAAGGTAATAACATGTGTCAAAAATACAACAAAGTTTGAGTAAGTAAATCCATATATATAAAAGTCTTCAAAACATCATCAATTTCTCTTCACATAATCTTTATGTCTTCAACCGAGTCATTTGGAACAAGGGTGAAAGATGTCTATACTAAGCTCAAGTCTTTAGATAATCATGGTGATGAAAGAAAGGCTTAATGTGGGCTCAAATGTGTTAAAACTAAGGGGGTCGCAACTTGTGCGCACAAAATAGGGAACATGGATGTTTGAATTTGTGGTGTTAACCCTAATGCCTTAATCATATCCAAAATCAGAGAGTTTATTGACTTAAAAGTTTTATAAATTACATAGAATATGTTCTAGTACTCTAGAGTTCATTAAAAGCTATGACAAGCAGTTATGAGGCATATGTATATCAATTTAAACAAAGAACTTATGAATCACTCATCAAAGATGTATATAAGGTTCTAAAGCTCACATAAGGTTCCAATGATTCATACTTATCTTAACATGCTCGTTTATGTACCAATTTACATGCATTATCTACAAGTTATAACACTTAATCACAAAGTATTAACAAACGAATTCAAGTTATAGTGATCATCTTTATAGCCATAACATATTCATTTTCGTTCATTCATATCATTGACAAATTAAAGGGAAACTTAATACTCGTAAAAACACTAAGTTAAAACAAAACAAAAACTTTAAGAAAGCATTAAACAAAATTAATTTTTTAAATTTTTTATTTTATTTTATTACACAATTAAAATTGTAAACCACTCCCCCACACTTAAATTCTACATTGTCCTCAATGTAAGAAAATAAGAAGTAATTGAACATAGAATTGAAGTAAGGAAAATGATTTACGAAAATAAAACAAGAAAAACATTAAGTAATAAAGAGAGTGAAGGGTGAAAGATAGCAAATCTGCATTGATGACTCCTTCACATCCCGGGAATACATTGGGTTGCCGCGCAACAAGCGCTTGAAGTTTAACGTCCATCCATCCTAGACAGAGATGCAAGTTAATTAGTCATAGATGCACGTTTGTCAAGAATGCAAGTTAGAGATGCAAATTAGATTAAAGATGCAAGTTAGTTAAACTAAAGATGCAAATTAAATTTGTCATGACAAATAATGTAAATTAAGATATAAACAATATTTACATGTCGGGGGAAGTCAAAGATATATATGGTTCACATAGCTTTAAAGTTTAGATAGAGACTTCTACGTCCGTGCGGCCCAAGTAAATACCTTGGGTTAATTCAACTGTTTGGGCAAGTTCAAAGGTGACCAGGTTAGAAAGAATAAACACAAGAGGTAGTGCTAATTTCAAGACATCTCGAGGCTTAAACTCCATTGATGTCCCTTTCTTAGACCCAAAACCCGTTATGAGTACCGTCTCTTGTCCTAGACATCACCCTCGAAAATTTCTTACTCCAGAGGAATTAAGATAACTCAAGTGTTAACAATCACCGTAGGTGAGAGTTAACAAAAGAGTCTTCGACGATTAAAGATCAAAATCTAAATTTCGAAACACAAGTTATCTACATATAGCCGAGACTAATGCATGAATGCACGAATTATTTACAAGTACGTTTTTATGCACAATTTACAAATATAACATGACAATTTACATATGAACAATTTATACAAGTATGAACAATTTATGAATAAAAAGACAAAGATGTACAAATATATCCACAAATAATATACAACTTAAATAAATACATCCAAAAATAAAATGAACAAGTAATATACAACTTAGGAACTAGTATAAACAAATAAGTATGAATTAACACTAACATGAAGCTAAAACTAAAGAAAGTTGGAAAGTAAATAAATATATATATATAATTTTTTTAAATTAATTTATTTTTTTTCAAAATTTAATAATTACTTAAATGAATTTTTTTTAACGAATTTTATGTTTTTTTAATTACAAAAACAAATAAAAATAAATAAAAGTAAAAATAAGGAAAAGTGAACATGTACCAATGCATTTATGAACAATTAAAAAGAGTGAACATTATGGTACAAGTATGAACAAGAATAATATGACAAGTATAAGAATTATAAACAAACATAAATGAAAGTCAACTATGAACAAGTATGTATAAGTAGAAAATGAACAAGTAAAATAAAAATTGAAGTTTACACAAACACTTATAATATGAACAAGTATATAAAAAAAGTTATGAACATTTATGAACAAGTATAAATTAGAAATTATGAACAAGTAAGAGTATGAACATTATAAACAAATATAATAGGAACAATTATAAGAATCAAAATTATGAACAAACATAAAAATAAAAGTTATGAACTAGTATAAAAATAAATGAACAAGTATAAAAAAAAATATACAAGTAGAATATGAATATGTATAAAGATAAAATGAGCATGTGGAAAGATAAACATTATGAACAAGTACAATATGTACATGTATAAAAATTAAAATAAAAAAATATAAATAAAAAATAATAAGAACAAAAATAAGATGAATAAATTAAATATAGACAAGTATAAGAATTATAAACAAGTATATTAAAGTTATGAACAATTAAAATATGAACCAAAATAAAATAAAATAAATATAAAAAAGTATAATATGTACAATTTATATACATACACCAACATATTAAAAATGATTTTCAATTTCCCTGGCAACGGCGCCAAAAATTGATAAAGCCCAAACTACGCATTAAATTAAACACGTAATTCGGGTGTTATGCAATTTAAACCCTTTTTGTGTAGTTATAGTATTGGTAAATATGGATCGTTCTTAACCGGGGAAATTAGGGAACATTAATAATATGTTAGTTAAAACGAATAATGAATAATCAAAGAATAATGAATTAAATAATTAAATAATTAAATAATTAAATAATTAAATAATAAAGAATAAAACAATTAAATAATTAAACAATTAAATAATAAAGAATTAAAGAATAAATGAATTAAATAATTAATGAATTAATGAATTAATGAAATAAAGAATAAAAAAATAAAACAATAAAAGAATAAAGAATTAAATGGGGGGTTTGAAAAAGATTGTAATTATAAAATAAAGAAAACAAATAAGAACTTAATTCTACTTCTACTTTAACTTTTGTGCAAGTGAACTTTCTTCAAACACATATTTTTACCAACACTCTAACATCATGCTCATATTGAACCAATTACGAAATCCTATCTTAATCATCTCAAATACATGCATACATTTTTCAATATTATAAATGCACCGAACAGCGGTCATAAACACTTATAATACGATTCACCTTACGTTATTGATTTCAATGTGTGTTAAACATTTAAATCTCTTCAATTTTCTACTAAGTGCACCGAATAGCGGTCATAAACACTTAGCGTAGAATTGAAGGTTAAGCACTAAAACATATGAAGTAAAAGAAATTCAAAAAGTAAAACACATGTAGATTTCATTCTTACTTACAAATATTAGAAATAAAATACCAACACATATATTGAATTATAAGTAAAACCAAGACAATAACAAGAATTTAAGTAAAGTGAATAAAGTTACACTTTCGGAACCCAAGAACAGCTTGTGATTCCGAAAGTGGATGGAAACAATGGAATGTTATTCATAAGGAACACCGAACAGCGGCTAGAACCTTATGAAGATGGAGGATAAAACAGAAGAATGCGAACTTAAATTCTAAAATTATTTCGGAAATACTTGGCCTAGGTATTTCTTAAGGAAAATATAAAAATGTGTTTAAGATATCTCAAAGAAAAATCACAAGAACAAAGTAAAGAAGAAATGTAATTAAGAAATAACATAAAAATAACATAAATTGAGAATAAGAATTAAAAGGAAACTAATTAATAAGAAAATCTACAAGAATTTAAAATTCTCCCCAAAAATAAAGAATAAAAAGAAAGAAGATGAAATAAAAGGAGAGAAGAACTAGAGAGAAACTACAAAATAAGAAATAAAATGGGAGAAAATGGGGACCCCTTAACAAGTGAAATGGCCTCCCTATTTATAAAGGGAGGCCTAAAATGTAATGACCCGTCCCGAATATCGGGATTGAATATTAATTAATTATGATTTAGAATGACTAATCGGGGATTAGTTGAGTGAAATCGGAAACGTGCAAAATGACCGTTTTGCCCCTAGCGTGGGCAAAATGTTGACTTTTAGTTCGGGCGGTCAAACGGACTTTGACCGATGACTGTGACGTAGTTCGGGACGTCACGAGTTCATAGACAGGTGGCACGTTCGATTTCGACATTCGTAGA
The DNA here is from genome assembly GCA_032719365.1 of Prinsepia uniflora. Taxonomy (NCBI): domain Eukaryota; kingdom Viridiplantae; phylum Streptophyta; class Magnoliopsida; order Rosales; family Rosaceae; genus Prinsepia; species Prinsepia uniflora. The sequence continues at coordinate 51,400,882 of CM064874.1, read as the reverse complement.
GAAAGTTATGATGTTCGGAAGTTTAGGGGTATTTTGGTAATTTGGCATGTTAGGGGCCAAATGTTGACTTTTTGACCGGGAGGTCCAATGGACGAGGGCCAAGGACCGTTACGTAGGTCTCGTCGATACGAATCCAACAACAGGCGGCATGTCGAAATCAGAGATTCGACGACGAAGTTATGGTCACGGAATCGGGCTCGATTAGCCGAACGAACCGGGATTAAAATAATATTTTAATATGAACAGTACCCGGTGACTGTGCACATCCGGATGAGTGACAAGTATCACCCATCCCTTGTTTCCAGCTCCTTGTTTCCCTCCAAATACCATCATTACAACATCATCATTCCTTCTCCATCATTTCCTTTTATTTTTCTTTACATTTTCTTCCTACGGTAGACAAATTGTGGGGGGGGCTGAACTGGGAGAATTGGCTCCCTTCCTCTGCCGTTCTTGAGAGAAAAATGAGTGATTGAAGGATTGAGATATCAAGGGAAACACGAGGGGTTGTGAGTGTGCTGAATTCTGGGTTTCGAAAATTTGGAAAAATTGGGGGGAAATTCGAATAATGAGATTTGAGCCGTGAGGATTGGAATTGAAGCTTCATTTAGCTTCCTGAGGTTGTGACGAGTGGAACCAGATAAAAAACGAGAAGAATTGGTGCCGTTTTGGCTCTGAACACACTTGGTGACAGAGGAGGAAATTCGAGGTTGAGTCGAGGAATTGGAGGCTTTGATTGACGAAATTGAACTGGGGATTATGTTCCTAAGGATCACACGATGCTTCTGGAAGGGTCAATTGAAGGAAAACGTTGGAGATTGATGAAGTTCCATTATTGCACAGTGTACGGCTATCGAGTTTGAGTCGTGGAGTTTGAGCCATGGATTGATGCAATTGAGTTGGGGAAAGTGTTTATCAGGGTCCATTGAAGCTTCTTGATGAATCAATTTAAGGAAAACGCTTGAAACTGACGACTTTCGAAGATGAACAGTGTTCGGGGTGTTCTTCGAATGTTCATCTTTGATCGTGAGGATTGGGGTAATGTTTCATGTAATTGATGTTACAGAACTCTAATTGAACTTAAACCGAAACTAATTGGATGTTCGATTGTTGAATTTGGTGTCGAATTGGCAGAGAACCAACCGGGTCTGCTCGCGGGTTAAATGACCCGTTTTACAGACAAATGGGTGAGGACGAGGGTACTGTAGCTGGCGCGTGGGTTTCACGCGCAGCCACTCACGGCGGCATGTGGGGGCGCGTCCGGCCTAGTCTCAAGGTGAGGTCAACATGACTTTTGATCCTCTCAGTGTAACGAACATTTTGACGTTGATTTCGAGAAAATCGGATATTGTTTCGTTAATGTTCCACGTATCCGAAGTTTTGTTTTACGTTTAAAATACGTATTTAAATTCCAGAAAAATTGGGGAAAATTATATGAATTATTTTGAGATGTTAGTAACCCTCTATAATGATTTTGGACAGGAGTTGTGATTTCCAGATTTTACGAAAAAACATGCAGCTCGGAAACGGACTGTTTTGGACGGTGTGTGTGAGTGGACTTTGTTTTCTAACCGTGATGCATGCATATATGATTTAAATGCCTTATTATATGATTTTATATGCTTGGGCATGATTTATGTTTCAATCCGGTAATTTCTCGGTTTTATGATTATTATATTATTATTTTTGGGCGATTTCGAGAAATTACGAAATTTGGTAAAAATGATGTTTGGACTTGGTTTATGAGTCCGGGATTGAAATTGATTGAAAATAATGTTTGGACTCGGATTATTGAGTCATGGATTGAAAAATGATGTGGTGGCTCGGGAATGAGTCAATGGTCAATTTCGTGGATTTACGTGAAAATGGCAACAGAGGTTGCAACGCATGGATTTGCGTGATAATGTTATTTTGGGCATGAGAACCCAAGTGAATAGTGATTTTGACTCGGATTTGGAGTCACTTGTGAAATTGTGGAATTAATGATTTATTGGGATTTTATGATTATTTTAATCAGTCTTTCGGGCACGTTTTACGAGGAACGTGCAAATGATGTTTTGGGATAGGCCCGGAGTCTAAATGATTTCTAAAATGATGTTTTGACTTAGTTGGTAAGTCAATGATGATTTCTGGATTATTTTATTGTTTTAAAAGGTGATTTTAAAGAAATACGTGTAAATGGTATTTTGGGCTTTGAGACCCAGTCAGGAATGATCTTGACTTTGTATGAAGACAAGATTTGATTGAAATGTTTTGGGATGTAATTCCCGAGATGGTTTTCATTGTGATTGTGATATTCCCAGACGGTCGGAGCTTGGGGGGATTACCCAGACGACCGGAGCTTGGGGGATGTGATTGTAGGATCATGAGTTGATCCTATGGTAGTCAGCTTCTCGGATGAGACTGAGCCTGGATGTACCACTCGGAGGTGTCTGAACCTGAGGATGTGTTCGCCCAGAGGTGACTGAGCCCGAGGGGGGGGGGGGGGTTGAGCCCAGAGGTGTCTGTTCCCGAGAGAGTGACTGGATATGGGCCTACGCGTAGTGCAGCACTTGTGAGTAGTGCAGTTTGATTGATTGTGCACTTGTAGTAGTGCAGATGTGATTTGTGATATTTTATGCACTTGTGAGTAGTGCGGATTGATTGGATTGATATATTTCTTGTGCACTGGTGATTAGTGCTGATTGATGTTGTTGTGATGACGTACTGGTATTGAGTACGGGTTTTTGGTCTTTGTGGCCAGTGATTATGTTTTCACATGTGTTGGCCTGAGAGCCGGGATTTGATGTTTATAACATGAACTGATTTGGTGAACATGAGTTTTATGGACCATGGGAAAATATGTTTTGATTTTATTGGTCCACTGTTCATACTTGAATGATTTCATACTATTACTCATGTTTTACGATATGCATGCAAGTTTGTGAAAACTGGAGGGTAAGAATGTATTTTGATAAATGTTTTTATAAGAGGTCATTTTTGTCCACTCACACCTTTTCTGTTTTATTGACCCTTCAGGTCGTGGCGCGATGATCGAGGCTATTCGAGAGGTGGAGGTATGAGCAGGCACAGGCAAAAATATCCCTTGTCTGGCAGGTGCTGAAGGGTAGTTTCGGACTTTCAGTTGACTTGTCAGACGGGAGCAGGACCGGGCACAGTTAACTTTGTCCTTCGGGGACGGGTCCTGTCATAAAATATTCAAAATAAAAATACAAAATAAAATAAATGAAATGAAATGATGATCAATGATGGAAAATGATGATTTTGGGCTGGTTTGGTGCCGGAAAATGGCAGAAAAATGCAGAAAATCCGAAAAAGGGGAGCTGTTGAGGAGTTGGTGAGGAGCAGCTGAAATTTTCGGTGGACTGTAGTTCAATGGGAGCAGGTGGGTTGGTGGACTGCTGCTGCAGGCGGAGCAGGCGAGTCAGCGCATGCCTGATGACAGGGGGACGTCCAGTTCGGCCAGGGCGCATCGAACAGATGGCGAGGACTTCGGTGGAGGGCTGCTAGCGCGCGCCTGGGCTGGAGAGATGGAAATTGGGCCGGATTTCGCGCGTGGACTTTGGGCCTGCGACTGGGCTTGTAATTAAAATGTATTTGGGCTGCAGAAATGATTTTTGGGCTGCAAAAATGAAAAAAAGGCTGGATTAATATGGGCTACTGGGCTGAACAAACAAAATGGTTTGGGCAGAGTTAATTTATTAATTTGGGCTTGGATTAATTTATTAATTTGGGCCAACGAGAATAATAATAATTAATATAAAATTTCATCTAAACTCGTCCATAATTTATTCGTTAAAATTCCGATTTGGACGATTCTTTCGCCAAAATGCTCCAAATTACAAACTTTATTTTTTTAAATAGAAATATCACAAAATATATTATTTTATCTAATCATTTATTATTTTAATATTAAAAGTAAAGTATAAAAGGGTATAAAATAATATAAAATAATGCTTATTTGAGGACCTATCACCCTCCTGGTTGTGAGTTACCCCACGGGGGTGACTCCTCTCAGGTAGTGCGCCGTGACTACTTCAGGGTCCACCCAGGTCAACGACCCTCCCTAAATGAGACAATAAGAATAAGGTCGGTAATTACAGCAAAATAGTAGTATAGATACACTGAATCCCCTGATAATCCCTGAAAACAATCCATATATAATCCAGATGGGTCTCATGCCCAAAACATCATAATATGTAATAAGCATCATAAAGTAATGCCCATAATAGTCCTGTCTCAATTATAAAGTGAAATAGTAAAAACACTTATTCATGCAATCATTTAGTAATCAAAAGCCCACTCACACACGGTCCTTGCTGCTCAAACGACCGCCTAAACCTGTCCAAACACATCCAAAAGTCACTAATGGACTCCATAAGTGCAACCTAAAACATTATAACAGTATCAGCCCGGGAAAGCAGCCTGAAAACGCTTCCCGAGGTATTAAACCCAATTTTGACCAACCTAACGATCTCCGATCGACATGAAACCACCACCATTGGATTCGTATAGTTGAAACTTAAAATATGATGTTGGTCCTACTTTAAACACTGTTCACACGCGCCCACACGCGCCTGGTCAACGCAACTACTTCGATGTTCGTCCTAGATGTTCGTCTTAGTCTCATTAACAGTTCTAACTAAACAAAATCACCAGAAACAGGCTAGATCTTATTTTCAACTTCGATGAACAGTGACCTGTGGTTTTCTGCTTCGATATCTCTCTGTTCCGGCCACCGTTTGCCTCGAATGTCACGACCCACCCTCAATCCCCCCGGGATTAAGGGCTAAGTCATGCTCCCGTCTAACTTACGAGTGACACGAAAGCTAAACTGCCGTCCAACCTCCGTGTGACACGTAAGTCGGACAAGGGATTCTTGACTAAACCGCTCAAAACTTCCGGACTTCCTAGAGCGCGCAGACTCTACTTTGGATCGCGTATGTGATGTCTCCGTCTCTCTCGACCAACAGCCTGGAGGGTGTCGAAAACACAAAAGACTGTGAGTGAACATAAATAAAGTATAAGTTGAAAAACAGTTCAATAAAACAATTACATTTATACCCTCCTTTTAAAAACCAATGCATGCATATCAAAAACCACGTCATAAAACCATTATATTTTCAAGTTATTCAAACCATTCAAGAAAACCGAACTCATTGCCTTTTTTCAAATCCCGGGCCTCAGTCCAAAACCATCAAAAGCTGTATCATCCAGGCATAGCCCAAAACATCGGAAAACCATTATCGAAAACCATCATCATCAAGTCTCAGTGAAATCCAAAACACATTTGATATCACATTTCCATCCATCGAACCTATTGGATCTATCCGAGTCTTTAAACTCAATCCAGGCCTCAATATAATCCGAGTCTTTAAACTCAATAGGCCTACGGGGGAAATATCAATATCCGAGTCTTTAACTCCCGAGTCTTTAAACTCAATCCAGGCCTTTAAACCCAATAACCAGATCCAGTAAATCCAATCCAAATCCATTTATCCATTTCCGAATCCGAATCAGCAATCTCATCGGGATCCCGAATCCAAACCCAGAACTCATATCCATATCCATATCCATTTCCAAATCCGAATCCGGAACCATCATTCCGTAAGCTAGCATCTGGAATAACCATTCCGAACCCAAACCCAGGAATCCACTTTCAAGTTCCAAACCGAATCCAGAATCGTCAACCTGGAATCCGATTCCAAAACCCGAAATCACATTTCTCAAAACCACTTTTTGAACTGGGCTTCAAGCCCGAAATCATTTTCCAAAAACCATTTTAAATCTTTGAAATCAAATCGTATTTCAAATCCCAAAGTCAAATCATCAAAACCATAGTCAAATCAAAACATCGATTGAAATCTCGTAAAACACGCAATTCCGTAAATATCTCGAAAACCGTGTAAAACCGTAAACCATCAAGATCATAATCAAAATCATAGAATCACATATAGAAAACATATAAAAACATATATGCATGCATCATAATTTAGAAAGCAAAGTCCACTCACAGACGATTTCGTCGCCGCCTCGATACGCTTGCACTTATGCTTCCCCAGCTAATCCACTATCACCGGCTTTCCCAAACTTGTCCAAATCCCATATAAGGTCACTAACTATTTACTAAAACTTATACCTAAGCCCCGTAATTTTTTCGAATTTTTAACTATTTTTAACCGAACCCTAAAACCTTCGGACATCCCGAAACATATCGAGATGATGTCTGATTGACTCGAAACCAGTGCCAAAATGTTCGTTACATCGAATACTTTAAAAGTCGTGTTGGAAGATTTCCCAAACTACCTTTCACACGCCCCTATGCGCGTCTGGAACTTCCTGCGTGTGAAACCCACACTCGTGAACAATGTCACCATCAACTTCTAGTCGACCCGATCCAGACCGGGTCAGACCGATCTATGCAACTCGAACCGGCGTGGCCGGTTTTCATCCAATTCTCACCCATTTTTAGTCCCGATTAATCCATTAGGTTCGTCCATCCCTTTCCTATACATTTACACAATCAAAACAAGGACTTGGGTTCTGTTTGTTACCTTCCAAATCGAGAAACACAAACTAACTTCTCTCTATTCTGTTCTTGCTTCTCCGGCCACCATTGGCTATGGTTTCATGTTTTAGGAACTCACCTGAACTTCCAAATCATCACTCAATTAATCAAACTGATTGACAACCATTAGTTAAAGGATTGCCATGTTCGAATTGAAAGTTACCTATCACGGTTTTCACGTCCACCGACCACGGCAGGTCTCAATTTCCAGCTCCCTAGCTTCCTAGCCACCTCAGAAACACGCCCTAATTAATCAATTCAATCCTTAGGCCTTTAATCCAATCTTCAAGTTCAACCATAAAACAGAGGACTTCCTCGGGTTTTCTCTATTTCAACCGCCGTCCTTCGTCGTCGTGCCTCGCCGTGGTCACCAGGCGTCTCAACAAAGTTTCCTTTCCAGTTTTCCTTTACACCCTAACACCATCTGATCAGGTTTGGGAAGGTTGGGATTCCATGATCAGCTCTATCCCTGTTTTTCTATGTTTTTCATTCCAATATCGTGCATAAAATCAATTATGTTTTTAAAACGTGTGCGAGAGACGTTGAGGGCTTCTACCACCATCCAGAAGGGGCAAGGTGTCCTAAATCCTGTGGCCACATACCCTGATGCAGCCAAGTGTCCTCTGACCACTGGGCACAAATCCCCATACAAGTCAAATGACCATTTTACCCTTATTCCACAAATTACCATTTTGCCCTTCATTTATCTAGACCCGTAACTAAACCGTCTGACGTCCGATGACGGCGTGCCGCCTGTCATTGTACTCAGGTCATCGAGACCTTCCTAACGGTTCTCGAATTGCGTGAAAAGTAGTTGTCGTATAAAAAGTCAACAAAATGCCCCTTATTAACCAAAATTACCAAATTACCCTCGACATTCCGAACGTCAAAACTTCCTCCTCGGATGTCGGAATCAGACGTGCCACCTGTCTATGAACTCGTGACATCCCGAACTATGTCACGGTCATCAGTCAAAGTCCATTTGACCGTCCAAACAAAAAGTTAACTATTTTCCCAAATCCAAGGGCAAAATCGTCATTCCGCACTGTCCATTCCGAAATTATCCAACTAATCACCAATTATCTTCACTAATCTGTCATTAACCACTAATCTAATCTCGGTTTACGGGACGGGTCATTACATCAAAACTTAGCCCACCTTGCTCGTCTTAGTCCCTAGATCATAATAGGATCCATAACATCGATTAACATACGTTGGAAACACGACTTCCATTTTTAGTCCAAAACACGGTTTCGGGTTAACGGTATTTCTCACCTCCCGTCGTGGCTCCGTCGTAGCTCAGCCTTACTGTGACGTCGCCTGCTCTTCCTAGTCACTCTCTCAGTCGATCTCCCTCAATTGGTCACGGTGGACAGTCAAGTGGGGTGTTCTGGTATGGTGGTAAGAAATTATGTGTGTGTGTGTGTGTGTGTGTGTGTGTGTGTGTGTGTGTGTGTGTGTGTGTGTGTGTGTGTGTGTGTGTGTGTGTGTGTGTGTGTGTGTGTGTGTGTGTGTGTGTGTGTGTGTGTGTGTGTGTGTGTGTGTGTGTGTGTGTGTGTGTGTGTGTGTGTGTGTGTGTGTGTGTGTGTGTGTGTGTGTGTGTGTGTGTGTGTATGTGTGTTCGGTTTAGGTAACAGCGGAATAGGAGGGAAGAGGGAGATTAGTAAAGTTTAAATAGGCCAATCAGATCTAGCCATGTGAAACCCTAGCTGTGGGATGAGTGACACTTGTCACTCATCCAAGTGTCCATAATTAATCTCCCACCAATCAGACATTAATTAATTAACACAATTCCCAAGACGTAAAATTTATCCATTTTCGATCCCGTGATCATAACTTCTCCGTACGAAGTCTGATTTCGACATGCCACCTGTGTAACGACCCAGACGTTCAAAAAAAAAAAGGAAATTTGGAAAATTTGAAGGAAAGGAAGATTTTGCCCTTAGGTAATGGGCGAACGGTTGACTTTTTGCTCAAGTGGTTAATCGAATGTTGATCGATGACTGTGACATAGTTCGGGATGTCACGAGTCCATAGACAGGTGGCACGTCCAATTCCGACAATCAGGGAAGAAGTTATGACGTTCGGAAGTTCAAGGGCATTTTTCGTAATTAGGATAAAAAGGAGAATTTGTTGACTTTTCAAACGACATGTACTTTGCACGTAAGCAGAGGACCGTTGGGTAGGTCTCGAGACGCTGAATCCGTAGATAGGCAGTACACGTCAATCGGAGTTCAGATGACCAAGTTACGGGTCTAGAAGCGTGAAGGGCATTTTGGTAAATGGTCAAAGTAAGGGCAAAATTGTAATTTTTCCAAAGGGCACGGTTTGGAACAGTGGAGGATGGGTTGAAACAGCCATGAATTGAGTGGAAGGAATTGTTTAACAAACCAAGTGACAATTGTCACTAACAGAGCTTGGATTAGTGGCCCTGAGGACTGAGTGGGAAGCAGGCGTGCTTAGGTCTGTGAAGAACATAGCACGAGGGGAATAGTTTTATTCAGCTCAGTGTTTTGAGCAAAGCACCGTTGCATTTGTTTCATTAATTGAAGTGGCTTGATAAGATCCTGGGGAGGATTGAGTGAGAGAACAGAGGCAGAGAGAGGGGGAGAGCACATCAATTCTGTTCAGTGTGTGGGTTGTGTGAGATCAAGTGGTGATGAATCTTGTTTATGACTTTGGTGAGAAAAACAGAGGAACGGAGGGATCGTGAAACCCCCAATCCTCTCAAACTTGATCAAATGGCGGTAGAGTGTGAATGAGAAAGGGGACTTGGACTGTACAGGGTGTGACGGTGCTGACACGTTGAGCAGTCTTGGACGGTGGTTGAGGACTGAGGAAAATAACAGAGAAGAGCCGTGATCTCTGTTCTTGAAATTCAAAGTTGGACTTCTAGTTCAGGCCACTGAGGATGGCTCTTATCGACTAGATGGTGATCAAGAGGGTGAGAAGTGTCAGAATAACGTGGAATGGTGGTTCGCCGTGGACGATGACGGTGAAACCGAGAGGTAAGGCCCTGTGATTCAAAAATAGAAATCTTGTAATTGTTGGTTATTGATCAACTTGATTAATCTAGTGGTGATCTGGAAGTTCAGGAGTTCGTGGGATGTGAAACAACGGCCAACGGTGGCTGGAATCTCGAGGACACAGAGGAGGAAATTTCGGAGTTTAAACTTCGATTGGAAAGGTAGCTTACAGCCCAGAATGTTATGTTTTAATTAGCAAGATCGATCATAGATGTTAGGACCAAGCAAATGGAACTAAAAGAAGGAAAAACTGGATGAAGTTGAATGAAAAACCGTGAACGCCGGTTTAGCCTAGACCGGACTGGTTCGAACCAGGTGAACCAGGTTCACCATAGGTAGGGGATGACACTGTGCTGAGCGTGAGGCCCACGAGCAGCCCCTTTGGGCGGCGCGTGTGGACGCGTGGCACACATTTTGAGGAAAGTTCCAACACGACTTTTAAAGTATTTGATGTAACGAACATTTTAGTGTTGGTTTCGAGTTAATCGGACACCGTTTCGATATTATTTCGAGAGTCCGAAGGTTTATGTTCCGTTTTAATTAATATTTAATTCCCGAAAAATTATGGCGAATTAGTATGATGTAATTTGAGACCTTAGTGACCCTGAAAAATGATTTTCAACAGGATTCGAGATTCCTGGAAAATGTCGGAAATTACGGGAAAGCGTATAGCGCGAAAACGAGCATTATGGACGGTGTGTGAGTGGACTTTGGTTTTATAAATCTTATGCATGCATAACTGTTTTATATGGATTATGATTGTGATTATATGATGTTGATTTGGATATTGGTGAATTATATGATTTCACGTATTGCGAGGCGATTTACGTGCTTGCACGTAAATCGAGGTTTTTTCCTATTTACACTAATTTTTCCATACTTATGGTTTTGAATATGATTTCATGAAATGGTTTTAAAATTGGAAAGATAAACTCGGGCATGAGGCCCAATTGTTTTGGAAACCTCGGACTTGGAGTCCAATTGAGTTACGTAATCGGGCTGGGGGCCCAATTGCTTTATGAAATCGGGCCAGGGGCCCAGTTATTTACTAAATCGGGTCATGGGCCCAGTTGGTTATAAATGTGATTTAGGGCCGGGGACCCTAAATGGATTTGAATAAATGGTTTTGGATTTGAAAATCAGATGTTTGGACATGTAATGGTTTTATGGAAATTCCGGGCAGGGCCCTTGAGATGTTTTGAAATGATTGATAAACTGTTTTCCATAAACCATCTTGATACCAGGATATGTGATGGTCTCCTCCAGGTGTCTGGGACACTGGGGAAGTCACGGTGCATTGCCTGCGAGGGGTCATTATACGGAGCTACTGGAACGTATGATGACTCAGGAGCAGGAATGCTATGATTGAACGTCTGGGATGTCAAACATCTGGGATGTGAGAGATATTGACCCGGTGAGATCCCGGGTAGCACGCGTTGCTTATACCGTGAGATATGACGTATGGGACGTCGAGCGTCTGGGATGCCCAGGATGGTTTAAACAGGTTTTTCTTAAATGTTATTTATGGTTATGGTTTGGGCGATGGCCCACTTGGAATTGGAATTTGGTTTTACGGTTTTGGGCTTAGTTCCCGAATTTGGTTTTGAGTTATGGTTTCTGGGCTAAGGTCCTATTGGCTGGTTGAGTAAATGTTTTGATTACTGGTTTTCGAATGCATGCATTGGTTTTACGTGGAGGGTAGAAACACTTTCTGTAAATGTTTTATAAACTGAATTATTTTTGTCCACTCACACCTTTTGTGTTTTTATTGACCCTCCAAGTCGTGGCGCGTTGATCCAGGCTGATAGAGAGGCGGAGGTATGAGTGAGTACGTGCGTGGCTATCCCTGGTTTGGCAATTACTGAGGGTAATTGGGAACTTCAGTCGACTTGCTAGACGGGAGCAGGACTGGGCACGATTATCAATGTCCCTTCGGGGGCAGTCCTGTCAATTTGGTATCAGAGCACTAGGTTGCTGATTCTGTTGCCACATCATGCCTCCAGAGCGTAAGCCTCGTGCACGACCTGGTAGTGAGTCGGGTAGACGAGGGCGTATGAGACCTCGTGATAGATCTCGGATGAGATTGACCATGGATTGAGGGTCAGATATCATGTAGAATACACTGTGAACTACTGTTTGTTAGACGTAGAATTGTGTGGGGTAGCAGTGACGAATGAGCCTAATGGCTAGAAGGGTTGCATAATCGAGCAAGTTACACTCGTGATGGGATTATTCACAGTGGATTCCTTAAGTGGAATGTGTGTTTAAAGTGTCTAAAATGTGATGGGATACTTCTTAGGCCTTATCGGTCGTATAAGATATGGTTGAGCATTAGTATTTGCTCGGCGACTGGGTATGTCAGTGATGATATGATTGATTGGTATGAGACTGGACTCGAGAGGAGTCGAGATGTGGATGTAGGGCTCAAAATGAGTCCGGATATGGGTTAGAAACGTGAGATGAGCCATGGTAAGGTATCAAGGCTCGAGAGGAGCCAGAAAGGCCGATTGAGGAACGTTTGGCACTTAGGATGCCAAGGACTAGTATGTGGTCAGGTATTGAGGAGTTAGGAAATTATGGCTTGGTTTTGTTTTGTACTTGTGGGACGTGTCAGTGTCCTTAGTGCCTGAGGTTTGGGCGAGATCTGAGGGATACAAGGATTTGGACTTAGGAGATAGTCCAGTTCAGTGGGACGCAAGTCGGGTCCACTGGGAGGTAAAGTAGCAAGGGTAATTATATAGTAATAGTTATAATTGTGAGTTGTCTTGTCACGTCATAAGGAAATGGCGATGTAGATTGATGGATATAAGTGAGATGGCACTATTGGGGGTGTGTTAGAGTGAGGATTGGCTCCGGTATTGACTGTTGATATGACAGGTAAGGGAAGAGTTAGTGGGGCCCGTGATGGACCATAGGAGCGTGGTCAGTTGGGGCCACATGCCCGGGGATTTGTAATTCTTTCGTAGGAAGCCCGAGTAACCCTGGAGTGATGACTTGGATACCTACTACTTGTGGTCATGATCTAAGTTTAACCCGGACGTATGTATTGGGTAGGTCCCGGGCTATCCACTCTTCCATGTCTTGAGATTGGCTATTGTCGGGTATGGTGTTATTTGTGATTGGTTATGGTATGGAAGTTGTTGAACCAACTCGAGTTACCGATGTGGTACTTTGATAATAGTTATGTGGTAACCTTGGTAATTATATATGGTAAAATTGGTGAGATATAAGGGGGTAGACCTGTCGATGTGAGGTTACCCAGGATAGCTGGCTTTATTCGCCTTGTGACGGACTTAGATTAGATGATTTGGATGTCATCCTTGGATTGGATTGGTTGATGACCCATGAGACCCCTATCGAGTATGATGATTAGAGAGTGACATGTGGAGTCTAGGATTCCAGAGGTTATGTTTCAGGGAGACTCGAGGGTGTTACCCTATAAGATGATTGTGATCCCCACAACCAATAGATGGTTGGGGTATGAGGTATTCAAGTTTACTGGTCACATGTGTGGGTATATGTGCCTAATGTATGAGAAGCCTAGTGAGGGCTGAGGATGCCTAGATTTCTCAACCTATTCCTGAGATTTTACCAGAATGAGAAATTGAGTCTACAATGATTTGAGTTTACATGTGGATTATGGACAACTTGATAAGTAACGGTATGAGATAAGTATCCTGTATCACGAGTTAAGGAATTGTGGTTTCGTGGGAAGGTGGTGGGTAGTGACCTTATTAAGAGAGGCCAACATGGTGATGATTGCCGGTTTTGAGTAAAAGAGAGAAAAATATGATGTTCGGATTTGATATGGCTAAGGTTAGTTGACGGTGGTGCCCTTGGATAGCCATTGGACTAGTTATAGTTGGGAGATGAGGAGTCAGGTAGTCTGACCACATTTAGACGATGTATGGTACCATGATCGATGATTGGTTGGAGTACTTACATGTACCGAGGGGCGTGTAATGTACTGAATAGATGTATTGAATGCCCTCAGAGAAGGAGATAGTTGAATAAGTGTTAGTTTTGGTCGAACGAATAACGGTCGGGATTAGCGTGAATCCTAGGAAAAACAAACGTATTGGTCAATGGAGATAAGACTGAGTTAGGATGGTTACAAGTGGAGAGACGGTGACTTATGTTCGATCTCTCACTTTGAGTTTGGGATTCAGTGAGTCGGGTGTGGATGCTAGTTAATGCTAGTTAAACCCTCAGAAGTTGACCTTCCTTGTATGAGTTAAGATCGACCCACGGGGTTGAGAATGCAGAGGTCATATACCTTTGGAAAGGAATGTACGAGTACGACGTCAACCATCAGGATTAGTAAGAATGGATAAAAAGAAAGGCTTAATACGTGATAAGATGATGGTCGGAATAAATTGGGATTACGACCGCTTTGGTGGATCAGGTAGTATTGGGGAAAAGATTGTGATGTTTGATAACTTGAGGATAGGTGAAATCCTGTTAGTTATGGAACTCCATAGGATTGGAGTAGCATATGATTCTGATGACTTGGATGGTTGACGTCCAACTACAGGACCATACTTGGTGTATGGTGGAGTCGAGGTTAAGAGAAGGGTGTGATTTGCGATATAGTACAAATGAGATTGTACTGAGCGCTTATTGGCAATAGGAAGGAATTAGGAGGAAAGATTGAAATCATTATACATAGTGACCCCAAGAAAGGGGATATGGTGTATTTGATCTAGTGAGGGGAATGATTTTCCGAGCTATTGAACCTTATGAGTTTATTGGCATGGTGGCCTGAGGACACATGTGCGGTTTTAGCCATGGGATCATGTCACGAGTGGATGATATGCAAACGAGAAGAGATGACAGATTTTGTGTTTCCTAGGTTGTCTGGACTCGAACGTGAGCTAGTCTACGTATTTCGAGTAAGTATATGGTATGACTGCCCATGGGGCAGGGGTTTACAGGAGGATTGGTGCTGGTGGTATGATTCTATAAGTTGGGTATGGCTTATACGAGTTTGTGAGTGTTTATGTTCGGGAGTATCGTAGATATGTATCCTCGGGAAAATTTTATGGCTCCCACTAATTGGAATTATGAGGAAAAAAATCTTTAAGGGGGGTAGATTGTAACGACACGGACGTTCAAAAAAAGGGAAATTTAGAAAATTTGAAAGAAATGACGATTTTGCCTATAGGTAATGGGCGAACGATTGACTTTTTGCTCGGGTGGTCAACCGGACGTTAACCGATGACAATGACGTAGTTCAGGACATCACAAGTCCATATACAGGTGGCACGTCCAATTCCGACGATTAGGGAAGAAGTTATGACGTTCGGAAGTTCAAGGGCATTTTCGTAATTAGTATGAAAAAGGGGAATTTGTTGACATTTCAAACGACATGGACTTTGCACTTAATCCGAGGACCATTGGGTAGGTCTCGAGATGCTGAATCCGTAGACAGGCGGCACTCGTCAATCGGAGTTCGGATGACCAAGTTACTGGTCTAGAAGCGTGAAGGGCATTTTGGTAAATGGTCAAAGTAAGGGGAAAATGGTAATTTTTTCCAAAGGGCACGGTTTGGAATAGTGGAGGATGCGTTGAAACATTCGTGAATTGAGTGGAAGGAATTGTTTAACAAACCAAGTGATAATTGTCACTAACAGAGCTTGGATTAGTGGCCTTGAGGACTGAGTGGGAAACAGGCGTGCTTGGGTCTTTGAAGAACATAGCACGGGGAGGAATAGTTTTATTCAGCTCAATGTTTTGAGCAGAGCACCGTTGCATTTGTTTCATTAATTGAAGTGGCTTGATCAGTTCCTGGGGAGGATTGAGTGAGAGAACAGAGGCAGAGAGAGAGGGAGAGCACATCAATTCTGTTCAGTGTGTGGGTCGTGTGAGATCAAGTGGTGATGAATCTTGTTTGTGACTTCGGTGAGAAAAACAGAGGAACAGAGGGATCGTGAAACCCCCAATCCTCTCAAACTTAATCAAATGGCGGTAGAGTGTGAATGAGAAAGGGGACTTG
The DNA here is from genome assembly GCA_032719365.1 of Prinsepia uniflora. Classification (NCBI taxonomy): domain Eukaryota; kingdom Viridiplantae; phylum Streptophyta; class Magnoliopsida; order Rosales; family Rosaceae; genus Prinsepia; species Prinsepia uniflora. The sequence continues at coordinate 51,385,293 of CM064874.1, read as the reverse complement.
GACTGTATAGAGTGTGACGGTGCTGACACGTTGCGCCGTCGTGGACGGTGGTTGAGGACTGGGGAAAATAACAGAGAAGAGTCGCGGTCTCTGTTCTTGAAATTCGAAGTTGGACATCTAGTTCTGGCCACTGAGGATTGTAATGACCCGTCCCGAGTTTCGGGATTGAATATTAATTAATTATAGTATAGAATGACTAATCTGGGATTAGTGGAGTGAAATCGGACGAATTGTGCAAAATGACCGTTTTGCCCATGACGTGGGAAAAATGTTGACTTTTAGTTCGGGTGGTCAAATGGGCTTTGACCGATGATTGTTACGTAGTTCGGGACGTCACGGTTCATAGACGGGTGGCACGTTCGATTCCGACGTTCGAGGAAAAAGTTATGACGTTCGGAAGTTGAGGGGTATTTTGGTAATTTGGCATATTAGGGGCCAAATGTTGACTTTTTGACCGGGAGGTCCGATGGACAAAGGCCAATGACCGTTACGTAGGTCTCGTTGATACAAATCCAACGCCAGGCGGCACGTCGAAAACGGAGTTCGGGTGACCAAGTTACGGGTCACGGATGTTTAGGGGAAAAATGGTAATTTGTCGAACGAAGGGCAAAATGGTCTTTTCACCATGATCAGACAATAACACCTGTCCTTTGTCATCTTTCTTGCCCCAGATAACATGGAATCGTGTATTAGGGAAAACATAATTATACCACTTTAGACACTAATTCCCTAAATTATGGGTTGTCTTAATGATTATCGATTAGCAGCTAATTAACCTTTGTCTCAGCTTCATTGTACAATTGGGAGACTGAGGAAGCCGAATTGAGAGAGAAACTCGAGTGACAGTGAGGCCCCTGGGCTAATTTTGAATCGAAAAATCTTGAAAATTGGGGGGACTTTCGAATTCAAGATTGTGAGCTGTGAGGATCACAATTGAGGATTCAATTCGACTTCTGGGAACAAAACGAACATCTCTGCAACAAAAACGAGGAGAAATCGTGTCGAATTGGGGAAGAACAGAAGCTCCCATGGCAGCTTAAAATCGAGCTTGAGTTCATCGAGTTAGAGGTATGATTGTATGAAATTGATCTTGTAGAAATGTTCCTTACACCCTCACGATACTCACTGTGTGAATTAATTTGAAAATCAGGGTTGAAATCAGTGAACTCGAATTGAAAACCCGTCGAGGATCGATCGTGAGTCATGAGGATTTAGACCCTAATTTCTGTAATTCATTTTACAGAACTTAAATGGAGATGGATTACAAGGGATCAGTTGAAAGATTGGATTGAATTGATGTCGAATTGGGTGAGTTTGAACCGGGTTCTATCGCGGGTTTTTCAACCCGTTTATCAGACATAAGGGTGAAGAAGGAGCATTGTAGCGTTACTGTGCTACGTGCGTGGCTTTCACGCGCAGCCGCTTGCGGCGGCGCGTGAGTGGGAATCCCGAGGTACGTTCTACATGACTTTTGTCCCCTTTAGAGTAACGAACATTTTGACACTGGTTTCGAGGAAATCGGGTATCGTTTCGTTGATGTTCCGCGTATCCGAAGTTTTGGTTTACGTTAAAAATACGTATTTAAATTCCAAAAAAATTGGGGAAAATTATGTGAAGAATTTTGAGATGTTAGTAACCCTCTACAATGATTTTGGACAGGAGTTGTGATTTCCAGAATTGACGGAAAAACGTGTAGCTCGAAAACGGACCGTTTTGGACGGTGTGTGTGAGTGGACTTTGTTTTCTAACCGTGATGCATGCATATATGATTTTAAATGCTTTATTATATGATTTGATATGCTTTGGCATGATTTATGTTTCAATCCGGTGATTTCTCGGTTTTATGATTATTATATTATATTTTGGCACGATTTTCGAGAAATGATGAAATTGATGTTTTTGGGCTAGGCCCGGATTGAAAATGATGTTTTGACTCGGGTTACGAGTCAGGAAATTGAAAATGATATTTGGACTCGGATTATGAGTCAGTGATTGAATTTATGGATTTACGTGATCGTGACAACTTGGGTTTACGGTTGCACGGATTTGCGTGAAAATGAGATTTTGGGCTTGAGACCCAATGAAATTGTGATTTTGGTTGGGTTCGTATTTCCATGTGATATTATGATGATTTGCGGATTGATAAAGTAAATCGGGACTTGGGGCTGAGACCCTATATTGGAAATGATTTTGATTTAAATGCAATTGTTTTTCACTGGTTTTTGTGATGGTCATATGTTGCGGATAATTAGGGCTTTCGGGTGGAAATATGTTTTTCCCCGGAGTGCACCCTCGAGATAACGCTCGCCTTCGGGATGGAAGTGTTTACCCCGAAGAGGTCACGTAGCACGATCTTTGTCGAGCAGCCGAGGGAGGCTTGACTCAGATCAGATGTGCTGGATTATATGGATCGGTAAGTGATGTGTTCACGAGATCCGGATCGTGAGCTGGTGAGGTTTTCACAGCGACGGATTGCTGACTGGTGATGTGTTCATAGCAGCGGATGCTCGGATTTTGAGCGGTCCTTGAGCCTATTGATTTGCACGCGTTGCAGGGATAAATGTGACTCTAAGCAACAGGATATGGAAATAAGTCCCGTGGTTTTATGGAAAATGATTTTGAGGAAACCGTGGTTTTAAATATAAATTGATTTAATGAAAATGAGTTTTAAGGAAAATATGTGGACATGGAATTTAGAAACATGATATTTGTGATTACGTACCGGTTTTGAGTACGGGTTTTTGGTCTTTGTGGCCAGGTGATGGTGTTCACATGTTTTGGCCTGAGAGCCGGGATTTGATGTTTTATAACTTGAACTGACTTGGTGAACATGATTTTTACGGACCATGGGAACATATGTTTTGATTTTATCGGTCCACTGTTTATACTGGAATGATTTCATACTATCACTCATGTTTTATGATATGCATGCACGTTTGTGAAAACTGGAGGGTAAGAATGTATTTTGGCAAATGTTTTTATACGAGGTCATTTTTGTCCACTCACACCTTTTCTGTTTTATTGACCCTTCAGGTCGTGGCGCGATGATCGAGGCTATTCGAGAGGTGGAGGTATGAGTGGACACAGGCGCAAATATCCCTTGTCTGGCAGGTGCTGAAGGGTAGTTTCGGATTTTCAGTTGACTTGTCAGACGGGAGCAGGATCGGGCACGGTTATCTATGTCCTTCGGGGACGGGTCCTGTCAAATTGGTATCAGAGCACTAGGTTGCTGATGCTGTTGCCACGCCATACCTCCGAAACGTGAGCCTCGTGCGCGACCTAGTAGTGAGATGGGTATATTAGGGTATTTGAGACCTTTTGATTGATCTCGAAATGTAATTGACCTTGGTTTGAGGGTCAGATGTTAATTAGTGTAATTGCGACTTACTAATTGTCGAATCAGTATTTTTATGGGTCCCAGGATTGAATGAACCCAGAGGCTAGAAGGGCAGCACAATTGGGTAGGTTGGACCCATGATGAGATTATTCTCAGTAAATTCCTTGAGCGGAATGTGAGTTCCAACGTCTAGAGTGTGTTGGGGTATTCTTAAGCTTTGTAAGTGGTATAAGATATGCTTCACCGACGGTAATTTTCTAGGTGACCGAGTATGCCATGGATGGCAAGATTTCGGTTAGGACTCGAGATGAGTCATGGTAATATTTTAGGACTCAGGAGCAGTCGGGTTTTGAGGAACCCTAGGTAGTGATCGTGGAGCCCTAAGGTAGGGTGTATGGTTCGGAAATGTGTGTTGGCGAGTGGTTTGACTTTTAATGACTTTTCGAAGTCGAGACCTACTGACGGTTGTGTCAGGTCTAGTCATGTCAACTTTAGTAGTGAACTGCAATCCACAATCGGGGTTGTACTTATCGGTTATGCCTAGTTGGTTGTCGTGCTACTTAGTTGTGACAGATTGTTGGTGCAACTATGGTCATGGGCGACCTAGTAGACGACATTGGTTGAGTAGAGTTACGATTGGTTGGAGATATGTTGGACAGGTTACCCGGGGTCAGTACTTGTCGATGGAATCACAGAGTGGGGATACAGAGTAGTGTACGGGTACTTGATTCCATTGGAAGTGAAGTCTCGATAGCGGTGTCTGGTGGTTAGGTCTGCACAAGTCTGTGGCAGGCACTACTACCAAGAGTAGTTGTGGAGAATCGGGGGACGTTCAGGGGACGTTTCCTTTTCTCATATGAGTTATCAGGGTGACTGTACCTAGAGTTGTTGGGTACGAGGGAGGCAGAGTTTCTCCTATTCGAGCAGAGGTACGGAGTCGTCGCTTGTTATAAGCGGAGATCCAGGGTCATCAGTTTTGCACACGGTGTGCTCATACTGATGCTGTTGTTTGTGTGCTGGTGTTGGTGCCGGTGTCTGTGCTGACGATGAGTCACGACTCGAGTTGTGACTTCGTCGAGTTGGGTATGTGTTAGTTGTAATGACCCGAACCGAGAATAATAATATGTTAATGTAAAAAGACTATTTTGCCCCTGAAGGGGGGGAAACTTTGACTTTTGGCCCGGGCAACAATTTGGACTTTGACCCATGACTATGACGTAGGTCGGGACGTCACGAATCCGTAGACAGGCGGCACGCCGAAATCGGAGTTCGTATGAAGAAGTTATGGTCAAGGAAGTGTTTTAGCGGAATTTACGAACCGAGAACAACGGAATAAAATATTAATTTATTACGGGAATCCGTGCCAACCTAATATTTAAATCAAACCGATGGATTGGTGACAAGTGTCACCCATCCAAGCCTACACTATTCCCATAAAGCAACTAATACTATTTAATCTATTTTTTATATTATTTATTTTCCCTCCATTTGATTGCAGCCATTGGATTTCTGGCCAGATTGAATCTTGGCCCTTCATCCTCATCTGCTCCCTTGTTCATGCACGATCTGTCTCTGCCTTTTCTTACAAACACACATACAGCCCCCCACAAACCCGTGCATTTCATCCATTTTCTCTCCATCCAAACACACGAACCAGCCATCCTCTTCGCACCAAACGACCACCCACAGCACCACCATCATCTGGTCTTCACAACCCGTGCAACCACCAGCCACCACCAGCCCATTTTCCCGTCCGAAATCCCGTCCAAAAACTCAGACCCGAAACACGACGGAAACGGGTCCAAGAAGCAAACCTCGACAACCACACCATCTCGACGCAGGGGAAGCTCCAGTCTACACCGTGAGGACCCCAGGAGCTTAACTGGACGACGGCACGGCCTGCGGCGGCGACACGGCGGCGGTAAGGTCGAAAACCCGAAAACCCGTTTTACTCCCCTGTTTCGGACCAACCTGTTTTAGTGCTAGGAACTCAGTTGTTTGGTGTTAGACATGTTCTAGGGTGAGAGACGAGTCGACCACGACTGGTTTGGACGACGGAGACGGCGTGGATCACCGGAGAAGGCGATCGGACTTTGGCCGTGAGTTTCAGAGGAGAACTGGTGAGTTTTCTCCCATTTTCTTTCCATTTTGAGGTTGTAGAACCATAGAACAGACCTAGACGACCCTATAAGGATGAACCCCGTCGAAAATGGTGGCCGGAATCGTACGGTTGAATCAGGTCAAGCCGTGGGTCGACGGCGACCCGGTTCCAGTCAAACGGGTCTGACCCGATACTGTAGCATGATGACGTCATCATGCTGACGTCACTTCTGACGTCATGATGATGTCATCTTGTCAGATATTGTCAGACCAGGGACCAATCAGAACATGCCACGTGTCACCTGACAAGTGTCAGTGATGACGTCATGCTGACGTCAGCAGTATTGTAGCAGCGTTGACCCACGCGTTGACCAGGCGCGTGGGGGGGCGTGTGAACAGTGATTTTGGTGGGGCTGGTACCATTTTCAAGGTTTCAACGATACGGATCCAATGGAGGTGGTTTCGTGTCGATCGGAGATCGTTATGTTAGTCAAAATGGGGTTTGAAGCACCGGGAATAGTGCCCGGGATGCGTTTTTGAGGCGGATCTGTTCTAGGGTCTTGGTATTGATATTATAGGGTCTTTAAGTAACCCTCAGGAATAATAATACAGGTTTATAGAGATCGTTGAGCAGCAAGGACCGAGTGTGAGTGGGCTGTTTGATTTATAAAAGGCTTGCACGCATAAACTGTTTTACTATGAGACCCACTGATGAGTCTTATAAACTGCTTATATATGTTATTACTATGTTTTGGGCATGAGACCCGTCTGGATTATATGTGGATTTTGTTTGGGATGTCCGGGGGACATAGGGTAAACTATACTGTTATTGTACTGTACTTTCCTACCTGTGTATATTGTCTCCTCCAGGGAGGGTCGTTGGCCTGGGTGGACCCTGGAGTAGTCACGGGGCTCTGACTGAGTGGAGTTGACCCCCGTTGGGCTGCTTACTCTCAGGAAGGCATGTTCATATACCTCGGGCAGTGACCGGGATACCGGGAGCTGATGTACCTAGAGAGTCTCGGGTGTGAGACCCTGAGTGGCAACGCGTAGCCTTAGAACCGTGACATCTTTTGGGTTGGGTTTTACAGTGCACTGATATGTTAGTTTCACCTTACGATTATTGTGGTTCATTTGTTATGATTTCATTATAATATTATGTTTTCACTGCATGCAAGATTTGGAAAACGGAGGGGTAAAACCTTATGATTATTTTATTATTAAATTGATTTCTAAACTGTTATTTTTGGCCCACTCACCCTTGTTTTACTGACCCCTCCAGACCCTGACACGGCAATAGAGGAGGAGGATCCGGAGGAGGAGGCAGAGGTTTAGTTTGCCTAGCTGTGCACCTGTACACCCACTTGTGGGTAGGTTGAGCACCGAATAAATGTACTCTGACTAGTGTGCTCACATGTTGTATTTTACTTTCCCTTGTCTGACAGTATCACTTTAAACACTGTGTTTGTACGTTATCTATCTATGTGAGTCTTCGGTTTTTATTTAAGGGTACTTTTGGTATGTTTAGAGTCATTGTCAGACGGGAGCGGGTCACGTCCCCGGGTGGTCCCAGTGGGATTGGGACGGGTCCTGTCAGCTTGGTATCAGAGCATTAGGATTAGTAGTCAGAGTACTAGGTTAGCGGTTTGTACTTTGTACATGGTCGCTTTCGATGTCTTTTAACCTGTTTGCCTCTTCACAGTTGGATATGCCTCCCCGACGTGAACCCCGTGCACGTGTTGACGAGGGCAATGGAGGAAATGGAGACACTGCGAGCATTGATCGGGCTCAGCGCCTGGGTGCTACGCACTTCAGTGGGGGAACCGACCCTGAGGAAGCACACCAGTGGATTGACCGCTGGGAGAGGATTTTCGAGGTCATGCACTGTCCTCCGGAGGAGCGTGTCATACTGGCGACTTTCCTACTGGATGGGAGCGCCTATCGATGGTGGCACAACCTTGTTTTGGCCGGCTGGACTGTTCACACCATTCCATGGGAGACCTTCCGAGAGCGGTTTCTCAACCAGTTCTATCCACGGTCGTTCCGCAACGCCCGTGAGGCGGAGTTTCTGCAACTCCGGCAGGGGGATCAGACTGTAGCAGAGTACGAGGAGACCTTCCTGATGTTGTCTCGCTTTGCTGAGAACTTCGTGATCACTGAGGCAGACCGATGTCGCAGATTTGAGTGGGGCTTGCGACCTGAGATTCAGGCGATGGTGACTGCAACACCCTTTGCTTCCATGAGGGATCTGACTGATGCGGCGACCAGGGTTGAGAACAGTATCCTGGCTCGTCAGAGAGCTGAGGGGGAGACTCGGCGACGTGATCGCCCACACTTGGGATTTTCGGGCCGTCGTGGCTCAAAGGGAGGACATTCTGGTGGATCTTCGTCTTCTGGCAGCCGAGGACGTTCTGGTCAGTTCAGGAGTCCTCAGAGGTCTGGACAGCGTTCTGGAGCTTGGCAGCGGTCTTACTCACTGATGAGCATCTCACCGGGAGGATACTCGGGTCGACCTAGGGAGGTCACATGCTTCGCTTGTGGGGAGCCGGGGCATTATGCTTCTGAGTGTCCACTGATTCGCGGCAGTACTGCGCCAGCGCAGAGCACAGCATCCCAGACTGACAGCAGCCGGACACGCGGTGTTGTGCGTGGCCGTGATCGAGGGGCTAGAGGACGGGGACGACCTGCAGAGTCTATGGCTCGTGTTTATGCTGTTACCCAGCAGCAGGCCAGATCCATTCCGGGAGTGTTGACAGGTACTGTACATATTTATGGCATGGTTGTTCGTGCATTGATGGATTCGGGGGCAACTCATTCTTTTATTTCACCGCGTTGTGCGAGTCTGTTGGGCCGAGAGGTGACCGCACTTGAGCACGAGATTGGAGTGGGGACACCGATGGGTGTGACCTACCGGGTGAACCAGGAGATACGAGCTTGTCCTGTGGAGATTGAGGGAGTCGAATTTCCGGCAGACTTAATCCTGATGAATGTTCACGATTTCGATGTGATACTTGGAGTTGATTGGTTGTCGGAGTACAATTCACTCATCGACTGTGGTAACATGCGGTTGACTTTGAGAGGTCCAGGATTACCGGAAGTGATATTTCAGGGAGAGTGTGGAGACGCATCACCCAAGGTAATATCTGCACTCACAGCTACTAAACTCTTACAGAAGGGGTGTCAGGGTTATCTTGCTTATGTGGTAGAGTCTACGGATGAATCTTTGCGTATTGAGGATATTCCGATTGTGCGGGAATTTCCTGATGTCTTTCCAGGAGATTTACCTGGATTACCACCACCCAGGGAGATCGACTTTACGATCGAGTTACTCCCCGGGACTCGACCGATTTCACAAGCACCGTATCGTATGGCACCGGCAGAGCTACGGGAATTGAAAATCCAATTACAGGAACTGGTGGATCTAGGGTTTATCCGACCCAGTACATCACCATGGGGAGCGCCGGTCTTATTTGTGAAAAAGAAGGAGGGTAGTTTACGGTTGTGTGTGGATTATCGGCAGTTGAACAAGGCTACGGTAAGGAACCAGTATCCCTTACCCAGGATCGATGATTTGTTCGATCAGTTACGAGGAGCGCGGTATTTCTCCAAGATAGATCTGAGGTCAGGATACCATCAACTGAGAATAGCCGAGGGGGATGTTCAGAAAACAGCTTTTCGAACGAGGTATGTGCATTATGAGTTCTTGGTGATGCCCTTTGGATTGACGAATGCACCAGCTGCATTCATGGACTTGATGAATTGAGTCTTTCGAGCATACTTGGATAAATTTGTGATCGTGTTTATCGACGACATCTTGGTGTATTCCAGGAGTGTCAGGGCTCATGAGGAGCACTTACGAATGGTATTGGGTACACTACGACAGGAGCAGCTGTATGCTAAGTTAAGCAAGTGTCAGTTTTGGCTAAATAGTATTGGATTCTTGGGTCACATTATATCCCCCGAGGGGATAAGTGTGGATCCTTAGAAAACGGAGGTTGTGACAAATTGGCCAAGACCGACCACGGTGACGGAAGTGCGAAGTTTTGTTGGGTTAGCAGGCTACTATCGGAGATTCGTAGAGGGTTTCTCCCAGATTGCCGCACCATTGACTCGGTTAACCCGGAAAGGGGTGAAGTTTGTATGGGACGACCAGTGTGAACAGAGTTTCCAGGAATTAAAGTTCCGATTAACCACTGCACCTGTCCTTGCATTACCAGACAACAGTGGAGAGTTCGTGGTATATAGTGATGCATCGCTGCAGGGTTTGGGTTGTGTATTGATGCAGAATGGAAAAGTGATTGCTTACGCATCCCGGCAGCTGAAGACGCACGAGTTGAACTACCCTACTCATGATTTGGAATTGGCAGCGGTGGTTCATGCTCTAAAGATCTGGAGACATCATTTGTTCGGTGTGACATGCCGAATATTCACCGATCACCAGAGTCTTAAACATTTGTTCACTCAGAAGGAACTCAACATGAGACAGCGGAGATGGTTGGAATTGTTGAAGGATTATGACTGTACGATCGAGTACCATCCTGGCAAGGCAAATGTTGTAGCTGATGCACTTAGCAGGAAGTCGGCGGGATCAGTTGCGCATTTGAGATTGGTGTATCTTCCTTTGCTAGTGGAACTTCGGAAGAGCGGAGTTATGTTAGGGATGGACGATCCGGGAGCCTTGTTGGCTAGCTTTCATGTGCGACCCGTGTTGGTCGACAGGATCATCGAGGCTCAACTACAGGACCAGATACTTTGTGATTACAGGAATGAGGTTGAATCCGGACAGAGACAAGATTTCTCCGTCAGGGGCGATGGAGCATTAGTAAAGCTTGGGAGATTGTGTGTACCTGCGGTACCAGAGTTGAGGAGAGAGATTTTAGACGAGGCCCACAGTTCGGCCTATGCTATGCATCCAGGAGGGACAAAGATGTACCGTACCCTCCGGGACTATTATTGGTGGCCAGGGATGAAGAGGGAGATAGCTGAGTTTGTCAGCAAATGTTTGATCTGTCAGCAGGTCAAAGCAGAACGGCAGCGTCCGTATGGGGCTATGCAGCCACTTCCAATTCCACAATGGAAGTGGGATCATATTACAATGGACTTTGTCTTCAAGTTACCGAAGACAAGGAGTGGAGTTGATGGAGTCTGGGTAATAGTGGACCGGTTGACTAAATCAGCACATTTTCTGCCTGTACGTGAGACGTACAAGCTCAACCGTTTGGCCCAGCTATTCATTAATGAGATCATACGACTACACGGTACCCCAGAGTCGATCGTGTCGGATCGGGATCCGCGTTTCACATCCAGGTTTTGGAGGAGTCTACAGACTACTTTGGGTACGAAATTGCACTTCAGTACGGCATTCCACCCACAGACCGACGGACAGTCTGAAAGGACAATACAAACTCTCGAGGACATGATGAGAGCCTGTGTGTTGCAATTCCAGGATTCGTGGGCTGATCGATTACCATTGATGGAGTTTGCCTACAATAACAGCTACCATGCGAGTATAGGGATGGCACCCTATGAGGCACTGTATGGTTGACAGTGCAGAACACCGGTATGCTGGATGGAGATCGGAGAAAGAACTGCAGTGGGGCCGGATCTGATGGATATGACCCAGGAGACAGTTTGGGTTATTCGGGAGAGATTGAAGGCGGCCCAGGATCGTCAGAAAAGCTATGCGGATCGACGGATCCAAGATTTAGAATTCGAGGTTGGTGACTTTGTCTTTTTAAAGTTATCGCCGTGGAAAGGGATTCTTCGATTTGGACGACGTGGGAGATTGAGTCCTCGTTATATCGGACCATATGAGATTGTCGAGAGGATTGGTCCGGTGGCTTACCGTTTAGCACTACCTTCGGAGCTTTCCCGAGTACATGACGTGTTTCATGTATCGATGCTACGGAAGTATCTTCGGGATGACTCTCATGCACTGCTAGAGCAACCACTGGAACTGATGACAGATTTGAGTTTCGAGGAACGGCCAGTGCAGATTCTGGATAGGAAGGAAAAGGTTTTAAGGAACAAGACGATTTCTTTGGTTAAAGTACTATGGCGGAACCACGAGGTGGAGGAAGCGACATGGGAACCCGAGGAATTGATGAGAGGGCAGTACCCATACTTGTTTGAGTAAATTTCGAGGACGAAATTTCTGTAAGGAGGGTAGGTTGTAACGACCCGAACCGAGAATAATAATATGTTAATGTAAAAAGACTATTTTGCCCCTGAAGGGGGGGAAACTTTGACTTTTGGCCCGGGCAACAATTTGGACTTTGACCCATGACTATGACGTAGGTCGGAACGTCACGAATCCGTAGACAGGTGGCACGCCGAAATCGGAGTTCGTATGAAGAAGTTATGGTCAAGGAAGCGTTTTAGCGGAATTTACGAACCGAGAACAACGGAATAAAATATTAATTTATTACGGGAATCCGTGCCAACCTAATATTTAAATCAAACCGATGAATTGGTGACAAGTGTCACCCATCCAAGCCTACACTATTCCCATAAAGCAACTAATACTATTTAATCTATTTTTTATATTATTTATTTTCCCTCCATTTGATTGCAGCCATTGGATTTCTGGCCAGATTGAATCCTGGCCCTTCATCCTCATCTGCTCCCTTGTTCATGCACGATCTGTCTCTGCATTTTCTTACAAACACACATACAGCCCCCCACAAACCCGTGCATTTCATCCATTTTCTCTCCATCCAAACACACGAACCAGCCATCTTCTTCGCACCAAACGACCACCCACAGCACCACCATCATCTGGTCTTCACAACCCGTGCAACCACCAGCCACCACCAGCCCATTTTCCCGTCCGAAATCCCGTCCAATAACTCAGACCCGAAACACGACGGAAACGTGTCCAAGAAGCAAACCTCGACAACCACACCATCTCGACGCAGGGGAAGCTCCAGTCTACACCATGAGGACCCCAGGAGCTTAACTGGACGACGGCACGGCCTGCGGCAGCGACACGGCGGCGGTAAGGTCGAAAACCCGAAAACCCGTTTTACTCCCCTGTTTCGGACCAACCTGTTTTAGTGCTAGGAACTCAGTTGTTTGGTGTTAGACATGTTCTAGGGTGAGAGACGAGTCGACCACGACTAGTTTGGACGACGGAGACGGCGTGGATCACCGGAGAAGGCGATCGGACTTTGGCCGTGAGTTTCAGAGGAGAACTGGTGAGCTTTCTCCCATTTTCTTTCCATTTTGAGGTTGTAGAACCATAGAACAGACCTAGACGACCCTATAGGGATGAACCCTGTCGAAAATGGTGGCCGGAATCGTACGGTTGAATCGGGTCAAGCCGTGGGTCGACGGCGACCCGGTTCCAGTCAAACGGGTCTGACCCGATACTGTAGCATGATGACGTCATCATGCTGACGTCACTTCTGACGTCATGATGACGTCATCCTGTCAGATATTGTCAGACCAGGGATCAATCAGAACATGCCACGTGTCACCTGACAAGTGTCAGTGATGACATCATGCTGACGTCAGCATGACGTCACTGCTGACGTCAGCAGTACTGTAGCAGCGTTGACCCACGCGTTGACCAGGCGCGTGGGGGCGCGTGTGAACAGTGATTTTGGTGGGGCCGGTAACATTTTTAAGGTTTCGACGATACGGATCCAATGGAGGTGGTTTCGTGTCGATCGGAGATCGTTATGTTAGTCAAAATGGGGTTTGAAACACCGGGAATAGTGCTCGGGATGCGTTTTTGAGGCGGATCTGTTCTAGGGTCTTGGTATTGATATTATAGGGTCCTTAAGTAACCCTCAGGAATAATAATACAGGTTTATAGAGATCGTTGAGCAGCAAGGACCGAGTGTGAGTGGGCTGTTTGATTTATAAAAGGCTTGCATGCATAAACTGTTTTACTATGAGACCCACTGATGAGTCTTATAAACTGCTTATATATGTTATTACAATGTTTTGGGCATGAGACCCGTCTGGATTATATGTGGATTTTGTTTGGGATGTCCGGGGGACATAGGGTAAACTATACTGTTATTGTACTGTACTTTCCTACCTGTGTATATTGTCTCCTCCAGGGAGGGTCGTTGGCCTGGGTGGACCCTGGAGTAGTCACGGGGCTCTGACTGAGTGGAGTTGACCCCCGTTGGGCTGCTTACTCTCAGGAAGGCATGTTCATATACCTCGGGCAGTGACCGGGATACCGGGAGCTGATGTACCTAGAGAGTCTCGGGTGTGAGACCCTGAGTGGCAACGCGTAGCCTTAGAACCGTAACATCTTTTGGGTTGGGTTTTACAGTGCACTGATATGTTAGTTTCACCTTACGATTATTGTGGTTCATTTGTTATGATTTCATTATAATATTATGTTTTCACTGCATGCAAGATTTGGAAAACGGAGGGGTAAAACCTTATGATTATTTTATTATTAAATTGATTTCTAAACTGTTATTTTTGGCCCACTCACCCTTGTTTTACTGACCCCTCCAGACCCTGACACGGCAATAGAGGAGGAGGATCCGGAGGAGGAGGCAGAGGTTTAGTTTGCCTAGCTGTGCAGCTGTACACCCACTTGTGGGTAGGTTGAGCACCGAATAAATGTACTCTGACTAGTGTGCTCACATGTTGTATTTTACTTTCCCTTGTCTGACAGTATCACTTTAAACACTGTGTTTGTACGTTATCTATCTATGTGAGTCTTCGGTTTTTATTTAAGGGTACTTTTGGTATGTTTAGAGTCATTGTCAGACGGGAGCGGGTCACGTCCCCGGGTGGTCCCAGTGGGATTGGGACGGGTCCTGTCATTAGTAACCAGTCTAATGGGGACACGTGGTTGGTGTCCGAGTACGATGGTTCCAACATGGTTGGACCTACGGAATCGAGAGAGGTTGTGTTTGAGGTGATGAGAGGATTGCGGGTTTTCCGCACTGGGATTAGGTATTCTGGAGTCATTGGGATTGACTTCTTGTTTTCTGCCCTGGCAGACGTTAATCGTAGTTACCAATACGTTGAGCGTGTATTGGTTGGTGGGCCCATGTGTGTTTCCCACTTTCTGCTTGGTGGCAGACGATGTTGGGTTACATGGCGTGGGGAGTGCATCCAGTTTTGTTTGCATCCACGTAGGATGAGTTTTGGGGTCATTGTTTTTTATCATCCTTGGTTTTTCCTGGGTGGGATGGCAAGGATAGATACGAGGTAATCAGTGAGAACCCACAGTCGCGACGTGTCTCGTCGTTGACTGAACTATTTAATTGTGGGAGTTGGTTGTCAAACGTCGTGACAGTACGTAAATTAGATGAGGGTGTAAGACCCTATGGTTTCTAGTAGTTAACTGTATGGATCCTAGGTGGAGCAGGATCATGACATTTTTAGTCAGGGACGCGATGTCCAATCTGGGTCGCGATTTCGATGGCTGGTTTCTGGGCTAAGGCCCTAATGGCTGGTTGAGTAAATGTTTTGATTACTAGTTTTCGAATGCATGCATTGGTTTTACGTGGAGGGTAGAAACGCTTTCTGTAACTGCTTTATAAACTGAATTATTTTTGTCCACTCACACCTTTTGTATATTTATTGACCCTCCAGGTCGTGGCGCGTTAATCGAGACTGATCGAGAGGCGGAGGTATGAGTGAGTACGTGCGTGGCTATCCTAATTTGGCAAGTACTGAGGGTAATTTGGGAACTTCAGTCGACTTGCCAGACGGGAGCAGGACCGGGCACGGTTATCAATGTCTCTTCGGGGGCGGTCCTGTCAGCCTGTCTACGGACTCGTGACGTCTCGATCTACGTCACGGTTACATGTTAAAGTCCAAAATATATCCCGGGTTAAAAGTCAACTTTTTCCCCACCAAGGGAAAAATAGTCATTTTACATTAAAATATTATTTATGAAAATTCGGGTCGTTAGATCAAGCTTCATTTTCTCATCATTCTTCATAGTATCAAGCATAATCACGAATTTCGGCATTTCGACAAGTCAGATTATCTATAAAACTCTTGTCTTCATGAGTCTAATTTGCTTTTACATGGTTATGACTAGTAATGCGAATTGGTAGGTTTTTATCAAGTGATCACGATTCTCCATTGATGGTGGTGGTGGTGTTAATGATGGTAAATTGAAATATCTACGATATGGTAGTGGATGGCATCTTCGTCGTCTTCTAAATTCCGCGAATGTGGCAATAAAGATAGAAATAGGTATCAGCAACAATGGGTGAGCTATTTGTACCTTTTATTGAGTTTTTATTTTTTTATTTTAGTTTGTTTTGTGCAAATAAGTCCAACGGCTCTTGTTTGGGGTTGGCTGTGTTAGGTCTTTCATTTTGTGCGATTACAAAGATTAGTTTGGATAGTAATGGCCTTGATGATGCTTATGGGATTCAAGTTATATCATTTTGTGTGTTATTCTTTTTAGATTGCTTCGATAGATTTTCAGCATGATCACACTAGAGGTATTTACCCATATTTCTTATCAAGCTATTATAGTTTAGTTTGTCTTTATTTTATATATTTATTCTGTCAATGAAATTTTGACATATCCTATTACGTAAACTTGAAATTATAAATCGTTTTTAGCTAAAAACTTTTCACACAATCGCCTAAAACGCATTGTTTCAAATTTTGACTTTCGTCATCTAGATGTTACCATTTAGATGTCAATCAGCATACCTCGATTTCGATGTCCATATGAACTTTCTGATTCGGGATGTGTCATATTTAAAAAATCAATTCCTAATTTTTTATTGCCTTAAAGAGGATTTTACATGAAGACATAAGTTTATAAGACACCCACAAATGACTTCAATTGTAATCTTTTACTCTTTCCCTAATTTCTGTAACCCCTCATTCATTCATCTCTCTAACCCCTCCCAATTATCTATCAAAAAGAAAAACCACTCCTAAATCATGCATGGCATAAATTAAAAATATTATGCGAAAAAGAATACAATTAAGACAAAAAATAATTACGCATTATAAATGGTGTGATTTTGCAATATTGACCCCTTATTTGAATTTTATTTGAATTCCCAGCCTATGTTGTAATTTCAATAAAATTTATATATGAAATGAAAATAAATTTCTACAAAAATATTAATTTTCCTACTCATAATTATCGCAATGGATAGATTAGCTACATTATTGGGGCCAATCTTCTATATTGGAGAATGTTGAAAATACCCAACCTTGATCCAAATAAACAAGGAAGCCTAGGAATGTGAATTGGGTTTAAACTCTATTTCCCATTTTGTATCGCACATGAAGGAAGAGTAACAATCCCTCCCGATCAAGGCCATTATTTGGGGTTGGACCATCATACAAATTTGATCATTGGTCGTAGCCAAAATATCAAAATATATTTAACCATATAAATATTTAAGTATTTGTATTCTTTGTAAAAAGTTTAAGGAAAAATAAGATTAGCTCCAAGCAACTTAAATGAGAAAAAAGAAAATGAATAGCTGCATTTACCAGTGAAGAATAAGAAACAATATTGGCCAAAAACAAAAAAAAAAAGCCAATATGTATTGAGCACTAAACATCTGAGTCTGAGAGTAACGCAATCTCCCTCTTTGGTTTACTTTGGGATTATATCTCTCTCTCTATCTGCTGCAAAAGCTCATCGACAACCGGCGTCGTTTTTCCTCGGAAAAGAAGTAATTAAAGTCTCATACTTTGGTTTTAGTTCCAAATCCCAATATGACCATTGTTCTATCTATCCTCTCAAATACAACCAAACCACCCTTCCCACTTCCAAAATCAGTTTCACCACCGTCCGCCATAGCCACACTGACCATCAAGTTCACAACTTTAATCAAAACCCAAAATTGAAAATTGGAAATGATCTTCATCTACAGCAAGTATTAGATAAGTACGGTGGACATGGATCTTCAGCGGGACCCAAACCCGTCCCGTCTCATCGGAGACTACATACTGGGCCCGAAAATCGGGTCAGGTTCTTTCGCAGTGGTTTGGCTCTCAAGGCATCGCCAACTGGGTATGGAAGTTGCTATTAAAGAAATTGATAAGAAGCAGCTGAGCCCAAAAGTCAGCGACAACTTACTTAAAGAAATTTCTATTCTCAGCACCATCAACCACCCTAATATAATTCGCCTTTTTGAGGCCATCCAGGTTTTTTTTTTTTTTTTTTTTTTTTTTTGTAAATATAAGTTTATTTCTGTTCTTATTTATCGTGTATTAGTATATTTATATGTGTAATGTTGGTGCTTGGTGTTTGTAGACCAAGGACAAACTTTATCTTGTGCTGGAGTACTGTGACGGTGGTGACCTCGGTGCTTATATTCACCGACATGGGAAAGTTTCAGAAACTGTTGCCAGGCACTTTATGAGCCAATTGGGTATGATATTTTTTTTTCTGTGCTCAGATGGTGCTTTTAATTCAACATCGTAATGAAGGTGTTTCAAATCTAGATAATAATTTTTTTTTTCTGTGCTCAGACTGTGCTTGTAATTCAACATTGTAATGAAGGTGTTTCAAATTTAGATAATTGTGTTTGCATACAATTGGCTATATAATTTTTCTGTACTCAAATGTGCTTTTAATATAAGATTGCAATCAGGATTGTGATGAAGGTGACGTTTGTATAATCGGATTTGCAGCAAACACCCTCTTGATTAAATTTCAGATTTCAGTCTTTTTGAATGCTGGACAGTTTGGTATAGGTTCTATGTTAGAAATAATCTTTCGAAAGAAAGATTTTCTTTGATGAACAGCTAGTTGGATCTTTCTTATATGATAATTTACCTACTTTTCTTCCATTTACGCCCTCTTTTTCTTCTGCTGGCTAGATAATAATGGAATATAACATGTTTCATGTGGATTCTCCTATCAGCTGCAGGATTGCAAGTACTTCAAGAAAAGAACCTCATCCATAGAGATTTAAAACCGCAGGTAGGCATTGTGTGTCCATACTGAGCCAGAAATTTATATAGTCTCCATAAACTCAATTGCAAGTAATCTAACTCTAAATTTGTTTATTATAGTCACATTAATCAGCCGCAACTTGCAAATTATATTCCAAGGCTTTCTTTATGACATTTGATATGTTGTCGATTACGATATATTATCGATTACAATGTATTATCGATTACTGAATATTGTCGATTTCAGTATGTTGTTGGATACTGGATATTGTCAAATATTATCCATCGTTGATGACTTTTTTTTTTTCTTTCTCCTGTTTTTATAACTGAATATCGTCTACACACTTTGTTTTATTCTGCGGTGTATGTGACGTTCATTCCTGGTCAAATGTGTAGAACTTACTCTTGTCTGCAACCATTGATGAAACCCCATTATTGAAGATAGGGGATTTTGGTTTTGCAAGGTAAAAGCCTAATCTTTTTACATTTCCATCATATTGTTTGTGAATTTACTCCTGCAACCGAAGTAAGACGTATGCCACCTGTATAGTAAATGGTCTGCTTATTTAGCTTTTTGGTGGTTTTATGAGATCCTGCTATGGCAACAATTTCTGAATGGAATGCTTGATATGAGAATCTTCCACCAATGCCAGTTCAGCATTGTAAATATTGGTGACAAGTATTTATATTTTTGGCACATGATGATTGCCTTGTTGCACCTGTCTACTAGATCTCTTACGCCTCAAGACTTGGCTGACACACTATGTGGTTCACCATTGTACATGGCTCCAGAGATTATTCAGAGCCAGAAGTATGATGCGAAGGTGAAGAATGTGAACTAAATATTACTTGAAACTTTTTGGTCTCTTTCTCATTTTAACGTGATCTTTAATTTTAATATTATGGTCTTTGCAGGCTGATTTATGGAGTGTTGGAGCAATTTTGTTTCAGCTGATGACTGGGAAGCCACCATTTGATGGGAATAGTCAATTGCAGGTCTGTGGAAGTATTAAAATATTTGTTTCCGTCTTACAATTTTAACATGTGCTCTAACGTTGAACCAAAATAAGGGCTAGTAATGTGAATGTTATATATATTTGAAACTGTTTCTCTTGTATCTTTCAATGATTTTTGCTATATACCAGCTTTTTCATAATATTTTGGCATCTACCGAGCTGAGCTTTCCACAAGGTGTTTTGGAAGAATTGCATCCTGACTGTGTAGATCTCTGCAGATGCCTGTTACGTCAAAATCCAGGTCATGATTGTTATATCAAGGGGTTTCTGGTGTTATTCTTGTGTTTGTATTTAATTAATTAGCAATCCGAGCTCAAGAATGTGAGAATTTATAACTAATATCATGTGAACATCAATTTTTTACTTAACCCTGCAACAATGCCACTTAAAACTTAGTGCTTCAATTTGCAGTTGAGCGACTTTCATTTATGGAGTTTTTCAATCACAGTTTTATCAGAGAAGCTAGGTAAACTTTTTTATATTGGTTTTAGTTCATTTGACATCTTGTAACTGCCATCCATTGAGCATGATACATACCAGCTCCATATAATAATTTCTTAAATTGTGATCTGTAGGCCGATGGTTGATGGTGAACATGATTCACTACTTCCGCGACTGCCACCCAAATCGTTGGTTGAACAGTCTAATTCTTCTGTCCTCGATAAAAGATTGCAATTTCCTAGGCATTCCAGCTCAACTAGCAGAAATCTGAGCTCAGATTTTCCATCTGCACATGCCAGAATAATGTTATCAAGAAAAGATTGTGGCAGTTCATCCAGCACTAGAAGTGTTCTAGGGCTTGGCCGAGATATTGCAGGTGATAGGCTGAGGAGATCTATTAATCAAGATTCTAACATACAGGAGCAGCTTCAAGGTTTGTATTTCTGTTTGTACTTCCCTATGTATGCTTGTGCTTTGTTTCAATTATTTATTTTTGTTTACCTCTCCAGTTTCTGATTCAATGGAGGCCATTGAGAAAGATTATGTTATGGTCAATTCTCATTTTGCATCAATGGAGTATTTGTCTTATACCCTTGAAACATCTGTGCAACTCAATCCTACAACGAGGGTTTCTATCTCTGGTTCAAAGCAGAATGATCATGATATAACAGGCGCAATGATAACAGACGGACAGGCAGGAAGTTCTGTTGGTGCGGAAAGTTCACAAATTTGTGGATCAGATAAATTACCGATGTCATGTGCGCCAACCCTGTTACTGGAACTGCAGGGACTATCCATACTGCATCCTTCTACTAGAATTCATCTGTTACATCAGTATGCTCAGGTTCTTGCGGATCTGTCTCAGGAAAAGGTATGTCAGATACAGTTGTCCATTGTGGAAGGAATATGCTATTGGCTATTATATGAAATCTTAATTACATTGCATCATTAAAGAGAGATACCACTTTAGGGGTTGTATCAAAGTAATTGCTACTATTGGTTGCAGTATAATGGGGGACTACTTTTAGAGTCATTTTCAGTTCAACTGGTTGTTTTGGCCATATGGAGGAAAACTCTTCAAATTTGCAGCACTTGGCTGGCATCATCATCTGAGGAGGATGAGCTACCCGAAGGTGGTTCAGCAAATGGACCCTCACTTGTGGAGGGAGGTCCTGGTTTATCACCAAATGCCTCGGAAACTGTAGATTTTAGCAGGCCTTCATCTGTTTCAATGTGGGCAGAACAATGTTTTGTTGTTGCAGTTGATCGAGCAGAGAAGTTATCCTATCATGTCCAACACATGGATGGTGAGGCCATCAAGAAACTCTCTGACAATGCTTTCGAGTTTCCCCTCCATTGATATTTTGGTCATTATGTGATGCGTATATTGCAGGTGCTGCTGAAGTGCCAGATGCGATGGAAATTATTTTCCAAAACGCACTTGAAGTGGGGAAAAATGGCGCTGTAAGTAAACTTCTGATGCGTTTCCATCATCTTTCATTTTCACGATACATTTGTAATCTTGTTTTCAAGTTACACAGATTAGTAATGTTGATTTTGGTTGCGGATGCTGTAGGTAGATGAGTACATGGAGAACAAGGGCAGTGCAGAAGCCTTGTACTCCAAGGCTATGCTTCTTCTATCTTTTATTGCAGGGGAAGCAACGACTCTCCCACTAAAACCCCGACTTTCCTTAACTTCAGCAAACAAGATGCGAATCCAACAATACATCATCCACTTGGAGTCCCGTCGGACAAACTTTCATAAGTCACAGCTGGCTCCTCCTACCAAGTAAATATGACTGCTTCTGGTGCGCATATTACTGCATTGCCGTACATCATGGTCAGATGAGCAGGAAGAGTTTTGAGGTTAAGTTTGGGGGATGATGGTGAGACATGAAACCTTGACACAATATAATATATAATTATATATCCACTGACTAGGGACGTAAATATTAGCCTTCCTTCCATTGCTCATGAGTTTCTGTAAATAAGTTCTCTATTCTTTTATATGGAAAAAAAATTGTAAATATGGATGATGGGGGCTTATACCTTTCAATGGTGGCTACCCCAGTAAATACTAAATTTCGCTTTTGCTCACGAGGACATATTTCTGTTTTTTTTTTTTTTTTTACCTTTATGTTGTCTCTCCTATGTTGTTTTTTTTTTGTTGTTGTTAAGTCTCCCATATTGTTGATGACCGGACTTGGGCTAGTTACCAATAGCACTGTTAATCGGTTTTTCAGTTTGATTTTTTTTCCAAAATCGAACCAAACCTAATTGAGAATCAGTTTCAGTTTGATCCGATTCTCTGCCTCAAAACCAGTTGAACTGAAAATTGATTAAATTGGTTTGTTTCGATTTTGAACCGGTTTCGGACTGGTTTAACCGATTTTTGTCTGCGATGGAGAGAACGATGGAGTCTTGGAGAGGTCGAGACAGTGAGCTTTGAAGTTCAAAGTGGCTTTAAGTTCAATAGAGACGGAGAAGATGACTTAGAGGGAGATGGAGAGATCATGGAAGAAGGAGAAATCGCCGGAGGGAAGTGAGGCCGTGAGCTTCGACGAAGCTGGAGAGGATGAGATCGAAGATGTGCTTCGACGAAGACGGAGAGGTTGAGGGAGACGGAGACAGAAAGGTCGAAGTTGGTGAGTGGTGAGGGTTCATGAGGGTGAGTAATCGTGGGAGATGGCTGAGTAAAGGCGACGGCGTTTGGAATTCGAGTCTTCAAAAGAGGCGAGAGTGGAAAGGGATGAGTCGATGTTGATGAGAGTCGAGAAGGAAAGATTGATTTGAGAGAGATGAGAGCGAGGGAGACGAGACTCGAGAGGGATGACTGAGAGCGACTGAGGGAGAGGTCGAGACTCAAGAGGGGTTAGGGATGACTGAGAGAGGGGGGTTAGGGATAGCCCTAGTTTGAACGGCGTCATTTTGAGACAGAGGTTGGGCTGTTTGGGTCCTGGGGAGGGTTGGGCTGGGCTTCCAAGTTTCTGGAGGTGGGTTGGAGACCGAAGTAAGGCCACCATTAAAACCCAAAACAGAAGCCCATTCCTTAAAACCCAAAACAGAAGCCCATTCCTTAAAACCCAAAAATAGAAACCCATTCATTTAAGTTCGAGTATTCGATTGGATTCAATTTTGTTAAATCAAGAACCAAAATAGAACCAATTTGAACCCGATTTGGTTCAATTTTTATTATTCAGTTTCGATTTTCTTTCGGTTCAGTTTTGTTCGATTCGATCCCGATTCGACCCGATTTTTGGTCCGATTTTTTAGAACCAATTTACAGGGCTAGCTACCGATGATGATGTTATAGGGGGTCTATTGTGTTAATCTTAATTTTACCTAAAAGGGAAAGAAACAGGAATTAGCCTTGAGTTTAATCTCCACATCCATGTAACTTCAGCAATAAACTGATATAATAACTAGGGTACGAAAAAAAATGCATGCAGGTTTGCCTCCAGTTCTACTGCAAGAACACAACTACTATGCAAAATTATACTTCAAGGACACAAACAACTACCATGCAAAATAATGAGGGGCACTAAAATCATGGAATATGCATCTGGACTCCGAAACATTGGTTGTGCATTTAGAACCTTTCTTATTTATGTAAAGCATGCAACTATTGAAAGCAAAGAAGGGGGCATATTTCTACTTGAGGCAGTTTTCAAGTGCAGTTCCAAGGGTTGACGACAGTAAACGAGCAAACGTATATATATATATGGTACACAGATGCTAAGACCAGCTTTCTGATCTGCTGGACTTGAAACCAAACATAACATTAACAAACAATATAAAGGGAAGGGGAAATTATATATCACATGCAACAACAAAGGTTTCCTTGGAATTGCATGCAATATTGAATGTCCTCAAGTTTGAGCTTCCCCTTCTATGCGTAACCTCTTAGGACCTTTCTCTTCGCAGTGGCTGCCGGCACTAGCCACCCTGTTCTCATTGGCCTCCACTGAGCACCTTTTGTAAGGCTTGAATCCTGTTCGACGAACCTTGAGTTTTCCCCCGTTGTTACTAAGTCCTACCGTCAGCAGCCCCTCTGCATTGTTGTCACTTACCGGTGATGATGATGATGCATTTGCATTTTTCTCCACTTCCGGATGACATGAAAAGGAAACCCAAGTCTTACTGTTCAGGTCTATTTTTAATGCATCTCTATTGTCTGCATCACCATTTTGCTTTCCTTCTGCTGCAGTGGCTTGCTGATCTTTGAGGAAAGGTGGAGGTGAAAAACTCTGGGGCAATACCTCTCTTGAGAATAGTGCTTGAAAGGCCATCCGACCCTAAAAAATGTAGCAAACATGATAAGAAAACAATTAACTCGAATCAGGGTCGATCACCAGTAGCCACACATGTGTTCAGCTACCTCTTCAGAAACCTCCTTCCATGGATCATTCATGTTGATGATACTTCTAGTGCGACGATAACTAGAGTCAGAACCTGGATGGTTCATGTCAGGCTCTTTTGGTTCTTCATCCTCTCTCTCATGCTTCTCTAATGCATCTGTCTCCACTTCACTGCTGGAAGGTGTGTTTGAGCCGCACGAAGAACGGTCAACCTGGTATTATTTTAACAAGAAACATAACTTTTATTTTAGATGAAAATTAATAATGCTAAAAAGAAAACTAGCAGTCCATCCTAGGAGAAGCGAAGAATATCAAAGAAAACCTGCTTTCTGCTCTTTGCATTGTTTGAATCCTTAGCTTCAGTTGGTGCTACCACCTTCTCATCATCAGCAGAAGCTTTCAATCCAGTGTTATTAGGCTTGGAACTTCCATTATCAGAGTTTGATGATGACACAGTTGGTGATTTTGAACCTGACCGTTGAGCTTCCACAGCTTCCAGATGTTTCGGCTCCATTCGTTGATCCTGCGAGGAAGGAATTTGAGGAGAGTTCTCTCTTCTTTCTATCTTGGCAGCAGGAGGTTCACCAGTATCCATTGATGGAACCCCAACAGCCAGGGACACGGGAGGGCAGCTAAAAGGAGTTTGAACAGGAGGGCACAACGGAAGCAATCCATGGGCTGCCCACCATGCAGTTGCAGCAGCTACAGTGGCAGCTGCCATTGCCGCCATACTAGGAGGGAAATTCGTTTGCCTAGATGGAAAACCTCCAGGTGGGAATGCAGATTCAGCAGTACTATTTTCTGCATTTGTGTGTGGCCAAAATGTGGCAGCAAAGCTAGCAGCGGCATGGGCTGTAGGGTTTTGTAGCAGAGAAGACACGATAAGACTTGAAAATGTGGACGAAATTTGGAGAAATGATTGGCAATCCTTCTTCTGGCCATGGTGGAATGGGGTGAAGGGAGGGTGAAAAATTGGAAATGATTGGTGAACGGTAGATCTTGAAACATTACTTTCATGTCCAGTAGTAGTGGATGCAGCTGGATTTGTTAACAGGTTAGGCTGTCCATGAACCTTCCCCATAGGATGAAAACCAGGTTCCTGGAATGGCATATCTGTAGGTGTAGTTTGATTACATGCTCCTAGACTCCCATCCAGTACGTGTACAGGAACATTCCTCGGGTAGTTATGAGTTCCTTGAATCCCATCTGTTGGCAATGCACAATTCAAATCATCTGCTTTCTCACCTCGAACCATCTTATGAAAAGCACTAGTGTTCTCTGACTCTGAAGCTCCACTTGTGCCATTATCTTGAACTATCTTTTTGGCATCATTTTTCTTCATATTTTGATTTCCTTTAAGTTCAACAGTAACATAAGATCCATTTGCTACATCTTGATTTATCACCTCTTTCATTGAAGGCACAAACTCCCTGAAAGTGCAAGCATTTCTTAGTGCCACCTGTGCTGGTGCAGCATTTTCGTTTGCAGAAGAAACAGAAGAATAATAATCTTCTTGGAGCATAGTGAAGACTTGTGAGCAATTTTCATCCTGATTTTCTTTTCCGTTCTCTTGCTTTTCTTCTCCAGTCGGTCTCTGATAAAAGAAAATCAAAGGTTAAGTACTATAACATGATTCATAGATCATTTAAATCTTTACATGATTCATGGAGCATTTAAATCTTTACATCAGAAAGAAAGAAAATACATATACATATCATCAAATAAAAAACCTCATCAAGTGGTTCTTTCTCCATGTCCACCACTTCTTTACACTGTGAAGAAGATGCTGAAGATAAAAGTTTTCCATCCTTTGCTTCCACATGTGATGTAGTCCATGTGGGAGCAGCTGAATTGGACTTTCGAGGATAAGGATTGCTCGGTTTCCTTTTGGGACGCGGAGGAGGAATATCTATGTCAATTGATGAACCTACAGGAGCACCTTTATTTTGTGCTTCTTTCTCCAGCTGAAAGTAAAACAAATAATTTTTTTTATTAGTAATTACAGTTAAATATAATTCTACTGGGCACCAAAAGTAGTGATCAGATTCTAAATGAAATAAGTAAAATTTCTCAAGTACCTTGGTGAAATTGGAAGAGCTCAAGCATCAAGAATACCCTAACCTATATTTTCTGAAAGATGCACCGTACCTCAAAAAGATGAAGACATTGTCTAGACGCCAGAGAAACCAGTGCATACCAATGCAACGTGTAAGAATGTTTAAGATATCTGTCCTTTAGGTGGGTGGGACATGAGAAAGAAAAAGGATAATCACCTCATAGTATGGTCTATAAGTATTGATATGAATAGGACGGTGACTGGAAACTGAAAGTGCTTCCGGTCCATGAGTAAGCCACTAAGAATGTATTACACTGGAAACTCACTCAAAAGCACATAAGCTTCTTGCCCTGAAGTTCCAATCAAGACGATGGTGGCATCGTACCTTTAAAAAGTTAACAAAGGATATGTATTGATACTCTAAAGAACTGGTGCACAGTTAGGGGCTCACTCTATGCGAGCAATGAGAGATACATTCCAATTGAGGTGCATCAATAGTCAGAAGAACTTGATATTAGTTCCTTGGAGTATTCTATACAAGACAACAGCTCACGTTGTCCACCAGAACGTATTTTCTTACTTCACACTTAACTTTGTACATGATCGTTTCTTTTCTTTATATTTACGATTATTAAGCAAAAATTTATATTCAACAACGAAACAAATGACAACTTATGATTTGCAGAACACATACAGGCATCAAAAACAGTAAATTATATTCACTCTTTTAATCAAATTTGGAGTGGCTATGAAACCCAGTCTCTGGTAATAGACTAAAGCTTTTGCAGTCTGTTTCCTTGCCCTCCAAATATCTCAGGCCCTGATGAAAAAAGGAACGGTAATGTTGCCCCACTAGAGAATATTGCAATCCAAACATTTTCACCTTTCAAACATTAGAATTTTGATTTCAGTTAACTTTTTAAATCTGTTGTGCTAGGCATGTGAGATCAACAATTAGGGCCCATCACCCAGTGGTGGAAGCAAGCTACAATTACAAGTCCTACAGAAGATTTCTAGTGATAATGTCGTCAACACGTCTCTTTCGTTTATTTTTCTATAACTACAAATTTCACCAAAATTAAATTTGGACCTATCTGAGCTTGAAAATCAACTTATACATATATCCTTCGAGGCTGCAAGCGATCTCCTATACTTTCATCGGTGATATATTCCTTCATTTTCTCAATATTACACTATTGCAATTCAATCCATTGCCGTTTGAAAGGAAGGAGACAATAAGCAAACCCTATGTATAACTCTAACAACCTGGAAAACCCTACTTTGGGATGGCATCGTCTATTATCTATCAATTGCAACCAGTTCCACTTCTCTTGGATCATTAAGCACCTAATAGCACCAAGTTTCACACATCTCTTTAGCCACGCCCAAACCAAAACTCACTCTTACACAAACCAATAAGATCCCCAAAACCCATTTCACCTATAACCTAAGGTACAACTAGATTTTCGGAGCCTAGCCACGTGGGCTTGTAACTAAGCACAGGAAATGATTGGTGCACTACAACCTGGCCTCAAAGGGCACATTCTACCCATAACGGGTAGGTAGCAAACAACAAATGAACTTTGAAAAAACCAGAAAGTACAGCATGTTTGGCTGAGGAACTTCAAATTACCAAGAGATTTATATTATGTTACTAAGAAATGCACTAGACACAATAGTGAGATATCTAAGTAAGCAGTGAAGCAACTATCAAGATAGCACATGCACCACAAGCATAAACAAACTATTAAACAAAGAATTTCCAAAGTAACACCTATCAAGTATTTACTTACAAAGCTATACATCCCTTTAAATGCATTGCATCTAGTCATGTGAAATCCCTCCATCTAATGCTAAGTTTCTCAATTTAACTAATTTAGTGTGAATTCCTTGGTACTTTAAAAGTCCTCATCCAAACGTAGACTAAAGATTTCCTTCTTTGAAGCCTAATATATTTTTATTGAACTTGAGTCACTGTCTTTAAATCTAAGTTTGTCCAAATTCCATTCAGAAAACAAAATCATTTGATGTTCCATCCGCACTTAAAACTTTAAAATCGATATGATGAACCACTAGAAAATTTTCAATACGAAGATCATTTTTATCTTCAGAATATGAAAAAACCACACAATCTATTCAATTGATATTTCCCTCGAAGGAAGTTGAGGTTCCATCCCAAAACCAAGACAATAGGGGGAGAGGTAGCTCTTGTAAGGTTGTGCAACTTTCCAATTAGGGACTTTTGTACTTCACATTTTCACACGCCTCCTCATGTGTGGCGAATTTTCAAGCCTAACATGAAGACAACTCATATTGGGTGACGTAGAGCGCGCGTGACGATTAAGCCTTACATTACATATGGGATAACCTGCTATGATACCACGATAAAAATTGAGGTTCCACCCCAAAATCAATTGAAAATAAGAGGAAAGGCCCAACTCCTTATAAAATTTTACAAGGTTGTGCAACTTTCCAATGTGAGACTTTTGTACATTCATATTTTCACATCCTTAACTGCAGAAGAAATACACATTTTATCCCACCAAAATGATCCAAGGAGAGAGTGGTAAGGATCATAAAGACTTTATCATATTACTACCATCTAGGTACTACTGCTGAAATCCACTTCACAAAACCAAAACAATAAACCACCATTTGTTACCAAAAATTTCTTTTCGAAGTATTCGTAAACACCTATTTTTGGACATAATATTCCAGGGGAGTATCTTTCAGCCAAAGAATGGGAACCAGTACGAAACTTTGCTGCTAAACCGAACTCCCTTAATAAGCCTTGAAAGCATCTTAGAAAATTAATAAATGAGTTCTAGTTGAGGTTTGAAAGCTTATTTCAGTTTAGTTAGTTACACATACAATTTTCATGCATAAAACTTAAAATTTTAAAGATATTCCAGCCAATTCCATGTATGGCTTGCACCAAACAACTGGTGGTTGTGGGTTTGAGTCGTAAAAACCGCCTCTTTGAAAACAGTGGTATGGGTGGGTAGATCATACCATTTCCAGGCCTCACATTGACGCAAACCTCATGAACTAGGTCACCCCTTTTATTATATGTAGTATGGCTAGCAAACATAAGAAAGAACAAATGCATTCTACCAAAGTAGCAATTTACAAGCAACTGTAATGGCTCTCATACTATTCCATAGCTAGATGAGAGAACAGAGTGATTATGGTCACAGCAAAGGAACTATATGAAACCTTCTAGAACAGAATAAATTACCAACTGCATTTCTTTAAAAACCTAGACGTGAAAGTTAAATGATCAATATTTAGGACAACCAAGCGTTAGGAAGCAAAAAATGCACAAACAAAATAAGGCATCTGGTGAGAAGGTACCAATTAACCTTTGAAAAGAATTTCTGAGCATGACTTCGAATCTGCACAGCAGTCTTTGTTCCAATATGTTCTGCAAAAGAAAAACATAAGAAACAAGGGGGCAGAAAAGGAAAAAGATGATGTCCCAAATAAGGAAAAAAAAATACATAGACAAATATTATTCCAAGTCATTGTTAACAAGACATATTTAGTTGATCCAGTTAAATTAACAAGAAATTCACAGTAAATGCATAAAAAATCTATTTGCAGCCCTATCTCGATGCGAGATTAAAAAGTAACGAAATGAACAAAAGGGACAACAAAAAATTAAAGCTAATGTATTGCAACCTTCAATGCGTTGCCATGCTCGGCCATAGAGCTTCAAGGCATCAAGAAACCTATTATGCTCCTCCTCTGTCCATCGCTCTCGTTGCTTGGTAATAGTATACGGCTTTCTTGCCTAATATCATAAGGAATCCAGGATTTTAGCTACTTAGCACTAACTAGAAACAATTCAATGTTAACAAAGATAGTCCAAGACTCCAGCTGTGTTACCTTGATGAACAGTTCTTCACCAGATGATTGTGCGTCCATTACTGGACCCGGACGGCTAGCGCTGCTTCAAATCCTCCCTGACCAGCAACGGATAAAACAAGGACCTTCTTTCATTTGTGAAAGCAACGAGCGCTATAACGAGTAAAGCCGTCTTGGTTGTACTACTAAAGAAGAGCTGAGATGAGGATGCTACTGCAAAAGTAAAACAAGCCACAGAAATTGGTAGAGATCCGTCTCTGATTTCATAGCAATAGAATTAACTTCAAGCAGTCCAATTATCACATGCACTAATACAAAGCAATAATCGAAGCAATACTGATTCAATAAAATTTCAGAATCCACAGCAACACAGATGGAGAGATGCATCACCGAAAGAACTAAAATAAATTTCCTTAATCAGAATCCTCACCAAAATGAAGCGGAACACGCCAAAACCTTTAACAACGAGAGAGAAAACAAGGCGAAAATAAGAGACACAGAGAGATTGATCAGTGAACAAAATCCATTTCTATTACTGGCTCAGACCTTGTTCTACAGTCTTAACAATCTGTTTGGTTGCTGAGAAAATGAAAGCGAGAAAGAAATTCAATTCTAAGTGTTCAAATGCGATCTTTCTTTATCAAATCCTCAGTTGAGAAGAACTTTATAAGCCATCTTCTCAATCGAAAATCGAATTCGGAGCTCAAAAGCTCAACCCTCAATCTTTGTTATCGATTCATTTATATTTTGTCGTTAAATTTTCTGATCAGCAACCAAACAGAAAGCAAGGAACAAAGCCAATGTATAACTCTGAGGGAGAAAGCGTACCTTCTGAGAAATCCATGGTGGAATCGGACCTTTCGAGTAGAGAAGAGCAACTGAGACCACAATAGCTTACCGGACACTCGCCGGCGAAGACATAGTCTGCGGCAATGGCGTCTGGATCCGAACAGTTTAGAGAAATCGATTGGCCAAAAATGAAAGTCAAATCAATGAAAGATCCTCCACAGAAAAGAAGGTACATATATTATAGAGGCTGTGACTTTGGCTAAGGAAGTTAAGAGAGACTTAACACCAGAACTCACACCCAGAAGCTCCAGTCGATGTGAGCAACGAGCAATCTCAGCCACGAACTATTTGTTCACCATTTCAATTTTTAATTAAATTATTTGAGGCTGTTAAAGCCTCAGAATTTCGCTTTCGACCACTGAGCCTTTAGGATTACGAGACGTGTCGAAAATTTAGCGGCTACCTTCGTTGAACTTAAAGCCTACAACATGCGCTTTTTCCTTTTTCCTTTTTCCTTTTTCCTTTTTTAATTTAATTTTATTATTAATTTTCACCCTCGATTCTCATCCACAAACTCCTCCCATTGATTCTAAGTTCGTAAAAGCGCCATCCAGCTGTGTGCTGTGGGTCCTATTAGGACGTGGGATATGAAATGTACGGTCGAGGGTGTAAAAGAAAACCGGGAAATGGTTGATGTCAGGTCCAGTTATTAGGTAGGGCCCAACAGACAAGGAAGACCGTGAGTCTATGCAGGCCTGATTCAACCATTTTGGAAGCCCATGACAAGAACGAAGATGAGTCCATCTATATATAAATCCCGTTTCGTTTAGAAGCAATTCATATGATAACGAGCCTAAATTTACAATAAAAAGAATAAATAGTAAACTCAATGAATTTGAAACAATTATTCAATCATTATCATAATTCTAATAAAAAAAAATCATTATCATAATTATTATTACACAAAAAAAAATTAAATCTTTTAATCGATTAGATTCAAAAATATTAAAATTATGTGAGTTGTTAATAAATACATATGTGAGCAAAATAAGATTAAAAATTATAAATGTATTAAGGGTATATTTAAATGAGGAAGTTTAAAATTCTAAAAATTTGGTATACTAATTTAGAATTATAGAGAATTTTGAGTGAATTATATTAATGAAGAGTTCATGAATTTGTATGAATTATCCATATGATCAAATCTTTTGTCTAGATTAATAAAAATTGAATTTAGAAGTTCCCAAAAAAAAAAAGAATCAAGGAATTTGATGTCCCAAATCTCTACTTTAAATTATATATAAAGAGGTGTCATTTTCCAAATTTTATCTTTATGAATATAATTTATGTGTAAATATTAAATTTTATGTTCAAATTTCATTTTATTTTTATATTATCTAAACAAAAAACTTCATAAATTCTGAAAATTTAATTTTCGTCAAATTAAATTCCATCCTTTTATAAATTCATGTTATAATTGTTTAAAACACTTAAAAATTTAGATCGAATAAATGTGAATTTTTAAAAGTTTTTAAAATCCTCTAAAACTCCAAGTTCAATACACCCCCTTTAGGAAAAATGAGTTAAAAATGAAGAATTTCAAAGTTCCACGAAATTTGAATATTAGATAAAAAGACATATGGATGATATTTATAAGTAATACCTTTGGAAATCTCTTCATTAATAGTTTGTTATGCTCATATATGCATGTGCTTCATAATTAGTTGTTCAACTTCCTGCTTACTATGCCCATATTTTTTGTTTTTAGTGCCATATTTGGAATTGTAGACGTTTTTAAAGGTATTAAAAATTCACTTGTATTCAATAAGAATTTTTGAGTGTTTTAAAAGGCATTAAAACAGTCCAAAGGTATTCAATTTGGAGTTTTATAAAATATTATGAACTTTTAAATTGTCCCTTGTATTCAAAACGATATGAATCTTCACAGATATAATTAATTTGAAATTTTGAGTGGATTATAAAATGAAAAGTAAAAAATTGCAAGGGTGAAAACAATTCCACCCTTTACTGAGGACTTGTTTGAATAACTCATGAGACAGAGGCCTGCCACATCTTGAAATGGACCAACCATCTTACCACGGGGAAACCACCCAAGATGCCCATTTTCTTACCAAATGATAGCCTGAATTTGGCTCCCATCTTTGAAAACTCGGCCATAGTGACTTTGTCGCCGTTTTCAAGCCACCCATCCTGCAACTTCATGTAGGCTTCGTTGATTTTACCTTGCTTTTCACAAAGTATGTGTCTTTCTTTCACATAAGTGCAGATGCCAAAAAAAAGTGCAGATGCCAAGCCCATCAGGCTTCCCTGCTTTTCCTTTTCCTTTTGAGCCACCGTCCTCCCTGCCACCCATCGTTGCCTTTCCCTTTTCCTGATGACTTCATTTCATTCCCCTTCTCTTTAATTAATTACCAAATTAGACGGTTAACTGCAGAGTAGCTATGCGCATACGAAACTAAAAAATTGAAATTGACAGGACCTGCTTCAAGAGATAAATCTTGCTTGGTCATATTCTCGTCTTACAACTAATCCAAAGTTCTAAATGCACCCTTAGGAACTTAATTCCTAATATTAGAATCTGGCAGACAAGGAATATATAACCAAACAGGATTTGTCTTACAGGAGTCACCACCTACATCAACCCACTGAACCTGGAGACGAGGCAAAACACAGCTCGATAACTCCGACCTCTGTCATTACCCATGGCATAATCATTATCTCAGATCAGCTGAAAACTCTCTCATATGTTAGCCATCAGAGTCCTCACCCAATATCCTGACTCATCTAGGGTTATAAACTGATATTCCGACTTGTTTAGAGTCCTAAACTAGTATCCAAACTCATCTAGAGTCCCAATCCGGTACCATGACTCGTCTAGAGTCCCAATCCGGTATCCTGACTCGTTGTACAACGTAGCTTGGAAACGACCCCCGAGAAGTCCGAACCTAGTTGTAGTTTATATTCATTAAGGAGTAGTACTCGTTCACCAATACCATAATACATCTCAGAACTTAATCTCAAGATCTATCACTATAATACTAGTTTATACTTGTTTTAGAGCTCTTATTTCCCTTAGGGATTATTACACTAATTTTCAAATATCAAACGTATCTAAACTTTAGATTTAACTCGTGGCATCGTCTAGAATTCTAACATCATCTTAACACGAGCATCTAACTAAATATTTTGAAGCATCACAATCAAAGCATTCAATTCACATTATAAACATCACATAATCAATACATTTAATTCCATAATTATAAGTATAGGGAATGAGATCTACTCATACCACGTTAGGGAGAGCTCATCCAACCATGGATGAAAATATCAGAAATATTGGTCAAAATTTCGCCGAAATATTGAAAAATTCGGCCGGCGACACCTAAAGGGGGTGAAGGAAATTGGCCGAAATATCTAATAGTTTTCTTGTTTTGAGCTCACAGGTCCTTTTATGGGATCAAAATGATGCAGATGGACTATTAATTTGCGAAAATTGGACTTAAAACGAAGTAGTTTGAGTCAGGTCATGTCATCCGGTCGGAAAACCCGAGTTGCAGACCTACCGTAGGAAGAATATGAATGTTAATTTTTATAGTTATATATTATACGTAGCCTAAATTTTCAATTACGCTGCTAGCCAAGTTGGCTTTGTGTTTTATTTCTTCTTAGTGGTCTTGGGTTGGACCTCCTCGTTGGCAACTGTTGTTTAATAATTTTTTCCATTTTTTCTAATTTTCAACAAACTTTGGCCCTTTTTTTCATTTTTTTTCAATTTTAAATATATTCATTCCTTCCAATTTTTGAACAAAGTTTGGCCATATTTTTTCATTTTTTTTCCAATTTTAAATGTATTTAGAATTATTTTATCATTTTTCTTCCATTAATTTTTTTATACTTATTGTTATGGTTTTAACTATATTAACATTCAATTATAGTAATTCACTTCAATTTATGTTTATATTTAAGATTTTATAGTATTAGTCATCGTCAGAATCATATAGCATTATATTATTCATCATATATTTATTATATCAAAGTCATTTTATAATTTTATTAGTCTTATATAATTATTATTGGGTACTTAAGATTTTCTCAAAGTTTCATTAAAAATTTCCAATTTTTATACTAAATTTCTGTCATTTTTGTTGATAGTAAACGATATCGATATCAATATTTAGACCGAAGTATCTGTAAATTTAACTAGCGTTATATCCGTCAATATCGATATTTCAATCCTTGTATCCAACTAAGTTCACTATTACACGTATTTCTAGGCACTTGGCCTCGGATGACAGGTTCCATCCCGACTACGCCCTTAGTAGTCGTGTAGGTCCTGCTCCCGTCTGACACATACACAGTAATATACCAAACAAGGGATAAAGAAACATACATAAATACTATAATTAACAATAACATTTTCACGAAAATGATCAACAATCATACTCAAATCATTATGTTTCAAACCATGATCATAACACATTTAAAACATTTATGCATGCACCATATTTATAAACAAATGTCCACTCATAGTTTTAATGGTTTTGATACCCTTCAGGTTGATCGTAGATGCGGGCCGTAGTAGAGAGCGAGGCAACACATAAAGCTTCATACTCTGAAAACCCTGTTTGGGTCACATTGTTATCCTTTATCTGACACGTGGAGTCAAACGGGAGCATGTCATCCCACGATAATCCAGGGAGATTCGGGATGGGAACTGTCATCGGAAGTCTCCACGAGCTTCATCTTAATTCATGCGGCTCTTCCGACTTTCCATTATCATGGTGCCTTACAAACAAACAATTAATATTAATGCATGATAAATAAATCAATATAATCAAAACCCTAGATCTTGAAAGCTTACGTTCCTTATCATCAATTAAACAAAATTAAGATGTCTATAACTAATATTAAACAAACTCTGATGGACTCCAAACCCCTGCATCAAATCTGGAACATAAAAAACATATAAAACCTGATGGGGAGGAGGCCTTCAGGTGCCCCATGTGCAACCCTTATTGACACGACCCATCACAATCCCCCTGAGATTACGCGTGATGTGCCATGCTCTCGTCTAACCCACGTGCGACACGAAAACCAGACACTCGTTTAACACGCGTGTAACACGAAGGTCAAACAAGGGATACCGAGGCCAACAGCCCAAACAGGCTTTTAGAGCGCGCTAGGATCAGTGAAGGAGTGTGATGTCTTGGCCCTACTACAGCCCGCATCCGCATTCAACCTGAAGGGCATTAAAAACCATAAAAGTTGTGAGTGGACGAAAATAAATAATTTAATAAAACACATTTAATAAAAGACATTTATGCCCTTCACTTAAAACTATGCATGCATAGTAATTCAAATATAATAAAAACTGTTTATAAAACCAAAACCATTTCCTTCCTCAAATCACTAGAGCCTCAGCCCAAAACCATAAAATCAACCAAGTGTGGGAACTCAACCCAAAACCATAAAACACCGAAATCCGTAAATCCAAATCCATGTGGGTCACTGCCCAAATCCATTTATCAAACACACAAAAACCATTTCATAAATCCAATAAATCATGTTTACCAAATACCCATCCTCGGCATCCCAGATGCTTGACGTCCCTGACGTCATGTCTCACGGTCTAAGCAACGCGTGCTGCCCGGGTTCTCTTCGGGTCAATCTCTGACATCCCAGATGTCTGACGTCCTAGATGTCTAATTATAGCAATTCTGCTCCTGAGTCACTATACGGTCTGGTCGCTCCATACAATGACCCATCCAAGAAATGCGCTGTGACTTCCCCAGTGTCTCTGACATCAGAGGAGACCATCCACATATCCTCGTATAAGGATGGTATATGGAAAACAACTTTATAAAATCCTTTCAAAACATCTCAAAGGGGTCATGCCTGGAATTTCCACAAAAACTATCATAAATCCAGAAATCCAAGTACTCAAATCCAAATATGTTTTAGGGTCTCCAAACCCGAAATCACATTTATAAACCATAATTGGGACTCATGTACAATATCATAATCAACTAGGCCTCTAGCCCGATCATGTAAACCAACTGGGCCTCCAACCCGATATCTAGTTAATTCAAAAGGACTCCAAGTCCAATAGTTTCCAAACGAAATGGGTCTCTTGCCCGATTCCATATTTCCAAATCTAAACCAGTTCATTAAACCATTACGTAAAACACAAGCACATATAAATCCAACAAAAAACCATATGCCTCGAGATACGTCCAAATATGTAAATACCAAATACCACAAACATACGTATTCAATGATTTCAAAACATAAATATAAAACATATAAAACAGTTATGCATGCATCATATTTCAAAAATAAAAGTCCTTTCACAAACAGTCCTAGTTGATGCCTCTATCACGTGCCATAAGCCTCCCTTAGGCTAATCCGCCATCTCTGGGACTTCCAGACCTATCACATTCATACATGAAGGTCACTAACTATCTATATAAGTCCATAAGATAAACCCCCAAAACTCTTGAAAAATTCAACGTGTCCCGGACACATTTCTCTAGGTGAAAAACCTCAATTTGACCAACCTAACGATCTCTGATCGACCCGAAACCACCACCATTGGATCCGGATCATCAAAATCTTTCGAATGACAAGGGTCCCACCTTGAAAGTCATGCTCACACGCCTCCACTCCCATGGTCAACGCGTGGTCAACGTTGGAAAAGTTAATGCTGCTGACTTCAACAAAGTCAAAGATGACATCAGCGGTCAATGGTCAACGGTTAAAGCTAACGTCATTGCTGACGTCACCCTTGCAACTCTGATAGTGCCATGTGTCAGCATGTCGCTGGTCCATGTCGCTAGTCTATCTCACTGACATGTTAATGACACATGACAGCCCTTGATTGGGCCACGTCACTAACATGTCAGTGTTGACTAGGCACTGACATATGACATGTGTCACTCCAGGACTGGTCCTTGTCTAACAGTTGTTAGTCTGACATGTTAGACCTAACATGATGACATCCTCATGATGCCGTCATCGCTGACGTCACGTCGTCTCCTACCTTGGGTGGGTTAACCCGTTCGTCTGCAACCGGGTCGCGCAGACCCTCGATCCTGATACAGTCCTAGAACCCTCGATTTCAACCCGTTTCTTCTTACCTGGTTGGCCAACCTCCCTTAATTGATCTACGGACTCAAAAACATGAAATCAAACCTAAAGTTCCCCTCTGAATCGATGAATAGTAGCCCATGTTCCTCCTTCGACTTCTCTCAGTTCTGGGCACCACAACCCTTGATTTCGAGTCCCCTGCGCTCGTCCTATCCTCAGGTACCTCGTCCAATCAATAGAAAAGATCGACAACCTTTAAAACCAAGTCTACCATTTTCGAACCAAAAATAGAGCTTACGGGTTTTGCCTTACCTCGTCGTCGTTGCTCCGCCGTGGCCACCAACACGATCGTCTCGACATCCTCTTCCCTTTTCATTCACGGGTCAAGCACAACATATGAAGATTGAAGGGGTTTGTGTGGGATGGGTTTCACAGTTCGAGAGGCTACCACGAGTTTGGGAGAAACACAGAGAAGATGACTGATGAAGATGAATGAAGATAAGGACCCAAAATATTGGGTTCTGGGCCTATCAGATGGGTGACACTTGTCACTCATCTGGTGGGTCCGTTCAAATTTTTCCCCAATCAACTTTTCCACATGTCAAAATCCTCGGCTTGTGTTAATAGTGCCAATTTCCGTTTTAAACTCGTAACTTTCCCGTCAATGTTCGATTTCGACGTGTCACCTATCTATGGACTCGTAACGTCCCGATCTACGTTAGGGTCATCGGTCCAAGTCCATTAGACCACCTAGGTCAGAATCCTATGAAATCTCATGACTAATTCCAGATTAGTCATGCTAATTCGCAATTACTCACTAAACTGATCCCAAAATTCGGGACAGGTCGTCACAGGCTTCCCCCCTTAAATAATTTTGTCCTCGAAATTCAACTACCCCAAGTCTGCATCCAAATTGTGGAAATCCACGTCCTAAGTAGGAGTCCACAAATTGACCACACCTTCTAAGCTGACACTTCCTGACAAACGCTGACTCAAACGTCATTCTGTAACTCACATTGACCCTCCTCGTCTTTTCAGTCTGTCATTCTAACACTTTCTAACCTTTGGTCGCCAGACTAAAATACATGCTCCCATTGAGGGTTAACACATCTCCAACTCATTCCTAAAAGTTTGAATTTCCACCTCCAACTCGTGGAAATCTAACCTGCCTCACACCTGTGCTTCACATTTATTGTACGCCACCTGACAATTCTATTATTATACGGACACCTCCCAAAACTGTCACCACTTGACAATGTCTCCTTGGTATCAGAGCTCCGACCATCATCTCCAACTGGCATTCAGTCACTGACATCACCCTGACAATCCACTACTCGAGTCACGACACCAAC
This sequence comes from Prinsepia uniflora, assembly GCA_032719365.1. Taxonomy (NCBI): domain Eukaryota; kingdom Viridiplantae; phylum Streptophyta; class Magnoliopsida; order Rosales; family Rosaceae; genus Prinsepia; species Prinsepia uniflora. Next base: position 51,345,998 of record CM064874.1, on the reverse strand, counting down.
CTTGACCCACACTGGAGTCATACTAAGGGTACCTCGTACCAACTCCCTTAATGTAGAGTAAGATTATGCCGTCACAATGGCAGGAGTCTCATCTAACTGAGCCAAGCTCAAAATGGTAGCAATTATCGGATTCGGTACTCAAATCAATCAATTCCCTCGGTGATCCATGATGACTCTACCAGAGTAACAGTGCAGTCGCTTCATGCCAAGAAACCTGACCTCTCACCCCACATATGGTTACACTAACCACCAACTCACTCAACCTGTGTGTAACTGGACCTCGTCGAATACCTACCCAGCAGTGATAACACATCTCCTCTCTAGGGTTCCACTAGCCATCCACTGCTATGAGCCTCCGCTCCTACAATCACTGAACCCTATTAGACCACTCTGGATAAGCACACAGTATCCAATGTCTAGTCCACGTCCTCACCAAAACACCAGTGTGCATGCCCCAAGCACACACAACATCCTCGTTCCTAAACCGTCCAAAACATGACTGGAGCCTACTCCAATTGCTTTCCCACTCCCGTACCTAGGTCTTTCGCTACATGGCCAACCTACCAATCACGGTTCAATTCTAGAGCCCATCTGTCCAATCTGGTACCAGATAGATCACCACTCCAGACCCAAACATATCCTCCAGGGTGTACCAACTCTGAATCACGTCCACCACGATGTACCCATTCATGTACAATGGTTATCTGACAAGTTCGGACATCGGCCAACCTCCTACTCATTTCTCTGCGATTCATCTTTTACTGATTTGCACCCTAGGTATTGTCTCACTTGCCAAATCTTTCATACTTACCATCAACCCTAACACCTAGATAGGGAAAATCAAGGTTGATCCAAACGATGACATCAAAAATCATCCTACGTGAGTGTAACACAATCCCCGCTACACTTACCACGCTCACCACTCTCACCACTTATCCCCAATTTGGAATCACATTCACAACTTCTCTTATCCAATGACCACTAGACAACAAAAAATGAGGAGTCGCCCTTCTTGACTTCGAAATCACACTCACAACTTCTCTTGATTCCGAAGTTCCAACCATGTTGGAAGCATATCCATCTTTTCCAACCATTGGACTTCCCTGTCCCCAACTCACTCGAACAACATCCACCTATGTGTCCCGTAAACCTTCTAATACCCAATTCGCCTATCCATTTAAGATCGTTTATACACATCCAAAAGGATGTCAATCCAACGTTACCTGATGTACCGCTCGACTAAGGAATCACAGCAGACTCCCGCTGTGGTCTGAACCAAATCTCTGCCTACCACCATATCTGACAAACCGACCACTAATTCCCATGACATTACTTGTGTCAACCCTTTATACCATTTCCTCCAATCACCACTTAGTTATCTCCAACACATTTGTCCCTTCAATCAGTGTTGGGAAGAGTCCCAACACATCTCAACCACTACTGGGTTCCATCCAGTCTGTCTCCATTCAGATCCCATTATGGCATCTCAAGTCTCACAATCCTAGTGACAGCCAAGCTCGAAGCTCAGACCAATCAACTGAAAAAGAGAAGTCACCTCCTCCGACTAAGAGTATCATATGATAATTGTTGTAATGCTTAATCCTTTTCTCCCAACTAAACACTTCCATTGATTCTCTTCGGCTTCTTTCAACTTCAAATAATGACCGAAAACCAAGCATGGGTCAACCACGCTTCCGCTGCGTTGCTCTGATAAACCACCATGACAAAGCATACATGAAAAGGAAACGTTCCGACTTTATCAAATGTTCTCATTTGGTACACATCTATAACGACATGTCCCGAATATTGAGATTAAATCTTAATTAATTATGGATTTAGTATGACTAATCAGAGATTAGTTGAGAGAATTCGGACGGACGGTGTAAAATGACCGTTTTGCCCCTATAATTGGATAAAATGTTAACTTTTAACCCGGATGGTCAAATGCACGAGGTTCGATGACCGTTACGTAGATCAGGACATCATGAGTTCGTAGACTAGGTGACACGTCAAAATTGGACATCGAACGGGGAAGTTACGGTCACGGGATCGAAATCGAGTTAATTAACGTCTTGGGATTCGAATTGAATATTAATTAAATTTGATTGGCTGATTAATTAGTGCGGGGCCCTTGGATGAGTGACAAGTGTCACTCATCCTATTGGTCACTTTCCCTAAAAGGTGTATCTATGTTGTGATTGGGTGGGTTTTATTATTTTAATTTCACTCATCAATTTCTCTCTTTCCTTCCCGTACACCATCTTCATTTTCTCCCTTAACAAACACACACCAGCACTCACCACCCCCCCCCCCCCTAAACCTCATCTAATGCTAGTGGCCCATGAATGAAAAATAGAGGGTGAAGTGAGACGATGCTGGTGGTGCTAACGGCGTCGACCGTCGTGGACGGTGGCTGGAAAACAGAGACAGTATGTGTTTGTGTTCAAAATTGGAAGTTTGGTTTTCGGTGGTTATTGATTGATACTAATTACCCCTCAATGTTCCTGAGGTCGAGACAAACTCAGTAGGATTGGAATCAGGGTCAACGGTGGCTGGAATCGCCTGGAAATAGAGGAGGAAAATTTGGGCTTCGATTTTTCGATTACAGGTAAGAATGAGGGTGAGTTTTCTTGTTTTTGACACGATAGATCTCTAGAGTAGGATTAGACAAAGCCATAGGAAGAAACCCCATCGAGTTTGGTGGAGAATCAAAGGAGAACTGACCAGGTCGGGTCGTCGGGTTCGTTGACCAGAAAAACCAGTGAACCGGGTTTGATAGAGCTTGACGATGACACTGTTTCGGCGCGTGATGGTGCTGAGCTCAATTTTCGAGGTATGGTCAACACATGTTTTCATCTTTTCGATGTAACGAACATTTTAGGACAGGTTTTGAGCCGATCGGACACTGTTTTAAGGTAATTTTGGGTGTCTGAAGGTTTAAGGTTTATTTTAAATACATTTAAGCATTCCAGAAAAATTGGGGGATTTCATGTTAGGTTATTTGAAGTAGTTAGTAACCTTCGAGTGTGATTTGGACAGGTTCGGAAGTTTCGGAGACGGTGATTTAGCCCGGGGAGGCTTATGGCACGCGTATCGAGGTGGAAACTAAGACGGTCTGTGAGTGGACATTGATTTCTAAATTGATGCATGCATAACTGTTTTATATGCTTTAAATATGTGAATTATGTTGGATTTGATTGTGGTATTTAGTATTCACATAGTTGCACGTATTTCAAGGTTTACGATTTTATAGTGTATTTCTACGTGATAGCGATTTTAATAATGGTTTAATGGTATGATTTCGGATTTGGAAATATGGAACCGAGCTTGAGACCCATTTGATTGACAAACTATTGGACTGTATGTCTATTTGATTTAATAAGGCATCGGGCTTAAGGCCCAATTGACTTACATGAGCGGGCTTGAGGCCCACTTGGTTTATGAAATGGAATTTCGGACTAAGTCCCTTGAATTTGGAATTTGGATTTGTGGAAACGTTTTATGAAAGTTATACTTTGGGTACGAGACCCATTTTTGGATTTACTATGGCTTTATGGAAGCCGGGCATAGGCCCAATTGAAAGGTTTTAAAGGGATTTAAGAAACATTTTTCCATGTACCATCCTTATGTATGGATTGTCTCCTTTGGATATTGGTACCCCAGAGTGGTCACGGCGCATTGCCTACGATGGGTTATTCTACGGAGTGACCGAACCGTAGAGTGGCTCAGGAGCAGGATTGCTTATATTAGACATCCGGGACATCAGACATCTGGGATCTCATACCTCAGACAGGGTTCGAGGTTAACACTAGGGATTGAGACCCCGAGTAGCACGCGTAGCTTATGGACCGTGACATGACGTCTGGGACGTCAGGCGTCTGGGACGCCAGGCATCTGGGATGCCAAGGATTGGTATAAATGTGTTTTATAGAATTTATTGATTGACAGATGTTTGTGTTTATGGATTTGGGCAGTGGCCCATATGATTGGATTTACGGTTTGGGCTGAGTGCCCATACGATTGGTTTTGTGGTTTTGGGCTACGGCCCTAATGATTTGAGAAAGGAAATGGCCCTGGTTAATAAACGGTTTTGTTAACTTTAATTGGATTAAAGTAACTGGTTTTCGAATGCATGCATGCTTTTTAGTGAAGGGCCTAAATGTCTTCTTGTGAAATAAGTTTTGATTAAGTTACTTATTTTCGTTCACTCACAGCTTTTAATGGTTTTTAATGCCCTTCAGGTTGATCGTGGATGCGGGTTGTAGCGGAGACCGAGACATCACACTCTTCCACCGATCCTAGCGAGCTCTGGAAGCCCCGAAAGGGCTGAGGTTTGAGTTATCCCTTGTCTGACACTTCGTGTCAGATGGGAGCATGGCACATCCCGCGTTAATCCTGAGAAGATTTAGGATGGGTCATGTCAACATCAACATGAGCACATCACTACAGAGTCAGATCCTCAGCTCGTGGCTCAACATCTCCTATCTAGTGCTCGCATCACACCAAACCTGAATCTCTGCTCATACCGAGCTAAAACCTATAATCTATACTTGATTTGGAGGAACTTACCTCCCTCGTACCCCACAACTCTGGGTACAACTACTCTCTCAAACCATACTAGGAAAAAAGAATGGGGAACGTCCCTCCCAATTCTCACCAGCCTTAGCTAATTCCACTAGGTTTACTAGACTCACCAGGTCCCCACTACTAATCGGTCCAACTGGTCTAACTGCTAATCGGCCCAACCCTGGACCCCAAATATCACTAATCATCCTAATGGTATGGGGGAATCAGATCCCACCATTCACTTAGTGTCAGGCCAACCAATCTCTACAGTCTTAACCTTACTCGCTGACTCGAATTCCTAGACCATCAAGAAAACAGGACCAAGGGATGGTCATTACTCAAACAAGTTATCATATCCAGCCCTCCATAGGGTCCATCACACTGTTTCACGGCGTATCATGCAATCACAGCCCATCCACTATTCATTTCCACTAACTCTCGCACTGTTACCTTAACTTTCAAGTTGATGACGAGTTGATCCTCGTAGAGACATCACATCCACAACACCTGTGTACCAATGCTCTGGTTCCAATCTGACAACCTCACTCTGATACCACTCTGGTATCAGAGTACCACATGTAAACCTCGCTCTGATACCACCCTGACACGACCTATCCCAATCCGACCGGGATTACGCGAGATGTGCCATGCTCCCGTCTATCCAACTTGCAACATGAAGGCCAAACACCCGTCTAACCCACGTGTAACACGAAGGCCAGACAAGGGATACCCAGGCTAACAGCCCAAACGGGCTTCCAGAGCGCGCAAGGATCAGTGAAGAAATGTGATGTCTCGATCCCTACTACAGCCCGCATCCGCAATCAACCTGAAGGGTATTAAAAACCATAAAAGCTGTGAGTGGACGAAAATAAATAATTTAATAAAACACATTTCATAAAAGACATTTATGCCCTTCACTTAAAACTATGCATGCATACGAAAACCAGTTAATTCAAATATAATAAAAACTGTTTATAAAACCAAAGCCATTTCTTTCCTCAAATCACTAGGGCCTCAGCCTAAAACCATAAAATCAACCAAGTGTGCGAACTCAGCCCAAAACCATAAAACACTGAAATCCGTAAATCCAAATCCATGTGGGCCATTTCCCAAATCCATTTATCAAACACATAAACACCATTTCATAAATCCAATAAATCATGTTTACCAAATACCCATCCTCGGCATCCTAGATGCCTAGCGTCCCAGACGTCATATCTCATGGTCTAAGCAACACTTGCTGCCCAGGGTCTCTCCGGGTCAATCACTGACATCCCAGATGTCTGACGTTTCAGACGTCTAATCATAGTAATCCTACTCCTGAGTCACTATATGGTATGGTCGCTCCATGCAATGACCCCTCGCAGGCAAATGCGCTGAGACTTCCCTAGTGCCCCTGACATCTGGAGGAGACCATCCATATATCCTCGTATAAGAATGGTATATGGAAAACATCTTTATAAAATCCTTTCAAAACATCTCAAAGGGGCCATGCCCGAAATTTCCATAAAAACCATCATAAATCCAGAAATTCAAGTACTCAAATCCAAATATGTTTTAGGGTCTTCGAACTCGAAATCACATTTATAAACCACAATTGGGACTCATGCCCGATATCATAATCAACTAGGCCCCTAGCCCGATCATGTAAACCAACTGGGCCTCCAGCCTGATATCTCGTTAAATTAAATGGACTCCAAGTTCGATAGTTTCCTAATCAAATGGGTCTCATGCCTAATTCTATATTTCCAAATCCAAACCAGTTCATCAAACCATTATGTAAAACACAAGCACATATAAATCCAACATAAAACCATATGCCTCGAGATACGTGCAAATATGTAAATACCAACTACCACAAACATATGTATTCAAGGAATTCAAAACATAAATACAAAACATATAAAACAGTTATGCATGCATCATATTTCGAAAAAAAAATTCCACTCACAGTGTCAGGACCCATCCCAAATCCCCTAGGATTAATGCGGGACGTGCTTGCTCCCGTTTGACACGAAGTGTCAGACTAGAGATAATTCCGTCCTTAGCCCAACCACGACTTCTAGAGAACGCCAGGATCCGGAGAAGGAGTGTGATGTCTCGGTCTCTACTACAGCCCGCATCCGCTATCAACCTAAAGGACATTAAAATCATTGAATGACACGACTTACCCCCAATCCCCCGGGATTAAGGGCTAAGCCATGCTCTCGTCCAACTTACGTGCAACATGAAGGCTAAACCGATGGTCAACCTCCACGTAACACGTAAGCTGGACAAGGGATTCCCAAGCGAACCGTCCAAAAATTTCCGGACTTCCCAGAGCGCGCAGAATCTAATGTGGATCGCGTGTGTGATGTCTCCGTCTCTCTAACAACAGCCCGCACTGCATCAAACCTCGAGGGTATCAAAAACATAAAAGGCTGTGAGTGGACAAAAATAAATAATACGTTCTGAAAACAGGTTATAGAAAGTACATTTATACCCTCCACACAAAAACCAATGCATGCATATGAAAACCTTTTCATAAAACCATTGCATATCCACGATAAGAAAACCATCAATGAAAACCGGAATTCAAATCCTTTTCTCAAATCCGAACTCAAATCTAGAATTTCACTTTCAAGTTCCAAAACTGAATCCGAATCATATTTCTGAAATCACGTTTACCAAAATCACATGAACAGGGCTCCAAGCCCGAAATTACTTTTCCCGAATCCATTATAAATCATTGAAATCAAATCATAAGTCAAATCTCAAATCATCGTATTGAAACCATCATCAAACCATAGCAGAAAACCATATCTCATAAAACGTGAAATTCCGTAAATATTTTGAAATACATGCAAAATTGTAAATCATCAAGAGCATAATCAGAAACATAGAAATCACGTATAGAAAACATATAAAACATTTATGCATGCATCATAAGGTAGAAAGCAAAGTCCACTCACAGACCATTTACGCCACCTCGATAAGTGTGCAAATACGCTTTCCCGGCTAATCCACTATCACCAGCTTTCCCGAACCTGTTCAAATCTCATAAGAAGGTCACTAACTACTTCACGATGATTATATTAAAACTTCATAATTTTCCCGAATTTTTAACTATTTTTAACCGAACCTTAAAACCTTCGGACATCCCGAAACCTATCAAAATGATGTCTGATTGTCTAGAAACAGTGCCAAAATGTTCATTACATCGAACAATTTAAAAGTCGTGTTGGAACCTTCCTAAAAAACAGTGCCACGCGCCCACATGCACCGCCCTAAGGGGCTGCACGTGGGCATCATGCGCCGGCACTGTTCATCTTCAACCTCTCACCGAACCGAGTCCAGACCGGTTCGATTCAGGCTGGTCCAGCCAAACCAGCGGTCACGGTTCTCCGTTGTTCTTCCATCTTTTTCAATCCTGTTTATTGTAAGACCCGGTCTTGGAAGCAAGAACGGTGAGCAAGACCCGTGAGCTTGAGAAGTAAGATCGGTGAGCAAGACCTGTGAGCTTGGAAATGTAAGATCGGTGAACGATCCCACATCGCTCGGGGAGGGAAAGGTGAAGTACCTTATATGTGTGTGCACGTATCTATCTAACACAAGGTCTTTTGGGAGCTTAGTGGCTTTGGGGGGATTTGAACCCCAAAGTTAAGCGAGTTGAGGCTGGTGCAATCCCATGATGGGTGACCTACTGGGAAGTTGCACGTGAGCTCCTGAAAACAAAACCGTGAGGGCGAGGCCCAAAGCGGACAATATTGTGTTAGATGGGTCGGGTCGTGACAGAATGTTATTAGAGCCGGACCCTGGCTGGAAGTGTGCCAGCGAGGACGCTGGGCCCCAAGGGGGGTGGACTGTAAGACCCGGTCTTGGAAGCAAGAACGGTGAGCAAGACCCGTGAGCTTGAGAAGCAAGATCGGTGAGCAAGACCTGTGAGCTTGTAAATGTAAGATCGGTGAACGATCCCACATCGCTCGGGGAGGGAAAGGTGAAGTACCTTATATGTGTGGGCACGTATCTATCTAACATAAGGCCTTTTGGGAGCTCAGTGGCTTTGGGGGGGATTGGAACCCCAAAGTTAAGCGAGTTGAGGCTGGTGCAATCCCATGATGGGTGACCTACTGGGAAGTTGCACGTGAGCTCCCGAAAACAAAACTGTGAGGGCGAGGCCCAAAGCGGACAATATTGTGTTAGATGGGCCGGGTCGTGACAGAATGGTATCAGAGCCGGACCCTGACCGGAAGTGTGCCAGCGAGGACGCTAGGCCCCAAGGGGGGTGGATTGTAAGACCCGGTCTTGGAAGCAAGAATGGTGAGCAAGACCCGTGAGCTTGAGAAGCAAGATCGGTGAGCAAGACCTGTGAGCTTGGAAATGTAAGATCGGTGAACGATCCCACATCGCTCGGGGAGGGAAAGGTGAAGTACCTTATATGTGTGGGCACGTATCTATCTAACACAAGGCCTTTTGGGAGCTCAGTGGCTTTGGGGGGGATTGGAACCCCAAAGTTAAGCGAGTTGAGGCTGGTGCAATCCCATGATGGGTGACCTACGGGGAAGTTACACGTGAGCTCCCGAAAACAAAACCGTGAGGGCGAGGCCCAAAGCGGACAATATTGTGTTAGATGGGCCGGGTCGTGACATTTATCCCACTAGCTTCGTCCTAATCCCTACAAATGATCTAGCTAATTAAACCATGAAATTTGAGATTGTTTATTACCTGCCTGATCAACCTTCAAACAATGTCCTTCCTTCATCGTGCTTTCATGGTTTCAGCTTCTCATTGTCCTTGTTTTCGATTCCAAACAACCTATGTAACCTCCAGAGATAAGTTCCAATCAAGAAAACTAATCAATAAGCACTAAATCGTGATTGACCATTTCTGAGTCCAATTGAACCGTTTACTGAAATAAAGACTTACCACCGTCGTCGTTCACCGTCGTGAGCACCAGCATGTGCGTCTGAGTCCCCTTTCCAACACTCCTTCATAAGTTATGGCCAAAAGTTTAGGTTTGAAGGTGATTGTGTACAGTTGATGTTCACGGGTTGCAAAGGATTTCCTAGTTCAGAACCGCCACCCACGACGGTCTTCACGGTGGCACCAACCTCATCGTCTAGTCCCTCAATTTCCTTCACACACTTCTCAAAAATGAGGAGGATTGGATTGTTTCTCACGGTTCACTCGCACACACAAACTCAGCCATTCTGTTCCTCTGTTTCAAAACGTGCAAAATATCTCCCATTCCCTTTTTAAAATATGTGTGAGGCGGCAGGGAGAATTCCACAAGCATCCAGATAGGGCCAAATGTCCAATTTTTTGTGGGCAAAATTTCCAAACACAGCCAAGTGTCCACTAATCACTGGCACCATTCCCAATACAAGCCAATTGACCAAAATGCCCTTGAGGCAAAATTACCAAAATGCCCCTCGCACGTTTAGACCATTAACTCTGTCGCCCGACCTCCAATTGACGCATGCCGCCTGTTGTTGTATTCAAGGGATCGAGACCTACTTAACGATCCTCAAACTTTGTGAAAAAGCCATGTCGTATGAAAAGTCAACAAAGTGCCCCTTTTAACCAAATTACCAAAACACCCTCGATCTTCTGAACATCATGACTTCCTCCTCGGATGTCAGAATCGGACGTGCTACCTGTGTATGAACTCTTGATGTCCTAAACTACGGCACAGTCATTGGTCAAAGTCCCTTCGACCGCCCGAACTAAAAGTCAATATTTTACCCATTACAATGGGTAAAATCGTCATTTCGCACCATCCGTCTGAGATTACCCAACTAATCACCGATTAATCTCACTAATCCATCATTAACCACTAATCTAATCCCGATTTCCAGGATGGGTCGTTACATTGAAAGTTGTGAATGGACAAAACAATTAATTTATAAAAACATTTCACAAAAAGACCTTTATGCCCTTCATTAAAAGCATGCATGCAATCAAAAACCATTTTTCAAAACATTCAATGGGGCCTTGGCCCAAAATCCAAATCATAGTATGTGGGAACTCAGCCCAAATTCGACACACGTAGGTCTCAGCCCAAAACCATCTCCGTGAAATCTCATATACATATACATATACATATATACACATATATATAACCCATCCTAGACATTCTCTGATGTCTACTCAATAACCTGTCACGATTTATCTCTAAGTATGCATACTACTCGGGGTCTCACTCCGTGTCTACCCCCAGGATCTACGACGTTTGGGAGGAATCGTCCAAAATCCAGGATCTACGACGTCTGGAGGACTATCTGAGGACCCAGTCCGAGATTATACCATATCTCTTACTCTTGGAATGTGCTCCCTATTGGAGTCACTCATTCCAGGAAGTGGATCGTGACTCTCCAGGATCATCGACATTTGGAGGAGACAAAACCGCTCATAAAGGAGGGTATACACATATAAGCGTGAAAAACCACAATTGCGACTTAAGCCCGATATCACAAGTGAACTGGGCCTCAAGCCCGAACTCAAAATCAATTGGGCATCGAGCCCGATACCTCAGGGTCAGTCATGATTCCAATCATAGTAACGTGTGAAACCATCAATCCAGGATCGCTCTCAATCCTGGTATGTCGCTGTGAACATATCAACCGCCGCGACCACCTCTAGTTCATGGTGCACACATCACCGATCGATTTCCTATACTGTCAGCACTCCGAAGTCGACCTCCAGTGGCTACTCGACAACAGGACGTGCATCGTGACCTCTCCGGGAGGAACACATCCCAGTCCGAAGGTGAGCGTCGTATCATTCGTCGTCGTGCACATAACACATATCGCGACCACACCTCAGACCGTTAGGTCATCAATAGGGCCATATGCCCGAGACAAAAGCAAATGGGTCCCATGACTGGTTTCACAGTTCTAAATCCAAAACCATTTACTTAAACCATCATTGAAAACACAGCACGTATAAGCACCGTATAAAACTGAAAACCTCGAAATACGTTCAAATACATAAATACTAATACCCCACACACAAATGCACTCATGGCATCACAAAAAATGTATTAAAACACTTATAAAACATTTACACATGCATCAATTTAGAAAGCAAGGTCCACTCACAGACCGTCCGAGCTGCGCCTCGATACGGGCGTCATACGCCTCTACTGGGCCAATCACCGTCTCTGGGGTTCCCAAACCTGTCCAAATCATTTTAGAGGGTTACTAACTAATTAATTAGCCCCTCATAAAAGCCCCCTAATTTTTTGAAATTTTTAACTATTTTTAAACTCGATCCTAAACCTTCGGACATCCCGAACTATATCGAAACAATGTCTAATCAACTCAAAACCAGTCCCAAAATGTACAACGAAAGGATGATTTCCTATGTTGAACAAATCCCCAAAATCCTCCCCACTCACCACCCAAAGGGCCCTGCGCGTGGGCTTCACGTGCCTTGCACAGTCTTCAACCGTCGGTAGACCGGGTCCAAACCAGTCTGCTGGTTTTTCGGTCTGACCAGACCAGCGGAACCGGTCTAGTACATTTACTCCCTCATTTTGGCCTTATTCTATCCCTTCCAATTTCAATCTCTTTCTCTTTTCATTTCCTATCATCCTACATGATCAAAACCAAGAAACCAATCCTAAAACCCATTGGTTTTGAAAACCATTTTGAACCCAGACTTCCTATCCACGTTCGGGATACTTCTAGGGGTCAAACCATCATCCTAAGGATCCCATTTAGTCCCTAAGGTCCCTAAAAACGAGTTTGAAGGTTCGATTTGAGTTAACTTGGTCGGAAAGTGATTTCGGTGGCCTGCCACCGAAAATCTCCCAGCCGCCGGTCTGGTCCCCTCAGCCGTTCCCCACCGTCCAAAACCTTCCCTTAATCATCCTACCAACCCCCTAAACATCATCCAATCCTTAAACCAGTCCCTAACATTAAAACCAAAAATTTGAAATTTGAACATAAAACCGTACATGCGCGGTTTGCTGTCCCTCCGCCGTCCACGGCGGCTCAGGCCGCACCCAGCCACCATCCTCATCATTCACAGCCTCAGTCTCAGTCTCTCAAGGCTCTTGATCGATCAATAAGGGGAGGGGCTGGTTTGTGGTGAGGGTTCGAATGAGATCGGGTAAAAACCCGTTGAAACTGAAATGGGGATATGCATGCATCTGTTTAAGGGAAGCAACGGATGAGTGACACCTGTCACTCATCCATTGGCCTGGGTAAAAGATCTGGGCCCCACTCAGGACAAAAGTCCACGTTTTCCTCGTAAAATGTGCCACCGTAAATAGTACCTCGGAACTTCCGTGAACCATACATTTTCCGTCAAACGTCCAATTTTGACGTGCCGCGTGTTTACGGACTCGTATCTACGTAACGGTCTTTGGCCCTCGGGCATCGGACTTCCTGGGTCAAAAGTCAACTTTTTGCCCTCGTTCAGGGGCAAAATCGCAATTTCGCCCTGAACGTCGGTCAATCCTCGGCTCATCCCCGATTAGTCTCGATAATCCGTCATTAATTCTTAATTAATCCCGATAATTAGGGACGGGTCGTTACAATCTTCCCCCCTTAAAGAATTTTGTTCTCGAAATTCAAACCGACCTAATTTCATAACCAAACTGTGGAATCCAATCATGTCCCCGCACACGGGCACTCTCGTGTAAAAGTACACGTCCGACACAACCACACTATCTGTCGGTACTTCTGCCACCGGAGCTTCCAAAGCTCCAACTCAACTCTCACCAACTGAGTTCCAGTCGTTGACTCTCGAGACTCTCCACGTCGCCTGATAAGTCTAACTCGAGACGTCGACACTCGTCGAGCTTGCCTACCATTTGCTCCGACAGGCCAATCCTACAAAGTTTTCGTCAAACCGGCTTTTTCAGCCTAACGACCTTTCTTACCCGACAATCAAGCTGACATTCTGTTCAGCCGAAAACTGGAGCTGACAATCTTCTCAGCATCCGATCAGACAATTATCCTTATTGCTCCCATTGAGAAATATCTCATCCCCTATCATGAAACGGTTCGCAACTGTAATCCACGGCTTAAAATAACACTATTCCATCTAACACTCCCTAAGTCTACAACCCACGATCGTGACTAGCTAGTAACGCTTGGCTCCATTGCGCTTTCTTTGCGCCACTCTGATCTCGACTCGCTTTCGAGTCCCCATGTCGTATCTCGCGTCACTCCGTGACCTACGCTGAAATTTTTGACTCAGTCTAGTCGTAATTACCGCATCACATCTTCTGTTCAAACACATTCAACACTCACTCGTCTCGGTTGCATTTGGACCCCAATCGAATACTTGTCTCAGCATTGAATCATCACACACAGTCACTAGGGTTCCTCTGGCCCGCACGACCTTGAGTTCTCGGCTCACCTAATCTCCAAACCCTCTCCATCAACTCTGCTCAAGCACATAGCATTTGGCTTCCAGTCATCATACCAATATGTTTGAACACATCCGATCATAGTACTCATCGATTTGGTACTGTTCTGATCACTATCGCATGTTCAATTAGGACTCTAGACATTAACCCACTTATTCCTCACTCCGACTATGGTTCGATACTCAATCGTTTTTCACGAGCCAGCCTTAATCCATCACAATCTCTATCCTCCTCAAGTCCAACTCAAGCATCGACTATTTATCTCTTCCTGATCAATATTCCACATATCGTCCTCGTCTCCTATTCATCCCAGAAACTAATCCCTGTCTTGTCATCTCACCAACTTTGTTAGGGATTCTTCAACAGTCTTGCAATGTGGTTCTCCTCTGCTCCTAGCTTAGCAAAATCAGCAAGGAAATTCACTCCAATAACGACCAGGTCCTCGGCGTACTCGCCTCAAGGTCGCCACAAACACCTCAGTCATCTCTATCATCCTGATCGTTTCACTTCAATTCATACTTACCTTGATCCAAATTCATCTCGATCCACTGTGGGTTTTACTACGTCGGACACTTACCCGCCACATCCAGTAACGCTAAACACCATCTGACATAGAGTTGAAAATGTCCATTTCCTTTGCCGACTTCAGAATCGAGAGTAGTTGCAACCATGTTGGAAGCATACCTAACTTTTATGACCAACAGAACTGTCGATAACTACTGTAGTGACCCATTCTATTCCTCACCATCTGACCACTCCTCAAATTACTCAGACAACATTCACTTATGTGTCCTTTAAACCCGTCTAACATTGTCGTACTTTACTACCATTCGTGTCTCAAGTCTTGCATGACGTCGACGACTAAACTAAAACTCTGACCAAGCTAGTGGAAAAGCGAAGTCCTCCTTCAACTAGGAGTATTCTCTGATAATTACTGTAATTCTTAATTCGTTACTTCCAAAATAAACAGTTCCATTGATTCTCTTTGGCTTCTTCCATCACTGTTCACGGTCGGCATACTGGTTCGCACGTCCCAACCCTTATGGGTTCAAAATCCAGGATCGAACCCTCGTGTCGTCCGTCACAACAACCTAGGGTACCTATCACCAATCCATGTATACCCCATACCTCGGCCCGAGTCACTTGGGATCTTCTCTGTCCCGCTCAGTGCCCATCGAACTCACTCAAACAACATCCACGTGTCCTGTAAACAATCCAACTCGCCTGTTCGTTCACGACCGTTTATGTACATCCAAAAAGATGTCAATTGATCCTAACCTGATGTACCGCTCGACCGAAGAGTCACAACAGGCTCCTACTGTGATCTGCAGTCAAATCTCTGCCCATTACGATATTTGACCAACCGGTCACTAATTGTAACAACTCGTACCTTTAGGAAGGGTACAAATGTAATTTTGTAAAATATTTGTATTAAAAGGACGATTTTACCCTTGTGAATAGTGTGTCAAAAGTTGACTTTTTGATTTACAGGATGAACGAGCGTTGACCATGACCGTGACGTAGTTTAGGACTTCACGAGTCCGTAGACATGTGGCATGTCCGATTTGGACAATCGGAGAAAAGTTATGACGTTCGGAGTTGAGGGCGTTACCATAATTTTGGTTAAATAGAGGAAAAGGTTGACTTTTTGTTGGACTATTAGTTTTCACGTAAAACGAGGACCGTTAGATAGGTCTCGACGTCCTGAGTACAACGGCAGGCGGCACGCTGTCATAGGACGTCAGACGGATTAGTTATGGGTCTAGAAAGTTGGAGGGCAAAATGGTAATTTTGGACTTAGGGGAATTTTGTCTTTTCACATAGGCCAATCAGATAAGACCACATGGGAAAATGTGATTGGATATTTATTTTTGCTGTCCACAGGATGATGGGCACGTTGGGTGACACTAGAGGTTTCTAAGAGGGTTTAGTTGAGCACGATCACAACTTGTCCACTTTTAAACCGTGTATTTTGGGTCGAAGAACAGAAAACAGGGAGAGGAAATTGTGAGGATCTTGATCGATTCAGTGAGTGTGTGAGGTTTTTGGTGATTGGTGAGAGTGACAGAGAGAAGAAGGGAGCTGGTGACTGGATTGGAAGTGGAAATCGTGCAAGACATTGTTGTGGTGTGAGGGTTGAATTTCAGGGAAACCGAGAGGTGTCGAGGGAGCTAGTGGTGGTTGTGCCGTGTGTTGATCCAATCAAGGCTGAGAGGAAGCTAGGGACAGCTGAGGGATACCCAGTGGACACCGAGGTGCACGTCGGTGCGAACGACGGAGGTAAATCGACGATAAGCCCCATTTTCCATGTTTTTCCCGTTTTGTTCAATTCAAAAGTTGTGGATTTTGAGGCTGAGTCGATGGTTTCTGTGAGTTGTGTGAGACTCAGTAGGTTCCTAGGAGTCGATTAAGGTTGATGCCGTGACGGGGGAGTGTCTGGTTGGCCAGGAACCGAAACAGGGGTTTCGGGTAGTTTTGGATCGAACTTGCAGACGACGGCTTAGATTCCTTGATTCTTAGATTTTAGGAGTGGAAATGGTTGCTGGGAGTTGGACGAAACTTATGGGATTGAAAGGACTAGATTTCAGCAAGGAATGAGGGAGAACCGGCTGACCCGGAGGTTGAAGACGACACTGTAGCAGGCGCATAAAGCCCACGCGCAGCGCCTTTGGGCGGCGCGTAAGGGCGCGTGCGACAGAGTCTGAGGAACCTTCCAACATGGTTTTGAGTCTAAATGTTATAACGAATCTATTGAGACATGTTTCGGGTTAATCGGATGTCGTTACGGGTTATGACACGACCCATCCAATCCTCCCGGGATTACCACGGAATGTGTCATGCTCCCGTCTGACCAAGAGGTGTCAGACAAGGGATAATCAGTTGCCACTGCCCAACCGGGGCTTCCAGAGTGCGTAAGGATCGATGGAGGAGGTGTGCGATGCTCAAGTCTCTGCTGCAGTCGCATACGCAAATCAACCTGAAGGGCATTAAAAAAAGCTGTGAGTGGACGAAAATAAACAAGTCTGTTTAAAACATTTATAAGACATTTATGCCCCCCAGTAAAAGCATATGCATGCACCATCATTGAAAATCATATATCATATAATATGAACCATAAACATAATTTTAGCCACTGCACCATACACTCCAATCCGACATCCCTGATGTCTGACGTCCCTGACGTCAATAAGGTCACAATCACAAGGCTACGCGTGCTACTCGGGTCTCAATTTCCGAGTTCAATCCCCGAACCCCGTTCGGGTACAGCATCCCCGATGCTTAGCGTCATAGACGCTGGACGTACTAGACGTACGTGACCTCTCCGGGGTACCTCATCCGGAGGAGACAACTATAATATGGAAGGATCTATACAGTGCAGTACCAAATACATTTTATTGATATCCAAATGCAAAGCATATATATTTACATAGATAAAATCCAAACTAATCTTTAAGTTTCATCAGACGGGTCTCAAGCCCAAATACTGTGAAATGTGCCATAACCATAATTTCAATATCATCAAAACCATTATAAGTCCAAATAGTTGATTTAAATCCAAAATCATTTATTCGATTCCATTTTAGGGTCCCCGACCCGAATCACATGTATAAATCAACTGGGCCCTGGCCCGATTTCATAAGTTAACTGGCCCCTGGCCTGAATTCATAGTCCACTGGGCCCCCGGCCCGAATTCACAAGTTAACTGGGCCCCTGGCCCGATTCACAAGTTAACTGGGCCCATGGCCCGATTTTACTTTATCAAGTCCGTAACCGTTTCATGAAATCATGTCCAACCATATTTATGGAAATCGGTGCAAATCCAGAAAACCTCGGTTTACGTGCAAATACGTAAATCACCTCGAAATGCATGAAATCATTTTAAATTCACCGATATCCAAAGTAAATCATTTAATCATAATTATAAAAATCATGAAACAGTTATTGCATGCATCGAATTTATAAAACCAATGTCCACTCACAGACCGTTTAAACCGAGCGCCTCGATACGCGTGCCATAGGCCTTCCCCGGCCACACCACTATCACCGGGACTTCCAATCCTGTCCAAATCACATTAGAGGATTGCTAACCTCATCATTAACATCCTATTCAAGTCCCATAATTTTCCCAAATTTTTACGTATTTTTAAACTGGATTTAAAACCTTCGGACATCCCAAACAATATCGAAACGGGAATCCGATCGACACGAAATCAACGCCAAAATGTTCGATACATTAAATAGGGACAGAAGTCATGTTGACCTCACCTCGAGATTCGTGCCCACGCGCCGTCACTTACCGCCGTGAGTGGCTGCGCGTGAAACCCACACGCCTGCTACAGTGTCACCAACCTAACTCGTATGTCTGGTTAAACGGGTCAATTAGCCCGCGAGACGACCCCGTTCAATGTCCATCAATTCAACCTTAATCTTCCAATTGATCAGTTCAGTTAGTTTCGTTTTAAGGTTCAATTTATGTTGTAAACTCAATTACGTGATCACATACCTAAAACCTGTCGACTTCGATGATGAACATGAAGAACACCCGTCACTGTGCAACCATGGAATTTCGTCAATGTCAGCCAGTTTCTTCCAATTGATGAACCCAGAAGCATCAATGGACCATGAGGAACAGTTGCCCTTCATCAATTTCGTCGTTTGATCACTCAATGATCACGACACAACCTCGATTTTCTTCCTCTGTCACCAAGCTCGTTCAGAGTGAATTGGGCACCAAAATCCTTCATTCTTTCGACGAAACTGATCGTTGTGATCCAGGAAGCTGAATGTGAGCACCAAATCGATCCTCACGGCTCAAAATCTTCATTTCGAATTTCCCTCCAAAAACCAAATTTCCGATTCTCTGTCTCCCTCACTCAATCAATCCCCCCGTGTAATCCCAGTTGAGTTAGTCTCTGAATTCTCTCCAATTTTCACTCTCAAGTTCAGGTTGATAGGGAGGAGATTAAGGATGGAAGGAATTGGGATTTGGTTGTACACGGCTAAGAAAACAGAGAGGATTAATGGAAATTAAAAGATTAATTTAATTTAATTAATTAATAAAACATAATAATTATGTTTCCCCAAAACATGGGATCTGGTTTTATGCCTGAAATTAAGGATGAGAGTGACACTTGTCACTCATCCGAGTGTTGTCCAGTCACCGGGTACTGTTCATATTAAAATATTATTTTAATCTCGGTTCGTTCGGTTAACCGAGCCCGATTCCGTGACCATAACTTCGTCGTCGAATCTCTGATTTCGGCATGCCGCCTGTCATTGGATTCGTATCGACGAAACCTACGTAACGGTCCTTGGCCCTCATCCATTGGACTTCCCGGGTCGAAAGTCAACATTTGGCCCCATTTAAGTCAAATTACAAAAATGCCCTTGGGCTTTCGTACATCATAACTTCTTCCACGAACGTCGGAATCGAACGTGCCACCTGTCTATGAACTCGTGACGTCCCGAACTACGTCACGGTCATCGGTCAAAGTCCGTTCAACCATCCAAATTAAAGTCAACGTTTTGCCCACGCCTAGGGCAAAACGGTCATTTTGCACAATTCGTCCGAAATTACTCAACTAATCCCAGATTAGTAAATCACAATTAAATATTATTAAATCCCGATATTCGGGACGGGTCGTTACAGGTTAGTTCAAGGATCCGAACGGTTTAGGGTTTTATTTAATTACGTTTTAAAATTCCAAAAAAAATGGGGGAAAAATAGGACAAGTATATTTAAAGTAATTGTGACCCCGATTGTGTAACTTTTGACAGGACGGGACACTCTTGAAATGGTTGAAGAACGTACGGAGCGCGATTGACGCGTACGAATTTGTGAGTGGACTCCTTCTCTTTTAACGAGCATTGCCTAACTGTTTTTATCTACATGTTTTATGGTTTTAAGCAATGTTTTTATGATCATTCCCTATATTATATCTGTTTTACTTGTTTGTACGTTTATCGAGGCGATTACGGGTTTTAGTATGTTTTCCGAGAAGTGTTATATATATGATTTTCATGCCATGCTTTTTGTTGTTGATTTCGTATGATGATAAATGGGTTTTGAAACATGATTTGACAAACAAGGTTTTCGGTTTAGAATCGGATTTCGGAACACGAAATTTGGTTTTAAGATTGAAAAGTGGATTTCCGGATTTGGGTTCGGAATGACGGTTCTGGATGCCCGGAATGCGTCAGACCAGTGGTTTCGGATTCAGGTTTGGATATGGATTTAGAAAATGGTTTTCAAATGATTTAGATTAGATTTTGCTGGATCTGGATATTGGTTAAAGACCCGGATTATATATGACGGGGCGGGCTCCGGATTGAGTTTAAAGACTCGGGAGTTTAAAGACTCGGATATTACGATATTACCCTCGTAGGCCTGTTGAGTTTAAAGACTCGGATTACATTTGAGGCCTGTGGATTGAGTTTAAGACTCGGATAGACCCAGCAGGTTTGATCAGGGACATTACTCTGGGTACATCTTGGCTTTTGTGATACGCTTTTGGAATGCTTAATTATTGTTTATTATCACTGTTTTCTAGTACTTAGTTAGGCATGCATGTTTTCTTTAAAACGGAGGGAAAATCCTATTTTGTTTTATAACTTGTTTTCATACATTTGTTTTCTTTTTTAGTCCACTCACGTTTTTTTGGTTTAATTACCCTCCAGTTCGTGTGAAAAGTGTCGGGGTGATCGTTGAGGCAGGGACAGAGGCAAAGAGCTTTGCGGCGTTTTTCGTTGCGTGGATAACCTAATAGGACTTTTGTGCCGTTTTGTATAACACTACGCTCTATGTTACTGTTGTATTACATTTTCTCCCTGGTCTGATAGTTATACTTATGGTTATATGGAGGTTCTTTTGGTACTTTATGTGTGATTGTCAGACGAGAGCAAGGTTCGTCCCGGATATCGAGGTGATATTTAGGATGGGTCCTGTCACTAATCTCCATAATAGTACTCGCGTCATCCATTCTTAGTCATCTCATTCACTATTGGAACAGAGTCTCCGCCTAGTTCAACCACTGCTGGGTTCCATCTGATTCATCTCCATCATATTTGTCATCTCGACACAATTCCTAAGAATCTACACCAGGCCGACGAATCCTCATCGTCATGTAGTGGTAGAAACCGACCATGAACACATCACGACTGAGCTACCCTCAACTCGTGGCTCATCCTCTCTCCTCGTTATCATCATCGCATCACCGCCACGCGGAGTGTGAATCAAACCAATCCTAAACCCAGCTCATACCGAGCAATCGCCACTTATCTCTGCTCGGGTCGGAGAAGCTCTACCTCCCTCGTACCCCACGACACTAGGTATGACTATTCCGACAATTCGTACTGGAAAATGAATGTTCCCCGAACGTCCCCCGATTCTCAACAACCATCAAAAATCCAGCCTCAATGGTGGTACCTGCCACGAGCTCGTGTAGACACAACCCACACACATCACCACCGAGACTTCCGAACCTATGCGGACAACTCACCGTAGGCACCAACCGCTTAACACGATACATCCACCGATCGTTCCACCCCAGGATTTGATCCATAAGTGCCAACTCTGAAAGTCATCGTACCCCAACACTCGTGTCCAATCACCCAGTAACCACAATCTGAGGATCTCGTCCTCTCGAAACTCTACGGTTCCAAGCCGCTGGACTCCACTGAGAACTTGGCCATAATCTGTGCCTAACACTGCGCAACCGCTACCTGTCGCAAACGCATCCTACCATGCCACACGAAAAATACTCCGAGGCATCCCTTGCAAGTCGACATCCCTCCGGGATTCGATACACCGAAACCTGGCATGAGAGGCCACCGTGCGCCTGACTGCTCCTAGCAACACAATCTCCGGTCTTTTCACTTTTGTCGTGGACGGCCCTGACCTCAGACCTCCACTGATTTCCACTTTGCTCCAATCCATGTCATCCTGACCACTCCACAGTCTCGACTCTCAGGTCGTCTACTGTGTCTACTGGTCCCTTGGATCCTATCTCCAGTAACACTATGGCTCTAAGCCGTTAGATTTGCATGAATATCGATTCTACTCAGGACCAAACTTCTCAAAAAATGCGACATCCTATGCCAATAGAATCCTAAACAATCGTACCTAGTGCCAAACACAATCTAACTAGGATTCGATTCCAACGAATCCTCATACTCTTACCCTAACTATCAGGTTGATGACAGGCTGTTACCACTGCAGAGACATAACATCCTTGACTTGCGCATCACTCTGAGAGAAAAACCCGCTTTGATACCACTTGTCAGGGCCTGTCCCAAATCCCTCGGGAATAACGTGGGACGTGTCTGCTCCCGTCTGACACGAAGTGTCATACCAGGGATAATTCAGTCCTTAGCCCAACCGCGACTGCCAGAGAGCGCCAGGATCCGGAGGAAGAGTGTGATGTCTCGGTCTCTGTTACAGCCCGCATCCGCTATCAACCTGAAATGCATTAAAATCATTGAAAGCTGTGAGTGGACAAAACAATTAATTTATAAAAACATTTCACAAAAATACCTTTATGGCCTTCATTAAAAGCATGCATGCATTTAAAAACCATTTCTCAAAACATTCAATGGGGCCTTGGCCCAAAATCCAAATCACAGTATGTGGGAACTCAGCCCAAATCCGACACACGTGGGTCTCAGCCCAAAACCATCTCCGTGAAATCTCATATACATATACATATATACACATATATATAACCCATCCTAGACATTCTCTGATGTCTACTCAATAACCTGTCACGATATCTCTAAGTATGCATACTATTCGGGGTCTCACTCCGAGTCTACCCCCAGTATCTACCACGTCTAGGAGGAATTATCCAAAATCTAGGATCTACGACGTCTGGAGGACTATCTGCGCACCCAGTCCGAGATTATACCATATCTCTCACTCTTGGAATGTGCTTTCTCTTAGAGTCACTCATTCCAGGAGGTGGATCGTGACTCTCCAGGATGATCGACGTTTGGAGGAGACAAAACCGCTCATAAATGAGGGTATACACATATAAGCGTGAAAAACCACAATTGGGACATAAGCCCAATATCACAAGTGAATTGGGCCTCAAGACCGAACTCAAAATCAACTGGGTATTGAGCATGATATCTCAGGGTCAGTCACGATTCCAATCATAATAATGCATGCAACCATCAGTCCAAGACTGCTCTCAATCCTGGTATGTCGCCTGTGAACATATCAACCACCGCGACCACCTCTAGATAATGGTGCACACATCATCGATCGATTTCCTATACCTTCAGCACTCCGAAGTGACCTCCAGTGGCTGCTCGACAACACGACGTGCATCGTGACCTCACCGGGAGGAACACATCCCAGTTCGAAGGTGAGCGTCGTATCATCCGTCACCGTGCACACAACACTTGTCGCGACCACACCTCAGACATGTAGATTATCAATAGGGTCATATGCCCGAGATAAAAGCAAATGGATCTCATGCACGGTTTCACAGTTCTAAATCCAAAACCATTTACTTAAACCATCATTGAAAACACAGCACGTATAAGCACCGTATAAAACTGAAAATCTCGAAATACGTACAAATACGTAAATACTAATACCCCACACAAAAATGCACTCATGGCAACACAAAACATGTATTAAAACACTTATAAAACATTTACGCATGCATCAATTTAGAAAGCAAGGTCTACTCACAGACCGTCCGAGCTACGCCTCGATACGCGCGGCATACGCCTCTCCCAGGCCAATCACCATCTTCAGGGTTCCCAAACCTGTCCAAATCATTTTAGAGGGTTACAAACTACTTAATTAGCCCCTCATAAAAGCCCCCTAATTGTTTGAGATTTTTAACTATTTTTAAACTTGATCCTAAACCTTCAGACATCCCGAACTATATCGAAACGATATCCAATCGACTCGAAACTAGTCCCAAAATGTTCGTTACATCAAAAGGATGATTTCCTATGTTGAAAACATCCCCAAAATCCTCCCCACACGCCACCCAAAGGGCCCTGGTGTGGGCTTCATGACAGGGACCCGCCCCGATCCCCCGGGGACCACAAGGGGGCGTGCCCTGCTCCCGTCTGACACCCGAACTGAAAATTCCAATTTTAGCCTTAAAAACTTAAATGCATAAATGTCCGAATTATAAAGTCATACATAACCCAAATTTAACAGATGTCAGACAAGGGATACAGTTCAAAATACAAAATCCGAGCACGACACTAGAAAGGAAAATCCTGCGGGTGATCCGACCCGACAGGGGTTCAGGTGCGCAGTGCAAAATCTATGCCTCAGCCTCGGGGTCCTCACCAACCTAAGCAGCACGACCTGGAGGGGTTACCAAAACATGAAAGGTGAGTGGGCCAAACTCAGGTTTGTAAAAATAGTGTAATAAGTAAAATACATACTTTACCCCTCCGTTTTCCAAACATGCATGCATCAGTATTTAAAAAACCATGAATACATGTAATATATCACAAGCATCATATTAAGCCAGAAATGTAATATAAACCCAGCTACTGCACCATACACATCCGATATTGACATCCCAGATGTCCGACGTCCCTGACGTCCAATAATGGTCACAGTCCCAAGGCTACGCGTGCCACCCGGGGTCTTAAATCCCGAGTCTAAACTCCGAACCCAGTTCGGTTATGGCATCCCAGATGCCTAGCGTCCCAGACGCTCGACGTCCCAGACGTCTAATAATGGCAATCCTGCTCCTGAGTCATCCTACGGTCCGGCACCTCCGTAGCATGACTCCTCGCAGGCAATGCACCGTGACCGCTCCGGGGTACCACATCCGGAGGAGATAGTATCATACGGTGGATTATACAGTGCAGTACCCAAGATAGTCATCGTATCCACAAGTATATGTAAATATATATATATAATATAAAACAGTATTCCATTTCCGTAAAACGGGCCTCTGCCCAACACCGCAAAACGTGTCACAGCCGTAAATCGAGATAATCAAAATCCATTAATGATTCACGCACACATATAGATATACGAAAATGAAAACGGTTATGCATGCAAGTGTTAATAAAAACGGGCCCACTCACAGTACGCTCCCGCTGCGAATAACGCGCGTACGAACTTGTCTCCAAAATTAACGTAAGTTTCCTGTCATTTCCAACCACACACAAGTGTCATTATAGGTCCTTAAAATACCCTCAAAAGTCCAAAACAGAAACCGGTTCGGGAAAGCCGGCCAACACGCTTCCCGAGACATCCGGCCCTAAACTGACCTTCCTCACTATCTCAGATCAACATGGTTATTTCACAGAAAATGTTCAAAATGATGAAAGGATTAAAAGTCATGTTGACCGTGATCCGAGATAGTGCTCAACGCGCCCTCACACGCTGCCCAAAGTGGCTGCGCGTGAAAGTCACGCGCTGCTACAGTGTCACTGCTACAGTGTCACCATCCTTGCCCGATTTACTGTAATTTGGGTCTTCGACCCGCGGGGTGACCCGATTAATTAACCGTCCATTTCTACTTAATTTCATTCCTTCTTGATTCTAACATGTTCTAAAATCATTCAATTATAGTTCTTAGTCCTCTAATCATCTCGACAAGTCATCAATCGTCCTATCCAAACCCGAACAACCTCACGGGTCGAAACTCAGAACTCCCCCAAACCAGCTCCAATGTCCAATTAATTTATACAGAAGCATACTAGGACCTAGACTAGCAAAATAGCACCACCAATTGAACGAAACATCACTTGGAAGTAGTCGTCCCAACGCTGCGATTTCCTCTGCACACGGCGATCACCGTCCCAGCTCCTCCGTGGCTGGTTGTCGTCGATTTCGATATGGACGAGTTCCAAATGCTCCCAGAATGCTTACTCAGTGGTTAGTTTCGTCCAACAAGCCGCAGAAATTGAACTCGGATTTTTCCCTCCAAATTAGTTTCTCTGAACTGGAACCTGGGTTCCTGGGCAATTCCTCGATCACACTCTTCGAATCTTGCACGGTTAGGTTTCTGCTACTCCCAGAAAGCTTCCCCAGTGATTAGATCGATCCCAAAACCCGTAGAGATTGAATTCGGAGATTTCCCCCCAAAAACCCGAAACGGTTCTTCACGGCCTCCCCTCTGTCTCTCACAGTTCCTCAGTCTCAAACAGACGCCAAATGAACCCTTCACTCACTCCCCTTGCGCGGTTAATCGATCAAGGAGTCCAACACCCGTGGGAGACACTCACAGACTGCACTGCACCTGTTTCCCGCACACAGAGCCCGTACAATGTTTTTAATTCTTCCCGTGGCCTGCACAGCCTCAAATTACACTCCCATTACCTCAAACTAATTAAACAATGTTCACAACTCAGTCCACTAGTGCCTTAAACAATTGCACGCCCACAAACACCACGGCATGGCCGTGTGCCCTGCTTTTCACGGTTGCTGCTACAGTAACCGTGCAAAAGACCAAAATGCCCTCAGGGCAGAAATTAGCAAAATGCCCTCCAACTTCCGTGACCCGCAACTCGGTCATCCGATGTCCGTTTCACGCGTGCCGCCCGTCGTTACACTCAGGGTATCGAGACAAATCCAACGGTCTTCGGATCGTGTGAAAATTCCCGGTACATCAAAAAGTCAACTTTTTCCCCTATCTCGTCCAAATTACGGTAATGCCCCTGAACTTCCGATAGTCATAACTTTTTCCTTGATCGTCCGAATTGGACGTGCCACCTGTCTGTGAACTCGTGACGTCCTGAACTACGTCACGGTCACTGGTCAAAGTCCATTTGACCCATAAACCAAAAAGTCAACAATTGGCCATAATTCACAGGGGTAAAAACGTCAATTCACACAATAAATTACAATATTACAATCTACGGATTTTCGGGGTGTTACACTTCACGCGCCCTGCACAGTCATCTTCAACCTTCGGCAGACCGGGTCACGCAGACCAGCGACCCTTACCCGGTCCTAAAACCCTCAATTTCAACCCGTTTTCAATCCCGTTTCTTCCTACCTTATTGGCCAACCTCCCTTAATCGATCTACGAACCTAAAAATGTGAAAACAAACCTAAAACTTACCCTATGAATCGATGAACAGTAAGCCCATGTTCCTCCTTCGACTTCTCTCAATTTCGGCCACCACAACCCTTGATTTCGAGTCCCCTGAGCTCGTCCTATCCTCAGGTACCTCGTCCAATCATTAGAAAAGATCGACAATCTTTAAAACCAAGTCTACCATTTTCGAACCATAAACAGCGCTTACGGGTTTTGCCTTACCTCGTCATCGTTGCTCTGCCATGGCCACCACCACGATCATCTCGACGTCCTCTTCCCTTTTCATTCACTGGTCAAGCAGAATAGATGAGGATTGAAGGGGTTTGTGTGGGTTGGGTTTCACTGTTCGAGAGGCTTCCACGGGTTTGGGAGAAACACAAAGAAGATGACTGATGAAGATGAATGAAGATAAGGACCCAAAATATTAGGTTCTGGCCTATCAGATAGGTGACACTTGTCACTCATCTAGTGGGTCCTTCCAGATTTTTCCCCAATCAACTCATGTCACGTGTCAAAATCCTCGGTTTGTATGAATAGTGCTGATTCCGTTTTAAACTCATAACTTTCCCGTCGAACGTCCGATTTCGACGTGTCACCTATCTACGGACTCGTAACGTCTCGATCTATGTCACGGTCATTGGTCTAAGTCCATTAGACCACCCGGGTCAGAAGTCAACTTTTCGCCCATTCCTAGGGGCAAAATCGTCATTTTATATCGTCCCTCGGAAATCTCAGGACTAATCCATGATTAGTCACGCTAATCCGTAATTACTCACTAAATTGATCCTGAAATTCGAGACGGGTTGTTATACTTATTCTTAGCCTAACATGGTTGCGACTGCAGGGTTCTACTATCTCCTAACCTCGCGCCAGTCACCTTTGCCAGCACCTGCCCAGAATCGGCTATTGTTGGCTGATTCAAGTTTTCTGCAATTTCTCTGATACACGACAAAAAAACCTCATTCTAATAGCCTAGAATCATCTATGCGGCAAGATGAATGCAAATATGAGGTTTAGGAATTGAACCTCTACCTATGGCAGCCAAAAAATAGCTCAAAAATTGTGGGAACCTATTTTGTCACGTCGTCATCGTGCCTTCTACAGGGGTTTTTAAGCTCATGGTTGGTACAGTTGTGCTCGCATGGACAAGGCGAAGAGGACTTGGACTGGGAATGTGGATTTGGGTTTAGTAGCTTATCATTTGGGTGCAAACTTATTTTTTGGACTCAAGATGAATGTGGACTTGGGCTCGGAATGTGGATTTGGGCATCGTAGCCTATCATTGGGTGTAAACTTAGTTTTTGGCATGAAGATGCATTCACTAAATTCACAACCCTCAAAGCCCTTAAAATACTCGTAATGTATTTTGGTAATTTAACAATTCTAAGTTCCCATTTACGGGACATATTGTATCATATATGTCTTAATTATTATAAATGACTGCCACATCATCAAGATTAACGGCTTTATTAACTCTAACTAACGGATGATGCAACGTTTTTTACGTTGTGCTTAAACCTGCAGCACATTGAGATAAATATCTGTTCCTGGCGCATTTTGAGATATTTTTTTCTGTTTCTGGTATATTTAGCCTAAAAAGCCTATACATTTATCAATCCTTCTTTTGCTAATGCATGTCACTGCCATATATCACGTCAATAATTCATTGCTCTACATGCATGATGCATCTAAACAAACAGACCGGGACTAGCTAATTAGCTATATGAATACTACTATAGGTGTTAATCGGGTATAATTTACTTCTCTTTCCAATATTCAAAAATAAATCTTGAATAACTTTTGTGTGTAATTTAATTAATTATTGCTATTAATTAATTATTGCTATTAATTAATTTATTACTCCAGCCGTTGGAAACTAGAAAAGTAGAAAGCGATCGTTTTTTTTTTTTGTGTGTGTGTGGCCAATTATCGTTCTTGGTTTTTATTGGGTTGAGAATGCAATGCTTTCAGCACCTATTCCATTTCCAGCTATAGAAAATAATTCAAGTGCGCTGCAAAAACCAAAAAGCACCTCCCAAATTGTTATGAGTAAATTATTATTACAATCTTAATCATTTTTATTTTTATTTAAATTTTTTAATATTTGTATATTAAACAAAATAAGACTTTACTTCCAATTTTTTTATTCAAAACTCTCTAAACAGAATTTATAAGTAATAAATTTCAAATCTATCATTTTATATCTCAATAAAGAGAATAAGTGAATTATTGAGAATTTTTTTAAATAATTAAAAATAATATTTTTTTTTGTTATCCTTACCTCATGTGCCCCTTAATGCTTGATTTCTTTGGTCTCTTGAGCCCTTTATTATATTATGCATATAATAAATATTATATATATATTGTATATAGTTACAATTGCATTTTTTCTATAAAATAAAAAATAAAATCCGTATTGTCTAGAGTTCAACGTTAGGTATAGATTTTTTTTTGAGGGGAGGGGAGGGGAAGGGGGGGAGGGGGGGGGGGGGGGGGGGGGGGGGGGGGGGTTGAGATGGTGGTGGAAGCTCGTACAACATAGGGTTTAATTCTTGAATTTTGTACCAAAATTCAAGAATTAAACCCTCAACTATACAAAATTAACCAAATTATTTAATATCGGAAGATTAATTTTTTTTTTAAATTTAAAAGTATTTTTGAAGAATTATTATTTTTAATTATCTTATTTGAAGTTAGATTAGATATTACTTTTAAAATGAGCAAGTGAAAAAAATGTATATAAATAGGAGTAATGTTTTCATAATTCTCAATATAATCTTATAATAAAAAAATAAAAATAAAGAGTAATGTTGAAATCATGATAGAATTTAGTAAGTTTTTTTTTAGATTGTTGTTGGATTAGTTTATAATTGGATGACATTAGTTGTAATTTATATAAAAATTTTGGTATGTTTTAAATTGTATAGTTATTTGACTAGTCAAAGGACCTATGAGTTTAATTTTTCTATATACAAGTTTTTGAATAAACTTATATGTTAGTAAGGACCTATGAGTTAATTACTCTTATTATATTAGTAATTTAATGAGTATCATATATGAAAAGACATAGTGCGAAATTAATTGCATGTTATTCTTCAGGAAAATTAAAATTAAATGTTATTTGTGCTTAAAATGTTGTCGTAGTGGAATCCGAGTTTTCTTTTTGGTAGTTCATTTTCGACTGAGCAAATACGCAAATGTTTGGATGAGGAAGATCTCTTCGTGGTAGCCTGATGCAGTGGTGTGCGGTATAAAGGATTAGGGCGAATGGGATGAAGGTTGAAAGTCTTGGGCCATGGTGCTGCAGTTCTGCCCTAGATAAGCTGATAGAGCTGACTTGACATTCTGGCTGTAACACCCCGGAATTTCGTAGATTGTAATATTGTAAAATATTGAATGAAATGACATTTTTTACTCTTGTGAATGGTTGGGTCAAATTGTTGACTTTTTAATTGGTGGGTCAACCGGACCTTTACTGGTGACTGTGACGTAGTTCGGGACGTCACGAATCCATTGACTGGCGGCACGTCCAATTCGGACGAGCTGGGGCGAAGTTACGACGTTCGGAAGTTCAGGGGCATTACCGTAATTTGGACGAAATAAGAGGAAAAAGTTGACTTTTTGAATGACCGTGAATTTTCACACGACCCGAAGACCGTTGGATTCGTCTCGATGCCTTGAGTACAAAGACAGGCGGCATGCGTGAAACGGACATCGGATGACCGAGTTACGGGTCGCGGAAGTTGGAAGGCATTTTGGTAATTTCTGCCCTGAGGGCATTTTGGTCTTTTTGCACGGTTTACTGTAGCAACAACCGTGAAAAACAGGGTGCACGGCTGTGCCGTGATGATGTTGGGCGTGCAATTGTTTAAACACTAAGTGGACTGATTTGTGGGCATTGTTTATGTAGTTTGAGACGTTGGGAGTGTGGATTGTGGCCGTTCAGAGCACGGGGAGACCTTAAAAAATTTTGGTTATGGCTCTGTGTGCAGGAGGCAGGTTCAGTGAGGCCTGAGGATGTCTCCCACGGGTGTTGGCCTTCTTGATCGCTTAACCGAGTAGGGGAGTGAGAGAAGGGTTCATTTGGCGTCTGTTTGAGGCTGAGAGATTGTGAGAGATAGAGAGAAAACAGTGGAGAACATTTTCGGGGTTTTGGGGGGAAATTTCCGAATTCAATCTCTACGGGTTTTGGGACCAATTTAGGCACTGTGGAAGCCTTCTGGGAGTGACAGAAACTTGTGCGTGCAGTAATTGAAAGGGGTTGATCATCGGGGTGCCCAGGAACTCATGTTCCAGTTCAGAGAAAACCAGTTTGGAGGGAAAAATCCAAGTTTAATTTCTACGGCCTGTTGGACAAAACCAATCACTGAGTGAGCCTTCTGGGAACATTTGGAACTCGTCCATATCAAAATCGACGACAACCAGCCACGGAGGAGCTGGGACGGTGACCGCCGTGTGCAGAGGAAATCGCAGTGTTTGGACGGCTACTTCCAGGTAATTTTTCGTGCAATTAATGGTGCTATTTTGTTAGCCTAGGTCCTATTTTGCTCCTGTATGATTTAATTGGACAATGGAGCTAGTTTGGGGGAGTTCTAGGAATTGACCCGTGTAGCTGTTCGGGTTTGGATAGGACGGTTGAAGGCTTGTCGAGATGATTAGTGGACTAAGAACTGTAATTGATTGATGATAGAACATGTTAGGATCAAGAATGAATGAAATTAAGTAGAAATGAGAGGTTAATTAATCGGGTCACACCGCGGGTTGAAGACCCGAATTACAGTGAATCGGGCAGGAACGACGACATTGTAGCAGTGTCACTGTAGCAGCGCGTGACTTTCACGCGCAGCCACTTTGGGCGGCGCGTGAGGGCGCATTGAGCACTATCTCGGTTCACGGTCAACATGACTTTTAATCCCCTAATCATTCTGAACATTTTCTGTGAAATAACCATGTTGATCTGAGATAGTTAGGAAGGTCAGTTTAGGGCCGGGTGTCTCGGGAAACGTGCTGGATGGTTTTCCCGAAGCGGTTTCTGTTTCGGACTTCTTGAGGATATATTAAGGACATATTTTGACACTTGCATGTGGTTTGGAATGACAGGAAACTTACGTTAATCCCGGAGACAAGTTCGTACGCGCGTTATTCGCAGGGGGAACGTACTGTGAGTGGGCCCGTTTTTATTAACACTTGCATGCATAACCGTTTTCATTTTCGTATATCCATATGTGTGTGTGAATCAATAATGGATTTTGAATACCTCGATTTACGGCTGTCACACGTTTTACGGTTTGGGCTCGAGGCCCGTTTTACGGAAATTAAACACCGTTTTATATGATATATATATATATAGAGTTATATATGCATGTGGATATTAGTGGCTATCTTAGGTACTGCACTGTATAATCCACCGTATGATACTGTCTCCTCCGGATGTGGTACCCCGGAGCGGTCACGGTGCATTGCCTGCGAGAGGTCATGCTACGGAGGTGCCGGACCGTAGGATGACTCAGGAGAAGGATTGCTATGATTGGACGTCTGGGACGTCGAGCGTCTGGGACGCCAGGCATCCAGGACGCCAGGCATCCGGGATGCCGTAACCGAACTGGGTTCGGAGTTTGAACTCGGGATTTGAGACCCCGGATGGCACGCGTAGCCTTGGGACTGTGACCATTATTGGACGTCAGGGACGTCGGACATCTGGGATGTCAATATCGGAGTGTATAGTGCAGTAGCTGGGTTATGTTACATATTTGAATGATATAATGATTGTGATGTATTATATGTATTTATGGTTTTCAAATACCGATGCATGCATGTTTGGAAAACGGAGGGGTAAATTATATATTTTACTTATTATACTGTTTTTATTTAACTGAGTTTCGGCCCACTCACCTTTTATGTTTTGGTAACCCCTCCAGGTCGTGCTGCTGAGGTGGGTGAGGACCCCGAGGCTGAGGCATAGATTTTGTACTGCGCACCTGAACCCCTGTCGGGTCGGATCACCCACAGGATTTTCCTTTCTAGTGTCGTGCTCAGATTTTGTATTTTGGATTGTATCCCTTGTCTGACATCTGTTAAATTTTGGTTATGTATGACTTTATGATTCGGACATTTATGCATTTAAGTTTTTAAGGCTAAAATTGGAATTTTCAGTTCGGGTGTCAGAATGGAGTAGGGCACGTCCCCTTGTGGTCCCCGGGGGATCAGGGCGGGTCCCTGTCACTGGCTACCTTCAAAGTAGTATGCCACTAGTAGAAACTATTACTAGATAAGGTTAGAAATAGTTTCTTATTGCTAGATCATGAATTAAGTCTTCTGTCAAAACTAATTATCTTAAAGCTAGAAGATCTTCATATGCTTCTGGTTACATTAGTTAGAAACCTCCTAAAAACAATTATGCAAAGTTTAACTTTGATGGATATATCAGTGACTCATAATGGTGATGTGGCTTCTGGCTATGCTGTAACGCCCCGGAAATTAGGAAAATGTAATATTGTAAAATAATGAATAAAATGACGTTTTTACCCTTGTGATTCGTATGGCCAAATTGTTGACTTTTTGATTGGAGGGTCGAACGGACGTTGAGTGATGACCGTGACGTAGTTCGGGACGTCACGAATTCATAGAAAGGTGGCACGTCCGATTCGGACGAACAGGGTGAAAGTTATGATGTGCGGAAGTCCAGGGGTGTAACGACCCGTCCCGAATTCCGGGATTAGGTTAGTGACTAATCTCGATTAGTGAGGTTGAACGGTGCTTAGTAGGTCGAAATAGGACAAAATGTGCAAAATGACCGTTTTGCCCCTGGTCGTGGGCAAAATGTTGACTTTTTGATCGGGCGGTCAAACGGACTTTGACCGATGACCGTGACGTAGTTCGGGACGTCACGAGTTCATAGACAGGTGGCACGTTCGATTCCGATATTCGTAGAGAAAGTTATGGTGTTCGGAAGTTGAGGGGTATTTTGGTAATTTGGCTTATTAGGGGCCAAATGTTGACTTTTGACCGGGAGGTCCGATGGACGAGGGCCAAGGACCGTTACGTAGGTATCGTCGATACGAATCCAACGACAGGCTGCATGCCGAAATCGGAGATTCGACGACAACGTTATGGTCAAAGAAACGAACTAACGAACCGAGGCTCGGATTAAAATAATATATAATAATGAATAGTGACCGTTGACTGTGCACATCCGGATGAGTGACAAGTGTCACCCATCCCTTGTTTCCAGCTCCATGTTTCCCTCCCAACACTATCATTACAACATCATCATTCCTTATCCATCATTTTCCTTCATTTTCCTTTGTTTTTCTTTCAAACCGTGCACGATTTGGGGAAAGGATGAACGGGGAGAATTGGCTCCCTCTCTCTAGCGTTCCTGAGAGAAAACTGAGAGACTATGATGATCGAATTAACGGGGAAACACGAGGGGTTGTGAGAGGGCTGAATTTTGGATTTTGGATTTCGGGAAAATTGGGGGGAAAATTCGAATTGGAGGAATTAGGCCGTGAGGATCGCAATTGAGCTTACCTTCAGCTTCCTGGGAGTGCCACGATCATAATTGTCGAAGAAACAAGAAGAATTGGCAACGTTTTGGCTCTGATCACACTTGGTGACAGAGGAGGAAAATCGAGTTTGAGTCGTGGAGTTGGAGGCTTCGATGGATGGAATTGAGGTGGGGAAACTACTTCTCATGATCCCACGATGCTTCTGGGTTCATCAATTGAAAGGAAACGGCTGTGGTTGACAGAACTCCATTGTTGAACAGTGACGGTGCTCGAGCTTGTGTCGTGACGATTGGGCACAGGTTTGATGCAATTGATGTGGGGGAATTGTTCCTCAGGGTCGGTTGATGCTTCTGGAATCATCAATTGGATGAAACCTGCAGCAATTGAGGGAGTTCCATGATTGCACAGTAACCGGGTGTTCTTCGTAGATCATCGTTGAATCGTGGAATTGTAGGTAATGTTTTGTGTAATCAACGTTACAGAACCTTAATTTAACTTAAAACGAAACTAATGGAATGATCAATTGAAGGAATTAGGATCGAATTGACAGGATTGGAACCGGGTCGTCTCGCGGGTAAACTGGACCCGTTTACCAGACATACGGGTTAGGACGATGCACTGTAGCAGGCGCGTGGGTTTCACGCGCAGCCACTCACGGCAGCGCGTGACGGCGCGTGGGCACGAATCTCGAGGTGAGGTCAACATGACTTCTGTCCGATTTAATGTAACGGACATTTTGGAATTGGTTTCATGTCGATCGGACACCGTCTCGATATTGTTCGGGATGTCCGAAGGTTTTAAAACAAGTTTAAAAATAAGTAAAAAATTCGGGAAAATTACGGGACTTTGATAGGATATTAATGATGAGGTTAGTGACCCTCTAATGTGATTTGGACAGGATTGGGAGTCCCGGTGATAGTGGTGAGGCCCGGGAGGGCCAGTGGCACGCTTATCGAGGCACACGGTTAAACGGTCTGTGAGTGGACTTTGGTTTTATAAATCCTATGCATGCTTAAATGTGTTATATGGTTTATATACATGATTTCTATGATGGTATTTGTGAGCATTGATTTCGGGTATGTTGCACGTATTTCGAGGTGTTTTCCGTATTTCACGTATATCGGGATTAACGGTTTATTTGTGGTTTTGCGTGCTTGTGGTTAAATAAATAATATGATAAAACGGTTTTTATATTGGAAAGACGAACTCGGGCTTGAGGCCCACTTGTTTTGGAAATCTCGGACTTGGAGTCCATTTGAGTACGTAATCGGGCTGCGGGCCCAGTTGGTTTATAAGTCGGGCTGCGGGCCCAGTTGGTTTATAAATCGGGTCGTGGGCCCAGTGGTTCATAAAATCGGGCATGAGGCCCAGTTGGATTATAAATGTGATTTCGGGTCAGGGACCCTATGTTTAATAATTGTGATTTTGGGTCAGGGACCCTAAATGGAATTACGTGGTTTTATGGAAATTTCGGGCAGGGCCCAATTGTAATGATGTGATAAAGGATTTAATAAAACTGTTTTTCCATATACCATCTGGATACAAGGATATATGATGGTCTCCTCCAGATGTCTGGGACACTGGGGAAGTCACGGTGCATTGCCTGCGAGGGGTCATTATACGGAGCAGCTGGACCGTATGATGACTCAGGAGCAGGATTGCTATGATTGACGTCAGGGACGTCAGATATCAGGGATGTCAGATATATGGACCCGGAGAGACCCCGGGCAGCACGCGTAGCTTATGAAACCGTGAGATATGACGTCAGGGACGTCTAGCGTCTGGGACGCTAAGCATCTGGGATGCTGGTGATGGTAATGGTAAAATATGAATTAATGAATAAAATGGCTTATTGGTTGGATATGTGTTATGTGGTAAAAATGGATTATTGGTTATGAAATGGTATGTCGGGTCAGGGACCCTAAATGGTTTTGGATTTATGGATTGATGTTCATTTATGGTCGTGGGTGGTGACCCACATGGTTTTAATATGTATGGTGGTGGTATTCCACAGTTTTGGGCTGAGTTCCCACACTTGGTTTTTGGTTAACGGTTTTTGGGCTACGACCCTAATGGCTCGGTTGAGCAAACGTTTTGATTACTGGTTTTTGTGGCATGCATACGTTTTTATTGGAGGGCATAAATGTCTTATAAATGTATTTGGGTAAACTTATTGGTTTTTGTCCACTCACAGCTTTTGGTTTTAATGCCCTTCAGGTTGATCACGGATGCGATTGCAGCAGCGACTGGGACACTGCACACCTCCTCCATCGATCCTTGCGCACTCTGGATGCCCCGTTGGGCAGTGGCTCTTGGTTATCCCTTGTCTGACACCCCTTGTTGGACGGGAGCAAGGCACATTCCACGGTAATCCCGGGGGGATTGGGATGGGTCCTGTCAAGGGGCATTATCGTAAATTGGACGTTATAAGGGGAAAAAGTTGACTTTTTGTTTGACATTTGGTTTTCACTTGACTCGAAGACCGTTATGTTCGTCTCGACGCCCCGAGTACAACGATAGGCGGCACGCGTGAACCGGACGTCGGATGACCGAGTTACGGGTCACGGAAGTTGGAGGGCATTTTGGTCTTTTCACACGGGTTACTGTTCATCACCGTGAAGAAACAGAGTGTGGCCGTGAGTGCCCTGCACGATTTCATTGTTAAATTCTATAGTGGACGGATCAGAGTATTTGTTTAATTGAATTGAGGATATTGGAAACAAGGCGTGAGGGTTGGGACTGCTTGCCGTGCTCGGGAGGAGTTAAAAATGGCCATGGTTTCTGTGTTTGCGGGAAACCATTTTCAGAGACTTCAGAGTGTCTCCCACGAGTTGCTGACCGTTTGAAATTGATTATCTAATTGCCATTGGGTTGTGAGGACTCATTTGCATCTTCCTGCCGTCGAGAAACAGAGAGAGATTGAGAGAAACCGCGAAGAACCATTTTCAGGTTTTTTTTGGGGGGAAACTCAGAATTCGATTTCTACGGGCCTTGAGACAAATCTAAACACTTAGGGAGTTTTCTGGGAGTGACAGAATCTGGACCGTGCAAGAACTGAAGGGATTTGAGCACGGATTGCCCAAGAACCCGAGTTCCAGTTCAGGGATGAACCAGTTGGAGGGAAAAATCAAATTTAATTCCTGAAGCTTGTTGAACGGAACCAAGGACCGTGTTAGACTTCTGGGGTCATTACGAGCACAACCGTGCAAAAATCGAAGGAGGGGGAGGACTGGTTGGCCGGGAACCTGAGTTTCAGTTTCAGAGGAAATCCAGTGTTGAGGACGAGAACTTCCAGGTAACGGCGAGTTCAATTGATTGTTCCACTGTGTACGTCTAGGTCCTAGCATACACCCTGTGAGGTTAATTGGAGAATGGAACCGTGTAGGGTGAGTTCCAGATGTCGACTAGTTCGACTGTTCGAGTCTGGGTTGGATCGTTTTAATGTTAGTCGAGGTTAATCGTTAATACAGACCTGAAATTAATGGATTAGAGAAGGTGATAGGATTGAAAACGGGAAGAATTGATTGAGAATTTAGCTTGAACTGGTCGGGTTGAGTCGCGGGTAATAGACCCGTTTATCAGTCTATTCGGGTAAGGAAGAAGGCACTGTAGCTAGGCGCGTGGCCTTCACGCGCAGCCACTTTGGGCGGCGCATGACGGCGCGTGTGATGTTATCTCTGATCACGGTCAACATGGAATTTGTTCCCTTCAGTCTAATTAACATTTTACCTTTAGGATTCGAGTCGATCGGGGGTCGTTCGGAATAATTTCGGGAGTTCGGAAGTTTAGGTCCTTAAGGTTTATTTCGTCGAAAAATCCGGAAAAATTAGGAAAAATCATACGAGCTATTTGAGGATGTTTGTAACCCTTCTTGTACGTTTTTACAGGCCCGGACATTTCCGAAGCTACTGAGGAGCGCACGGGGCGCGATTGACGCGTCCTAAAACCGTGAGTGGACTTTTTGATTTCTAAACCGGGCATGCATGACTATTTTACTTATTTATCTTATGGTTTCACATATGATTTTATGATGGTGATATGATATTTCGATTTTACGTGTTTTCACGCTTTTCGAGATATTTATCGTATTTCACGCATTTCGAGGTTACGGTTTTCGCTTATACATGAATGATGTTTTAATGAAGTATCTGGATATGATTATGCATGTTACGGATTTATGATGTTTTGATTATAATTGTGAAGTGATTTCGGGAATTGCATGTTTTGGGAATTTGCATGTGAATTCGGACATAAGTCCTATTTTGACGAGATATGATTTCGGAATGATATTGGGAAACGGTTTTGGGTTTAAAGACCCGGTTGATTGTTGGATCTGGTTTTGGGTTTAAAGACCCGGTTTATTGATAACGGGGGCGGGCCCGAAAATTGGGTTTAAAGACCCGGAATGAGTTTAAAGACTCGTGAGTTTAAAGACTCGGTTATTGTGATACCCCCGAGGCCTATTGATCATGTTTTGAGTTTAAAGACTCGTTGATATCCCGGGAAGGCCTGATATTGAGTTTAAAGACTCGGATGGATCCAACGGTTTAATTGTGATTATTGATTCACTTTTTACTTGGTTTGCGTAAATGATGTTGCAAATGACGGATTCTGGGTTTTGGTAATATTATATTGTTTTACGCGAGTTGTGATGGTTTTCCTGTAACGTTTTACATGTGTTTCGGAAAAAGAGTTTTCGAATGATTAAATACGCGGTTTCCTTTTTGAATATTTGGTTATGCATGCGTCTTGTAAAACTGGAGGGCGAACCCCGATTTCCTTAGACTGTTTTCTGTAAACCTTTGTTTCGGTCCACTCACACTTTGTTGTTTTAACTACCCTCTAGGTCGTGGTACAAGTTCGGGGGCTAGCGTCGAGGCAGAGGCAGAGGCATAAAGTTTTTCGTTGCGGAGTAGTTAGTTCACAGAGTAGGATTCGTTCTTTAATCTGTTTTGTAATATTATGCTCTGTGGAACTATAGACTTGATGTTCAGTCGGATGTATTTGTCTAATCTCCCTGGTCTGACAATGGGTGTGATGTAATGTTATTTGGTTTTCCGGTCTTTTGGGTTTCGATTGTCAGACGGGAGCAGGATGCTTGCCGATTATCGAGGCGATAATCGGGGTGGGTCCTGTCATATGCGGTTCGTAATGATAGAGATTTACCTATTTTTGCTGCTTTCAAGAATACTTGTTCTGCGTATGTTATTTTGGCTGAAACTCATGCTCTCGTTGAAGAGTTTAATAAAGCCGCTTCTCTTAATATTTCTAATCTTCAAATGGATTGAGACTTTGAAATTCTTATTGATGCTATTAACGACTGTATTTCTATTTTCTAGAGGCTGCTCACTATGATTAATCGCATTAAGGAACTCTCTGCAAGATTCAATTTCATTTATTTCAAGTATATTTAGATGGAAGCTAATTTTTTTGCTAACGTTCTTAGCCAAATATGTCACAATTGTCAAGAAAAACTTTGATGAGTTGCTTCTCTTTCGAGTGTTGCAAAAGAGGCATGGATTTTTTTTTTATTTTGTTAGTGGTAGCTATTTATAGGTTTTTCTTTATTTCTTTTAGTATAAAAAAATAAAATATATATATTAATCTTGTTTAGTCCGAAAAATAAATTATCACTGCAGCTCACTTCGTCTTTGGCCCCCAAATCAGAAGCCATAGCCATTAGCCATGGCGACTCTAATGGCTTCTTACACAAATTTTGCAGTATTTTTTCTTCTATTGAAGCAGAATTCGTCATTTACACTCAAAAGTCTCTTAGATCACTACAAACATCAAACAGTAAGCTATCGTTCGTTCAAGATCGAGACATCGGAGGTTGTTCGACCAAGAACGCTTCAATACTTAAGTCAGTTTTGAAAGAGAAATCTTAAGAGTTTAAGTAGCGTTGAATCGAATTACCTTGTAAATTAAATGAGCTCCATTATTTATAGGAAAATCTTGAGAGGCTCGGAGTTTTCTGATTAGTCGGTTGAATTTGTAATTAATAAATAATATATTATTTAATAATTATAATAATTGCTCATGATGATAATAATGATAATTATTGCAATTTAATATTAATATTAATTGTCCATTATTAAGAATAACAACAATTAATTCTCAGGAAAAATATTAATACTACGAAAACTTTTAACCCGATTAAATGTTGTATTTAACTAGTAAATAAATTATTTAATGTATGATTATCTGCAAATCATTAGTATTAATGTCAAGGATAATTTGGTCATTTTAGTAATTATGAGTCACATGGCTGTTTCACAATTTTCCAGTAACTTACTCGGTTCGAAAGTAAGCAGTGCTCCATAATTAAAAAGAAATCGAAAAACTTAGGTATTGCGGTGGTGCTGCCGATCGATGTAAAGTCGGTGGAGGTTGTAATTGCATTAACATCCCTGCACGTGCTAGTTTTGGTTACAGAAGATGGATGAAGTGAATGTGGAAGTGTCTTTCAACCGGTCATTTCTGAAAATAGATCATATATGAATAAAACCCGCAAATCACGAACAATAAATGAAGGAAGATGAAGATGGCTTCAAAACTGGGTTCTAATTGAGCCGTTAACTTCACATCAAATTGAAATGGAACGCGAAAAAGACCCACAAAAATCCACAAACAAGAAATGAAAAAAAATGAAGATGGTTCCAAAAATGGGTTCCGACTTCCAAGCCTTCAACTTCCTGATAAATTAAAGAGCTTGTTTTGCAGCAAACAGAGACAGCAATTTGGTCAAAGGCTGGGTGGTCCGAATTGAAATTTCTTTCCTTGCTCTTCTTGAGCTTTCATTGTGTGCATGTACTCACTCAATTTGGTCAAATATTCTAAAATTTCTGGGTATTAGAAGAATTTTGGTTTGGAAGAAATCATAACAGCTGTCATGGCCATGACCTCTGATTTGGGGGAGAGGAAGGGAGTGGCAGGGATAACTCACTACAAGAAATAAGTTTTTACCGGGCGAAAATGATTCGTCTGGTAATAAGTGTAATTTGTCGAGTAAATAAAAAACCAACAAGTCACTGTCGAGCAACCCATCGTTGAGCCATCGCCGACGGGCAGACTTTTTAACGACAATTTGACAACAATCGTCGGGTAATATAAGTTTTACCCGAAGCAGTGATCATCGGCGACATTACATCGGGTAACATTGAGTCAACGCATTAACCTTACGAAAATATCATGCTCGTCGGGCAACATTCATGTTGAGCGGTTCAATGGCTACCCACTGAACGGATAATATTCGTCGGGTAATAGTTAAATATTCGTCGGATAACATTTGCACCATTAGAAAAATGTTCGGTGGCAATCTATCGAAAGGATAGGATTCGTCGGGTAATAGCTCAATATTCGCCGGGTAACATTTACACAGTCATAAATTTTTTTTGGTGATTATCCACCGAAATGATAACATTCGTCGGATAACATTTTAAATATTCGTCGAGCTAAAGTGTAAAACTTGTTTTTATATTAATTAGTTTTTTTTCATAATAATTTTTTTCAAATTATTAATTTAATTAAATATTTATTAAATCTAAAAATATGAAAAATAAATCAAATTCAAATATATTGACAATAAAAATAAAAATAATTCAAATATAGAATTAGAAAATACATATTTATAAAATTTATAATATTGTTTTGACCATAATTAAAGTAAAACAATTTTTACAACAAAATATAAAAATAAATAAAAGTTTACGGGTGGGGCTGGTCGAGATCGTGAGGCTGTTCGGACGGAGCAAGCTATTGTTCTGGAGGCTGAGGATGTGTATCGCCTAAGCGTTGAAAGACCAGCGTAAGTTAAGCCCTGATCTCACCGTTTTGGGCCTGAAGGCTCTCGTTTTGGGCCCTCAGCTCTATGGTCTCGGTCTGGAGGGCGGTATAATTGCGCCTTAACTCCGAGTACTCCTCAG
Organism: Prinsepia uniflora; assembly: GCA_032719365.1. Lineage (NCBI taxonomy): Eukaryota > Viridiplantae > Streptophyta > Magnoliopsida > Rosales > Rosaceae > Prinsepia > Prinsepia uniflora. The sequence goes on along the minus strand of CM064874.1, from coordinate 51,303,607 downwards.
GAATGATCCCCCTAAAAGAAGTATCGGAGTCAATCGAGATGTCTCATTCCAACTCTTTGGAAGCTCCCCGAACAATTTTTCCCAGATGCCGACCTAGTTGTCGCTCTAGGATAGCCCTCGATGGCTCCGGATCTGGCAGCTGCTGCTCCTAGGGTGTGTCCGACTGTTGATAAGTCAACTCATTTTAGGTTTGCTGGATTCTGTCAGTATTACCGCCTACAAAATCAAGACAAGCGTATTAATTTTTTTTGGAAAATAAACAAATAATTATGAAATTAAATATACCTATTTAAACTTACGTGAATCGTATCAGCCTGTCGGTTCCCCCGGCTAGCGTACATTTACCCCCAAGCATCCATATCTAGGAAAAGTGACCCAGCATTGCGCTGGTCCCCGTGCCTGCCCGCTATAGGATGTGACCTTCCATGGTGGTTCAATGTCATCTTTTACTACAAATAATTAAATTCAATAATGGAAAAATACGATTAAAAAATTGAATAAGTTAAAAAGGTGAACAATACGATATATTCTGACGTCACGAAATGCTTGCAGATCTAGTTCCACCTGATCTCCCTAGCACCCTCCAGCTCCTACAGAGGATTAACATAACCTTCCTCAGGGATAGGCCAGCTCAACCACCAGTCATGGAGTTCGTACTTCCACTCGGAGTACCGCAACTGCCACTAGTACCTCATGTATTTCATAAGGATCACATTCCCAGTTTCATACTAAAATCAACCTGCAATAAATTATAAAAATAAGTAAAATCATTAAAATTATTAAAAATCATTAAAAACAATAAAAAAATAATTACTGATAAGTACCCCAACAGAGGGTGAGTTGCTCCTGGGATTGCTTCCGAAAGGTATCGCCCATCATGAGATAATGGGTACAAAGAATGACACCCATGTCATGCACCAGGCTATGGACCTTGGCGGGCACTGAGTGGAGTCGATCAACGTAAATGATCTCAATTTTGACGTTCGTTGACCTACAAATATGTTGAGATGACTTCCCCTCGGCTGTTCCCCTGCACACGTACGCTTCTCCCTACAAATTTGATAAACATTAGTAAGAAAAATGAGCAAAAAACTAAACAATTTTTTTAAAAAACTATAAATATTTATGAACTCACCCTTAAGGATCGTTCTGGCTGGATCCGGTTAGTTCCCTTCTACTTGCTCCTCCAGGGGCTCGGGATCGGTACGATGTTGCTCCTATTTCTTCGAATGCTGCTAACAAACTGATGAGGTGCCTGGTCACATATGATCCTCAATGGGGAAAACTGGGACCGGCGGGACCGTCAACGTGTTAGATTCTGGTGGAGGGGTTGCATTCATCACCAACGAGTCAGGTACCGATGTTGAGGCTCCATCCACCCTCAACGTGTTTAGTACCGGCCAGCTTGCTGCATTCGATGGTTCCTCAACCATAGTCGGTGAAGTGCGAGGGTGAGACCTCGAAGTAATCAACGTGGGTACCGACATCTACAATCAATAATAATCAATAATCAATAATCAATAATCAATCAATATTCAATAATAATCAATACTAATTAATAATAATCAATAATAATCAATACTAATTAATAATACTCAATAATAATCAATAATAATTTATAATAATTAATAATCAATAATAATAAATAACCAATAATAGTCAATACTAATTAATAAAAATCAATAATAATAATTAATAATCAAAGCATTGCCAAAAAACAAATTCATCTACCTAAAAGAGCATCTGGGAGTGAAGCAGCAAAGAATTAAGAGGGAGTGTTAAAATTTTGCAATGTTTTGTTAGTTTAATTATTTATCTATGTTGGTCAACTTATAATATTGTGGAGGTTTTAATCTCTTACAACATGTATGGTTGAGATGAATACTTGAGTTATGTGACCTAAGTATAAAAGCTAAACCTTGTGAGAAATATCAGAGTAAGAAGTCTTTTGCAAATCTCTCCGTCTTTGTTTTATGTTTTAGCTCTCTGCGATTTCCTTTTGCTCTTGTCCACTGCAATTGTCTACTGAAACTATTTTGGTATTCCATTGAAATTGGTTTATTGTTCGATTGCAGCTGTTCACTCGAACTGCAACTGTTCTCCGGAACTACAACTATTGCGAAACAGAAGAAGCAAACCAAATTCCAACAGTTAGTGCTTCAATAATATATTGTGGTAAACTTGTAATATTGTGGAACTTTTAATCTCTTACAACATGTATGGTTGAGATGAATACTTGAGTTATGTGACCTAAGTATAAAAGCTAAACCTTGTGAGAAATATCAGAGTAAGAAGTCTTTTGCAAATATCTATGTCTCTGTTTTTGTTTTAGCTCTCTGCGATTTCCTTTTGCTCTCTGTCCACTACAACTGTTTACTGAAACTGTTTTGGTATTCCACTGAAATTGGTTTATTGTTCGATTGCAGTTGTTCACTTGAACTGCAACTGTTCGACTGCAACTGTTCTTCTGAACTACAACTGTTGCGAAACAGAAGAAGCAACCCAAATTCCAACAGTTAGTGCTTCAAAAATATATTGTAACAGTTAGTGCTTCAATAATATACTGTACTATAATTTATTTTTCCCTCATTTATTTTTTAAAAATGATTAACTAACAATTTTGATGTTATAGGTGCCAACTCAAAGGGGTTGAAGGAGGAATTCCTTTTAACAGGGTGCATGGGGTGCACACTTTTGAGTATCCAGATTTGGACCCCAGGTTCAATCAAGGTTTAAACAAAGCCATGTTCAACCACACCACTATAGTTGTCAACAAAATTCTTGACCTCTACAAAGGTCTCCACCATCTTACTCAACTTGTTGATGTTGGTGGTGGGGTGGGAGCAGCCCTTAACCTCATCACTTCTAGATATCCTCATATTAAGGGCATCAATTTCGACTTGCCTCATGTCATAAAACACGCCCCTTCATATCCTGGCATGACTTTTATTCATCGTATATGTATTTATCAACACATACTTTAAGAAAAAAAAAATCATCACGCACTCCTTCCAGATGAGAATGAAGGGATGCATGATGAAAAATAACAATTCCCGGTCGCCCTACCAATCATACGTAACATTGGAGTTTAACTTTTATTTGCAGATGTTGAGCATGTTGGAGGAGACATGTTTGCAAGTGTTCCAAGTGGGGATGCCATTTTCATGAAGGTGATTTTTTTTTTTTTGAAATTCTCTCACTCATGATTGGAGTGATGAGCACTGCCTAAAGTTATTAAAGAATTGCTACAATGCTATTCCGAAGAATGGAAAAGTAATCGTTGTGGAAGCACTTGTTCCAGTTACGCCAGAGACTAGTGCTTCTGCGAAGACAACCTCTGAAATTGATGTGTTTATGTTGACTCAAACTATAGGAGGGAAGGAGAGCACCCAACAAGAGTTCATGGCCTCAGTAACTGGAGCTGGATTTAGGGGCATCACATTTGAATGCTTTGTTTGTAACTTTTGTGTAATAGAGTTCTTTTAAGTAAACAACAGGCCATATTTAACTTATACACTTCACGAAATCAAAGTGTATTATTAAGAGGTATATATCCCCTGTATATGGCAATTCACTAAGAAACTAAGCCTGCTAATGAAAGTCTATGTTGCCTCACCTTAGCATATTATTTTTTTAATTCATTGTGTTGCAAATCTACTGCACAAAAAATCAGCAGATTGCGACAAAACGGAGACGTATTATAATAGACTACTAGTTACCTGGCATTTAGCTACTGTTCTTGCGGTAAGAGAGCATTCAGCTACTATTCTTATGGTTAGATAGCAGCACCACGGCATTGAATATCTACCCATGTCAGGGAAAATGACGATCACTATCAGCAACTATATGTACATAGTTGCAAATAAAAAACTTACAAAGAAGTCAGAGTATTTCACAACTAATCTCGTGTTACAATTAATCCTACTCTATCCTCCGACAATCAACTCGATCCTCCACCAACCAACTGGATTCTCTGCGTCGACATATTTAGTGAAGATTTAAATGTCAATATTGCACTTATTATATTCGAAATCAGTACGCCCAGCATACTGTGGCTCAAGTCCTGTATCTCTCTTGAGATCATGTAGGGGGATTTTGCAGGAATGTATCGGGGCTGGACTCATTCCGGCCACCAAACTGGCTTCATTATGAAGATCATGACCTTTGCCATCTAACTTCACGTGCTAAGTTCAGTGGGACATCAGGATTCAGAAATGAATGTTTGGACACCAATATTATTTGGATCCACATCGATCCAATAATTGCTTATTGTTTAATAAGGTAAGTTTGTAATTAAAAACTAATTCTTTGGTTTAGTGGTAACACACAATTCGTCATTAGCTATCTGTTCAGTGCCTCGAAACTAGTGAATCATTTGTTTGCAAATGCATGCTTTTTTTTTTGGCAACTCAAATGCACTCAAATGCATGCTTTTCATGCACTAATAAAGATGCATAATTTTCAGAAAAAGAAGAAAAATGTGGATGATATTTACATCTCACTTTCTACCATTATTTTGATTTATCTATTTGTTATTATAGATAGCTTATAATTGAAATGTTCAACATCGAAATTATTATTTTAAGATCATTTATCCTTAAAATCAATGTAATTAGAGATCAATGTAATTATATATATCAATATAATTGATATATATATATATATATATCAATTAAATAGATGATTTTTCATAAGAATCTTAATTGTTATTAAAATTATTGATTTGTTTGATACATACGAATGACTAAATAACTTCAAATATTATTGATTTACAAAAAATAATCTTGAAATTATGATTTGAGGAATTAAAAATTACGATTATAATATATATACAAAAACAATTCCACAAAGGTAGGACGTAAGTATTATTAATAAAACATAACTACAAATAATCGTTCTAAAAGTCTCTAGAAACCTTTTCATTTAGAGTCGACCTAGGCGTTAGGCTGCCTATTACGGTCCCTATTTTAGGAAAATCGCCTAAGAACCACCTAGTCCATTATAAATTAGGAGTGGTGGATGGGTAATTGAAAATACTTTATTTCATTTCATTAATATTTTATGATTTTATTGTTGGGGTAAAACTAGAAATTTTAGGTTTAAATTTCACTCGAACTCGATCTCGACATCTTCATCTCATTTTCCAATCTTGTATGTTTATTTTTATGTTATGATTCTTAAATTTTTATTTTGCACTTTCATATTTCTCAATGCAGTTATTTTAATTTTAAAATTAAAAGTATTCATTATTCTAAAATTATTTAAAGCTTATTATATTATTAACGACAATTAACTCATATGTCTTTACTAACATATAAGTTTATTCAAAAACTTGCATATAGAAAAATTAAACTCATAGGTCCTTTGACTACTCAAAAGACTATACAATTTAAAATAGATCATAGTTTTTATATAAATTACAACTAATGACATCCAATTGTAAACTAGTCCAACAACAAACTAAAAAAAACACTTACCAAAATCTATCATGATTTTAACATTACTTTTTATTATTATTATTATTATAAGATTATATTGAGAATTATGAAAACATTACTCCTATTTATAATTTTTTTCACTTGCTCATTTTAAAAGTCTTATGAGTATATAATCTAACTTAAAGTAAGATAATTAAAAGCAATAATTTTTCAAAAATATTTTTAAATTTTAAATTAAAAAAATATTTATCTTCTGATATTAAATAATTTGTTTAATTTCGTATAGTTTAGGGTTTAATTCTTAAATTTTGTGCCAAAATTCAAGAATTAAACCCTATGTCGTACGATTTTTCATCACCATCTCACACCCCCGGCCCCCCCCCCCCCCCCAAAAAAAATTCAAAAATTAAACCCTATGTTGTATGATTTTTCACCATCCCCCCCCCCCCCCCCCCCCCCCCCCCCCAATTTAAAAATTCTTTATCTTCTTATATTAAGGGGGGTGTATTCGATTGAGATTTTAATGGGTTTTAATAGATTTAGAATTATAATGGATTTTATATAATTTCACCTTATTTGATATGATTTCACTCAAATCATTTCAAATTTCAATAGATTTTGTAATAAATTTATATAGATTTTGAAGTGTTTCTATGGATTTTATAAATATAAACCATGTCCAACAGGACCACATGAGCACATTCCCATTTTCTCCTCTCCCCATCTGACAGGACCCATCCCAATCCCCCCGGGATTAGTGCGGGATGACCCTGCTCCCGTCTGACACGAAGTGTCAGACAAGGTATATTTCCGATCTTTGCCCTCCCGGGCTATCAGAGTACGCCAGGATCTGGAGGAGGCATGTGATATCTCGGTCTCTGCTACAGTCCACATCCGATGTCAACCTAAAGGGCAGTCAAAACATTTAAAAGCGGTGAGTGGACAAAACAAAAGTTTATAAAGACAATTTATCGAAAGACATTTGCACCCTTCACTAAAAAGCATGCATGCATTCGAAAACCATTTATCTAGCAAAACCATAATGAAATCAAGTACATGGGCCCCTGCCCAAATCCATAAGGGACTCAACCCAAATCAAAAGAAACTAACCATACGGGCCACTGCCCAAAACCTGTGTAAACGCACATCATACATCATATCATATATCTCATATAGCATACATCATATATACATATAATTCACACAACCAATCCTGTCACGGTTTCCAAAGCTACGCGCGTGCTACCCAGGTCTCAATTCGAGTCTTCTCAAAGTCAAGATCAATGTCCGCAGACCACTGACCCTACCCGAGGTAATAGTAATCATAGCCTTCCTGAGAGTAAGGAACCCAACTAGGGGGTGACTCCACTCAGTCGGTGCTCCGTGACTACTCCAGGCTCCACCCAGGCCAACGACCCTCCCTGGAGGAGATAATAGAAGTAAAGGAAGGTATATGAATACATATATATACATAACATAAACATTCATGCCCAGTTCCCTTGAACTGTCATGATCCATAACATCCATTAACCAGGGTTCATGCCGGTTCCCATAAACCATCATGAATCAGAATGACCTGACAAAGGTTCATGCTTGTTCCCATAAACCGTCATGAACCACAATGACCTTTCCAGAGTTCATACCGGTTCCCGTAAACCGTCATGAACTTGGAAATCCATCTAGGGTCCCTGACCCGAAATCATCAGTGTAAATCAACTAGGTCTCGTGCCCGAACATATGATATTTGCTGGGCACCGTGCCCGATATCTAAGGGTCATATGCTCGAGACAAAACCAAATGGGTCTCATACCCGAGCTTATCCTTTTGAAATCCAAAACCATTTCATTAAAACCAATAAAGAAATACCGACCCGTATATGCGCCGTATAGGGCCGAAACCTCGAAATACTTGTCTATACGTAACCACATACAAATGCATCCATGGCATCATCAAGCATGTAATAAAACATATAATAAACATTTATGCATGCACCAATTTAGAAAACAAGGTCCACTCACAGACCGTCAGAGCTGTCGCCTCGATTTGCGTGCCATAGGCTTTCCTGAGTCAATCCAACCTCTCCGGGTCATCCTAAACTGTCCAAATTATATCCAAAGGTTAATACTAACCTAAACAAGTTCATATTTAGAACCCTAAACTTTCCCGGAAAAGTCAACGTGTCCCGTACACGTTTCCCGAGGTGAAACACCTCAATTTGACTAACCTAACGATCTCCGATTAACCCGAAACCAACGCCATTGGATCCGGATCGTCGAAACCTTTAAAATGACCCTAGGTCCACTAAAAATATTGTTCACATGCACCCCCACACACCTTGTCAACGCGTGGGTCAACGCTGCTACAGTACCTACTGACGTCGACAGCTGTCAGGTTTGACATGTCAGACTCTGATAGGTGCCACGTGTCAAGCTCTCATTGCTCCATGTCACTATGCTGTCAGTGCCACGTGGCAGTCTGACATGAGCCACGTGTCATCACGGTACAGGTCCACGTTAGTGCCACGTGTTAGCCCCTGATTGGGCTACGTCACTAACAAGTCAGTGCTGACTGTGCACTGACATGTGACACGTGTCAGCTGATGAGTGGTCCACGTCACCTGACAGTCTGACAGGTGCCACATCATCATGCCACGTCATCACCTTCAACCTCTCACCGGGTCGACCAAAACCCTGCAACCGGATCGCCGTGACCCGCAGGTTGACCCGGTCGGTTCTCCGCCGTCCGGCCACCAAAACATTCCCCGTTTGTCCCATTTTCATCCCCTCATCCAAACCTAGAGATCTATAGCCCTAAAAACTGGGAAAAACCTCAAGAACTATACCTTCCAAGTTCATCAATGGCGACCGTGACTACCTCCGCCGTTCACGGCCGTTACAGGCCACCCCAAGCCCCAAAACCATTCCTAAACTCCTCCTAGGACCACCAAAAACCTAACCTAACCCTTAGAATCGAATAACAACTAACAAAACTAAATTTCAAAATTTGAAATATTTTCTTACCTCACGGGTTCTCCTCCGCCGTGTCCCCTGCCGTCCACCGTCTAGTCCCCCGGTTCCTCAGCCCCTCATACTCACGGTCACTCACATAATGATGGAAGTGGTGATGATGTATGTGTGTGGGTGTTTCGGGTTTGAAGGAAAAAGAAGAAAATGAAATGGATATGGGGGGTGGGTTTCGGGTTTGAGGGAATGAAATGAAGATGATGAAGATGATCAGATGAGAGAATGAGAGATGAAGGTTGAGGATTTAAAAGGTTAATTGGTAATGGATGGTTAGGATTTAAAGTTGTGAAAATTAATTATATAATAATAATTATAATATTATTTAATTAAGTAGATCCACCTTTTTAGGGATTTAGTCAATGGGATGAGTGACACTTGTCACTCATCCATAGGTCCACCTAAAATATCTGCCCAATTAGATATTGCCAACTCAGCCCCGTCTCGAAGTACGTGCATAGTGAAACCGAACTTCCGTGACCTAAAACTTCCCCGTTCGAAGTCCGATTTCAGCGTGCCGCCTGCCTATGGATTCGTATCATCCCGATCTACGTAACGGTCCTCGGCCCTCGGACATCGGACATCCTGATCAAAAAGTCAACTATTTGGCCCTTTAAACGAAAATTACCAAATTGCCCCTAAACTTCCGAACGTCCTAACTTCCTCCTCGAACGTCGGAATTGAACGTGCCACCTGTGTAATGACCCGTCCCAAAAATTAGAGTTAAGATAGTGCTTAAGATGAGATTAGTAAGTTTAATCGGTGGTTAGTTGGTTCCGATAGAGACGTTAGCCTAGAATGACGATTTTGCCCCTAGTTCGGGCAAAAAGTTAACTTTTAGTTCGGGCAGTCAATTGGGTATTGACCGATGACCGAGACGTAGTTCAAGACGTCACGAATCCGTAGACAGGTGGCACACCGGATTCCGACATCTGAGGAGGAAGTTATGATGTTCGGAAGGTTGAGGGCATTGCCGTAATTTGGTTAAATTATGGGGGAAAGAGTTGACTTTTCATATGATCAGGTTTTGACACGTTGACCTAGGACCGTTAGGTTGATCTTGTCGTCCTGAGTTCGATGACAGGCGGCACGTATTCATCGGAGTTAGGATGGGCAAGTTACAGGTCTAAAACGGTAAGGGTAAAATGGTAATTTTGGGTTCAAAGAAGGGCATTTGGTCTTTTGGTTGTTTGGGCATTGTGCAACCAGATCAGGACAAGTGTACAGTGAGATGGGGATATTTTTGGAAAGGGACCATGGGATTGGTGACACGTGCAGTATGTGTAGTAGGTTCTAGGCCGTGCATGGTGTGTGTTTAATTTGTGCCCGTGTGTGTGTGTGTGTTCGAACAAGAGAAACAGAGGGTGAGTTGGAGAGAAAATCGATCAAGTGCAGGGAGTGTTTGTGTGTTTTGGTGAGTGGATGAGAGACTGGAGATCGAGTGAGAGACAGTGAGTGAGTGGTGAGGGCAACTAGTGTGAGGAATCTTGTGTGTGTGAGGGGTTGAGTTTCCGGGAAACAGAGAAGGTGTTGGGTGGTGGTGCTGCTGTGTGGTACTCCCATCATCAACTTGGACCCGTGGAGGTGTTGTGAGGATTGAGAAGAGTCGACTAGCCTCAGCGGAGCTCACGGCGGCGATCGGAGCACAGGTAATTCCTCGTTCCTGTTCAAATACTCTGTTTTTTCCGTTTTGCTTCAAACCCTTAGTCGTGGGTTTTGGGTGTGAGTCGACGGTTTTGGTGAGTTGGGTGAGACTTAGGAAAGTCTAGGATTGGTTTAAGGTTGACACCATGACGGGGGAAGACCTGGTTAGCCGGAAAGGAAAACAGGGGACTGGTTCGGGTTTATGTTCGAGCTTGAGTCGACGACTTAGGGGCCGTGTCGAGGTGTTTGAGTGAGGGGACTAGATTGCTGAGGGCTGGACGATGAAGATGGTGAAGAAAGGAAAGGAAACGGAGACGGGACGGCGGAGAACCGGGAACTCCGGTTCAGACCGGTTCGCCTGAGGTAGACGACGGTGAACAGTGTTCTTGTGTGCAGGCGCGTGAGGCCCAGGTGCAGCCACTTTGGGCGGCGGGTGGGGGCGAGTGCGGCGGAGGTTGGGAAAACGGTCAACATGGTTTTTGGTCTAGGTGTTGTGACGAGTCCATTGGAATTGGTTTCGGGTTAATCGGACGTCTTTTGAAGTTAGTTCCGCGAGGTTGAAAGTTTAGGGTTCCGGTTCGTTAAGTTTAGGACCCGGGGATTTTTAGGGAAAATTAGGTGGACTTTCGTAGACGTGTTAGTAACGTAATTTGGTGGTTGTTGCAGGATCGGGATTTTCCGAGAAAGCTGAGGAACGTACGGGACGTTCGGGACGCGATTGAGGGCTTGGTACTGTGAGTGGACCCCTTTCTCTTAACTTGAGCATGCATAACTACTTTTAATTACTTGTTTTATGGTTTTAATCATGATTCTATGTTTATCGAATATGCTTTGTTGGTTTTACGTAATTTCACGTTTTTCAAGGAAGTACGTATTTGACACGTTTTACGAGAAAAGCGTTGATTTTGGAATTGGATGTTATAGTTTCGGGATTTCAAATGATAAATGTTTTTTCATGATATTAAAGGGATTTGGAACATGATTTCGATGATCAAGGATTTTCAGTTTTAGAATCGGATTTCGGTAACGAGATTTGATTTTAAAGTTGAAAAGTGGAATTCCGGATTTGGGTTCGGAATGACGGTTCTGGACGCCGGAAGGGCATCAGACCGGTGATTTCGAATTCGGGTTTGGATATGGATTTCGAAATGGTTTTCAAATGGTTTTGGATTGGATTTGCTGGATCTGGTTATTGGGTTTAAAGACCCGGATTATATTTGACGGGGGACGGGCCCGGATTGAGTTTAAAGACTCGGGAGTTTAAAGACTCATATTGATATTTCCCCCGTAGACCTGTGAGTTTAAAGACTCGGACATTATTGAGGCCTGGATTGAGTTTAAAGACTCGGATAGGTCCAGCAGGTTTGATCGGATAATGATTTGGTTGGCATTTATGTAACGACCCGTCCCGAATATCAGGATTTAATAATATTTAATTTTGGTTTACTAATCTGGGATTAGTTGGGCGATTTCGGACGAATTGTGCAAAATGACCGTTTTGCCCCTGGGCGTGGGCAAAACGTTGACTTTTAATTCGGATGGACAAATGGACTTTGACCGATGACCGTGACGTAGTTCGGGACGTCACGAGTTCATAGACAGGTGGCACGTTCGATTCCGACGTTCGTGGTGAAAGTTATGACGTACGGAAGTGCAAGGGCATTTTCGTAATTTGGACGATATAAGGGGAAATGTTGACTTTTTGATCGGGTGGTCCGATGGCCGGGGGCAAGGACCGTTACGTAGGTATCGTCGATACGAATCCAATGACAGGCGGCACGCATCAATCGGAGTCCGTATGACCGAGTTACGGGTCAGGATGCGTGAGGGGCATTTTGGTAATTTTCTGCACAAGGGCAGAATGGTAATTTGGACTGTGATTTTGAACAGCCGTGAGTTGGAGCCATGATTGAGCTTGGTGGATGGCTAGTGCGATCTATCCCTGAATTGTTTAGTATAATTGTAACATGGGGGAACATTATGATTGTGTTATTTGATTAATTAACTGAATTATTCCTCCATTAATCTCTTCAGACTTCTTCAACTGTGAACAACCAAACTTCAATTTTCTTCTACCCTTAATCTCCTCTCTATCCACTGAATTTGTGAACGAAATTGGCGAGAATTGAGACTGGATTGAATTGGGAAAACACGAGGGACTACTTGAGAGCTGGGGGCTGGAATTTCGAAAATTCTGAAATTCGGGGGGAAAATCGAATTGGAAGATTTGGGCCTTGACGATCAAATTGGAGATTAGTTTGAGTCTTCTGGGATTGCCACGATCATTTTCGTCGAAGGAACGAAGCGAATTGAGGCCCGTTTGAGGAAGAACAGAACTACTGTAGCTGTAGAAATTTCGAGCTTGAGTCGTGGGATTTGAAGCTTGGATTGATGCAATTGGACTGGGGATTGAGTTCATTATGACCTTACGATGCTAATGGATGCATCAATTGAAAGAATCGATTGACATGGGAGGATTTCGGATGATGAACAGCGATCGGATTGTTCTTCGTGTGATCATCCTTGATCTTAAGGTTTGAGGTATGATTGTGTGTAATTTAGTCCACAGATCCCTAATTGAATCTATTTCGATGCTAATGGACTTTTGAATTGATGGAATCGGTGTCGAATTGCTAGGATTTGGACCGGATCCTATCGCGGGTAATCAGACCCGTTTACCAGTCATTCGGGTGAAGGTGGTGACTGTAGCAGTCACTGTAGCAGGCGCGTGGCTTTCACGCGCAGCCACTCACGACGGCGCGTGACGGCGCGTGGGCACGAATCTCGAGGTGAGGTCAACATGACTTTTATCCTATACAATGTAACGAACATTTTGGCGTTGGTTTCGTGTTGATCGGACCCCGTTTCGTTATTGTTCGGGATGTCCGAAGGTTTTAAATCCAGTTTAAAAATGCATAAAAATTCGGGAAATTCCGGGACTTTAATAGGATGTTAATGTAGAGGTTAGTGACCCTCTAATGTGATTTGAACAGGATTGGGAGTCCCGGTGATAGTGATGTGGCCCGGGAAGGCCTATGGCACGCGTATCGAGGCGCTCAGTTAAACGGTCTGTGAGTGGACATTGGTTTTATAAATTCGATGCATGCATAACTATTTCATGATTGTTATAATGATGATTTAATGATTTACTTTGGATATCGGTGAATTTAATTGGTTTCACACATTTCGAGGCGATTTACGTGTTTGCACGTAAATCGAGATTTTTCTGGATTTGCACGGATTTCGAAAAATGTGGTTGGATATGATTTCATGAAACGGTTACAAATTTGATAAAGTGAAATCGGGCCATGGGCACAGTTGATTTATGGAATCGGGCCAGGGGCCCAGTTAACTTGTGAATCGGGCCAGGGGCCCCGTTAACTTATGAAATCGGGCCAGGGGCCCAGTTGACTTCTACATGTGATTGCGGGTCGGGGACCCTAAAACGGAATTGAATAAATGTTTTCTGGTTTACATTTTATATATATTCACATGCTAAAAACAATAGTGGTTTTGATGATATGGAAAATATGGTTATGGCATGTTTCACGGTATTTGGGCATGAGACCCGTCTGATGAAACTTAAAGATTGGTTTGGATTTTATCCATGTATATATATATATGCCTTGCATGTGGATATCGATAAAAATGTATTTGGTACTGCACTGTATAGATCCTTCCAAATTATATTGTCTCCTCCGGATGAGGTACCCCGGAGAGGTCACGGGCGTCTAGTACGTCCAGCGTCTATGACGCTAAGTATCGGGGATGCTGTACCCGAACGGGGTTCGGGGATTGAACTCGGAAATTGAGACCCGAGTGGCACGCGTAGCCTTATGATTGTGACCTTATTGACGTCAGGGACGTCAGACATCAGGGATGTCGAATTGGAGTGTATGGTGCAGTGGCTAAAATTATGTTTATGGTTCATATTATATGATATATGATTTTAAATGATGGTGCATGCATATGATTTTACTAAGGGGCATAAATGTCTTATAAATGTTTTAAATAGACTTGTTTATTTTCGTCCACTCACAGCTTTTGTTTTTAATGCTCTTCAGGTTGATTCCGGATGCGACTGCAGCAGAGACTGGGACATCATACACCTCCTCCATCGATCCTTACGCACCCTGGAAGCCCGGTTGGGCAATGGCAACAGGTTATCCCTTGTCCGACACCTCTTGTCAGACGGGAGCATGACACATTCCATGGTAATCCCGGGGGGATTGGGATGGGTCGTGTCAATTTATGTTTATGACATGGTTTTATGAGGTTTATGACGTAATTGCTATAACTGTTTTTACGATAATTCTGTAACTGTTTTAATGGTGATGATTACGTGATTTATAACTGTTTTCATCTAATGGGTTATGCATGTGTGATTTCAAAATAGAGGGCTAAAACCCTGGTTTATTATGAAATGGTTTTTGGAAATTCTTTTCTTATTTATGGTCCACTCACACCTTCTGTTTTTAATTGCCCTCCAGGGTTTTGACGTCGAGGCAGCGTCGGAGGCATAGAAGTACGAGAGCGACCCCGGAATACTTTAGATCTTCTGTTGTGCGTGTATTTAGTTTATCGGTTTTCTTTATTTTGTATTTGGTACTATGCTCTGTAAACTTTGACTTCGGGATATTTAAAATTTCTCCTGCGTCTGACTGTGTAGTTTAGTGGTTTACCTTGGAGTTGTGTCGGGGTGTCAGACGGGAGCAGGATTTACCTAGGTTTTCGGGTGAAACCGGGGTGGGTCCTGACAACTTGTCTATGCACTCGTGATGTCACGAACTACGTCACAGTCATCGGTCAAAGTCCATTTGATCGCCCGATTGAAAAGTCAATGTTTTGCCCACGTCCAGGGGCAAAACGGTCATTTTGCATCGTTCGTCCGATTTCGCCCTACTAATCACGGATTAGCCTCACTAATCGTGATTAGTCACTAATCTAATCTCGGAATTTGGGACGGGTCGTTACAACCTTCCCTCTTTAATTAATTTCGTCCTCGAAATTCCAACCGACCTAAATCCAACTGTTTTTCCCTCCTTAATTTAGTTTCGCTCTCGAAACTCCAACTATCCTGATTCCACATCCACCCCGTGGAAAGTAGAATTGACCTCAAAATACGTGTACACTCGTACACCCACTAACCAAAACAATACTTACTCGTACCCAAGCGTACCACTAATACTCACGCCGTATCGTCTACATTCGACCACGTCGAATGACAGTAGCCATACGGTCCAAATTGACTTCACTTGTAAACTCTACCAATTCGCTGACACAACCAACTCGACGTTTCCTTTTTCAATCTTAATCTATCCTGACATCTGCTCCCCTTGGGAATCGTCAGACCACACTCAACGATCCACGTTGACACATCCCGACAATCTATCACCACTTGACAGTCGCTAGTCGAAAAGTAACACTATACCCATTTGTGGTTACACTAACCAACAACTTACTCAACTTGAGTTTACATTTACCAACAAAACACTCGACCTGTGTGTAACCGGACCCATCAGAACTACTATGACCCAATGCACAGTATCCAATGTCCAGTTCATGTTCTCGAATAATCCAATGGTATCTGGACTAAGCCGACTACCAACACGTTCACCAACCTACTACTGGTATAACCTATATATCGTCACTAGATACCACAAGTATGCCCAGTATCGTACCTCAAACCACGTACAAGGTACATACATCTACCCATCAATCAGCTTACCACAACAACAACGACGACCTAGGTTGTAGGTAATCACGTTTCAATTATGGAGTTCATTTGTCCAATCCAGCATTAGACAAATCGAAACTCCAACCCATCATCTATTCCCAAATCCGAATCCGAATTCGCAATTTCGTAATAAATCCCGAATCCAATCCCAGAAATCATATCCATAATCCTGTCCAAATTCGAATCCGAAATCATCATTCCGTAAGCTAGCATTTAGAATAACCATTCCAAACCCAAATCCATAAAAAAAAAATCCATAGTCAAGCTTCAGAATCAAATCCTGAATCGTCACCCAGAATCCGATTCCAAAACCCAAATCCAGAAATCCTCTTTCAAGTTCCAAAATCAAATCCTGAATCGTCATCCAGAAATCCGATTCCAAAACTCGAAAACTCGTTCTCGTCTACCGAGACGCACCATATCTGAACCTATCGGTTACCTGCTCAAACGATTACCACATTACCATCGATTGACTTCATATGGAAGCCAATCCCAATATCAACACATCTAAGGCTGACAAAAATCCAACCTCGTCGGACACTTACTCGCCTGAGTAATATACCATATGGGATTTACCTCGAAAAGAAGTTCAGTCCCAATATCTCAACTCAAACATCCAAGTAAGAGCGATAAACTCTCCACCTATCTGGATCATCAAATCACGATCCAAATCCATAACGATACCCAAAGTCCTAAACCAATTCCCACATCTAAACAGATCAGTCAACGACGAGACACGTCGAGACTGTGGGTTCTCACTGACTACCTCATATCGATCCTTGTCATTCCACCTAGGAAAAATCAAGAATGATACAAAACAATGACATCAAAATCCGTCCTACGTGAATGCAAACAACACTCGATGCACTCACCACGTCATATAACTTGACATCATCTGCCACCAAGTAGAGAATGAGGAATCTCAGTCACCTAACTTCGATATACTCACTCCACTTGATGACTCAAAACAAATCCTGGGTCCATCAACCAATACACGATCAATGTATTGGTGACAACAAACATCACCTAAAGTCATCTACCGTCATTTACCACGGTAGAACCTGAGAAGTCACCCTAATGATTTCGACATACTCATTACCAATGCGGAAGACCCGCATTCCACTCGTCACCTCAATCGCAACCTCTCGCAATTCAGAAGTTCCAATCTGTTTGGAAACAACATACTTGGACATCAACCACGTGTCCATCACCAATTTAACTCTATCCATGATCCACTTCTGAACCACAGATACCGAACATATGCCCATCTCGACGGAGTCACATCCCGATCCGTAACTCATCGTCATCACAATCACCGGCACCAGCACCAGCACTAGTACCAGTACACCATCACTATCACCTGTCAGCATCAGCACACAAGCATCCTCACTAGCATCAGTACTAACGCTAGCACACCGTGTGCAAAACTGACAACCCTGGATCTCCGCTCATACCGAGAGACTATCCCGTACCTCTACTCGTATAGGAGAAACTCTGCCTTCCTCGTACCCGACAACTCTGGGAACAGTCACCCTAACAACTCATACGAGAAAAGGAAACGTCCCCTGAACGTCCCAGATTCCCAACAATCGTAACTACAACCGCTCTCGTTAGTAGCGTCTGCCACAGACTCATGCAGACCTAACTACCAAACATCACTATCGAGACTCCGCATCCAACGGAATCCATCGACCGTACAAACTACCGCGTATCCCAAACCTGGGATTTCATTGACAAGTACCAACCTCAACTACGAAGTGCAGTCCCATCACTAAAGCTAACATGACCAGACCGACTAACGGCCCAAATCCGAATAGTCGTCAAAGTTAAACCACGCGTCAACTCACCTTTCCGAACCATACACCCAAGGTAGGGTTCCGCAATCATACTCTAGGGTCACTCTGAACCTAACTGCAAGCTACCAACTGCAGTACAATCCACAATGTGGTCGTCTCCGGGGTCTTGACATCGAAAAGACGTGAATCCAATCCTACTGTCAATCCAACTAGGATTCCACGAATCCGACCGCTAACTGCCAACTGCAGTAAATCCATTTAACTCAACAATATCCGATCATCGGATGGTCACAACATCCCACCAGTCGTCGGAACCGATCCTACGACATCATGAAAGACGATCGCAACTAACCGTCTCACGATCAAAATCTAACGTACCGTTACGTTCATCCTTTCGTAGGGTTCCACACTGTCAACCACAACAGAACTATGGCAACCTCGGCATCCAGTGCCGAACCAAGACATACCACGATACAGTCCTACGAACTATCGTATCGGCATCCCAACAAACAGGTTGACCACGAACTGTAGCCCCTTGAGATATCACATCCTCGACCTGCGTAAGGAGTAGTACGCAAAACACGCTCTGGAATTCAGAGTAACATGAGCAATCCTGCTCTGATAAGCAATCCTATGCTCTGATACCACGTTGACAGGACCCATCCCAATCCCCCCGAGATTAGTGCGGGATGACCCTGCTCCCGTCTAACAAGAAGTGTCAGACAGGGTATATTTTCGACCTTTGCCCTCCCGGGCTATCAGAGTACGCCAGGATCCAGAGGAGGCATGTGATATCTCGGTCTCTGCTACAGTCCACATCCGATGTCAACCTGAAGGGCAGTCAAAACATTTAAAAGCGGTGAGTGGACAAAACAAAAGTTTATAAAGACAGTTTATCGAAAGACATTTGTACCCTTCACTAAAAAGCATGCATGCATTCGAAAACCATTTATCCAGCAAAACCATAATGAAATCAAGTACACGGGCCCCTGCCCAAATCCATAAGGGACTCAGCCCAAATCGTAAGAAACTAACCATACAGGCCAATCCATACGGGCCACTGCACATCATACATCATATCATATATCTCATATAACATACATCATACATACATATAATTCACACAACCAATCCTGTCACAGTTTTCAAAGCTACGCGCGTGATACCCAGGTCTCAATCCGAGTCTTCTCAAAGTCAAGATCAATGTCCGCAGACCACTGACCCTACCCGAGGTAATAGTAACCACAACCTTCCTGAGAGTAAGGAACCCAACCGGGGGGTGACTCCACTCAGTCAGTGCTCCGTGACTACTCCGGAGTCCACCCAGGCCAACGACCCTCCCTGGAGGAGATAATAGAAGTAAAGGAAGGTATATGAACACATATATATACATAACATAAACATTCATGCCCGGTTCCCTTGAACCGTGATGATCCATAACATCCATTAACCAGGGTTCATGCCGGTTCCCACAAACCGTCATGAATTAGAATGACCTGACAAAGGTTCATGCCTGTTCCCATAAACCATCATGAACCACAATGACCTTTCCAGAGTTCATGCCGGTTCCCGTAAACCGTCATGAATTTGGAAATCCATCTAGGGTCCCTGACCCGAAATCATCAGTGTAAAAAATCTAGGTCTCGTGCCCGAACATATGACATCAGCTGGGCACCGTGCCCAATATTTAAGGGTCATACGCTCGAGACAAAACCAAATGGGTCTCATACCCGAGCTTATCCTTTTGAAATCCAAAACCATTTCATTAAAACCAATAAAGAAATACCGACCTCGTATAGGCACCATATAGGGCCAAAACCTCAAAATACGTGCCTATACGTAACCACATACAAATGCACCCATGGCATCATCAAACATGTAATAAAACATATAATAAACATTTATGCATGCACCAATTTAGAAAACAAGGTCCACTCACAGAACGTCCGAGCTGCCGCCTCGATTTGCGTGCCATAGGCTTTCCTGAGTCAATCCAACCTCTCTGGGTCATCCTGACCTATCCAAATTATATCCAAAGGTTACTACTAACCTATACAAGTCCATATTAAGAACCCTAAACTTTCCCGGAAAAGTCAACGTGTCCCGTACATGTTTCCCGATGTGAAAAACCTCAATTTGACCAACCTAACGATCTCTGATCGACCCGAACCCACCGCCATTGGATCCGGATCGTCGAAACCTTTAAAATGACCCTGGGCCCACTCAAAATACTATTCACACGTGCCCCCACACGCCTTATCAACGCGTGGGTCAACGCTGCTACAGTATCTGCTGACGTCAGCATGATGTCATGCCGACGGTATCTGACAGCTGTCAGGTCTGACATGTCAGACTCTGACAGGTGCCACGTGTCAAGCTCTCATTGGTCCATGTCACTGTGCTGTAAGTGCCACGTGGCAGTCTGACATGTGCCACGTGTCATCACGGCACTGGTCCACGTCAGTGCCACGTGTCAGCCTCTGATTGGGCCACGTCACTGACATGTCAGTGCTGACTCTGCACTGACATGTGACACGTGTCAGCTGATGAGTGGTCCACATCACCTGACAGTCTAACAGGTGCCACGTCATCACCTTCAACCTCTCGTCGGGTCGACCCGAAACCTGCAACCGGGTCGCCCTGACCCGCGGGTTGACCCGGTCGGTTCTCCGCCGTCTGGCCACCAAAACATTCCCCGTTTGTCCCATTTTCATCCCCTCATCCAAACCTAGAGATCTATAGCCCTAAAAACTGGGAAAAACCTCAAGAACTATACCTTCCAAGTTCATCAATGGCGGCCGTGACTACCTCCGCCGTTCACGGCCGTTACAGGCCACCCCAAGCCCCAAAACCAATCCTAAACTCCTCCTAGGACCACCAGAAACCTAACCTAACCCTTAGAATCGAATAACAACTAACAAAACTAAATTTCAAAATTTGAAATATTTTCTTACCTCAAGGGTTCTCCTCCGCCGTGTCCCCCGCCGTCCACCGTCTAGTCCCCCAGTTCCTCAGCCCCTTATACTCCTCACGGTCACTCACAGAATCATGGAAGTGGTGATGGTGTGTGTGTGTGGGTGTTTTGGGTTTGTGAAGGAAAAAGAAGAAAATGAAATGGATATGGGGGGTGGGTTTCAGGTTTGAGGGAATGAAATGAAGAGGATGAAGATGATCAGATGAGAGAATGAGAGATGAAGGGTGAGGATTTAAAAGGTTAATTGGTAATGGGTGGTTAGGATTTAAAGTTGTGAAAATTAATTATATAATAATAATTATAATATTATTTAATTAAGTAGATCCACCTTTTTAGGGATTTAGTCAATGGGATGAGTGACACTTGTCACTCATCCATAGGTCCACCTAAAATATCTGCCCAATTAGATATTGCCAACTCAGCCCCGTCTCGAAGTACGTGCATAGTGAAACCGAACTTCCGTGACCTATAACTTCCCCGTTCGAAGTCCGATTTCAGCGTGCCGCCTGCCTATGGATTCGTATCATCCCGATCTACGTAACGGTCCTCGGTCCTCGGTCCTCGGCCATCGGACATCCCGATCAAAAAGTCAACTATTTGGCCCTTTAAACAAAAATTACCAAATTGCCCCTAAACTTCCGAACGTCATAACTTCCTCCTCGAACGTCGGAATTGAACGTGCCACCTGTCTATGAACTCGTGACGTCACGAACTACGTCACGGCCATTTGACCTCCGATTGAAAAGTCAACGTTTTGCCCACATCTAGGGGCAAAACGGTCATTTTGCATCGTTCGTCCGATTTCGCCCTACTAATCACGGATTAGCCATACTAATCTTGATTAGTCACTAATCTAATTTCGGAATTTGGGACGGGTCATTACACCATCACCATTCGGTGATGACAGCTACATACTACAAAATATCAGACATGACTTCTTTCAATAGACAAAATTTTGTACCAAAACAATGAAATAAGACCGTAGTCACACTCTTCCAAACAAATTAGCTTAATAAAACGTTTATCATCGTAATTATCATAAAAAACAAGAAAAAACCAAAATACATTAAAGTAACCAGTCGAAGTTATAAAAAAATTAGGAAAGTAACTGCAAATAGAATGTTCAATCCAATAAATCAAGGGAGAGAGAGGAAATAACAGGAAGAGAGGTAAGAATGAAGCTGATGACGAGAAGTGTGAGCTTGTTATAAGTCAAACTTGGATTGTCAATAGGCTTTTTATGGTTTTGTATTTCCAGACGGGGATTTGGTCTTGTTCCATGTAACATCTGTTATTAATATATCTTGTTATGTTGTCTTCTCTTTTGAATAACTGTTTCCATGAAGAAAAAAATGGCAGTGGTGGTGGTGCTGCTTCTATTACTGAGAGTGGTGGTGGTTCCGCTTTAGTTGGGATGAGGAAGGGGGACAATGTAAAAATGTTTTGAGAAGGAAGTTTTTTTTTTCTTTTTCAAATCCAATGAAATATTAGTTGAGGTGTGATGATTTTGATGGTGGAGTAATATGTGTATTTTTCCTTAGCAAATCTATCAAAATCCACCAATTCAAAAATCATAAGAAATCATCCAATTTTTAAATACACCTATATCTGTAAATTGTATTTTACAATCTTAATTGAATACACCTAGATTTTAAAGAATTTCAAAAAAATCTATTAAAAGATAGATTGAATACACCTCGAGTTGTATAAAACCTATTAAAATCCTAATTGAATACGTCTGTAACGCCCCAGAAACTCAAAGAACGTAAATTTGTAAAATAATGTATGAAATGACGTTTTTACCCTTGTAAAGAGTAAGGTCAAAGTTGACTTTTTACATGACTCGTGTTTTTCGCGAACTTCAAGGACCATTAGGTAGGTCTTGATTCCCTGACTCCGTAGATAGGCGGAACGCTGAAATCAGACGGATGAATAAGTTATGATTCTAGAACGAGGAAGGGCATTTTGGTAATTGTGTGAAGGAAAGGTAAAATGGTAACTTGTATGGTGGAAATTGAATCAGCCGTAGTGGAATGTTTAACTTAGTTATTTAACTAATTAAGTGACAATTGTCACTAAGAGGGGATGGATTAGTGGCTGGTTTGGCTGAGTGGGTGTACATGTGTGTTGTGGATGTTGTGTGGAGAAGAGAGCACTGTGCGGTTCAATTGATTTAATCAACTGAGTGTTTTGAGTGAGAGAACAGAGACAGAGAGCACATCGATTTTATTCAGAGTGTGAGTCCTGGGAGATCAAGTGGTAATAGTGAGTAGTAATCTGAAATCGTTCTTGTGATTTTGTGAGGAAGGCTGGGTAAAGGATCAAGTGCAGAGTGTGTGAGGAGTGACTAAACACAGAGGACAGAGAGTAAACACTGAGAAACAGAGAAGGAATCGTGAATTTTCGTGAACCTAATCGATCAACCCAGCTAAAACCGTGTCTGTGGTGGTGTTCAGTAGGCAGGACTTGAACCTGGCTGCGGTGGAGGTCACGGTGGAGGAACAGAGAGCAGGTATGAACTCTCGACTGCCTTGTTTTTTTTTTTCCAGAAAGGGATTGAATGAAAATCGTTGGTTTTGGCTTGTTATTGAATGACTGTGTTAATGTGTAACGTCTTAGGAAGCTACTAAGGAACCTAGGAACGTGAAACCGTGATCGGAGAGGCTCGTGGTGGCAGGAATCAGGAAGTCGAAAACTCTGGTTTTCTGTTTAAACTTGGGAGGTATGGTACAGGGCTTC
The DNA here is from genome assembly GCA_032719365.1 of Prinsepia uniflora. Lineage (NCBI taxonomy): Eukaryota > Viridiplantae > Streptophyta > Magnoliopsida > Rosales > Rosaceae > Prinsepia > Prinsepia uniflora. The sequence continues at coordinate 51,280,259 of CM064874.1, read as the reverse complement.
ATTTCATGTTTTAGCTAGTTGAATCAATCCCAAAATTGAGGACGAAACTACTGGTGAAGAGGGGTTTGAAAATGGTTGGAAAATGAGTGAAAACCGGCCTCGACGGCTCAGTTGGACCGGACCGGTCTGAATCGGGCTAGCGAGAGGAAGATGATGATGAACAGTGCCACGCGTGGCTCCCACGCGCAGCCCCTTTGGGCGGCGCGTGAGGGCGCATGGGGGCTATTTTGGGGAAGTGCTCAACATGGGTTTCACTCTAATCGTCGTAACAAACATTTTGAGACAAGTTTCGAGTCGATCAGACGTCGTTTCAGGATAGTTTTGAGTGTTCGAAGTTTAGGATTTTAATTTAATTACGTTGAAAAATCCCGAAAAAAATTGGGGGAATTAATGTAAGCTTAATGGAAGTATTTGTGACCCAAATTGTGATATTTGACAGGCTAGAACATTCCTGAGACAGCCGAGGAGCGTACGGGACGCGATTGACGCGTTCGAACTTCGTGAGTGGACTTTTGATTTCTAACCGAGCATGCATAAATGTTTTTACCCACCTATTTTATGTCTATATATATGATTTTATGTTTATAATTATGACATTCCTGCTTTACGTATTTCGAGACTATAGTTTCTCCTATGCTTTGATGATGGCTTGATAAGTGATTTTATATGATTTGTGTGTATCACGTTTTAATGATGTTTTGATTATGATTTGTGAGTATGATTTGGGATTTGAACGTGGAATTCGGACATAAGTCCTATTTCGATAAAATGTGATTTCGGATTTTGGAATTTGAATTCCGATGGATTTTGGACTTTCTGTGAATTACATATGGTTTTGGGTTTAAAGACCCGGGTACTATTGCTGAATCTGGTTTTGGGTTTAAAGACCCGGTTACTTGATGACGGGGGAGGGCCCTTGATTGAGATCGGTTGAGTTTAAAGACTCGGTTACTGTGATGTCCCTCGAGGCCTATTGATTGTGTTTTGAGTTTAAAGACTCGTTGAAATCCTGGGAAGGCCTGATATATGAGTTTAAAGACTCGGCTAGATCCAGAAGAATTTTATCCGTTGATGTTACATTCGGTTTTACATGACTGTATAATTATCTTCTGTAACGGTTTCTATACGGTTCATATAAGTGTTTTCGGATACTTAGTTATGCATGCGTGTTTTAAAAATGGAGGGTGAACCCTCATTAAAACTGTTTTCCATAACCATTTGTTTTAGTCCACTCACACTTTTCTGTTTTAATACCCTCTAGGTCGTGGTACGAGTTTTGGGGGCTAACGCCGAGGCAGAGACAGAGGCATAAAGTTTTCCCGTTGCGGTGTAGTTAGTTCACAGAATAGGGTTTTATCCTTATCTTGTTTTGTAACTATGCTCTGTGATACTGTTGACTTGTTGTTCAGTTGGTTGTATCGTACGTTCTCCCTGGTCTTACAATGTATGTGGTGTAATTATTGTGTGGTTATTTTGGTTGTTTGTGTTCGATTGTCAGACGGGAGCAGGATTCTTCCCGGTTATTGAGGCGATAATTGGGGTGGGTCCTATCAACGTCTGGATTTGAAAACCCTCTAAAATCATTTAAAAACCAAAAATTGAATACACCCGCCTAAATAATTTGGTTAATTTCGTATAGTTTAGGGTTTAATTCTTGACTTTTGTGTCAAAATTCAAGAATTAAACCCTATGTCGTATGATTTTTCACCACCATCTCACCCTCTTCTCCCCCCCCCCCCCTATCCCCCCAAAATTTAAATTTAAAATTTAAAAAATATTTATCTTATGATATTAAATAATTTGTTTAATTTCGTATAGTTTAGGGTTCAATTCTTAAATTTTGTGCCAAAATTCAAGAATTAAACCCTATGTCGTACAATTTTCCACCACCACCTCCACCACCCCCCCCCCCCCCCCCCCCTTTACTCCCCCCAAAATTTAATTTTTAAAATTCTTTATTTTCTGATATTAAATAATTTGGTTAATTTCGTATAGTTTAGAGTTTAATTCTTGAATTTTATGTTAAAATTCAAGAATTAAACCTTATGTCGTACGATTTTCCACCACCATCTCTCCCCCCAGCAAAAAAAAAAATTATATACTCTAATGTTGAACTGCAGACAATACAGACTTCATTTTTTTATTTTATAGAAAAAATTGGATTGTAACTATATACAATATATATAGTATACACTATATATAATATTTATTATACGCATAATATAATATAGGGCCCAATAGGGCAAAGAAATCAAACACTAAGGGGCTTATGTGGCAAGGAGGACAAAAAAAGACAATATTATTTTTAATTGTTTAAATAAATTTTTAATAACTCGCTCATCATCTTTATTGAGATATAAAAAGGTAGATGTTGAATTTATTGTTTACAAATTTTGTTTAGATATTTTTGAATAAAAAAGATTTGAAATAAGGTTTTATTTTATTTAATATACAAATATTAAAATTTTTAAATAAAAATAAAAATTATTAAAGATGTAACAATATTTTACTCTATTATTAACTATTCTTTTAAAATAAAATAAAAAAAAAACCGAGGCCTAAAGGCGCAAGATCCGTTCTCGCGGCCCAATTGTCCCTTAAACTAGTCTTACAACATTGAATAATAGTAATCTCCCACAAGATATACAGGTGTAATGTATATCATCTTTCCATTTTGATAATTAAGTAACCTTTTTTACTACTATACCACGTGAAACATGACCCTTTAATACATTATACAGAATTAAAAAGTATATACAGTACTTGCTCCTTTTTGTCTAAAGCTCTATTATTAATTTAATACATAATTATAAAATATATACAGCACTATATGGTCTCGTGGTCCTTTTTCTCTTAAGCTTTATTATTATTATAATTGACATCATCCTAGTACCCTTGTGGCACGCAGCACGCCCCAACAATTTGTGGTAAACGCGAGGCTCCCCTCCTATTTAGTAAATTTATCTAGTTAATTAACAATGGGCATTTTACTCTATATGTCTGTTGAACATTAACAATGTGCTCTTGTGGTAATATATTTAATAATATTCTTAGCTGTCACACCCTAGCTCTCAGTCTCCCCCGTATGTAGGTTATTTTTCCTATATGAACAACCCCACTGAGCTACAAAGTATATCGGTAGCTAGTCTAATTAATAATGGCCGATATCAATCCCACAATTGGTGTCGACGATGATGAAATTAGCAAGCAAGAAGAAGAAAGTTTTGGGTACGCAATGCAGCTGGTGTGTTCTACGGTGCTCTCCATGTCAATGCAATCAGCGACAGAGCTCGGCGTCTTTGACATCATCGCAAAGAAGGGCCCCGGCGCCGAGCTCTCTTCGTCGGAGATTGCAGCTCAGATTGGCACCAGAAACCCCGACGCACCCGTGATGCTGGATCGGATTCTCAGGCTTCTCACCAGTCACTCTGTTCTCAATTGCTCTGTTGTTACTGCTGATGATGTCCATGGTCGTAGGGGGTCCACTAGCAAGTTTGAGAGGCTCTACAGCCTTTCCCCTGTGTCTAAGTACTTTGTGAAAAATAAAGATGGGGTCTCTTTGGGTCCGTTGATGGCTTTGATTCAAGACAAGGTTTTCATTGAAAGCTGGTATATATGTTTGATCATCTCTTCGTTTTTATGCAATGATACGGGGAGGGGAGGGGAGAAAATGAGAATTTAAAACCAATTTCTTTGTTATTGTTTTTTTCCCCCCAACTCTTTGTTTTTTGGTTTCAAATTTTAGACTTCTATTTCTATTCTTTCCTTCTCATTTCTTTCTATTCATACCAATACTCTTCTTCAATACAAAAATTAGACCCTGGAAGATTTTAAAAAGAAAAATTATCATCAAGCATGGCATTCATTTCCTAAAATGACGGTAATTGGTAAACACGAATAGGTCCCAATTGAAAGATGCAGTAGTTGAAGGAGGAATTCCATTTAACAGAGTGTATGGCACGCACGCCTTTGAGTATCCTGCATTGGATCCCAGATTTAATCAGGTCTTCAACACAGCAATGTTCAACCAAACCAGTATTGTCATTCACAAGCTTCTTGATATCTACAAGGGTCTTCACAATTGCACACAACTTGTTGATGTTGGTGGTGGTCTAGGAGTCACTCTTAGTCTAATTACCTCTAGATATCCTCATATTGAGGGTATCAATTTCGACTTGCCTCATGTCATCAAGCATGCCCCTTCACAACCTCGTAAGTTCACTGACTATGTTATGACATGGAATCTTTAACTATTATATATGTTAAATGCTAAGCTATGAAGAGAGACAAAATTGGATGAGTTGATTTCTTTTTCAGGTGTGGAGCATGTTGGAGGAGACATGTTTACAAGTGTCCCAAGTGGTGATGCCATTTTTATGAAGGTAACTAACTATATACATATATACCTACATGTGAAGTTTTTAATTTGTACTTATATTATATTTTTGATAAATTTGTAGTGGATACTTCATGATTGGAGTGACGAGCACTGCGTAAAGCTGTTGAAAAATTGCTACAAAGTTATACCAGACAAGGGAAAAGTGATTGTTATGGAAGCACTTCTTCCAGTTATGCTAGAGACAAGCAGTGCTGTGAAGAGCACCTCCCAAATGGATGTGCTTATGATGACTCAAAATCCGGGAGGGAAGGAGAGGAGCAAAGATGAATTCATGGCGTTGGCAACTGCTGCTGGATTTAGTAGCATCAGATATGAATGTTTTGTCTGTAACTTCTGGGTGATGGAGTTCTTTAAGTAGACATGCGTATGAAAGCTATATATCTAGTTTGTGCCTGGGCTCTCAAGCCTAATAAGAGATTAATAATTTAATTCTTCTGTACAAATTAACATTGTCACGTCCATTTATTAACTTAAATTAAAAGAACCCTTCACATTCTCCTGGAAAACATTTGGTCGACGCAAGAAACCGTAGCGGTCACCGCTCTTACTCCCGCCTTGTTCAATTCCACGATTCTGACTCCGACTTCGACTCAACTCCAATGCAAGGAAAACTCATTGGTCGACCCAAGGAAACGTAGATGGGAGAGGGAACCATATGTGAACATCGATGCTAGGAAGCTAGTGTTTACCGCTCTAACCCACTCGCTTTCACTGGGCAGTCGATTTAAAATTGCTCTAAACCATCACTTATGTTGCCATGTACGTTTTAGAGTTTTTATTCTTTCTAAGATTGCTTAATTCTCTTGTCATTAAGTCCCAAAAACCTCCGCACATTCCTTATTGAGAATATAATATTTTCTACCATTTATTAATAAAATTAAGATGGTGATGTATTAAAGGATGTCTCATAGGCTGATGGGAAGGTATGGGACTATGGATGGTTTGTTCATCGTTTGATTTCATCTCTTCATTTTATTACATAAGTCGGAGTCGTCGAATTGAATAGAAAAAAGGGTTGGAGCAATGACTGCTCTGCTCATTTGCGCAGACGAATAGGTTTTCTAGGGGATGCAAAATGTTCTTTCTTTGTTTTATTTTATTTTAAATTAAATTCATATGTGGACATATGATTGGTCCGTGTCAAAGAGGTGTTATGAAGGACATCCCACCCTAGTGGATGCAAGCATTGTGTTTCCCTTAATACCTGTCGACAATACTATTATGCTACGTTTGATATGCCATATAAAGGACTGAATATGATAATATAGTACGAAATCAGTATTTGATGTCACTCGTATTAATTAGCCACCATATAAGTTAATATAGTTGAATAATTTTATACGATTCAGACACACTAAAATAATACCCACAAAATTGTCCGTATTAAATAATCGGATGACTAATAATCTTGAAACGTGTAATAATAATTGTTGACACCATATCTGACCAGACCCACTGGGCTGTATACATAAAGCCCAGACTCCGTTCAAGGCCCAAAACTACCGTACTTACACAGCCCTAACACCGGGCCCAATGCGGGATGCCAAGTGGAAGTCTATCTACCATCGATCTACGTAACATGTGTCAGTACGTAAATCGAGGAGCATTTGTCCCACATCGAAACTATGAGAATTGAATATCCTACCTACTCATACATAAGGGGTACACATTTCCAATAAAGGTAACTAATATTTACTATTCACAATTACTCTGCCAAGTTTACCGTTTACTATTTCCTCTTACGAACAAAGTAACTGACTTGACCGTCAGAAAATCTTAGGTCGGCACCACACCGGTGCCCGTACTAACAGAAAACCCGCGATCCACTTAAGTTGACAGGTTACGAGGAAGGACACGCATCATCCGGTGATTGGGCAACGAGTAATCGACAGTTGGAACATTTAACGCTTCAAGAAGGAGACTGGGTCCTTCGGAAAGTCAGCCTCGCCACCAAGGACAGCTCAGCCTGAACTCTCGACCCAAATTGCGAAGGTTCTTACCGGGTTACAAGAATCTGCCGGCCCGGTACCTATGAATTGAAAGACACAAGTGGGCGAAAACTGGGCCACCCATGGAAATCCGACCACCTGAAGAAATACTTCATTTAAACATTGTATTTTTTTTTTCATCTTATAACTTGCTGTAAATTGCCGATTATGGCGCCCGTTATTTATGAACTCTTTCATTCACCCAGCATTTGTAACCTAAAGCCAACACTTAGACTCAAACATATACGAGTCGGGGTTCGGTCTTACTCGGCTTACACCCCAACACTTGCTATTTTGACTCAAACTTTTGAGTCGGTGTACAGCCTTTCTCGGCTTACACCAACACTTAAACTCAAACATATACGAGTCGAGGTTCGGTCTTACTCGGCTTACACCCCAACACTTGCTATTTTGACTCAAACTTTCGAGTCGGTGTACAGCCTTTCTAGGCTTACACCAACATTTAGACTCAAACATATACGAGTCAGGGTTCGGTCTTACTCGGCCTACACCCCAACACTTGCTATTTTGACTCAAACTTTCGAGTCGGTGTACAGCCTTACTCAGCTTACACCAACACTTAGACTCAAACATATACGAGTCGGGGTTTGGTCTTACTCGGCCTACACCCCAACACTTACTATTTTGACTCAAACTTTCGAGTCGGTGTACAACCTTAATCGGCTTACACCAACACTAAGACTCAAATACACGAGTCGGGGTTCGGTCTTACTCGGCCTATACCCCAACACTTGCTATTTTGACTCAAACTTTCGAGTCCGTGTACAGTCTTACTCGGCTTACACCAACACATAGACTCAAAAACACGAGTCGCGGTTCGATCTTACTCGGACTACACCTCAACACTTGCTATTTTGACTCAAACATCGGAGTCGGTGTACAGCCTTACTCGGCTTACACCAACACATAGACTCAAACACACGAGTCGGGGTTCGGTATTACTTGGCCCACATCCCATCAATTGGTATTTTATGACTCACACATACGAGTCGGTGTACAACCTTACTCGGCTTACACCAACACATAGACTCAAACACACGAGTCGGGGTTCGGTCTTACTCGGCCTACACCCCAACACTTGGTATTTTATGACTCAAACATCGGAGTTGGTGTACAGCCTTACTCGGCTTACACCAACACCCAGACAAAAATACAACTCGAAGGATTACTCGGTCTACAATTCTTATTCGAGGAAAGTCCAATTTCATTCAAATGTGCATACCTATTATGCTCGGCCTACAAGAGCATTACAAAATTTCAACCTCTCGGTCGTCCCAGCTATTAGTAAACAAAATAAAGAAAAAAATTTACAAGGCACAGAGGCCTGTCCTACACTAGCTCCTCCATCTGTTGCTCCTCGGCCTGTTCAACCTCGACCGGCGGCTCTGGATTTTGGGAGGATTTACTGGCTCGGCTTCCGGATGGGCGCTTGGCTGGGAAACCTCCTCTTCATCCTCCCCTACTCGTCCTCAAACATGTCGGCAGTGATATCCTAGGCGAGCCAGGGGGTCTTCACGGTCAAACCAGGGTTGTGCATGAAGAGGTTACGGAAGAACTCCTGTTCGCAGTTGGCGGTGTACTCGTTCTTCAGCTTGTCGAACTCCTCGAAAGCTTTGAACTCGGCCACCGCAGCCTTCCTCGCCTCATCCAGGTCGGCCTCCCTAGCCGCCTTCACCCGACACAGCTCCTACCAATGTCGTAGTCGGTCCTTCTCCTTGGCCTCCAGGTCGGCTTTCACCTGATCCCTGGAGGCTAAGACCTCCTGGGTCTTCCACCTTTTGGCTTCCAACTTGCGAGTAAGGTCGGCCGCTTCCTTCATAGCCCTCCCAGCCTCTTGAAGCTTGGGAGTGAACTCCTTCTGTTTCTTCCTCAGCCGATCTTTTTCCCTCCAAGCAGCCGCCACCCTCCTCTGGTTGTTCCTAATTTGAAGGTAAACTTCACCGAGAGCCTGCACATGACAAAACTTAGTAAATCACTCGGCCTAAAACACAACACTTACAAAATAAGACAACAAACGCTTACATTGCTCAGCAGCAGCAGGGCCTTCCCTATCTTCTGGTCAGCCGACCAGCACTGGACCTCGGCCAGCTCGTCCAAGGGCGTAGAGGCCCCCTAACTGACCCCGTTGAGCAACGACACCATCTGCCTCGGGTAACAGAGGGTCGCCTCGGCACTAGACCCCTCTCCGATTGCCTCTCCCTCGGTGAACACACCAAGGTTCACATCCCCCCTCCTCTGGAGCATCTCCAAGATCCTCGCATCCAACCAAGGTGGAGACGGTGGCGGCTTGAACTCTGGGGCCGGTATGGTCCTGTTGCCCCCGATCTGCTCTTGCGCCGACAAGATTGTCTCAACCTCCATTCTAGGCTTCGTCCGCCTGGGGTCAGGAGACAGAACTCGATCCCCTTCCATAACGCTCTGTTTTCTTTTCGGAGACCGAGCTGGAGGACTGGGTGGTCTCGGCTTTGAGGTTTGACCCTGCTTTGCCCGGTCGGACCGCTCATGCTGACCTTTGTCAGCTCGCTCCTTCTTCCTTTTGAGGAGGAGCTCCAGGCGCTCGGCAGCCTTCGACAGTGAGGCAGATTCCCCAGAGCTCTTGTCGGCTTTCATCCTCAGCTGCTCACAATCTTCCAGTCACGCCAGAGACAAGAAGTGCAGTGAAGAGCACCTCCCAAATGGATGTGCTTATGATGACTCAAACTCCGGGAGGGAAGGAGAAGAGCAAAGATGAATTCACGGCGTTGGCAACTGCTGCTGGATTTAGTAGCATCAGATATGAATGTTTTGTCTGTAACTTCTGGGTGATGGAGTTCTTTAAGTAGACATGTGTATGAAAGCTATATATCTAGTTTGTGCCTGGGCTCTCAAGCCTAATAAGAGATTAATAATTTAATTCTTCTGTGCAAATTAACATTGTCACGTCCATTTATTAACTTAAATTAAAAGAACCCTTCACATTCTCCTGGAAAACATTTGCTCGACGCAAGAAACCATAGCGGTCACCGCTCTTACTCCCGCCTTGTTCAATTCCACGATTCTGACTCCGACGTCGACTCAACTCCAATGCAAGGAAAACTCATTGGTCGACCCAAGGAAACGTAGATGGGAGAGGGAACCATATGTGAACATCAATGCTAGGAAGCTAGTGTTTACCGCTCTAACCACCTCACTTTCACTGGGTAGTCGATTTAAAATTGCTCTAAACCATCACTTATGTTGCCATGTACGTTTTAGAGTTTTTATTCTTTCTAAGATTGCTTAATTCTCTTGTCATTGAATCCCCAAAACCTCTGCACATTCCTTATTGAGATTATAATATTTTCTACCATTTATTAATAAAATTAAGATGGTGGTGTATTAAAGGGATGTCTCATAGGCTGATGGGAAGGTATGGGACTATGGGGGGTTTGATGTTTGATTTCACCTCTTCATTTTATTACATAAGTCGGAGGAGTCGAATTGAATAGAAAAATGGGTTGGAGCAATGACCGCTCTGCTCCTTTGTGCTGACGAATAGGTTTTCTTGGGGATGCAAAATGTTCTTTCTTTGTTTATTTTTTTTAAATTAAATCCACATGTGAACATATGATTGGTCCATGTCAAAGAGGAGTTAGCAAGGACATCCCACTCTAGTGGATGCAAGCATTGTCTTTCCCTTAATACCAGTAGACAGTATTATTATGTTACGTTTGGTACGTCGTATAAAGGACTGAATATGATAATATAGGACGAAATCAGCGTTTGGTGCCACTCGTATTAATTAGTCACCGTATAAGTTAATATAGTTGAATACTTTTATACGGTTCAGACACACTAAAATAATACCATCAAAATTGCCCGTATTAAATAGTCGGATGACTAATAATCATGAAACGTGTAATAATAATAATAATAATAATAATAATAGTAATAATAATAATAATAATAATAATAATAATAATAATAATAATAATAATAATAATAATAATGATGATGATAAAATAAAAATAAAATAATTAATTCTAATTTAATAAATAGTAATAATAATATATAATTCATTAATTAAAATAAATAAATAATAATTATTAATACTATTACATAATTAATATTTATGATATAAATGTTTCATCACCTACTATAGTCGGTGTTATAATCCGGTAGAGTACTAAATGACCGACTAAATAATCAGTCTATTTGGTGAAAAGATTAGTATATCCGATTGAAATATTCAGTACAATAAGGTATACCAAACGAGGCCTTAATGATATTTAATTGAATTTAAGAATGATTTCCTTAATATTATAATTTTTTTATAAATCACAATTGAATTAAAGCAAAAGCACTAAAGAAATCCACGAAAGGCTACAACACAGCCATAAAGGGCAGAACCAATAACCCAAAAAGGGTAGCAACAAGAAAAAGAAAAAACAACCAAAAACTCATACGAAAAGCAAAATCAAAACTCAGAAAAAGGTAAGTTTCAGATTCTAGCAACCTGAATATTACCATTAGACAATTTAAAGTTAACGAAGCCACAGTTGGATCATACCAATAATACAGGTCAGGATAATGAATGTAAGACATCGAGTATTAGCAAAAACCTGATTGTTACGCTCCCTCCAAATGCAGTAAACATTAACCACAAGAGAAAAAAATTTGATGGTGACATCAAGAAATTTCTCTCGCCACAAAATGGCAAAAACCTTCATCAATAAAGGTCAAGACGGATTTCTCCAAGGCTTACCAAATTTATTCAGCACTTGCCTCCAAATTCTACAGCTAAAAGAGCAATCAAAGAATAAATGTTCATGGGATTCCGGCTCATTGTCACACAACAAACACATGACATTAGAGAGACCATCAAAACGAGCTATACGGTCCAAAGTACGAAGTTGATTCCTAATGGCAATCCACAAGATGATGGAGGTTCTAGGAATAGCCCATAGGGACCGAACCAGATGCGACCATGATTCCTCAACCCATCCACCAATAAGTTTCTTGCAAAGAGAGTTAAATAGAACATACCGTTAGAGGAAAAAGGCCAAAATATATCTATCTTCTGGAGTTAGAGAGGTAGGGATAGTATCACACAATCTAGTAATAGAAATCACACTAGGGTTAAAAGACCTAGGCCAATTCCACCTACCAGAGCAAAGAAAAGAGGAAACCAAAGCATTAGAATGACTCCCTAAAGATGGCAAGCTAACACAATCAATCGAGCAAACGAAGGGACCGAGAGGATGCCACCAATCATGCCATAGAGAGATACGCAACCCATTACACACAACACCATGAATAAAAGGACGACTAATCTCAAGTGCTTTGAAAAAATTTCTCCAGTTCTAGGGGCACCTGACAGAATTCTTAATAAATTACAAACATCTTTCAAGAATAAAATAGGCCTTGACCTAGTTGACCCATAAGTCGAATTTCATACCTTCAAGAAGGAACCAAATATACCTCGGCATCATGGAGACATTCCAAATATGCAGCTTCCAAATACAAAGACCACCCGCATGTTTTGGTTTGAACACACCTAAGCGACTTTAACATGATAGGGCCTAGAATCATGACACGACTAGAGGAAGCAATGAAGAATACGATCAATTTCTTTAGTTATCTTCTGAGGAAGGATGAGATGAGGGCCCCAAAAAACCATGATACTACACAACACTGCTACGAAGGTGAGAGCCTTAAGCTCCCAATGTGATGACTCATGCCTTGGAGGAATGGTTAGCAATCTCACATCGCCCGAGGGGATTTAGGGGATGCGCCTTATATGTGTGGGTTGGGCCCAACGGAGGTAGGCCCAAAGCGAACAATATTCCAATAGAGGAGGTTGGGTCATGACATTTTGGTATTAGAGCCCAACCTCGGCCAGGATGGTTTGTGCCAGCGAGTACGCTGGGCCCCAAGATGGTGGATTGTGAGGACCCATACCTTGGAGGCATGGTTAGCAATCTCACATCGTTCGGGGGGATTTGAGGGATGCGCATCATATGTGTGCACGCGCCTCTATCCATTGGAATGCGTTTTGGGGTTGGGACCCTCATAAGCAAAACTGTGAAGTCTTGGACCCGTGTGGGCTGGGTCCAACAAAAGCGGACAATATTTCAATGGAGGCGGCCAAGTAGTGACATTTCGGTATCAGAGCCAAACCCCAGCTAGAATAGATTATGCCAGAAAGGGCGCTGGGACCCAATGTGGGTGGATTGTGAGGACCCGTGCCCACACTGGTAACATTCATGTTGAACGCATTAAGCCTGACGAAAATATCATGCTCGTCGTGCAACATTTATGTTGAGCGGTTCAATGGCTACCCACTGAAAGGATAATATCCGTCGCGTAATAGTTAAATATTTATCAGATAACATTTGCACAGTTAGAAAAATGTTCGGTGGCAATCTATTGAAAGGATATGATTCGTTAGGTAATAGCTCAATATTCGCCGGGTAACATTTACACAGTCAGACATTTTTTTGTTGATTATCCACCAAAATGATAACAATCGTCGGATAACATTTTAAATATTCATCGGGCTAAAGTGTAAAATTTGTTTTTATATTAATTATTTTTTCTTTCATAATAATTTTTTTTCATTTATTAATTTAATAAAATATTTATTAAATCTAAAAATATGAAAAATAAAAAAATTCAAATATATTTGACAAAAAATATTCAAATATAGAATTAGAAAATACATATTTATAAAGTTTATAATATTGTTTTGAACATAATTAAAATAAAACAATTTTTACAACAAAACATAAAAAAATAAACGGTTACGGGTGGGGCTGGTCGAGATCGTGAGGCTGTTCGGACGGAGCAGGCTATTGTTCTGGAGGCTAAGGGTGTGTCTCGCCCAAGCGTTAAAAGACCAGTGCAAGTTAAGCCCTGATCTCGTCGTTTTGGGCCTGAAGGCTCTCGTTTTGGGCCCTCAGCTCTATGGTCTTGGTCTGAAGGGCGGTATAATTGCGCCTTAAATCTGAGTACTCCTCGGGAATGATCCCCCTAAAAGAAGTATCGGAGTCAGTCGAGATTTGTCGTTCCAACTCTTTGGACGCTTCCCGAACAATCTTTCCCAGATGCCGACCTAGTTGTCGCTCTAGGATGGCCCTCCATGGCTCCGGATCTGGCAGCTGCTGCTCCAAGGGTGTGTTCGATTGTTGATGGGTCAACTCCTTTTAGGTGTGCTGGATGTCTGCTAGTATTCCCTCCTACAAATCAAAACAAGCGCATTACTTTTTTTTTGGAAAATAAACAAATAATTATGAAATTAAATATACCTATTTAAACTTACGTGAATCGTATCAGCCTGTCGGTTCCCCCGGCTAGCGTACATTTACCCCCAAGCAGCCACATCTAGGAAAAGTGACCTAGCATTGCGCCTGTCCTCGTGCTTGCCAGCTATAGGAAGTGACCTTCCGTGGTGGTTCAATGTCATCTTTTGCTAATTTCGCATGTTTGCCTCTGATTTTTTCTGTTTATTACTAAAAATAATTCAATTTGATAATGAAAAAACACGATTAAAGAATTGAATAAGTTAAAAAGATGAACAATACGATATATTTCGACGTCACGAAATGCTTGCAGATCCAGTTCCACCTGATCTCCCTAGCACCCTCCAACTCCTGCGGAGGATTAACATAACCTTCCTCAGGGATAGGCCAGATCAACCACCAGTCATGGAGTTCGTACTTCCTCTCGGAGTACCGCAACTGCCACTAGTACCTCATGTATTTCATAAGGATCACATTCCCAGTGTCATACTAAAATCAACCTGCAATAAATTATTAAAATAAGTAAAATCATTAAAATTATTAAAAATCATTAAAAACATTAAAATATAATTACTGATAAGTACCCCAACAGAGGGTGAGCTGCTCCGGGGATTGCTTCCGAAAGGTATCGCCCATCATGAGATAATGGGTGCGAAGAATGACACCCATGTCATGCACCAGGCTACGAACCTTGGCGGGCACTGAGTGGAGTCGATCAATGTAAATGATCTCAATTTTGACGTTCGTTGACCTACAAATCTGTTGAGATGACTTTCCTCGGCTGTTCCCCTGAACACGTACGCTTCTCCCTAGAAATTTGATAAACATTAGTAAGAAAAATGAGCAAAAAACTAATTTTTTTTTTTAAACTAAAAATATTTATGAACTCACCCTTAAGGATGGTTCTGGCTGGATCCGGTTCGTCCCCTTCGACTTGCTCCTTCGAGGGTTCGAGATAGGTACAACGTTGCTCCCATTTCTTCGAATGGTGCCGACGAGCTGATGAGGTACCTGGTCACATTGGTCCTTAATGGGGAAAACTGGGACCGGAGGGACCGTCAACGTGTTAGCTGCAGGTGGAGGGGTTGCATTCATCACCAACGTGATAAGTACCGATGTAGGGGCTCCATCCACCCTCAACGTGTTCGGTACCTGCGAGCTTGCTGCATTCGATGGCTCCTCAACCATAGTCGGTGAAGTGCGAGGGCGAGACCTCGAAGTATTCAACGTGGGTACCGACATATACAATCAATAATCAATCAATATTCAATAATAATCATTAATCAATCAATATTCAATAATAATCAATACTAATTAATAATAATCAATAATCAATACTAATTAATAATACTCAATAATAATCAATAATAATAAATAACCAATAATAATCAATACTTATTAATAAAAATCAATAATAATAATAATAATAATTAATAATCAAAGCACTGCCAAAAAAACAAATTCATCTACCTAAGAGAGCTTTTGGGAGTGAAGCAGTAAAGCATTAAGAGGGAGTGTTAAAATTTTGCAATGCTTTGTTAATTTAATTATTTATCTATGTTGGTAAACTTGTAATATTGTGGAACTTTTAATCTCTTACAACATGTATGGTTGAGATGAATACTTGAGTTATGTGACCTAAGTTTAAAAGCTAAAGCTTGTGAGAAATATCAGAGTAAGAAGTCTTTTGCAAATATCTCTCAGTCTCTGTTTTTGTTTTAGCTCTCTGCAATTTCCTTTTGCTCTCTGTCCACTGCAACTGTCTACTGAAACTGTTTTGGTATTCCACTGAAATTGGTTTATTGTTCGATTGCAGCTATTCACTCGAACTGCAACAGTTCTTCGGAATTACAACTGTTGCGAAACAGAAGAAGCAAACCAAATTCCAACAGTTAGTTCTTCAATAATATAATATACTGTACTGTAATTTCTTTTTCCCTCATTTATTTTTAAAAATGATTAACTAACAATTTTGATGTTATAGGTGCCAACTGAAAGGGGTTGAAGGAGGAATTCTTTTTAGCAGGGTGCATGGGCGCACACTTTTGAGTATCCAGATTTGGACCCCAGGTTCAATCAAGGTTTAAACAAAGCCATGTTCAACCACACCACTATAGTTATCAACAAAATTCTTGACCTCTACAAAGGTCTCCTCCATCTTACTCAACTTGTTGATGTTGGTGGTGGGGTGGGAGCAGCCCTTAACCTCATCACTTCTAGATATCCTCATATTAAGGGCATCAATTTCGACTTGCCTCATGTCATAAAACACGCCCCTTCATATCCTGGCATGACTTTAATTCATCGTATATGTATTTATCAACACATACTTTAAGAAGAAAAAAAATCATCACGCACTCCTTCCAGATGAGAATGAAGGGATGCATGATGAAAAATAACAATTCCCGGTCGCCCTACCAATCATACGTAACATTGGAGTTTAACTTTTATTTGCAGATGTTGAGCATGTTGGAGGAGACATGTTTGCAAGTGTTCCAAGCGGGGATTCCATTTTCATGAAGGTGATTTTATTTTATTTTTTTGAAATTCTCTCACTCATATTGTTTGTTTTTATTTTTTTGAGTTTGAGTTTGAGGTGATTTTTTTTAATTTTTTTTCAAATTCTCTCACTCTATATATAGATATATATATATATATATATATATGTCCAAGTACCAACTAATGATAAATAATTTATAGTGGATACTTCATGATTGGAGTGATGAGCACTGCCTAAAGTTAATGAAGAATTGCTACAATGCTATTCCGAAGAACGGAAAAGTAATCGTTGTGGAAGCACTTGTTCCAGTTACGCCAGAGACTAGTGCTTCTGCGAAGACAACCTCTGAAATTGATGTGTTTATGTTGACTCAAACCATAGGAGGGAAGGAGAGCACCCAACAAGAGTTCATGGCCTCAGCAACTGGAGCTTTATTTAGGGGCATCACATTTGAATGCTTTGTTTGTAACTTTTGTGTAATGGAAGAGTTTCTTCTTTTGCTTGTCCGCTGCATAGGCTTGTTTCATGCCCTTTGTTTGACAAGACTACACATTTTGTTATAGTTTTGTGCCCGACAAGAAATATACGATCCCAACTCGACATAATTGTCGTATGGTTCTTCTGTACCTTATAATGTAATCTAGTTAGGCTCGAGTTGCACTCGAAATTGACCCTCGCCTAACACGAAATTTAGACTAAAATACCACCCACATATATATTAATCCATAAATTAGGTCCTGGCGAATGGGGGCAATAATTTAGGCTTTCATAATAACAAAACAACAGTAACGAATCTGGTTTGCATACATCCCCCTCCAATGCATGGTGGGCTTGAGTCTTATTCATATCTCTAACATGAACATGGATAGGAATCATAGGATCCCACTTACTCACCCTTTGTTTTATTAAATCCTCATCCACGTAACAGGTTTTTATAATTTGTCTTTTCAAAATATGAAACATGAAAATGTAGGTTGGATGATAATCGAACGTTAACAAAATAAAACTCGAGCTAATATTGCATTTGAAGAATTATAGGTAAGTAAGATTGCAAGAGGGCGGAGATACGTATTGTCAATGCCACTGTGGATTGGAGTCAATAGCGAAGCAAGGACATTTATAGGGCATGAGCTAATATTTCTCAAATCTATTTTATTATAGGCTTTTTAGTTTAAATGCATTATGAACTTGTACATTTGTCACACTTTGCACCCTGAACTCATTATTCACTCACTTAACTGCATGAAGATGTCGAGTTGTACCACTCAACTCCTTTTCCGTCATAAATTTTAAGTGATCATGAAAGTTAACATAAACACATCAGAGATTGGATAAAATTTGTGAAAATTAAGGAAAAGGGTGGGACTTGGGTTTGGCTTTGAATGGATGCATTGGATCTGGGAGAGTGAGGAAAGTGTCGGGTTTTGGGGTCAATTAAGAGATGGGGTTTGATAGTTTGCGGGAAAATTACGTGGGGTTTGTTGGGTTTTTTAGGACAAAGACAGTGATGGGTTTGTTCGAGCTTGCTCGCGGAATAGGAGAGTGAACATGATCGAACACAATTGTGTGTCTTCTGTGTGCAATGTTTTATTATTTTTTTTAGACTGATGAGGGGTTTGTACTCAAACATTATGAATTTCTTGGTATTTTTGAAGGATTTGTGCGGATATGCAGATTTGTTAATGACTCTAGAACTCTTCATTTTCACGAGTTGAAAGCACATGATATAGATGAATGGTAAGGAAGAAGATAATCAGATCTCTATTTAAAAAGAGAAACAGGTGAATCAAATTTTTGGACAATTTGTCCTTTTATTTTAATAGAATCTATTAACTTAGATGTTTAAGAGGTATATTGGAACTAAAATTGTATTCACAAAGCAAATTGGGTTAAAATTATATTTAAGAACTATTAGCTGTCACACCCTAGCTCTCAGTCTCCCCGTATGTAGGTTATTTTTCCTATATAAACAAGCCCACTGAGCTACAAAGTATATCGGTAGCTAGTCTAATTAATAATGGCCGATATCAATCCCACAATTGGTGTCGACGATGATGAAATTAGAAAGCAAGAAGAAGAAAGTTTTGGGTACGCAATGCAGCTGGTGTGTTCTACGGTGCTCTCCATGTCAATGCAATCAGCGACAGACCTCGGCGTCTTTGACATCATCGCAAAGAAGGGCCCCGGCGCCGAGCTCTCTTCGTCGGAGATTGCAGCTCAGATTGGCACCAGAAACCCCGACGCACCCGTGATGCTGGATCGGATTCTCAGGCTTCTCACCAGTCACTCTGTTCTCAATTGCTCTGTTGTTACTGCTGATGATGTCCATGGTCGTAGGGGGTCCACTAGCAAGTTTGAGAGGCTCTACAGCCTTGCCCCTGTGTCTAAGTACTTTGTGAAAAATGAAGATGGTGTCTCTTTGGGTCCGTTGATGGCTTTTATTCAAGACAAGGTCTTCATTGAAAGCTGGTATATATGTTTGATCATCTCTTTGTTTTTATGCAATGATACGGGGAGGGGAGGGGAGAAAATGAGAATTTAAAACCAATTTCTTTGTTATTGTTTTTTTCCCCCCAAATCTTTGTTTTTGGGTTTCAAATTTTAGACTTCTATTTCTGTTCTTTCCTTCTCATTTCTTTTTATTCATACCAATACTCTTCTTCAATACAAAAATTAGACCCTGGAAGATTTTAAAAAGAAAAATTATCATCAAGCATGACATTCATGTCCTAAAATGACGGTAATTGGTAAACATGAATAGGTCCCAATTGAAAGATGCAGTAGTTGAAGGAGGAATTCCATTTAACAGAGTGTACGGCACGCACGCCTTTGAGTATCCTGGATTGGATCCCCGATTTAATCAGGTCTTCAACACAGCAATGTTCAACCAAACCAGTATTGTAATTCACAAGCTTCTTGATATCTACAAGGGTCTTCACAATTGCACACAACTTGTTGATGTTGGTGGTGGTCTAGGAGTCACTCTTAGTCTAATTACCTCTAGATATCCTCATATTGAGGGTATCAATTTCGACTTGCCTCATGTCATCAAGCATGCCCCTTCACAACCTCGTAAGTTCACTGACTATGTTATGACATGGAATCTTTAACTATTATATATGTTAAAAGCTAAGCTATGAAGAGAGACAAAATTGGATGAGTTGATTTCTTTTTCAGGTGTGGAGCATGTTGGAGGAGACATGTTTACAAGTGTCCCAAGTGGTGATGCCATTTTTATGAAGGTAACTAACTATATACATATATACATATATACATACATGTGAAGTTTTTAATTTGTACTTATATTATATTTTCGATAAATTTGTAGTGGATACTTCATGATTGGAGTGACGAGCACTGCGTAAAGCTGTTGAAAAATTGCTACAAAACTATACCAGACAATGGAAAAGTGATTGTTATGGAAACACTTCTTCCAGTCATGCCAGAGACAAGCAGTGCTGTGAAGAGCACCTCCCAAATGGATGTGCTTATGATGACTCAAGCTCCGGGAGGGAAGGAGAGGAGCAAAGATGAATTCATGGCTTTGGCAACTGCTGCTGGATTTAGTAGCATCAGATATGAATGTTTTGTCTGTAACTTCTGGGTGATGGAGTTCTTTAAGTAGACATGCGTATGAAAGCTATATATCTAGTTTGTGCCTGGGCTCTCAAGCCTAATAAGAGATTAATAATTTAATTCTTCTGTGCAAATTAACATTGTCACGTCCATTTATTAACTTAAATTAAAAGAACCCTTCACATTCTCCTGGAAAACATTCGGTCGACGCAAGAAACCGTAGCGGTCACCGTTATTACTCCCGCCATGTTCAATTCCACGATTCTGACTCCGACTTCGACTCAACTCCAATGCAAGGAAAACTCATTGGTCGACCCAAGGAAACGTAGATGGGAGAGGGAACCATATGTGAACATCAATGCTAGGAAGCTAGTGTTTACCGCTCTAACCACCTCACTTTCACTGGGTAGTCGATTTAAAATTGCTCTATACCATCACTTATGTTGCCATGTACGTTTTAGAGTTTTTATTCTTTCTAAGATTGCTTAATTCTCTTGTCATTAAATCCCAAAAACCTCTGCACATTCCTTATTGAGATTATAATATTTTCTACCATTTATTAATAAAATTAAGATGGTGGTGTATTAAAGGGATGTCTCATAGGCTGATGGGAAGGTATGGGACTATGGGGGGTTTGATGTTTGATTTCACCTCTTCATTTTATTACATAAGTCGGAGGAGTCGAATTGAATAGAAAAATGGGTTGGAGCAATGACCGCTCTGCTCCTTTGCGCTGACGAATACGTTTTCTAGGGGATGCAAAATGTTCTTTCTTTGTTTTATTTTTTTTAAAAATTAAATCCACATGTGAACATATGATTGGTCCATGTCAAAGAGGAGTTAGCAAGGACATCCCACTCTAGTGGATGCAAGCATTGTCTTTCCCTTAATACCAGTAGACAGTACTATTATGTTACGTTTGGTACGTCGTATAAAAGACCGAATATGATAATATAGGACGAAATCTGTGTTTGGTGTCACTCGTATTAATTAGTCACCGTATAAGTTAATATAGTTAAATACTTTTATACGATTCAGACACACTAAAATAATACCATCAAATTAGTCGGATGACTAATAATCATGAAACGTGTAATAATAATAATAATAATAATAATAATAATAATAATAATAATAGTAATAATAATAATAATAATAGTAATAATAATAATAATAATAATAATAATAATAATAATAATGATGATAAAATAAAAATAAAATAATTAATTCTAATTTAATAAATAGTAATAATAATATATAATTCATTAATTAAAATAAATAAATAATAATTATTAATACTATTAATATACATAATTAATATTTATGATATAAATGTTTCATCACCTACTATAGTATAATCTGACCAGTATAATATAGTCGGTGTTATAATCCGGTAGAGCACCAAATGATTGACTATGACAGGTCCCATCCCAATCCCCCCGGGATTAGTGCGGGATGACCCTGCTCCCGTCTGACACGAAGTGTCAGACAAGGGATATTTTCGTCCTTTGCCCTCCCGGGCTATCAGAGTACGCCAGGATCCGGAGGAGGCATGTGATATCTCGGTCTCTGCTACAGCCCACATCCGATGTCAACCTGAAGGGCAGTCAAAACATTAAAAACTGTGAGTGGACAAAACAAGAGTTTATAAAAACATTTAATATGGAAGACATTTGTACCCTCCACTAAAAAGCATGCATGCATTCGAAAACCATTTCTCCAAAACAAACCATATGTGGGACTAAGCCCAAAGCAGATATAAACTAAGGTCGAAAGGACCACAATAAAAACGACCATACGGGCCACTGCCCAAATCCTGTGCACACCTGTACACACCACATATCATATATCATATATCCATCACATACATATATATATAAGTCACACAACCAATCCTGTCACAGTATCCAAAGCCACGCGCGCGCTACCCGGGTCTCAATCCGAGTCATCTCAAAGTCAAGGTCAATGTCCGCAGACCACTGACCCTACCCGAGGTAATAGTAACCATAACCTTCCTGAGAGTAAGGAACCCAACTGGGGGGTGACTCCACTCAGTCGGTGCTCCGAGACTACTCCGGGGTCTACCCAGGCCAACGACCCTCCCCGGAGGAGATAGTAGAACATGTAAAGGAAGGTAGACGAACATATATATACATAACATAAACATTCATGACCGGTTCCCCTGAACCGTCATGAATCCATAATATCCATAATCAGGTAACATGCCGGTTCCCATAAACCGTCATGTACCGTAATAACATAACAAGGGTTCATGCCGGTTCCCATAAACCGTCATGAACCATGATACCATAACAAGGGTTCATGCCGGTTCCCATAAACCGTCATGAACCTGGGAATCCATTTAAGGTCCCCTGACCTGAAATCAAAACCGTAAAGTGACTGGGTCTCGTACCCGAACATAGGACATCAGTTGGACACCGAGCCCGATATCTGAGGTCATATGCCCGAGACAAAACCAAATGGGTTTCATACCCGAGTTTGTCCTTTTGAAATTCAAATCCAGTTCATTTAAATCAATACAGAAATACAGACCCGTATAAGCACCGTATAAGGCCAAAACCTCGAAATACGTGCTTATACGTAACCACATACAAATGCACTAATGGCATCATCAAACAAGTAATAAAACATATAATAAACATTTATGCATGCACCAATTTAGAAAACAAGGTCCACTCACAGACCGTCCGAGCTGCCGCCTCGATTTGCGTGCCATACGGCTCCCCGAGCCGATCACCGTCACCGGGACTCCCAAACCTGTCCAAATCGTAATAGAAGGTTACTAACTACTTAATTAACCTCCTACCAAAGCCCCGTAATTTTCCCATATTTTTAACTATTTTTAATCCCGAACCTAAACCTTCCGATGCCCCGAAACATATCGAGACGGTGTCCAATCGACACGAAACCAGTCCCAAAATGTTCGTTACATCGAATAGAAGATTTCACATGTTGGAACCTTCCCCAGATTCCCTGCCACGCGCCCTCACGCGCCGCCTGAAGTGGCTGCGCGTGGGCTTCACGCGCCGCTACAGTACCTGCTGACGTCATCGCTGACGTCAGCATGACGTCATCTGACAGCTGTCAGGTCTAACATGTCAGACTCTGACAGGTGCCACGTGTCATGCTCCCATTGGTCCACGTCACTGTACTGTCAGTGCCACGTGGCAATCTGACATGTGCCACGTGTCATCACGGCACTGGTCCACGTTGGTGCCACGTGTCAGCCCCTGATTGGGCCACGTCACTGACATGTCAGTGCTGACTGTGCACTGACATGTGACACGTGTTTGCACTCCTATTGGCCCATTTTCTGACATGTCAGCTGACATTGTCAGATCTGACAATGCTGACGTCATCCCTGACATGATGACGTCAGCAGGATGACGTCACCTGTCATCCCTGCCCTCCCGCGGGTCGACCCCGAACGTCTGCAACCGGGTCGCCGTGACCCGCGGCTTGACCCGGCCGGTTCTCCCAGCTCCGGCCACAAAAACACTCCCCGTTTGTCCCATTCTCTTCGTCTCAACCCAAACTAAAGATCCATGGCCCTAACAACTAAGAACACCCTCAAAAACTATACCTTCCAAGTTCATCAATGGCGGCCGTGACTACCTCCGCCCTTCACGGCCGTTACAGGCCACCTCAGCCTTCGAAAATAATCCTAAAAGAACCCTAAGACCTCTAGGAACATTTCCCAATCCCTAGATTCGATTAAAACACAACAAAAATCAATTTTCAATTTTTGAAAGAAAACTCACCCACGGGTTCTCTTTCCCTGCCGTGTCCTCCGCCGTGGCTGGCCGTGGCCTGCCTTCCTCAGCCTCTTTCCACCACCTCACGGTCATGTCCAGCTCGCACAAGCAATGAATGGTGATGGTGTGTGTGTGTTTCGGTTTTTGGAAGAAAATGGAGAAAATGGAGGATTTTGGGTTATGGGGTTTCGGGTGTGTGTGAAGAATGAAGGGGATGAAATCAGATGAGAGAATGAGGGATGAAGGGTGAGGATTAAAAGGTAGGGTTGAAATGGATGGTTAGGATTAATAGTTGTTAGGTTAAATTATAAAATAATTAAAATAATAATATTTAATTATTTAGATCCACATTTTGGGGGATCAAAGCAATGGGATGAGTGACACTTGTCACTCATCCATGGGGCCCCACCAAAATATCCACCCAATCAGATTTCGCCGAAACGTCCCCGTCTCGAAGTTCGTGCATAGTGAAATCGAACTTCCGTGACCCATAACTCTCCCGTTTGAAGTCCGATTTCAGTGTGCCGCCTGCCTATGGATTTGTATCGTCCTTATCTACGTAACGGTCTTCGGTCCTCGGCCATCGGACCTCCCGGTCAAAAAGTCAACTTTTGACTTCCTATTCACCCAAATTATCAAAATGCCCCTAAACTTCTGAACGTCATAACTTCTTCCTCGAACGTCGAAATTGAACGTGCCACCTGTCTATGAACTCGTGACGTCACGAACTACGTCACGGTCATCGGTCAAAGTTCATTTGACTGCCTAAAAAGTCAACGTTTTGCCACCATCAGGGGCAAAACGGTCATTTCGCATCGTTCGTCCGATTTCGCTCTACTAATCACGGATTAGCCTCACTAATCGTGATTCGTCACTAATCTAATCATGGAATTTGGGACGGGTCGTTACAGACTAAATAATCAGTCTATCTGGTGAAAAGATTAGTATATCCGACTGAAATATTCAGTACAATAAGATATACCAAACAAGGCCTTAATGATATTTAATGGAATTTAAGAATGATTTCCTTAATATTATAATTTTTTTATAAATCACAATTGAATTAAAGGAAAAGCACTAAAAAAATCCACGAAATGCTACAACACAGCTATAAAGGGCTCAACCAGTAACCCAAAAAGGGTAGCAACAAGAAAAAGAACAAACAACCAAAAAACCATACGAAAGGCAAAATCAAAACTAAGAAATAGGTAAGTTTTAGATTCTAGCAACCTGAATATTACCATTAGACAATTTAAAGTTAACGAAGCCACAGTTGGATCATATCAATAATACAGGTCAGGATAATGGATGTAAAACATCGAGTATTAGCAAAAACTTGATTGTTACGCTCCCTCCAAATGCAGTAAACATTAACCACAAGAGAAAAAAAATTGATGGTGACATCACGAAATTTCTCTCGCCACAAAATGGCAAAAACCTTCACAAATAAAGGCCAAGATGGATTTCTCCAAGGCTCACAAAATTTATTCAACGCTTGCCTCCAAATTCTACAGCTAATAGAGCAATCAAAGAATAAATGTTCATGGGATTCCGGCTCATTGTCACACAACAAACACATGACATTAGTGAGACCATCAAAATGAGCTATACGGTGTCAGGACCCACCCCGGTTTCACCCCGAAACCCGAGGTAAATCCCGCTCCCGTCTGACTCCCCGACACAACACCCAAGTAAAACTCACTCAAACCCAATCAGACGCAGGAGTAATTAAACAAAATATCCCGAAGTTATCCTTTACAGAGCATAGTACGAAAATACAAGGAACTAAAAACCGATAAATTACACGCACGCGGAAGACTTTGAACTATTCCGGGGATCCCTCACGACACTTCTATGCCTCGGACTCTGCCTCGACGTCACCCCCGCGCTAGCTCCACAACCTGGAGGGCAATGTAAAAAAACAGAAAGTGTGAGTGGACCAGCAAGTACAAAAAGTTCAAAAAAACCATTTCATATAAAAACCGGGGTTTTAGCCCTCCGTTTTGAGACCACATGCATAACCAACAGTTATGAACACAGTTATAAAATAAGCATCATAAAACTTCATAAGAACAGAAACACTATAAAATATCATAAGAAACAGGAATACTATAAAACAGTTATAGAAATCATAGCATGAGTATCAGAAACCGTATCATAAACCATAAAGCTCAAATCCTCATTTCCCGATCGAACCTGCTGGACCTATCCGAGTCTTTAAACTCCCGAGTCTTTAAACTCAATCCAGGCCTTACTCATATCCGAGTCTTTAAACTCAAGGCCTACGGGGGAATTCAATATATCCGAGTCTTTAAACTCCCGAGTCTTTAAACTCAATCCGGGTCTTTAAACCCAATCCGGCCGGTCCCCCGTCACATATATCCGGGTCTTTAAACCCAATAGCCAGATCCATCAAATCCAATCCCAAAATCATTTGAAAACCATCTACCAGTCCATATCCAAATCCGAATCCGAAACCACTGGTCCGATGCCCTTCAGGCATCCAGAACCGTCATTCCGAACCCAAATCCGGAATCCACTTTCCAACTTTAAATCCAAATTCCGCTTTCCGAAAATCATTTAATCACCAAATCATGTCCCAAAATCCCCTTAAAATCATTGAGATCATTTATCTTTCCAAAATCACCCTTTTTGTAAAACATGCTAAAACCGTCTTTTTCTCGAAAACCGTGCAATCACGTAAAACCATCATAACATAGTCAAGATCATAGATGTAAGAGTAAAGCC
Source organism: Prinsepia uniflora (assembly GCA_032719365.1). NCBI lineage: Eukaryota > Viridiplantae > Streptophyta > Magnoliopsida > Rosales > Rosaceae > Prinsepia > Prinsepia uniflora. Next base: position 51,253,992 of record CM064874.1, on the reverse strand, counting down.
ATCAAAAACGTATATAAAAATAGTTATGCATGATCGAGTTTAAGGAAAGGGTCTACTCACATATAGAGCCCTACTCGCGTCCCGAACGTCCAGCCCGTTCCTCGGCTTCCTCGGGAAATCCCGATCCTGTTTACAATCATCAAATTACATCACTAACACGTTCACGAAAGTTCACCTAACTTTCCTCAAAATTCCCCGAATCAAAAACGTAAAACCCGGGACCTTAAACATTCACCCTTGCGGAACTAAACTCAAACGACGTCCGATTGACTCGAAACCAACTCCATTGAACTCACCCTCGCGGAACTAAACTCAAACGACGTCCGTTTTCCCAACCACCGTCGCACGCGCCCCCACGCGTCGCCCAAAGTGGCTGCGCATGGCCCTCACGCGCCAGCTACAGTAGCATCATCAACCTCGACCTCACTGTGCTGAACCGACCACCGTGAATTGAACCGGCGAGGAGCATTCTCCGCCGTCCGGTCATCATTTCCTTCCCTTCTTCCACCCACGGCTTCGTCCAGACACCAAGAATCCATTCCCCTACTCCTCTAACCTCGACACAGTCCCACCATCGTCGATTCCAGCTCGAACCAGACAGCCCTCAAACCCCTGTTTCACGATCCATCTGCTCTGGTCACCTCCCGTCACGGTGGCGACACCAGACAATCCCTAGGGCCTTACTGAACCTAGACCAACCCTCCTATGCCGCCGACTCAGCCCCAAACTCGACGACTTTGGGTTGAAGTTCACGGCCGAAACAGAGTAACAGAGCACTCCACTTCGACTGAGCTCCGCCGTGTACGCCCCGTCACGGCGACCACCACAAACCACTCCTAGGAACTCCCTAAACATCACCCTGACCTTCAAACCTCTCGATTCCTAACTCAGACTCACGACTTTCCAAATGAAGTTTACGGGAAAAAACAGAGCAAGAAACCTTACCCTTCGATTGCAGCTCCGCCGTGCGCACCGCCGCGTGCCTCGGTGTTCGTTGGCCTCCCTACAACCTCCTGAACGTCCCACGGTCATGGTTTGAGCCACCTCACGGCGTAGCCACCACCAAATGTTCACGGTCTCTCTGTTTCCCCAAAAACTTTGCCGCACCACCACCGTGCCGCCGTGCACGATTCCACCACCAATTCACAACCACCAGCACTTCCTTTCAGTCTCCCGTTCCTCCCTCACTCACCAGGACTCATCAATTACCACCATCAATCCTCAACTTCTCCTCACAAGCTCTCTCTGTTTCTCTGTGTTTGTCGAAGAACGAACACACGGGTATGCACGAGTGCACCCCAATTATTTGGGCTGTGAACGCACAGGATTCTCCCAGAATCCTCTAGCCCCCTGCCATGTGTCACCATCCTCCCATTCTCTCTCACACACATGGCCCAATCACCACCCTTCATCTGCTCCTCTCTGCACAAATCACCAGATGCCAAAAGACCAAAATACCCTCCTGTTTAACACATTTTACGGTTTTGCCAAAACTTCCTAGACCCGTAACTCTCGCCTCGTAAGTCCGATGAATACGTGCCGCCTGTCATCGAACTCAGGACGACGAAAGCTATCTAACCATGCTAGGTCAACCTACCAAAACCCGAGTATTCAAAAAGTCAACTATTCCCCATAATTTACCCAAATTACGGTTAAGCCCTCAACCTTCCGAACATCACAACTTCCTCCTCGGAGGTCGGAATCGAACGTACCTCATGTCTACGGGTTCGTGACGTCCTCAACTACGTCCTGGTCACTGGTCAATACCCAATTGACCACCCGAATAAAAGTCAACATTTTTGCCCGGACCAGGGGCAAAATCGTCATTCTACGCTAATGACCTTATCAGGACCACCTAACCGCCGCTTAACCTCACTAATCACACCTTACTTCGTCTACTAATCCCGGTTCTCGGGACGGGTTGTTACATACGGTCCAAAGTACGAAGTTGATTCTAATGGCAATCCACAAGATGATGGAGGTTCTAGGAATAGCCCCTAGGGACCGAACCAGATGCGGCCAGGATTCCTCAACCCATCCACCAATAAGTTTCTTGCAAAGAGAGTTAAATAGAACTTACTATTAGAGGAAAAAGGCCAAAATATATCTATCTTCTCGAGTTAGAGAGGTAGGGATAGTATCACACAATCTAGTAATAGAAATCACACTAGGGTTAAAAGACCTAGGCCAATTCCACCTACCAGAACAAAGAAAAGAGGAAACCAAAGCATTAGAATGACTCCCTAAAGATGGCAAGCCAACACAATCAATCGAACAAACGAAGGGACCGAGAGGATGCCACCAATCATGCCATAGGGAGATACGCAACCCATTACACACAACACCATGAATAAAAGGACGACTAATCTCACGTGCTTTCAAGAAATTTCTCCAGTTCTAGGGGCACCTGACAGAATTTTTAATAAATCACAAACATCTTTCACGAATAAAATAGGCCTTGACCTAGTTGACCCATAAGTCGAATTTCATACCTTCAAGAAGGAACCAAATATACCTCGGCATCATGGCGACATTCCAAATATGCAGCTTCCAAATACCAAGACCACCCACATGTTTTGGTTTGAACACACCTAAGCGACTTTAACATGATAGGGCCTAGAATCATGACCCGACTAGAGGAAGCAATGAAGAATACGATCAATTTCTTTAGTTATCTTCTTAGGAAGGATGAGATCAGGGCCCCAAAAAACCATGATACTACACAACACTGCTGCGAAGGTGAGAGCCTTAAGCTCCCAATGTGAGGACTCATGCCTTGGAGGCATGGTTAGCAATCTCACATCGCCCGAGGGTATTTGGGGGATGCGCCTTATATGTGTGGGTTGGGCCCAACGGGAGGTAGGCCTAAAGCGAACAATATTCCAATAGAGGAGGCTGGGTCATGAAATTTTGGTATTAGAGCCCAACCTCGGCCAGGATGGTTTGTTCCAGCGAGTACGCAGGGCCCCAAGATGGTGGATTGTGAGGACCCATACCTTGGAGGCATGGTTAGCAATCTCACATCGCTCGGGGGGATTTGAGGGATGCGCCTCATATGTGTGCACATGCCTCTATCCATTGGAATGTGTTTTTGGGGTGGGACCCCCATAAGAAAAATTGTGAAGTCGTGGACCCGTGTGGGCTGGGTCCAACAAAGGTGGACCTAAAGCGGACAATATTTCAATGGAGGCGGCCAAGTAGTGACATTTTGGTATTAGAGCCCAACCCCAGCTAGAATAGATTATGCCAGAAAGGGCGCTGGGACCCAAGGTGGGTGGATTGTGAGGACCCGTGCCCACACTGGTAACATTCATGTTGAACGCATTAAGCCTGACGAAAATATCATGCTCGTCGTGCAACATTTATGTTGATCGGTTCAATGGCTACCCACTGAAAGGATAATATTCGTCAGGTAATAGTTAAATATTTATCGGATAACATTTGCACTGTTAGAAAAATGTTCGGTGGCAATCTATCGAAAGGATAGGATTCATTAGGTAATAGCTCAATATTCGCCGGGTAACATTTACACAGTCAGACATTTTTTTGGTGATTATCCACTGAAATGATAACAATCGTCGGATAACATTTTAAATATTCATCGGGTTAAAGTGTAAAATTTGTTTTTATATTAATTATTTTTTTTCATAATAATTTTTTTTCATATTGTTAATTTAATAACATATTTATTAAATCTAAAAATATGAAAATAAAAAAATTCAAATATATTGACAAAAAAATTCAAATATAGAATTAGAAAATACATATTTATAAAGTTTATAATATTGTTTTGAACATAAATAAAATAAAACAATTTTTACAACAAAACATAAAAAAATAAACGATTACGGGTGGGGCTGGTCGAGATCGTGAGGCTGTTCGGACGGAGTAGGCTATTGTTCTGGAGGCTGAGGGTGTGTCTCGCCAAGCGTTAAAAGACCTGCGCAAGTTAAGCCCTGATCTCGTCGTTTTGGTCCTGAAGGCTCTCGTTTTGGGCTCTCAGCTCTATGGTCTTGGTCTGAAGGGCGGTAAAATTGCACCTTAAATGTGAGTACTCCTCGGGAATGATCCCCCTAAAAGAAGTATCGGAGTCAGTCGAGATGTGTCGTTCCAACTCTTTGGCGGCTCCCCGAACAATCTTTCCCAGATGCCGACCTAGTTGTCGCTTTAGGATGGCCCTCGATGGCTCCGGATCTGGCAGCTGCTACTCCAAGGGTGTGTTCGACTGTTGATGGGTCAACTCCTTTTAGGTGTGCTGGATGTCTTCTAGTATTCCCTCCTACAAAATCAAAACAAGCGTATTATTTTTTTTTTGGAAAATAAACAAATAATTATGAAATTTAATATACCTATTTAAACTTACGTGAATCGTATCAGCCTGTCGGTTCCCCCGGCTAGCGTACATTTACCCCCAAGCATCCACATCTAGGAAAAGTGACCTATCATTGCGCATGTCCTCGTGCTTGCCAGCTATAGGATGTGACCTATTCGCCTTCGTTCTTCGAAGCATCCAAAATTTTGTCCTGCGAAGCATCAAGGTTTTCCTCCGGGAAACATCTCAGGCCTTTCCTTCAGGAAGTAATCATAGCCTTTCTCCAGAAAGCATGTGAAGCCTTACTCTGAGGAGCACATCAAGACCTTCCACCTGGAAGCACTTGAAGCCTTCCTCCAAGAAACAATCCAAGTTTTCACCCTAGAAGCAATCCAAGACTTTTTATGGGAGCCACTCTAGACCAATTGGAGTAGAAAAGCTCTCAGTGGATGCTGATAGCTGCATTGGGGGCATTTGACAAACCTACAAGTGCAGAAGCTAATTCAAAAAAATAAAAAAGTTTGTAGAGGAAACTTCACACACGAATTCAAAATTCAAATTGGAAAATGGTTAGCAAATCACATGTCGATTACTCACACCAAGCATTCAATGTTGAAATGAAAATACAATCATGGATAAGAAGCAACTACTCTATGAGAATTCTGGGGGCAAGGCACCAATGCCTATCATCCTTTGAGACTCGGTCCATTCTTTAGCCGAAAGTAGGGGAAAGACATTCACCATTCTTGACCTCAAACTCTTACTCCAACTCCAGCTCTTTGGAACGGACTCCGTTGCAACTTATCATACCCAACTTTAGCTCCTTATTTTCTTTTTAGAGCAAAGTTGTGTTAGCATATGATAGTAAAAACCATTCAAGCCTCAAATAGCTGGATTTTCACCCTTGTTGAGTTTTCCACTTACAAAAACTTCACCAAGTGCTCGGAAGGACTGATGGAAAGTCTGCATCTGCTGGATGACCTTGATAAGCCAAAATAACCAGGAAATGGCCTCGAGTAGACTTGGAAGGCAATTCAGGACTTTATTTATTCTCTGAAGGAAAGTCAAGCTTCTATTTTGATGTTCTTCTTCAAGATGGTGGCAATTGTCAAATACACTTGAGCGCTCAGCTACTCCTTGACCAAGCTTTTGGAAGGTCTTCCACCGTCCAAGATTTCTGAGAATAAAAGTTTCCACCTCAACTGATGACTAAAGGAGGAAGTCTTTATATTGTCCACTAGCTGGATTTTTTCCCTCAAATTGAATATCCTCCCTTCGAAATGGACTCTGGCTACGCGAACCACCGTACTCCCACAAAGCGAAGTTTCCCGAATTTCTCCAAGTATACACCTTGCCGCATCTTAAAATGATCGCCTTGGAAAAATAAATAAGTCACCGCTTGAATCATTGCCAGCGGATACCAGAGCTATCATGAGTATGCCAAAAACGTAGGACTAACAGTATATAAAATTTTATATATTGCATCTATAATTGACACAATCTTTGATAACCACTGCCATTCATGTTCTCCACTCCACACCTGAGCAAAATACCTCATGGCAAGGGTCAAGCGCAACATGACATGTGTCCAACCCGAACTGCCAACTTCAGCCTCCAATCCGAGCTCAACGTATGGCGCATCTCCATTGGCACTAACATGGGCGTCGTCAAAGGAGGGCCCTGCCTGCCTGGTGTACCACCCAGTAGCGAACATGTGGAGATGTTTCCTCGGTGATTGGGCAAAATTCAACCAGCGTTGGCCCACTACTGACTCTCAAAATAAAGCCCGACGCACGACACCTTCTGCAGCAGTCAACCGACATCCCCTCAAGCCAATTTGTGTCTAACATGTGGTGGTTAATAGCGGCACTAACAGAGCCGCCGACAATGGCAGGCTCCCCCTTCTTAATCAACCACTTAAGAGCGAACACGTGGATTCACTTCTCGATTATAGCTCTCCAATAACCACCACATTTATTCCTCGCCAATGAAGAGTTTTGATTCTGTAATATAAGTTACAAACTGCCACAATTGAATGAGGAATAAATTTCACGTCATCAATGGGAGAGTTAATTGGAGGTTACAAACTCCTAGACTAGTTGGTGAATTAACCTCAAATGATCCATTAACCAAGTCCAAGCTGGGAGGTACAACACAAATACATATCGGACCCCAAGACCTAAAGCATATTTAAGTCATTTTGATGTGACATTTCGAACTCAATGGAATTTATCATACACAAGAACAATGGTACAATGAAATTGAAGATCAAGTGGAGTCTTACTCCCATATATAATTTATCTAGACCACAATACAAATTACATCCCTTAGGATTCTCTGAATTCCTAAGCGATGTGGGGGCATTTGTGGAACCCAAAATCACCGGACGAATGTAAAGCTGCCACGTGGCCCATAATTCTCGGAATGATCAAATTGCCTCTCGCAATAATACTTGAAGCCCAAGCACTGGACATGGCCCAAGCCCACAACGCTTACATAGCCCAACATTGGGTCCAAACCAGGATGACATGTGGAAGCCTCTCTACCCTCGATCTGTATAACACATGTTAGCATGCAAATTGAGGAGCATTTGTCCCACACCGAAACTATGGAAATTGAACATCCCACTCACCCCTATATAAGAGGTACACATTTCCCAATAAAGGTAAGTCGATTCTTCACTTCGAAGTATATCCTTTTCCTCTCTCAAAGCTAATTTAGGCATCGGAGTGTTCTTGGTTGAAAAACCCCCCAGGTAATCGATCGTGGCAATGATAGCTAATTGTTTGCTGTTTGCAGGAATTGTGAGGACTTTTCGCGGCGGGTTCGATTTCTGCTTCAACAGCAATGCAGCTGGGGTGTTCTACAGTGCTCTCCATGTCAATACAATCAGCGACCGAGCTCGACATCTTTGACATCATCGCAAAGAAGGGCCCTGGTGTCGAGCTCACTTGGTTGGAGATTATAGCTCAGATTGGCACCAGCAACCCCGACGCACCCGTGATGCTGGATGGGATTCTCAGGCTTCTCACCAGTCACTCTGTTCTCAATTGCTCTGTTGTTACTGCCGATGATGTCCATGGTCGTGGGGGGTCCACTAGAAAGTTTAAGAGGCTCTACAGCCTTTCCCCTGTGTCTAAGTACTTTGTGAAAAATAAAGACAAGGTTTTCATTGAAAGCTGGTATATATGTTTGATCATCTCTTTGTTTTTATGCAATGATACGGGGAGGGGAGGGGAGAAAATGAGAATTTAAAACCAATTTTTTTGTTATTGTTTTTTTCCCCCCAACTCTTTGTTTTTTGGTTTCAAATTTTAGACTTCTATTTCTATTCTTTCCTTCTCATTTCTTTTTATTCATACCAATACTCTTCTTCAATACAAAAATTAGACCCTGGAAGATTTTAAAAAGAAAAATTATCATCAAGCATGGCATTCATTTCCTAAAATGACGGTAATTGGTAAACACGAATAGGTCCCAATTGAAAGATGCAGTAGTTGAAGGAGGAATTCCATTTAACAGAGTGTATGGCACGCACGCCTTTGAGTATCCTGGATTGGATCCTAGATTTAATCAGGTCTTCAACACAGCAATGTTCAACCAAACCAGTATTGTCATTCACAAGCTTCTTGATATCTACAAGGGTCTTCACAATTGCACACAACTTGTTGATGTTGGTGGTGGTCTAGGAGTCACTCTTAATCTAATTACCTCTAGATATCCTCATATTGCAGGTATCAATTTCAACTTGCCTCATGTCATCAAGCATACCCCTTCACAACCTCGTAAGTTCACTGACTATGTTATGACTTAGAACCTTTTACTATTATATATGTTAAAAGCTAAGCTATGAAGAGAGACAAAATTGGATGAGTTGATTTCTTTTTCAGGTGTGGAGCATGTTGGAGGAGACATGTTTACAAGTGTCCCAAGTGGTGATGCCATTTTTATGAAGGTAACTAACTATATACATATATACCTACTTGTGAAGTTTTTAATTTGTACTTATATTATATTTTTGATAAATTTGTAGTGGATACTTCATGATTGGAGTGACGAGCACTGCGTAAAGCTGTTGAAAAATTGCTACAAAGCTATACCAGACAAGGGAAAAGTGATTGTTATGGAAGCACTTCTTCCAGTTATGCTAGAGACAAGCAGTGCTGTGAAGAGCACCTCCCAAATGGATGTCCTTATGATGACTCAAAATCCGGGAGGGAAGGAGAGGAGCAAAGATGAATTCATGGTGTTGGCAACTGCTGCTGGATTTAGTAGCATCAGATATGAATGTTTTGTCTGTAACTTCTGGGTGATGGAGTTCTTTAAGTAGACATGCATATGAAAGTTATATATCTAGTTTGTGCCTGGGCTCTCAAGCCTAATAAGAGATTAATAATTTAATTCTTCTCTGCAAATTAACATTGTCACGTCGATTTATTAACTTAAAATAAAAGAACCCTTCACATTCTCCAGGAAAACATTTGGTCGACGTAAGAAACCATAGTTTTCACCGCTCTTACTCCCGCCTTGTTCAATTCCACGATTCTGACTCCGACTTCGACTCAACTCCAATGCGAGGAAAACTCATTGGTCGACCCAAGGAAACGTAGATGGGAGAGGGAACCATATGTGAACATCGACGCTAGGAAGCTAGTGTTTACAGCTCTAACCCACTCGCTTTCACTGGGCAGTCGATTTAAAATTTCTCTAAACCATCACTTATGTTGCCATGTTCTGTTGTTACTGCTGATGATGTCCATGGTCGTAGAGGGTCCACTAGCAAGTTTGAGAGGCTCTACAGCCTTGCCCCTGAGTCTAAGTACTTTGTGAAAAATAAAGATGGTGTCTCTTTGGGTCCGTTGATGGCTTTTATTCAAGACAAGGTCTTCATTGAAAGCTGGTATATATGTTTGATCATCTTTTTGTTTTTATGCAATGATACGGGGATGGGAGGGGAGAAAATGAGAATTTAAAACCAATTTCTTTGTTGTTGTTTTCCCCCCCAAATCTTTGTTTTTGGGTTTCAAATTTTAGACTTCTATTTCTGATCTTTCCTTCTCATTTCTTTTTATTCATACCAATACTCTTCTTCAAAACAAAAATTAGACCCTGGAAGATTTTAAAAAGAAAAATTATTATCAAGCATGGCATTCATGTCCTAAAATGACTGTAATTGGTAAACATGAATAGGTCCCAATTGAAAGATGCAGTAGTTGAAGGAGGAATTCAATTTAACAGTGTACGGCACACACGCCTTTGAGTATCCTGGATTGGATCCCCGATTTAATCAGGTCTTCAACACAACAATGTTCAACCAAACCAGTATTGTAATTCCCAAGCTTCTTGATATCTACAAGGGTCTTCACAATTGCACACAACTTGTTGATGTTGGCGGTGGTCTAGGAGTCACTCTTAGTCTAATTACCTCTAGATATCCTCATATTGAGGGTATTAATTTCGACTTGCCTCATGTCATCAAGCATGCCCCTTCACAACCTCGTAAGTTCACTGACTATGTTATGACTTGGAATCTTTAACTATTATATATGTTAAAAGCTAAGCTATGAAGAGAGACAAACTTAGACGAGTTGATTTCTTTTTCAGGTGTGGAGTATGTTGGAGGAGACATGTTTACAAGTGTCCCAAGTGGTGATGCCATTTTTATGAAGGTAACTAACTATATACATATATACATACATGTGAAGTTTTTAATTTGTACTTATATTATATTTTTGATAAATTTGTAGTGGATACTTCATGATTGGAGTGACGAGCACTGCGTAAAGCTGTTTGAAAAATTGCTATAAAACCCTACTCTGTGAACTAACTACACACGCAACGGGAAAACTTTATGCCTCAGCCTCTGCTTCGGCGTTAGCCCAAAACTCGCACCACGACCTGGAGGGTGTTAAAAATATAAAAGTGTGGGTGAACTAAAACTAATAGTTAAGGAAAACAGTTTTAATGAAAACTAGGGTTCACCTTCATTTTTCAAACACGCATGCATAACTAAGTATCTTAAAACATATATATGAACCATGTGGAAACCGTTATGGGAAACAATCATGAAATCATGTAAAGCCGAATGTAACATCAACGAATCGAACCTGCTGGATCTATCCGAGTCATTAAACTCAAAACAACATATATCAGGCCTTCTGGGGATATCAACGAGTCTTTAAACTCAAAACACAATCAATAGGCCTCGGAGGATATCACACTAACCGAGTCTTTAAACTCAACATATCTCAATCAAGGGCCCTCCCCCGTCATCAATCAGCCGGGTCTTTAAACCCAAAACCAGATCTAGCAATAGCACTGGGTCTTTAAACTCAAAACCATGTGTAATTCATAGAAAATCCAGAATCCATCATAATCCAAATTCCAAAACCAAACCCGAAATCATATTTAATCGAAATGGGACTCATGTCCGAATTTCACTTTTAAATCCCAAATCATACCCACAAATCATGATCAAAACATTATCAAAACATGATACGTACAAATCATATCCACCAAACCATCATCAAAGCGTAGCAGAAACCATAGTCTCGAAATACGTAAAAATGCGATAAATCACATCAAAAAGCGTGCAATCATGTAAAGCAGGAATATCATAATCATAAGCATAAAATCATATATGGAAACATGAAATGAGTAAGTAAAAGCAGTTATGCATGCTCGGTTAGAAAACGAAAGTCCACTCCCTAAATCCGAACTCGTCAATCGTGTCCTGCACGCTCCCCGCACTCTTCAGGAATGTTCTGGCCTATCAAAGATCATAATTTCGGGTCACAAATACTTTAATTAAGCTTACATTAATTTCCCCAATTTTTCGAGATTTTTCAACGTAATTAAATTAAAACCCTAAACCTTTGGACACTCAAAACTATCCCGAAATGTCGTCTGATCGACCCGAAACTTGTATCAAAATGTTCATTACATTGAAAGGATAAAATCATATGTTGACCTTGACTGGAGATACGGCCTCACGCGCCCTCACGCGCCGTCCAAAGGGGCTGCGCATGAAAGCCACGCGCCTGCACAGTATTTGCTACAGTGTTCCTTCTTCACTTGTTTCTCATTAAATGGATTATGAACCCGCGACATGACCCGGTTTTTCGGGAAGCATAAGTAATCACCTGTCCATGTTGCATCAAAACACACCCCAAACCTTGCAAGGAAGCATCACTATATACCTCAAATTCTCCACTATCGTCAGGAAGGGCCAACACAGGAGCAGATGTCAATCGCCTCTTCAAATCCTAAAACCTTTGCTCACAATCCTCATCCCAAACAAATTTGACTCCCTTCCTTGTCAGCCGTGTCAATGGGGCAGCAATGGTAGAAAATCTCTCTACGAAACGCCTGTAGTAACCAGCTAAACCCCATATCTACCACCTCTTGCAACTGCATCTTTTAACTCAGTCGGCGCCATACGATAAGGTGTCTGGGAAATAGGTTGCGTACCTGGAATAAGATCAATAGTGAACTCAATATCTCGATGGGGTGGTAATCCCGGCAAATCCTCTTGAAAAACATCTGGAAACTCCCGCACAAACGGAATATCCTCCGCCTTTAACGGTACAGCACGTGTGTCAATAACATTAGCCAAATATCCCTGACACCCTTTCCTCAAGAACTTGCTCGCTGTCAGAGCCGAAATAACGCTAATAGGAAATGCTCGCTGCTCTCCCTGAAAGGTAGTTTTTGGTAACCCTGGACTCCAAAAATTTACCTTCTTATCGAAACACTCGATAGAAGCATGATGTAATGTCAACCAATCCATTTCCATAATAACATCAAAATCATGCAAGTCCAGGAGTATCAAATCCGATACTAACCCAACATCACCTACCATCACGGGGCACTCTCTCAATACCTGATTCACTACGTACACTTCACCTTTAGGTGTACTCACACCCATATCACCACCTAGTGCGGACACCTCTCTATCAGCTAACAGTCTGCAAATTTTTGAGATAAAAGAATGAGTAGCCCCCGGATCTATCAAAGCATGTACATCGTGACCAAAGATTGTAAGCGTACCTGTCACCACACCAGGTGCTTCCCGGGCCTCCTGTTGTGTAACTTCAAATACTCAGGCCTGTGGTCCTGAAGATCAACCACGATCCCTCAATCCACTGCTAGCTTTAGCACCTCCTCTGGTACTCGATGTCCCAGAAACAGAAGCTACACTCCGACCTTGCTCCATTGTACCCCGACCTGTGCCACCACCGTGGGGTAAAGATGGACACTCTCTCCGGTAGTGGCCCCGCTCTCCATAGAAGAAACAAATAACATTAGAAACATCCCGACTGAACCCGCCACTCTGTCTTCATGTGGACGCAACACTGACGTCGCATTCGCATGCTGGGTCGGTTGTGATCTGGATCCTTTGAACCTGAAACTCTAGAAAACTGCCAGTTCTACCAAACCGATCACCACCAGCAGATGAAGATCCACTATAACTTCCTCTCTTCGGGGCTCTCTGGCTCGAGGATCCAGGAAACGAACGCTCTCGGCATTGTCCACCACCTGAGATCTGTGGACGTGCCAGCAAACTGACCTCCACCCGTACTACCGCATCAGATAACTCTCTGAGGGTAGTAAAAGATCTGGCCGTCACAATAGCACGTATCTCGCCTCGCAGGCCAAGCTCAAACCTACGACATTTCTCGGCCTCAGTAGCTACAAAAGTAGGAGCAAAACGTGATCACATCTGAAATTTCTGCTCATACTCTGCCACTGACAAATTCCCCTGTCGAAGCTATAGAAACTCTGCCTCCTTAGCATTGCAGAACGAACGGGGATAATCCTAGTCAAGAAATCGCTCGCGAAAAGTCTCCCAGTTTACTATATGGGCATCCCAACCTAACAACTCTAGGGTATGCCACCACTCATATGCCGCCCCATCCAACAAAAAGGTGGATATCAAAACTCGATCCTCAGGAGGACATCACATGTAACGACCCGTCCCGAATTATCGGGATTAATTAAGAATTAATTATGGATTGGCTATGCTAATCGGGGATTAGATGAGGATTAACATACGTTCGGGCGAAATGACGATTTTGCCCCTGAAATGGGTGCATTGTTGACTTTTCGTTCTAGCGCTCAATTGGACTTTGGCCGATGATTGTGGCGTAGTTCGGGACATCACGAGTTCATAGACATGTGGTATGCCCGATTCCGACGTTCGAAGAAGAAGTTATGATTTCCGGAAGTTTGAGGCCATTTTGGTAATTTGGTTAAAAGGAGGCAAATAGTTGAATTTTGACCCAAGAGGTCTGAAGGTCGAGGGCCGAGAACCGTTACATAGATCGGGATGATACGAATCCGTAGACAGGCGGCACGTCGAATTCGGACGTTCGACGAAAAAGTTACGGTTCACGGAAGTTCCGTGGTACTATTGCACGAAGTTCGAGATGGATTTACTTTTGTCCTAAGTGGGGCCCAAATATTTGTCATTGACCCAATGGATGAGTGACAAGTGTCACTCATACATTGCACACTCAAACATATTCATGCATCTCACCTTTCTTTTCTTTGTTCGACCATTTTCCCATCTACCATACCCAAAACTGATCACCCATCATTCCAATCCAAACCCTTACCCCTTTGATCATTTGTGTGAGGCCCAGAGGTTGAGAGGAGCACATGTGGATGCTGGTGGCCGGCCAGGAACAACACCGCCGTGGACGGCGGCCATGGACCCGAGCAAGGTACTCGGTTTGCCCCTTTTCCTTTTAATTTCGATTTGTGACGTTAAGGATGGTTTTAGGTGTTTGTAATGGAATTATTAGGTATATTAGGAAGTTTAGAGAAGGTTTTGGGAATGGTTAGAGGCTGAGGAAACCCTGGGGAAACTCTGAAAATGTTGAACCGTGGAGGAAAAATTGAACTCGTGGGTTTTAGGTGTTTTCTTAGAGGTTTGATGATTGGAATAGATAAGAAATGACAAAATAAAAAGAATGGAATCGAAAGGGGAAGAAACAGACCAAGAATGAGGGAGGAAAGTGGCCGAACCGGTCACGTCGGTCCAACTGGACCGGACGAACCAGGGAACTGGCCAGACCGGCTGTCGAGAGGAAGAAGAAGAACAGTACCCCGGCGTGAGAGGCCCACGCACAGAGCAGTCTTGGGGCGCGTGTGGGTGCGTGGTGAGGCTTTTGGGGATGTGTGTTCAACATGTCAAATCATCTATTCGATGTAACGAACATTTTGGGACTGGTTTCGTGTCGATCCAACATCGTCTCGATATAGTTCAAGTTGTCCGAAGGTTTAGGTTCTCGTTTAAAAATAGTTAGAAATCCCAAAAAATTACGAGGATTTAGTGAGGGGTTATATAAGTAGTTAGTAACCCTCTAAATTATTTTGGATAGGTTTGGGAATCTTGGAGGCGACGATTGGGCACGGAGAGGTTTATGGCAAGCGTATCGAGGCGCGGCTTCGAACGGTCTGTGAGTGGACCTTTCTTTTGAAATTGATCCATGCATAAATGTTTTATAATTTTTTTACAATATGTTTTGTGATGCCATGAGTGCATTTGTTTGTGGTAGCCTAGGATTTACGTATTTCGAGATTTTCGATTTTATACGATGCTTATACGTGCTAGATTTTCAATGATGATTTAATTAATTGGTTTTGGAATTGGAAATATGAAATCGGGCATGAGACCCATTTGATTTAAAAACTCTCGGACTTGGAGTCCATTTGATTTGACAAGGAATCGAACTGAGGGTCCATTTGAGTTATACGATCGAGTCGAGGATCCCGTTGGTTTACGAATTCAGGTTTGTGGCCCATTTGGTTGTAATATCGTGCTGGAGGCCCAGTTGACTGTAGTATCAGGCTTGAGGCCCTATTGGTTGTGAAGTTGGGCTTGAGGCCCCGTTGACTTATGGTTTTGAGGTTAGGGCCTAGTTATTCATGATATCGGGCGCGAGGCCTAGTTGATTATGAAATCGGGCTTGAGTCCCAGTTCGATCTATGAAATGAGAATTCGGGCATAAGACCCTGTTGAATTGTGGATTTAGGCCGAGGCCTGTGAAATGGATTTGAATCGGATTCGAGGAATCCTATTGAGATGAATCGGGTATGAGACCCAGTTGAAATATATTTGATAAAGAAAGAAAGTGTTTGAAAATGTATGAAACCCTCCATATGATTTATATGGTCTTCCCCAGATGTCGACCTGGAGAGTCACGATCCACAGACCATAATGGATATCCCAATAGGGATCCCGTTCCAGGAGTGGGAGTTATGAGTTATAATGTGGTCCCGGACCAGATTCCGGAGAGATGATCGGACTAGGTCCGAAGATAGAGCCTCCCAGATGGAGAATTCCTGGGGGAAGACTTGGAGTGAGACCCCGAGTAATGTGCACACTAGTATAGATATGATGAATCGTGACATATATCGGCGATGTGTTCCCTAAGGGTTGTGTGCCCCTCGTTGGCATCTTCTCGGAAGTGCCGCAGATGGGTTATACGTATGCGTACGTATAAGGTTTATAGAAAGTGGTTTGGGGCGGAGACCCCGTATTCGATGTTTTGGAAATGGTTTGGGGCGGAGACCCCGTATTCTATGTTTTGTTATTTCACTGAGAATGTTTTTGGGCTAAGACTCAAGTATGTTTGATTTGGGCTGAGTTCCCATGTATTGATCTACGGTTCTTTTTTGGTTTCGGGTCCGGGACCCATAATTAGTTTTCGTGGTTCATGACGGTTTATGGGGACCGGGCATGAACCCTTGAAAGATTATGAGAATGTTTTCAAATGGTTTTATGAACGTTTGATAAATGGTTTTCAAATGCATGCATATGCTTTTATTGAAGGGCATAAATGTCTTTATGTGAAAATGTTTTTATTAAAATATTATTTTGTCCACTCATAGTTTTCGTGATTTTAATGCCCTTTAGGTTGATCGCGGATGCGGGGTGTAGCAGAGATGGGGACATCACACTCCTCCTCTTACGATCCTGGCGTACTCTGGAAGCCCCGGTGAGGGCTAGAGACGGAATTTTCCCTGATCTGACATTTCGTGTCAGACGGGATCAGGAAAGCCCCACGTTAATCCCGGGGAATTTGGGACGGGTCCTGACATCGCATCACAGCAAAAATCCGCTCATACCGAGTAATCCAACGGTGGGCTTCCTCACGATCTGCCCCACCGCTAAACACCGTAGCCCCAAGGCGCTGGGCTCGCTCGATCGTGGCACTCTCAGCATCTCTAGCAACGTCTTTTACAGGCCGTGGAGGGGGCTCATGTCTCGGAGGCATGGTCGATCGTTCTCTGAAAGAGGCATAAGTTAGTACAACAACCTAGGCACATCAAAGTGCTAGACACAAACCGTCAACCTATGCTCTGATACCAATTGACAGGACCTCCCCCGATTATCACCTCGATAATCGGGAAGAATCCTGCTCCCGTCTGACAATTGAACACAAATGACCAAAATAACCATAATAAATACATCACATACATTGTCAGACCAGGGAGAACGTACGATACAACATACTGTACAATAAGTTAATAGTATCAAAGAGCATAGTTAACAGTACTAGATAAGAATAAAACCCTACTTTGTGAACTAACTACACACGCAAAGGGAAGACTTTATGCCTCTGCCTTTGCCTCGACGTTAGCCCCAAAACTCGCACCACGACTTGGAGGGTGTTAAAAATATAAAAGTGTGAGTGGACTAAAACTAATAGTTAAGGAAAACATTTTTAATGAAAACCAGTGTTCACCCTCCTTTTTCAAACACGCAAGCATAACTAAGTATCTTAAAACATATATATGAACCATGTGAAAACCGTTATGGGAAACAATCATGAAATCATGTAAAGCTGAATGTAACATCAACGAATCGAACCTGTTGGATCTATCCGACTCTTTAAACTCAAAACAACATATATCAGGCCTTCCTGGGATATCAACGAGTCTTTAAACTCAAAACACAATCAATAGGCATCGGGGGATATCATACTAACCAAGTCTTTAAACTCAACATATCTCAATCAAGGGCCCTCCCCCGTTATCAATCAGCCGGGTCTTTAAACCCAAAACCAGATCCGGGTCTTTAAACCCAAAACCATGTGTAATTCATAGAAAATCTAGAATCCATCATAATCCAAATTCCAAAACCAAATCTGAAATCATATTTAATCGAAATGGGACTCATGTCCGAATTTCACTTTCAAATCCCAAATCATACCCACAAATCATGATCAAAACATTATCAAAACATGATACGTACAAATCATATCCACCAAACCATCATCAAAGCATAGCAGAAACCATAGTCTCAAAATACGTAAAAATGCGATAAATCACATTGAAAAACGTGCAATCATGTAAAGCAGGAATATCATAATCATAAGCATAAAATCATATATGGAAATATGAAATGAGTAAGTAAAAAGAGTTATGCATGCTCGGTTAGAAAACAAAAGTCCACTCACTAAGTCCGAACGCGTCAATCGTGTCCTGCACGCTTCCCGGACGCCTCAAGATCATTCTGGCCTGTCAAAAATCATAATTTACATATTTGCCCTTTACAACGTTCCAGGTCGGTACACAATGTACGAAGTTGATTCCTAATGGCAATCCACAAGATGATGGAGATTCTAGGAATAGCTCCTAGGGGCCAAACCAGATGCAGCCAGGATTCCTCAACCCATCCACCAATAAGTTTCTTCCATAGAGAGTTAAATAGAACTTACTGTTAGAAGAAAACACCAAAATATATGTCTTCACGAGTTAGAGAGGTAGGGATAGTATCACACAATCTAGTAACAGAAATCACACTAGGGTTAAAAGACCAAGGCCAATTCCACCTACCAGAGCAAAGAAAAAGGAAACCAAGGCATTAGAATGACTCCCTAAAGATGGCAAGCCAACACAATCAATCGAAGAAACGAAAGGACCGAGAGGACGCCATCAATCATGCCATAAGAAGATACGCAACCCATTACGCACAACACCATGAATAAAAGGACGACTAATCTCACGAGCCTTCAAAAAAATTCTCCAGTTCTAGGGGCACTTGACAGAAGTCTTAATAAACCACAAACATCTTTCACGAATAAAATAGGCCTTGACCTAGTTGACCCATAAGTCAAATTTCATACCTTCAAGAACGAACCAAATATACCTCGGCATCATGGAGACATTCCAAATATGCAGCTTCCAAATACCAAGACCACCCTTATGTCTTGGTTTCAAAACACCTAAGCAACTTTAACATGATAGGGCCTAGAATCAAGACCCGACTAGAGGAAGCAATCAAGAATACGATCAATTTCTTTATTATCTTCTTAGGGAGGAAGAGATCAGGGCCCCAAAAACCATGATACTACACAACACTGATGAGAAGGTGAGAGCCTTAGGCTCCCAATGTGAGTACTCATGCCTTGGAGGCATGGTTAGCAATCTCACATCACCCGAGGGGATTTGGGGGATGCGCCTTATATGTGTGGGTTGGGCCCAACGGAGGTAGGCAAAAAGAAAATAATATTCCAATAGAGGAGGTTGGGACTTGAAATTTTGGTAATAAATAAATAATTTAATTTAATTAAATATTTATTAAATCTAAAAATACGAAAAATAAATAAAATTCAAATATATTGACAAAAAAATAAAAAAAATCAAATATAGAATTAGAAAATACATATTTATAAAATTTATAATATTGTTTTGAACATAATTAAAATAAAACAATTTTTACAACAAATATAAAAAATATATATAAACGGTTACGGGTGGGGCTGGTCGAGATCGTGAGGCTGCTCGGACGTAGCATGCTATTGTTCTGGAGGCTGAGGATATGTCTCGCCCAAGCGTTGAAAGACTAGCACAAGTCTGATCTCGTCGTTTTGGGCCCGAAGGCTCTCGTTTTTGGCCCTCAGCTCTATGTTCTAGGTCTGGAGGGCGGTATAATTGCGCCTTAACTCTGAGTACTCCTCCGGAATTATCCCCCTAAAAGAAGTATCGGAGTCAGTTGAGATGTCTCATTCCAACTCTTTGGCGGCTGCCCGAACAATCTTTCCCAGATGCCTACCTAGTTGTTGCTCTAGGATGGCCCTCGATGGCTCCGGATCTGGCAGCTGCTGCTCTAAGGGTGTGTCCTATTGTTGATGGGTCAACTCCTTTTAGGTCTACTAGATGTCTGCCAGTATTCCCGCCTATAAAATCAAAACAAGCGTATTAATTTTTTTTTGGAAAATAAACAAATAATTATGAAATGAAATATACCGATTTAAACTTACGTGAATTGTATCAATCTGTCTGTTCCTCCAGCTAGCGTACACTTACCCCCAAGCATCCACATCTGGGAAAAGTGACCCAGCATTACGCCGGTCCTCGTGCCTGCCCGCTATAGGATGTGACCTTTCGTGGTGGTTCAATGTTATCTTTTTCTAATTTTTCTTGTTTGCCTCTGATTTTTTCTGTTTATTACTAAAAATAATTAAATTCGATAATGGAAAAATACGATCAAAAAATTGAATAAGTTAAAAAGGTCAACAATACGATATATTCTGACATCACGAAATGCTTGCAGATCCAGTTCCACTTGATCTCCCTAGCACCCTCCAGCTCCTGCGGAGGATTAACATAACCTTCCTCAGGGATAGGTCAGCTCAACCACCAGTCATGGAGTTTGTACTTCCACTCGCAGTACAACAACTGCCACTAGTACCTCATGTATTTCATAAGGATCACATTCCCAGTGTCATACTAAAGTCAACCTGCAATAAATTATTAAAATAAGTAAAATCATTAAAATTATTAAAAATCATTAAAAACATTAAAAAAAATAATTACTGATAAGTAACCCAACAGAGGGTGAGCTGCTCCGGAGATTACTTCCGAAAGGTATCGCCTATCATGAGATAATGGGTGCGAAGAATGACACCCATGTCATGCACTAGGCTATGAACCTTGGCGGGCACTGAGTGGAGTCAATAAACGTAAATGATCTCAGTTTTGACATTCGTTGACCTACAAATTTTTTGAGATGACTTCCCTCGGCTGTTCCCCTGCACACGTACGCTTCTCCCTACAAATTTGATAAACATTACTAAGAAAAATGAGCAAAAAACTAAACAATTTTTTTTAAACTAAAAAAATTTATGAACTTACCCTTAAGGATCGTTCTGGTTGGATCCGGTTCGTCCCCTTCGACTTGCTCCTCCGGGGGCTCGGGATCGGTACGACGTTGCTCCCATTTCTTCGAATGTTGCCGACGAACTGATGAGGTAGTTGGTCACATATGGTCCTCAATGGGGAAAACTGGGACCGGCCAGACCGTCAACGTGTTAGATGCTAGTGGAGGGGTTGCATTCATCACCAACGTGTCAGGTACCGATGTAGGGGCTCCATCCACCCTCAACGTGTTCGGTACCAGCGAGCTTGCTGCATTCGATGGCTCCTCAACCATAGTCGGTGAAGTGCGAGGGCGAGACCTCGAAGTAATCAACATGGGTACAGACATCTACAATCAATAATAATCAAGAATCAAGAATCAATCAATATTCAATAATAATCAATACTAATTAATAATAATCAATAATCAATACTAATTAATAATACTCAATAATAATTTATAATAATTAATAATCAATAATAATAAATAACCAATAATAATCAATACTAATTAATAAAAATCTATAATAATAATTAATAATCAAAGCATTGCCTTAAAAACAAATTCATCTACCTAAGAGAGCTTCTGGGAGTGAAGCAGCAAAGCATTAAGATGGAGTGTTAAAATTTTGCAATGCTTTGTTATTTTAATTATTTATCTATAACTTGTAATATTGTGGAACTTTTAATCTCTTACAACATGTATGGTTGAGATGAATTCTTGAGTTATGTGACCTAAGTATAAAAACTAAGCCTTGTGAGAAATATTAGAGTAAGAAGTCTTTTTGCAAATATCTCTTTGTCTCTGTTTTTGTTTTAGCTCTCTGCGATTTCCTTTTGCTCTCTGTCCACTGCAACTGTATATTGAAACTGTTTTTGTATTCCACTGAAATTGGTTTATTGTTCGATTGTAGCTGTTCACTCAAACTTCACTTGTTCGACTACAACGATTCTCCAGAACTACAACTGTTGCAGAACAGAAGAAGCAAACCAAATTCCAAGAGTTAGTGCTTCTATAATATACTGTGGTAAACTTGTAATATTGTGGAACTTTTAATCTCTAACCAAGGATTGAAATATCAATATCGATGGATAAATCGCTAGTTGAATTTACGGAAATCTCGCTCTAAATATCGATATCGTTTACGATCAACAAAAATGACGAAAATTTAATCTAAAAGTTAGAAAATTTTAATGAAACTTTGGGAAAAACTTAAAATTTTGGAATGAATTAATATATTTAAAATTAGAAAAATAAAAAGGGGAAAAAAACCAAAGATTGTTGAAAAATTGAAAAACAAAATTAAAAGGAATTAGTGTCCTGGGGGGGGGGGGGGGGGGGGGGGGGGGGGGTTGGGTTTGAACCCGAGACCCCCCAACCCACCCAAAGCGCCAATTCAACTAGGAAGCTTTAGTTGACAATCTAATCAACATATAATATAACATAATTACAAAAAGCTAACGGTCATCTCCTTCTTCCTCCAGAGGGTCTGCAAATCGGGTTTTTTAATCCAACGACATGACCCGACTAAAAAAACCTTATTTTACGTCCAATTTTCACAAATTAATCGTTCATCTTCGTCGTTTTGATCTCAGAAATGTATCTGTGTGCTCCAAATAAGACAACGCTTCGATATTTCGGTCAATTTCTTTCCGAGTTTGATCTCAAAAACCTTATATCCCGGTCTGATTACGTAACTCAATAGGACTTCAAGTCCGAGGTTTCCAAAACAATGGGGCCTCAATCCCGAGTTCATCTGTCCAATTTCAAAACCATTTCATCATATCATTCATGAAACCACAAGCACGTAAAACCATAATAAAACCGTTAGCTTCGATATACGTGCAATACGGAAAACATCTCGAAATACATGCAATATATGTGAAATCAATAATCACAATCACCATCATAGAAATCATGTGTATAAAACATATAAAACCATTAGGCATGCATAGAATTTATAAAACCAAAGTCCACTCATAGAATGTCCGAGCTGCCGCCTCGATTTGCGTGCCATAGGCTTTCCCGAGCCGATCACTGTCACCGGGACTCCCGAACCTGTCCAAATTGTAATAGAAAGTTACTAACTACCTTATTAACCTCCTACCAAAGCCCCATAATTTTCCCGAACTTTTAACTATTTTTAAACCGATCCTAAACATTCGGACAGCCCAAAACCTATTGAAACGATGTCCAATTGACGCGAGACCAATCCCAAAATGTTTGTTACATCGAATAGAAGATTTCGTATGTTGAACACTTTCCCAAATTACTGTTCATGCGCCCCTAGAAGGCTCAGTTTACTGTTCATCGTCCCTAACCTTGGCTGAACCGGTTCACCTGCAACTGAACCGACCTGGACTGGTTCAGCACCTAAAACCCGTCCATTTTTGGTCATTTCCCTTCCTTTTTAATCCCTAAAGCTTCCTACGTTCATTTCCTATCTTTTAGACCATTAAAACGAAGCAAAACCCGTAAAACCCGTACCTTAACTCGTCGTTCATGGCGGCCAGAGTTTCCCCCGCGGTTGACGGCCATTTCCAGCCATTCCAACCTTCAAAAACAATCCTATTAGACTCCTAGAGTGCCCAGAAATATTTCCCAATCCTTAGAATTAGCTAAAAACCTACAAAACTGAAACTTGGATTTTTGAATATTTTACCTTACGGTTTGGCCTCCCCGCCGTGGCCACCGCCGTAGGCCACCGTCCTCTGTCCCAGTCCTTCATCAACTCAGCCCTTTCTCACTTCCTCTCACTCGCTCACGGGCTCACAAGAGGAATGGTGGTGAGGTGTCGTGGTATGTGTGTTTGTGTTTGAAGAACAAAGAAGAAAATGAAGAAATGGATGAATGGGTTTCGAGTTATGAGGAAATGAAAAAATGAAGATGATTTGATCTGATGAGAGAAAGAGATGGAGATGATGACTGCTGAAATGGAGGGATGAGATGGAAAGGTTGTGATGAGATGGACAGCTGATAACAAAAGAAGAAACTAAATCCTATTTAAATCACTTAGTGGAGACTTTAGCTTAAAATTAATTAACTAGTGGAACTTGATCCAATCTAGCCAACGGATGAGTGACACATCCAAGTGTCCCCTAACCACTTTCCCACTATTTCAGAATTAAATAATCGACATGGTTTTCGAGACGTAAACTTCACCGATTTCACGTTCCAAACCATAACTTTCCCGTACGAAGTCCAATTTCGGCGTGCCGCCTGTCTATGGATTCGTATCGACTCGCTCTATGTAACGGTCCTTGGCCCTCGTCCATTGGACCTCCCGGGTCAAATGTCAACATTTGGTCCCTTTTAACCAAAATTACCAAAATGCCCCTAAACTTCCGAACGTCATAACTTCTTCCTCAAATGTCGGAATTGAACGTACCACCTGTCTATGAACTCGTGACGTCACGAACTACGTCACGGTCATCGGTCAAAGTCCGTTTGACCACCCGAATGAAAAGTCAACGTTTTGCCACGCCTAGGGGCAAAACAGTCATTTTGCATCGTTCGTCCGATTTCGCCCAACTAATCATCGATTAACCTCACTAATCGTGATTAGTCACTAATCTAATCTAGAAATTTGGGACGGGTCGTTACATGTAACAGATCTTTAATTAAGTTCTTTGTGATGCTAGTTGAGGGTTCAATTGAAGAAAACAAGTTATTATTGGCAGGAATTGAACCGGGTCGAACACGCGGGTCGCAGACCCATTTCACAGAGGAGTCGGGTGACGAAGACGACTATGCAGTACTGTAGCAGGCGCGTGAGCCTCACGCGCAGCCGCTTGCGGCGGCGCCTGAAGGCGCGTGGGCTAGATTCTCAAGGTGAGTTCAAAATGACTTTTATCCTACACAATGTAACGAACATTTTAGCGTCGATTTCGAATTAATCGGACACCGTTTCGATGTTGTTTCGAGGGTCCGAAGGGTTACGTTACATTATTAACTAACGTTTAGTTCCTGGAAAATTTTAGGAAATTAGTATGTTGTTATTTGAGTCCTTAGTGACACTAAAGTATGTTTTCAGACAGGATTTGAGATTTCTGGAAATTGTCGAAAATTACGGAAACGCGTGCAGCGCGAAAACGAGCGATATGGACGGTGTGTGAGTGGACTTTGCTTTCAAAATTTAATGCATGCATAAATGTTTCTATGATTGCTATGATTATGATTGTGACTTGTGGTGATTTCGATTTCTGTGTGTATACGCATTTTTATATGCAATACGAAACTGCACGTATTTCGAGACTATGGTTTCTCTTATGTTTTGATGATGGTGTGATGAACAATTCTACATGATTTATGCGTATGATGTTTTAAGGATGTTTTGATTATGATTGTGAGTATGATTTACGGTTTTGACACGTATTTCGAGAATGACACGGATTTGCACGTTTTACGAGATTTCGAGTATGTTGTGGTTTGACCGTGATTTTGGTGATTTGATTATAGTTTTGATGTTTTGACCTCGAGATTTGAAATATGATGTGATTTCAAGGATTTAAAACGGATTTTAAAAAAGGTGATTTCGGGCTTGATGCCCAAGGCATAAAACTAATTTTGATGAGCGAGATTTCGGTTTTCGGAAGTTTGAAAGTGAATTTCTAGTTTGGGTTCGGAATGACGGTTCTGGATGCCAGCTTACGGAATCGTTATTGCGAATTCGAATTCAGGAATGGAAGACGGATATGATTGGGGATTTGAATGTGAAATTCGGACATGAGTCCCATTTTGATAAAATGTGTTTTCATATTGGTTTTGGAATTTGGATCATGATGAATCCTGAGTTTGTTGTGATTTACAAATGGTTGGGTTTAAAGACCCGTTGGAAACTGATTTTGGGTTCAAGGACCTGGTATTATTGCTGGATTATGTTTTGGGTTTAAAGCATGTTTTGAGTTTAAAGACTTGGTTAATTGATGACGGGGGAGGGCCCTTGATGAGTTTAAAGACTCGGTTACTGTTTTGAGTTTAAAGACTCGGTATGATATCCCCGAGGCCTATTAATTATGTTTTGAGTTTAAAGACTCGTTGATATCCCGGGAAGGCCTGATTATGCGCATGGTTTTGAGTTTAAAGACTCGGGCGCACTTGAGATCCAGCAGATTGATTTGACTTGTGAATAACTTTTGATTGCTGATATTTTTGAATGTGTTGGGCAGTGGCTCGGTTTATGTGGTTGATGGATTTTGGATAATACTGTGTACTTAGAGTTGATTCATGATTTGGACGGAGGCCCTGTGTTTATGGTTGCGGGCTAAGACCCGAAGGTGAAGAAAAGGAAAATGGATTTGATTTTCGTACACGGTTTTTCTTATGTCGAAAATGTAACGGTTTGTGAAATGATTTTTGAATGCATGTAGTGGTTTTACATGGAGGGTAGAAACGTCTTCTGTAACTGTTTTATAAACTGAATTATTTTTGTCCACTCACACCTTTTGTGTTTTATTGACCCTCCAGGTCGTGGCGCGTTGATTGAGGCTGATCGAGAGGCGGAGGCATGAGTGAGTACGTGTGTGGCTATCCCTGGTTTGGCAAGTATTGAAGGTTATTTGGGGAATTTCAGTCGACTTGCCAGACGGGAGCAGGACCGGGCACGGTTATCAATGTCCCTTCGGGGGCGGTCCTGTCAAACGAGGCCTTAATGACATTTAATCTAATTAAGAATGATTTCCTTAATATTATAATTTTTTTAATAAATCAAAATTGGATTCAAGGAGAAGTACTAAAGAAATCCACGAAAGGCTATAACACAGCCCATAAATGGTAGAACCAACAACCCAAAAAGGGCATCAACTAGAAAAAGAACAAACAACCAAAAAATCATACGTAAAGCAAAATCAAAACTAAGAAATAGGTAAGTTCCAGATTCTAACAACATGAATATTACCATCAGACAATTTAAAGTTAACAAAGCCACAGATGAATCATATCAATAATACAGGTAAGGATAATGGATGTAAGACATCGAGTATTAGAAAAACTAGAATGTTACGCTCCGTCCAAATGCAGTAAACATTAACCACAAGAGAAAAAATTTTGATGGTGACATCAAGAATAAATGTTCATGGGATTCCAGCTCACCATCACACAACGAACACATGACATTAGAGAGACCATCAAAACGAGCTATACGGTCCAAAGTACAAAGTTGATTCTTAATGGCAATCCACAAGATGATGGAGGTTCTAGGAATAGCCCCTAGGGACCAAACCAGATGCAACCAAGATTCCTCAACACATTCACTAATAAGTTTCTTCCAAAGAGAGTTAAATAGAACTTACTGTTAGAGGACAAGGCCAAAATATATCTGTCTTCTCGAGTAAGAGAGGTAGGTGATAGGTCCTCCAATAAGCATTATTTTATATTATTTTATACCCTTTATACTTGCATTTTAATATTAAAATAATAAATAATTAGATAAAATAATTTATTTTGTGATATCTTTGTTTAAATAAATAAAGTTTGCAATTTGGAACGTTTTGGCGAAAGAATCGTCCCGATCAGAATTATAACGAAGAAATTATGGACGAAATTCGGTTGAATTATATTAATTAATTAATTTTGATTTTGCAAAGCCCAAATTCGTTTCAGCCCATTTTCTTTCCTCAGTTGCAAGCCCAGCGCATCGCCCAGCCTAAGCGCAGGTCCAATAATTTCGGCCCAACTCCTGCTCGACCTGCATTACATTGAGGTCCAGTCAATCACACCAGAGCCCAGCTGCAGCACTCACCAACCCAGCTGTACGCTTGCACAGCCCAACCACTTGCTGCACTGCACAACCCATTTCCTGCAGCAGCCACCTACCCAACTATTTACAAGCCCACTTGCCCAACATGCCCCATCATTTTGGCCGATTCTTGCAGCTCCCCTTGCTGATCTTCAAAGTTATTTTCCCCAAAAAAAATCAAACCAAATTTCATCATAATTCATCATTATTCATCATTTCACTTTTAATTATTTTTTGTAATTTTTATTTCATTTTTGGTAGGTTTTTCTCTCTATAAATAGGGGTGCATTTCACTTGTTTAGGGGTCCCCATTTTTCCCATTTGTTTCTCTTTTTAGTTTAGGTTCTTTTATTTTCTCTCTAGTTCTTCTCTTCTTTTAGTTCATCTTCTTTATTTTGGGGGGCCATTTCAACTTCTTGTAGATTTTTTATTTAATTAGATTTCTTTTAATTCTTATTCTTAATTTATGTTATTTCTTAATTACATTTATTCTTTACTTTGTTCTTGTGATTTTTCTTTGAGATCTCTTAAACTCATTTTAATGCTTTCCTTAAGAAATACCTAGGCCAAGTATTTCCGAAATAATTCTAGAATTTGAGTCTGCATTCTTATGTTTTATCCTCCGTCTTCATAAGGTTCTAGCCGCTGTTCGGTGTTTCTTATGAATAACATTCCATTGTTTCCATTCACTTTCGGAATCACAAACTGTTCTTGGGTTCTGAAAGTGTAACTTTATTCCCTTTACTTAAATTCTTATTATTGTTTTGGTTTTACTTATAATTCAATATATATGTTGGTATTTTCTTTCTAACATTTGTAAGTAAGAATGCAATCTCCATGTGTTTTATTTTTTGAATTTCTTTTATTTCATATGTTTTAGTGCTTAAATTTCAATTCTACGCTAAGTGTTTATGACCGCTGTTCGGTGCACTTAGTAGAAAATTGAAGAGATTTAAATATTTGACACACATTGAAATCAATAACGTAAGGTGAATCGTATTATAAGTGTTTATGACCGCTGTTCGGTGCATTTATAATATTGAAAAATGTATGCATGTATTTGAGATGATTAAGGTATGATTTTGTGATTGGTTCAATATGAGCATGATGTTAAAGTGTTGGTAAAATTATGTGTTTGAAGAAAGTTCACTTGCACAAAATTTAAAGTAGAAATAGAATTAAGTTCTTAATTTTTTTTAATTTTTTGCTTTATTATATGATTACAATCTTTCAAACCCCCCATTTAATTCTTTATTCTTTTATTCTTTATTTCATTAATTCATTTATTCATTTATTCTTTAATTCATTTATTTTTTAATTATTCAATTATTTAATTATTTAATTATTTAATTATTTAATTCATTATTCTTTGATTATTCATTATTCTTTTTAACTAACATATTATTAATGTTCCCTAATTTCCCCTGTTAAGAACTATCTCTATTTACTAATACTACAACTACACAAAAAGGGTTTAAATTGCATAATACTCAAATTACGTGTTTAATTTAATGCGTAGTTTGGGCTTTACCAATTTTTGGCGACGTTGCCGGAGAAATTGAAAATCATTTTTGTTCATACTTATTTGTTTATACTAGTTCATAAGTTGAATATTACTTGTTTATTTTATTTTATTTGTGGATGTAGTTATTTAAGTTCGTCTTTTTCTTCAAAAAAAAAATCTTATCTTAACTTTGTGTTAGTGTAAATATAAATTTATAAATAAATCTTGTACATATATTAGTTTGTTAATGTGAAATTTTTTTGTAAATATCATTACTTGTGCATAAAAACATACTTGTAAATAATTCGTGCATTCATGCATTAGTCTCGGCTATATGTAGATCACTTATGCTTCGAAGTTTAGATTTTGATCTTTAATCGGTGAAGACTCTTTTGTTAACTCTCACCTACGGTGATTGTTAACACTTGAGTTATCTTAATTTCTCTAGAGTAAGAAATTTTCGAGGGTGATGTCTAGGACATGAGACTGTACTCATAACGAGATTTGGGTCTAAGAAAGGGACATCAATGGAGTTTAACCCTCGGGATGTCTTGAAATTAGCCCTGCCTCTTATGTTTATTCTTTCTAACCTGGTCACCTTTGAACTTGCCCAAACAGTTGAATTAATCCAAGATATTTACTTGGGCCGCCCAAATGTAGAAGTCTCCATCTAAACTTTGAAGCTCTGTGAACCATATATATCTTTGACTTCCCCCGACATGTAAATATTGTTTATATCTTAATTTACATTACTTGTCATGACAAATTTAATTTGCGTCTTTAGTTTAACTTAACTTGCATCTTTAGTTTAATTTGAATTGCATCCTTAACTTAAATTTGCATCTCTGTCTAGACTGGATGGACGTTAAACTTCAAGCGCTTGTTGGGAGGCAACCCAATGTATTCCCGGGATGTGAAGGAGTCATCAATGCATATTTGCTATCTTTCAACCCTTCACTCTCTTTATTTTGTACTTAATGTTTTTCTTGTTTTATTTTCGTAAATCATTTTCCTTACTTCAATTCTTTGTTCAATTACTTCGTATTTTCCTACATTGAGGACAATGTAGAATTTAAGTGTGGGGGAGTGGTTTACAATTTTAATTGTGCAATAAAATTGTTTAAAAAAATTATAAAATAAAATAAAAATTATTCAAAATTTTTTATTGCTTTCCTAAAGTTTTTTGTTTTAACTTAGTGTTTTTACGAGTATTAAGTTACCCTTTAACTTTTCAATGATATAAATGAACGAAAATGAATATGTTATGGCTATAAAGTTGATCACTACAACTTGAATTTGTTTGTTACTTTGTGATTAAGTGTTATAACTTGTGGATAATGCATGTAAATTGGTCAATAAACGAGCATGTTAAGATAAGTATGAATCATTTGAACCTTATGTGAGTTTTAGAAATTTATATACATCCTTGATGAGTGATTCATAAGTTCTTTGTTTAAATTGATATACATATGCCTCATAACTGCTTGCAATAGATTTTAATGAACTCTAGAGTACTAAAACTTATTCTATGTGATTTTCAAAACTTTTAAGTAAATAAACTCTTTGATTTTGGATATGATTAAAGTATTAGGGTTAACACCACAAATTCAAACATCCATGTTCCCTATTTTGTGCTCACAAGTTGCGACCCCCTTAGTTTTAACCCCTTTTAGCCTACATTAAGCCTTTCCTTCATCACCATGATTGACACGACCCATCCCAATCCCCTTGGGATTACCATGGAATGTGCTATGCTCCCGTCTGACAAGAGGTGTCAGACAAGGGATAACCTATTGCCAGAGCCCAAACGGCTTCCAGAGTGCGTAAGGATCGATGGAGGAGGTGTGCGATGCTCAAGTCTCTGCTGCAGTCGTATCCGGAATCAACCTGAAGGGCATTAAAAACAAAAGCTGTGAGTGGACGAAAATATACAAGTCCGTTTAAAACATTTATAAGACATTTATGCCCCTCAGTAAAAACATATGCATGCACCATCATTTAAAATCATATCTCATATAATACGAATCATAAGGCATTTAATAAAACCATAACCATAATTTTAGCTGCTGAACTATACACTCCAATCCCGACATCACCTGATGTTTTGACGCTCTTGACGCCTAATAAGGTCACAATAATAAGGCTACGCGTGTCACTCGGGTCTCAATTTCCGAGTTAAATCCCCGAATCCCGTTCGGGTACAGCATCACCTGATGCTTAGCGTCATAGACGCTGGACGTACTAGACGTCCGTGACCTCTCCGGGGTACCTCGCCGGAGGAGACAATATAATATGGAAGGATCTATACAGTGCAGTACCAAATAAATTTTATTGATATCCACATGCAAAGCATATATATATATATACATGGATAAAATCCAAACCAATCCTTTAAATTTCATCAGACGGGTCTCAAGCCCAAATACCGTGAAACGTGCCATAACCATAATTTCCATATCATCAATCCGTTATTTGTTTTTAGCATGTGAATATGTATATAAAATGTGAACCAGGAAACCTTTATTCAATTCCATTTTAGGGTCTCCGACCCGAAATCACATATATAAATCAACTGGACCCCTGGCCCGATTTCATAAGTTAACTGGGCCCCTGGCCCGATTTTACTTTATCAAATTCGTAACCGTTTCATGAAATCACATCCAACCACATTTTTGGAAATCAGTGCAAATCCAGAAAAATCTCGATTTACGTGCAAACACGTAAATCACCTCGAAATGCGTGAAATCATTTAAATTCACCGATATCCAAAGTAAATCATTTAATCATAATTATAACAATCATGAAACAGTTATGCATGCATCGAATTTATAAAACCAATGTCCACTCACAGACCGTTTAACCGAGCGCCTCGATACGCGTGCCATAGGCCTTCCCGGGCCACACCACTAACACCGGGACTCCCAATCCTGTCCAAATCACATTAGAGGATTAATAACCCCTTCATTAACATCCTATCAAAGTCCCGTAATTTTCCCGAATTTTTAAGTATTTTTAGCCTCAATTTAAAACCTTCGGACATCCCGAACAATATCGAAACGGTGTCCGATCGACACGAAACCAATCCCAAAATGTTTGTTACATTGTATAGGATAAAAGTCATGTTGACCTCACCTCAAGATTCGTGCCCACGCGCCGTCACGCGCCGCCGTGAGTGGCTGCGCGTGAAAGCCACGCGCCTGCTACAGTGACTGCTACAGTGTTCCTTCTTCACCTGTATGACTGGTAAACGGGTCTGATTACCCGCGATAGGATCCGGTTCAATCACACCCAATTCGACATCAATTCAATCCGTTCTTGATCCTATAACAATCACCAACCAACCAATTTCAGTTCTGTGACATCGATCAACATCAACCATTCCTTAAACCAGCCATCAACCCGTGATCACCCAAAACGGGTCAATCACCAAAACTCCTCCAATCCTCAACCATTGCCAAATTAACTTCACAGGAAGCTTATTAGGATTAAAACGAACCAATTCGAATAATTAATTGAACACGACGTTACCTCAATCACCACGACTCAAGCTTGGATTTTCCGGCCGTCCACCGTGTCCGTTCACGGCCCTAGGAGCCCCAAAGCTTGCCCCATTTGATCTGGTTCGACACGTTGAAGTTCCAGGAAGCTCAATCCATCATCAATTAGGCTTGGGCTGGCCTAAAACTAGGATTTCGAATTTGAATTTCACAAAACCCAGTTTCGGGTTTTTGAACCTTCCTCCACCATTTTCACTCCATTTTTCCACCTCTTAATCTCAGAGAACCACTCTCCCATTCCTCTTCTGTTTCAAGCCATCAATTCCCTCAAACGACCGTGTAGGTGGTCGATCATGTGTGGGGAACATCCCCTGTTTTCTTCCATTTTCATGTGCACCAGCCAAGGTTTAATGGCCAACACACCGTCCACACAGCCTTGCATCGCACCAACATCAATAAACAATCCAACAATCCCATAAACAATAGTTTAGGCCAGCAATTTTCTCCATAAACAAACCACCCGTGCACTGGCCATGTTCTCCCAACACGGTGCTACAGTAACCATTCAAACACTCCGTGAAATTACCATTCTGCCCTTGTGCAGTAAATTACCAAAATGCCCCTCACGCATCCTGACCCGTAACTCGGTCATACGGACCCCGATTGATGCGTGCCGCCTGTCTACGAACTCAGGGCATCGAGACCTTCCTAACGGTCCTCGGTCCTCGGTCCTCGGCCATCGGACCTCCCGATCAAAAAGTCAACATTTTCCTTTATTTCGTACAAATTACGAAAACGCCCCTGAACTTCCGTACATCATAACTTTCACCACGAACGTCGGAATCGAACGTGCCACCTGTCTATGAACTCGTGACGTCCCGGACTACGTCACGGTCATCGGCCAAAGTCCGTTTGACCATCCGAATTAAAAGTCAACGTTTTGCCCACGCCCAGGGGTAAAACGGTCATTTTGCACAATTCATCCGAAATCGCCCAACTAATCCTAGATTAGTAAATCACAATTAAATATTATTAAATCCCGATATTCGGGACGGGTCGTTACAATGATTATCTAAACACTTGAGCTTAGTATAGATATCCTTCACTCTTGTTTCAATGACTCGGTTTGAAGACATAAAGATTGTGTGAAGAGAAACTGATGATGTTTTGAAGACTTTTATGTATATGGATTTACTTACTCAAATTTTGTTGTATTATTGACACATGTTATTACCTTGATATATAAAAATGAAAAAATATGAAGAAAAAAAATGTATTGAGTTTCTATCAAGGTAATAAAGTTTGATTATGTAATGTTTGAGTTAAATCTTTTATATTTGTAAATCCAACAAAAACAATCGAGGCCCAACATGATGAAATTTGGCCTATGTTCGAATGGATGAATTCATGATATCATTGCACTAAGGTCGGAAAGTTATGTTATGTTTTGGGAATCTTTTGAGTCTTGGAACGAATTTGAGCACCACTTGTCCTATATATTCCTTGCATCTAAACTTAGCCCCATTACAACCTTTATAAAGACCTTATGATCCTTAAGATGGTAAATTTTGATTAGTGGAGTCAATCACTTGAGTAAACTTATGGTTTTGGTTCATTTATGCAAGTATGTTTTGTTTTTATATTGAGGTGTTTGTTTGAGATTTTGCAAAATTACTTCATTTCTATTATGTGAGCATTTTTCTCATATATTTCGAGTGCAAACACAAACCCTTACAAAATTGAGTGAATTTATGAGTGCATATCCTTGTGAGTTGATTCATACTTATTTTATTCATGTTGAGATTCATTTCACCGTATTTACTCATTATCATACTTGTTAAAACATTTTGTTCCAATGTATTAACTCTTGAATTCCATATGCTTAAATGCTTTAAGTGAAAATTTTTGATGCCATGATAATAATGACATATTGAGACAAATGGTTAAGGGTTTACTTGTTTTGAACTCGTAGTTTAATTTTTAGTATTTGCTAGGAACTAGCAATGTTTAAGTGTGGGGGCATTTGATAGGTCCTCAAATAAGCATTATTTTATATTATTTTATACCCTTTATACTTGCATTTTAATATTAAAATAATAAATAATTAGATAAGGTAATTTATTTTGTGATATTTTTGTTTAAATAAATAAAGTTTGTAATTTGGAGTGTTTTGGCGAAAAAATCGTCCCGATCGGAATTATAACGAAGAAATTATGGACGAAATTCGGTTGAATTATATTAATTAATTAATTTTGATTTTGCAAAGCCCAAATTCATTTCAGCCCATTTTCTTTCCTCAGTTGCAAGCCCAGCGCATCGCCCAGCCCAAGAACAGGTCCAATAATTCCGGCCCAGCTCCTGCTCGGCCCGCGTCCCCAGCCTTCTGTTCTAGCCCAGAAGGCTCCCGATCCGGCCAGCCTAGCCAGCTACCCTGCTCCGCTCTAGCTCGACTCGCGTCTCCCCACGTCGCGCGCCTGATACATATGAGCACAGCCCAACAGCTCCAGCAAACCCCACCTGCTCGGCCTACACTACATTGAGGTCCAGTCCATCACACCAGAGCCCAGCTGCAGCACTCACCAACCCAATCGTACGCCTGCACAGCCCAACCACTTTCTGCACTGCACAACCCAACCACTTGCTGCACTGCACAACCCAACCACTTGCTGCACTGCACAACCCACTTCCTGCAGCAGCCACCTATCCAACTATTTACCAACACACTTTCCCAACCTGCCCCATCATTTTGGCCGATTCTTGCAGCTCCCCTTGCTGATCTTCAAAGTTATTTTCCCCAAAAAAATCAAACCTAATTTCATCATAATTCATCATTTCACTTTTAATTTTTTTTTGTAATTTTTTTTTCATTTTTGGTAATTTTTTCTCCCTATAAATAGGGGTGCATTTCATTTTTTTAGGGGTCCCCATTTTTCCCATTTTGTTTCTCTTTTTAGTTTAGGTTCTTTTATTTTCTTTCTAGTTCTTCTCTTCTTTTAGTTCATCTTCTTTATCTTTGGGGACCATTTCAACTTCTTGTAGATTTTTTATTTAATTAGATTTCTTTTAATTCTTATTCTTAATTTATGTTATTTCTTAATTACATTTCTTCTTTACTTTGTTCTTGTGATTTTTCTTTGAGATCTCTCAAACACATTTTTATGTTTTCCTTAAGAAATACCTAGGTCAAGTATTTCCGAAATAATTATAGAATTTAAGTCTGCATTCTTATGTTTTATCCTCTATCTTCATAAGGTTCTAGCCGCTGTTCGGTGTTCCTTATGAATAACATTCCATTGTTTTCATCCACTTTCGAAATCACAAGCTATTCTTGGTTTCCGAAAGTGTAACTTTATTCCCTTTACTTAAATTCTTATTATTGTTTTGGTTTTACTTATAATTCAATATATGTGTTAGAATTTTCTTTCTAACATTTGTAAGTAAGAATGCAATCTCCATGTGTTTTACTTTTTGAATTTCTTTTACTTCATATGTTTTAGTGCTTAAACTTCAATTCTACGCTTAGTGTTTATGATCGCTGTTCGGTGCACTTAGTAGAAAATTGAAGAGATTTAAATGTTTGACACACATTGAAATCAATAACGTAAGGTGAATCGTATTATAAGTGTTTATGACCGCTGTTCGGTGCATTTATAATATTGAAAAATGTATGCATGTATTTGAGATGATTAATGTATGATTTCGTGATTAGTTCAATATGAGCATGATGTTAGAGTGTTGGTAAAATTATGTATTTGAAGAAAGTTCACTTGCACAAAAGTTAAAATAAAAGTAGAATTAAGTTCTTAATTATTTTTACTTGTTTTCTTTATTATATGATTACAATCTTTCAAACCCCCCATTTAATTCTTTATTCTTTTATTTTTTTTATTCTTTATTTCATTAATTCATTAATTCTTCTATTCTTTAATTCTTTAATTCATTTATTTTTTAATTCTTTAATTCTTTAATTATTTAATTATTCAATTCTTTAATTCTTTAATTCTTTAATTATTTAATTCATTATTCTTTGATTATTCATTATTCTTTTTAACTAACATATTATTAATGTTCCCTAATTTCCCCGGTTCAGAACGATCCCTATTTACCAATACTACAACTACACAAAAATGGTTTAAATTGCATAATACTCAAATTACGTGTTTAATTTAATGCGTAGTTTGGGCGTTACCAGTAGGGATAGTATCACACAAGCTAGTAATAAAAATCACACTAGGGTTAAAAGACCAAGGCCAATTCCACCTACCAGAGCAAAGAACATAGGAAACCAAAGCATTAGAATGACTCCCTAAAGATGCCAAGCCAACACAATTAATCGAAGAAATGAAGGGACCGAGAGGACGTCACCAATCATGCCACAGGGAGATACGCAACCCATTACCCACAACACCATGAATAAAAGGACGACTAATCTCACGAGCTTTCAAAAACTTTCTCCAGTTCCAAGGGCATTTGACATAAATCTTAATAAACCACAAACATCTTTCACGAATATAATAGGCCTTGACCTAGTTGACCCATAATTCGAATTTCATACCTTCAAGAAGGAACCAATTATACCTCGACATCATGGAGACATTCCAAATATGCAGCTTCCAAATACCAAGACCACCCTATGTTTTGGTTTGAACACAACATCCTAAGCAACTTTAACATGATAGGGTCTAGAATCATGACCCGAATAGAGGAAGCAATGAAGAATACACTCAATTTCTTTAGTGTACTTGTTAGGAAGGAAGAGATGAGGGACCCAAAAAACCATGATACTCCACAACACTGCTGCGAATGTGAGAGCCTTAGGCTCCCAATGTGAGGACTCATTCCTTGGAGGCATGGTTAGCAATCCCACATTGCCCGAGGGGATTTGGGGAATGTGCCTTATATGTGTTGGCTGGGCCCAACAGATGCAGCCCAAAGCGAACAATATTCCAATGGAGGAGGTCAGGTTATGACATTTTGGTATCAGAGCCCAACCCCGGCCAAAATGGATTGTGTCAGCTAGGACACTAGGCCCCAAGATAGTGGATTGTGAGGACCCATGCCTTGGAGGCATGGTTAGCAATCCCACATCGCTCGGGTGTATTTGGGAGATACACCTTATATTTGTGCACGCACCTCTATCCATTGGAATGCGTTTTGGGGGTGGAACCCCCAGAAGCAAAAATGTGAAGGCGTGGACCCGTGTGGGCTGGGTCCAACGGGGGCGGGCACAAAGCGGACAATATTTCAATGGAGGAGGCCAAGTAGTGACATTTTGGTATTAGAGCTCAACCCCAGCTAGAATAGATTGTGCCAGCAAGGGAACTAGGACCCAAGGTGGGTGGATTGTGAGGACTCGTGCCTTGGTGGCATAGTTAGTAATCCCACATAGCCCAGGGGGGATTTGGGGGATGCGCCTTATGTGTGTGGGTGCACCACTATCCATTGGAATACGTCTTGGGGAGTTGGAAAGGTGGTCGGGTCATGAAATTTTAGTATCATAGCCAAACCTCAACCGGAATGGATTGTACTAGCAAGGACGCTAGGACCCAAGTGGAGTGGATTGTGAGGACCTGTGCCTTGGAGGTATGGTTAGCAGTCCCACATCACCTGGAAAGATTTGGGGGATGCGCCTTATATGTGTGGGCGTGCCTCTATCCATTAGAATGCATCTTGGGGAGTTGGACTCCTGAGAGCAAAACCTTGAGGGAGAGACCCAGATGGGACAATAATCTCACTAGGGGAGTAGGTCGCTGAGTGTCAGGACCCGTCCCAAATCCCCCCGGGATTAACTCGGGACGTGCCTGCTCCCTTCTCAGACAAAGTGTCAGACAAGGGATAATTATGACTTTGGCCCAACCGGGGCTTCCAGAGTGCGCCAGGATCCTGATGAGGAGTGTGATGTCTCGGTCTTCGATACAGCCCGCATCCGCGATCAACTTGAAGGGCATTAAAAACCACGAAAAGCTGTGAGTGGACAAAATAATAATTTATAAAAACAATTTTCACAAAAAGACATTTATGCCCTTCACTAAAAAGCATGCATGCATTCGAAAACCATTTATCAAAATGAAACCATTAGCGCCTTAGCCCAAACCGTGAACCAAACCAATCATACGGGCCACTGCCCAAAACAATACCAGTGGGACTCAGCCCAAAACTAAATCAGTAGGGACTCAGCCCAAATCAAAGCACGTGGATCGCAGTCCAAAACCAATCATACGGGGAACTCAGCCCAAAACCAATCCTCGGCATCCGAGATGTCACAATCCGTATCATTGTCACGGTTCTAAGCTACGTGTACTACTCGGGGTCTTCAATGCCAAGTCTCCCCAGGGTCCACCCAGGTTAATGACCCGCAGATCAATGACCCTCCCTGGGGGAAGGTTTTAACCTCTGGCAACCCTGCACCTGACTCACTATACGAACCAGACGCTCCGTGCAATGACCCCTCACAAGCGATGCCCCGTGACTACTCCAAGATACTACGAGACGTCTGGAGGAGACAACCCACCACTCCAGGATACTACAAGACGTCTGGAGAGCATCCGTTCATGTGTATGGTATGCGAAAAACAATTTTCATATTTCATTTCCAAAACCATTCAAATTGCCACGCCCGGGTTTTCCAAAAAACCATTGTAAATCCAAATATAGGTCCCTTACCCGAAATCATGTTTATAAACCATAACTGAGCCTCATGCCTGATATCATAACTAACTGGGCCTCAAGCCCGAATTCGTAAACCAACGGGGCCCTCGGCCCGATCGTATAACTCAAATGGGCCTCAAGCCCGATTTCTCATCAATTCAATAGGACTCCAAGTTCGATAGTTTCCAATCAAATGGGTCTCAAGCCCGATTCCATGTTTTCAAATCCAAAACCCGTTCGTCAAACCATCATTGAAAACACAGTACATCTAAGCATCGTATAAAATCAAAAACCTCGAAATACGTGCAAATACGTAAATACTAAGCTACCACAAACAATGCACTCAAGGCATTCCAAAACATGTAATAAAACACGTATAAAACATTTATGCATGCATCAATTTAGAAAGCAAGGTCCACTCACAGACCGTCTAAAGTCGAGCCTCGATACGTGCGCCATAAGCCTCTCCTGGGCCAATCACCATCTCCGGGGCTCCTGAACCTGTCCAAATCACTTTAAAGGGTTACCAACTACTTAAATAACCCCTCATTTAAGCCCCCTAATTTTTCAGGATTTTTAACTATTTTTAAAGTCGATCCTAAACCTTCGGACATCCCGAACTATATCAAAACGATGTCCGATTGACTGGAAACCAGTCCCAAAATGTTCGTTACATTGAATAAATGATTTCACATATGGGAACCATCCCCAAAAAGTGGGCCACGTGCCGCCCAAAGGGGCTACGCATGGGAGCCACGAGCCGAGCACTGTGCAACTCCTACCTCCAACCAACCGGTCGGTCTGGTTCGGTTCTGCAACCCGGTCTAGCCGAACCGGCAGAACCGCCTCGGTTCCATATCTTCTTAATTTTTCATCCTTTTTCACCCATTCCAACTTCTATAGTTTCCTTTCTTCATTTCCTACCCAACCATGTCCTTAAATCTGAGAAACCAAGCCTAAAACCCATTGGTTCTAAAAATCATTTTGAACCTAAACATCCTATCCATGGTCTGGGCACTTCTAGGGGTCAAAACTTCATCCTAAGGGTTCCAATAGGTTCCTAAGATCACTAGAAAGAGGTTTGGGGGTTTGATTTGGGTTAACTTGGCCGGAAAACAAATTCAGTGAGGAGCCATCGAAAACTTCCTAGCCGCCGTTCCGGGCTTGCTCAGCCGTACTCAACCTCCAAAACCTTCCCATATACATCCTAACAACCTCCTAAACACATCCAAACCAACATCTAACCTCATAAACGTCCTAATCCAAAAATCCAAATTCGAAATATAAAGGGGGTTCGGGTTTTAACTTTTGCTGTGCATTCCTCCGCCGCCTACGGCGGTCCAGCAGCTTGCCACCGCCTCCCTTGGTCCATCACTCACCCTCAACTCCACTCCTGGTCTTAGATTGAAAAATGGGAAAGGGTTGGTGTTTGGGGTTAACTGGGTTTGGATTGGTCGATCAAATGAAACAGAGGTGGGGTGGTTGCATGTGTCTGTGTAAGGGAAGCAATGGATGGGTAACACTTGTCACTCATCCATTGGGCCTGGGGAAAAGATCTGGGCCCCACTTAGGACAAAATTCCACTTTTACCTCGTAAAACGTGTCATTGTAAATAGTTCATCAGAACTTCCGTGAACCATAATTTTTCCATCAAACGTCCGATTTCGACGTGCCGCCTGTTTACGGACTCATATCAACCCTATCTACGGACTCATATCGACTCGATCTACGTAACGGTCTTTGGCCTTCAGGTATCAAACCTCCCGGGTCAAAAGTTAACTTTTCGCCCTCGTTCGGGGGTAAAATTGTAATTTAGCCCTGAACGTCCGTTAATCCTCGGTTAATCCCCGTTTAGCCTCACTAATCCATAATTAGTCTTAATTAATCCCTAAAATCAGGGTCGGGTCGTTACGAACTCGCCTCCTTAAAAAATTT
Source organism: Prinsepia uniflora (assembly GCA_032719365.1). Taxonomy (NCBI): domain Eukaryota; kingdom Viridiplantae; phylum Streptophyta; class Magnoliopsida; order Rosales; family Rosaceae; genus Prinsepia; species Prinsepia uniflora. The sequence goes on along the minus strand of CM064874.1, from coordinate 51,213,208 downwards.
CCTCCTCGAAATTCCAACCGACCCAATTCCACAACCAAACTGTGGAAATCCAATCGTGTCCCTCTACTCGGCACTCTCGTGTAATCATACACGTCTGACATAACCACTATACGTGTCGGTACTCGCTGTCACTGAAGCATCCAAAGCTCCAACTCAACTCTCACCAACTGAGTTCCAATCATTGACCTTCTCGAGTCTCAACATCGGTTCTTAAGTCTCACTCAAGATACTGACTCTCGTCGATCTCGCTGATCACTCACTCCAATAGGTCAGCTATACTAGGTTGTCATCCAAACGGCTTTTTAGCTTGATGATTCTTTTCATCTGACAACCAAAGCTGAAATCTTGACTCAGCCTAAGTCCCAAACTGTCGTAACACTCATCCTGTCGAAACACATTCGATATAGTACACATCCTGGATGTATCTGGACCCCATAGAATACTTGTCTCAGCAGAGATAACATGTCTGCACTGTAGGGTTCCTTTAGTCATCTGCGACTCGAGCCCCCGCTCACATCAATCACTAAACCCTACCAATCCATTCTGCTCGAGTACACAGTATTCAACGTCCAGTCAAATCAGGAGGTATGGTCAACCGTAGTCAACCAAAATCAATCCACAATGGACTCTCAAGTCCTCAGCTCAATCGGACACCATCCACGCGTCTGTGAATACCATTTATGCAGATCCAAAAGGATGTCAATTCATCCTAACCTGATGTACCACTCGACTGAAGAGTCACAACAAACTCTTGCGGTGATCTACAGTCAAATCTCTGCATATCACCATATCGGACCAACCAATCCTTACATCATAAGACTTCACTTATGTCATCCATTTATACTTTTTGATCCAATCACCACTTAGGCATTTCAACCATTAACGTTACCACTCATGAGCACACACTCGTGCCTCAAGTCTCGTATCATCAGGGAGCTGGTCACCAAACCAAGTACTCCATGTGTCTCGCACTAAGCCACTTGGGATCCTCTTTGTCCCACTCAGTGCCCACCGAACTCACATGCTCACCATTATGGGCATATCTACTATTCCCGTCGGCATACTGGTTCGCACATCCCAACTCTATGGGATCAACTCCAGTACTCACACTCATGTGATCCGTCCAAGGATATCTAGGACACCTGTCACTCACCCAGGTACATCCCACTCATCACAGTTAGCTCACCGGGGTAGCGTGGCAAACTTGCCAACGTCCAAAGTCCAACATCTCATTCTGCGATCACACTCAGTCGTAACCGAGTCAAGTCCAAAATCACTGTTCAAACTATGTGTCATTCACGCACCTCTGTATCATCATCTGACACGACCCATCCCAATCCCCCTCGGGATTACCATGGAATGTGTCATGCTCCCGTCTGACAAGAGGTATTAGACAAGGGATAACCTGTTGCCACTGCCCAACCGGGCTTCCAGAGTGCGTAAGGATCGATGGAGGAGGTGTACGATGCTCAAGTCTCTGCTGCAGTCGCATCCGGAATCAACCTGAAGGGCATTAAAAACAAAAGCTGTGAGTGGACGAAAATAAACAAGTCTGTTTAAAACATTTATAAGACATTTATGCCCCTTAGTAAAAGCATATGCATGCACCAAAAACCAATAATCCCATATTTATTTAGAAATAACCATTAGGGCCTTTGCCCGGAAACCAAAGCATAGTTTCGAATCCCAAAAGTCAATCCAAGAGTTATTTCATAAATCCAGTAATGTTCATTTATTATTTTTTTTTTCCATCTCCGGCATCCCCGATGCCTAGCGTCCTAGACGCTTGACGTTCCCGGCGTCATATCTCACGGTATTAAGCAACGCGTGCTGCCCGGGGTCTCAGCGGGTCCATATCTCTGACATCCCCGATGTCTGACGTCCATGACGTCTAGCAATCCTACTCCTGGATCACTATACGGTCTGGTAGCTCCATACAAGGAGCCCTCGCAGGCAATGCACCGTGACTTCCCCAGTGTCCCCGACACTTGGAGGAGACTAGGATATATATCCTTATATCGAGATGGTTTTATGGAACACATTTTATTATTCATTTCCAAAATATCACAAGGGCCTTGCCCCGAGTTTCCATAAAACCATCATAAGTCCAAATAGTTGATTTAAATCCGAAATCATTTATTCAATTCCATTTTAGGGTCCCCGACCCGAAATCACATATATACATCAAATGGGCCCCTGGCCCGATTTCATCAGTCCACTGGGGCCCTGGCCCGATTTCACAAGTTAACTGGGCCCCTGGCCCGATTTCATAAGTTAACTGGGCGCCTGGCCCGATTTTACTTTATCAAGTCCGTAACCGTTTCATGAAATCATATCCAACCACATTTATGGAAATCGGTGCAAATCCAGAAAACCTCGGTTTAGGTGCAAATATGTAAATCACCTCGAAATGCGTGAAATCATTTAAATTCACCGATATCCAAAGTAAATCATTTAATCACAATTATAAAAATCATGAAACAGTTATGCATGCATCGAATTTATAAAACCAATGTCCACTCACAGACCGTTTAACCGAGTGCCTCGATACGCGTGCCATAGGCCTTCCCGGGCCACACCACTATCACCGGGACTCCCAATCCTGTTCAAATTACATTAGAGGATCACTAACCCCATCATTAACATCCTATTCAAGTCCCGTAATTTTCCCGAATTTTTAAGTATTTTTAAACTGGATTTAAAACCTTCGGACATCCCGAACAATATCGAAACGGGATCCGATCGACACGAAACCAACGCTAAAATGTTCGTTACATTGTATAGGATAAAAGTCATGTTGACCTCACCTCGAGATTCGTGCCCACGCGCTGTCACGTGCTGCTGTGAGTGGCTGCGCATGAAAGCCACGCGCCTGCTACAGTGACTGCTACAGTGTTCCTTCTTCACCCGTTTGTCTGGTAAATGGGTTGAAAAACCCGCGATAGGACCCAGTTCAATCACACCCAATTCGACATCAAATCAATCCGTTCTTGATCCTATAACAATCATTAACCAATGAATTTCAGTTCTGTGACATCGATTAACAACAACCAATCCATAATCGTGCCACCAACCCGTGATCACCCAAAACGGGTCGATCACCAAAACTCCACAAATCCTCAACCATTGTCAAATTAACTTCACAGGAAGCTTATTAGGATTAAAACGAACCAATTCGAATGATTAATTAAACACGACGTTACCTCAATCACCACGACTCAAGCTTGGATTTTCCGGCCGTCCACCGTGTCCGTCCACGTTCCTAGGAGCCTCAAAGCTTGCCACATTTGATCTGGATCGACTCGTTGAGGTTCCAGGAAGCTCAATCATTCATCAATTAGGCTTGGGCTGGCCTAAAACTAGAAGTTCGAATTTGAACTTCACAAAAACCAGTTTCGGGTTTTCAGAGAAATCCAACACCAATTTCACTCATTCCTTTCATTCTCAATCACAGAGTAACCCACTCAACACACTCTCCATTCTTTTAATTCGAATCAGCCGTTAAAGGCATCCCAAAGCAGCCCACAATCCACTGTGTAAAGTTTCCCTGCACTGACCCGAAACCAATAGAAAAACCAGTGTCCATGTTCTTGTGATCGATTGCCAGCACAATACATGTGCAATCACACCTCACACTGTCCCAATTCAGTCATTAAATTGATAAACAAACCATGGGATCGATCGCACAAACATTCCACCTCACGACCATTTCAATCAAACAGTGCCCCCGTGTGAAATTACAATTCTGCCCTTGTGCAGAAAATTACCAAAATGCCCCTCACGCATCCTGACCCGTAACTCGGTCATACGGACCCCGATTGATGCGTGCCGCCTGTCTACGGACTCAGGGCATCGAGCCCTTCCTAACGGTCCTCGGTCCTCGGCCATCGGACCTCCCGATCAAAAAGTCAACATTTCCTCTTATATCGTCCAAATTACGAAAATGCCCTTGAACTTCCGTACATCATAACTTTCACCACGAACGTCGGAATCGAACGTGCCTTCTGTCTATGAACTCGTGACGTCCCAAACTACGTCACAGTCATCGGTCAAAGTCCATTTGACCATCCGAATTAAAAGTCAACATTTTGCCCACGCCCAGGGGCAAAACGGTCGTTTTGCACAATTCGTCCGAAATCACTCAACTAATCCCAGATTAGTAAATCATAATTAAATATTATTAAATCCCGATATTCGGGACGGGTCGTTACATCATCACGGCTGACGAATCCCATCGTCTCAGTCTTCACGGAAAACATGAGTTTGTCCTACTCAATAAGACTTGATCACATCCATCAATAGCAGTGTCTGCCATAACCGCATGCAGACCAATCATAGAAGCATTCCGCTATCGAGGCTCTAAATCATGCAGTCAACTCACCGCTGGTACCAACCGCTCAATACGCAATGTCCCCCGATCAGTCTAACTCATGATTCGGTTGACAAGTACCACTCTCTTGGTAACTTTTCCGATCAATCTCAAACCAGGGTTATCACAAACCAGGCTGTCCACTGCAGAACAACCATCCTAACCGATCCATCGCTCTCGACTCCAAAGAGTCGTCATACTCCAACACTAGTGCCATACCAGCCAGTAACCACGATCCAAGGACCTCATCTTCACGTAACTCTACGGCTTCTAGCCGCTGGGCTCACAAGAAACTGGCCCTCCTCGGTGTCTACCACCGCTCAACCATGGGATACCTCCATCACCGCATGCCATACCAAGCCACACAACATCTACACCATGGCATCCTCTGGAAGTCGACATCCCTCCGGGACTCGACACACCGAAACATGGAATCTCATGCCAAATAGGCTTAAACGTTCTTATTCCCAACAGTCTCAACTAGACTCAACCGGAGTCGTCCACTAGGTCATCCATGACCTCAGCTGCTCTCTGCAGCACACTTTCCAATCCAACATACTCTTACCCTAACTATTAGGTTGATGACGGGCTGTTACCACTGCAGAGACATCACATCCTCGACCTGTGCACACCATAAGAGCAAACCGTGCTCTAATACCACTTGTTAGTATCAGAGCGCCATGAGTATCATATGAGTCAACCTGCTCTGATACCACTTGTCAGGACCCATCCCAAATCCCCCCGGGATTAACAGGGGACGTGCCTGCTCCTGTCTGACACAAAGTGTCAGACAAGGGATAATTCTGACTTTAGCCCAACCGGGGCTTCCAGAATACGGCAGGATCCGGAGGAGGAGTGTGATGTCTCGGCCTCCGTTACAGCCCGCATCCGCGATCAACCTGAAGGGCATTAAAAACCACGAAAAGCTGTGAGTGGACAAAATAAGAATTTATAAAGACAATTTTCACAAAAAGACATTTATGCCCTTCACTAAAAAGCATGCATACATTCGAAAACCATTTATCAAAATGAAACCATTAAGGCCCTAGCCCAAACTGTGAACCAAACCAATCATACGGGCCACTGGCCAAAACAATACCAGTGGGACTCAGCTCAAAACCAAATCAGTAGGGACTCATCCCAAATCAAAGCACGTGGGTCTCAGACCAAAACCAATCATACGGGAATTCAGCCAAAAACCAATCCTCGGTATCCCTAATGCCTGACATCCGAGATGTTACAAGCCATATCACTGTCACGGTTCCAAGCTACGCGTTCTACCTGGGGTCTCAAGTCCCAAGTCTCCCCAGGTTCCACCCAGGTCAATGACCCGCATATCAATGACCCTCCCTGGGAGGAGGTTTTAACCTCTGGCAACCCTGCTCCTAAGTCACTATACGAACCGGTCGCTCCGTGCAATAACCCCTCGTAGGTGATGCCCCGTGACTACTCCAAGATACTACGAGACGTCTGGAGGAGACAACTCGCCACTCTAGGATACTACGAGACGTCTGGAGGGCATCCTTTCATGAGGATGGTATACGAAACACCATTTTCATATTTCATTTCCAAAACCATTCAAAGGGCCACGCTCGGGTTTTCCATCAAATCATCGTAAATCCAAATATGGGTCCTTGACCCGAAACCGAAATCATGTTTATAAACCATAGCTGGGCCTCATGCCTGATATCATAACTAACTGGGCCTCAAGCCCGAATTCGTAAACCAACGGGGCCCCCGGTCCGATCGTATAACTCAAATGGGCCTCCAGCCTGATTTCTCATCAATTCACATGGACTCCAAGTCCTATAGTTTCCAATCAAATGGGTCTCATGCCCGATTCCATGTTTTCAAATCCAAAACCCGTTCGTAAAACCATCATTGAAAACACAGTACATATAAGCATCGTATAAAATTGAAAACCTCGAAATACGTGCAAATACGTAAATACTAAGCTACAAAAAACAATGCACTCAAGGCATTCCAAAACATGTAATAAAACACGTAGAAAACATTTATGCATGCATTAATTTAGAAAGCAAGGTCCACTCACAAATCGTCCAAAGTCGCGCCTCGATATGCGAGCCATAAGCCTTTTCTAGGCCAATCACCATCCCCGGGGCTCCTGAACCTGTCCAAATCACTTTAAATGGTAACCAACTACTTAAATAACCCCTCATTTAAGCCCCCTAATTTTTCGGGATTTTTAACTATTTTTAAAGTCGATCTTAAACCTTCGAACATCCCGAACTATATCGAAACGATGTCCGATTGACTCGAAACCAGTCCCAAAATGTTCGTTACATCGAATATATGATTTCACATGTTAAAACCAACCCCAAAAATTTGGCCATGCGCCCTCACGCGCCACCCAAAGGGGCTGCGCGTGGGAGCCACATGCCGAGCACTGTGCATCTTCTACCTCAAACAAACCAGCCAGTCCGGTTTGGTTCTTCAACCCGATCCAGCTGAACCGACGGAACTAGTTTGGTTCCATATATTCTTGATTTTTCGTCCTTTTTCACCCATTCCAACTGCTATAGTTTCCTTTCTTCATTTTCTACCCAACCATGTCCTTAAATCTAAGAAACTAAGCCTAAAACTCATTGGTTCTAAAAACCATTTTGAACCTAAAATTCCTATCCTCGGTCTGGGCACTTTTAGGGGTCAAACCTTCATCCTAAGGGTTCCAATAGGTTCCTAGGATCACTAGAAAGAGGTTTGGGGGTTCGATTTGGGTTGACTTGGCCGGAAAACGAATTCAATGGGGAGCCACCGAAAATTTCCCGGTCGCCGTTTCGGGCTTGTTCAGCCGTCCTCAGCCTCCAAAACCTTCCCATAGACATCCTACCAACCTCCTAAACACATCCAAATCAGCATCTAACCTCCTAAACGTCCCAATCCAAAAATCCAAATTCAAAATATAATTCGGGTTTTACCTTTTGCGGCGCATTCCTCCGCTGCCTACGGTGGTCCACCAGCCTGGATGTAAAGACCCGTCCCAAGTATCGGAATTTAATATTGTTTAATTATGATTTAGAATGACTAATCTGGGATTAGTTGAGTGAAATCGGACGAATTGTGCAAAATGACCGTTTTGCCACTAGGCGTGGGAAAAATGACCGTTTTGCCCCTAGGCGTGGGCAAAATGTTGAATTTTATTTCGGACGGTCAAATGGACTTCGACCAATGACCTTGACGTAGTTTGGGACGTCATGAGTTTATAGACAGGTAGCGCGTTCGATTCCGACGTTCGTGGTGAAAGTTATGATGTTCGGAAGCACAAGGGCATTTTCCTAATTTAGACGAAATAAGGGAAAATGATGACTTTTTGATCGGGAGGTTCGATGGCCGAGGGACAAGGACCGTTAGGAAGGTCTCGATGCCCTGAGTTCGTAGACAGGCGGCACGCATCAATCGGAGTCCGGATGACCGAGTTATGGGCCTGGATGCTTGAGTGGCATTTTGGTAATTTTGGACAGAAGGGCATTTTGGTCATTTCTACTGCGGGTTACTGTAGCAAACCGTGGGGGGAACATGGCTGCACCACCGTGTGTGGTGAATCTGATCAATCCTATGGTTTAACTATTAGTGGACTGAAAAGGGACGAATTGTTTAAGCTTAATCAGAACATGGTTGGGTTCATCCAGCAAATCACAAGCAACATTTTTAATCAAATTCGAAGCTTTACTGGAAAATTTTCTCAGTGGCCAGGTTGCCTTCCATGAGCTTTTAGGGTGGCACAGATTGATTAAACTGAGTGGGAATTAAGTGGTCTTCATTCTGATACACTGAGGGTCGAGTGATAGAGAGGAAAACCGTGGAAACCCATTTTTGGAATTTGAGAGGGAAAATTTGAAATTCAATCCTAGCGCCCTGAGGATCAAAATGGAGACCACTTTCAGCCTTCTGGGAGTGCCACGATCAGAACCATCGAAAGAACGAAGGAAATTGGCAACCAATTGGCTATGAACGGACCTGGTTACAGTGAGCTAAAGTCGAGGTTGAGTCGTGATCATTGAGCGATCAAACGATGCAATTGAGTTGGGGAAACAGTTTCCCATGGTTCACTTATGCTTCTGGATGGATCAATTGAAGAAACCAGTTGAAATCGATGGAATTCGAAGCAGGAGCAGTGACGGGTGTTCATCGGTGAATCGTTGGATTCTAGGTAAGCAATCGTGTAATTGAGTTTGCAGACCTCTAATTGGACTTGAATCGAAGCCAAATGAATGTTCAATTGAAGTAATTGAGGCTGAATTGATAGGAATTGAACCGGGTTGTCATGCGGGTTGCAGGACCCGTTTACCAGAGGAACGGGTGAGGACGATGACACTGTAGCAGGCGCGTGGGTTTCACGAGCAGCCACTCACGGCGGCACGTGACGGCGCGTGGGCACGAATCCCTAGGTGAGGTCAACATGAATTTTAATCTATTCAATGTAACGAACATTTTGGAATTGATTTCGTGTCGATCGGACACCGTTTCGATATTGTTCGGAACATCCGAAGGTTTTAAATCCAGTTTAAAAATAGTTAAAAATTCAGAAAAATTACGGGACTTTATTAGGATGTTAATGAAGAGGTTAGTGACCCTCTAATGTGATTTGGACAGGATTGAGAGTCCCGGTGATAGTGGTGTGGCCCGGGAAGGCCTATGGCACGCGTATCGAGGCACATAGTTAAACGGTCTGTGAGTGGACTTTGGTTTTATAAATTCTATGCATGCTAAACTGTTTTATATGGATTATGATTGTGATTGTATGATCTGATTTGGATATTGACAAATTATACGATTTCACGTATTTCGAGGCAATTTACATGCTTGCACGTAAATCGAGGTTTTCCGTTTTTACACTGATTTTTCATACTTATAACTTTGGATATGATTTCACGAAATGGTTTTGGAATTGGAAAGAGAAACTCGGGCATGAGGCTCAATTGTTTTGGAAACCTCGGGCTTGAAGTCCAATTGAGTTACGTAATCGGGCTAAGGGCTCAATTGCTTTATGGAATCGGGCCGGGAGCCCAGTTATTTACGAAATCGGGCTAAGACCCATTTGAGTTATATTATCGGGCCAGGGGCTCAATTGATTTATGAATTTGGGTCGTGGGCCCAGTGGTTTACAGAATCAGGCATGAGGCCCAGTTGGGTTCTAAATATGGTTTCGGGTCTGGGACCCTATGTTTTATAAATATGATTTCGGGTCAGGGACCCTAAATGGAATTGTAATGTTGTGAAATGATTTTAATAAACTGGTTCCCTATACCATCTTGATATGAGGATATGTGAAGGTCTCCTCCAGGTGTCTGGGACACTAGAGAAATCACGGTGCATTGCCTGCGAGGGGTCATTGTACGGAGCTACCGGATCGTACAGTGACTCAGGAGCAGGATTGTTATAATTAGACGTCTGGGATGTCAGACATCTAGGATGCTGTACCGGACTCGGTTCGGGGATTGGACACGGGATTGAGACCCCCGGGTAGCACGCGTAGCTTATGGTTATACCGTGAAATGTGACGTCTAGGACGTCAAGTGTCTGGGACGCTAGGCACCTGGGATGCCGGTTATGGTAATGCGGTAAATATGGATTAACGAATCTATGAAATGGTTTTTCGGTTGGATTTATGGTTTACGGTTTTGGGCTAAGGCCCTAATGCCTTGTTGAGCAAATGTTTTGGACTACTGGTTTTCGTGGCATGCATACGTTTTTATGGAGGGCATAAATGTCTTATAACTGTGTTTAATGAACTTATTTATTTTCTTCCACTCACAGCTTTTGTTTTTAATGCCCTTCAGGTTGATTACGGATGCGACTGCAGCAGAGACTAGGACATCGCACACCTCCTCCATCGATCCTTGCGCACTCTGGAATCCCGTTTGGACAGTGGCAACAGGTTATCCCTTGTCTGACACCTCTTGTCAGACGGGAGCATGACACATTCCACGGTAATCCCCGGGGGATTGGGATGGGTCGTGTCAAGTGGTATCAGAGCCAGGTTTGCTCTTTTGTACGCGAAGGTCGAGGGTGTGATGTCTCTTTGGGCTGCAGTTTCGTTGTCAACCTGATAGATAGTTTTGGGGTTTGAATAGTGGATAGAGTGTGTTTGGCCCGATACGCCGTGCGTTAACGTGATTAGACCCAAGTGGGGTTGTATATGATGAACTGGTAATGTGGGACCGTCGGTTCGGTCATGTAATATTAGTTTGTTGTGCTACTAGGTGCAGCTAGGTTCGAGGAACCATGTTGAGTCATGGTCTAAAAATGTGAACCCTAGTGGTGATTGCTAGGGTGAGGGATGTTGGTACATCGGAGTTAGTCGATGACCTTAGTGGTGGAACCCACATTGAGTTGGTCATAGGGTTGGATTTAACGTCTATACGATGTTAGGACCGCAGGTCGGTCAGGCTGTGGATTACACTACAGAGGGCAGTGGGGTTCAGAGGAACCGTAGGGTGTGACTATGAAACCCTAAGTTATAATTGATGGACTGGAAAAGTGAACTTTAATTGAGAACTTGTCCTGCGACGAGCGGCTGAGGTCGTGGTTGACCATGTGGATGACTCTAGTGTGTCTAGTCAGGATTATGGGATTCGATCCACGGATACGATTATGGGATAAGATGTGCAATTCCGTGTTGAATCGAATAATAGTGTGAGGTGTGGATACGGATCTTGACAGCGATGACTGTTGGTCGACAGTTGTGTCGAGATTACTGGCTATAGAGGGCATTTAGTGTGGTTTTAACACTTGAGGATCAAGGGATGTTCAGGGAACGTTCATTATCCTGATGTGCGGATGGTCAATTGGAGGTACCCATAGTCGTAGGGTACGAGTGGTGATACGGGATCGTCGTTCGTTATGAACGGAGATCCATGGTATCAACTTTGCACACAGTGTGCTAGTGTGGACGTTCGTGTGCTAGTGTGGATGTATGGATTCCTGTGTGTTGAGGCAAGTGTCGGTGATACTAGCGCTGGTGCTGGGGTCAGTGATTGTGATGACGATGAGCCACGAGTTAGGGTGTGACTCCGTCATACTGGACATATGTTCGGTATTTGAGGTTTGGTAATGACTAAATCATGGACTGGGTGGGATCCAGTGGAGGTTGTGACGTGTTGGGATAAGTCCTAACAGTTATGAGATGACAAGTGATGAATGGATAAAAAGGTATGATTGAGACTTGAGGAATCTTGGGATGACGTCTCCTATGTCATGAGAATTAGTGGATTTGGGGAGTTGTTGTCAACTCCGAGATTGGTAAGGTTGTATAATTCTAATATCCCCAGAAAGTACAAGGAAATTATTGGAATTGGGAAAGTCGAGGAAAATCATTGGGGGTGTTGAGGTGGAATTTTGTAATTGTGAATGACTTGGAAAACCGAATGTTGAACCTGTAAAGGTGAGGATGTGGGCAGTCCAATGGTTGGACTTGACATCTCATTGGGAGCATGTCAGTTTCCAACACGGTTGGAACCTCTGTTTGGAGGTGAGTTGTGATTGTGGAGACGAGAGGAGTGCTCGTTTCCGCATCGGTGATCGGTATGCTGAAGTCATTGGGGATGACTTCTTATTTCCTTCCGTGGCGGACGTTGATTGTAGTTACCAGTACGTTGATCGTGCATTGGTGAATGGACCCATGATTGGCTTTGGGTCATTGGACACAAAGAGTTGTGCTTAATTCTGGAATTGGTGGTGAAAAGAGAGGTCGCCATTCCACCTATGGAAATTTGACAAAGGATTCAAGAGGGTGTAAGACCCTACGATTGGTTTTCAGACGGATTGTTAGCTACGTGAGCATGCGTGGATCCTAGGTGGAACTGAATTGTGATGTTGTGGACTTTGGGCATGGTGACAATCTAGGATCGTGATGTTACTTGTCGGATGACGTAGTGATGGATCTGGATCGTGATCTTGATGATCCAGATAGGATGAGAGTTTATCACTCTTACCTTGGTATGTGAGTCATAAATGACGGGACTGAACTTCTTTTCGAAGTGGAGTCCATATGGTTTGTTACTCAGGTGAGTAGGTTTCCGAAGTGGTCGGATTTTGTCAAACTTAAACGTGTGGATATTGGGATTGGCTTCCCTATGAAGTCAATCCAGTGTTTTGAGCAGGTAACCGATGGGTTCCGTTATGGTACGTCTCGGTAGACGTGAACGAGATTTTGGGTTTTGGAATCGGATTTCTGGGTGACGATTCAGGATTCGATTTCGAAGCTCGAAAATGGATTACTGGATTTGGGTGCGGAATGATTATTCCAATGCTAGCTTACGGAATAATGATTTCGGATTCGGATTTGGAAATGGATATTGGGTCGGAGTTTTGATATGTCTTTTATAGAATCTTACAGATGGACTCTAGAGTAATTAGAACGTGTTTGGCCACGACCTAGGTGGTTGTAGGCGGATTAATGGATAAATGTACGTACAAGGTACGTTGTATGAGGAACGATACTGGATAGGCTGAGTGGTGCCTAGTGACGGTACATTGGATGTACCAGTGGTGTGTGATTTAACGTGTTGGTAATTGGCTTGGTTCCGATATCTTTTGGTTGGTTGTGATTGTGGACTGGACATTGGATACCGTGCACTGAGCAGAGTGATTTTGTCGGGTTCAGTGGTGTGAGCAGGTGCTCTTTGCCATGGATGGCTAGTGGAACCCTAGTATTGAGATGTGAGATTACTGCTAGGCTGGCATTCAATTTGTTCCAGTTACACCGCTTGATTGAGTAAGTTGACGGTATACGTACACTCAAGATGAGTGAATTGGTGGTCAGTGTAACTACGAGCAGCCTTGTGTGATGTTATCCCGCCGAGATATTTCCAGCGTCATGGTTCGCTGACGGAGTTGACAGTTCTGGACTTTGAGATTGATATATGTGGCAGGATTGGGCTTGCCCTGCGAGATGAGATCATTTGGTCAATCTTACGCTACTTTTGAGGGAGTGGCAGTATGGGGTGTTGTCACTGATTAGTGGATGGTTGGAGCTTTACTAGGGTGGTAAAGCTTAGTGGTGACAGTTTGGCTGGTAGTGTCAGCATGGACTGACAAGTGAGATTTGGTGACTCTCAATGGGAGCAGACGTAAGGATGTATTAGCGATGGAAATGAACCTTCTAGCTGAAGGAGTTAGCTTAGTTGTTAAGCGATTTCAACGCGGATCAGGTGATTAAATTCACTCGAGGTGGTCGAGGGTTGTTGTTACGACGTAAGACTGTGATGGGATGTCTTGGTACAGACAAATGTTGTTCCAGTTAGTGGGTGTACAAGTGTACACGTGTTGTGAGACCAAATTGTTTTTCCGCGAGGTGGATGTGGAATAAGAAAAGTTGGATTTTCTAGAAAGAAATTCTTTAAGGAGGGAAGGTTGTAACGACCCGACCCGAGTATCGGAATTTAATAATTTTTAATTATGATTTAGAATGACTAATCTGAGATTAGTTGAGTGAAATCGGACGAATTGTGCAAAATGATCGTTTTGCCCCTAGGCGTGGGCAAAATGTTGACTTTTAATTCGGACGGTCAAATGGACTTTGACCAATGACCGTGACGTAGTTTGGGACGTCACGAGTTCATAGACAGGTGGCGCGTTCGATTCCGACGTTCGTGGTGAAAGTTATGATGTTCGGAAGCCTAAGGGCATTTTCCTAATTTGGACGAAATAAGGGAAAATGTTGACTTTTTTATCAGGAGGTTCGATGGCCGAGGGCCAAGGATCGTTAGGAAGGTCTCGATGCCCTGAGTTCGTAGACAGGCGGCACGCATCAATCGGAGTCCGGATGACCAAGTTATGGGCCTGGATGCGTGAGGGGCATTTTGGTAATTTTGGACAGAAGGTCATTTTGGTCATTTCTACTGCGGGTTACTGTAGCAAACCGTGGGGGGAACATGGTTGCAGCACCGTGTGTGGTGAATCTGATCAATCCTATTGTTTAACTATTAGTGGACTGAAAAGGGACGAATTGTTTAAGCTTAATCAGAACATGGCTGGGTTCATCCAGTAAAGCACGGGCAACATTTTTAATCAAATTCAAAGCTTTACTGGAAAATTTTCTCAGTGGCCAGGTTGGCTTCAACGAGCTTTTAGGGTGGCACAGATTGATTAAACTGAGTGGGAATTAAGTGGTCTTCATTCTGATACACTGAGGGTCGAGTGATAGAGAGGAAAACCGTGGAAAACCATTTTTGGAATTTGAGAGGGAAAATTTGAAACTCAATCCTAGGGCCCTGAGGATCAAAATGGAGCTCATTTTCAGTCTTCTGGGAGTGCCACGATCAGAACCATTAAAAGAACGAAGGAAATTGGCAACCAATTGGCTTTGAACGGACCTGGTTACAGTGAGCTAAAGTCGAGGTTGAGTCGTGATCATTGAGCGATCAAACGATGCAATTGAGTTGGGGAAACAGTTTCCCATGGTTCACTTATGCTTCTGGATGGATCAATTGGAAGAAACCAGTTGAAATCGATGGAATTCGAAGCAGGAGCAGTGACGGGTGTTCATCGTTGAATCGTTGGATTCTAGGTAAGCAATCATGTAATTGAGCTTGAAGACCTCTAATTGGACTTGAATTGAAGCCAAATGAATGTTCAATTGAAGTAATTGGGGCTGAATTGATAGGAATTGAACCGGGTTGTCACGCGGGTTGCAGGACCCGTTTACCAGAGGAACGGGTGAGGACGATGACACTGTAGCAGGCGCGTGGGTTTCACGAGCAGCCACTCACGGCGGCACGTGACGGCGCGTGGGCACGAATCTCGAGGTGAGGTCAACATGAATTTTAATCTATTCAATGTAACGAACATTTTGGAATTGGTTTCGTGTCGATCGGACACCGTTTCGATATTGTTCGGGACATCCGAAGGTTTTAAATCCAGTTTAAAAATAGTTAAAAATTCAGAAAAATTACGGGACTTTATTAGGATGTTAATGAAGAGGTTAGTGACCCTCTAATGTGATTTGGACAGGATTGAGAGTCCCGGTGATAGTGGTAAGGCCCGGGAAGGCCTATGGCACGCGTATCGAGGCACATAGTTAAACGGTCTGTGAGTGGACTTTGGTTTTATAAATTCTATGCATGCTAAACTGTTTTATATGGATTATGATTGTGATTTTATGATGTGATTTGGATATTGACAAATTATACGGTTTCACGTATTTCGAGGCGATTTACGTGCTTGCACGTAAATCGAGGTTTTCCGTTTTTACACTGATTTTTCATACTTATAACTTTGGATATGATTTCATGAAATGGTTTTGGAATTGGAAAGAGAAACTCGGGCATGAGGCTCAATTGTTTTGGAAACCTCGGACTTGGAGTCCAATTGAGTTACGTAATCGGGCTAAGGGCTCAATTGCTTTATGGAATCGGGCCGGGAGCCCAGTTATTTACGAAATCGGGCTAAGACCCATTTGAGTTATATTATCGGGCCAGGGGCTCAATTGATTTATGAATTTGGGTCGTGGGCCCAGTGGTTTACAGAATCAGGCATGAGGCCCAGTTGGGTTCTAAATATGGTTTCGGGTCTGGGACCCTATGTTTTATAAATATGATTTCGGGTCAGGGACCCTAAATGGAATTGTAATGTTGTGAAATGATTTGAATAAACACGTTCCATATACCATCTTGATATGAGGATATGTGAAGGTCTCCTCCAGGTGTTTGGGACACTAGAGAAATCACGGTGCATTGCCTGCGAGGGGTCATTCTACGGAGCTACCTGACCGTATAGTGACTCAGGAGCAGGATTGCAAAAATTAGACGTCTGGGACGTCAGGCATCTGGGATGCTGTACCGGACTGGGTTCGGGGATTGGACTCTGGATTGAGACCCCGGGTAGCACGCGTAGCTTATGGTTATACCGTGAAATGTGACATCTAGGATGTCAAGCGTCTGGGACACTAGGCATCTGGGATGCCGGTTATGGTAACATGGTAAATATGGATAAACGAATCTATGAAATGGTTTTTCGGTTGGATTTATGGTTTACGGTTTTGGGCTAAGGCCCTAATGCCTTGTTGGTCAAATGTTTTGGACTACTGGTTTTCGTGGCATGCATACGTTTTTATTGAGGGCATAAATGTTTTATAACTGTGTTTAATGAACTTATTTATTTTCGTCCACTCACAGCTTTTGTTTTTAATGCCCTTCAGGTTGATTACGGATGCGACTGCAGCAGAGACTGAGACATCGTACACCTCCTCCATCGATCCTTGCGCACTCTGGAATCCCGTTTGGGCAGTGGCAACAGGTTATCCCTTGTCTGACACCTCTTGTCAGGCGGGAGCATGACACATTCCACGGTAATCCCTGGGGGATTGGGATGGGTAGTGTCAAGTGGTATCAGAGCCAGGTTTGCTCTTTTGTGCGCGAAGGTCGAGGGTTTGATGTCTCTTTGGGCTGCAGTTTCGTTGTCAACCTGATAGATAGTTTTTGGGTTTGAATAGTGGATAGAGTGTGTTTGGCCTGATACGCCGTGCGTTAACGTGATTCGACCCAAGTGGGGTTGTATGTGATGAACTGGTAATGTGGGACCGCGGTTCGGTCATGTAATATTATATTTTTGTGTTGCTAGGTGCAGCTAGGTTCGAGGAACCATGTTAAGTCATGGTCTAAAAATGTGAACCCTAGTGGTGATTGCTAGGGTGAGGGATGTTGGTACATTGGAGTTAGCCGATGACCTTAGTGGTGGAACCCACATTGAGTTGATGGTAGGGTTGGATTTGACGTCTATACGATGTTAGGACCGCAGGTCGGTCAGGCTGTGGATTACACTGGAGAGGACAGTGGGGTTCAGAGGAACCGTAGGGTGTGACTATGAAACCCTAAGTTATAATTGATGGACTGGAAAAGTGAACTTTAATTGAGAACTTGTGTTGCGACGAGCGGCTGAGGTCGTGGATGACCATGTGGATGACTCTAGTTTGTCTAGTCAGGATTATGGGATTCTATCCACGGATACGGTTATGGGATAAGATGAGGAATTCCGTGTTGAATCGAATAATAGTGTGAGGTGTGGATACGGATCTTAACAGCGATGACTGTTGGTCGACAGTTGTGTCGAGATGACTGGCTATCGAGGGCATTTAGTGTGGTTTTAACACTTGTGGATCAGGGGACGTTCTGGGAACGTTCATTATCCTGATGTGCGGATGGTAAATTGGAGGTACCCATAGTCGTGGGGTACGAGTGGTGATACGGGATCGTCGTTCGGTATGAACGGAAATCCAGGGTATCAACTTTGCACACAGTGTGCTAGTGTGGACGTTCGTGTGCTAGTGTGGATGTATGGATGCCTGTGTGTTGAGGCAAGTGTCGGTGATACTAGCGCTGGTGCTGGTGTCAGTGATTATGATGACGATGAGCCACGAGTTGGGGTGTGACTCCGTCATGCTGGACATATGTTCGGTATTTGAGGTTTGGTAATGACTAAATCATGGACTGGGTGGGATCCAGTGGAGGTTGTGACGTGTTGGGATAAGTCCTAACAGTTATGAGATGACAAGTGATGAATGGATAAAAAGGTATGATTGAGACTTGAGGAATCTTGGGATGACGTCTCCTATGTCATGAGAATTAGTGGATTTGGGGAGTTGTTGTCAACTCCGAGATTGTTAAGGTTGTATAATTCTAATATCCCCAGAAAGTACAAGGAAATTATTGGAATTGGAAAAGTCGAGGAAAATCATTGGGGGTGCTGAGGTGGAATTTTGTAATTGTGAATGACTTGGAAAACAGAGTGTTGAACCTGTAAAGGTAAGGATGTGGGCAGTCCAATGGTTGGACTTGACATCTCATTGGGAGCATGTCAGTTTCCAACACGGTTCGAACCTCAGTTTCGAGGTGAGTTGTGATTGTTGAGACGAGAGGAGTGCCCGTTTCCGCATCGGTGATCGGTATGCTGAAGTCATTGGGGATGACTTCTTATTTCCTTCCGTGGCGGACGTTGATTGTAGTTACCAGTACGTTGATCGTGCATTGGTGAGTGGACCCATGATTGGCTTTGGGTCATTGGACACAAAGAGTTGTGCTTAATTCTGGAATTGGTGGTGAAAAGAGAGGTCGCCATTCCATCTATGGAAATTTGACAAAGGATTCAAGAGGGTGTAAGACCCTACGATTGGTTTTCAGACGGATTGTTACCTACGTGAGCATGCGTGGATCCTAGGTGGATCTGAATTATGATGTTGTGGACTTTGGGCATGGTGACAATCTAGGATCGTGATGTTACTTGTCGGATGACGTAGTGATGGATCTGGATCGTGATCTTGATGATCCAGATAGGATGAGAGTTTATCACTCTTACCTTGGTATGTGAGTTGTAAATAACGGGACTGAACTTCTTTTAGGAGTGGAGTCCATATGGTTTGTTACTCAGGTGAGTAGGTTTCCGAAGTGGTCAGATTTTGTCAAACTTAAACGTGTGGATATTGGGATTGGCTTCCCTATGAAGTTAATCGAGTGTTTTGAGCAGGTAATCGATGGGTTCGGTTATGGTACGTCTCGGTAGACGTGAACGAGATTTTGTGTAACAACCCGTCCCGAGAGCCGGGATTAGTAGCGTGATTAAGGTGGGATTAGTGAGGCTAATCGGTGGTTAGGTGGTCCCGATAGGTCCGTAAGCATAGAATGACGATTTTGCCCCTGGTTCGGGCAAAATGTTGACTTTTAGTTCGGGTGGTCAAGTTGGTATTTCCAGTGATCAGGACGTAGTTTAGGACGTCACGAATCCATAGGCAGGTGGTACGTCCGATTCCGACATCCGAAAAGGAAGTTGTGATGTTCGGAAGGTTGAGGGTATTATCGTAATTTTGGTAAAATAAGGGGAATAGTTGACTTTTTGGACGATCGGGTTTTGGTACGTTGACCGAGGATGGTTGGGTAGATCTCGTTGTCCTGAGTTCGATGACAGGCGGCACGTATTCATCGGACTTACGATGTGCGAGTTACGGGTCAAGAAAGTTAGTGGCAAAACCATAATTTTGAGTTAAAAGGAGGGGCAATTTGGTCTTTTGTGCTCTGGAAATTGTGCAGAGAGAGGGCAGATGGACGGCTGGGATTGAGCCACTAGGGAGAGAATGGAGATGATGGTGACACGTGCTAAAGGTGTAGTGGGTTCTGGGGGGTTCTCGTGTGTGCACGGTCCAAATAATTAGGGTGCAACCGTGCAGTGTTAGTGGGTGTTCTTTGATCCAGAGTGAAACAGAGTGAGGCGGTGAGGAAAATTGAAGGGTGCTCGTGTGTGCTGATGAGTTGTGAGTGTGTGAGGGTGATCGGAGAGTGAGAGGGAGCTAGTGAGCTTGTTGAGAGGTGCTGCGGTTGTGTGTGTGAGAGCTGTGGGTCACGGGAAATCCAGAGAAAACAGGGAGGAGGTGAGAGCTTGTGGTGGTGCGGTGGTCGTGGACGGTGCAAGTGAACTCGAGAGGAGGTTAAGACGGTTTTGTGGACCCCAGGGAACGCGGCGGCGAGTACGGCGGTGGACGATTTCAGGTAATCCCTCATCCCTGTGTATATCCTCTGTTTTGGCCGTGAACTTCAAATCGGAAGTCGTGGCTTGAGAGGTAGAATCGAAGTGTCTAGGGGAGTCTAGGGAGTTCAGTTGAGTCCAGGGTGTCTTTTGGTTGTGCTGCCGTGACGGGAGGTGCACGGTGGGGGTTAACACGACGGCGGGTACTCTGTGTGCTCTGTTTTGTCGTCGATGTTTGAACCGAAAGTCTTGAAGTTCGGGACTGAGTCGAAGGTTAAGGTGAGTTGGGATAGGTTCAAGATGGTCCTAGGAAGAGTTTGGGATGGCCACCGTGATGGGAGGTGACCTGGGTGGCCGGGAAGGAAAACAGGGGAGTTCGGGCCATCTGGTTTCGAGCTTGAGTCGACGGTGTAGGGGCCGTGTCGAGGTCTAAGGAGGATGGGGATGGATAGAGTAGGTCTGGACGAAGCTGTGGGTGAAAAGAGGGGTCGAATTGGTGGCCGGGCGGCGGAGATCAATTCTCGCCGGTTCAGTCTGCGGCGGCTGGTTCAGCACAGTAGACTCGAGGTTGAAGACGTACTGTAGCTGGCGCGTGAAGCCCACGCGCAGCCACTTTGGACGGCGCGTGAAGCCCACGCGCAGCCACTTTGGGCGGCGCGTGGGGGCGCGTGGGGCATTTTCCGGCGAACCTTCCAACATGGTTTTTGGTCTAGGTGTTATAACGAGTCTAATGGAAGTGGTTTCGGGTTAATCGGACGTCGAATCGAAGTAGTTCCGCGAGGGTGAAGGCTTAGGGTCTCAGTTTATTATGTTTAGGATTCGGGGAATTTTGGGGAAAATTAGGTGAACCTTCGTGGACGTGTTAGTGACGTACTTTGGTGGTTATTGACAGGATCGGGATTTCCCGAGGAAGCCGAGGAACGTGCTGGACGTTCAGGACGCGATTGAGGGCGCGGTACTGTGAGTGGACCATTTCCTTAAACTTGAGCATGCATAACTGTTTTCTATACCTATTTATTGGTTTTATATGTGATTTCATGATTACTGAAAATGCTATGTTCGTTTTACGTATTTGCACGGTTTTCGAGAAAGACGGTTTTCAGCACGTTTTACGAGAAAATGGTGATTTTTGGAATATGAAGCTATGGTTTTGGGATTTCAAAGAATAAATAGTTATCAATGATTATAAAGGTATTTTGGAACATGATTTCGATGATCAAGGATTTTCGATTTTCGAATTGGATTTCGAAAAACGTGAAAGGTTGAAAAGTGGAATTTCGGATTTGGGTTCGGAATGACGGTTCTGAACGCCAGAAGGGCTTCGGACCGGTGATTTCGAATTCGGGTTTGGATGTGGATTTCAAAATGGTTTTCAAAATGGTTTTGGATTGGATTTGCTGGATCTGGTTATTGGGTTTAAAGACCCGGATATTGATTGACGGGGGACGGGCCCGAATTAAGTTTAAAGACTCGAGAGTTTAAAGACTCGGATATTGATTTCCCCCGTAGGCCTGTTGAGTTTAAAGACTCGGGAGTTTAAAGACTCGGATTATTGAGGCCTAGATTGAGTTTAAAGACTCAGGAGTTTAAAGACTCGGATAGGTCCAGCAGGTTTGATCGGAAAATGATGATTTGACGTTCATGGTTTATGATATGGTTTTATGATGTATATGCTATGACTTCTATAACTGTTTTATAGTGTTTCTGTTTCTTATGATGTTTTATGGTGATTGATTCATAACTTTTTCGATAACTGGGTTATGCATGTGGTTTTCAAAACGGAGGGTAAAACTTGGTTTTCTTATTAAATGGTTTTAGAACTTTCTTTTATTCTGGTCCACTCACACCTTCTGTTTTAAATTGCCCTCCAGGTCGTGGAGCTAGCGTGGGGTCTTGACGTCGAGGCAGTGTCTGGGGCATAGAAGTGACAAGAGCGATCCCAGAGTGTTTAAGTTTTCTTCCGCGTGCGTGTAATTATCATCGGTTTTTATTTCTTTGTAATTCGTACTATGCTCTGTAAAACTTTAACTTCGGGATTTATTGAGTGCTTTCTCTTGCGTCTGACTGTTTTTGTGTCAGGGTGTCAGACGGGAGCAGGATTTACCTCGGGTTTCGGGGTGAAACCGGGGTGGGTCCTGACATTTTGGGTTTTGGAATCGGATTTCTGGGTGACGATTCAAGATTCGATTTCGAAGCTCGAAAATGGATTACTGGATTTAGGTGCGGAATGATTATTCCAATGCTAGCTTACGGAATAATGATTTCGGATTCGGATTTGGAAATGGATATTGGGTCGGAGTTTTGATCTGTCTGGTATAGAATCTTACAGATGGACTCTAGAGTAATTAGAACGTGTTTGGCCACGACCTAGGTGGTTGTAGGCGGATTAATGGATAAATGTACGTACAAGGTATGTTGTATGGGGATCGATACTGGATAGGCTGAGTGGTGCCTAGTGACAGTACATGGGATGTATCAGTGGTGTGTGATTTAACGTGTTGGTAATTGGCTTGGTTCCGATATCATTTGGTTGGTTGTGATTGTGGACTGGACATTGGATACCGTGCACTGAGCAGAGTGATTTTGTCGGGTTCAGTGGTGTGAGCAGGTGCTCTTAGCCATGGATGGCTAGTGGAACCCTAGTATTGAGATGTGTGATTACTGCTGGGCTGGCATTCGAAGCGATTTACATGCTTGCACGTAAATCGAGGTTTTCTGGTTTTACACTGATTTTCCATACTTATAACTTTGGATATGATTTCATGAAATGGTTTTGGAATTGGAAAGAGAAACTCGGGCATGAGGCTCAATTGTTTTGGAAACCTCGGACTTGGAGTCCAATTGAGTTACGTAATCGGGCTAAGGGCTCAATTGCTTTATGGAATCGGGCTGGGGGCCCAGTTATTTACGAAATCGGGCTGAGACCCATTTGAGTTATATTATCGGGCCAGGGGCTCAATTGATTTATGAATTTGGGTTGTGGGCCCAGTGGTTTACAGAATCAAGCATGAGGCCCATTTGGGTTATAAATATGGTTTCGGGTCCGGGACCCTATGTTTTATAAATATGATTTCGGGTCAGGGACCCTAAATGGAATTGTAATGTTGTGAAATGATTTGAATAAACTGGTTCCATATACCATCTTGATATGAGGATATGTGAAGGTCTCCTCCAGGTGTCTGGGACACTAGAGAAATCACGGTGCATTGCCTGCGAGGGGTCATTGTACGGAGCTACCGGACTGTATAGTGACTCGGGAGCAGGATTGCTATAATTAGACGTCTGGGACGTCAGGCATCTGGGATGCTGTACCGGACTCGGTTCGGGGATTGGACTCGGGATTGAGACCCCGGGTAGCACGCGTAGCTTATGGTTATACCTTGAAATGTGACGTCTAGGACGTCAAGCGTCTGGGACGCTAGGCATCTGGGATGTCGGTTATGGTAACGTGGTAAATATGGATTAACGAATCTATGGAATGGTTTTTCGGTTGGATTTATGGTTTATGGTTTTGGGCTAAGACCCTAATGCCTTGTTGAGAAAATGTTTTGGACTACTGGTTTTCGTGGCATTCATACATTTTTATGGAGGGCATAAATGTCTTATAACTGTGTTTAATGAACTTATTTATTTTCGTCCACTCACAGCTTTTGTTTTTAATGCCCTTCAGGTTGATTACGGATGCGACTGCAACAGAGACTGGGACATCGCACACCTCCTCCATCGATCCTTTCGCACTCTGGAAGCCCGTTTGGGCAGTGGCAACAGGTTATCCCTTGTCTGACACCTCTTGTCATACAGGAGCATGACACATTCCACGGTAATCCCCGGGGGATTGGGATGGGTCGTGTCACTGCCACCGCCTCCCTTGGTCCATCACTCACCCTCAACTCCTCTCTTGGTCTCAGATTCAAAAATGGGAAAGGGTTGGTGTTTGGGGTTAACTGGGTTTGGATTGGTCGATCGAATGAAACAGAGGGGGGTGGTTACATGTGTCTGTGTAAGGGAAGCAATGGATGGGTGACACCTGTCTTTCACCCATCCATTGGTCCTGGGGAAAAGATCTGGGCCCCACTCAGGACAAAAGTCCACTTTTTCCTTGTAAAACGTGTCATCGTAAATAGTTCATCGGAACTTCCGTGAACCTTAACTTTTCGATCAAACGTTTGATTTTAATGTGCCGCCTGTCTACGGACTCGTATCGACCCGATCTACGTAACGGTCTTCGCCCCTCGGACCTCCCGGGTCAAAAGTCAACTTTTCGCCCTCGTCCATGTGTAAAATCGTAATTTCGCCCTGAACGTCCGTTAATTCTCGGCTAATCCCCGGTTAGCCTCACTAATCCATAATTAGTCTTAATTAATCCCTAAAATCAGGGACGGGTCGTTACACTGAGCAAGTCTGACCTAAAGGAACCGATTTTGAGGGTGGGACCCAGAAGTAAAATCGTGAAGGCGTGGACCCGTGTGAACTTGGCTCAACGGGGACAGGCCCAAAATAGACAATATTCCAATGGAGGAGGCCTAGTCACGACACCAAGCCCTGACACCATCTAAATCCTTTCTAAAAATGAGGCATATATAAAGAAACTAATTTTAGAAGTAGTAATTGGCACCCCAAGGTACCTAACAGGAAGAGAGCCTTCCTAAACTCCAAAACAATGCAACAACGGACGTTTAACTCTTAAGTCCACCCTAGCAACATACAAATAACTTTTATTCAACTTAAGGGCTAACCCAGACACACTAGAGAAGCAATCAAGAGCTTTCTTAACAACAGAAAGTGTTCGAGAATCACCATAGTGAATACAAAAATGTCATCACAAAAAGGTTAAATGAGATAAATCTACCTTATCACATCTCTAGCAGTATCTAAATTCTAAGTTGCTGCGAATACAGTTGGTCATAATACGCCAAAAAAGCTCCATAACAATCACAAACAAATAAGGAGACAAACAATTCCTTTGACGAATCCCACGTTTTCCATGGAAATAATGCTCAAGCTCACCATTAATAGAAATAGAGACATGAGGGCTAGAGATGCACATGTTAATCCAACCAATAGCAACAGAACGGAAATTGAAAGCCTCCAAAACATATAAAATGAAATACCATGAAATAGAATCATTGACTTTCAGAATGTCGACTTTAATAACACAGCAGGCTGGACCAAGGTTGAGGTGGTAACCTTTTAAAAGCTCTTGAACTAGAAAATAAATTATCTCCCATTCTTCTACCCGAAAAAAAAAAAGTCAATTGGTTAGGGGAGATGATGGAGAAAGCACAGGCTAATTCAATTAGTAATAGTATTAGAGACTATCTTATAAATGATGTTGCAGCAAGTGATAGGACGGAAGTCCGCCGTAAATTAGGGTTATAGACTTTTGGAACCAAATAAATAATAGTGGAATTGAACTCCCCCAACATTCTAGAATTGGAAAACACTTCCTTGAAAGTACTGATAACATGAGTACGGATAACATGCCAGGCGGCCCAAGCGCGATGAAAAAATTAGACATTAAATCTATTGGGCCAGGCGCCTGATTAGGTTTAAGCTTGAAACAAGTATAACGAATTTCCTCTTCAATCACACCAGAGCTCATAGATTGAGCCTGCTCACCAGAAACAAAGGAAGACATGGCGTACTGAAAATGCAAATCACAAATTGTCTAGCAGTAACAAACGGATTTTGAAGACAAGGCATAGCCTCCCTCTTAATATCAATATCCTCAATAGCAGTGGAACCATCATTACAAGTAATGGAAGCAATCTTATTATGATTCACTCTCTTAACCTTATGTAAGATATCAGTGTTCTTATCCCCAATTTTCCATCCGATGAATATGAGCCTTTTGTCTAAAAAAACTTTCCTCAGCCATCAAACAATCAGCGAACTACTTCAACGAAACCTTCCCCTGTTCCACCAATAACTCATCCATATGGTTAGCAACAAGATCCCTTTGGAAAATATCAAGATCAGATTTGGCACATAAGATCGCCTCCGACACATGAGCTAACGGAGCCCGATTCAACCTTTTCAAAGTAGTCTTAACCAACTCCAAACGAGAAGCAAGGCGAAATTGGTGGATACCATTACAATAAGTGCTAAAAGCTTGTTCAAGAATGGGAAAAAATTCAACACGATCAACCAACATATTAAAGAACTTGAAAGGGGAATTTCGTTCACTGTCAGGGGAGCACACGAACAGGACCCCAGGAGTTCGACACGTAATTTTCAGTTTATCATATACGTAATTTTCATATCTAATAACTATCATATTGAGGTCGATATCTAATCGCTAATTCATTGTATAGTTTAGTTCAAGTTCCAGCCCAATGTTTTTGTACCTGAAACAAATATTATTAAAGGGGGAAAAAACAATCTCCAGGTTGAAATGATCTTTTTTCCTTTAACCTCCAGCCTTGATGAACTTAAACTTCAATGATTTCTATATAGAACAAACCCGGCTAGCAGCAGAAGTTGCCACAATAATGGGCTAAAGCCCATTCATTCGGCCCAAGCCTTATATTTTTAACAAGTTTCTCCTTGGGATTTTCCAAACTATTGTTATACTTTGGTTCAAGTAGCATCATCCATTATTAACGAAGAAGTTATAAGATGTGGAGAGCTCAAATATAAATGAAGCTCAAGCTGAATAAAAAATAGGAACGCCCACAATAGGAAACAACAAATAAAATAAAGCATAAATGAGGCTTGGTAATACCATATTGACTCACGATTTGGACCAAACTTGCCCTACCATTAAGACCCATCACAACGTGGATAATCACTTGGAGGAAGACCATGCCCACCTCGGACCAAGACCAGACCCATGTACAAAGCACATTATATTGTGATCCATAATCTAAACCTAGCCATTTTATAATAAATAGGGAGTCATCCTCCCTCATAACACAAGTTCTATTATCTCTCCGAACTGGAGCTCTCACCTCTCTCTATATTCTAGTCTTTGTCTTCCCCTAAGGCTATATTCTACTCTTCCTCTAGGGCTCAAGACTTAATACAATATGTACCATCACTTATATTATTAATGAGAAGAGTATACCATTGTAGACATAGCCTAATTTGTATGAACCACGTACATTCTCGTGTTCTTTGTGTGTGAGTAGTCTTCACGGATATTGATCCATTTATTACATCAACAAGACTCAAGTACAAACAAAACCAAAAT
The DNA here is from genome assembly GCA_032719365.1 of Prinsepia uniflora. Lineage (NCBI taxonomy): Eukaryota > Viridiplantae > Streptophyta > Magnoliopsida > Rosales > Rosaceae > Prinsepia > Prinsepia uniflora. Next base: position 51,186,173 of record CM064874.1, on the reverse strand, counting down.
AGGAAAATATAAAACCCTGTGATCTAAGAACATAATCCAGGCATCTCTTCCACACCACAACCGCCGCATCACCATTTCATGACTACAACCACAATAGAGTGCCTAAGCAGATAAACTAAAGACCCAAATGGAAAATGGGGTGGAAAAGCCACATGCGCTAAAAATGCCCTCATAATCCAACTATATAATGCATCTTGCACTTTAATCATTACCCAACAGTGAGCCAACGCAGGAAGAAAACACACTTTGAGCTGAGGAATGAAGAAAGGTGGCTGAGAGCCCACACTGAGAAGTAACCTTTGTTGTACATAAGGACGGTGGCAACACATAAGGGTGTTAAAAGATATTGAGAAGTAGGAGATGGAGGTTGAAACATTGTGTTTGTGGTGAGGAAGAAAAAGGGGTGAAAATATGTAGATTTGGAGTTCTAAAATTGGGAAAGCAAAGAAAATACAAGAGAAAATGAGACATTTCAACCCCAGATCGATCTACACAAAAAGCTTATGCAATACCTATCAAGGGGTGGGAAGAGGCCACTGACTCTCAAGCCAGAGAATGAGACTTGGCAGAAAGTTTGGAATTTTGAGAAAACTATTGTATACAATGATCATGATGCATGAACAATTAATAAAGCCTACGAAGTAACTTATTAACCCATTTTTCTTTCTGTCTTTTTTGTTTACTTTTTTATCCAACTAGGAAAAATACATTTGAATTTAAAATCTTTTACAATAATTTAAAAAAAAAAAAGATATCACAAGTATTATTAATTTAGTGCATTCCTACTCTTAAATATTTCATGGGAGTTAATCGAGCAATCAAATTCCCAACTAATTCTAAAATTTATTTGAACAAATTTTATTTAATCTCTCGATTTTCAATATATCCTTAAGCACCTTCACCATTAGAGAGACAAGAGGTAGAATAATGCAAGAGACTAATTGGATTCTTTGAAGGAGCCTACAAATTATTCTGGCCTAATTCGAAAAAAGTATTAAATGATTCTATCATATTACGTTTTATATATATAATGAAAGATCGATCCTAAAGAAGAAGATAATAATAATTGTGTACGTTATGTACTATTCAGAAACTTTTTACGTTTACGGTGAAAAGGTACTGAAACCCAAACTCATACATGGTGAAAATAATTGAAGGGGAGTTGTTTTCGAGGTGAATAACTTTGTGCATGCATGGTTAGAAAGGGATGGACAACCATGGCACAGAAAAAAAGGCTTTGTTTCTCGGATCGGAAACCGAAACAATGGCATGTAGCCCCTCCTTCCCGAGTCCCCAGTCCCCACACATACAAGGACGACGACCACTCGTTCTTTGTCTTCTTAGCCAACTTCATTCAAAATCAAATATAATATGATCACATGAGCTTCCATGCATTTCGTCCACCACCTATTTGGTAAAATGACTCGATATGGCATGTCTCATCATGCTTTCACCTTTTCCACCTTCACCCTTCACCACTTCACTACTTGGTCCACGATCTACCTCGCCATGAGATCAGGCTATATAGTGTGTAATTCAAAGTCACCTAAAAATTATAGAGTTGACACGTAATTCTTAATTTCAAAAATGACCAAATTGCCCCTAATAATAATACAAAAGACTTGTAAATACCCACACATTAACTAATCTATTTATCAGCTAAATACGTTATTTAATCGGGTTAAAAGTCTTCGTAATATTAATAATCTTCCCGAAAGTTAATTGTCATTATTCTTAATAACAAACAATTAAATATTGATATTAAATCACAGTAATTATCATTATTATCATAATGAGCCATTATTATAATTATTAAATAATATATTTATAATTATTAAATAATATATTTAATTATAAATATATTATTTATTAATTACAAATTCAACCGACCAATCAAAACGCTCCGAGCCTCCCAAGGATTTCTTATAAATAGCGGAATTCATCTCACTTTCCGAGTAATTCTATTCAACGCTACTTAAACTCTTGAGATTTCTCTTTCGAAATTAACTTAAGCATTGAAGCGTTCTTGGTCGAACACCCCCCGGGTCTCGATCATTGAACGAACGATAGCTTACTGTTTGCTTGTTTGCAAGGATCCTTGAGTCTTTTGAGTTTAAAGAATGAATTCAGCTTCAACAATTGATGCTTTCATTGAGAGCTTGAAGATATTTAAGAAGAAGCTCTCACGATTGTTCATCGTTCATCCTACTTCGCTCATTGTTCTTAATGTTGATTCGAAGATCTTGAACGTGTTCATCGTTCGACAAATTTCCATTCAAGATTCGCTGATCAAGCATGGCCAGGGTTCGACGATCCGTTTGTTCAGCTGGAAAATGTGTTTCTGCCTCAACTGCCCAGACGAGGAATGAAGCACGCATTTAGATTCCGGAGGAACGCCCAACTCGACCCCATTGAGTGTCCATAGAAGCGCCCATGGAGACACAAGGAAGGATGCCGACCTTCAGCTTCAGAGCGTTTCCTTCTCCAACAACCCAAGTACCTGCGCCAGGGGAAGGAACTTCAACCTTGCAGCAAGCAGGCGGGCGGTTGATGGAAGGAACATCAAGGCCAGGTCAGCCCACAACAAGCATGGATTTGCGGGACTACTTGGATTGTAACGCCCCGGACGTTCTGGTAATGTAATATTATTAAATATCGAATAAAATGACGTTTTTACCCCTGTGTTTGTGTGGTCAATTTGTTGACTTTTAGTTTTGGAGGTCGAACGGACGTTGGGTGATGACCGTGACGTAGTTCGGGATGTCACGAGTTCATAGACAGGTGGCACGTCCGATTCGGACGCTCGGAGTGAAAGTTATGATGTTCGGAGGTTCGGGGGCATTACCGTAATTTGGGCGTTATAAGGGGAAAAAGTTGACTTTTTGTTTGACAATTGATATCCATTTGACTCGAAGACCGTTATGTTCATCTCGACGGCCCGAGTACAACGACAGGCGGCACGCTTGAAACGGACGTCGGACGACCGAGTTACGGGTCACGGAAGTTGGAGGGCATTTTGGTAATTATTGCACAGAGGGGCATTTTGGTCATTTCACGGTGGTTACTGTAGCACCACCGTGAGAAACAGAGTGCGGCCGTGGTGGTTTTGAGCGTGCATTTGTTTAAGGCTAAGTGGACTGGTGAGTGGGTTAGTTTATGGATTTTGAGGATTGTGGGAAGCAGCCAGACGTGTCTGGGCAGAGACTGAGTGCACGGGAGGAACGGGAATGGCTGTGGTCTCTGTGTTTGCGGGAAACCAGTTTCAGAGGCCTCAGTTGGTCTCCCACGGGCTGTTGGCCATACAGATCGAATAACTGAGTATGGGATTGGAGTGAGGTTGGAGTTAGGATCATTTTGGGTTCAATTTGGAAGCTGAGCGTGAGAGGAATTGTGAGAGAAACCGTGAGCAACTGTTTCGGGTTTTTGGGGGGAAATCGCAGAGTTCAATTTCTAAGGGTCGAGGGATCATTCTAAACACACAGTGAGTCTTCTGGGAGTGATAGAGTCTCAGCCGTGCAAGAATTGAAGGGATTCGAGCACGGATTGCCCAAGAACCCAAGGTCCAGTTCGAAGGAAAAACCAGTTGGAGGGAAAAATCTCATTCAACTTCTGGAGCCTGTTGATCGAAACCAAAGGCCGTGTAAGACTTCTGGGGTCATTTCGTGCACAACCGTGCAAGAATTGAAGGAGGAGGAGGACGGTTTGGTCGGGAACCTGAGTCTCAGTTTCAGGGGAAAACCAGTGCTGTGGACGACTACTTCCAGGTAACGGCGAGCTAAATTGTTAGTGTCATTGTGTGCGTATGGGTCCCTTATTGCTACTGGTGAAGTTAATTTGGAAATGGAACCGTGTGGGGTAAGTTCCAGGAGTCGACTTGTTCGACTGTTCGAGCTTGGATTGGGTCGATTTGGTGTAAGTCGAGGTTAACCAGTGTTGCAGACCTAAAATAAATGAGTTAGGGAAGATAATAGGATTGAAAACGGGTAGTTTTGACTGAGAATTGAGGGCTAACTGATCGGGTTGAGTCGCGGGTATCAGACCCGTTTAGCAGGCTGTTCAGGTAAGGGAGATGACACTGTAGCTTGGCGCGTGGCCTTCACGCGCAGCCGCTTTGGGCGGCGCGTGACGGCGCGTGTGGCGTCAACTCCGATCACGGTCAACATGAGAATTGATCCTTACAGTCTAAATAACATTTTATCTTTAGAGTTCGAATCGATCGGGAGTCATTCGGGATAACTTCGGGAGTCCGGAAGATTAAGTCTTTAAGTTTATTTTCGCCGAAAAATCCGGAAAAATTAGGAAAAATCCTACAAGTTATTTTGGGATGGTTGTAACCCTTCTTGTACGTTTTCACAGGCCCGGACACTTCCGAAGCTACGGAGGAGCACGCGGGACGCGATTGACGTGTCCTAAGACTGTGAGTGGACTCTTTGATTTTTAAATTGGGCATGCATGACTATTTTGCTTATTTATCTCATGGTTTTACATATGATTTTACGATGGTGAGATGATATATCGGTTTTACTTGTTTTCACGTTTTTCGAGGTAATTATCGTATTTCACGCATTTCAAGATTTCGGTTTTTGCCTATGCATGCGTGATAATTTTCGATGAAGTATCTGGTTATGAATATGCATGTTTCGGATTTATGATGTTTGATCATATTGTGAAGTAATCTTCTGTTAATTGCATGTGTTGGAATTTACATGTGAATTCGGGCATGAGTCCTGTTACGATGAGAAATGTTTTGGAATAATGTTGAAAAAAGAATTGTGATTAATCCTGATTTATTATGTTTAAAAACGGTTTTGGGTTTAAAGACCCGGTTGATGGTTGGATCTGGTTTTGGGTTTAAAGACCCGGTATGTTGATTCTGGGGGCGGGCCCGAAAATTGAGTTTAAAGACTCGTGAGTTTAAAGACTCGATTATTATGATACCCCCGAGGCCTACTAATCGTGTTTTGAGTTTAAAGACTCGTTGATATCCCGGGAAGGCCTAATGTTGAGTTTAAAGACTCGGATGGATCCAACGGCATAATCATGATTATTGTTTTATGTTTCACTTGATTTGTGCAAATAATGTTTCAAAATGACGATTTCTGGAATCTGGTATTATTACATGGTTTTACATGAGTGATGACGATCCCTGTAACGTTTTTCTTGTGTTTCGGAAAAAGAGTTTTCAAAAGTTTAACACACAAATTTTGAATACTTGGTTATGCATGCGGATTACAAAACTGGAGGGCGAACCCAATTTCGGAAAAACTGTTTTTCCTGTTAAACTTATGTTTCGGTCCACTCACACCTTGTTGTTTTAAATTCCCTCCAGGTCGTGGTACAAGCGTGGGGGCAAGCGCCGAGGCAGAGGCGGAGGCATAACGTTTTCCGTTGCGGAGTAGTTAGTTCACAGAGTAGGACTTGTTCTTTAATTTGTTTTGTAATATTGCTCTGTGAAACTGTGGACTTGACGTCCAGTCGGATGTATTTGTTTAATCTCCCTGGTCTGACAATGGGTGTGTTGTAATTTTAACTAGTTTCCGGTCTTTTTGATTCGATTGTCAGACGGGAGCAGGATGCTTCCCGATTATCGAGGCGATAATCGGGGTGGGTCCTGTCATGGATGGGCACCACGACTTCTCAAGAAGGAGTCACCACCAACCTCCCCAGGACAACTTTGCGCAGCAAGTTGAAAAGTTGAGCAGCCAAGTTCAACTCCAGTCAGAGCTCTTGCAGCGACTCCTGGCAGAAAGTCCAGCTCGAGAACTAGAGAGATATCCCACTTCGCGTGGAGGGCAAGAGAGTGTTCCAAGACGTCTAGGGAAGGAAAAGGTCTGATGCCAAACAATGTCAGGGACACTTCACTAAGTGACTCTGGTGAAGAAAGTCACATTCACCGAGCAAATAGTCCACAACGCCCAAGGCCATCGGTACATGAACGGCTCGGAGATAGGATCGGGGCAACTTCACGGATGGAGCGCTCACATAGGAGCAGGGGGCAGCACCAGACTCCGCATAAAGCTCTAAGAAAATCTGCCCATGGCAGTGAGGGGGAGGATGAAGCTTACTCCCTAGCGCGACCCCAGAGGTCAAGGACAGAGGCTCGAAGAGGTTCCCGATGATCAACTTATAACGACACTCCATTTCAACGAGGCGCGTTGCAAGCTAACGATGTACAAAGGATGTTGGATCGGCACCTTCGTGCTCAACGAGAGGGCGATCTAGAGGACGATCTACGTCGCCAGATTCAGCTGTCTGCGCCTTTCGTAGGAGATATTGAGGAGGAGCCGTTCCCTCAAAGGTTCGCAACGCCGAACTTCACTCCATTCAAAGGAGCTTCCGACCTAGTAAAGCATATCGATTATTACCGTGGAGTCATGGTCCCCCACAAACATAACGATGCACTCATGTGCAAAGTTTTTCAAGCTTCTCTTCAAGGCCAAGCCATGACTTGGTTCAATCATCTCCCTCGGAGGTCGATTGCGTCTTTTGAAGAGTTGGCTCTGGCATTTGTGAAGGAGTACGCACAACTACGGACAATCGATGTCAGGACCCACCCCGGTTCCACCCCGAAACCAGAGGTACATCCCGCTCCCGTCCGACTTCCGACGCAACACCCAAGTACAACTCACTCAAATCCAGTCAGACGCAGGAGTAATTAAACAAAATATTCTGACGTTATCGTTTACAGAACCTAGTACAAAATACAAAGAATTAAAACCCGATAAAGTACACGCACACGGAAGATTATAAGCTATTCTGGGATCCCTCACGTTGCTTCTATGCCTCGGACACTGCCTCGACGTCAAGACCCCGCTCTAGCTCCACAACCTGGAGGGCAATTTAAAACGGAAGGTGTGAGTGGACCAAACAGTATGAGAGTTCAAAACCATTTTACACGAAAACCGAGTTTAACCCTCCGTTTTGAAAACCACATGCATAACCAATATTTATGAACACCGTTATAAATCAATCTACCATAAACCGCATCATAAAAATAGAAACACTATAAAACAGTTAGAAAAATCACAGCATGTGAATCATAAAACCATATCAGAAATCGTAACATCACATCAGCATTTTCCCGATCAAACCTGCTGGACCTATCCGAGTCTTTAAACTCCCGAGTCTTTAAACTCAATCCAGGCCTTAATCATATCCGAGTCTTTAAACTCAAGGCCTACGGGGGAAATATCAATATATCCGAGTCTTTAAACCCATTATCCAGATCCAGCAAATCCAATCCCAAAACCATGGCATTTTCCTCAGAAATCGACATTGCTCGTAAAACGTGCCAAATACCGTATTTTCTCGAAAAACGTGCAACAATGTAAAACCAACCAAAAAATATTTAATAAACATAGAGTCATAGTCAAAATCATAAAACAATTATAGAAAACAGTTATGCATGCTCGAGTTTAGAGAAAGGGTCCACTCACAGTACTGAGCCCTACTCGCGTCCCGAACGTCCAGCCCGTTCCTCGGCTTCCTCGGGAAATCCCGATCCTGTCAAACACCGTCAAAATACGTCACTAATACGTCTACAAACACTCACCTAAATTCCCTCAAAAATCCCCGAATCCTAAACGTAAGAACCCGGGACCCTAAACCTTCACCCTCGCGGAACTAACCTCAAACGACGTCCGATTGACTCGAAACCAACTCCATTGAATTCACCAGAACTCCTGGACCAAAAACCATGTTGACCACTTTCCCATCCGCCGCCGTACGCGCCCCCACGCGCCGCCCAAAGTGGCTGCGCGTGGCCCTCACGCGCCAGCTACAGTGCACCGTCAACAACCTCCACGCACTGTGCTGAACCGGCTCTGCAACTTGGACCGGCGAGACTCAATCTCCGTCGTCCGGCCACCATTTCATCCCCTTTCTTCTCCTGCAGCTTCGTCCAAACACCACGAATCCATTCCCTAACTCCTCTAACCTCGACACAGTCCCGTCATCGTCGATTTAAGCTCGAACCAGACGGCCATCAAACCCCTGTTTCACGATTCCTCTACTCCGGTCACCTCCCGTCACGGTGGCGACACCAGACGATCCCTAAGGCTTTACTGAACCTAGAACCAATCTTCGTTACCCTCGACTCACCCCAGAAGTCCACGACTTTGGGTTCGAAGTTCACGGCCGAAACAGGGTAACAGAGACTCCTCTTCGCCTGAGCTCCGCCGTGTACGCCCCCGTCACGGCGACCATCACAAACCACTCCTAGGACCTCCCTGAACATCACCCCGACCTCCTATCCTCTCGACTCTCAGCCAAACCTCACGACTTTCCAAATGAACTTTCACGGGAAAACAGAGCAAGGAAGCTTACCTTTCGATTGCAGCTCCGCCGTGCGCACCGCTGCCTACCACGGTGCTCGTTGGACTCCTCGCAACCTCCTCAGCCTCCCCTCGCCTTGATTTGCCTCACCTCACGGCGTAGCCACCACCTCGAACTCTCAGGCTCCCTGTTTCCCCTAAACCTTCTCCGCACCTCCGCCGTGCCGCCGTGCACGATTGCATCACCAATTCACGACCACCAGCCTCCCTTCAGTCTCTTGTTCCTCCCTCACTCACCAGAACTCATCACCAGCCACGATCACTCCCCAATTCCTCCTCACAAACTCACTCTGTTTCTCTGTGTTTGTCGAAGAACAGCCACGGGTAAGCACGAGTGCACCCCAATTATTTGGGCTGAGACCACACAGGATTCTCCCAGAATCCTCTAGCCCCCTGCCATGTGTCACCATCCAATCCACCCACTCCCACATGGCCCAACCTCAGCCGTCCATTTCCTTTCTCTCTGCACAAATCCCCAGAAACCAAAAAGACCAAAATACCCTCCTGTTTTACTCATTTTTACGGTTTTAACAAAACTTCCTAGACCCGTAACTCTCACCTCGTAAGTCCGATGAGTACGTGCCGCCTGTCATCGAACTCAGGACGTCGAAAGCTACCTAACCATCCTAGGTCAACCTACCAAAACTCGATTATCCAAAAAGTCAACTATGCCCCCTATTTTACCCAACTTACGGTTATGCCCTCGACCTTCCGAACATCACAACTTCCTCCTCGGATGTCGGAATCAGGCGTGCCACCTGCCTATGGATTCGTGACGTCCTAAACTACGTCCTGGTCACTGGTCAACCCCCATTTGACCACCCGAACTAAAAGTCAACTATTTTGCCCAACCCAGGGGCAAAATCGTCATGCTAGGCGCCCGGACCTGTCGGAACCACCTAACCACTGGTTAACCTCACCAATCACACCTTAATTACTCTACTCTCGGGACGGGTTGTTACAATCGAGGTGAAGAATGACCATCTTTTTTTTGTCTGAAAGATATCAAAAGAGACTCTGTGACAATACATACGGAGATTTTGCGAGGAGAAGTCTCGAATTGTCGGCTATAGTGACCTTGTTGCGGCAATGACGTTCAAACAAGGACTTCCCCTGGACAGCCAGCTCTACGGAGACATTGTCATGGGCAATGCACGAAGTCTCACCAAGATGCTCGCTCTAGCAGAGCGTCATGCATGCTGGGAGGATGAAAAGAGTGATGCACATATGCCAGATCATGCCGAGATGAGCGAGAAAGCCTTCAAACCGTCATCACCACGCAAAGGGGATGTAAGTGGCAAACTTTCCTATGGGGGGTTCAACAAGCGCAAGGCTAGCCAAACTTCCAACGACTCAACCATCGAAAATCCAAATCTACAGATCTCAATGCCAGTCCACCAGATTCATAATGAGATCAAGGACAAACCATGGTTCAAGAAGCCAGAGCCAGTCAAAGACGATCAAAAGAATGCCGATAAGACGAATTGGTGTGCCTATCATGAGTGTTATTGGCTTAACATCAGGAAATGCATATCCTTCGAGAGATACCTTCGGAATCTCGTTAAGGAAGGACATTGCACCGAGTACGTCAAAGGGAAGGCCACAGATCAACCTGCTAACAAAGGACCAAAGGAACCTGCAGCAAAGGTGATCCACATCAACTAGTTGCATGTCAAAATTATAGGGGCATAGAAGCCTATGAAAATTTCAATTTTGCTTTTTATGTTGTGTTCAAAATTCAAGTACCATGCATTTGAATTATCAATAAGATTGAAAAATTGTTCTAAATACGTACAAACATATTTGTTCAACATATACAATTTTCAAAACTTATTCCCTCTAGCATTCAAGCCTCCGCCTTGCGAAACATCCAAGCATTCGCCATGCGAAGCACCTATGCCTTCGCCCTGCGAAGCACCTATGCCTTCGCCCTGCGAAGCATTCAAGTCTTCGCCCTGCGAAGCATCCAAGTCTTCGCCTTACGAAGCATCTAAGCCTTCGTCTTGCGAAACATTCAAGCCTTCACCCTGCGAAGCATCCAATTCTTCGTCCTGCAAAGCATCCAAGTCTTCGCCCTGCGAAGCATCTAAGTCTTCGCCCTGCGAAGCATCTAAGCCTTCGCCATGCGAAGTACCTAAGCGTTCGCCCTGCGAAGCGTCCAAGCCTTCGCCATGCGAAGCGTCCAAGCCTTCGCCCTGCGAAGCGTCCAAGCCTTCGCCCTGCGAAGCGTCCAAGCCTTCGCCATGCGAAGCACCCAAGCCTTCGCCATGCGAAGCACCTAAGCCTTCGCCCTACGAAGCAACCAAGACTTCGCCATGCGAAGCGACCAAGACTTCGCCATGCGAAGCGACCAAGACTTTACCCTGCCAAGGACCCATGCTTTCGCCATGCAATGCATCTCAACCTACGCATTCCAAGCCTTCCACCCCGAAGCACTCAAAGCCTTACACCAGGAAGCACTCAAAGTTTTCCTCTTGGGAGCAATTCAAGCCTTATAATAAGAAGCAAAAGCCCTTCCCTGAAGGCAACACCAAAGCGTACGCTGTCAGGACCCACCCGGTATCATCCCGAACACCGAGGTAAATTCTGCTCCCGTCTAACACCCCGACACACACAAAAGTAAAACTCACACGCAACCACCAAAGTACTCAGTCAGACGCAGGAGAAACTATACAATACATCCCGAAGTTAAAAGTTTACAGAGCATAGTCCCACATACACAGAAAAGAAAAACCGATAAACAGTACACGCACACGGAAAATTAAAACACCCTGGGATCCCTCTCGTAACTTCTACGCCTCAGACGCTGCCTCGACGCCGGAACCCCGCACTAGCTCCACAACCTGGAGGGCAGTTAAAAACAGAAGGTGTGAGTGGACCATAAATAAAAGAAAAGTTTCCAAAACCATTTTAGAAGAAAACCGGGTTTAGCCCTCCATTTTGAAACCACATGCATAACCCAGTTATGAAAACAGTTATCAATCAATCACCATAAAACATTTACAGAATCATTTTAAAATAGTATAAGTCTCATAACCTCACCATAAGAACAGAAACACTATAAAACCGTTATAGAAATCATAGCAGAAATATCATAAAAAACGTATCATAAACCGTGAATATCAAATCATCATTTTCCGATCAAACCTGCTGGACCTATCCGAGTCTTTAAACTCCCGAGTCTTTAAACTCAATCCAGGCCTCAATAATATCCGAGTCTTTAAACTCCCGAGTCTTTAAACTCAACAGGCCTACGGGGGAAATATCAAGATATCCGAGTCTTTAAAATCCTGAGTCTTTAAACTCAATCCGGGTCTTTAAACCCAATCCGGGCCCGTCCCCCGTCAATTAATATCCGGGTCCTTAAACCCAATATCCAGATCCAGCAAATCCAATCCAAAACCATTTGAAAACCATTTCCGAATTCACATCCAAACCTGAATCCGAAATCACCGGTCTGATGCTCGTCCGGCATCCCGAACCGTCATTCCGAACCCAAATCCGGAATTCCACTTTCCAACCTTAAAACCAAATCTCGTACCGAAATCCTATTTCAAAATCCCTTCATAAACATTTAAACCATTTATCCATTGAAATCCCAAATCCATAACATCATATTCAGAAATCACATTTTTCTCGTAAAACATGCTGAAACCAAACTTCCTCGAAAAACGTGCAATTATGTAAAATCAATAAAGCATATTCGATAACATAGCATCATGGTTAAAACCATAAAACAATTATAGAAAGACAGTTATGCATGCTCGAGTTTAAGGAAAGGGTCCACTCACAGTACCAAGCCCTCAATCGCGTCCCGTACGTCTCGTGCGTTCCTCAGCTTCCTCGGGAACTCCCTATCCTGTCAACAACCGCCAAAGTACGTTACTAACACATCCACCAGGACTCTCCTAATTTTTCTCCGAAAATCTCCGGGTCCTAAACGTACCGAACCGGAACCCTAAACCTTCACCCTCGCGAAACTACTTCGATTTGACGTCTGATTAACCCGAAACTAGGGATGGGCACATGAAACTAAAATTCCGAAACCGTACCGTTTCAGATCAAACCATACCGGAAAAAAAAAACCGAATAGTAAAACCGTTGTATGATTGGTACGGTACCGAAACCGTACCGTTATAATTCGGTACGGTTTCGGTATCGATATTTTAAAAAATCGTCCCGTACCGATACCGTACCGAATTAGAATTTTTTTTTAATAATTAAATTTATTTCTTATTGGTTTATTAGGCCTTCTTCAAGAGTTGATATGACCATACATGTCTTAATTTAGCTTCTAAGAGTTGATATCTTCAACTTAGTGCAATTTCTTCAATACATATTTGAAAACTTAAGTCCTTCATAAATGTAGTTTTCCTTTCTTTATAATCACAAACAAAATTTTGGCTCAAAACCGAAATCATACCGAAACCGTACCGAACTTAATTGGAACGGTACGATATGGTTCACTTTCAAAATATTGAATACCGAACCGTACCGTACCGATTAAAATTAAATGGTATGGTTCTGGTATCGATCAATTTTGTACCATACCGAACCGTGTCCACCCCTACCCGAAACCAACGCTAAAAGACTCGTCACAACACCTAGACCAAAAACCATGTTGACAACTTCCCCTGCCGCCGCCGCACGCGCCCCCACGCGCCAACTACAGTGCATCGCCTTCCTCGAACAGACCCGGTTCAACACAGTGCCTGCAAATCGAACCGGTGAGGACGGTTCTCCGCCGTAACAAAACATGAAAGCGACAATGGGGGAAAGTGCAAAACACGCTCAATACTCTGTTCATTAAAAAAAAAAAAAACTAAAATGTTCTGTCTGAACTGAAATTGAACGGAGTGTTTCGAAATTGGGCGAAGTGCATCCATTTTCTACTTAACCCTAGATATGCTCTTTCCCTTTCTCAGTTACAATCATTTCTTCTCTCTTCTTCTTCCTCTCACTGGTTCATCCCTCTTGCGCTTCCTCTCAATGCTTCGATCTCAATACCTCCGCGGCCGACAACATCCTTGGTCCACTCGTCATCCAATCATTTTGAAGGAGATTGACACAACTTGCATAGCTTACAACGTGTGCAACGTGTGTGAGGTAGGTGAAGCCAACGTCCTGTGCTGTACGGACGAGGCGGATCTGTGTTGGGCTTCTGATTAGATGGTTCACAAAGCCAACAAGCTTGCAAGGAAACACCAGAGGGTTCCCCTGTCTTCATCTCACCTGCCCCCTTGCGATATCTGGCTGGTTACTCCGTTGATCCATACCCACTGCTAAAGTTTCTTAATTTCTCATAACAGCTTTAAAATCAAAGTGGATTTTGTTTGAAATTTAAGTTGATGATTTGTAGGAGGCAGTTGGGTACTTTTTCTGTTTAGAAGATCGAGCTTTGCTCTGTAGAAAATGTGATATTGTTGGTCACGCCGCAAATAGCTTAGTTTCTTGTCATCGAATGTTTTTGCTCATTGAAATCAAGGTCAATTTGAGCTAACTCAGCATGATTCTGGCGACGGCCATGGTGTTGGTGAGTCGTCTTCTTCTGTAAAGTTGCATTCTAGGTTGGGGTATGTGTCCATGTCTAGATGTGACATGCAAAACCCATTACCTATTGAAGTTGATATTTGCTGGGAATGCAACTTGAATAGGATACAATATCATGCTCTATATGGGTGTGTCAATCTTCGTATTCGTTTATTGCAATTTTCAACTAGTTTATCTTTTTTTCATTTGAGGAAATTCTTTTTACCGATTTTGCTTGACCTTGTTCTTGGAATCTGCTACATTTTCCAGGAGCCAATTTGTTGCAACAGTCCGTGTCACTTTTAACAGTCAAGCATCCTTTGTTTAAAAGAATGGAGGCTTCTCGGCAAGCTCAGCTTGCAATTTATGGTAGCTTTGTTGCTTTGTTTTCTTTTCTGTCACTATTTAGTTTTGAAAACATTCATCCATTATATGTGTCATAATCATTGACTAATAGAATTATAAAATATCTACGATATGCTTCAATAGATTGTTTTAAGCCGATGCTTTCGTAGCCATATAACTTGTAATCTTATCATCATTTTGGCAGAAATACATATGCTGCTGTCATGTTAATGGATAATATCCCGTCCCTTCCCTTCACACATTTCCGTCCAGCAAAAACATCGACCTGGTCAAAGGTCCCTATATGATGTTTTGAATGGATATTCAGTTTTTGATATAGAAGTTGGATATGTTCAAGTTTCACACCTTCTGTTTGTTCACTTTTTCACTTAGTTTATTTCAGAGTTGAATAATTGAATTTTAATGGGGTTAAATATTGCAAGCAATGGAGTTTCTGCCAGGATTATTGCTTCTATATATGAGTGAAGAGGATGCATATTGGTTATTAGTTGCATTACTCAAAAGTAGCAGTCTATGCACCTAGGAAGGTTTATATCAGGTAGCCCTTATATATCTGAATGTCTGGATTTTATATTTGAGGGTTTGTAGAATAACTGAAATGCAATCCAGTTCCAGTTGTTTGCGTGCTGGAATAGACTAATTGAAATGTCTGGATTTTATATTTTTATTTTATATCCGAATGTCTGAAAGTGAAAGTAGGAATAGACTACGTTCCCGTGCTAGTAAAATACTTAATTTTGGGGTATTTGAGTTTACCTAGCTTTCGTTTGTTGTTACTATTTATGCCTATGCCTATGATACCTTATATAGAGATTTTGATTTGTTTAGGCTAATACTATGGATGATTTTAATTTTGTGTTTTGGTATAGTTCGATGAAGAAAAGGAACAAGTGATAGTTGAGCGAATTTTACGAGTTGTATTTTTGAGTGCAGAGCAGCCTAGTCTTGTATGTAGAATGTGGTTGTTCAATGATATTTGTGTTTCCATCTGGAATGCGTCCTAGTATTGACATTGTGGCTTAATCATGGGCTCTGGAAAAAAGTATGAGCAAGCAGTGATTCAAGAACCAGAATTTTTTGTTTTGTAATTTTTTATCCTGTTATTTTTGTTTTGTAATTCGTTTTTGTTTTGAATGTAGCCTGAGCAAGTAGTGATTCAATTAGCTGGTGAGCACCTCATGCCAATTTCAATTTATCTTCTGAAGCGATTGATTTTACTTATATAATCTTACTTCTTCTGTCAAAGCAAATTGGTCATTTACAATATTATGCAAATGGTTAGGACCATTACCAGTACCTATTTTCCTTTCATGTTCATCGTTGCTGTAATCTTGTGTTTGCTTTTTCTTTAGCAGAGTTTTTTTATATTTAAATTTTTTGTTTGGATATCATGGTTATTTATCCTATAGATGCATTATATCTACATGCTCATTCATTTTAGGAATGCATCTTAATGTTGTCTTTGATTATATTTTTTATAAACACTGCACTATATGCAGATATCATGGCGTGACCAACTATTTCTAAAGTTTAAACTTCAACTTTTATTGTTTTCTAGTGAGCCTTCCATATTTCACTGAAATCGTTTCTCATAGTGTTTTTACTTTATTTCCAGATTTCAGCATCCGTCTATTTGGCCAACAAACAAAAGGTGCCAAAGTTAACCGCTTAGAGTACCTGGGATTTTGAGATGTGATTGTTGTCATATAATAACTTTTAAACATCATTTGTCATCAAAAATTTTTAATAGTCTGCCAAAACAGAGTGTGATTGTCTTCTAATGGATTTAAACATCATTTTGGCTCTTAGTTGATTTAATACAAGAATTATGCTTGATGGATTTGCTTCACAAAAATATATATCTTTTTATTGATTGAAAAAGATTTACATGTGAATCGATGATATGTGCATAGGAATTGACACATAAATAACATTAGACCATTGTCTAATTGTCTAATGGTGCATTAAACAACACTTTTACTGAAAAAGCGTTGTCTAATGCACCTCAGATGATGTTTTTGTAGTAAAAGCACTTTTTTGATGACAAGGCTTTGAAGAAAGTGTCACCTAATAGGCTAATAGATGATATTTTTACTGGGTTGGTTATTTTTTTGTCAACAAACTATTTTTTGGAAAAATTATCATCTGATGTTTTAGATGACAGTTCGTTTGATATTATTTAAATAAATGATATTAACATAAACAATATTTTTTTTAAAATCACACGATAATTTTTCGTTGTCGTTCATATTGAATGGTAAAAAACTATAATACAAATCAAAAGAAAAAGAAAATCCAATCCCGAATGCCCATAATCTCGAATGCCCATCCCCAATTTGTTCATCGATCACCCTTTTCACAAGCTATCCCCCAACCCTCAACGACAACAATATTGAAAGCCCCATACCCCGTCTCTTTCTCTTCATCCCTGTGAAATCTTCACGATGGTCATGGCGATGATGGCGATTTTTCTCGCTAGCGTCAGTCGTGATTTTTCTCGCCCGTCTTTTCTAGCCGATCAGACCCATCATCGATTCCCATGCTTACAGCATCTTAAGTCGCTAGGGAATCTAAAATCGAAACTGATAGAAGTTGCAGGTTCGGTCGATGAGTCCGTCGTCGTCTAAGTTGTCGAGTTGTGGCGATGGTGTGTTGGGGTTGGGTCGTGGGCAGGTTGTCATTTTATTCATCCTCATTGTGCTCATAGTCTTCCAGATCTTGCAGGTTGCAGTTGCAAGTCAGGGGTGGAAGACCGGTGGTTGGCGTATGTTGTAGAGGCACCGGTGGTTGGCTTATGTTGTAGAGGCACCGGTGGTTGGCGTATGTTGTAGAGGCTTGTAGTTGAGATGTTAATTTTGTCAATTTTGGCATAGGTAGACTGTTGAGTTTGAGATCTATGGACAAAGCCCAGTTACCATGTTCAGACTCAGCTTGGTGATTCGGTTTGGTTCTAATTGGATCGAAGACATTTGAAAGTTTTAAATATTTGAGGTGTTGGGGTATTTAACCTTTGCTTAAAATTTTATTTTGATTGGGGATTAGGACCAGTTTTTTTGTGCATATTTCTTGATGATATGATGGAGAGTTTCAGAGACTGAGCATTAGCATGCAGTCAGATTTGCGAGAAAAAAGAGACAGACAGGTTCTCTTTGGAATTTGAAGTGTGTGAAGACTCTCTGGCTTTACACTGTAGTAGAAGAGTAGTACTAATATTTGCAGTAAATATCTGAGTTTCATCTTTGGAACTTGAAGATTTTCGTTAGTAAGAACTAGCTAGCTTGGGAAGTTTTTTTCTATGGAGATGAGACCAATAAGTTCAGACCCTAGCTAACTGGCTCAGACTATCAAATATGATTGTGGTTATGATCTTAGTAAAAAAAAAAAAAAAAAAGGAATCCTTCAATGTAACATTGTAACTAACGTCAATAAAGTGTCAATCAGTAATGCTGCATAACTACAATTAATGATTGAAACATAGACATCAATGGATATATCGCTAACCAAATTTACGGATATTTCGTTCTAAATATCGATATCGATATCATTTATAATCAACAAAAATGATAGCAATTTAGTTTAAAAGTTAAAAAAATTTAATGAAATTTTAGAAAAAAACTTAAGTATCAATAATGGTTATTATCAAAGTTAAAAAAAAAAAAAAGGAATCCTTCAATGTAACATTGTAACTAACGTCAATAAAGTAAGTGCCAATCAGTAATGTTGCATAACTACAATCAATGATTGAAATATCGACATCGACATCGACAGATATATTGCTAACCAAATTTACAGATATTTCCTTCTAAATATCGATATCATTATCGTTTACGGTCAATAAAAATGAATGGAATTTAGTCTAAAAATTAAAAAAAATAATAATGAAATTTTGGAAAAAAACTTAAGTACCAATAATGGTTATATATGACTAATAAAATTATAAAATAACTTTGATAAAATAAATATATAATAAATAATATGATGTAATATGATTCTAACGATGACTAATAATATAAAATCTTAAATATAAACATAAATTGAAGTGAGTTACTATAATTGAATATTAAAATAGTTAAAAATATAATAATAAACATACAAAAATTTAATGTAAAAAAATGATAAAATAAGTTTAAATATATTTAAAATTGGAAAAAATGAAAAAATAGGGTGAAACTTTGTTAAAAAAATTAGAAGTAAGGAATATATTTAAAATTAGACAAAAAATGAAGGGAAAAAAAAGAAGAACAAACTTTGTTGAAAAAATGGATAAAAAAAGGAAAAAAAAACAGCAGTTGTTGACAAGGAGGGTGGAACCCAAGACTCCAAAATAAGAAACAAAACTCAAACCAACTCTGCTAGCCAACAGTATTGTAAGTTTACAATGCCCAATGTATAAGTATACAAATTAATAATCATCTCCTACCACCAGCTGGGTCTGTAACTCTGATTTTCCGATCCGACTCAATCTTTTTCTTTTTACGTCCGATTTTCATGAATTAATAGTGAATCTTCATCGTTTTGATCCCAAGAAAGGATCTTTATGCTCAAAATAAGAAAAGTGTTCGATATTTTGGAAAATTTCTTACTCTCTTCTTATGTGCCGCGGCCCAAAATACCAAAATTTCAACAAAATTTCGACGAAATATACCGATATTTTCTTCAATAACTACAATTAGTATGCATGATCTATGGAATAATTAAAACATACATGCACAACAATAATAATTGTTAACAAAAACATCATTTCCAATTTTCTTAGCCAGGCCCTAGAGCCTAGAGCCTATCGGAGAAGAAAATCTAAAGGGAAATTGAGGTGTGTTGTCCCATCGACCATGGTGAACCTAGTCACCCACTCTCCTTCACACGGATCTGTCGGACAGACATTTCATCAGCTCACCTGCCAGCAGCTAAAGCTGGGCATGTAGATGTTGGAAATGAAACAAATCAAGAAAAAAACAAAGGTACACTTCACCAAGGTTATCGAATCATGAAACCCTAAAAGTTAAAAAAGATAAAATAAAGGGGAGGGATTTATTTTTGTGTTCATTGTAGCTAGGTTGTGAATTTTATCAATGAAATTAATAAAGGGGGTTGATTTCACTGGCAATAATCCCTTAGTCATGCACCTATCATGGTATAGGCAAGTAAATGGAGAGATGATTTGAATTAACTATGTATAATAAGTTAACTATATATATATATATATATATATATATATATATATATATATATATATATATATACCAAGCCATCATTTCGTTCTTTCATGTAATCTTAAATTATATATTATGATGTGTTTATTTTTTTTGTTATAATTTTTTAATTAAAAAATATATTAATATATTTATCTGGCTGACTCTGAATATATACCCCATTAATTATTAATAGTTTGAGTTAGGCCTCGTTATTGAGCGGGTCGAGCAAGCCCGGCCCAAAATTTTTGGGCTTGGGCCGGGCCGGGCCTATTTCAAAATTTTAAAAATACCGGGTCGGGTCGGGCGGGCTTGATCATAAATATGAAAGCCCATGCCCTTTGTCGGGCCGGGTTTGGGCCAGGCTTTTATCCGGCTTTACGGGTCGGGCCTACTAAGCCCACTTGGGCCGGGCCTACTAAACCCATTTGTACCTACCTAATTGTAAAAAAAAAAAATTGAGTTGAGCTTAAATATTATTATCGAATATTGAAATAAGCTAAGAAGGGGTACTATTGGATTTGGAGAATTGACTTAACTTTTCGACCATAAAGCCGAGATAGGATAAGGAGGTCGATAAGAGAGTCAGAGACCTAGTGAGTTTTTTTGAATTTAGGGTTAGGGTTTGGTTTGGGCATTGAGCTTTTAAATGACACTAGGTTGAGATTTGGTTGGAGTTTTGGATTTTGGCTATGATAGTAGTAACAAGATTGGATTGGGTATTAATTCTTAATTTATAATTATTTTATATTTTCAGGCTTATGGGTCGGGTTTACCTGAGCGGGTCGGGCTGGGCTTACCGGGTTTTATCGGGCTCGGGCCTAGCGGGCTTGAATACCCTAAGCCCAAGTCCAGCCCGTCAACATGCGGGCCGGGTCGGGCTTTTTGTCATCGGGCCTATCGGGTACCCATAAGCCCGTGGGTTTCTGGGCCAAATGATGAGGGCTAGTTTGAGTTTCTTTTCATTAATTGGCATTGGATCTCATTGCTAATTACTTGCTTCTTATACATTAAACTTCGTTATTCTTCAAAATAGCTGTTACTTCAGCTATTTACGGGAGGAAATACCTCGAGCCGCTTCGTCCTAGGAATGAAATAAACAAAAACAATATATAGCTTTTTCGTCTACTGATATTTGTTAGTAGAATAAATTGGTGATTTGTGCACATTTTTTTGGTATATCTATATATATATATATATATATATATACTATGAACTATGAGGCATTCCCACATCACAAAAGATGGTTCTTGTTGACACCATATCTGACCAGACCCACTGGGCCGTATACTTAAAGCCCTGACAACGCTCAAGGCCCAAGAACACCATACTTGCGACAGCCCTAACACCGAGCCCAATGCGGGATGCCATGTGGAAGCATATCCACTCTCAATTTACGTAACACGTGTCCGCACGTAAATCGAGAAGCATTTGTCCCACATCGGAACTTTGGGAATTGAACATCCCACCTACCTATACATAAAGGGTACACATTTCCCAATAAAGGTAACTAAGTTTTACTATTACAATTACTCTACCGAACTTACCATTTACTGTTTCCTCTTACGAACAAAGTAACTGACTTGATCGTCGGAGAGCCTTAGGCAGGCACCACACCGGTGCCCGTACTAACGGAGACCCGCGATCCACTTGAGTTGACAGGTCACAAGAGGGACACGCGTCATTTGGTGATTGGGCAACGAGTACTCGACAGTTGGAATATTTAACGCTTCAACAGTTCTAATCTCCGCTTTGAATGCTGCTCTTGTCATTGGATACAAAGTACTCTCTTACGAATTCCGAACTCTTACAAGTTCCTTGTGGTTGTGATTTGAGCCCTTTATTTCCTTATTATATGTAAGTGCAGTACTAGGAATATCAATTTGTAAATTACATACCACCCACCCTCTATACAATGCAAGTAAGATTCACCTATATCAGTATTTGGTTTTCAAATGGAATCTTCTTAATTAGCATTCTTCACATATGTAATTGCTTAATTTTTTATTTCATGAATTCTCCTATATATATTAATTTGATTTTTCGAGATTAAATATGTATTTTTGGTCATCTGAATATGATTATCAATAAAATTACACATTTTCACAGCCCTTTTATAAAAAAAAAAAACTTCTTACCATAAATCTATTCATTAAGAATAAACAATTTCATCGGTGTACATTTTCACAATTGATCTGTTTTGTTACTATTTTGTGTACTATTTTACTTCGTGGAGTTACTTTGGAGATCCGATCGAGTTGGTCGATCATCATCATGTTAGCACAGTGTCTCAGCCTAAATGTAAAGTGAGTTTAGAGATCTTACTTTAAACCAAAAGGAGATAAATAAAGACTCAGAAACAGTATGATGTTGGATAGGGACCAAGAATGAAAATATCGATATCGACGGATATATCGCTAGTCAAATTTATGGATATCTCGTCCCAAATATCGATATAGATATCGTTTACGGTCAACAAAAATGATGGAAATTCGATCTAAAAGTTGGAAATTTGGAATGAAACTTGGGGGAAAACTTAAGTACCCAATTATGGTTATATAGGACTAATAAAAACTATAAAATGACTATGATATAATAAATATATAATGAATAATATGATACAATAGGATTCTGTCGATGATTAATAATATAAAAATTTAAACATAAACATAAATTGAAGTTAATTACTATAATTGAATGTTAATATAATTAAAAACATAACAATAAACATAAAAAAATTTAAATGGAAGAAAAATTATAAAATGAATAAATATATGTAAAATTGAAAAAACATGATGAAAAAGTCAATTTTTGTTTAAAAGTTGGAAAAATTTTGATATATTTAAAATTGAAAAAAAAAGACAAATAAAATTGAAGAAAATAAAGAAAAAACGGAAAAAAAAAACAAGAATTCGCAAGTTGCAGCACCTGGGTCGAACCCAGGTTGCTAGCCATTTAACAATTGAATGTTAATATAATTAAAAACATAACAATAAACAAAAAAAAATTAAATGGAAGAAAAATTATAAAATGAATAAATATATGTAAAATTGAAAAAAAAACATGATGAAAAAGTCAATTTTTGTTTAAAAGTTGGAAAATTTTGATATATTTAAAATTGAAAAAAAAGACAAATAAAATTGAAGAAAATAAAGAAAAAACGAAAAAAAAAAAAACAAGAATTAGCAAGTTGCAGCACCTGGGGTCGAACCCAGGTTGCTAGCCATTTAACAAAAGCCCAGAACAATCCACAACCAACTGAGCTAACAGACTCAGTTTGATAATATAGCAACCCACTAATATATAAACTATATTAATTAACTTAAAACCAGTCATCTCCTACCTCGCGCGGGTTTGAGATTCTGGTTTTTTGACCCGCGCGACATGACTCGACTGAAACTCTATAATTTTACGTTCGATTTTCATGAAATTTAGCCCTATCTCAATCGTTTTAATGAAATAAGGAGATCGATGGTCTTAAAATAAAGAAAAATGTCGATATTTAGTTCAATTTCCCCCTCCCTTTTACATGCAAGCAGGCTTGAAAAAATTGAAAAGGCTATGGAAAAATGAAAATATGAAAAGAAAAAAAAATTGACTAGGACTTGAGCTTCCACATTGGGATATGTGCTGCAGCTTTGCACACTTGCCTTTGCTGTCCTCTCATGTCTTCATCATTCGTCCATCCATAAGGAGCATAAGACAATTTAATTGATGTTAATTATTTATACTTTTGTTACTTCACAACCATTTGACTTTGCCTTCCTCCATAAGACCATAGGTCCATATCCCTTCAAGGTTCTAGCCGCCCTCAACAAAATCTTCAACCACATCGCACACATCTGCCGTTGTCTCCCTTACACATCATTTCACCATGACATGATCGATGAATTACAAAAGTCACACATATAGGGCTAACATCATTTGTGTGGAAAAGAATTTTTTGACTTTATAGCAAGTCAATAATGCGTAATTATATAAATTATGTAAGTTATATATTGGGAAAATTTTAGTAATACCTTGTGAATTTTATATACTGCGGTACCTGATTATCTATTTTTGCTTTAGTTTTATTTTACTATCTACACATATGTAATGTAAAAGAAACAATTATGTGTCATATTTTTCGAGAGAATTTGAGCAACGAAATTGGATATTTAATGACAGAAACAATATAACTAGGGTTGTTGGGTTTGAGAACTGCCATAAGAATTAATTGAGGAAAATATTTTTGAAAAGATAACACATATATAATACACACATGATTATTTTTATGGAAAACTAATACAATTTAATAACAGGTCATTTATTCAAAATAAATGAATATATGTGCGGAAAAATGTCGGAAAAAATATATAGTTACGTTTCGCATAAATTTGACAAAAAAATAGTTTCACACAGTAATAAGCGAAGCCACAACAGGTTGGTCTAGTAATTAGGGAGTTCCAGGACCGTCACAAAACTCCCGGCACGTTTGTTGGTATATCTTTTAATTATAGCAAGGTGCACTTTGTCTGAGTCTTTCCGACCTTTAAAACATTGAAATTCCGTGGTTCGCCACTATCTAGTTCCTTTCTAAAAAATATATTCAAGTGGTATTACTAATTAATGTAAGTAATATTCAAATGGTATTACTAATGTAAGTAATATTCAAGTGGTATTACCAATGCTTGATGAATTAGTTTGAGATATTGTCATAGTGAAGTTATCTAATATTGGATTGGTGTATTTACGTTATTTTTAAGTAAATAATGTGATGTGTTCTCGTACTAAAGGGGTAGATTTAATACTCGCTCGGAATGCGGCTTAATTATTGGGTTGATGCGATGTGTTCTCCCAATTTTTCAATTGCACCATACCTTGTGGCTTGATGCATTTACTTATGAACATAGAACTTTAAAACAAAATGCGTCATTTTTCCTATTTTTAAACGAATCAGATTACTGGGTTGCAAAATAAATTTGAATGGGATTAAATTAGCTGTAATGTAATTCTTTCCAGTAGAAGGAGAAGGACATGTGGAGAGGAGTAGTATACCACTTTTATCTTTAGCAATAACAGTGTGCATGATGAAACTGAACTCATTTTGGCAATGACGGTAACCAGTTCCTTTCACAAGCTTCCAGAGTGCACATGGGAGTGACCGAAATTCTGCTGCACATACTGCCAATCTAGGTTCACATTTACAGTTTCTGTAGCACTTTCCTCAACCCCTATTTAACTACCACAAAACCTTAGGCCAAGAACGTATAGTAAAAAATATATATATATATATATATATTATATATATATAATTTAACTGATGAGTAAAAACCATAGCGGGACTTGGAGCAATTTAACTGCTTCATCATCATCCACATCCATGGAGGCTGAAGACATGTGTAAAGCATAGGGACAACAATGATGAAGCAGAAGCAGAAGCACCAAAAAGACCCATAGTCCTTATATGATGGAATTGGACAACACCAAAAGTCAAATGCACAAAAAGAAGCATGCCTTCGCAAAGCTTGTAATTATTATCAGATATTTCAAAATGATCAACCCTAAAAGAAAACACACACACCCACCAAGCATGTGGTGGGCCAACCAACAACCCCCTCATAACAGGAAAAATAAAATAAAATAAAAAACTCCATGATATTTAAATTAAATAAGCAGGGATTTTAGTGGGGGTACAAGTTCAACAAAGCTCATAATTTTTTACATCTTAGGAGAGATGGAAATCATTACATCAACATGTCCTTTGCTGATCCATATATCCACCTCCCAATATCCCAAAAGAGTGAAAGACCTCCTTACATTTTTGTTTCTTTTCATTCTCCCACTTTCCTTTTACTTTATTTCCCTCAGCTGGCTCTACTCTCTAAAGCCTTAAAAGAAATCAAGTTATAATTAGCTGCTTTCTCTGGAGATCTATTTGACTCATTCAAACAATCAGCTGGTGCCATTGCCATTGCCATTGCTATTGCCATTGATGAAGCTGAATATTTGATGTACAGTTCTTGCAATCTCATCCGCTGATCCTAAATTGCATTCTTCCTCTATCTGCATTTGATCACCATCCCAAACAATGATGTTTACTATATATTAATTTATACACACATTCCCACAAACAGGAGCAATACTATCAATCGAAAAAAGAATCTTGCTGTGCTAGCTAGATTTGTAGCCTGCTGGCTCTATGGTAGCTTGAGGTCCAAGTCAGAATCATTGACCAACAAAAAAACAGACAGGACAGAATCATAGAGAATTCGTAATTATGAATAATACCAATTAATACAGTACCTTGAGATTGAAAGAGTAAATAACATTTTCCTGTGAGGAGGTGATGCTAAGGTGCAGAACTGTTAGCCTAAGATCTTCCAATGCAAGAATGACTTTCATGAGCTGCCCATGGCTTCTTTGGCATTGGATTTTCAAGTTGACATGGGTTTGAATCACAGTCACCTCTATGTCTGCAACCTCAGACTTGTTCTGTGTAGTGACTTCATCTTCATTGTCTTGCCACCCAATTCTGCATTGGGACAGAGACATAAATATTCCGTTGGAAGGCATTGCCATGCTGGCACAAGAGGAAGATGGTGATGATGATGTCACACCAACATTGTTGTTGCTTCCTTGATTTTCAGCTTTTCTTATTCTCTTTTGGACTTCAAGGGATTGATGCAGCTGCTCCAATTCCTTCACAAAGTCAATTGCACCTCCCACAATGGATGCTTGGTCACCCTATAAACAAACCCAATTCCTCATTTCGGTAATTCATTCATGAAATTATAAGAAATTGAGAATTTTTGTTTTTTGTTTTTACCCTTCGAATGTAGGAAGGGGGCATGAGGGATCTTAGAACATTGAGATGGTCATTCATTTGGCGGCGGCGGTTGCGTTCCACGGCAATGTGGGTCATGCGCTGGTTTTCTACTTCTTCTTTGTTTTTGGTTGGCCTTGTTCTCTTCCTCTTTTTTCTTTCTCTGGTGGGCTGAGGTGATTTCAGGTGCTGGGTCTGCTGAGCTTTCATTTTGAGCTGAGTTGGGTTGGTCTGCTTGGTCTTGGTTGCAATCTGAGCTCACAACTTCAACACCATCAGCATAAATAGGATGCGTTTGATGAAAGTCCTTGGCCTCGGATTTAACAGGCGAATGAAACTCAAGAATTTGTTGAGCCTCACAGCACTGAAGTTCTAGAGCTCTATGAATTTGGGCCTCCAATTCCCGTGGCTGGTGCTGCAGTGTTAAGAGTGCCTGAAAGCTTGGCTCTTTGTAAGGAAAATAAGGTTGGTGAGAATCAACACTTTGTAGCCTGCCTAAGAATGGCATTTTGTCTTCCAAGCTTGGTGAGAATTGTGCTTTACAGCTTCTTCCTCAATATTCAAGCTCCATGTGGTGGCAGTGCTTGTTCTAACCACTGCAAATCAAATGCTCACCAAAACCTGCAACAAAACCAGAAACCCAGAAATAATTAGAAATAATGTGAACAAAGAAAGGAAAAAGGAGGCAGCTTTACTGGGTTTCACACCTAATTAATCTTTTTCCTATTAAAGAAAGCAAGCGAAAATGAAAAGAAAGTAACATGGACTTAGTGGGAGTTGAGTTTTTTGAACTTTGAACTAGGAAAGAGGGAACGATAATTGGAATGAGAATAGTGAGAATGCTGAAAGGGGAAAAGAAGACACACTGCGTTGAATGAAAGAAATTGGAGAAGTAAATGCATTGCATTTCTTGAAGCCAGGAAGGGAATAAAGGGAAAGGGAAGGGGAAAGGAGAGCAAAATTACAG
Source organism: Prinsepia uniflora (assembly GCA_032719365.1). NCBI lineage: Eukaryota > Viridiplantae > Streptophyta > Magnoliopsida > Rosales > Rosaceae > Prinsepia > Prinsepia uniflora. The sequence goes on along the minus strand of CM064874.1, from coordinate 51,158,984 downwards.
AAACATACAGAAGGGTACTCTCCATTAGAGGAGGAGATGGGCTGAGCAAGTTGCTGCTGAAAATACCGTTGTTGTTGGGTGAAGAAAAAAGAATGAGACTTGAAGGGAGAGCTTTAGATTGGTATCTCGCTTTCTCTCTGTCTCTTTGAATGTGTGTCTAACAACATTCCGTTGTGATGCTAACAGAACAATTGCAATAAATGAAAGACCCCATGAATCCAAGCCCCATTAAAATATGGACATTCTTTTGTTTTTGTGATAAATGTATATGAGCTCTTAAATAGTACACTATTTAATGCTGTGTGCGCTTTGAAGAACAATTAACCCATTGAAAAGATGAGAAAGCGGTTAGAAATATATGGGCCTCCTCTCCTCTTCCTCCACAGTCCTCATTGCTCAGAGAAGGAGGGAACTGTGATAATATAATTGAGGTGGATGCGGTAAGAAATGAAGGGTGGAAAAGCTCTGTAAGTAATTGAGGGTATATGCTGATGCTTAGATATACATGAAACTGCGAGAGGGTCTTTGCTATTGCATTCAGTTTGGAGAGAGAGAGAGAGAGAGAGAGAGAGAGAGAGAGAGGAGAGAGAGAGAGAGAGAGAGAGGAGAGAGATGAGAGAGAGAGAGAGAGAGAGAGAGAGAGAGAGAGAGAGAGAGAGAGAGAGAGAGAGAGCAAGGGTTGTCTGGTTTACAGGTCCCAAGCATTATTGGCGTTGGCAATTTTGTCCAGCTGCGAGGACAGACAGTTGTGGGGACTAGTCTTTTTTTGCTCCTCTCTCTTTCTCTCTGTGAATCTGCACTCTGAATCTGCACCACAAGGAGAGAGAAAGAAAAAGAAAGAGAAAAGGAAAGGGTTTGGAAAGTCCTTGTATGGATGGATGGATGGACTGAGGATCACTCGTCTTATGATGGGTCATTTCTAGCTTCACACATGTCCACCTAGCCCTGCAGCCCAACCCAAATCCCAACACCAATTCGCTAATCTATCCGTACTCTTTCACTTTTTTACTATTATACTTTTCTCTCCTTTTTTTGGTCAAAACTTTTCTCTTATGTTAAAAAACGATATTAGGAAGGTAATGGAATCGGGTCAGATCCTGATCCAGTTCTTTCCTCCCGAATTCCGATCAATCACTAATCGGATAACCAACTTTTAACTTGATTTTGATCCAACAATGATCAAGATTTTTGCTTTCAAATTTCAAATCAAGATCTTCAAATCAAATTCGAATTAAAAATAATTTGCATTCAGATTTTGATAGAAATCTTATATTCGTAATTTGTAATCTTAAAACCCAATACTTCATACAAGATTGTGACACAAAGTGATTGAGAGATGTGGCATATTGCTTGCTAGCTAGCTAGGTAGGCCGATGAGGCGCAAGATTTTATAATTATGTTTCCACTTTTTGTCTCCATACAAAAAAGGAGCCCTAAATGAGTAGTGGATAGCCACTTAGCCAGCCTTTAGGCCCCCTTGCAACTTTCAAATAATTCATTCATTCGTTCACATGTTGCTGGTTCTTTTTCAAGTGGCTATAGCGTTGTCTTATTTTCAAGGCACTCTACAGCCCTAACATATTATCTCCGCAAAAACCTAGCTGCAGCCATAATAGAGGTGATCGATAAGCATATATCTTATCGTCTGTTTTTGCTAGGGTTGCTCTCAAACCACTTATACATTGTCACCTCTTCACTAAGCATATGTACTATATATGTCCTAGTAAGGCGATTTTTGCTATTTTCATCTCCTATTTTTTCCAATTTGAATCACGGATGTGAAAGCCGATCGACTGCTTTGTAAATGATTCAGAACAGTATTCACTTTTATGTTTATAGGGGTGAGCCAATAGCACTATTGATTAGTAATATTATTTTTTGTTGCCAGAGATCTATTGCTTAGTAATATTATTTTTGTTGTCAAAGATCTCAAGTTTCATTTTTGCTTATTGCGAAAATAAAAGTGAATTAATGGAGTTCGATCTGTAGTTATTGGGCTCAAGATGGAGGCTTACCCCAAAATCCCTTTCCCCGATCTTGTTGTCTTACAAAAAGACATACAATATAAAAAATTCAACTATTATCGTCAATAATATCAGAAATTCAACTCTTGATTTTGATTTTGATGGACTTGGACTCTGCAGCGGGGAGAAGGTATTTTCATTTTTAATTTCAGAAAATGAGCACTCTCGTCAATTCAATTCCATCTCCTCCAGTTATGGATTAGCAAATAATATTGTAGTTTTGAAACTCGTTTTTGTTGTAAATAGTTTCATTGGTTATGTCTATTTATGTAATAGGTGCTAGGGATAGTTTTATCTTTTTGTATTCATTAATTATTCTCCCATATATAAGGGATAATTAATGCTTGTAAACCCTAATCTAATCTCATAAAGATCAGACGTATTATTTTCATCTTCCTGCCTCCTAACATTCTCTCTACATTCTCATCTACCGGATTTCCTTCACGATACGTTATCAGCACGATCGTCTCCGAATCGGTGATCATTCAAGTGGAGGATAAATTCAATCAAGTAGGTTTTCCAAATCCTAGAATTTATTTTATTTTGCATCAAACCTAGAACCCATATTTCTAGAAATTGATTTGCATATTGCTTAGAATTGATAATGATGTTGAATCCTAAGATTATGAATTATTTTATTTGATTGATTAATTCAAAACTTGATTTAATTTATTTAATTTGATCAATTGAATTATATGAATTATCGGTTTATGTTAATATATATGTGTAATTGCATAGGTTTGCATTGAATTAGAAGTTAAAAAAAAAAAAAATCACGGCAACATGCAATAGAAATCCATGAATGTGATAATTTAATTGGAAATTGGTTTGATATGATGACTCTTTTATTGTTTTTTTTTTTATATTTGATGAAATTCTAGAATTATAATTAATTTTATTTGGTTCTAAATAGCTGATTTGTTGTTAAACCTGAATATTGTTGGATATTATTGATGTTGATGATGTTGTTGCATATACATAATTGATAATTATATGACTGTGTTAATAGTAATGAATATTGATAATCACAAATTGATCATGATGATGTTTGGAACCCTTGCGGCTGCTAACATGACTTAGTTGAGGAGTCCACACTATGACAGTTCCTTATTTTCTTCCCATATTTTCGGCCGAGACGGCCTCAGCGCAGGCGCAGGCCCAGCGCGGCTTCGCCGGCCCAGTCTGCTCGGCTTGGACCCCCTGGCGGCTTGGCTCAGCCAGCGACCGGCTCGGCTCAGCTCCGACGACCGGCTCGGCTCCAACTCAAAAAAAAAAAAAACAGAACCCTCCTTTGTATTCCTTGGACCTAAAACATACACTCATGCATGCCTGAAACATTGCAATACTCCTCAATCAAGGATCAAAATAACATTTATTTATATTTATGCATATTATACCTTGTTTCCTTGTATGTTTGCTTATTTATTTCATTATTTAGACGTTATTTACCAATATCATAGACCACTTGTAAATAAAAGGAACCTGCAGTTTCCTTCATTGATATTCTAAATTATCCTACCATGTTATAGAACCTGAAGTTCTAATCAGTTGCTTATGGATGCATTTTTCCCAAAGCACTAATCTTATTCATTAATCTTTGTAGAGCATGGCACATCTCAACAAACTGAATTTTGACGCACTGGAAGTTTTCGGAAGAAACTACTACCAGTGGACGGAAGATGTGAAGCTTCATCTCACTACCAAGAGAATCCGATCAACCATCCAAGAACACAATGTGGCTTCTGAGCATCAGAAGGCGGATGCGATGATCCTCATTCGGAGGCATATGGATCGCGCACTGCAGCGTGAATACCTGGGTCAAGAGGACCCGAGAGCTTTATGGTTTTCACTGGCTGATCGTTTCGATCACCAGAAGGATATATTCTTGCCTGAAGCAAGACATGACTGGCATAATATTCGTTTTCAGGATTTCAAATCCGTAAACGAATATAACTCTGAGATATGTCGTATCCGGTCTCTTCTCAAGTATTGTGGGGAGGAACTCACTGAAACTGACCTACTTGAGAAGACTTTCTTCACATTTCCGGCCTCGTGTATTGTCCTGCAGCAACAATACCGAGAGCGGAAGTTTACCAGGTTCGCGGAGTTGATCACTACTTTGTTGCTCGATGAAAAGAACAACATTTTACTAATGAAGAATGATCAATCCCGACCTGTGGGCACTAGTGCAGCACCTTTGCCTGAAGCAAACGCTGTTGCACCTCGCGATGCCAACCGTGGGGGGAGAAATAGGGGACGTGGTAGAGGTGGTGGACGTAATCGTCCAACACATGGTGCACACCCCTATGACCGGGTCCATGGTTATCATGCCCCTCGTGGTCGTGGTAATCGACGTGGTGGACACCCGTATGATCGAGCCCAAGATTACCATGCCCAACGTGGCTGTGGTAACCGTGGGCTAGGTCCACGTGGTGGATATCACGCTCATCCTGGTCCGCATGCTCAAAACGAGAGAAACCCTGACCCGGCCCGTCGCCACCAGAATCAAAACCCACCGGACCTATGCTATAAATGTGGAGGTCGTGATCACTGGTCCCGCACCTGTCGTGCATCAGCTCAAACTATTGCCCATTACCATGCTAGACGTGATACTCGAGAGGCTAATTTTGCTGTAGGACCAGTCCCCGCTGATACCACCCTTGCCATTGCCGATTTCCAGACTGCAGCTGGACATAATGAGGATTGAGTTATTTATATACCCATGGATATGATCGGCATTTGTGCCGGATTTTTATGCATATTGTTTTTTTTTTATTTCTTCCATTACTTTTCTGGATATTGTTTAGTGATTCATTTTCTTTTGGACTTATTTTGTTATTTGCTCGAATATTATTCAATCTATTTATTCATTTTTTTTAATACATGTGATTGTTGAATACTTTAGTTATATTGATGGTTAGGCATGTCAAATGGTGAAGTTTGTTGTCTAGCCGACAGTGCTACTACGCACACTATCCTCCGTGATAGAATATTTTTCACAAACTTAATGCCTAACCACACCCGGTCTTAACTATTTCTGGCAAATCAAACTTAATTGAAGGCTCCGGAAGAGCCCAATTTATGTTGTCCAATGGTACCGTATTTACCATTGATGAAGTCTTATACTCGCTACGTTCCAGCAGAACGTTATTGAGTTTTAAGAATATTCGAGCTAATAATTATCATGTTGAAATCACAAAAGAAAAGAATGTGGAATATCTTTGCATAACATCCAACTTGTATGGCCGGAAGCGTACATTGGAGAAATTGAAATGCCTCAGGAGTGGACTCTACATGACCACTATTAGAACCATTGAGGCAAATCACATAGTTAGCCGGAAGCTACCTAACCCCAGCAACTACTTATTATGGCATGACCGATTGGGACACCCCGGTCAAGGTATGATGCGCCGTATCCTCAATACATCACACGGGCATCCCTTTACAAATAAGGACCTAGTGTTTAGTGACACACTATGCCAAGCTTGCTCCATGGGAAAATTGAACACTAGACCATCATATGCAAAGATCGATAAAGACTCTGTTCCTTTCTTGTACAGAATACAAGGGGATATTTGTGGACCCATCCAACCACCATGTGGACCATTTAAATATTTCATGGTTTTGGTTGATGCATCGACGAGGTGGTCACACGTGACCCTATTGTCCACACGCAATGCTGCGTTTGCTAAACTCCTTTCCCAAATCATTAAATTAAAGGCCCACCATTCGGATTATCCCATAAAGTCCATTAGACTTGATAATGCCGGGGAGTTTACATCGAAATATTTCGATGATTATTGCATGTCCCTTGGGATTGATATTAAACACCCAGTTGCACATGTTCACACCCAGAATGGTCTCGCAGAAGCATTCATTAAACGATTACAAATGATTGCACAGACTTTGGTTATGCGCACCAAGCTACCAATTTCTGCGTGGGGCTATGCAATCTTACATGCAGCTATGTTGGTCCTGTTGAGGCCCACTGCCACCCAACCCTATTCCGCGTTACAGCTGGTAACTGGGTACGAACCTGATGTTTCGCACTTACGCGTGTTTGGGTGCGCCGTTTACGTGCCAATTGCGCCGCCACAACGTACAAAAATGGGACCTCAACGCCGAAGGGGCATCTATGTCAGCTATGAATCCCCCTCCATTATACATTATTTAGAGCCCTTGACAGGCGATCTCTTTACCGCTCGTTTTGCGGATTGTCACTTCGATGAGACAGTCTTCCCGCCGTTAGGGGGAGATAAGAACGCTCACGTTCCTGAAGAACGACGTGAATTGACGTGGACTGTCTCCACTATGTCTCATCTTGATCCCCGAACCGCACAAAGTGAGAATGAAGTGCGGAGAATTCTAGATCTACAGAGTGTAGCTAATAATATGCCAGATGCTTTCTCTGATCTAGCTAAAGTGACGAGATCACATATACCTGCTGAAAACGTGCCTGCAAGGATAGACGTCCCCGTAGGACGCGCCGTCCCAGATGGACCGGTCATCCCAGATGGACAAAGTACGGCCATGGTGGCTAACCAGTCATATGTCCCTGCCCAGAAGCGAGGTAGACCAATAGGTTCGAAAGATTCTTATCCCCGGAAGAGGACAAATTTGGCACAATTGAATTGTAACGACCCGTCCCGAATATCGGGATTTAATAATATTTAATTGTGATTTACTAATCTGGGATTAGTTGGGCGATTTCGGACGAATTGTGCAAAATGACCGTTTTGCCCCTAGGTGTGGGCAAAACGTTGACTTTTAATTCGGATGGTCAAATGGGCTTTGACCGATGACCGTGACGTAGTTCGGGACGTCACGAGTTCATAGACAGGTGGCACGTTCGATTCCGACGTTCGTGGTGAAAGTTATGATGTACGGAAGTCCAGGGGCATTTTCGTAATTTGGACGATGTAGGGGCAAATGTTGACTTTTTGACCGGGATGTCCGATGGCCGAGGGCCAAGGACCGTTACGGAGGTTTCGTCGATACGAATTCAATGACAGGCGGCACGCATCAATCGGAGTCCGTATGACCGAGTTACGGGTCAGGATGCGTGAGGGGCATTTTGGTAATTTTCTGCACAAGGGCAGAATTGTAATTTTCTTCACGGGACACTGTTCCATTGAACTGGCCGTGTAAGTGGATGCTTTGTGCGATCCATCCCTTGATTGTTTATCAATTAAATGGCTGGATTGGGACGGTTTGAGGTGGAATTGCACATGGGGATTGCGTTGGCATCAATTGCACAACATGGACACTGGTTTTTCTATTGTTTTCGGGTCAGTGCAGGGGACATTGCGCAGTGGCCGGTGTGGCACTTTTGGATGCTTTTAATGGCTGTTTTGGATTGTTAGAATGGAGAGTGAGTCGAGAGGTTGACTCTGAGATTGGGAACAAAAGGAATGGAGTGAAAATGGTGGAGGTTTGTCCTGAAACCCGAAACTGTGTTTAACAAATTCAAAAATCCAATTCGAGGTTCTGGGCCAGCCCAGGGCAATTTGATGACCCATTTAGCTCTCTGGGATCATTTCCAGTCGATCCAGATCATTTGGGGCAAGCTTGGGAGCTCCTAGGGCCGTGAACGGACATGGTGGACAGCTGGAAAACTCGAGCTTGAGTTGTGACGATTGAGGTATTGTCGAGTTCAATTAATCATGCTAATTAGTTCGTATTATTCCTTATTAACTTCCTGTGAAGTTAATTTGATGATGGTTAAGGATTGAAGGAGTTTTGGTGATCGACCCGTTTTGGGTGATCACGGGTTGTTGACTTGATTAGGGAATGGTTGATGCTAATCATGGACACAGAACTGAAATTGGTGGATTGATGATTGTTGTAGGATCAAGAACGGATTGAATTGGGGTCGAATTGATGGTTATCTGACCGGATCCTATCGCGGGCTTTTCGACCCGTTTACCAGTAATTCGGGTGAGGAAGGAGCACTGTAGCTGGCGCGTGGCTTTCACGCGCAGCCACTCACGGCGGCGCGTGACGGCGCGTGGGCACGAATCTCGAGGTGAGGTCAACATGACTTTTGTCCTATACAATGTAACGAACATTTTAGCGTTAGTTTCGTGTCGATCGGATCCCGTTTCGTTATTGTTCGGGATGTCCGAAGGTTTTAAATCTAGTTTAAAAATACTTAAAAATTCGGGAAAATTACGGGACTTGAAGAGGATGTTAATGATGAGGTTAGTGATCCTCTAAATTGATTTGAACAGGATTGGGAGTCCCGGTGATAGTGATGTGGCCCGGGAAGGCCTATGGCACGCGTATCGAGGCGCTCGGTTAAACGGTCTGTGAGTGGACATTGGTTTCATAAATTCGATGCATGCATAACTGTTTTATGATTGTTATGGTTATGATTAAATGATTTACTTTGGATATCGGTGAATTTAAATGATTTCACGCATTTCGAGGCGATTTACGTATTTTCACGTAAACCGAGGTTTTCTAGATTTGCACCGATTTCCATAAATGTGGTTGGATATGATTTCATGAAACGGTTACGAACTTGAATAAAGTAAAATCGGGCCAGGGGCCCAGTTGAACTATGAAATCGGGCCAGGGGCCCAGTTAACATGTGGATCGGGCCAGGGGCCCAGTTAACTTGTGAAATCGGGCCAGGGGCCCAGTTGACTTCTACATGTGTTTGCGGGTCGGGGACCCTAAAACGGAATTGAATAAATGTTTTCTGGTTTACATTTTATATATATTCACATGCTAAAAACAATAGTGGTTTTGATGATATGGAAAATCTGGTTATGGCATGTTTCACGGTATTTGGGCTTGAGATCCGTCTGATGAAACTTAATGATTGGTTTGGATTTTTATCCATGTATATATATATATGCCTTGCATGTGGATATCGATAAAATGTATTTAGTACTGCACTGTATACTCACATGATCATCGTGTACTCTTTTGTCCTACGACCAGGGTTATTTTGTCCCATTGGGTTTTGTTACTTGGCTAGGTTTTAATGAGGCACATTTTGGTATGATCACCCCGCCAACAATGCATCCTGAAGATGCTACGATTTGACTCATATGCATTTGCACATCTTTTCCCTTCAACCACGGGTTTGTCCCACTGGGTTTACTGGGTGAGGTTTTGGTGGAGCAATACTAATGCATTTTATCTCAAAGGAGGACTATCTACCCGTATTCCAGAAGAGACGACATCAGCTACCTCAAAAGATTCCGATTTGATCACCTACATGCACGTTGCACTCTTTTTCCTTCGACCAGGGTTATTTTTGTCCCATAGGGTTTTTGTTACCTAGCAAGGTTTTAACGAGGCAACATATATGTGCGTAGCCAAGCAGTACCATTACATGAAATATCCAAGGGGGAGTGTTGTAAATAGTTTCATTGGTTATGTCTATTTATGTAATAGGTGCTAGGGGTAGTTTTGTCCTTTTGTATTCATTAATTATTCTCCCATATATAAGGGATAATTAATGCTTGTAAACCCTAATCTAATCTCATAAAGATCAGACGTATTATTTTCATCTTCCTGCCTCCTAACATTCTCTCTACATTCTCATCTACCGGATTTCCTTCACGACAGTTTTTGAAATATTATCTATGTTGTGTGTACATATAGAAGATTGAAGATAACATATGATGTGTACATACAGAAGAACAAATTTTTAGTATTGTATATTAAAATTAGATAACAAGTTACATAATAATTCATGGTAATATATCCATAGATGAAAATATCGGTATTTATGGCCGAAACTTCGTTAATTTTGGCCGGCGACACATAAGAGGAGGAGGGGGAACATATTGAGTGAAATTTTGATCTTTTTTCTTATTTTAAGTTTGTTCATATATCGACCCAGACCGAGCAAGAAGTCCAGACTGACTGCAGACCCAATCCATTACCAAATGCGGATCAATCCAGATCAACCTTGGAGGCCCAGCCCTTTGCCGGCTCGGTATGTTGGCCCAGACCGACCAGAGGCCTAGTCCTCTTCTAGCACCATGTCGCTGGCCGACTCTGGAGACCCAACTTCCGTCGGTCGGTACGTTGGCCCAGACCGACCTGAAGGCCCAATACTTCCTCCCAACACAAGCCCAAGAGGTCCAGGCCCACTCACATGAGCAAACTCTAGTGGGGTCTGGACAGCCCTTCCACATGTCAATTCCACAACAATTGACATTTGTCCCACATCGGGAGATTGCAATTATTATATTCACCACACTCATACAAAAGGGGTACATTTGTCGTATAAAGGTAATTAAGTATTTACTATTCACAACTATTTTTACAGTAGACAATTTACCACTCATCCTATACTTTAGACCGACCACTGATTTGAGCGTCAGAGTACCTTTAGGCTGGTATCACACCGGTGCTTGTACTCTGATCGACGGACCTGTTTCATCCTCTTTCAGGTCTACACAGGGCACGTGGCAGAGCAGTATTCGCTCCCTAAGTTGGCACATTTTGTACATCAACAAAACCCATAAATCTCATTATTTACTTAAAACAATCGAATACTAAATTGAATGAAAATTGGACATAAAATGACCGATTTCCAATCGGATCATGCCGTCGAGCCTGAAACCCAAATTGCAAACCTATCTCCCTTAATTTCTCATTTCTCTCTCTCTCTCTCTCTCAAACTCTTTGGAAGACAACACCATTTTCTTCATCATTCTTCTCAGATCTCAAGGTGAACCACCACTTAACACCATTTCTCTGTTGATTAATTTCGTTAGACGTTGTTCCTCATTCCCACTACGATGTCGTCGAGTTTGCAATGCCCCAACCCGCAAGACAATCTCAGACAACTCTTCTCCCGCAATCCCAATTCATAAGGATGGAGAAAACCCCAATGCATACGGATGCAGAATCAAAATTAATTTCAAATTCATCTTTTTCAATTCCCATGATTAGCATGCCCAATCAATTGGTGAGGGACTAGCCCCTCGATTCATGCTCTAATTCTTCCCTCACCATCACCATCCTCGATCGTGATTGTGGTGACGAAGGAATTTGAAGCCCACAATCGAAACCCCTCATTCGAAACCCAGAGACGTCGTCTCTATCGCGCCGTCTCGACCCCTACTCCCTTTTCCCAGCGTCCCTAGTAGCACCACGAAGACCAAAGGTTGAGTTCGACGTAGGCGATGGGGCCGTGAAAGGAGTGAGGGGCGGACTTGGAAGGCGGAGCGGAAAACGTTGATCCAGTGGCGGCGATGATTGCAGGCTCCGCTTGCTGGAGGAGGCATTCGATGGTCTCGTTGTCAGACTTGTGGCCCAATTCTCTGGTCAATTGGAAGACTCTGGCGGCGCATGTGCCAGGCATTCTTATGCGCCGGCCTTGTCCTTCGACCTTTGTGTGTCGGTCCTTGGTGGATCGTTTGGCTACTTGGGTTTGTGCTGCTGGTGCTCGTGGCAGATGAGGAGTGGTAGTGGGTGAAATTTTCAATTGCTGTTGATGAGGGGGACGACGAGGACGACATCATAGTTTTATTTTTTTAAAAAAATTAATATAAAATTTAATAAATGATATCAAATGTCTAAATTACCCTTAAAAATTTATAATATGACTGCCACATCAACAATTTTTACGGTGTTAATAACGGAGATAGACGGTTGGTGCAACGGTATTAACGGTATAATCGTTCCTAATGCAACTAAGATAAATTTCCATTTCTGGTGTATTTTAAGATAACGTAATTTATTTCGAATGCACTTAACCTAATAAGCCTTCTTAATATCGCCGGTATTTCACAAGATACAAAATCTTACGCATGCATATTGCAAGACAAACATCACAATTAGCCCTCATCATTTGGCCCAGAAGCTCACGGGTTTATGGGTACCCGATAGGCCCGATGACAAAAAGCCCGACTCGGCCCGATATGGGCCGTGGGCCGGCCCGGCCCGCATGTTGACGGGTTGGACTTGGGCTTAGGGTATTCAAGCCCCCTAGGCATGATAGGCCCGAGCCCGATAAAGCCCGATAAAGCCCGGTAAGCCCAACCCGACCCGCCCAGGTAAACCCGACCTATAAACCCGAAAATATAAAATAATTATAAATTAAGAATTGATACCCAATCCAATCTTGTTACTACTATCATAGCCAAAATCCAAAACTCCAACCAAATCTCAACCTAGTGTCATTAAAAGCCCAATGCCCAAACCAAACCCTAACCCTAACCCTAAATTCAAAAAAAACTCACTAGGTCTGTGACTCTCTTATCGACCTCCTTATCCTATCTCGGCTTTATGGTCGAAAAGTTAAGTCAATTCTCCAAATCCAATAGTACCCCTCCTTAGCTTATTTCAATATTCGATAATAATATTTAAGCTCAACTCACTTTTTTTTTTTTTACAATTAGGTAGGTACAAATGGGCTTAGTAGGCCCGGCCCAAGTGGGCTTAATAGGCCCGACCTGTAAAGCTTGATAAAAGCCCGGCCCAAACCCGGCCCGACAAAGGACATAGGCTTTCATATTTATGATCAAGCCCGCCCGACCCGGCCCGATATTTTTTAAATTATGAAATAGGCCCGATCCGGCCCAGCCCAAGCCCAAAAATTTTAGGCCGGGCTTGCCCGACCCGGCCCAATGACGAGGCCTAATCACAATGGCATATGCAAATTACACAGGAAACGAACTGTTGTACACATTAACCCTATTAAAAATTGCCACCAGTGAAGAAAATGCTCATGAGATCAAAGCATCTATGGGATCCAGATTTTCAATCCAAATTATCAAGTGCTCAGCACCAAACTTGAATGTTCGTAAATGAATGCGGAAACAAGTCAGCATTGTCCTGCCTAAATACCAAATTTTATTCTTCATATCTAAACACCCCTTTCAAGACGAGTATGTGCCACCATCTTGCCCTTCAAAAAACCGTCTAACGCTCGATTTGTATGGTGACATGGCTGATGTTATATTCCCTTCTGATATAGTTAACCACATTGTCCAGAACCATATCTGCATTTGCTTCTGGTATGATTTTGACATGGCAAGCCAGAAGGACTTTTCCCACTGTGATTGCCCATATATGCAGCTCATGGATGGCAATCACTTCCTCCATCTCCAACAGCCCTTTTTCAAGTTTCGTTGCATCAATCTCTCGCGGTGTGCTTTCCATCAGGACATCAAGTATGTTCCTCATCATCTTGATAGTTGTCCCCAAAACAATGACAGAAAAAACTAGAGTGCAGATCAAATCAACTATCTTCCATTCTGGTTTGTACCAAATGATGGCGCCTCCAATCATTACCCCGATACTTTGAACGGAGTCCCCAAGCACATGAAGATAGGCGCTGTGCACATTTATGTTCCGCTGCTTCTTCTGCCCTTGTCCACCTTTTGGCTTATCCAACAGTGGCTCAGAATCGTGGTGTTTGTGATCACCTTCATGACTGTGATGGTGCTCCCCGTGATCATGTGTGTGCTCCCCGTGATCATGTGAGTGCTCGCAGTGATCGTGATGAGAAGAAATTGTGACCCCGTGAGTGTGGCTGTGATCATGTCCGTCATGCCCATGCACATGATCATGGCCCAGCAGTATGGCCATAGCAATATTAACCACTAGACCAAATGTGGCAACAAGAAACATTAGAAAGCCATTTACCTCGCCGGTGCTGTTAATCATTCTAACTATAGCTTCATAAACCAATATCCCAGCAAGCAACCATATCAATTGGATTGAAACCAGGGCACCAAGAATTTCAATCCTAAAGAACCCATAAGACTGACGAGGAGTGGCTTCCCATCCAGCAGCCCATAAAGAGAACAAGGAGATGGCAAATGCTGCAACGTCCGAAAGTAAATGTGCTGCATCTGTCAATATTGCTAAACTGTTGGCTTTAATGCCACCAGCTACCTCAACAGCCATGAACAGAACACAAAGTACCACCGCTATTAAGAGCTTGCGCATGGAAGCTGATCGTTCTTTGGCATCTTTAGAACCAGGTCCAACTTCAGATAGTCCACAGGGTGCTTCCCCACAGATCTTACTCCCACCATTACTCGCCTCACCATCTTGAACATCCCGATGGATCTCAATAGCCTGTGAATGTTGAGTATTATGTGCTTCCATCTGAAATTCACAACAAAAACCCAATAAGTAGCAAACTAATACATACTTCATATAAACCACAATAAGATTAGACCACTAAAGAGAATAAAAAGTAAACAATGCTTGCAGTCACTACAATCTATAGGCTTTACCAATCGACAAGGTTTGGAATTCATGTAAGCATCCTAGAGAATACAAGACATTCTTTGACAGATACACTATCCTCTATTTGACAAACTTCCAGAACCAAATTAACCCGAAAACTACAAATTTTATCTTCATCAACATCTTTTCCAATGCACTACAAGGATGTTAATTTGGACCAGAGAAGACATTCTTGATGTCTTGGACCAGAGAATACAAGACATTCTTGATGTCTTGGACCAGAGAAGACCATTTCCTCCACTCAAGTCAGGCGGTGCTTTGGAAAACTGAAGAACCGTAAAGGTACTTCAGGGCCACCTACTTATTCATTCAATTATTTGACACAGTTTATCAGATGAAATATGATATTGATTTAATGAGCTAGCTAAGACAAATTGTAAAAGCTGGAGAATTCAAAATAAGATTGTTTTTTGTTTCAGGTGTGGCTGATGGAAAGAAGCAGATCCTGTGCCTAAAATTGAACACCTGAGTGGATGAGGGAAAGTGCATTAAGAAAAGAACAAATAGGACTGCATGTCATTTTTTGAGAAGTATGATATAGGGAAATTATCTATCTCATTCCAAGTCAACAGAAGCCATTGTTGCAAAAAACTATCAAGTGTCTGAAGACAAAGAACCACTCTACCTAATAAAAATCAATCCTCTAAATTTTGGAAATTTGTAGGGTTGATTTTTAGGCAACGACAGCTTACAAAATTTCTAGCTCATAATATCGGCTTCCAATCTATCAAAAAAAAAAAAGAAAAAAAGTAAAGAACAGTGGCTTCCAAGTTCCAAAACGATCTCATCCTCTAAATTTCATTAAAAATCGAAAATAGCAACCACAAAGAAAGAAGTTGAAACCTCTGGTCCAACTCCAAATTTCCAAATCTCTCTCAAACCCAGCATAATCCAGAAAATTACTGAAGCTCAGTTGTACCCAATTACCAGCTATAATTGCATTTTCATGGACTCGAAAGACTAGAATAATCAGAGCTCATGAAATTAAAGGAATGCAATTTATAGCCAATACATTAACAAGCTATGTTATCTGAATTATGGATAGTATAGGCATTAAAAGCTTTAAAGGGTCAGTTTCAAGGTTTGAGTAATTAATACGATGGTCATGGACTGGGAAGTTTCAAAAATATTGTTAGTGGGATTTTGGATTAACAGATGTTGTCAAGGCCTCATGATAACCCATCAGAACCCAGAAGGCATAATCATTGGCATAACTCCAAGACAAAACAGGAGAGGAAACAGACCAACTCCATAAAATCTAGCAATCAATCTCAGTCCCAACCACCTCTTTGTTTCCGAACAAGAAAGTTCATAAAGGAATTGATAGACAAATGACAGAGGATGTTCATGGTCCGACTTTGACATATATAAATGGGTATCTATAGGTTTTAGACTTATAAGAATCTTACCATTTATAGCAATCTGAAAATACCGCTCTAGCTGGCCCCTTGCTCCAAAAAACACTGCAGGCGTGTTAGGGTCTTAATATCTTTGGGGTCTCTCTTGGGAGATACGGGACTTTGCTGCAAATGGAATTTTGGGGTCTCAAATTAAACTGCCTCCAGAAATTACGATCCTAACCTTCACCGGTCATTCCAAGCACCAAGCAAAGAATTGACTTGCAGTCTTGCAAAATTGACTCATGAGCTTGTTTGTAATTGTACTGGATCGGTTTAGTTGAGGTGGCCGCGTGGGCACTCAGCCGTGGCAAACTTAATTTGTAGCCGTTGTCGGCTTTGTTAATGTCGGACACAATAGACAGAGTTGAAATAGGAGTTGCTGGATTTTAGCACGGCCTTACAGTACCCTTCTAAGCCACACAGCTCAGCCTGTACCTTCTAAACTAAAAGACATTTTTATTTTTTTTCATCAAAGTCCAATTTCAAATGTTTTAGAATACTAAATTAGATGATTATTAAACCAATAATATGAGTGGTATCTCGTAATTAACGACAGGTTTTTTTCACTAGTTAATTTTTTCTTCATAAATTATCTGAATGATTTACTTTCGTGTTTTTTTTTAATTATACTAATTGTGGAACTCAAAATCACCGGAAGAATATGGAGCTGCCACGTGGCCCATTACTAATGACTTGCAGAAACTCGCACATTAAATAATCTATTTATCAGCTAAATACGTTATTTAACGGTTTAAAAGTCCTCGTAATATTAATATTCCTCCGAGAGTTAATTGTCATTATTCTTAATAATGAACAATAAATATTAATATTAAATTGTTATCATTATCATCATAATGAAGCAATTATTATAATTATTAAATAATATATTTTATTAATAATATATTATTTATTAATTACAAATACCAATCAGATCGTTAAGAGGCTCCTAAAGTTTTCTTATAAATGGTGGAACCCATTTCATTTACAGGGTAAGTCAATTCTTCGCTTCGAAGTATTTTCGTTTCCTCTCTTAAAGTTAACTTAGGTATCGAAGTGTTTTTGGTTGAACAACCCCCAGATAATCGATTGAGGTAACAATAACTGATTATTTGCTATTTGCAGGAAGTGTGAAGGCTTTTAGCGGCGAGTACGATTTCTGCTTCAACATGAACATTAGTCGTTAATTATCAATCGATTAAGTGAGGAATTAATGCACACTATAATCAAAGGATGAAATACTGGCAAGAGGTAGAGATCGATGCAAAAAAATTATTGCAAGTCTGCTTCAAATTCTCAATGCATTTTCATTTTGTTTAGTGTCTAGACATCTGACTTTGTCCAACTGAGATGTTGATTAATGATTTGTAGTTAATTGTTAATTTATGTTTGTTGATATGGCACGAGGTAAACAAATGAAGCAAATTTTCCAAATTTTAAATAAGAAGTTTTGTATTTGATGATAGGCTAATCACATAAAGAAACAAACACATAAGACATTATTTACAAAACATTTTTCTAATGCGGTTATACAAAATATTGTACATGCTTGATGCTTTCTTACTAATATGTATAGTTAAATAATCAAAACCTTAATGACCTGCATGGTCACAAAGTGGAGCTGTGTTTCTGACTAGGAGCCAATTTCGAATCTTTGTTGGCTCACTGGCTGCTGGGTTTTTTACAGCCAGAATGCAGAATATTGGTCTGTGTAATTTAAGAATTTAAGAATTTAATAATGTTTGATTTTTAGTTTTTAATTGTTTTGAGCACAAAGCAGCTTAATTAACCTACCTAGAGAGATGGAACGAAACACGACAAGATAAGAGAGGCAAAACAATTAGAAAATAAAAAACGCTGGGAACACACAGAAAATATTCTAAAAATTAACAAGCGTAAAAAATAAAAGAAAGTTTCAATAATGAATCACATCCTGTCGATCTTTCAAGTTGTTTACACCCGAAGTAATTATTTCAGGCCGAAATCAATGGTTTGATGAGAATTAATGGTCCAGAGTAGAAGACAAAGCCCAATCTAAGTAACTTTGAGCATGGAAAAAAAGAGATGTATAAGCGGTGCTGACAACACTAATAAAATAGAGGCAAATGAGAGGTTTCTAATGGAAAAAATGCAATATGAGACTCGCGCATAACCCAACTTAACAAGTTGATAACTTCTTTACCGCTTATAAAAGGAGAAGAACCCAACTTCTCAAAGGAGACACAATCAACCAATCAAGCTCAGCAATTGATCTCCATCAATTTCTGAACATGTGAACACCTTTAACCAGATTTCATAATTTAACAAAGTTTGACTCTTATGACAAAAACAGCTTCTTTTGACCTATGAAATTAAGATGTAACTTCTTTTCTCACCCCCTTTGAGACATTTATGTAACTGCATAATCGTATTTCTGACCGCTCCAGCGACAATGTCATAATAATTGGCTTCATTTTCATGCACTAACTTTCTTTCTGACTGCTCAATGTCATAAGAGTTAATCTCTTTTCGACTGCCAGTTCTTGGATTGCAAATTGCGGCTTGGAAAAGATTAACCTTTTTTCCTGACCGCTCTGTGTCATAAGGGTTGATTATATCTGTTGAAGTATAAAATGTTCCAACTTAGAAATAGGAATATCGCAGTCACCAAAAAACACAAGCATGTACGTAGTTCACCAAAATCAGGCTATGTCCACGATGTTACCTCATTCTTATTAGTATAATAGTATTTACTTATACATAATACAATAGGTTTAGAGCATTTAGAGAAACAAAGTAATATAGGGAGGGGTGAGAGCTCTGAAGTCTAAAGAGAGTGGGGATCCCCAAATGAGGGTAGTAGTGTTGTTTATATAGGCAATATTAGGTCATGATAATGAGATCTAAGTATGGGTTTTAGTGATGGGTCTTGATGGTGAGTCTTGCCAGTGGACTTCGAAGATGGGTTTGACGTGATCTTCGAGGTATACTGTACGGGGTCGTTGTTTGGTCAGTTGTATGGTCGACCTAAGTTATTTTTATACTATTTGGTAAGAAATACAATTGTGAAGAAAATTGGATGTGAATAAACTAATGATTTAAAAAACATTGGAAAAATGCAGAGATCAGGGCTCTATCCACCACCTAGACCTACTACTGGCTGAACTACGACGTGCCCCATTGTGGACCTCATTATACCAAATAATAGTTTTTGGTATATCAAATCGAATTATAAAAATTATCCCGTTTCATATCATAACAAATTAGAAAAAAAAAATTAAATAGTAAAATTAAAGTGATTGATGGATACAGTATAATTCCGATATAACCACTTAGAAATTTCATTTTATTGAGACAAATGCTTGAAAGCCAGGTAAGGTCAACATTTGCTTCTGTCTTTGCTTTAGCATTTCCATGGGAAGGGGATAATATTGGGATGGGGCCATTTGAAACTTGTAAAATTGTGTGTACCACGTGGGATGTGATCATGTGACGGGGCAGGACCAACAAAAACCAAGCATGTGTTGAAAGAAAAATAGCGCGGGATTGTGATCATGTGACGAGGCAGGACCAATAAAAACCAAGGCTGTGTTGAAAGAAAAACAGAGCCACGTACATCTCCATGCAAATACATAACACTTTGCTCAACGAGTCAACATCAACAACTTATCCATACATATAATGTCGGCAAACAGAGACCTAGCCTCGAATTTAAATTAAGAGAGAGACCCTTTATACAAATAAATAGTCATAATTTTTTCGATCGAAAGAGTTCTAATATTTTAATGAAATTTTAAATTAAAAAATTAATATTAAGCTAGACGAGATATTTTATATAAACATAATAATTACGGGAAAAAACACAAAATCGATACAAGGGCAATATTAATAATTAAGAATGAGCATATATGTTACCTATTTTACAAAAGTAAAAATTGTAGTATCATCTATTTTCTAAAAAGAGATATTACCTACTCGTATACTATAATTTACCGTACTTATTAGGTGAAACTCACATATTAATTAAAAATAAATAAATAAAAAACAAGAAATAAACATTAAAACGTTTAAAAATAATATTGGTGTATTAAATATATATAACAAAACAAAACACAGGGGGGCTAGGACCACTCTGGTCTTAGGGGCAGCTCCGCCCTTGTCAAATAGCAATGCTAGTTTTATCCGTAAATATATTTATATATATGTATTTGAGTTTGATTTTTGTTTCCTATTTATGTAAAAAGAAATTAGAGGCTTTTGAAGGCAAAAAAAGAAGAGAAAGGGAAGACAACCGTCAAATTAATTAGGGGCGTCCCATTTATCAAATTAGCATTCTACTTTGTGGTACTTAGCTTCCTCTTACCTTTCTAATGACGTATTATTGCACTTATATGTATTTTATAATCATAATTAATTATTCATTTTTAAATTATATTTCAATATTGATTTTTTTTAAATTTATAAGATTATAAATGATGAATATATATACATATATAACTAATAATTTTACTATCAATTAGGATCCTTATGAATACCCAGGGTGGCCATAGCTTAGGATCACAAGGGCGACAATCCTGAGTCCACGAATTAAGAGGGCCCAAAATTTTTAAATTTAATTTATTTTTATGGGAAAATATTAAAGAATAATTAAAATTTTGAAAAATATTTAAATTTAATTTGAAAAAATATTTTATTAAAAAATTGAACTCATACTCTTGTAATATTATTAAGAGTTATGTTGATTGATGTATAGTTATCTAGCTTGTATTATATAAGTCACTCTAGCACTCTAACTTTAAATTATGTTTTGATAAAATTTCATTGTTTTCCTTAAAACATAGTATTACAAGATGAATATGTTTTATGTGTATGAATAATGTGTTTAAATTTCTGAAATTTGGTTGTATTCCTGAGGGCACTTTTATAATTTTTGCCCTACACCTCGAATTTAATGGACCAACCATACGAACATCGTCTATTTATGTTATACATTTGAATGATTAAAACATCTTCTTTATTGATTTTTTAAATTTATTAATTAATTTTGAAATAATAATTTAAGAATTACGATATATATATAATATTAATATTCAAAATAGTGATACATATGAAAATATCGATATACCCATAAAAGAGAAGCAAGTATATATTATATCGCTTCATTAAAAGGGGTTATGAAACAGTGGAATGGGGACCTTTTGAAATTAATTATCTCCAACTTTTACATGAAATTTTGGATCCAAAGAAAAGCTTTGGGTGCATAGGCTAATACTTAACCACAAAGATACTCTCAGTGGAGCAAAAAAGAGGGAAAATATATTAATTTGAAACAATAAATTGACGATGACATTCAAACAGTTCACTCAAAAGTAACATAATGCAATGTCTAGGGTATTATAGTTGTAAATCACATTGTAAATATGAATATAAAAACAAAATCCAAAAAAAAAAACAAAATCCAAAAAAAACAAAATCCAATTTGTTATTCCTAATTTTTTCATAATACATTGTAGTGTTAGAGAGTTATTATATAAAATTATAAATTAGATTTGTTTATATAAATAAGATTAATAAAAATCATATCCGATTGTCTTATACGTAATTTATAAATATATTCTCCCCAAATTTTTTAATAACAAAGAATTGGTTGTAAGGCAAGCCCATCGTGTTTTGTTTCAATCACGATTCAAAACGGTAGCCCTCGGCACCGAGGTACTCGAAGTTGAAAAATTGTCCCGCATAATAATTAAGCATCTAAGTGAATTTACGGGTACATCCTTATATATATATTTAATTATATAAGTTCTTATATATATATTTAATTATTTTATTTTTTAAATACTTAATTAATAAGTATTAATTAAAACAAAAATAATAAATTAAAAAAATATAGAATATTGTATAATATATAAAATTAATAAAAAATTTATATTTTCAATATTTATGATTCCAACTCAATTTATTTATTTAGATAATTAATTTTTGTTCTAAAATTATTTGATAGTATTCAATATATTATTAATTTATTTTATTTTATTAAAAAAAAAAGTTTAAACTCTGATTGACCGCCCGAGGGGCCTAAGCCGTTTTGAACATTGGTTCCATTAATTATCCCTCCCATTCTTCTTTTTCTTCATCCTCCTCCTCCCTAACTTTTTCCTCGCCTTCACTTGCGACGTCCATCTCTCTCTCTCTCTCTAAATTAAACCAAACTTTCTCACACACATTAATTCCATGGCAGCAGAAACCCCCAACCACCACCTCCCTAAAATGATCGATGATCATCATCATCATCATCAAAATCTTCCCACCAAAAAATCCATGGCTTCCTCAGAAACTTACAGGAGAGACCCCTACAGAGCGCTATGCACCTGCCTCTCCATCTTTCTTCTCCTTGCCGGCATCACCGTCCTCATCCTCTGGCTCGTCTACCGCCCCCACAAACCCCAATTCACCATCGTCGGCGCTGCCGTCTACAACCTCAACGCCACCTCCCCTCCCTTCATCTCCACCACCATGCAGTTCACCATCGTCACCCACAACCCCAACCGCCGCGTCTCTATCGACTACGACCGCCTGGTCACCTTCCTGGCTTACAGAAACCAGGCAATCACGCCGCAGGTGGCTCTGCCACCGCTTATGCACGAGCGGCACAGCACAGTGGCAGTGTCACCAGTGCTGGGCGGAGGAGGGGTGCCCGTGTCGGCGGAGGTGCTGAACGGGCTGATGATGGACGAGGCGTACGGGGTAGTGGGGCTGAGGGTGGTGGTGATGGGGAGGCTGAGATGGAAGGCCGGGGGAATAAGGACGGGGCATTATATGGTGTATGTAAAATGTGATGTTTTGGTTGGGTTGAAAAGAGGGTTCGTGGGTCAAGTTCCCTTGCTTGGTTCGCCTGCATGTAAAGTTGATATATAATCAGGGTCAATTACTAATAGAAGTAATAAACTTGTTTAATTAGTTTGATCATGTTTCAGTTAATCGATACTTTGTGTACTTGATATTAATCCCTATATATATATAGTTCTTCTTTGGTTCTCTCATATATATATATATATATATATATATATATATATATATATATATCTCTGTTTGAATATATAATTAAAGACTAATTAATCAATTGAGGGCTTCAAATTATTTCTCTTCATCATCTTCATCTCGGCCTCCAAGAAAGAGCTGTGGATATACTGCATGTTGCTCTGAGTTTGGTGTTTTAGTGGACACTAGGATAGCACTTTAGATTGCCACATGGCATGAGCTAGGCGTAGACGCATATATAGCTTATCCATGCAGTTGATTACGTAACCATTTGAATTGGATATTGAGTGGCATCTCTTAAAAGATTCAAGGAATTTATATTATGCTCAATTCCACACATACTTGATATTGTAGCGTTGCATATTATAAAATAATTAATCATTTTGGCTATTTGATATGGTTTGAATATGTACCGGTGGCTACTTGTTAATTGATGTACCGGCCGGGAGGGGATTAAGGTAGGTTGAGTCACGAGTAAATCCATTGTCTTCACCTCTATATTGACTCGACTCAAATAAGGATGGGGCTGAACTAAGCTAAAGAGGGGATGTATTATAAAGTGGACTAAAGAAAAACAAGATGAGGCCCTCATACAATCTTTGAGAAAAGTTATGTAATATTGATGACGTGTCTTATATAAACCACTCTAAAACTGTGTTTATAATCTAAATTACCTTGTTTAAATAGCATAAGAATCCTAGCCCTATTAAAGTACTTTATACAAGTAAAAGGAAGTAAAAACAATAAAAGGTAAATTACAAAATAATTAAACTAGATACATAAGCAATCCATGTTTCCTTGTGACTGTACTCCTCAAAACAAGTTGGCGCCGCGAAGGCCCCTGGATCAGACTCCTTTAGTTGGAAAAGATTCGTGCTCAAATCTAAATCTTTGACGATTTCATTATAGTCTTAAAATTGAATTTTCCCTTTCCAAATAAATAAATATAAGCAATATTTAATTGTTAAAAAAAATTTATACTTCTCAAATTTTGAAACTCGAAATATATTAATCTTCACTTGATTCGCTAAATCAACCAAAACCTTGGGAACATTCCAATTAAATATATCAATTCCAATAAAATCGATATATTCAATATCTTCATTATCATTAAAAAAAAGACTTATTAGGCTAAGTGCACCAAGAACAAGCCACAATGTTTCAAAATGCACCAGAGACTGAAATTTACCTCAGTGTGCACCAGGAACTGTTACACCGTCAGTACCGTTGCATCTTCTGTCAGTCAGTGTTAGTCATGCCATTAATCATGATGACGTGATAGTCATATTATAAAATTAACAAGGATAATTAGGACATTTTCTTTATTTTATTATATTTTCTATTAAAATTCTTTTTTAAAAAATTTAAAAAGTTAAAACCCATCTACCCCAACCTCCTTCCATCGACCCCCCTAGCTAGCTTACAACTGCTTTTTTTTCTTTCTTTATTATCCATTTTTTCAGCTTTTCAACGAAGTTTGGGTTTTTTTCTTTTTCATTTTTTGTCCAATTTAAATATATCCATTACTTCCAATTTTTAAACAAAGTTTGATCCTATTTTTTCATCTTTTTTTTTTGCAATTTTAAATATATTTAAACTTATTTTATCATTTTTCTTATATTGAATTTTCGTACGTTTATTGTTATGTTTTTGATATATTAACATTGAATTATAGTAACTCACTTCAATTTATGTTTATATTTAAGATTTTATATTATTAGCCATCGTAAGAATCATATATTTATTATATCAAAGTCATTTTATAGTTTTTATTAGTCATATATAACCATTATTGGGTACTTAAGTTTTTCCCAAAATTTCATTCCAAATTTCTAATTTTTAGACCGAATTTCCGTCATTTTTGTTAACCGTAAATGATATCGATATTGATACCGATATTTTGGGCGAGATATTCGTAAATATAATTAGCGATATATTCGTCGATATCGATATTTTTCATCCTTGAGTCCCCCTTATGATTTTTCTTGTGCTTTAGACATTTGTGCAAATATAATGAATAAATGTGAACAGAGGAGTACAATATACTGTAAAGATATTAGAGCGAATATTGTATGTAACAGGTTAGTTGGGAAATATGAGTTCCAACCTTTTAAGAATACGTCATTGTTCAGCCGAGAAGCAAGATCCTTGAAATGGATAAGGTAAAAACAATATCGAAGAATCTGTTCTGTAGTTCCCAAAAGATGGATAAAAATTGTTCGCCGGTTAAATGACAGTTGATATTAATGGGGTTCAACTTGGTGCTCTCATTTACCCCCAATGACTCGGAAGTTCGTTATGTCATATGTGTTGCCTTATGATAATGATAATGATAATTAGCATTCATGGTAGTTCCCTTAATTGCATTGTTCTATGAGATACGCAAAACAGAGATATTAAAAAGTTTGGACGATTTACGAAAAGAGATAAGTGCATATAATGGAAAGGAGATAACACTATTTATATAAAGTGAAGAAATGCCTGTGTTATCAGATAAATGAGTATATAACAGTTTTTATCTTTAACAACGGTTAACGGATGTCAATAGTGGTGAAATAAATGAATTTAACAATAAGAGTTATTTTGCTGTAAATTGACTGATTGTAAGTGATAATTTTATTAGAGAACCAGTATATAACAACTTTCATATTTAGAGAAGGATAACAGATGATAAAGATGGTGAAATCCATAGCTTTAACAATAAGTTTTTTTGATTAGTTGGAAAAATGGGTATTTAATTTTGGGGAATTATTTACCGATTCATTTACTAAAATACAATATAATTCACCAAATTTGTTGGGAGCTGTAAAAACATTCGGTCTCTAGATTTTGCATATCCCAACTCGGAGGATTTTTAACTGTTGAATAGTCACCAAATCACGAATGAGACTATAGCCACTTCCTTTTTTTTTAAAATAAAATAAAATAAAATAAAAATCTGAAATGAATGACAACAAATACATTAGAAAAAAAGATTGGTTTTTTAACATTTTTTTATCGATAGATGGACAATTTTATTAATCCAAATGTAAAATGGGATACCAAATACAAAGGATAAAAGGAAATCCAACTAAGAAAATTACAAATAAGATAAAAATCCTAAAAAGCAACAATAAAATCAGGCTCAATACAACACAAATCCAAAACCTCAAAACCCTATCAACAGTAAACATAAGGAGGTTGCCACCTACTTCACCGTCGCCACTACCAAGAGAACACTAATGAGAAAAAAAGCCATGGAAGGATATCTGTAGAGAATCGTGTTTGTGAAAAAAAATCACAAACAATCGGCATACTCAAGTGATCTAAGAGATCAACAAAGACCTTAAAACTAACCCATCCAAAAATGGAAATGGGTTGTTGAATGGAGGTAGCAACAAGGAAAGTGGGTGGATCTTGGGGTTTTGAATTTTGGGTGAGATAAAGAATAAGGATGATGAAAGATTTGTGAAAGGCAATGATAATAAGATGGAGATATGAGATGAGAGCAATGTAAGGAAGTCTACGTGGAAAGAGATAGGAGATAGAGGAGATGTGAGCCTTCAAATAAGGAGTTAGGATAAAGAAGGCATACCTGAAAAACAAAAAAGTCACCACAAAGGATGAAGTAAAGAGAAACCACCACAAAGATGGAGAAACCATCCTAAAGGATGGAGAAGAGGAAAATTTCCAAAGGGTGGAGTAGTGATGGAGGACACAAACAAAGAAGAAAATTTAGACTAAAAGAAGGAAAATAAGAGAAGAATATGAAGGGAGGTGGAGGTTAACCCCAAATCCACCACCAAATGGTGAAGATTTGAGAAAACCCCCACCCCACAAAACACTTGCTGCGGCTGGTGCTTTGTGAGAGTTTATCTTTAGGGATTTTTGAGGGGAGAGAGGCCCGCTTGTCAAGTAGTTAAGAGGTTGGTTGGTTCTTATTTTTCTTGTTTTTTTAACGTATATGTTAGTGAAAAAAAGAAAAAGTCCTCAAGCAGTTGACGTAGAATGAATAATATTTAGAAACAGCAAAATAACAACAAAACGAATCACCGTCACAATTGAATTCAACAGAGATTGATGGTATACAAAATTGAAAAGAAAAAAATGAATCTATAGTCACGCAAGCAAACAGAAATATAGAAGACAACATAGAAGCATTTGCAGAATTAACAGAGAACCAACCTTACTCATCACCATAACATAAACTCTAATTTCCATTGGGAGCATTATTGACCAGCCAACATTTGCAGATCCGTCAATGTAAAGCATTTGGCTCACTTAAGTGGCCATCACAAAATCATCAAAATGAAAAGAAAATCTAAAATTTGAGGATAGAAGTCTACCTCAGAATTTGATAAACACTGAAGAGGGTCTTCTCTAATCCTTGCAAGAATAGCCAAATTTTAAAACACAACCACGAATTCCACATGAATAAGAA
The DNA here is from genome assembly GCA_032719365.1 of Prinsepia uniflora. Classification (NCBI taxonomy): domain Eukaryota; kingdom Viridiplantae; phylum Streptophyta; class Magnoliopsida; order Rosales; family Rosaceae; genus Prinsepia; species Prinsepia uniflora. The sequence continues at coordinate 51,131,892 of CM064874.1, read as the reverse complement.
AATGTAATAATCTGAAAATCGAAATGAGAAGTCAGTTACCGTGGATGTTGAATTAGCCTATGGACGGTGTTGATGAATAAAATGGACCAACTAGTCTGTGAAGACCGCACACATATAAGGAACACAAGATGTACGTGGTTCACCCAAATCGGGTTACATCCACGGTGTTTCTCGATTCTCATTAATGATATAAGTGTTTGTGCATAATACAAGAAGCTTTGAGCCTTAGAGGAAGATTAAGAATGTAGAAAGAAGAGAGAGCCCAATTCTAGATAGAGAGAAAAATCCTCCAAATGAGGGAGGGGGCTCCCTATTTATAGGAAATATTTAGGTTTAGGTGATGAGCCTATTAATGGACTTTAGGCATGGGCCTTCTTGATGGGCCTGGTCCAAGTGGCTCTGCATGTCGCGATGGGCCCTAATGGTGGACTGAACTTGGTCTGAGTGATCTTCCGAGTATAACCTAATTAGTCGATATGGTATCAACAAACGGAAAGAAAAAAATTATCTACAATGAGGGAAAGAAAAACAGAACATCACAATAAGGTGAGAAATTAAGAGAACAAATGAACATGAATAGGAAAACACCCCAACAGTTTATATGTTGGAAATCAAGTTATTATTTATGTTAACAGAAATTTGTCTATAGAAGATGAAGGTTATTGTATGAATCGGTTTACCCACGACTTTTTCAGATCCAATGATATTTCTAAAAAATAGGCCATATCATTTAACCGAAACAATAAACACATAAATAATTCCAGAATGAATGGTTGTGGTTACTACATAAATGACTGAATCTATCTAATAAAATAAAAGGTAACGATATTTGACAACAATTACCATACATATGAATCTAGCTATACCACCTAAATATAAGCGAATCATGTTAATAGTTAAACAAAGCAATACAATCTTTAAATAAGTTTGATTACTACATAAACAACCTAATTACCACGTAAAACAAAAACAATATCACTTAAAACAAACTCTAATTTCAAGTCTATTCTCGGATTCTATCATCATCATCAACATCAACATCATCATCATCATCAGAAATATGAACCTTTGTATTGACCCTGTCTGTGACGACCCGGAAATTCGGAAAAGGAAAAATTTGGAAAATTTGAAAGAAATGACGATTTTGCCCTTGAAATTGGGTGAACAGTTGACTTTTTGTTCGAGCTGTCAAACGGACTTTGACCCATGACTGTGACGTAGTTCGGGACGTCACGAGTTCATAGATAGGTGGCACGTCCGATTCCAACATTCGAGGAGAAAGTTATGATGTTCGAAAGTTCAAGGGTAATTCGATAATTTGGTTAAAGGGGAAATTTGTTGACTTTTCAAACGACATGGAATTTTGACGTAATTCAAAGACCGTTGGGTAGGTCTCGAGACGCTGAGTCCGTAGACAGACGGTACGCATCAATCGGAGTTCGGACGATAAACTTACGGGTTTAGGAACATGAGGGGCATTTTGGTAATTTGTAAGGAAAAAGGGAAAAATGGTAATTGGACAATTGATTAAGAAATGGGACGGGAATTGGGCTGATTCATACCATGGTATGCCACCCAATGACATCTATCACTTTGATGAAGGAATTAGTGGCACTAATTAGTGAGAGGTGGCAAGTGCACAGTGTATGTGTTAGTGTGTTTGGAACAAGTGCACAGTAAAAGAATTGAAACTGTGTTGGTGTTTTTGAAATGAAAAACAGAGACCAGTAAACCTTGCTTGATCGAGCTCCCCAATAACGAATTGAGAGAAAATGAGAACTGGAGAGGAATTGAGAGGATGAAATCGTGTGGAAAGAGAAAGAAAAAGGAAGGAAAAACCCCAGAAAAACTGAAACCCACCCCAAAACCTTGAATTGATAACTTAAGATCAAATTTTGAATTGGACGATCAATTGATGGAAACAGAGAGGAGGATGAGCTTCTAGAGGTTCAAACGAGTCGAATGGAGTTGAAAGTGAAGAAAATGGTGAAGAAATGAGCCCAGACGACACTTGAGTTCAGTTTTGGAAATCCCAGTTGAGTTGGAATGGTTAGAGGGATTGGAGCTTGAAATTGAGATTGGAAACTTAGTCGAAGGAACTCTTGTAACAACCCGTCCCAAATTAGCGGGATTAATTACAGACTAATGATGGATTAGCCTAGCTAATCGAAGACTAATCGGGGATTAGACGAGGATTAGGGGACGTTCGGTGCAAAATGACGATTTTGCCCCTAGAAGGGGCAAAACGTTGAATTTTTGTTCAGACAGTCAAATGGACTTTGATCGATGACCGTGACGTAGTTCAGGACGTCACGAGTTCATAGACAGGTGGCACGCTCGATTCCGACATTCGTGGAATAAGTTATGATTTTCGGAAGATCGAGGGCATTTTGGTAATTTGGTCGAATAGGGGCCAACAGTTGACTTTTGACCCGGGAGGTCCGATGACCGAGGGCCAAGTACCATTACGTAGATCGGGACCATACGAATCTGTAGACAGGCGGCACGTCGAATTCGGACGTTCGACGGAGAAGTTACAGTTCACGGAAGTTCGAACGTACTATTGCACGTTTTTCGAGACGAAAGCTTATTTGGACTTTAGTGGGACCCAGCCTTTTGTACAGGCCCAATGGATGGGTGACAAGTGTCACCCATCCATTGCCCAGCCCTAATAGCTCATGCATATCCACCCATTCCCTTCATCGATCATTCATTTTCCTATTTTCAAACCCAAAACCCGATCACCCTATCGACTCCAATCCAAAACCCATCCCCACATGACTGTGATTGAGAGGACAGAGAGTGACTGAGGAGCTGAGGATATCGTGGCTGGCCCAGGCAGCAGCCACCGTGGACGGTGGTGGTGAAAACCGATCGAGGTAATCGGTTTTAACCGATTTAATCCTTTTTCCATTTCTGTTATTATGGGTCGATTTGGACGGTTTTAATGAGTTAAATAGGTTATTAGGATTGTGTTAGGATGGTTTTGGGAGTTATTAGACGGCTGTGAAGCCGTGGGTAAGTTTTAGTAACTTTGAACCGTGAGGAAGATTTGGACCGGTCTGTTTTTAAAGGTTTTAGGAAGTTTGGTTAATTGGTTTAGGTTCCTAGGACAAAAATAGGAAGGATAGGATCGATTAGGGGGGGAAACGGTGAAGATTGGACAGTGTAGAAGCCTGAACCGGTCACGCCGGTCCAACTGGACCGGCCAAACCAGGTGAACCGGCCGTCGCGAGGAAGAAGGAGCACTGTGCAGTGGCGCGTGAGGCCCACGCGCAGTACAATTCTTGGGCACGAGTGAGCGCGTGGCAGGGAATTTTGGGAAGTGTCCAACATGTCAAATCATCTATTTGATGTAACGAACATTTTAGGACTGGTTTCGAGTCGATCGAACATCGTCTCGATATAGTTCGGGCTGTCCGAAGGTTTCGGTGCGCATTTAAAAATAGTTAAAAATTCTGGAAAATTAGGGGGCTTTAGTGAGGGGTTAATTAAGTAGTTAGTAACCCTCTAAAGTGATTTGGACAGGTTTTGGAATCCCAGAGACGACGGTTGACCCGGGAAGGCATACATCGCACATATCGAGGCAGTAGCGTGGACGGTCTATGAGTGGAATTTATTTCTGAAATCGATGCATGCGTAAATGTTTTATATATTTTTTAATATGTGTTTTGTGATGCCTTGAGTGCATTTTGGTGTGTTTTTACGTATGGGCACGTACTTCAAGGTTTCGGGTTTTATACGCTTTCGGTTTTCATGAAATGGTTTTGAAAAGATAAAACTGGGCATAAGACCCAATTGGATTTGGTTTTGACTCGGGCATGAGACCCTATTGACGACCCGTAGGCCGGAGTCGTTGTCACGTCGGGTGCTGTGTACATAACGAAGGACGACATGACACTCGCCTCCGGATTGGGATGCGTTCCTTCCGGAGAGGTCGCGATGCACGTCCTGTTGTTGAGCAGCCACTGGAGGCTCGACTTCGGAGTGCTGACGGTTTAGAGGATCGATCGGCGATGTGTGCACCATGGTCTGGAGATGGTCGCGGCAGTGATGTGTTCACAACGACATACAAGGATTGAGAGCGGTTCTGGATTGATGGTGGCACACATCGCTATGATCGGGATTGTGACTGACCCTGAGATATCGGGCTCGATGCCCAGTTGATTTACGAGTTCGGGCTCGCTGCCCAGTTATTGTAAAATCGAGCTAGAGGCTCTGTTGAGTCCTATGTTCGGGCTGGAGGCCCATTTGCTTTGTGTTATCGGACGTGAGTTCCGTTTTTATGGTTTTGCTATACTGGTATGTATATACCCTCCTTACGAGATTATTGATTGGTCTCTTTCAGAAGTCGACCTGGAGAGTCACGATCCAAAGACCAGAGTGGGTATCCCCATAGGGATCCCGTTCCAGGAGTGGGCGTTATGTTGTGGCCCGGACCAGATTCCGGAGAGATGATCAGACTAGATCCAGAGAGAGAGGTCGGACTAGATCCAGAGATTGAGCCTCTCAGATGGAGAATTCCTGGGAGAAGACTCGGAGTGAGACCCCGAGTAGTGTGCACACTAGTATAGAGATGACATCGTGACTATATCAGGGATGTGTTCCCTAGGGGCTGTGTGCCCCGAGTTGGCATCTTCTCCAGAAGTGCCTAGGATGGGCTATATATGTATACATGTATATGGGTACGAGTTTTCACTGAGATGGCATTGGGCTAGGACCCACGCGTATTGGTTTTGGGCTGAGACCCATATGAGATGGTTTTGGGATGAGTTCCCACGTGTTTTGGTTTGGGCGGAGGTCCCATGTGTTGTTTGACTGATTTCGGGCTAAGGCCCAAATGGTTTGATGGTTCATGACGGTTTATGGGAACCGGGCATGAACCCTAGAAATGGTTTTTGAATACATGCATATGTTTTTAATGAAGGGCATAATGGTCTTTTATGAAATATTTTAATAAAATAATTGTTTTGTCCACCCACAGCTTTTATGTTTTGAATGCCCTTCAGGTTGATCGCGGATGCGGCTGTAGCAGAGACGAGACATCGCATTCCTCTTTCGGATCCTGGCGTACTCTGATAGCCCCGAATGGGCAAAAGACGAAATATCCCTAGTCTGAAACTTCGTGTTAGACGGGAGCAGGTACGTCCCACGCTAATCCCGAGGGATTTGGGACGGGTCCTGTCAACTTTACGAAGCTTCTGAGTGAATCAATTGAAGAAAAACAATGAGGATTGATGAACCTTGATGAAGGAACAGTGTTCGGATGTTCATCGAAAACTCGAGCTCGAATTGACGGATTGAGGTAAGTTCTAATGAAATTGTAGTTACAGAACCATAATTAGATTCATAAGGATTATTTTGACTGAATCAATTGAAGAAATCGACTAGAAATTGACTGGATTAAATAAAGTCGAACACGCGGGTTGCAGACCCGTTTAACAGAGAAACGGGTGAAGACGGTAACTGTAGCAGTTACTGTAGCTGGAGCGTGGGCCTCACACGTAGCCACTCACGGCGGCGCTTGGGGGGCGTGGGACCAAATCTCGAGGTGAGTTCAACATGAAACTTGCTCCTTTTAAAATAACAAACATTTTGACACTAACTTCGAGGAAATCGGATATCGTTTCGATAGTGTTCAGTGTCTCCGAAGTTTTCGTATATGTTTAAAATACGTATTTAAATCTCGAAAAAATTGGGGAAAATTATGTGAGGTAGATTGAAGTGTTAGTGCCCCTCAATATTGATTTTGGACAGGAATTATGATTTTTGGAATTTACGGAAATACGTGCAGCTCGGAAGCGAGCCGTTTGGACGGTATGTGAGTGGACTTTGCTTTCTAAATTTCAATGCATGCATAATTGTTTTCTATGCTTTCTATTGATGATTTCTATGATTGTGATTATGGTTTATGGTAATTACGATTTTCATATTTATACGTTTTTCGATATGCAATACGTAATTGCACGTATTTCGAGACTATGGGTTCTCCTACGTGTTGATGACGGTTTAATGGATGATTTTATATGATTTGTGCGTATCATGTTTTGATGATGTTTTGATTATGATTGTGAGTATGATTTACGGTTTTGGCACGTATCTTGAGATCATTACGAATTTGCACGTTTTACGAGATTTCGAGTATGTTGTGGTTTGACCGTGATTTTGGTGATTTGAATTTGATATTTGAAATACGATTTGATTTCAAATATTTAAAACGGATTTTGGGAAAAGCGATTTTGGGATTGATGCCCAGTTCATAAAAATGGTTTAGATGAACGAGATTTTGGGTTTCGGAAACTTGAAAGTGGATTTCCGGATTTGGGTTCGGAATGGTTATTCCGGATGCTGGCTTACGGAATAATGGTTCCGAATTCGGATTTGGAACTGAATGATTGATATGATTTGAGATTTAAATATGAAGTTTGGACAGGAGTTCCATTTCGATAAAATGTGATGTCGGATTTTGTTTTGGAATTTGGATTACGATGGATTCTGGATTGGTTGTGAATTACAGATGGTTTTGGGTTTAAAGACCTGGTACTATTGCTGGATCATGTTTTGGGTTTAAAGACCCGGTTGATTGATGATGGGGGAGGGCCCTTGATTGAAATGTTTTGAGTTTAAAGACTCGGTTATTGTGATATCGCCCGAAGCCTATTTATTGTGTTTTGAGTTTAAAGACTCGTTGATATCTCGGGAAGGCCTGATATATGTGAGTTTAAAGACTCGGTGATTGAGATCCAGCAGATCGATTGACTTGTGATTTACTGTTGATTTCCGATGTTTTCGGATGTGTTGGGCAATGGCCCTGTTTATATGGCTTGATGGATTTTTGGGTTATGTTCTGTACTTGGATTTTGATTCATGATTTTGGGCTAAGGCCCTGTGTTTATGGTTTCGGGCTAAGGCTCGCGGTTTGAGAAAAGGAAAATGATTTTGATTTTTATACACGGTTTTCTTATATTGGAAATGAAATGAATTGTGAAATGATTTTCGAATGCATGTATTGGTTTTGCGTGGAGGGTAGAAATGTCTTTTTCTGTAACATGTTTTATAAACTGATTTATTTTCGTCCACTCACACCCTTTGTGTTTTTATTAACCCTCCAGGTCGTGGCGCGTTAATCGAGGCTGATTGGGAGGTGGAGGCATGAGTGGGCACATGTATAGTTATCCCTTGTTTGGCAAGTGCTGAGGATAATTTGGGAACTTCAGTCAACTTGCCAAACGGGAGCAGGACCAGGAAAGCTTATCAATGTTCCTTCAGGGACGGTCCTGTCACTATCTTTATAAAAAAACAATCTTACTCACATCCAAAGTCACGAAAGAATTGCCCTATCCACCAACCAAAACCAAACTGCACTATATATCGGTATATGTAGTAAATGAAAAGCCAAAAAAAGCAACACTTGATCAACATGACGATTAGAAGAGAAGATAAACAAGGCTTTTTGTTCCTGCCCAAAATCTTTTGCTCATTTTATAAGCCGAGAAGCCTCGAGGCAACCCTAGCTGGACCTCCGTGTGGAACATTTTTTCTGCAGAGCGAGGGAGGCAGACTGTTCATGGGATCTCTTTTTCGTCAATGCAATATGGAGATGCTGGATGAGTTGTGCATGAAGGGCCTTAAGCCATGGTCGATCCTTAAAGGGGCAGATCATGAAGTAAATGGACAATTTAACTCAGGTGCAGACATGCCACCAGTAGAGAAACTGCTACTGGGCAGTATAATTGGGTTCTGTTTTCAGCCCGAAAACTTTCCTTATGATCAATGTGATTGTGAGGCGGGTGGACAAGAAATCTCCGTGCTGTTCTTTTCTATATCCTTTTCAAGGACTTCAAATATTTTCTTTCCAACGATGCCTAAATCAGAAGTTATTCCGCCATGATATTCAAACATGGCCACATTATTTCAGCAATTAAGTGTGCGATGATCCAGGTTCCCTCAAGTTAGGATCAAAGTACTCAGACTAATGCATAAAGATGAAGTCTCGACTTAGTGAGTCGTAAACCACACTTGGATGGTATATTTCGAGCCCCAACCACTACTTAAGAAAATCTGGTTCTATTAAAATGGAAATGGAAGTATGAGTACAGGAATGTAAAAGTACTGGAATTGAATAACAACTGAAATTATAAGTGTAAAAACAGTAAACTATTTCCTTAACATTTCAAGCTTGTAAGGAGCAGAAAATTCGGGAAATCTTTAACTAAGATGAATATCAGTTGGAAATCATGTCATGAGATGGTAGAGCACTCAAATGCGATGGCGAGAAGTCAAAAATTGAGGTTTGAATTCCTCGATGACCTTCTATAAGTCGGTAATCGGGATGGCTATCCGTAAGATGTTGGCTAGAAACTGTCCGTGAACCGGTAGTCAGAATGATTGTCCGTGAACCGGTAATCAGAATGACTGTCCGTGAGCCGATCGTCGAGATGACTCTCCATGTTTCGGTATTCAGGATAGTTATCCATGAGAAGGTGGTCAGAGACGGTCTGTAAGTTGGTAGTCGGAATGATTGTTTGTGAGCTGATAGTAGATAATATCAATCGACCCTTATGACACTGAGTGGTGAGAAAAAAGGTTGATCTTCCGCGAATCTTAACCGTAAGTCCAAGAACTAGTTAGTCGAGAAGAGGACGACCTTTATGACACTTGAATGGTCAGAAAGAAGGTTTATGTAGGGATGAGAAGCCGACAATTATGACGTTTTTTGGTTAGAAAGACGGTTAGGAAAGTGCATAAATGCCTCTCTTAAGGGTGAGAAGAGAAGCTGCATCCTGATTTCCTAATTCGAATGAGCAGTTTTACCACAAGGGCGAGCTATTTTTAAACCATGAAACCTTGGTTAAAGATGTTCATTGGTTCAGAAATTGATGGAGATCAATTTACTGAGGTTAATTGGTTGATTGGATATCCTTTGAGAAGCTGGGTTGCTCTGTATTTATAGGTGGTGAAGGGGCTTGCCACTTGCAGATTAGAGTTTCCCAGTAGGTCTCATTTTGTTGTTTATCTTGTTGGAACACTCCCTATTGCCTCTTTTTTCTTCGTTTCCTCTATCAACACTGTAACGGTCCAGATCGAATTTACAGGAATTATCAATAATTAATCGAGGATTATCGAGACTAATTGGGAATTAGTTGAGAATTATCAGACGATCGGGGTGAAATTACGAGTTTGCCCTTGAATGGGCGAAAAGTTAACTTATGACCTGGAATATTATTGGCACATGGACCAAGATTCATTACGTAGATCGAGATAATATGAGTCCGTAGACAGACGGCACGTCGAGATTGGACATCGTCTAAGAAAGTTACGGGTCTAGAACCATTTTCTGTACTATTTATGATTGCACATTTTACGAGGAGTTGACTTTTCAATTTGTTTGCTAGTAGGCCCAAAATATCTGGCTGAACCAATCGATGAGTGACAAGTATCACTTATCCCATTGGCCCATCATCCCACATTCATGCATCACCCATTTCTCTTTCTTATGGTTTGAACACCCAAAACCCACCCCATTTGCATTCCATCATCATCCCTTCCCTTCTAATGCATGAGAGAGACTGAGGGTGAGTTGGAGAGGGAAAAACAAAGATGGTATAGGTGGCTAAAGCATGACGGTGGCTTGAGGAACAGGAGAGGCCATGGTAAGGGTGTTCTGCTGCCATGGTTGGGTTTATTGAGCTCATACAAGCCTGTAGGGACAAATAGGAGAGGTTGAGGACATCTGGAGTGGCTTTGGGGGTAGTTCAAAGTTTGGCCGTGGGAGTTCGAGATTGACAGGTAATTTCAGGCCCTTTTCTTCTTGTTTTGAGGTCAAAGATCTCTTCCTGTGAGGAAGACAATCACGTGGGGTGAAAGAATGACTGAAAACGGATGAGAATCAACAGAGATACTACCGGGTTAGGGTCACAGGTTGAATGACCCGTTATAGTAGTCCGAGTCGGCCCGACTAAAGCTTGACGACGATGACGTGGCAAGCAATGTCATCTTATCAAGCCACATGGCCAACTAGGTGGTGCCACTTGGTGATCTGTTAGAGGGTGTTAGGCTTACGTGGTAGCTGACCTGGCAGGTCCACATCAGTATTGTCAGACCACGTGAACTAGTGAGGTGGTGAGACATACCATGGTGTCAGGAGTTATCAAGTGACGTGGCAAGTCCACGTCAGCGATGTTATGACAGGACCCGTCCCAACTGGACGTCAAAAACTGTGCCCGGTCCTGCTCCTATCTGACAAGTCAACTAAAGGTCCGAAACTACCCTTCAGTGCTTGCCAGACAAAGGATGTTTGCGCTGATTTCTGCTGCTGCCACTGCCTCACGATTAGTCCCGAACGTCGTACCACGGCCTGGAGGGTCACAAAACAGAAAAGGTGTGAGTGGACAAAAATGACCTCAGATAAATACATTTGCCAAAATACATTCTTACCCTCCAGTTTTCACAAACTTGCATGCATATCGTAAAATATGAGTAATAGTATGAAATCATTCAAGTATGAACAGTGGACCGATAAAATCAAAACATATTTTCCCAAATCATTTCATATTATAAAACATCAAATCCCGGCTCTCAGGCCAAAACATGTGAAAACATAATCACCTGGCCACAAAGATCAAAAACCCGTACTCAATACCAGTACGTCATCATAAACAACATCAATCAGCACTAATCACAAGTGCACAGTCAATCAATCAATCCAATCAATCCGCACTACTCACAAGTGCACAAACTATCACACTCACATCTGCACTACTCACAAGTGCACAATCAAACCATCAACTGCACTACTCACAAGTGCGGCACTACGAGTAGGCCAAAATCCAGTCACTCTCTCGGGAACAGACACCTCTGGGCTCAACCCTTGGGCTCAGTCACATCTGGGCGAACACATCCCCAGGCTCAGACCCATCCGAATGGTACATCCATGCTCAGTCACATCCGAGAAGCTGACTACCATAGGATCAACTCCCGATCCTACAATCACATCCCCCAAGCTCCGGTCGTCTAGGTAATCCCCTCAAGCTCCGACCGTCTGGGCATTTCACAATCACAATGAAAACCATCTCGGGAATTGCATCCCAAAATATGTCAATCAAATCTTGTCTTCATACAAAGTCAAGATCATTCCCGATTGGGTCTCAAGCCCCAAAATAACATTTATACGTAAATCTTTGAAATCACATTTAAACCAATAAAATAATCCAGGAATCATCATTGACTTACAACCTAAGTCAAAATATCATTTTAGAAATCATTTAGACTCCGGGCCTAGCCCAAAACATCATTTGTATGTTCCTCGTAAAACGTGCCCGAAAGACTGATTAAAATAATCATAAAATCACAAGAAATCATTAATTTCATCAAACTCACAAGTGACTCCAAATCCGAGTCAAAATCACTATCCACTTGGGTCTCACGCCCAAAATATCATTATCACGCAAATCCATGCGTCCGCAACCTCAGTTGCCATTTTCACGTAAATCCATGAAATTGACCCTTGACTCATTCCCGAGTCACCACATCATTTTTCCATCCATGACTCATAATCCGAGTCCAAACATTATTTTCAGTCAAATTTAATATCGGACTCATAACCCGAGTCCAAACATCATTTTTAACCAAATTCATAATTTCTCAAAAATCGTGCCAAATATAATAATATAATAATCCATAAAATCGAGAAATCACCAGATTGAAACATCAATCATGCCAAAGCATATAAAATCATATAATAAGGCATTTTAAATCATATATGTATGCATCCCGGTTAGAAAACAAAGTCCACTCACACACACCGTCCAAAACGGTCCGTTTCTGAGCTGCACGTTTTTCCGTAAATTCTGAAAATCACAACTCCTGTCCAAAATCATTATAGAGGGTTACTAACATATCAAAATACTTCATACAATTTTCCCCAATTTTTTTTTCGGAATTTAAATACGTATATTTAACGTAAAACAAAACTCCGGATACCCGGAACATTAACGAAACAATATCCGATTTCCTCGAAACCAGCATCAAAATGTTCGTTACAATGAGAGGATCAAAAGTCATGTTGACCTCACCTTGAAACTAGGCCGTACGCGCCCTCTCGGGCAGTCGTGAGTGGCTGCGCGTGACCACCACGCGCCTGCTACAGTAACCAGCACAGTTGTCTTCCTCGCCCGTTTGTCTGGTAAACGGGTTGGAAAACCCGCGATAAAACCCGACTCAATCTCACTCAATTCAACATCAATTCAATCCAATCTTTCAACTGATCCCTTGTAATCCATCTCCATTTAAGTTCTGTAAATCGAATTACACAATTTAGGGTTTAAATCTTCACGACTCACGATCGATCCTCGACGGGTTTTCAATTCGGGTTCACTGATTTCGACCCTGTTTTTCAAATTAATTCGCACAGTGAGTATCGTGAGAGTGTAAGGAACATTTCTACAAGATCAATTTCACGAACACTTACCTCAAACCCGTTGAATCAAACTCGATTCTTCGAAGAACTGCCGTACACTGTGCACTCGATGAACTTCATCAATCTCCAACGTTTTCCTTCAATTGATTCTTCCAGAAGCATCGTGGGATCCTCAGGAACATAATCCCCAGTTCAATTTCATCAATCGAAGCCTCAAATTCCTCGACTCAAGGTCGAAAATTCGAAGATTTCATTCCTTCTGTTCTTGCTTAAATCGACACCAATTCCCTTCGTTCTTGTTGCAGATCGATTCGTATTGATCCCAGAAAGCTTACTCGAGCTTCAATTTCGATCCTTAGGGCTCCTAGTTCAAAATCCGATTTCCCCCCCAAAATTCTAAAATTTGAATTTCGAATTTCCAAATTCAAGCTCTCTCTCAATCCCTCTTGTTTCCTTGTTAATTCAATCTTTCAACCCTCCCAGTTTCTCACTCTCTGGCTCAGAAATGGAAGGGAAATGGTGGACAAATTCGAACTCTCCATTCTCTGCTTCTCAGTTGTGCACGGGTAAGAAAACACCAAGAGATTAATGGAAGAATTAAATATAATTAAGTTTAATTAATATTAAAACATCATAATTGTGTTTCCCCTAAGACAAGGATTCTGGTTTTAAGCCCGAATTTAAGGGATGAGTGACAAGTGTCACTCATCCAAGTGTGTTCGGTCACCGAGTACTGTTCATATTAAAATATTATTTTAATCCCGGTTCGTTCGGTTAATCGAGTCCGTTCCCGTGACCATAACTTCGTCGTCGAATCTCCGATTTCGGCATGCCGCCTGTCGTTGGATTCATATCGATGAGACCTACGTAACGGTCCTTGGCCCTCGTCCATTGGACTTCCCGGGTCAAAAGTCAACATTTGGCCCCCTATTAGCCAAATTACCAAAATACCCCTCAACTTCCGAATGCCATAACTTTCACCTCGAATGTCGGAATCGAACGTGCCACCTGTCTATGAACTCGTGACGTCCCGAACTACGTCACAGTCATTGGTTAAAGTCCGTATGACCGCCCGAACTAAAAGTCAACATTTTACCCACGCTAGGGGCAAAATGGTCATTTTGCACAATTCGTCCGATTTCACTCAACTAATCCCCGATTAGTCATTCTAAATCATAATTAATTAATATTCAATCCCGATCTTCGGGACGGGTCATTACAACCTTCCCCCCTTAAAGAATTTCGTCCCCGAAATTACAACTATCCGTATTCCACAACTATCTCGTGGAAAACAAATGGGCCTCACGACATGTGTACACCTGTACACCCACTAGCTAACGCAGAACTCGTCTGCACTCAGACGTCACATCACAGATGCACGTCGTACTGACTACACTCGACCACCTCGAGTGAAATTGAGCACCGAAATTGGCAATGTCACCAATAAGCTGACTCCTTCAGCTTGACGATTTCTCGTAATCACTAATATGCCCTGACCTTCGCTCTCATCGAGAGTCACCAAAACTCACTTGTCAGTCCAGGCTGACACTACTAGCCAAACTGTCGCCACAAAGCTTTACCACCCTTGTAAAGCGCCAATCAGTAACAAATCAGTGACAACACATCATACTACAACGTCTGTCAATGTAGTAAAAGATCAACAACATGATCTCAACTCGCAGGGCAAACTCAATCCTGCGACAAACACCAACCTCAGTATCCACAACTGTCACACCCACAGCAATCCCAGATGCTGGTAAGGTCACGACATGATAACATCTCGTCGCAAAGCAACTTGCGGTCACAGTAACCACCAACTCACTCAATCAGACGGTATAACTGGAACACATTGAACACCAGCCTAGCAGTGATCAAACAACTCAACACTAGAGTTACACTAGCCAACCATGGCTAAGAGCACCTATTCAAACAATCACTGAAATCATCAGAATCACCCTGCCCAGTGCATCGTGTTCAATGTCCAGTTCACGTTCACAACCAAAAACCAATGGTATCGGAACTAAGCCAAATACCAACACGTTTATCGACACATCACTGGTACATCCCATGTACCGTCACTAGGTATCAAGTACCATCATGCATACGACACATCAAGTCGTACACCAAGCATGATCATACAGCTGGACCCCAGTAGTCCAAATGATCAAATGCTAAGTATTACTCCGATCCCATGGAGTTCCATTAATAACAGGATTCCACTGATCCTCACGTTATCAAAAATTTTAACTCTCTCAGTTCAGTATATCGGCTACCTCACTAGCCGTACACCCGACCCGACTACAAGGTCGAAATTCTCAAAGTATCCTGACTATCATCATCACACACAATAGGCCTTTCTGTTTATCATTCTTACTACTCCTGATAGTCGCCCTTTCCCAGAAGTATGACCTCAGCATACTCGACCCATAGATCAATATGGTCGATCCCAAACCAGGTAGGGAAAAGTAAAAATCCTGAGGGTTTAGCTAGCATCGACAATCCTTGTCCTATGCTACCCAAAACACCTCGCCAAATCACAACTCTCAAAATGACACATCAACGTGTCCACAGGAAAGAACGTCTAGTTCTCCCGGGATTCACACCAACCCCAGCCACTAACACTTATGTCACAAGTCTGCTCTGGTCGACTAAACCTAACACTACAAATTTTCTCTTAGGATAGTCAACACACCCATCAAGCACATTACATGCCATCCGTAGATGTAGGCACACTAACACATTATCATGACCAACCCAACTGTGGTCAGAAAAACCTGCCTCAACAATTCACAATCAAAACCGGCTCATCCGGAGCCCTCAAATCACATCAGGACTCATCCCGAATCCTAAACTAACTCCTGACTCCTACTGAGTCCAAGTCCAAACTCGACTGACGTCAATGCCACCACTGGCATATCCGGTCACCTAGCAAATACCCCTAGGTAAACCACATTCTTTACCAAACACAAAACCATTTCCGAACTCCCTCTGAGTCCAATCCAATATCCAAACCCAACCTCGGGTCAAGTTTATTCTGGGCCTAACATGCCCATCCACAAACCACACCGTTAACAAAACAACCATCCGGACCAACACTAGTCCGACACAATCAAAACACAAGATACAATACAAACTATTTGCAAAGTAGCACGAAACCGTGTATCAATACATTTATTTTGAACTACTGTCTAGTCGATCGGGGCAGTTCCTTCGCAAATGTCCAAGTTTTCTACAGAAGTGACAAGTGGCAGTGCTGAGGCGACTTGCCCCACCACGCCGCTTACCGGTCGACTTGGTTGAAGTTCCATTTGAATGAACACCCACTGAGGGTTGCGACACAAGAGAATGAAGGCTAACACGCTTCGATGTTTCCTGACTTATCTGTTCAGTATCCTAACGCTCTCGGCGTCGTCCAGAGCTCAAAGATCGTTCTGGCACAGGTAAAATAGTAGCCTCCACTCGGATAGCAGCATCCGATAATTCCCTCAGGGTAGAATACGAGCCCACAGTCACAGCACCTCGTATCGCATTCCCCAATCCCTGCTCAAACCTTCGACACTTATCCTCCTCGGTAGCCATATACAGAGGAGCGAAAATAGATAAATGCAAAAATTGCTGTTCATAATCGACCACTGACAGATTCCCTTGCTGCAATTGGAGAAACTCAACCTCCTTAGCGTTCCGAAATGAGCGAGGATAAAACTGATCTAAAAATCGCTATCGGAATGCATCCCATGCCAACGTACGGGCATCCCAACCAGTCAACTGTAAACTATGCCACCACCTGTATGCATAGCCATCCAGAAGAAAAGTGGCTAAGGGCACCATGTCCTCCGGGGGACATATCATGACCTCAAAAATCTTTTCCAATCGAGTAAGCCAATCTTCGGCACAATCCGGGCCCGAATCACCACGAAACACAGTGGCTCCTAACCGTCGAGCTCGCTCAATATCTGGACCTTCGCTAATACTATTCTCGTCCCTCCCATCTTCAGACCGTGTACGGGACGCACGACTCGGAGACATGACGTAACAGCAGAAATCGATAACCAAATGCTCTGATACCACTTTGACAGGACCCGTCCCAACTGGACGTCAAAAACCGTGCCCGGTCCTGCTCCCGTCTGACAAGTCAACTAAAGGTCCGAAACTACCCTTCAGTGCTTGCCAGACAAGGGATGTTTGCGCTGATTTCTGCTGCTGCCACTGCCTCACGATCAGTCCCGAACGTCGTACCATGGCCTGGAGGGTCACAAAACAAAAAAGGTGTGAGTGGACAAAAATGACCTCAGATAAATACTTTTGCCAAAATACATTCTTACCCTCCAGTTTTCACAAACTTGCATGCATATCGTAAAACATGAGTAATAGTATGAAATCATTCAAGTATGAACAGTGGACCGATAAAATCAAAACATATTTTCCCATGGTCCATAAAACTCATGTTCACCAAATCAGTTCATATTATAAAACATCAAATCCCGGCTCTCAGGCCAAAACATGTGAAAACATAATCACCTGGCCACAAAGACCAAAAACCCGTACTCAATACCAGTACGTCATCACAAACAACATCAATCAGCACTAATCACAAGTGCACAGTCAATCAATCAATCCAATCAATCCGCACTGCTCACAAGTGCACAAACTATCACACTCACATCTGCACTGACAGGACCCGTCCCAACTGGACCTCGATAATTATGCCTGGTCCTGCTCCCGTCTGACAAGTCAACTGAAGTCCCGAAAGTACCCTTCAGCACCTGTCAGACCAGGGATAACTGCACTGATTTCTGCTCATGCCTCCGCCTCTCGATTTGCACCAAACGTCGTTCCACGGCCTGGAGGGTCATAAAAAACAAAGGTGTGAGTGGACAAAAATAATATCATGTAAAACACATTTGAAACACATCTGTTACCCTCCAGTTTATCAAACCATGCATGCATAGGGAAAACACATGAATCATTTAAATCATTTTATAAAATCAGTTCACCATATAATAAAGCATATAACTCGGTAATTACACATCCGAGAATCCTCTGGGAATTACATATCCAGAGTCGTCATCCATTTCTAGGAATTACACATCCAGCCTCACCGGGAATTACACATCCGGAGTCCCTCCAGGAATTACGCATCTGGGGGCTTCAAACATCAATACACAATCAAAAGCATTATTTCAAATCAAGTATCAAAACCATTATCACGGGGCCACATGCCCAAATCTCATTTCTTGTCAATCCATAAAAGCATTAAATAATTCAATGCACGTAAATCCGTAAAAACATTACATAAACATCACAAATTCATTAAATCAATTTTCCAACTCATAATCCAAGCCAAAACCAATCACAAATCCCGGGTCTGCGCCCAAAGTAGTCATTTCACATTTTCTCGAATAACGTGCCCGAAGTACCGATTAAAATAATCACTAAATCTCAAAATAATCATATCAAATTATTGCAATTCAAATCATGCCATAAATCATATAAAACATTTAACTATGCATGCATATCAATTTATAAAACAAACGTCCACTCACACACCGTCCAATTGCTCGTTTCCCGCGCTGCACGCGTTTCCGTAATTTCCGACACTTGCTAGAAATGTTGAATCCTGTTCACAATCATTATTCAAGGTTACTAACAAGTCAATTTACATCATCTAATTTTCCCATAATTTTTCGGGAATTTAATATTAATTAAATACGTAACTTAAACCTTCGGACCCTCGAAACATTATCGAGACGGTATCCGATTGACTCGAAACCAAAGCCAAAATGTTCGTTACACTGTATAGAGTAAAACACCTGTTGGACACTTTCCCAGAAAGTCCACCACGCGCCCTCACGAGCCGCCACAAGCGGCTGCGCGTGAGTTCACGCGCCTTGCTACAGTAACATGAACAGTGGCGTCGCTGTAACCCGGCTTCTCTGGTATTCGGGTCTGCGACCCACGTCGCAACCCGATTCATTTTCCCTCAAATTGAACCCAATTCCTCCCGTTCTTTCACTTATTTTCATTCCTTCCCTGTCTATAACTGATATGTGACCTCAATTTCACTAAACCATGTCTTACAACCCACGACTCAACACGGATACCCGACGGGTCCTAACTCGGGTTCTACTAAAAAACGACCTGTAACATTCAATTAAATACACCAGAAGCATCTAACCGTCATTATAAATATGAAATCGAAGTCAATTTCAAGAATCATCACCTCTAAGTAATCGAACCCAAGCTCTCACTTTCAAAGGAGTCGCAGAGTCTATTCTTGCTGATTTCCCCTTCAATTTTCTTCCTTTCTGATGTGGTTCAACTCGAACTCGTCCCAGAAAACTAATTCTAATCTTAATTCGGCCTGGGTTAAGCTAAAACTTCGAATTAAATCTCAATTTCATCAAGTATGGTTTCAGGTTGTTTTTCCTCTCGAGTTCACAGTATTCCTCCCCGTTTTCTCTCCTGTTTTCCTTCTGTTTTTCACTCAAGTTTTCCCTCTGAATCTCCCTGTATCTCTGGTTGTCATCCTTGATCAATCTGAGTTAAGAATTGTTTAGAATTTAAACAAAGATTTGGAGGTTGTTTTTATTCGTATAAAGCATTCAATTAATGCCACTAATTGACATAAGCAAGTGACAAATGTCACTTAGTAAATAATCCCAATCCAAATAGGCTGAATCAGCCAAATTAAACCATTTAAAATCAACTATTGCGGGCTTGACGACCCAATTTACCATTTTACCCTTCATGTCGGAAGTTACCATTTTACCCCTGAACTGTCTAGACCCACAACTTTTTTGTCCGGGCTCCAATTGACACATGCCGCCTGTCTACGGAGTCAGCGTCTCGAGACCTATCCAACGGTACTCCCGGAAATTCCAAATAAGGTCCCGATCAAAAAGTCAACTGTCGGCCCTTTTTACCAATTTACCAAACTGCCCTTAAACTTCCGAACATCATAACTTTCTCCTCGAATGTCGGAATTGGGCGTGCCACCTGTCTATGAACTCGTGACGTCTCAAACTACGTCACGGTCATCGGTCAAAGTCTGTTTGACCGCTCGAATAAAAGTCAACCGTTCGCCCAATTCCAGGGGCAAAATCGTCCTTTTCCTCAAATTTTCCAAATTTTTCGTTTTTCCAATTTCCGGGTCATTACATGCACTACTCACAAGTGCACAATCAAACCATCAACTGCACTACTCACAAGTGCGGCACTACGTGTAGGCCAAAATCAAGTCACTCTCTCGGAAACAGACACCTCTGGGCTCAACCATCGGGCTCAGTCACATCTGGGCGAACACATCCCCAGGTTGAGACCCATCTGAGTGGTACATCCAGGCTCAGTAACATCCGAGAAGCTGACTATCATAGGATCAACTCCCGATCCTACAATCACATCCCCCAAGCTCCGGTCGTCTGGGTAATCCCCCCAAGCTCCGACCGTCTAGGCATTTCACAATCACAATGAAAACCATCTCGGGAATTGCATCCCAAAATATGTCAATCAAATCTTGTCTTCATATAAAGTCAAGATCATTCCCGACTGGGTCTCAAGCCCCAAAATAACATTTATACGTAAATCTTTGAAATCACATTTAAACAATAAAATAATCCAGGAATCATCATTGACTTACCAACTAAGTCAAAATATCATTTTAGAAATCATTTAGACTCCGGACCTAGCCCAAAACATCATTTGTACGTTCCTCGTAAAACGTGCTCGAAAGACTGATTAAAATAATAATAAAATCACAAGAAATCATTAATTTCATCAAATTCACAAGTGACTCCAAATCCGAGTCAAAATCACTATCCACTTGGGTCTCACGCCCAAAAAATCATTATCATGTAAATCCATGCGTCCGCAACCTCAGTTGCCATTTTCACGTAAATCCATGAAATTGACCCTTGACTCATTCCCGAGTCACCACATCATTTTTCCATCCATGACTCATAATCCGAGTCCAAACATTATTTTCAATCAAATTTAATACCGGACTCATAACCCGAGTCCAAACATCATTTTTAACCAAATTCATAATTTCTCAAAAAACGTGCCAAATATAATAATATAATAATCCATAAAATCGAGAAATCACCAGATTGAAACATCAATCATGCCAAAGCATATAAAATCATATAATAAGGCATTTTAAATCATATATGCATGCATCACGGTTAGAAAACAAAGTCCACTCACACACACCGTCCAAAACGGTTCGTTTTCGAGCTGCACTTTTTTCCGTAAATTCTAGAAATCACAACTCCTGTCCAAAATCATTATAGAGGGTTACTAACATCTCAAAATACTTCATACAATTTTCCCCAATTTTTTTTCAGAATTTAAATACGTATATTTAACGTAAAACAAAACTCCGGATACCCGGAACATTAACGAAACAATATCCGATTTCCTCGAAACCAGCGTCAAAATGTTCGTTACAATGAGAGGATCAAAATTCATGTTGACCTCACCTTGAAACTAGGCCGTACGCGCCCTCACGCGCCGCCGTGAGTGGCTGCGGGTGACCACCACGCGCCTGCTACAGTAACCAGCACAGTTGTTTTCCTCGCCCGTTTGTCAGGTAAACGGGTTGGAAAACCCGCGATAGAACCCGACTCAATCTCACTCAATTCGACATCAATTCAATCCAATCTTTCAACTGATCCCTTGTAATCCATCTCCATTTAAGTTATGTAAATCGAATTACACAATTTAGGGTATAAATCTTCACGACTCACGATCGATCCACGACGGGTTTTCAATTCGGGTTCACTGATTTCGACCCTGTTTTTCAAATTAATTCGCACAGTGAGTATCGTGAGAGTGTAAGGAACATTTCTACAAGATCAATTTCACGAACACTTACCTCAAACCCGTTGAATCAAACTCGATTCTTCGAAGAACTGCCGTACACTGTGCACTCGATGAACTTCATCAATCTCCAACGTTTTCCTTCAATTGATTCTTCCAGAAGTATCGTGGGATCCTCAGGAACATAATCCCCAGTTCAATTTCATCAATCGAAGCCTCAAATTCCTCGACTCAAGGTCGAAAATTCGAAGATTTCATTCCTTCTGTTCTTGCTTAAATCGAAACCAATTCCCTTCGTTCTTGTTGCAGATCGATTCGTATTGATCCCAGAAAGCTTACTCGAGCTTCAATTTCGATCCTTAGGGCTCCTAGTTCAAAATCCGATTTTCCCCCCAAAATTCTAAAATTCGAATTTCGAATTTCCAAATTCAAGCTCTCTCTCAATCCCTCGTGTTTCCTTGTTAATTTAATCTTTCAACCCTCTCAGTTTCTCACTCTCTAGCTCTGTTGAAGCGTTAAATGTTCCAACTGTCGAGTACTCGTTGCCCAATCACCAAATGACGCGTGTCCCTCGTGTGACCTGTCAACTCAAATGGATCGCGGGTCTCCGTTAGTACGGGCACCGGTGTGGTGCCGGCCTAAGGCTCTCCGACGATCAAGTCAGTTACTTTGTTCGTAAGAGGAAGCAGTAAATGGTAAGTTCGGTAGAGTAATTGTAATAGTAAAACTTAGTTACCTTTATTGGGAAATGTGTACCCTTTATGTATAGGTAGGTGGGATGTTCAATTCCCAAAGTTCCGATGTGGGACGAATGCTTCTCGATTTACGCGCGGACACGTGTTACGTAAATCGAGGGTGGATATGCTTCCACGTGGCATTCCGCATTGGGCCCGGTGTTAGGGCTGTCGCAAGTATGGTGTTCTTGGGCCTTGAGCGTTGTCAGGGCTTTAAGTATACGGCCCAGTGGGTCTGGTTAGATATGGTGTCAACAGAAGTCCCCCAAGTCGTTGACTGAGGTGGAATTTCTCGGTCGGGGACTTGTCTCATTCTCCCAGACCCTGGTGGGAAGTATACCTGTAGTCCCCCAAGTCCCCTGGTGGGATAGTCCGCCGAGACAACCTCGGTCCTGGAGAGGAAGGAGCTAGTAGGCAGTCGGTGATAAAGAGCACTCGGCGGAAAAGTGGCTCAGTCGGTCGCGGTTATGCGCAGTCGGTCGGTGGCGACGTCATGGTCGGTGATAGGAGCCAAAGGACGCGTTGGAGCTGCGGAGACCGAGCGGTGTACATGGGTCGGTGGGGGAGGACCAGCGTCCGTACGGGGGGGGGGGGGGGGGGGGTGAGAACACCGAGCGGTGTATACGAGTCGGTGAATAGAGCCAATACCCGCCCACGGATGAGAGCACCGAGCGGTGTACATGGGTCGGTGGGAGGACCAGCGTCTGTTAAGCAGTCCCAGACACCGAGCGGTGTACGGAAGTCGGTGTAGACCTGTAGGAAGACAGTTGGGTTTCCTCGGACAGATGGTTGACACGTGTCCGGTCAGAATGCCTGGTTGCAACACGTGTCTGTCACTGAGGGGAGTGACGCTTCGTAGTCTGTGCATCAATTTCTATAAATATGGGGAGCTCTTCACCGATTTCCTCACTTGTGTTTTTTGAGAAAAGTTGAGAAACGCTGGCCAAACAAAGAGGCGATTTCCGACCAGCATTTGACGGCGGTGCGTACGGTGTTTGCGATTTCCGACCTACGGTCCCCCGTGAAAAAACAAGGTAAGCACCTGTCCAAGTTTAGTTTTTCGATTAAAGTAGGAGGGTGTGAAGAACTGGTCATGAACGTGGTGAAGGTTGTGGTCAGATCTTCATAGGAACGAGTCGGTCGGCTGAGTTTGGTTTTTCTGTTTTCTTTTGTAGATGTCGGTCCAGAGTGACTCGGTATCTGAGGGTAAATGCTACGACTCACAGGGCGGTGAGTCGTCGGGTAGTAGCGTACAGGTGCCCATTCCCACCTCCGGGAGTGAGGGCGAGGCCCACTCGTTCGAGGCACAAAAGAGGGTAGAGGCGGTGCACAGCACGGCCGAGTCGTCCGGTAGGACCACGGACATCGGTTCGGGGGCTGGGCCGACGGCCAGGTCGGGTAGTGGGAATCTGCTGGGAGACGCCGAGACGATAGTAAAGGTGGGGGTGCACCGAGCGTTGAAGCTGACCCATGGCCGTGACAAGGGCACAGTGCGGCTGAACAAAGTGAAAACAAACGGGGACGAGTCGGTCCCGATAGCCGTGCCGATTGAGCGGGCGGCCTTCACCGTGGACGAAATGGTGAACAAGGAGACCGAGAAGGGCCTGATGAAGATGAGGATTGAGTTTGGCGTTCCCGACTCGGTGACGACAAGGTTACCCACAAGAGAAGAAAGACCCAGCAACCCCCCACCTGGTATGGCACTGTTCTATACCGAGCTGATGCACCACGGGGTAAGGCTGCCCCTTCACCCTTGGCTGCGTAGGATGGTGAAGAAGATGGGGGTGGCACTTGGTCAGCTCAATCCGAACGTGTGGATTGTGCTCTGCTCGCTTTACACGGCCTTTAGGTGGGCCGAGCAACCGGAGCCGACCTATGCTCAACTGATGTACCTGTACGAGTTCGGCTTCCAGCAGCAGAGTACCGGGTGGGTCTTCGTCCGCCACCGCAAGAAGAGCAAATGGGGGGAGTTCATTCTGGACATACCGACCTCCCAAAAGTCGTACAAGACGAAGTTCTGCCTGGTCGGTGGGGACTGGGAGGGGAACACCGAGGGACCCCCGATACCGTCCAAATTCCAGACCCAAGGTTGATAGTTGTAGCATAGGTCGCCCCTTAATGTAAATGTTGATAGGTTGTATGCTAAGTATTAGTGTTGTAGCTGATCATTTCTCGGTGTGCAGGTTTGTTCCCAGAAGAGGAAATAACGCCAGAGGAGAAAGCGGTCGTCCACCGAGTAAGGGAGATCTTGGACGAGTTGGAGCGGAACCGACGAATACTTCGGCTACCTGGGTTTCAATACAAGGCCGGCCTCATCGACACCGACGAGGGTAAGTCTGTTTTTGTTGTTGGTTTGCTATTTTGTTTTCTTATATCTGACCCGTGTCTCGGTGTTGTAGTCCCCTACCACCTCGGCAGCCGGATTTACAAGGATTGTGAGCAACTGAGAATGAAGGCAGACAAAGGCTCCGGAGAATCTGCGTCCCTGACGAAGGCTGCCGAGCGCCTGGAGCTCATTCTCAAGAAGAAAAAGGAGAGAGCCGAGAGAGGTCAGTCGGAGCGGTCCGACCGGTCAAAGCAGGGCCAAACTTCCAAACCGAGGCCACCGAGTCCGCGACCTAGGTCTCCCAAGAGGAAACAGAGCGCAATGGACGGAGACCGAGTGCGCTCTCCCGAACCAAGGCGGATGAAGGCGAGGATGGAGGCCGAGACGATCATGTCGGCACAGGAGGCCATTGGGGGCAAGAGGACCATGGCGGCCCCAGAATTCAATCCTCCACCGTCCCCCCCTCGGCTGGATGCGAGGATCTTGGAGATGCTCCAGAGGAGAGGAGATGTGAATCTCGGTGTGTTCACCGACGGGGAGGCGATCGGCGAGGGATCCAGTGCCGAGACAACCCTCTGCTGCCCGAGGCAAATGGTGCCGCTGCTGAATGGGGTCTGTCAGGGGGCTTCGACGCCCTTGGAAGAGCTGGCCGAGGTGCAATGCCGGTCGGCTGATCAGAGGATGGAGAAGGCCCTGCTGCTACTGAGCAATGTAAGTTATCCTATGTTGCAAGTGTGGTATGTTAGGCCGAGTGAGTTACTAACGGTTGTCATGTGCAGGCTCTCGGTGAGGTGTACCACCAGTTTGGGAACAGCCAGAGGAGGGTGGCGTCTGCTCGGCGGGAGAAGGAGCGGCTGAAGCAGAAACAGGAAGAGCTCACCCCCAAGCTTCAGGAGGCCGAGAGGGCAATGAAAGAGGCGGCCGACCTCACTCGAAAGTTGGAAGCCGAGAGGTGGAAGACTCAGGAGGCTCTTGCTTCCAGGGACCAGGTGAAGGCCGACCTGGAGGCAAAGGAGAAAGACCGCCTGAAACACTGGAAAGAGCTGTGTCGGGTGAAGTCTGCGAGGGAG
Organism: Prinsepia uniflora; assembly: GCA_032719365.1. Lineage (NCBI taxonomy): Eukaryota > Viridiplantae > Streptophyta > Magnoliopsida > Rosales > Rosaceae > Prinsepia > Prinsepia uniflora. The sequence continues at coordinate 51,106,527 of CM064874.1, read as the reverse complement.
GCCGACTTGCAAAAGGCGAAGGAGGAGGCGGTGGCCGAGTTCATGGCGTCGGAGGAGCTCGATAAACTCAAGAACGAGTATGCTACCGAGTGCGAGCAGGAGTTCTTCCACAACCTCTTCCTGCACAACCCTGGCTTGGCTGTGAAGACCCCCTGGCTCGGCCAGGATATAACCGCCGAGATGTTTGAGGACAAGTCAGGGGAGGAGGATGAGGAGGGTGCCCAGCCGAGTGACCAGCCGGAAGCCGACCAGGTTGAGCCGCAAAAGGAGCCTGAGCCGGAGGTGGAGGGGATAGTGCAAGCCGAGCAGCCAATGGGGGAGTTAGTGTAGGACACTTGTAAATCTTCCTTTTATTTAGAAATAGTTGAGGCGGCCGAGAGGTCGAATTTTGTAAGGCTCCTGCAGGCCGAGCAAAATAGGTCTGCACATTTTGAAATGAAATAGAACTTTCTTCGAGCATAAATTGTATACCGAGTTATCCTTTCGATTTGTCTGTTTGTTAAAGTGTGTTGGTGTAAGCCGAGTAAGGCTGTACACCGACTCAAAAGTTTGAGTCAAAATAGTAAGTGTTGGGGTGTAGGCCGAGTAATACCGAACCCCAACTCGTGTGTTTGAGTCTAAGTGTTGGTGTAAGCCGAGTAAGGCTGTACACCGACTCGAAAGTTTGAGTCAAAAATAGCAAGTGTTGGGGTGTATGCCGAGTAAGACCGAACCCCGACTCGTGTGTTTGAGTCTAAGTGTTGGTGCAAGCCGAGTAAGGTTGTACACCGACTCGAAAGTTTGAGTTAAAATAGCAAGTGTTGGGGTGTAGGCCGAGTAAGACCGAACCCCGACTCGTATGTTTGAGTCGTAGTGGTGGTGCAAGCCGAGTAGGGCTGTACACCGACTCTAATGTTTGAGTCAAAATAGCAAGTGTTGGGGTGTAGGCCGAGTAAGACCGAACCCCGACTCGTATGTTTGAGTCGTAGTGGTGGTGCAAGCCGAGTAGGGCTGTACACCGACTCTAATGTTTGAGTCAAAATAGCAAGTGTTGGGGTGTAGGCCGAGTAAGACCGAACCCCGACTCGTATGTTTGAGTCGTAGTGGTGGTGCAAGCCGAGTAGGGCTGTACACCGACTCTAATGTTTGAGTCAACATAGCAAGTGTTGGGGTGTAGGCCGAGTAAGACCGAACCCCGACTCGTATGTTTGAGTCGAAATGTTATGTTACAAAGGCTAGATAAATGGAAGAGTTTATAAATAACCGGTGCAAAAAACGGGGAAAGTACAGCAAGTCATAAGAAGGAAAAAAGACAGCCTTAAATGTAGTACTTCTTCAAATGATCGGCATTCCATGGGTGGCCCAGTCTTCGCCCATCTTGGTCTTCCAGTTCGTAAGTTCCGGGCCGGCAGATTCTGGTAACCCGATATGGACCCTCCCAATTGGGGCCGAGAGTCCCTGCTGAGCTATCCTTGGTGGCAAGGCTGACTTTTCGGAGGACCCAGTCTCCTTCCTGAAAACCCCGATATTTGACTCTGGCGTTATGATAGTTGCAAAGCCGCTGCTTGCAGGCGATGTTTCTGAGGTTGGCCTGCTCCCTGTGTTCCTCGATGAGGTCTAGACTGAGTGCGATCTGACGGTTGTTTTGTTCAGGCTCATAGGACGACACTCGGTAAGAAGTTTCGCTTAGTTCGGCGGGAATGACTGCTTCCGTTCCGAAGGTGAGCGAGAAGGGGGTTTCATTCGTAGATGTGCGGTAGGATGTCCGATATGACCAGAGTGCGTTGGGGAGAATTTCAGACCACTTTCCCTTGGCCTCGTCCAGCTGCGTTTTTAGTGTATGCTTGATGATCTTGTTTATGGCCTCAACTTGGCCGTTGGACTGAGGGTGAGCTGGTGAGGCGAAGCAAAGGCGGATGTTGTGTCTGTCACAAAAGGCACGGAAGCGTGCGTTGTCGAATTGCTTCCCATTGTCCGTGACGATTGTGTGGGGGAGACTGAAACGGCAGATAATGTTCTGGAAGACGAACGTTTCGATCTGGGCCGTGGTGATAGAAGCCAAAGCTTTCGCCTCAACCCACTTTGTGAAGTAATCCACCGCTACCACCGCATACTCTGTCTTGCCCTTCCCTGCCGGCATTTTCCCGATCAAATCAAGTCCCCACTGCGAGAAGGGCCAGGGGCTGACCATTGGTGTGAGGTTTTCTGGAGGTAGGTGGAAGGGAGGGGCGAATCGTTGACACTTATCGCACCGCTTGGTCAGCTCGACCGCGTCCCCGTGCATGGTTGGCCAATAGAAACCTTGCCGGAAAGCCTTGTGGGCTAACGACCGTGGTCCAGAATGATTTCCGCAAATACCGGCGTGGATTTCCCTGAGAACGGCTCTGCCTGCCTCCGGGACGAGACACTTCAAGAGGGGCAAAGTGAAACCCCGTTTGTAAAGTTGGTCGTTGATGAGTGTATAGCGGGCTGCCCGTCTCCGGACCTTTTTGGCCTCGATTTTGTCAGAAGGAAGAGTTCCATCTGTGAGGCATCTAATCAGTGGGGCCATCCACGTGCCATTAGTGTTGATGGCGTAGACCGCCGAGCATTGTGTACTGGGTTGATCCAGAATTTCGATCAGTACGCTTCGACTCTGCTTCTCATCGAGGGAGGATGCGAGCCGGGCCAGGGCGTCGGCATGGCTGTTTTCGGAGCGTGGAATCCGAGTGATAGCGTAGCTGCGGAAACTACATAGAAGGGTCTTCGCCAGTGTAACAACCCGTCCCGAGAATTGGGATAAGTAGAGTGATTAAGGTGTGATTAGTAAGGTTAATCAAGGGTTAGGTGGTCCCGAGGGGTCCGGGAACTTAGAATGACGATTTTGCCCCTGAGTCGGGCAGAAATGTTGACTTTTATTTCGGGTGGTCAAATGGGAGTTGACCAGTGACCAGGACGTAGTTGAGGACGTTACGAATCCATAGGCAAGTGGCACGCCTGATTCCGACATCCGAGGAGGAAGTTGTGATGTTCGGAAGGTCGAGGAATTAAGGGGAAAAGTTGACTTTTTGAATAATCGAGATTTGGTAAGTTGACCTAGGATGGTTAGATAGATTCCGTCGTCCTGAGTTCGATGACAGGCGGTACGTCTTCATCGGACTTACGGGGCGAGAGTTACGGGTCTAGGAAGTTTTGGTTAAATCGTAAATATGAGTTAAAAAGAAGGGTATTTTGGTCATTGTGGCACATTGGGATTTGTGCACAGAAGAAAGGAATGGACGGCTGGGATTAGGCCATGTGGGAGTGTGTGGAGTGGATTGTGACATGTGGCATGTGTGTAGAGGATTCTGGTGGAATCCTGTATGTGCGCGGTCCCAATTATTTGGGTGCACCTGTGCGTGCCCGTGTGTGGTTCTTCGACATAGACAGAAACAGAGGGTGAGGAATGGGGAGCAATTGATCGACTCAGTGCAAGGGGGGAGTGAAGAGTGCTTGTGAGAGTGACAGGGAGGAGAGTTTGAGTAGGTGGTAGTGTTCTGGTGGTGCAATCGTGCACGGCGGCACGACGGTGGTGCGGCAAAGGTTTTGGGGAAACAGGGAGACGGTGAGTTCGAGGTGGTGGCTACGCCGTGGAGTGGCTCCAACCAAGGTAGAGGGAGCTGCAGGAGGCTGCAGGGAGTCCAACGAGCACCGTGGCACGCGACGGTGCGCACGGCGGAGACGCGATCGGAAGGTGAGATCTTTTGCTCTGTTTTTCCCGTGCTGCTCAATTTGAAAGTTGTGAGGTTGGGCTTAGAGTCGAGAGGAATGGAGGTCAGGGTGAGGTTCAGGAGGGTCCTAGGCGTCGACTAGGATGGTCGCCGTGACGGGGGTGTACACGGCGGAGGTTAGCACGACGGGGGTACCTGTATGCTCTGTTTTACCGTGATGTTCAAACGGCTAGTCGTGATGTTTGGGTAAGAATCGACGGTCAAGGTGAGTCGGGTTAGGCTTAGAAGGGTCCTAGGAAGAGGTTGGTGAAGCCACCATGAAGGGGGAAGTCGTGGGTGGCCGGAAAGGAAAACAGGGGTTTTGAGTTGTCTGGTTTGAGCTTTAGTCGACGGGCTAGGGACAGAGTCGAGGTTAGGAGTGTTGGGGAATCGATAGGGTAGGCCTAGACGAAGAGGATGGTGAAGGAAGGGAAGGAATGGAGACGGGACGGTGGAGAACCGCTCTCGCCGGTTTGAATTACAGACACTGTAGCGAACCGGGTTTGTTCGAGGTAGGGGATGCACTGTAGCAGCGCGTGAGGGCCACGCGCAGCCACTTTGGGCGGCGCGTGGGGGCGCGTGCGGCGGTTCTGGGAGAAACGGTCAACATAGTTTTTGGTCTAGGAGTTGTTGTGAGTTCAATGGAGTTGGTTTCGGGTCAATCGGAAGTCGTTTGAGTTGAGTTCCGCGAGGGTGAAAGTTTAGGGTCCCGGGTTCTTATGTTTAGGATTCGGGGAATTTTGAGGGAATTTAGGTGAACCTTCGTAGACGTGCTCGTAACGTAATTTGGCGGTGTTTGACAGGATCGGGATTTCCCGAGGAAGCCGAGGAACGGGCTGGACGTTCGGGACGCGAGTCGGGCTCAGTACTGTGAGTGGACCCTTTCCTTAAACTCGAACATGCATAACTGTTTTCTATAATTGTTTTATGGTTTTGATTATGATTCTATGTTTATCGAATATGTTTTGGTTGGTTTTACATTATTACACGTTTTACGAGGAATGGTTGGTTTCTGGAAATTGACGTTATGGTTTTGGGATTTGAAAAGATAAGTGGTTTTCAATGGTTATAAGTGGACTTTGGAACATGATTTCAATGATCAAGGTTTTTGGTTCTAGAAACGAATTTCGGAAATGGAAGTTGGTTTTCAAGGGGAAAGTGGTTTCCGGATTTGGATTCGGAATGACGGTTCTGGATGCCGGAAGGGCATCGGACCAGTGATTTCGGATTCGGGTTTGGATGTGGATTGGTAAATGGTTTTCAAATGATTTTGAGATTGGATTTGCTGGATCTGGATATTGGGTTTAAAGACCCGGATATATGTGACGGGGGACCGGCCGGATTGGGTTTAAAGACCCGGATTGAGTTTAAAGACTCGGGAGTTTAAAGACTCGGATATATATTGATTTGCCCCCGTAGGCCTTGAGTTTAAAGACTCGGGAGTTTAAAGACTCGGATATGATAAGGCCTGGATTGAGTTTAAAGACTCGGGAGTTTAAAGACTCGGATAGGTCCAGCAGGTTTGATCGAGAAAATGATGATTTGGTGGTTATGGTTTATGAAACAGTTTTCTGATACTCGTGTGTGGTTTCTTATGGTATTTTATAGTGTTTCTGTTTCTTATGATGTTTATAATGATTATTTTATAAATGTGTTTATAACTGTTGGTTATGCATGTGGTTTCAAAACGGAGGGTTTAACTCGGTTTTCTTATAAAATGGTTTTTGAACTTTGGTACTTTTTGGTCCACTCACATTTTCTGTTTTAATTGCCCTCCAGGTTGTGGAGCTAGCGCGGGGTCTTGACGTCGAGGCAGAGTCTGAGGCATAGAAGCGACGTGAGGGATCCTAGAAGAGTTTAAAGGCTTCTGTGTGCGTGTACCTTCTCGGTTTTTTAGTTTTCTTGTCATGTAGTGCTATGCTCTGTAAACGATAGGATTCTGGGATATTTTATAATTACTCCTGCGTTTGACTGGGTTCGAGTGAGTATTCCTTAGGTGTTGTGTCGGGGAGTCAGACGGGAGCGGGATTTACCTCGGGTTTCGGGGTGAAACCGGGGTGGGTCCTGACAATTGGTATCAGAGCATAGGTTTGTCGAGTTTGTTGGGTCTGTCTGTTTGTGAGGTTGTGTTTCAGTTGTTTGACTACTTCTATGCCTCTTTCAGTGTGCGGTTGACGATGCCTCCGAGACGTAGACCCTCTCCACAACCTGAAGAAGTAGCCAGAGAGACGGAGAGTGCCACGATTGAGCGAGCCCAGCGGCTCGGGGCTACTACTTTTAGTGGTGGGGCTGATCCTGAGGAAGCCCAGAGGTGGATTACTAGACTGGAGCGGATTTTTGCGGTGATGCATTGTCCGCCGGAGGAGCGAGTATTGTTGGCTGCATTTTTACTAGATGGTGCGGCATACGAGTGGTGGTATACCCTCGAGTTGTCCGGTTGGGATGTTCATAGTGTGACCTGGGAGACGTTCAGGGAACGGTTTCTGGAGCAGTATTATCCTCGTTCTTTCCGGGATGCCAAGGAGGCGGAGTTTTTGCAGCTCCAGCAGGGGAATATGACCGTGGCAGAGTATGAACGGAAGTTCCAGATGTTGTCTCGGTTTGCTCCTGCCTTTGTGGCCACTGAAGCCGAGAAGTGTCGTAGGTTTGAGTTGGGTTTGCGAGGTGAGATTCGAGCCGTAGTGACGGCTGGCTCTTTTGCTACCCTCCGAGACTTGTCGGATGCTGCGGTGCGAGTTGAGGCTAGTTTGCCGGTGCGACGCCGGGAACCTTCTATTCCTGGAGCTTCGAGCCAGCGGACACCGAAAAGAGGTAACTTCGGTGGATCGTCCTCGTCGGGCGATGATCGTTTTGGTAGGCCTGGTAGTGCCCAGAGTTTAGGATTTTGGGGTTATCGAGTACCGCCGACTCCGCAAGCGAGTGCGACGTCGGTAGCGTCCACAGGGAGACCGAGCAGTGGACCAGGCTGGAATGTGTGTTTCTACTGCGGGGAGCGAGGTCATTTCCGACGTGAGTGTCCACTGTTGCCACAGGAAGGTGGTGTAGGCAGAGGAGTAGCGGAGTCCGGACAGAGTACAGCATCAGGGACAGCGGGCACGAGAGGAGGTGGTGGCACAGCCACGAGTGGTTCGAGGGGACGTGGTAGAGCGTCAGGATCTCAGGCTCGGGTGTTCTCGATGACTCAGCAGGAGGATCAGTCGACGCCAAATACGGAGACAGGTACTTGTTTTACTTTTGGTTGTCCTGTTGGTGTGGTGTTTGGATTTCGGGGTAGAGTCTAGGAGTTAAGTTCCGTAGGAGGGTGACGGAAGGTATAGGAAAGGAGTGACTATAACGGATCGATTGGAGACTGTGGAAGGAGAGAACCCACAAGCTAGAGTTTGCCTTTAGGACTTTGTGGAGTTAGTCCGACTGTGGCCGGAATGGTAGCCGAGGGAGATGGGTAGTGGTATACGAGGATGTACTCTATGACTTCTGTCGGGTATTGTGACATGAGGTATTGTATAATACCTTTGTTTTCTGTTCATAGAGTTTCCCTTGCGTACACCATGTAGTTGTTACATAGCTAGGGTTGGCTGTGGTAACAGTAGCTGGGGATGGAGTGAAATACCCAAGGTGGAGATGATAGACAGGAAACCTAGGAGAAGTTGTTGTTGGTCTGTTGTTGATTCCGGGTAGGAGACCCTAGGTGTCGGGAACTAGCTGTGGAATTTCGGGGACGAAATTCTTTTTAGGTGGGTAGATTGTAACAACCCGTCCCGAGAATTGGGATAAGTAGAGTGATTAAGGTGTGATTAGTAAGGTTAATCAAGGGTTAGGTGGTCCCGAGGGGTCCGGGAACTTAGAATGACGATTTTGCCCCTGAGTCGGGCAGAAATGTTGACTTTTATTTCGGGTGGTCAAATGGGAGTTGACCAGTGACCAGGACGTAGTTGAGGACGTTACGAATCCATAGGCAAGTGGCACGCCTGATTCCGACATCCGAGGAGGAAGTTGTGATGTTCGGAAGGTCGAGGAATTAAGGGGAAAAGTTGACTTTTTGAATAATCGAGATTTGGTAAGTTGACCTAGGATGGTTAGATAGATTCCGTCGTCCTGAGTTCGATGACAGGCGGTACGTCTTCATCGGACTTACGGGGCGAGAGTTACGGGTCTAGGAAGTTTTGGTTAAATCGTAAATATGAGTTAAAAAGAAGGGTATTTTGGTCATTGTGGCACATTGGGATTTGTGCACAGAAGAAAGGAATGGACGGCTGGGATTAGGCCATGTGGGAGTGTGTGGAGTGGATTGTGACATGTGGCATGTGTGTAGAGGATTCTGGTGGAATCCTGTATGTGCGCGGTCCCAATTATTTGGGTGCACCTGTGCGTGCCCGTGTGTGGTTCTTCGACATAGACAGAAACAGAGGGTGAGGAATGGGGAGCAATTGATCGACTCAGTGCAAGGGGGGAGTGAAGAGTGCTTGTGAGAGTGACAGGGAGGAGAGTTTGAGTAGGTGGTAGTGTTCTGGTGGTGCAATCGTGCACGGCGGCACGACGGTGGTGCGGCAAAGGTTTTGGGGAAACAGGGAGACGGTGAGTTCGAGGTGGTGGCTACGCCGTGGAGTGGCTCCAACCAAGGTAGAGGGAGCTGCAGGAGGCTGCAGGGAGTCCAACGAGCACCGTGGCACGCGACGGTGCGCACGGCGGAGACGCGATCGGAAGGTGAGATCTTTTGCTCTGTTTTTCCCGTGCTGCTCAATTTGAAAGTTGTGAGGTTGGGCTTAGAGTCGAGAGGAATGGAGGTCAGGGTGAGGTTCAGGAGGGTCCTAGGCGTCGACTAGGATGGTCGCCGTGACGGGGGTGTACACGGCGGAGGTTAGCACGACGGGGGTACCTGTATGCTCTGTTTTACCGTGATGTTCAAACGGCTAGTCGTGATGTTTGGGTAAGAATCGACGGTCAAGGTGAGTCGGGTTAGGCTTAGAAGGGTCCTAGGAAGAGGTTGGTGAAGCCACCATGAAGGGGGAAGTCGTGGGTGGCCGGAAAGGAAAACAGGGGTTTTGAGTTGTCTGGTTTGAGCTTTAGTCGACGGGCTAGGGACAGAGTCGAGGTTAGGAGTGTTGGGGAATCGATAGGGTAGGCCTAGACGAAGAGGATGGTGAAGGAAGGGAAGGAATGGAGACGGGACGGTGGAGAACCGCTCTCGCCGGTTTGAATTACAGACACTGTAGCGAACCGGGTTTGTTCGAGGTAGGGGATGCACTGTAGCAGCGCGTGAGGGCCACGCGCAGCCACTTTGGGCGGCGCGTGGGGGCGCGTGCGGCGGTTCTGGGAGAAACGGTCAACATAGTTTTTGGTCTAGGAGTTGTTGTGAGTTCAATGGAGTTGGTTTCGGGTCAATCGGAAGTCGTTTGAGTTGAGTTCCGCGAGGGTGAAAGTTTAGGGTCCCGGGTTCTTATGTTTAGGATTCGGGGAATTTTGAGGGAATTTAGGTGAACCTTCGTAGACGTGCTCGTAACGTAATTTGGCGGTGTTTGACAGGATCGGGATTTCCCGAGGAAGCCGAGGAACGGGCTGGACGTTCGGGACGCGAGTCGGGCTCAGTACTGTGAGTGGACCCTTTCCTTAAACTCGAACATGCATAACTGTTTTCTATAATTGTTTTATGGTTTTGATTATGATTCTATGTTTATCGAATATGTTTTGGTTGGTTTTACATTATTACACGTTTTACGAGGAATGGTTGGTTTCTGGAAATTGACGTTATGGTTTTGGGATTTGAAAAGATAAGTGGTTTTCAATGGTTATAAGTGGACTTTGGAACATGATTTCAATGATCAAGGTTTTTGGTTCTAGAAACGAATTTCGGAAATGGAAGTTGGTTTTCAAGGGGAAAGTGGTTTCCGGATTTGGATTCGGAATGACGGTTCTGGATGCCGGAAGGGCATCGGACCAGTGATTTCGGATTCGGGTTTGGATGTGGATTGGTAAATGGTTTTCAAATGATTTTGAGATTGGATTTGCTGGATCTGGATATTGGGTTTAAAGACCCGGATATATGTGACGGGGGACCGGCCGGATTGGGTTTAAAGACCCGGATTGAGTTTAAAGACTCGGGAGTTTAAAGACTCGGATATATATTGATTTGCCCCCGTAGGCCTTGAGTTTAAAGACTCGGGAGTTTAAAGACTCGGATATGATAAGGCCTGGATTGAGTTTAAAGACTCGGGAGTTTAAAGACTCGGATAGGTCCAGCAGGTTTGATCGAGAAAATGATGATTTGGTGGTTATGGTTTATGAAACAGTTTTCTGATACTCGTGTGTGGTTTCTTATGGTATTTTATAGTGTTTCTGTTTCTTATGATGTTTATAATGATTATTTTATAAATGTGTTTATAACTGTTGGTTATGCATGTGGTTTCAAAACGGAGGGTTTAACTCGGTTTTCTTATAAAATGGTTTTTGAACTTTGGTACTTTTTGGTCCACTCACATTTTCTGTTTTAATTGCCCTCCAGGTTGTGGAGCTAGCGCGGGGTCTTGACGTCGAGGCAGAGTCTGAGGCATAGAAGCGACGTGAGGGATCCTAGAAGAGTTTAAAGGCTTCTGTGTGCGTGTACCTTCTCGGTTTTTTAGTTTTCTTGTCATGTAGTGCTATGCTCTGTAAACGATAGGATTCTGGGATATTTTATAATTACTCCTGCGTTTGACTGGGTTCGAGTGAGTATTCCTTAGGTGTTGTGTCGGGGAGTCAGACGGGAGCGGGATTTACCTCGGGTTTCGGGGTGAAACCGGGGTGGGTCCTGACAGCCAGTGCCCTGTATGCTGCCATGGAAGAGTCTTTCGCCTCATAGGCGTTGTTGATCTGGTTGACGATGAGCTGTGAATCGCTGAAGATCTTGACCTGTTCCGCCTCCATGGTTTTAGCGAGGCGGAGCCCTACAAGGAGGGCCTCATACTCGGTGGCATTGTTGGAGGCCTTGAATTGGAAACGAAGGGCATACTCCATCCGGACCTTGTCCGGTGTGGTAAGGACAAGTCCGGCTCCGGACCCGTTGTGGCAAGCCGACCCGTCGACATAAAGGAGCCAGGTTGGCCGAGTGGGGTCGAGTTGGGGGTTCTCTCCGTCCAAAGTATGTGTTATGGACAGAGAGGGAGGTGGTGGCATCTCAGCTGTGGTCGCTGCCGGGACGTAGGAGAACTCAGAGATAAAGTCCGCCATGGCCTGTCCTTTCTCGGCAGTGCGGGGAATGAACGTGATGTCGAACTCGCTGAGTTCGATTGCCCATTTCAGTAGGCGGCCCGAAGTTTCGGGCTTCTGAAGCACTTGCCGGAGTGGTCTGTCGGTTAAGACGACGATGGAATGAGCCTGGAAGTATGGCCTGAGCTTCCGGGCGGACATGATGAGGGCGAAAGCGAGCTTCTCTAAGTCAGAGTATCTTGTCTCGGCGTCCTGCAGAGCCTTGCTGACGTAATACACCGGATGTTCGGCGCCGTCCCTACGCTTGACCAAAACTGAACTTGCGGCAGAAGCGGAGACAGATAGATACATGTAGAGGGTTTCCCCGGTGTCTGGTCTTGCCAGCAGCGGCGCTTTTCCCATGTATTCCTTAAGTTCAGTGAAGGCCTTGGTGCATTCCTCGGTCCAGGTGATGTGTTTGGACCTGCCCTTTAGGGCCTTGAAGAAAGGCACGCACCTGTCCGTGGCCTTGGAGATGAAGCGTGTAAGGGCTGCGACTCGGCCCGTTAAGCTTTGCACTTCTTTCTGGGTTCGTGGCGGCTCCATATCGACCAGGGCCTTGATTTTTTCCGGGTTGGCCTCGATGCCCCTCTGGCTAATCATGAAACCCAGAAATTTCCCAGAGCTGACTCCGAACACGCACTTCGCCGGATTTAACCTCATTCGATACCGTTTGAGGACGTCGAACATTCGCGAGAGATTGGGGATGTGGAGGTCAGCCGATTTACTCTTGACGAGCATGTCATCGACGTAAACCTCCATGGTTTTCCCAATCTGGTCGGCGAACATGAAGTTCACTAGGCGCTGGTAAGTGGCCCCGGCGTTTTTGAGTCCGAAAGGCATGACATTGTAACAGTATAACCCCTGATCTGTCCGGAAGGTTGTGTGGATCTGATCTGCTGGATGCATAAAGATTTGGTTGTAGCCCGAGTATGCATCCATAAAACTCAGGAGCCCATGTCCTGCCGTGGCGTCGACCAGTTGGTCGATCTTGGGCAAAGGAAAACTGTCCTTGGGGCAGGCCTTGTTAAGGTCAGTAAAATCAATGCACATTCGCCACGCCCCCGAGGGTTTCTTGACGAGTACGACATTGGCAACCCAGGCAGCATAGACGGCCTTCCGGACAAAGTGGATGGTGCTGAGCTTGATGATCTCTGCCTTCATAGCCTCGGTCCTCTCAGCATCGTAGAGGCGGCGTTTCTGTTCGACAGGTTTGTAGGTAGGGTCGATACTGAGCCGGTGGCAGATCACGTCGGTGGAGATGCCGGGCATGTCGGCGTACGACCAGGCAAAGACTTCAGAGTTGTCCCTTAAAAACCGGATCAGTTGTGAGCGCAGGTCGGCCGAAAGAGTTGTCCCAATCTTTACCTTCCGGTCCGCAAAGTCGTGGGAAAGTACTATCTCTTCGACATCCTCAATGGGCTGTGGATGGGGTGTTGCGGAATGGTCCCGAGGATCTTCGATTGGTTCGGCCCGGATTTTTTGTGCGTCCTGAGGGCTTACGGGGTCGGCCTCGAACGCGGACTCTGATACTGCCATGGTTTCTTTCGGAGGTTGGATGAGGGTGGCAGAATTGCAGGCCCTTGCAGCCATTTGGTCTCCTTTGACTTGACCAATCCCCATAGGGGTCGGTAACTTTACCAGTAGTAGTTGGGTGGAGACGACTGCCCTCATCTAGTTGAGTATTCCCCGCCCGAGAATGGCGTTGTAGGCCGCGGGGTAGTCTACCACCAGGAAGGGTGCCAGTACGGTTGCCCTCCGTGGGTGTGTTCCGAGGGAGAGGGGAAGAGTGACCGTTCCATGCGGGACAATGGAGTCCCCCGTGAAACCAAAGAGTGGCGTGGGTGAGCGGTCCAGACTTGCTTCTGGGATGCCCAACTGCTTGAAAGCGCGCATGAAAAGGACGTTCACCGAGCTCCCAGTGTCGACCATTACCCGTTGTACGTCGAAGTTAGATATCTCCGCCATCACGACAATGGGGTCGTCGTGGGGGTAGATGATCCCGCGTTCCTCCTCCTCGGAGAATGTGATCGGCTCCCAACCGAGTCGATTTGTTTTCTTGGCTCTTCCCTCCTCTATGCTGAAGAGCTGCTGATTCTGTTTGGTGGCCCAGAGAAAGTTCTTCTTTGCCCAGTTGGAAGTGAGCGGGCAAGAGATTGACGGTCCTCCGGAGATCGTGTTGATCTGTGGGTTGCGAGGTGGAGGGGGAGCGTGTTGAAGAAATTGGTTGATCTTCCCGTCTCGGGCCAAAGCCTCCACCAGATCCCGGAATGCAACGCATTGGTCAACGCTATGGCCATTGTATTTGTGGTATTGGCAATAAATTCCCGTGTCTTTGCCAAGCTTGCCCTTCGCTGGTGCCCAAGTAGACTTCGGGATCATGTGTTCCACATTGAGGAGGACATTCTCGTAGGGGGTGTTGAGGATGGTGTATGTCTCGTACTTGGAACGAGGAACCCGTTTTTCCCCGGTGTTTGACCGCTCCCCCGGTTGTCTCTCCTGGTGATTCGGGTTCTTACCCTTCTTCCCAGGGCTGTATAGATTGTTGCTGTGGGGGTAGTCTTTCCGTTTTCCCCCATAGCTCTGTTGCCCCTGCCCCTGCGGACGCTGTGCCGGGCCCTGCTGTTCCGGGACGCTCGGTGGGTATGTTTTCACCGAGTCGGCCCGGGGTGGTTGGTAGGTATTGGCAGCGTTGGACCTTTGGGTTAGTGCCTCAGCCTTGGCGTGGATCGCCGCCTGTTTCATTATTTCGTTATAAGTTTTCCAACCTTGGGTGTGAGCTGCGTACCTGAATGGGGAGTCTCGGAGGCCGCCCTTGAAGGCCGTAAAGGATGCTCGATCGTCCGTTTCCGCGCACCGAGAGTATTCATGACTGAATCTCGCTGCATACCGCTGCAGCGACTCGTTTTCACCTTGCTTGAGCTGGAAGAGGTCCTCGGCCGAGGACAGGCGGTCGGTTTGTATCATGAACTGGTTCATGAAGGTGGAGGTGAGCTGCTCGAAGGAGTCGATGGACCTAGATTCCAACTTGTAGAACCAATTGATCGCTGCCTCGGTTAGTGTGGAACTGAAGATGAGGCACTGTTCCTCATCGGCGAGGTTCTTGAGGGCGATGGCCGAGTGGAAGTTGTTCAGATGATTCCACGGGTCGTCCTTCCCGTTGTAAAGGGGAATTTTCAGGGGTTTAATCTCGTGGTTGATCCTGAACTGGTTGATTCTTTCTGTGAAGGGGCCCGGGCTGGTTTTCGACCAGGCTGGCCTTGTTTCCCGGGCCGTCCCGGCCTCAAGCGTCCGGACTCGGTCCATGAGGTGCTGGACGAGCGAGTCGGTCTTGGATTGATGTTTATCCCTGGATGCTCGATCACGGTCGACCCTATAAGGTCGGTCGGTGCCACCTCCGATTGGCGGGCTCTGTGATTCACTCCTTCCGTGACCGACCTGCCGCGACCGCTCGGTGTACCCCTGTTTGGGTATGCTCCGGCATATACTTGCATCTTGACCGAGCGGCCTAGACCGCTCGGTGTCCCGCCGGCGGGATCGTTCCTGAGGCTTGTCGTTCAGCCGCCCAGCCTGCCCTGACCGCTCGGCGCTCCTTCGGCGGGTTGGTTCAGGGGGAGGAGGGAGCGGGAGGACGAGGTGGGTTGACCGCTCGGTGTCGCCGCGGGGGGACCTCGATGTTTGCCTCCCCCTGCCCGAGCGGTTGGTTCTGGTGCCGAGATGCCGAGCGGATTTGGCCGTGCTCTCGGCCTCCATGGACGAGTCGGTGATGGGGACAGGATCTCCGGTCACGAAGGTCCCATGGCTGACATTGGGGCGGGACCACCGAGCGGTTATGTTTCCTCGATGGTGGTCGCCTTTTCCCACCTCCGATCGAGGGTCAGGTCGGCGTGAAGGTTGTTCGTTGACCGATCGGTTCCGCCCTCCCTCGCTGAGGGCGTCTCGGGCGTCCCGGTAGATCCTGGTGTCACCGGGTTGACTGCCGGGGATGATTAACATCCGAGCCGGTTTCTTGCTCGGCTCGGTGTCCCCATACCTTCCCTTCCGTGGCTCGGCGACTGCATGTTCCCTTCCTTTTTCCGCCAGTCGGCGATTCTTCTCGGCACGCTCCGCGCATTCGGCCACCACTTTATCGGCCTCAGCGCCACCGACGCGTGCTCGGTGGGCAGCGAGTTCTGCCTGTGCGACCCGTAGCTGTTCGGCCACCTCAGTGTACCGATCGTCGAGCACCTGACACCTCGACTCGGCCTGGGTGCCCTTAGCTTTCACCTCGGCCATGTCGCTCTGGAGTTTCTCGATTATCTGCAAGAAGTTGGGAGAGGGTTCTCCCCTCGTTCTGGGGCCTTGCCCGGGTGTGATTTCACCGAGGTCGTGTTCACCCTGCATGTTTGGTGACGAAGAGCTGACTCTCGGTATAACTTGTGGATGAGTCGTAACTCGGTCTGGTTGAGCGTGGGCAACCTTAGTCAGATTTCCCACAGACGGCGCCAAACTGTTGAAGCGTTAAATGTTCCAACTGTCGAGTACTCGTTGCCCAATCACCAAATGACGCGTGTCCCTCGTGTGACCTGTCTACTCAAGTGGATCGCGGGTCTCCGTTAGTACGGGCACCGGTGTGGTGCCGGCCTAAGGCTCTCCGACGATCAAGTCAGTTACTTTGTTCGTAAGAGGAAGCAGTAAATGGTAAGTTCGGTAGAGTAATTGTAATAGTAAAACTTAGTTACCTTTATTGGGAAATGTGTACCCTTTATGTATAGGTAGGTGGGATGTTCAATTCCCAAAGTTCCGATGTGGGATGAATGCTTCTCGATTTATGCGCGGACACGTGTTACGTAAATCGAGGGTGGATATGCTTCCACGTGGCATTCCGCATTGGGCCCGGTGTTAGGGTTGTCGCAAGTATGGCGTTCTTGGGCCTTGAGCGTTGTCAGGGCTTTAAGTATACGGCCCAGTGGGTCTGGTCAGATATGGTGTCAACAGGCTCAGAAATGGAAGGGAAATGGTGGACAAATTCGAACTCTCCATTCTCTGCTTCTCAGTTGTGCACGGGTAAGAAAACACCAAGAGATTAATGGAAGAATTAAATATAATTAAGTTTAATTAATATTAAAACATCATAATTGTGTTTCCCCTAAGACAAGGATTCTGGTTTTAAGCCCGAATTTAAGGGATGAGTGACACTTGTCACTCATCCATGTGTGTTCGGTCACCGGGTACTGTTCATATTAAAATATTATTTTAATCCCGGTTCGTTCGGTTAATCGAGTCCGTTCCCGTGACCATAACTTCGTCGTCGAATCTCCGATTTCGGCATGCCGCATGTCATTGGATTCGTATCGACTAGACATACGTACGGTCCTTGGCCCTCGTCCATTGGACTTCCCGGGTCAAAAGTCAACATTTGGCCCCCTATTAGCCAAATTACCAAAATACCCCTCAACTTCCGAATGCCATAACTTTCACCTCGAATGTCGGAATCGAACGTGGCACCTGTCTATGAACTCGTGACGTCCCGAACTACGTCACAGTCATTGGTTAAAGTCCGTTTGACCGCCCGAACTAAAAGTCAACATTTTACCCACGCTAGGGGCAAAATGGTCATTTTGCACAATTCGTCCGATTTCACTCAACTAATCCCCGATTAGTCATTCTAAATAATAATTCATTAATATTCAATCCCGGACGGGTCATTACATGTTAGACCACGTGGGCCAGTGAGGTGGTGCCACGTGGTAGGGTGTCAGAGAGGTGTCACACTTGTCAGTGACATGTGGTACTGATGACGTTAGCATGTGACATCATCATGTGACATGGCAATGTCAGAGGATGACACATGGTGTAACGACCGGTCCCGAATTTCGGGATAGGATTAGTGATTAATGACGGATTAGTAAGATTACTCGATAATTAGTTGAGTAATTTCGGACGGGTGGTCTGAAATGACAGTTTTACCCATGGAATGGGCAAATTGTTGACTTTTGATTCAGGCAGCCATATGGACTTTGGCTGATGACTGTGACGTAGGTCAGGACGGCACGAGCCGGTAGACATGCGGCATGTCTGATTCTGACATTCGAGGAAGAAGTTATGGGTCTCGGAAGTTGAGGGGTACTTTGGTAATTTGGCATTAAGAATATTCTGGTTATTTCTGTTGCATTGGGAATTGTGCCCAGTGTAATTAGGAGACCTGTCCTTCTCTGGAAGGCTGTGGAACTCTTACAAACCGCCTCACTTTAAAATTAAAATGGGATGATATTTTTACAAGGTTTTGGGAGTGAAGAACAGAGGGAGACAGAGGATCGTGTGTACCCGTGAGAAACAATCCAGACAAATCCCTTTGATATTCATTATCTGTGAGTGATGTGTGAAGGAAAATGGAAGGAGGAGGTGAGACGAGTGTGGTGGTGCCTTGATGGAGGGCCGTCGTGGACGGTGGCCTTGGAACCGTGAGAAACAGAGATCGAGTGTCACCGTGAACTCCATTCTTCACAACGTTCCTTAAACCTTGCCCTTTGCTTCTGATTTGTGAAGGAATGATGGAAAGGAGGTCAAGGAGAGTTCGGTGATGGCCATGACGGGGAACGATGGCGTAAGTAAAGGCGAAACCGTGGAATCCTGGTTGAATTCGTAAAATGAGACCTCACGATTTCTTGGCTATTGATCGATTCTAAGGGGTGGAAGGTGTTTCTGGAGGTCCCGTGAATCGACTGAGCTTGGTTTCGAGGCCGAAGAGGGACGATCAGGCTGTTTCCCGCAATAGAGCCCTGTTTTATTTTAAAATGGCAACTTGTGTTTGGATGGTTGATAATCAAATTGGGTGGTCAGGTGAGCTTCCAGAGGCAAGGACGAGTCTGTTAGGCTTGAAACCACGGCCAACGGTTGCCGGAGTTATGAGAACAGAGAAGAGGAAAAATCAATTTTTTGAAGGTTGATCGGGAGGTAACTTCTCGTGCTTAATTCCATGTTTTGACACCATAAATCGACTAGAAACAGTGAGACGAAGCTAATAGGATAAACGGGGTTGAAAATGGAGGAAACCCGGTCTCGCCGGTTCGGCCTGGATTGGATTTGTAGAACCGGTTTGAACCCGATTCGGCGAGAGGTCAGGGATCACATGTGCTAGCGCGTGAGGCCCACGCGTAGCCCCTTTGGGAGGCACGTGAGGGCATGTGGTCCACTTCCTAGGAAAGTGTTCAACATGTGATTTTATCTAATCGATGTAACGAACATTTTGGGACTGGTTTCAAGTCTATCAGACATCGTTTCGATAGAATTCGGGATGACCGAAAGTTTAGAATCGAGTTTAAAAATAGATAAAAAAATTCGGAAAAATTACGGGGATTTAGTAGAAGCATTATGAAGTGGTTAGTGACCTTAGAATGTGATTTGGACAGGTTCGGGAAGTCCGATGATAGTGAATTAGCCAAGAAAGCGTAATTGCACTCGGATCGAGGCGGTAACGGGAATAGTCTGTGAGTGGAATTTTCTTTCTAAATTTTGATGCATGCATAATGTTTTTATATCTTTTCTATACGTGCTTTCTATGTTTATGATTGTGATATCTCTGATTTATGATTTGCACGTATTTCGAGGACTTTTACGTATTTGCACGTTTTACAAGATTATGGTTTTATGCTAGGATTTGATGATGGTTTCGATACTATGATTGGGATTCGAATTATGATTTGATTTCAATGGTTTATAAATGGTTTTGGAAAAGTGGTGAAGGATTTCTGGATTTGGATTCGGAATGATGATTATGGATTTGGACTTATTCGGAATGATGATTTCGGATTCGGATTTGGAAATGGATTCATGGATGTGGATTTGATAAAATGGTTTTGGATTGGATTTGTTGGATCTGGTTTTGGGTTTAAAGACTCGGATATGATATGTGACGGGGGCGGGCCCGAATATGTGATTTTGGGTTTAAAGACCCGGTGAGTTTAAAGACTCGGGAGTTTAAAGACTCGGATATTGTGATTTCCCCCGTAGGCCTATTGAGTTTAAAGACTCGGATTGATATTGAGGCATGTTGAGTTTAAAGACTCGGGTATATATTGAGTTTAAAGTCTCGGATAGATCCAGCTGGTTCGATGGATGGAAATGTGTTTTAAATGAATTTTGGATTTCTGTGATACACTCATGGTTTTCCAATGGTTTTCAGATGTTTTGGGCTGAGGTCCGGGATTTGAGAAACAAGATTTGGAAAGGAAATGATTTCTGGTTTTCATAAATGGTTTGCTTATCTTGGAACTAAATGATTTTTGAATGCATGCATTAGTTTTACTTGGAGGGTATAAATGTATTTTCTTATAAAATGTTTTCTGAACTTATTATTTATTTTGTCGACTCACAGTCTTTTCTGTTTTTGATACCCTCTAGGTCGATGCAGTGCGGGCTGTTGTTACTGAGACGGAGACATCACCCATGCGATCCACAGTGGTTTCTGCGTACTCTGGTTAACTAAAGTTTGTTTTTGGTACGTTGATATGGGTATCCCTTGTTTGGCTTATGTGTTCCATGGAGGTTAGACATGTGTTTAGCCTTCGTGTCACACATGGGTTAGACGGGAGCATGACTTATCCCTTAATCTCGGGGGATTGGGGGTGGGTCGTGTCACATGGCACCAATCAGGGTGTGCCACGTGGCAGGTTATCAGAGATGTCAGATGTTAGACTGACGTCAGCGTTGAGCGGCGTGACATCAGTGTTGACCGTCGTTGACCAGACTTTGACTGGCTCATGTGGGCGCATGGGAACGTACTTTGAGGTCAAATTGATCTTGTTTGAAAAGTTTTGATGATCTGAATCTTATAGTGGTGATTTCATGTCTATCAGACGTCGTTTGGTTATTGTTTTGGAGGTTTTTAGCCTCGGAAAATGTGTTCCAGACGTGTTCTCAGTTCCAGGATAGTTAGGGATTTCTGGTATGGACTTATATAGGTTGATAATGACCTTTGGGTATGCTTTGTACAGGCCCAGACGTCTCGGAGACTGTGGATTCGCTTCAGAGTGACTTATGACGCTAGATTTGAGCGCGCAACTTTGACGGTATGTAAGTGGACTTTTGATTTATAAATATGATGCATGCATAAATGTTTTATATGTTTTATGAACATGATTTGAGATGCATTGGTTGCACATGATTTGAATATGATTTGGCATTATCGCAGAAAATGTTATTATGCAAGTATTTCAAGATTTATGTTTTATATCATACTTCGGGCTTAAGTTGAGTTTTCTATGTGCTTGTGATTTATATGATTTGAATGAATTCACGGGAAAGGCGTGAAATTGAGTATTTGATTATCGGTTTCGAATGATTCACGGAGATGCGTGAAATACTATTTTGGGCATGAAACCTAGTTGATTATTAACTTTGATTTAGATTACAGTCAAAGGTAATTTGGAAAAGCGATTTGAATAGTGAAATGGTTTTCGGATTTGGAAATAATATTTGGGCATTTGTCCTAGTTAACTTATGGTTTGACTTAGAGTATAGTCAAACGCGAAATATATCGGGCTTGTGACCCAGTTCTGATTTATGAGATTATATATCGAGCTTGTGACCTTATTGTGGATTTACGAGATTAGATTTGATAGGATTCTAGGAATCCTGGATTTATGAAATGTTTTTTGACATCGTTTTTATGATGATTTTTTGGAAACTGCTTTGATGAAATTATATTTCGGGCTTAGGCCCCATTGAGACATTTTGAGATGATTTGAGATTTGTGAAATGTTTTCCACAATACCATCCTCTATGATGTGATTGTTCCCGTCACACGTTGTAGATCCTAGCGTGGTAGCCTCTAGACTCCGTAGATCTTGGAGAGGTCACGATGACACTGCCTGGAGGTGAGTAGCTCCGAGGGGAGGCTCAGGCTCAGGAGTGTCAGAGATGGACATTTCTCAGACGTCGAGCGAAGGGTTCCAAGCCTATGAATTCCATCGCTCAGAAGTTGAGCCAGGGGCTTCGATCCTGAGTTGTCACTCAGACGTCATAGATTCTGGGTGTATACTCGGACTTGTAATCCCGAGTCACACAAGTAGCGTTGATATCGTGACAATTGAGAGGATTTGCTGGATATTGGATAAAGAGGATTGGTTGATCATGTTGACTTCGGATTTGAGTATATGTTTCGGGAACAGGCTCTATTGAGATGTTTTACGTGATTTTATTTGGACTGAGACCCTACGTGTTTTGGATTTGGGTAAAGACCCTACATGATTTAGTTTTAGACTGAGACCCTACTAAGGAAATGATTTTGATTGATAAATGTTGTCATTGTGTATTGATTTGAAAATCCATATGTTTTGCTTTTAAGAAAGTATTTGAGATACTTGTTTTCTAATGCATGATATTGAATAAAGAGGATTGGTTGATCATGTTTTCGTACGACTCCGGATGTGAGTATATGTTTCGGGCAGAGGCTCTATTGAGATGTTTTGTGCGATTTGATTTGGGCAGAGACCCTACGTGTCTTGGATTTGGGCAGAGACCCTACATGATTTAGTTTTGGACTGAGACCCTACTAAGGAAATGGCTTTGATTGATAAATGTTTTCATTGTGCATTGATTTGAAAATCCATATGTTTTGCTTTTAAGAAAGTATTTGAGATACTTGTTTTCTGATGCATGCATGTTTTTAAGTGAAGGGTATACATGTCTTTTTGTTAAATGGTTTTATAACTGTTTATTTTTTCCCACTCACAGCTTTTATGGTTATTGATACACTTCAGGTTGATTGCGGATGGGGGCTGTAGCAGAGACCAAGACATCACATGCCACTATGTACCTTGGAACCGCTGCTTACTCATGAGACCCTGAGTGGGTTACATTTTTATCCTTGGTTTGACACGTGGTGTCTGAAGGGAGCAGGGCACATCCCATGATAATCCAGGGGGATTGGGATGAGTCCTGTCAAGCACCGCCCAAGTTTACCTCTTCTCCACTTTCGAGCTCGCTGGGGTGGGCTTATGTGTCTTTGGGACCTTTAATTCCGTGAGCCGTTGACTTGAGCCCAGAGGGTTTTTCGGGTGTAAAAATTACCCTCTGAATTTGAAATGTTTTAGTTATAAAACATTTTAAATTCACATAATCACACCTTCGCCCTTATCTTCGTTCGTGTTGTGCGTAACTCGGGTTTTTTGGCGGTTTAATTCACTAGCACTTCCCCTCTCATGTCTACAAAAAATCATACTGAGATACATGGCACCCAAGAAAGCTCAAGAGGCGAAAGTTCCCGATGATTCTTCCCCTTCTGTTGATGTAGGGGTTGTGCCTTCTCCGAAGATGCCCTAGATATCTGGGGAAAACTTCGGGAATTTTTGTTTGCTTGCTCATGATGTTCTCGACACATATGAGGCAGAGCACCAAATCACCCGCAAGCCCATACTTCCAGCGTGTTCTAACCACCATTATGTGCTGGTTACGTGTTGGCGTGATCAGGTACCTGAGGAAGATGATTTGTTGTATGACTTCCTGTTAGGGTTTCAATCTTCGCCCATCTACCAGCGACCTTCATTTCCTTGGGGTGATATCCACTCAGGATGAGCTCAAATGTTCCCTTCCAGTAACAAATCAAATATTTTTGGCCGATTCATGCTATGGGTCGCGAGGAGTTGTACTTCAACGAAATCTGGCTCAATGGCGTGCTGCATCTGGTGAGTTTATCTGACTCGCCTACAACCTTGGATGCGAACTTGCTTAGCACTGCACTTTTCTTTTGGAATGATAGGACTACTACGTTTGATTTCGAGGTTGGTTCTATTACTCCTATCCTGCTCGACCTAGCCGTTCTTTTTGGTCTAAATCCCTCAAGCTAGATTACTGATTTTACTGGCTTGTTTACTGACCCATACTCTTCCATCGTGGTGAATCCTACTAGAATTAAAGTGATTCCTCACAAAATAACCACTTTCTCCCTCTTACTTGATTCCTTCTGCCCTTATGATTCGAAGAGATGTCTTAGGTCTGAATCTGACTTTAGGAGTCTAGGGATGACTGGTAATTATATGGGATCCGTTCACGAGAAATTCCAGTTCTTCCACTTTTGATTGGACTAGTTTGTCTTCCCAAATGCCTCTAAAGGTATAAAGCAAGAATGGGTTCCACTAGCTGAGGCTCTGGCTTCCGCAAGAGTATGTCATTAGAGCCCATCATTCTTGTCCAAATAAAAAAATCTCTTGCATACCATTGTCTGTTATCTAGGGTAGAATCAGCCGCCGAATGGACCGTTGTGGATGGTTCAAGTGTGGTTGAATTGGTCATTTTCTCAACTCTACCGTAGTGTTCCCGACTTTGTTGAGAGAGTCGTTTGAGGGAACCAGCTTATGTTTCAGCCTCTTATGCCCTACTTTGCTCAAGACTGTTTGATGTTCTTTTACGAGTTGAGGCAGCATCCAGAAGAGCACTAGGGAGCCAGCATGAAGCGTTTTTACCCTATTTTTGACATTGATGGTTACCTGGACATTAGTGATCCTAGTCATAAGATTTTGGCACTCAGGGACTTCTACAGTTGCGTACTGTCAAGGGACCTGCTAAAGGGTGGAAACCGTATTCCCAAGACGCATGTTGAGTTTGAGGTTTATCAGTCTAACTTATGTGCGCGCTAGCTTGGATTCAGACACGCCATTCATGTTCCTCACATCAGGGGAATGAACACGGGCACGTCTTATCGGTTCCAGAGGTTCTCCAATGATGATGCGTTGAAAGTTCGTTAGTCCTTCTTTACTGAGACAATTCAGTATCCTCCTAGCATCGAGCTAGTCTACACCTACACCTAGGCCTTCCTATCCTGGTGGGTGATAGGTCTTCAATTAAACATTATTTTATATTATTTTATACCCTTTATACTTGTCTTTTAATATTAAAATACTAAAAAACTGGAGAAAATAATATATTTTGTGAGAATTTTGTAGAATTAAATAAAGCATGGAATTCTTAGCATTTTGACTGAGGAATCCTCACGATCGGAATTATAACGAAGAAATTATGGACGAAATTCGGTGGATATCCCAAATTCATATTTAAATTTCAGCCCAAATAAAATCCAGCCCAAGATTTTGTCCCAGCATAATCACAAGGCCCAGAAACTCAGCCCAAGTCCCAGCGAAGCCCAAAACGCGCGGCCCAAAATGCACCTAGTCCAGCCAAACCATTCGATGCGCGTGTACCAAATTCTCTTAGGTTGCTTCGGCGCATGTGCGCCGAAGAAGTCACACCCAGTCTGTCAACGCTCTTCGCGCGTCCGTATACCATCTCTGCTCCCTCACGCGGAACGCCAGCTCGCTTAATTAGTCAGCGCCTACTGAGTTCCAATCCACCTGCTCTGCAGGTCCACGCCGATTCCTACCTAACTCTATCAGCAGCTTGCTGCTGATTCAACTGCTCCACCTTTTTTTCAGCCATTTTTCAGCCCAAACCATCCCCAATTTCAGCATTAATCATCATTATTCATCATTTCATTTTTATATTTTATTTTCTAATTTTTTTATTTGAATTTTGGCACTCCCTCTATAAATAGGGATAAATAGACCCCAATTTTCCCCCTTTCTTCCATTTTCTTAGTTCATTTTAGTTTAGTTTTTTTTTCCCTCTCTTTTGAGAGACATTTTTTGGGACCATTTTAGCTTCTTGTAGATTTTTCTTCTTAAGTTTTTTTTTTAAGTTTTGTTTTTAATTTTGTTCTTAATTTATGTTATTATATTTTGTTTCTAAATTTCATTTCTACTTTACTTTGTTCTTGTGACTTTTCTTTGAGAGCTCTTAGACATAATTTTGTGTTTTCCTTAACAAATACCTAGGCCGAGTAATTTTAAGGCAATTCAAGAGTTTTTAAGACCGAATTCCTCGTACTTCTTCTATCTTCACAAGTTTCCTGCCGCTGTTCGATGATTCTTGTGAAAACCCATATTTTTCTACTTGAATTCTTGTTATTGTTATTGGTTTAACTTATAATACAATATATGTGTTGGTATTTTTTTCCTTCTAATATTTGTAAGTAAGAATGCAATCTCCATGTGTTTTACTTTTTGAATTTCTTTTACTTCATATGTTTTAGTGCTTTAATTTCAATTCAGCGCTAAATGTTGATCCGTTGTTCGGGGCATTTAGAATAAAATTGAAGAGATTTAATGTTTGACTGCTATTCGGCACATTAAATCACAGATTTAAGGTGGATCATATTGTAAATAATAATCCGTTATTTGGTGCATTTATAATATGAAAAATGTATGCATGTAATTGAGATTATGAATGTATAATTTCGTGATTGATTCAATATAAGCATAATGTTAGAGTGTTGGTAAAGAATTGTGTTTGAAGAAAATCCACTTGTACAAAGGTTAAAGTAAAAGTAAAATTAAGTTTTTAATTGTTTTTACTTGTTTTCTTTATTTTATAATTACAATCTTTTCAAAGTCCCCATTTAATTCTTTATTCTTCAATTATTTAATTATTTAATTATTTAATTCTTTATTCTTTATTCTTTAATTCTTTAATTCATTTATTCTTTGATTCTTGTATTCATTAATTCATTTATTATTTTATGTTTTGCTTATTCATTATTCTTTTTCACTAACATGTCATCAATGTTCCTTAATTTCCCCGGTTAAGAACAATTCATATTTACCAATACTATATCTACACAAAAGAGGTTTAAATTGCATAATACTCAAATTACATGTTTAATTTAATGTTTAGTTTGAACGTTATCAATTTTTGGCGCCGTTGCTGGGCAAATTGAAAATTATTTTTAATTTGTTAGTGTATGTATATAAATTGTGCATATTATACTTTTTTTATAATTTTTATTTTTGTTAATATTATATTTGTTCATAATTTTCTTACTATACTTGTTTATATTCTTTATACTTGTTCATTTTATATTTGTTCTTATTATATTTGTTTATTTTTTTATTTTATACATGTACATATTATACTTGTTCATAATGTTTATTTTTATAAATGTTCATATTATACTTGTATATTATTTTTATTTATTTTTATACTTGTTCATAACTTTTATTTTTATGCTTGTTCATAATTTTGATTCTTATAATTGTTCTTATTTATAATGTCCATACTTTACTTTTTCATAATTTCTATTTTTATTGTTGTTCATAAATGTTCATAATTTTGTATATACTTGTTCTTATGAAAATTGTTTATGTAAATTTAAATTCTTATTATAGTTGTTCATTTTTATACTTGTTTATGATTCTACATACTTGTTCATTTTATACTTGTTCATATTTTAATTGTTTATGATTGTACATATTTGTTATACTTGTTCACTTTTTATTATTTTTATTTTTTATGAATTGTTTTTGTAAATATAAAAAAAATTCATAAAAAAAAATTTCTTTTTAAATTAAGTTCGTCTTTTTCTTTATTTTAAAAAAATTTTATTCTTTTTTAATATAAGGAAAACGTTTTCATTACTTATTTTGAAAAAAAAAAATTCGAAAAAAAAATTCGAAAAAAAAATTGTAATTTCAAAATTTTCTTAGTCTTAACTTTTTGTTAGTGTAAATACATACTTATGAATAAATCTTGTAAGTATGTTAGTGTGAATATCCTTACTTGTGAATATCATTACTTGTGCATAAAACCATGCTTGTGAATAAATTGTTCATACTTGTATAAATTGTCATATTATACTTATAAATTGTGCATAAAACTATACTTGTGAATAATTCTTGCATTTGCATTCATGCATTAGTCTCAGCTATATGTAGATCACTTGTGCTTCGAAGTTTAGATTTTGATTTTTAATGGAATATGTGAAGTCTCGTTTGTTAACTCTCACCTGCAGTGATTGTTAACACTTGAGTTATTTTATTTCCTCTGGAGTAAGAAATTTCCAAGGATAATGTCTAGGACAAGAGTCGGTACTCATAACGAGCTTTGGGTCTAAGAAAGGAACATCAATGGAGTTTAAATCTCGGATATGTTTATTCTTTCTAACCTGGTCACCTTTGGACTTACCCAAACATTTGAATAAATCTAAGATATTTACTTGGGTCGTACGGACGTAGAAGTCTCCATCTAAACTTTGAAGTTATGTGAACCATATGTATCTTTGACTTCCTCCGACATGTAAATATTGTTTATATTTTTTTACATTTGTTTTTATCTTAACTTACATTACTTGTCATGACAACTTTAACTTGCATCTTTAGTTTAACTAACTTGCATATTTTATTCTAACTTGCATTGCATCTTTAATTTAAACTTGCATTTCTTTAAACTTGCATTTCTAGCTTGCATCTTTAACTTACATTTTTAACTTAACTTGCATTTTTAGTTTAACTTACATTGTATCTTTAATCTAACTTGCATCTCTAACTCAACTTGCATCCCTAACTTAAATTTGCATATCTAACTTGCATTCTTGGCAAACCTACATATCTAACTAACTTACATTTCTGTCTAGACTGGATGGACGTTAAACTTCAAGCGCTTCTTGGGAGGCAACCCAATGTGTTCCCAGAATGTGAAGGAGTCATCAACGCAGATTTACTATCTTTCTACCCTTCACTCTCCTTTATTTTGTTTATTCATTGTTTTTTTTGTTTTGTTTTTCGTAAATAATCTTCCTTACGTCGATTCTATGTTCAGTTATTTCTTATTTCCCCACATTGAGGACAATGTAGAATTTAAGTGTGGGGGAATGGTTTACAATTTTAATTGTCCAATAAAATTGTTTTATAAAAATTATTCAAAAAATAAAAATAAAAAAATTAATTAATTTGTTTATTGCTATCTTGAGTCTTTTTTGTTTGAATTTATTGCTTTTACAAGTATTAAGTTGTCATTTAACCTGTCAATGATAATAATGAAGGGAAATGAATATGTTATGGCTATAAAGATGATCACTACAACTTGAATTTGTTTGCTAATACTTTGTGATTAAGTGTTATAACTTGTAGATGATGCTTGTAAATTGGTACATAAATGAGCATGTTAAAATAAGTATGTATCATTTGAACCTTATGTGATCTTTAGAACTTTATATACATTTTGATGAGTGATTCATAAGTTTTTTGTTTAAATTGATATGCATATACCTCATAACTACTTGCCATAGCTTTAAAATGAACTCTAGAGTACTAGAACTTATTCTATGTGATTTTCAAAGTTTTAAAGTTAATAAACTCTTTGACTTTGGACATGATTAAGGCATTAGAGTTAACACCACAAATTCAACATCCATGTTCCCTATTTTGTTCGCACAAGTTGCTACCCCCTTAATTTTAACCCCTTTGAGCCTATATTAAACCATTCTTTCATCACCATGATTATCTAAACACTTAAACTTAGTATAGACATCATTTACCCTTGTTCCAAGGACTCGGTTGAAGACATGAAGATAGTGTGAAGAAAAAATGATGATATTTTGAAGATTTTTATGTGTATTATGTGGATTTACTTACTCATATATTGTTGTATTATTGGCACATATTATTACCTTGATATATGAAAAGAAAAAAGAAAAAATTAAAAATTAAAAAGAAAAAAAAGTTGTGCTATCAAGGTAATAAGGTTTGATTATATAATGTTTGAGTTAAATCTCTTACATTTGTAAATCCGAACAAATAATGAATACGAGGCTCAACATGTTAAAATTTGGCCTATGATTTGAAGGGATGAATTTTTGACATCATTGTATTAAGGACGGGAAGCTATATTACATTTTAGGAGCTTGTTGTTTAAGTCTTGGAACGAATTTAAGCACCATTTTCCTATATATTCCTTGCCTCGAAACTTAGCTCCATTACAACCTTCATAAAGACCTTATGATCCTTAAGATGGTAAATTTTGATTAGTTTAGTCTATCACTTCGAGTAAGATTATGGTTTTGGTTCATTTTGTAAGTATGTTTTATTTTTATCTTGAAGTGTTTATTTGAAATTTTTCAAAAGTATTTTATTTCTATTATGTGAGCATAGTGCAAACACTTACACTTACAAATTAAGTGAATTTATGAGTGCATATCTTTATGAGTTGATTCATACTTGTTTTATTCATGTTGAGATCCATTTCACCATATTTACGCATTATCTTACTTATTGAAACATTTTGTTACCATTTATTCAAGGATTGAAATATCGATATCGACGGATATATCACTAGTCAAATTTACGGATATCTCGTCCCAAATATCGATATCATTTATGGTCAACAAAAATGACAGAAATTCTGTCTAAAAGTTGGAAATTTCAAATGAAGTTTTGGGAAAAACTTAAGTACCCAATGATGGTTATATATGACTAATAAAAACTATAAAATGACTTTGATATAATAAATATATGATGAATAATATGATATAATAGGGTTCTGCTGATGACTAATAATATAAAATTTTAAACATAAACATAATTAAAGTGAATTATTATAATTGAATGTTAATATAATTAAAAACATCACAATAAGCATAAAAAAATTTCGATGGAAGAAAATTTATAAAATGAGTAAATTGGAAATAATTGATATATTTAAAATTGGGAAAAAGGACAAACAAAGGTGGAAATTTTGGAAAAAATGAAAAAGAAAAAAAAAATCAGTAGAGGTGCATGGGGTTGAACCTAGGACCTCACCAACTCGACTGGCATAGCCTTATTGAAAATATAAGCACCGTCTTATATATTAAATATACAAACTAACACTCTTAACAGTCATCTTCTTCCTCCAGCGGGTCTGCGATTCAGGTTTTTCGACCCGCCCGGCATGACCCGACTGGAAATCGATGGTATTACGTCCGATTTTCATGAAATTTGGCCTTATCTCGATCGTTTTAATCAGATAATGAGATCTATGGGCTTCAAATAAGAAAAAATGACGAAATTTAGCTCAATTTCTTTCTCCCCCCCCCCCCCCCCCCCCACCTCCCCCTCTTTCTCTTATGCCGCCGGTCGAAAATAGCGAAATATTGACTGATATATCAGCGATATTTCCGATATTTTCATCACTGCATGTATTAAATCTTGAATTCTATATGCTTAAATACCTTATAGTGAAAATCTTTTATTCCATGATAATAATGAAATTTTGAGACAAATGGTTAAGGGCTTACTTGTTTTGAATTCTTGGTTTAATTTTAGTATTTGCTAGGGACTAGCAAAGTTCAAGTGTGGAGGTATTTGATAGGTCTTCAATTAAGCATTATTTTATATTATTTTATACCCTTTATACTCGTCTTTTCATATTAAAATACTAAAAAAATTGGAGAAAATAATATATTTTGTGAGAATTTTGTAGAATTAAATAAAGCATGGAATTATTAGTATTATGACGGAGGAAATTATAACGAAGAAATTATGGATGAAATTTGGTGGATAGCCCAAACTCATATTTAAATTTTAGCCCAATTAAAATCCACCCCAAGTACTAGTTAAGCCCAAATTGGGTGGCCCAAAATGCACCCAGTCCAACCAAACCATTTGATGCGAACGTACCAAATTCCCTTAGGTTTCTTTGGCACACGTGCGCCGAAGAAGTGACACCCAGTCTGTCAACGCTCTTCGCGCGTCCGTATACTTGCTCTACTCCCTCACGCCTCACGCCAACTCACCTAATCAGTCAGCGCATGCCGAATTCCAGTTCATCTACTCTGCAGATCCACGTCGATTCCTACCTAACTCTATCAGTAGCTGGCTGCTGATTCAACTGCTCCACCTTTTGCAGTTTTACCTTCACAATTCAGCCATTTTTCAGCCCAAACCAACCCCAATTTCAGCATTAATCATCATTGTTCATCATTTCATTTTTATATTTTATTTTTGTATTTTTTATTTGAATTTTGGCACTCCCTCTATAAATAGGGAGACCATTTGATTTGTAAAGAGGTCCCCATTTTTCCCCTTTCGTCCATTTTCTTAGTTCATTTTAGTTTAATTCATCCATTCTTCAATTCTTTAATTCTTTAATTCATTTATTCATTTATTCTTTATTATTTATTCATTTATTTTTTATTCATTAATTCATTAATTATTTTATTTTTTATTCATTGTTTATTCTTTAATTATTTAATTCATCCATTCTTCAATTCTTTAATTCTTTAATTCATTTATTCTTTATTATTTATTCATTTATTTTTTATTCATTAATTCATTAATTATTTTATTTTTTGATTATTCATTATTCTTTTTCACTAACATGTTATCAATGTTCTCTAATTTTCTCGGTTAAGAATGATCCCTATTTACCAATACTAAATCTACACAAAAAGGGTTTAAATTGTATAATACTTAAATTACATATTTAATTTAATGTGTAGTTTGAGCATTCTCAGTGGGCATCATATTCTGACAGGATCTATGCGCCATAGCAGAAGAGGTTGTCATCCGGCAGTTTCATTCATTCAAGACCTTTGTAGATGTTCTTCTTGGCGTGTCCCTGAATGAGGTTGTTCATCAGCAGAATGTCGCTCCCCTCGTCGGTATCTCATTTTCTCTTTGCACCAATAAACCTAAAATGACCCTTTCTTTTTCATATGTACCTTGTATGTTGTAGTGGGTGTCGACGATGTTGATCTTCTGGTTGAAGGGGTAGATAATCCCTTGCTTCTCATCGATCCTGCGAGTGAAGACCTGATTTCAGAAAGACCTGTTGGTATCATGGAGGTAGAGGTGACACCCGCCGTCCCGACTTCACCTAGTGAGATTGTTCTTCTAACATGTCCAAGCATTATGTTGAACCTTGCATTTCTTCGTTTAATCTTTCTATTTTATCACAGATGCCCCGAGTCCATCACCGAAGCTCTCCCGCAAAAGCAAGGAGACAGGTTCTTCTTTGGCCCGACGTACACCAACTCGTGCTTCAGTGATCTCGACTAGTTCCCTCAATATAGAGAAAAATCAGAGGCGGTACGTGGTTGAGGATGATGATGATGATTCTGGTGATGATGATCAGGTGTTGGCAGACTTCTTACAGATCAACAAAGTTCCAAAGCGTCAGGACCACCTTCAAGCTTCCTCGAATGCACATGTTTTTTCTCCTGTCACTACTTCTGAAGTGATGGGTCAAGCAGATAGTCATTCTGTGGATATAGATTCAATTCATGGGTCTAAAGGGGAAGCTATACTACCGTTTAAGCCTTCATCATCACATGATGTAGTTTTGGAAACTTCAGTCCCGATCGGTTCTTGAGAACCTTTGGAGATGGAGGTGGATTTAGCCACAACGACCAATACTCCAACCCATGCTCCTTCCATTGATTTGTCGATGGTTGTCTATAGGGCTCCATTCTTGACACAACCTGCGTTAACCATGTTTACCTCGGTAGGCGCAAATCCCTCCTCTATCCTGGGTGCAGCAGCCAAAGCTGAGGTAGACGTGGATGCTACTCCCTCAGAAGTGATGCCATTGGAGATCGTGAAGGAACAATCCATCCAACCCTCTTGTCACCAATTGAAGAAGAGGTGCAGGCAGTGGCGATCCTGGAAGAGATGCGTGGTAGTCCTCATACTCCCCTTGTAATGACTCGGATATTGAGGAAACGAGAAACTGGAAAAGTTAAGGAGAAAAGGATAATTTTGCCCCAAAAAAGTCAAAATGTTGAATTTTTACTTAGGATGTCGATTGAGGGTTCTGAAAATACCATTACGATGGTCTCGAGATCCTAAGTCTGTAGACAAGCGATATGTCAAAGTCGATGAAAGATCAGACAAAATTGATTATTTTTCCTCTAAGTCAAAGAGTTCACTTTTCTTAGTCAAAGTCAAAGTCAAAGTCATGACTTTTTGACCTGGACCTCATTTGGGTAAACGAGAATACCATTACGAAGGTTTCGGCCTACCGAGTACGATGAGTGACGGTATTCCAGAAACGGGTTTTGGACAGTTTCATTTTTTATCTAGATTACATAGGGCCAATATGGTAATTTTTCAAGAAAAATGGTATTTTGGTCATTTCCTTGTGAGATATTTGTTTGGATGAATTAGATAATGACGTGACAGGACCCGTCCCAACTGGACGTCAAAAACCGTGTCCGGTCCTGCTCCCGTCTGACAAGTCAACTAAAGGTCCGCAATTACCCTTCAGTGCTTGCCTGGCAAGGGATGTTTGCGCTGATTTCTCCTTCTGCCACTGCCTCACGATCAGTCCCGAACGTCGTACCACGACCTGGAGGGTCACAAAACAGAAAAGGTGTGAGTGGACAAAAATGACCTCTGATAAAAACATTTGCCAAAACATATTCTTACCCTCCAGTTTTCACAAACTTGCATGCATATCGTAAAACATGAGTAATAGTATGAAATCATTCAAGTATGAACAGTGGACCGATAAAATCAAAACATATTTTCCCATGGTCCGTAAAACTCATGTTCACCAAATCAGTTCATATTATAAAACGTCAATCAGCACTAATCACAAGTGCACAATAAATATATCAATCCAATCAATCCGCACTACTCACAAGTGCACAAACAAACCATCAACTGCACTACTCACAAGTGCGGCACTACGCGTAGGCCAATATCCAGCCACTCTCTCGGGAACAAACACCTCTGGGCTCAAACCTCGGGCTTAGTCACATCTGGGCGAACACATCCCCAGGCTCAGTCACATCCTAGAAGCTGACTACAATAGGATCAACTCCCGATCCTACAATCACATCCCCCAAGCTCCGATCGTCTG
The DNA here is from genome assembly GCA_032719365.1 of Prinsepia uniflora. Lineage (NCBI taxonomy): Eukaryota > Viridiplantae > Streptophyta > Magnoliopsida > Rosales > Rosaceae > Prinsepia > Prinsepia uniflora. Next base: position 51,072,952 of record CM064874.1, on the reverse strand, counting down.
GGCATTTCACAATCACAATGAAAACCATCTCGGGAATTACATCCCAAAATATTTCAATCAAATCTTGTCTTCATACAAAGTCAAGATCATTCCCGACTGGGTCTCAAGCCCAAAATACCATTTACACATAAACCCTTAAAATCTCATTTTAAAACAATAAAATAATCCAGAAATCATCGTTGACTCACCAACTAAGTTAAAATATCATTTTAGAAATAATTTAAACTCCGGCCCTCGCCAAAAACATCATTTGTACGTTCCTCGTAAAACGTGCCCGAAAGACTGATTAAAATAATCAATAAATCACAAAAATCATTAATTTCATCAAATTCACAAGTGACTCCAAATCCGAGTCAAAATCACTATTCACTTGGGTTCTCACGCCCAAAATATCCTTTTCACGCAAATCCATGCGTTGCAACCTCCGTTGTCATTTTCACGTAAATCCACGAAATTGACCCTTGACTCACTCCCGAGCCACAACATCATTTTTCAATCCATGACTCATAATCCGAGTCCAAACATTACTTTCAATCAAATTCAATACCGGACTCATAACTCGAGTCCAAACATCATTTTTAACCAAATTCATAATTTCTCGAAAATCGTGCCAAATATAATAATATAATAATCCATAAAATCGAGAAATCACCGGATTGAAACGCCAATCATGCCAAAGCATATAAAATCATATAATAAGGAATTTAAATCATATATGCATGCATCACAGTTAGAAAACAAAGTCCACTCACACACACCGTCCAAAATGGTCCGTTTCCGAACTGCACGTTTTTCCGTAAATTCTGGAAATCACAACTCCTATCCAAAATCATTATAGAGGGTTACTAACATCTCAAAATACTTCATATAATTTTCCCCAATTTTTCCGGAATTTAAATACGTATTTTTAACGTAAAACAAAACTTCGGATACGCGGAACATTAACGAAACGATATCCGATTTCCTCAAAACCAGTGTCAAAATGTTCGTTACAATGAGAGGATCAAAATTCATGTTGATCTCACCTTGAAACTAGGCCGTACGCACCCTCACGCGCCGCCGTGAGTGGCTGCGCGTGAAACCCACGCGCCTGCTACAGTAACCATCGTCCTCACCCGTTTGTCTGATAAACGGGTCCCTTTTGCCCGCGAGACAACCCGGTTCAATGTCCGTCAATTCTACACCGTTTTCAGTAATTCAAATGGCCAATAGTATCGAATTAGTTTGAATTAAGGATCTGTGAACTTAATTACAATCGACCTTACCTCAAACCTCAAGATCAAAGGTGATTATTCGAAGAACATTCGAACCCTGTTCATCATTCGAAGTCCTTCAATGTCACACGATTTCCTTCAATTGATGCAACCAGAAGCTTCAAGGGACTCCATTAAACTCTTTCCCTATCTCAATTGCATCAATCCAAGCCTCAAACTCCACGACTCAAGCTCGAACTTGCACACTGTTACCAGACCCAGTTCAGAGTCAATTGGGCCTCAATTGCCTTCGTTTTTTATCTGAAACAACTCGTCACAACCTCAGAAGGCTAATTCCAATCTCCAATTCGATCCTCACGGCTCAATTCTTCCAATTCGAATTCTCTCTCTCCCCCCCCCCCCCCCCCCCCAAATTTTCTGAAATTCGAAATTCCAGTCCCTTTCACTCTGTCAATCTCTCGTGATTACCCAGTTGAATTCAATCTCAATAATCTCTCAATTTCTCCCACTCAGGTTCAGAAATGGAAGAGGAATGAAGGTGGGAAGAAACTGGATTGTGGGTTGTACACGGTTAAGAAAAATAGAGAGGTTTAATGGAAATTAAGTTTAATTAATTAATAAAACATAATAATTATTTTTTCCCCAAAACAAGGATCTGTGTTTAGGCCTGAATTTAAGGGATGAGTGACACTTGTCACTCATCCAAGTGTGTTCAGTCACCGGGTACTGTTCATAATAAAATAATATTTTAATCCCGGTTCGTTCGGTTAATCGAGTCTGTTCCCGAGACCATAACTTCGTCGTCGAATCTCCGATTTCGGCATGCCGCCTGTCGTTGGATTCGTATCGACGAGACCTACGTAACGGTCCTTGTCCCTCGTCCATTGGACTTCCCCGGTCAAAAGTCAACATTTGGCCCCCTTTTACCAATTTACCAAAATACCCCTCAACTTCCGAACGCCATAACTTTCTCCTCGAATGTCAGAATCGAACGTGCCACCTGTCTATGAACTCGTGACGTCCCGAATTACATCACAGTCATCGGTCAAAGTCTGTTTGACCGCCCGAACTAAAAGTCAACATTTTGCCCACGCTAGGGGCAAAACGGTCATTTTGCACAATTAGTCCGATTTCGCTCAACTAATCCCCGATTAGTCATTCTAAACCATAATTAATTAATATTCGATCCCGATATTCGGGACGGGTCATTACATGACGAGTATCACTTTTATGTCATTGGGGATTGTACTGACCTTGTATGTGTATATGTGTGTGTGTGTGTGTGTGTGTGTGTGTGTGTGTGTGTGTGTGTGTGTGTGTGTGTGTGTGTGTGTGTGTGTGTGTGTGTGTGTGTGTGTGTGTGTGTGTGTGTGTGTGTGTGTGTGTGTGTGTGTGTGTGTGTGTGTGTGTGTGTGTGTGTGTGTGTGTTTGTGTGTGTGTGTGTGTGTGTGTGTGCTGGTATGTTTGTGTGAAATGGGGTATGTGTGTGTATGTGTGTTATGTTTTAGAGTGGTGCGGCTAAGAATGATCAATGAGAAGGGAAAGAGAGTTGAACCGGGAGAGAAATGGAAAAAGGAAGATGAGAGGTGAAGAAACATGAGAAAATCGTAAGGAAAAAGGGATGGAAGTTGTGAACCCATAAGTGAACCCGTGAAGGGGAAATTCGGGTTTTGAGTTTTAGGGTAGGAACAGTCGAAACGAGTAGTCTTGTGCCTTCCTGAAGTCGCTGGGATGGTTCTGAGCACAAAACTGAGGAGTTTTGGTCACTGGATCGTTGTGGGCAGTGACAAGTAGCCATCGCCGAAACTTGAGAAAACGACATCCCATAAATTACAGAAAAACGTGCAAAAGTGAATTCGACAATTCAGAGGTGTGTGACAGGACCCGTCCCAACTGGACGTTAAAAACCGTACACGGTCCTGCTCCCGTCTGACAAGTCAACTGAAAGTCCGAAACTACCCTTCAATACCTGCCAGACAAGGGAATTTTTGCGCCTGTGCCCGCACATACCTCCACCTCTAGAATAGCCTCGAACAACGCGCCACGACCTGAAGGGTTAACAAAACAGAAAAGGTGTGAGTGGACAAAAATGACCTCTTATAAAAACATTTACCAAAATACATTCTTACCCTCCAGTTTTCACAAACTTGCATGCATAACGTAAAACATGAGTAATAGTATGAAATCATTCAAGTATGAACAGTGGACCGATAAAATCAAAACATATTTTCCCATGGTCCACAAAAACTCATGTTCACCAAATCAGTTTAACATCTCAAAAAGTTCACAGTTTCTTTAAATCATTTTAACCGCTAAACCACGGTTTCCTCAAAATCATTTTCCATAAACCACGGGACTTATTTCCATATCCTCTTGCTTAGAGTTACGTTTATCCCTGCAACGCGTGCATATCAATAGGCTCAAGGACCGCTCAAAATCCGAGCATCCGCTGCTGTGAACACATCATCAGTCAGCAATCCGTCGCTGGGAAAAACCCTCACCAGCCGACGATCCGGATCTCGTGAACACATCACTTACCGATCCATATAATCCAGCACATCTGACCTGAGTCAAGCCTCCCCTGGGCTGCAAGACAAAGATCGTGCTACGTGACCTCTTCGGGGTAAACACTTCCATCCCGAAGGCGAGCGTTATCTCCAGGGTGCACTCCGGGGAAAAACATATTTTCTCCCGAAAGCCCTAAATATCCGCAACATATCACCATCACAAAAACCAGTGAAAAACAGTTGCATTAAAAACCAAATCATATATCAATACAGGGTCTCAGCCCCAAGTCCCGATTTACTTTATAAATCCGAAAATCATTAATATCATCATGTCATCACATGGAAATACAATTCCAACCAAAATCACAATTCCATTGGGTCTCAAGCCCAAAATATCAATATCACGTAAATCCGTGCAACTGTAAACCCGAGTTGCCACGATCACGTAAATCCATGAAATCAATCACTGACTCATAATCCGAGTCCAAATATCATTTTCAACTTCCTGACTCATAACCCGAGTCAAAACATCATTTTCAATCCGGGCTTTAGCCCAAAACATCATTTGCACGTTCCTCGTAAAACGTGCCCGAAAGACTGATTAAAATAATCACAAAAATCACGAGAATACCAAAAATCATCAAATTCACATGTAACTCCAAATCCGAGTCAAAATCATTATTTACTTGGGTTCTCACGCCCACAATATCATTTATAACCAATTTCATGATTTCTCGAAAATCGTGCCAGAATATAATACTATAATAATCACAAAACCGAGAAATCACCGAATTGAAATACCAATCATGCCAAAGCATGTCAAATCATATAATAAAGCATTTTAAATCATATATGCATGCATCACGGTTAGAAAACAACGTCCACTCACACACACCGTTCAAAACGGTTCGTTTCCGAGCTGCACGTTTTTCCGTAAAATCTGGAAATCACAACTCCTGCCCAAAATCATTATAGAGGGTTACTAACATCTCAAAATACATCATATAATTTTCCCCAATTTTTCCGGAATTTAAATACGTATTTAACTCGTAAAACAAAACTTCGGATACGCGGAACATTATCGAAACAATATCCGATTTCACCGAAATCAACGTCAAAATGTTCGTTACACTGAGAGGATCAAAAGTCATGTTGACCTCACCTTGAGACTAGGCCGGACGCGCCCTCACGCGCCGCCGTGAGTGGCTGCGCGTGAAACCCACGCGCCAGCTACAGTGTCGTCGTTCAAGCCCGTTTGTCTGGTAAACGGGTCGTTTAACCCGCGACCAGACCCGTTTGGTTTTCTGTCAATTCCACACTGTTTTCATCAATTGAACATTCAGTGAGTTTCGTTATAAGTTCAATTAGGGTTCTGTAACATTAATTACTTGAAACCTTACCTCAATCCTCACGATCAAGGATGAACAATCGAAGGACCTTCGGCCACTGTTCATCAGTCGAATTACCTCAATTCCACAAGATTTCCCCAAATTGATTCATCAAGAAGCTTCATTGATCTCAGGTAAACCTTTCGCCCAACTCAATTGGATCAATTCATTGCTCAATCTTCACGACTCAAACTCGAACATCCGAACACTGTGCAACCATGGAGTTTCAACCTTGGCCACTGATTCCTCCCAATTGATGAACCCAGAAGCATCAATGGACCATGAGGAATTGTTTCCCCACCTCAATTTCGTCGTTTGATCACGCATTGATCACGACTCAAGCTCGATATCTCCCACTGTTACCAAACCCGAAGGATTTTGAATTTTGGTGGTGCACGGGTTAAGAAATCACAGAAGGGAAAATGGAGGTTTAATGGATTTTTAATTAATTAATCATCACAAAAACACAATAATTATATTCTCCCCAAAACAAGGATCCTGGTTTTAGGCCTCAATTTAAGGGATGAGTGACAAGTGTCACTCATCCAAATGTGTTCAGTCACCGGGTACTGTTCACATTAAAATATTATTTTAATCCCGGTTCGTTCGGTTAATCGAGCCCGATTCCGTGACTATAACTTCGTCGTCGAATCTCCGATTTCGGCATGCCGCCTGTCGTTGGATTCGCATCGACGAGACCTACGTAACGGTCCTTGGCCCTCGTCCGTTGGACTTCCCGGCCAAAAAGTCAACATTTGGCCCCTACTATGCCAAATTACCAAAATACCCCTCAACTTCCGAACATCATAACTTTCTCTACGTATGTCGGAATTGAACGTGCCACCTGTCTATGAACTCGTGACGTCCCGAACTACGTCACAGTCATCGGTCAAAGTCCATTTGACCGCCCGAACTAAAAGTCAACATTTTGCCCACGCTAGGGGCAAAACGGTCATTTTGCACGTTTCGTCCGATTTCACTCAACTAATCCCCGATTAGTCATTCTAATTCGTAATTAATTAATATTCAATCCCGATATTCGGGACGGGTCATTACATGTGTGAGTGAAATTTCTTTCCCTAAACTCGTATGCATGCATATTTATATGATTTCAATGTGTTTCTATGTGATTTTGATGATGTTGAGTGCTTGGAAATTATTGGATTCTCGATGAATTTATGAATATTTTATTAATATTTTAATGTACGTTTTACGAGGAGTTCCAGAAATTGGTTTCAGAGACCGTTTTTCTTGTAGTTTCGAAATGAACTTGGTTTATGACATGAAATAATGTATTTTGGAACTTATATAATTTTCATATGATTTCTAGACGGTTTTTTACGAAAGTCATGTAATGGCACGTTTTTACGAAAATTGGTGTTAAACTGTATTTGGGGCTTAGGCCCGAGATTCTAATTGAGGATTTGGATTCTGATATATATTTATGGTGATTAACTTGAGGTGTGATATAGTCATTAGCGGATCCATCAAGGGGAAAAAGGGGTCAATTGACCCCCTCAACCTCTTGAATTCTCCATTAAAGTATTAATCTTATTCCCTTTCAACATAAAAAATTTACGCTTTAATTATTGGCTATCGTCCTTTTTAAGTATGATGGTTCAATCTAAAAAATAATCTTGATCTATGCAAACGTTGAAATTTTTCCCTTCAAACCCTAGCTCTAGCATTCTTTTCATGATGATGTTGTCACTGTTCTTGAACATCTTCATTTCTAGGCACTGTATGTTGTTTTAATTTCTCTTTAATTTTTTATTTCATTTTTTATGCACTCCCTAAACCTAGTTTAGGGAAGATGTTATAAAATAAAAAAATTTCTTTCATTCCTTTCCCAATTCTAATACCACCAAACTAATCCCTAATATATAGCGCTTCACCCGATCTCAACTCAAACCAAATATTTGAATTTAAAATATGTTCACAAATCAAATTATTTCAAAACTTTCAATAAATTGAATATTTTCTAAACGATTTGGTTTGATTAATTGTTAACAAAAATTTGTTTTGACTATAATTTTTTAATTGATTTGTTGCCCTATTAAGTGTCGACAAATTTATACATAATAGAGTGAGAACAAATTTATACATATTGACTATAGAGTGCCAACCGCGTTCTTTATGAGATTGAACCCTAAATCCTAATGCATAATAGAGTGTATGAGTATCATTATTCTAATTGTACTAGTTGTTATTGATAATATAGTGCATTGTGTTCAAACAATAAAAGAAAGTTTCTCCATTTTATATCAAACAATTTGAATATAATGTGCTATTTTGAAGTATGATGTGACTATTCAAATTGCACATATAATTTACATATTGACCCTCCCAATAAAATTTTCTGGATCCGCCACTGGATATAGTATGCTGTGATGATATGTGATATTGAGATGTCATACATGTATGTGTTGTTGGTATTAATGGTGTAAAGTTGTGGTGATGATGCTCCTTGATTGATTGGTCTCAGACGTCGAGCCAAGGGCTCCGAATCTTGAGACAAGTATTGTGTAAGATTGTATTGTGATGACTCAGACATCGAGCAGGGCTCCAATTTCCGAGTATATTGCCTACTAGTAGTGCACTTGTGATATGATGATTGATATGATATTGATGTGGTGCACGTGATGAATATTGTTGTGCTTGTGCATCGATGTTGAGTGATTGTTGTCAATGTTGTGATGTCAGGACCCACCCCGGTTCCACCCCGAAAATCGAGGTAAATCCTGCTCCCGTCTGACACCCCGACACTAAACCGAAGTAAACTCACGAAAAACCACCAACATACACAGTCAGACGCAGGAGAAACTTTAAATATCCTGAAGTTAAAAGGTTTACAGAGCATAATTCTAAATACAAAAGAAAGAAAACCAGTATGCTAAATGCATGCACACGGAAAAATTAAAACACTCCGGGGCCGCTCTCGTAACTTTTATGCCTCAGACGCTGCCTCGACGCCGACCCCCGCTCTAGCTCCACGACCTGGAGGTCAATTTAAAACAGAAGGTGTGAGTGGACCATAATTAAGAAAAGTTTCCCAAAACCATGTTATAAGAAAACCGGGTTTGGCCCTCCGTTTTGAAATCACATGCATAACCCAATTACCAAAAATAGTTATAAATCACATAAAGATCGTCATAAAAACAATTGCGTAAACCATCATAAAAACAGTTATAGAAATCATATCATAAGCATCAGAAAATCGTATCACAAAACATAAATATCAAGCCATCATTATCCGATCAAACCTGCTAGATCTATCCGAGTCTTTAAACTCCCGAGTCTTTAAACTCAATCCAGGCCTCAATAATATCCGAGTCTTTAAACTCCCGAGTCTTTAAACTCAACAGGCCTACGGGGGAAATATCAATATATCCGAGTCTTTAAACTCCCGAGTCTTTAAACTCAATTTGGGTCTTTAAACCCAATCCGGGCCCGTCCCCCGTCAATCAATATCCGGGTCGTTAAACCCAATATCCAGATCCAGAAAATCCAATCCAAACCGTTTGAAAACCTTTTCGAAACCCATATCCAAACCCGAATCCGAAATCACCGATCTGAAACCCTTCCGGTGTCCAGAACCGTCATTCCGAACCCAAATCCGGAATTCCACTTCCCAAGCTTTACAATCAAATCTTGATTCTAAAATCGAAAACCTTACTTGGCGAAATCACGTCTCAAAATCCATTTATAAGCATTCAAAACCAGTTATCATTTAAAAACCCCAAAACTATGGCATTATACTCAAAAATCGACATTCCTCATAAAACGTGCCAATTACGTCATTTCTCGAAAACCGTGCAATTATGTAAAACTAACATCACATATTCAAAAATCATGAAATCACAAATAAAACCATAAAACAAGTAATTAAAAGCAGTTATGCATGCTCGAGTTTAGAGAAAGGGTTCACTCACAGTTACCGGGTCCTCAATCGCGTCCCGAACGTCCCGTACGTTCCTCAGCTTCCTCGGGAAGTCCTGAACCTGTCAACCATCACCCAAGAGCGTTACTAACACGTCTACGAAAGTCCACCTAATTTTCCCCAAAAAACCCCGGGTCCTAAACGTAACGAACCAGAACCCTAAACCTTCACCTTCGCAGAACTAACCTCAAACGACGTCTGAACAACCCGAAACCAAGTTCAATATACTCGTCACCACACCTAGACCAAAAACCATGTTGACCGTTTTCCCAACCGCCGCCGCACGCGCCCCCACGCGCCTGCACACAGAGGTACTGTTCACCGTCGTCTACCTCGAGTGAACCGGTCTGAACCGGCATTCCCGATTCTCCGCCCATCCGTCTCCGTTTTCCTCCCTCTCTTCACCATCTTCATTGTCCAGTCCTAAGGAACCTATCCCTCTCACTCAAACACCACAACACCGTCCCTAACCCGTCGACTCAAGCTCGAAGCCAAAACCCAAACTGTCCCCTGTTTCACGATCCAGTCAACCAGGTCACCCCCCGTCACGGTGTCGACCTTAAACCCTTCCTAGAACCTCACTGAGTCTTACCCAACTCACCAAAACCGTCGACTCACTCCCAAAAGCGACGACTTTTGGTTTGAAATTCACGGCCAAAACAGAGCAATTGAAAAAGGATGAGGATTACTTGTGCTCCGGTCGCCGTCGTGAGCTCAGTCGTGAAGACACGAATCCTCCAGTCCACCTCCAGCCTCTGGACACCTCCACTAGCCTCGATTGGCCCCTTACACGGCAGCACCACCACTCAACTCCTCCCTGTTTTCTCTGGTTTCCCGTGGCTCACACCTCACACACACACGACCACTGCTCCAATTTACACAGTCCTTCTCCCTAGCTCTCTCACAGTCTCTGGTCACTCACTCCCTCACTAATTTACACAAACACTCAAACCTTCCCAGCCATCGATCGATGTCCTCACCGCCTCACTCTGTCTCTGTTCTCAAATGCACGATTACCCCCAATTATTTGGACCCGTGAACCCGTCTAGAAGCCACTAGGTCCCTACCACATGTCACAATCCTAAAAGCCCTCTCACAAGTGCCCCACTCGCAGCCATCCACTTGTCCCCATCTGTTGCACAAATCCCCATGTGCAAAAGACCAAAATGCCCTTCCTTTTAGGCCAAAAATACCATTTTACCCTTACCGTTTTAGACCCGTAACTTACCCGTCCTAAGTCCAATGAACATGTGCCGCCTGTCGTTGAATTCAAGGCGACGAGATCTACCTAACGGTCCTAGGTCAACGTACAAAATCTTGTTCGTTCGAAACGTCAACTTTTCCCCTTAGTTTAACCAAATTACAAAAGTGCCCTTAACTTTCCGATCATCATAACTTCCTCCTCAGATGTCGGAATCGGGCGTGCCACCTGTCTACGGATTCGTGACGTCCTAAACTACTCCCTGGTCATCGGTCAATACCCACTTGATAGCCCAAACTAAAAGTCAACTATTTGCCCGAACTAGGGGCAAAATCGTCATTCTACCCTAACGGTCCAAACGTAACCGACTAACTACCGATTAAGCTCACTAATCCCACCTTAATCACTGTCTTAGCCTTAATTTCTGGGACGGGTCGTTACATGTGATACTGTTAATTATAGATTGTTTGGGTGTTACTGTTGTGTTTGTGATAAGTTACTTCCTCGAAATGCGTGTTGATGGATTGTGAAATCTCGGATGTCGAGCTGGGCTCCAGTTCTGGAGTGAATTTCTGGTGTGCATGCCTGTAGGGCAGTGGTTTCATTTGTGATATTGTGATGGTGGTGAGTTGATTATTATGATGGCTTGTCAATTGATACTTGCTTTATATACGTATTTGTGTACTCCAAGAATGATAAACTATATCTCATTTTAAATTTAAGTGAAATGGTTTTGAATTAGTTGTCATATACATGCATGGTTTTGGAAAACAGAGGGTAAAAGAATGGATGTTTTCAAATTATGTTTTTAAAATGGTTCTTTTTGTCCACTCACACGGTTTCTTGGTTGTTGTAACCCTCCAAGACTGCTGCACAGAAATTGAAGCTCGAGAGGCAGGGGCATGAACCTGCGGGGTTAGTGGTTATCCCTTGTCTAACAAGGTTTTTGTGAGACGAGAGCAGGGCCTGGGTGAATTCAGGTGATGTCCTGTCAACTTGGTTTCAAAGCTATGATTTTGAGTTGTGTTGTTAATGTCATGCCTCCGAGACACGTGCCTCGTGGCCTGGTGATAAGATGAGATTGGTGGACGAGCCCGGGATAGTTGTTAGGCTGTTAGTGATTTTGGAGTTTTAGATCGAATTCTGATTATCGTACATACGTATGTTTGTGTGTTGAAAAATTTGTAAGCACTAGATGATTGTTGATTGTGTGTTGTAGATGAAATGATTCAGTGTGATTGATTATTGCTTGCCATGTATCTAGATGGCCATGTATCTAGATGCTTGTCTTTGTGTTGAATGTAATGATATGAGTTGACGTGCATAAGTCCTCGATACTCGTGCGTTGTGAGGTGAATAAGAGCTATTGGTATTTGTATGTTCATGTATATGTTGGTTACGGAAATAGTCCTGTTAGATGAGGACTCCGACATGGATTGGGGTTGTGAACTAGGACTCAGAGGGAGTCTGGCGTAAGGGTTAAGGCTCGAAGAGGAGCCGAAACGTGTGGTTGGATTTGGGGACCATGTGATTTGTGTTGAATACCGGTTTGGTGTTGTCATGTGATGTAATTGCTTCTACTTGAGTTATAAATTGATTGGGCTTGGTTATGGATGTGGTTTGAGTTTTAGTCCTGAATATGATTGCAAGCTTGGGAAAATACTTAAGATGGTATGATGTAAATGAGATATGGGTCGTTGGGATAGTCGAGACATTAAATGGTTTGGTTCCCAAGATATGGTGCAATAGTATGTTGAGTATATAGTATGTTGAGAACCCACAGTCTCGACGTGTCTCGTCGTTGACTGTTCTGTTTAGATGTGGAAATTGGTTCAGGACTTTGGGTATCATTATGGATCTGGATCGTGATTTTGATGATCCAGATAGGTGGATAGTTTATCACTCTTACTTGAGTGTTGAGTTGAGGATATAGGGACTGAACTTCTTTTCGAAGTGAATCTCGTATGGTATATTACTCGGGTGAGTAGTTTTCCGACGTGGTCGGATATGGTCAGCCTTAGAGATGTGTTGATATTGGGATTGGCTTCCCTATGAAGTCAATCAAATGTAATGTGTAATCGTTTGAATAGGTATCCGATAGGTTTAATTTGGATGCGTCTCGGTAGACAAGAACGAAATTTCGGGTTTTGGAATCAGATTTCTGGATGACGATTCAGGATTTGATTTTGGAACTTGAAAGTGGATTTCTGGATTTGGGTTTTGGAATCGGATTTTGGGTGACGATTCAGGATTTGGTTCTAGAGCTTGACTGTGGATTTTCTTCTATGGATTTGGGTTCAGAATGGTTATTCCAAATGCCGGTTTATGGAATGATGGTTTCGGATTCGAATTTGTACATGATTATGGATATGATTTCTGGGTTTGGATTTGGGATTTCTTACGAAATTGCGGATTCGGATTCGGATCTGGAAATGGATAATAAGTCGGAGTTTTGATCTGTCTGGTACTGGATTGGATAGATGGACTCCATTATTGAAACGTGATTGGCCATGACCTAGGTGGTTGTAGTCTGATTGATGGGTAGATGTACGTACCTTGTACGTAGTTTGAGGTACGATACTGGGCAGACTTGTGGTGCCTGGTGATGGTATATAGGTTATACCAGTAGTACGTTGGTGAGTGTGTTGGTAGTCGGTTTAATTCCGATACCATTGGATTAGTCGAGGACGTGGACTGGACATTGGATACTGTGCACTGAGTCATGGTTTTCTAATGGGTCTAGTTACACACAGATCGAGTGAAATGCTTGGTTAGTATACGTATACTCAGGTTGAGTGAGTTGGTGGTTAGTGTAACCACAAGTGAGTATAGTCTCAGTTTCGACTGGCGACTGTCAAGTGGTGACAGTTTGTCGAAGGTGTCAGCGACTTGGTAGATTTGACAACTGGTGTCAACTCAGAACGTACGATTACTGTCATTCAACGTGGTCGAGTGTAATCGATACGACTTGAGTATTAGCGATACGTCTGGGTGCAGACGAGTCTTGTTCTGGTTAGTTGGTGTACGAGTGTACACGAGTTTCGAGGTCGATTCTACTTTCCACAGAGTGGATGTGGAATCAGGATAATTGGAGTTTCGAGAGCGAAATTAAATTAAGGAGGGAAGAACGGTTAGAATTAAATCGGTTGGAATTTCGAGGACGAAATTAATTAAGGAGGGAAGGTTGTAACGACCCGTCCCAAATTCCTAGATTATATTAGTGACTACTCACGATTAGTGAGGCTAATCCGTGATTAGTTGGGCGAAATCAGACGAACGATGCAAAATGACCGTTTTGCCCCTAACGTGGGTAAAACATTGACTTTTCGTTCGGGCGGTCAAATGGACTTTGATCGATAACCGTGACGTAGTTCGTGACATCACGAGTTCATAGACAGGTGGCACGTTCAATTCCGACATTCGAGGAGGAAGTTTAGGGGCATTTTGGTAATTTTGGTTAAAAGGGGTCAAATGTTGACTTTTTGACCGGGATATCCGATGGTCGAGGCCAACGACCATTACGTAGATAAGGACGATACGAATCCATAGACAGGTGGCATGTCGAATTCGGACGTTCAACGGCGAAGTTACGGTTCACGGAAGTTCAAGTGCACTATTACACGAATTACGAAATAACCTAACTTTTGGACTCTAGTGGGCCCAGATATTTAGTTCCTGTCCAATGGATGAGTGACAAGTGTCACCCATCCAATGGACACCATTTTCCCTTCATGCATCTTCCCCGTGCATCTTCATTTCCTTCATTCAAACACACAAACCCATTACCCGATCTCACCCCACCCCCTTAAACCATTCCAACCCTTCCCATTCGACCATGACTGAGGACAGAGTGAAGTGAGGATGGTAAGGAGGTTGCTGGGCGGCCAGAGCCACCATCCACGGCGGCGAGAGGAGGAGAAACCCGAGAGGTTCACGGTAAGGCCATTTTTCCCCTTTAAATCGATTTGTGTATTATGGTTGGTTTTTAATGGTTTTAATGAATTAAATGGGTCATTAGGATTGTGTTAGGAAGGTTTTAGGAAGCTAGGGACGGCTGTGAAGCCATGGCTGCATTTTGGAAAACTTGAACCGTTTGGTTCAAAATCAAACCTTAAGTTTTAGACGTTTTCGGTTGTATTTAAGAATTGAAATGGATATAAAACATGAAAATAGGAAGAAAGGAATCAAAAAGGAAGAAGTAGGATGAAAAATGGGGTGTCTAGGGCCGTGAACTAGTCACGCCAGTCCAGTTGGACCGGCCAAACGAGGTGAACCGGTCCAACACAGTAAAACCGGTCTGCTGGAGCTTGATGACGATGAACAGTGCACTGTGCACTCTTGGGGCGTGTGAGGGCCCGTGGACCATAATTTGGGAAAGTGTTCAACATATGAAATCTTCTATTCGATGTAACAAAGATTTTGGGACTGGTCTCGCGTCAATCGGACATCGTTTCGATAGGTTTCAGGCTATCCGAAGATTTAGGGTCAGTTTAAAAATAGTTAAAAGTTCGGGAAAATTACGGGGCTTTGGTAGAAGGTTAATTAAGTAGTTAGTAACCTTCTATTATGATTTGAACAGGTTTGCGAGTCCCGATGACAGTGATCGGCTCGGGAGAGCGTATGACACGCAAATCGAGGCGGCAGCTCGGACAGTCTATGAGTGGACCTTGATTTCTAAACTGTGATGCATGCATAAATGTTTTATATGGATTATGAATATGATTTTATGATGTTGATTTGGATGCTTGTGATTTATATGATTTCACGCTTTACGAGGCGATTTACGTGCTTGCACGTAAATTGAGGTTTTCCAGTTTTATACTGATTTTACATACTTATGGTTTTGGATATGATTTCATGAAATGGTTTTGGATTCGAAAAGGTAAACTCGGGTTCGAAACCCATTTGATTTACGGAATCGGGCCGGAGGCCCAGTTGGTTTACGATTCGGACCGGAGGTCCAGTTTCTATGTGGATTCGGGCCTAGTGCCCAGCTATGTGTTACAAATGATTTTTACGGGTCATGACGGTTTATGGGAACCAGCATGAACCCTTGAAATGGATTTATGGGTCATGACGGTTTATGGGAACCGGCATGAACCCATGAAAGGTTTTATGGTTCATGACAGATTATGAGGGGCCGGGCATGAATCCTGGAAAGGTTTAAAGAATGATTTCAAAAGATTTTTCATATTCCATCCTTTATATATGATTGTCTCCTCCGGGGAGGGTTGTTGCCCTGGGTGGACCCCGGAGTAGTCACGGAGCACTGACTGAGTGGAGTCGCCCCCCAGTTGGGTTCCTTACTCTTAGGATGGGCATGGTTCGTTACCTCCAGGGAGAATCACTGATCTACGGACATTGACCTGGGTGGACCTTGGAGAGACTTGGGTTTGAGACCCCGGTTAGCACACGTGTAGCTTTATTTTACCGTGACAGGTTCTGGATATGAAATATAATGCATAAACATGATTTCAATTGGTTTGGGAAATTGTGTTTATGATGATAAATGGATTTGGGCTGAGATCCCACATATGTTTATGATGTTATGGTTTTCTGTAAATGGTTTTGGGCATGAGCCTGTGTGACTTGTATTTACGGAACTGGGGTTGTGACCCTAAATATGGATGTTTTAACATATGTGATTGGATAAATGGTTTTACTATGCATGCATGCTTTTTAGTGAAGGGTATAAAGGTCTTTTATAAATGTGTTTTACGAAACTTATTACTTTTTGTCCACTCACAGTCTTTCTGTTTTTAATACCCTTCAGGTTGACATCGGATGTGGACTGTAGCAGAGATCAAGATATCACATACCTCCTCCGGATCCTGGCGTACTCTGATAGCCCGGGAGGGCAAAGGTTGGAAATATCCCTTGCTGTCAGACGGGAGCAGGGTCATCCCGCATTAATCCCGGGGGGATTGGGATGGGTCCTGTCACTGAGCCCCAACCACTACTTAAGAAATTCTGATTGTATTAAAATAGAAATGGAAGTACTAGTAAAAGAATGTAAAAGTACTGGAATTGAATAACAACTGAAATTACAAGTGCAGAAATAGTAAACTATTTCCTTAGCATTTCAAGCCCGTAAGGAGCAGTAAATTCGGGAAATATTCTGAGATGAATATCAGTTGGAATCATGTCATGAGATGGTAGAACACTCAAATGCGACGAAGAGACTTTGAATGGGAGCTTTGAGTTCCTCGGTAACCTTCTGTATTTCGGTAGTCGGGATGACTAACCGTAACACAGTGGCTGGAGACTATCCATGAGCCGATAGTCGGAATGACTGCCCGGGAGCCGATAGTTGCTAATATAAACCCTTATGACACTAAATGGTTAGAAAGAAGGTTGATCTTCTACGAACATCTACCGAGAGTCCAATAACTGGTCAGTCAGGAAGATGACGACCTTTATGACACTTGAGCGTTTAGAAAGAAGGTTTATGCAGGGATGAGAAGCCCACCATTATGACGTTTTTTATTTGTCAGAAAGACGGTTAGGAAAGTGCATAAATGCTTCGAATGGGTGAGAATGGAAGCTACATCCTTATTTCCTAGTTCGAATAAGGAGTTTTTGCCACAAGGACGAGCTGTTTTTAAATCATGAAACATTGGTTACAGGTGTTCATAGGTTCAGAAATTAATGGAGATCAATTTGCTGAGGTTGATTGGTTGATTGGTTGTCCTTTGAGAAGCTGGGTTGCTCTTTATTTATTGGCGGTGAAAGGGCTTGGCACTTGTAGATTAGGATTTCCTAGTAGGTCCCACTTTGTCGTTTATCTTGTTGGAACACTCCCCCTTACCTCCTTTTTCTCTGTTTCCTCTGTCAACACCGCCCAAACTTACTTCTTCTCCACATTCGAGCTCGCTGGGCTGGGCTTGTGTCAGGACCCACCCCTGTTCCACCCCGAAAACCGAGGTAAATCCTGCTCCCGTCTAACAACCCCAAACGAAATACGAAAGAATCTCACGAAAACACACAAACTTTCACTGCCAGACGCAGGAGATTTTAATACAACCCAATGTCAACAAATATACAGAGCATAGTACCAAAATAAAGGAAAACAAAACCGATACACAAAGTACAAGCACAACGGAAAAACTGAGACCACTCCGGGAAACTCTCGAGTACTCTATGCCTCCGATGCTGCCTCAACGTCAACCCCCGCGCTAGCTCCACGACCTGGAGGGCAGTTAAAACCAGAAAGTGTGAGTGGACCACATAAAATAAAAGTTTCAAAAACCACTTCATAAGAAACCAGGGTTTTGGCCCTCCGTTTTGAAAACATACATGCATAACCCATTAGCTGAAAACAGTTATCAATCACATAAGGATTGTCATAAAAACAGTTATAGAAATGACGTCGTAAGCATCATAAAACCGTATCATAAAACCTCACATCATAAAACCAATAGATACCAATATTATTATCTGATCAAACCTGCTGGACCTATCCGAGTCTTTAAACTCCCGAGTCTTTAAACTCAATCCAGGCCTCAATAATATCTGAGTCTTTAAACTCAACAGGCCTACGGGGGAAATATCAATATATCCGAGTATTTAAACTCCCGAGTCTTTAAACTCAATCCGGGTCTTTAAACCCAATCCGGGCCCGTCCCCCGTCAATCATAACCCAATAATCAGATCCAGCAAATCCAATCCAAAACCATTTGAAAATCATTTCTAAATTCATATCCAAACTCGAATCTGAAATCACTGGTCTGAAGCCCTTCCGGCGTCCAGAACCGTCATTCCGAAATCCGATTCTAAAACCGAAAACCTCGCTATCAAATCATGTCTTCAATCCATTTATAACCATTGAAATCACTTATCATTTGAAATCCCAAAATCATGGCATCGAAGTCAGAATTCAACTTTCTCGTAAAACGTGCTAAAAACCGTACTTCTCGAAAAACGTGCAATTATGTAAAACAATTATAGCATATTCAAAAATCATGAAATTACATGTAAAACCATAAAACAATTATAGAAAAGCAGTTATGCATGCTCGATTATAGAGAAGGGGTCTGCTCACATATACCGGGCACGTCACTCGCGTCCCATACGTCTCGTACGTTCCTTGTCCGCCTCGGGGATTCCCGATCCTATCACAAGTCACCAAAATACGTCACTAACACGTCCATTAAGGTCCTCCTAATTTTCCCCAATTTTCCCGAACTTCTAAACGTAACGAACCGAGACCCTAAACCTTCAAACTTGTAGAACTAACCTCAAACGACGTCCGATTAACCCGAAACCTATCCCAAAAGATTCATTACAATATTTAGACCAAAAACTTAGTTGAACGTTTCCCCAGAAACCACCCCACGCGCCCCCACGCGCCTCCCAAAGTGGCTGCGCGTGGGCCTCACGCGCCTGCACACAGAGTACTGTTCATCGTCTTTCTCAGCTAGTCGACCGGTCTGAACCGGCGAGGGCGGTTCTCCGCCGTCCGTCCACCGTTTTCCTCCCTCTTTCCACCATTCTCTTCGTCCTCAACCCAGCAACCTATTCCCCTTAACCAAACACGACAACACGGCCTCTAACACGTCGTCCCTAGCTCGAAACAAAACCCGTTCAACTCCCCTGTTCTTCCTCCCGGCCACCCGTGTACTCCCCCATCACGGCTGCACAACCAGGAGCTTCCTAGGACCCTACTGAGTCCACTAGACCTCACCAGACTCCTCGACTCAGCCCTAAAAGCCACGACTAACCGTTTGAAATTCACAGAAAAACGGAGCAACCAGGGGAAATTCAAGAGATTACCTGTAACGACCCATCCCGAGTATCGGGATTTAATATTATTTAATTATGATTTAAAATGACTAATCTGGGATTAGTTGAGTGAATTCGGACGAATTGTGCAAAATGACCGTTTTGCCCCTGGGCGTGGGCAAAACGTTGACTTTTAATTCAGACTGTCAAATGGACTTTGACCAATAACCGTGACATATTTTGGGACGTCACGAGTTCATAGACAGGTGGCACGTTCGATTCCGACATTCGTGGTGGAAGTTATGACGTTCGGAAGCCCAAGGGCATTTTCGTAATTTGGACGAAATAAGGGAAAATGTTGACTTTTCGATCGTGAAGTCCGATGGCCGAGGACCGTTAGGAAGGTCTCGATGCCCTGAGTCCGTAGACAGGCGGCACGCATCAATCGGAGTCCGAATGACCGAGTTACGGGTCTGGATGCGTGAGGGGCATCTTGGTAATTTTCTGCACAGGGGCAGAATTGTAATTTCACAGGGGCACTGTTTGATCGAACAGCCGTGAAATGGGATGTTTTGTGCGATCTGTTCCATGGATTGTTTATCATTGATGGACTGAATTTGGGGCAGCCTTGAGGTGTTGTTGCACATGGGTTGAGCTGGCAACCGATTGCACACACATGGGCACTGATTTTCTATTGTTTTCGGGTCAGTGCAGGAAACTTTACACAGAGGACTGAGTGGTGCTTTGGGGAACTTTTAATGACTGAATTGGATTAAAGGGAATGTGAGTGAGTTGTGAGGATCATTCTGAGCTTGTATGGCTGTCGAATTGGAGAGAAAACCGTGAGAAACCATTTCGGTTTCTTGGAGGGAAAATTCAGAGTTTGATTTCTGAGCATTGTTGGACCAAACCAAGGACGGGTTTTGCTTTCTGGGAGTGTCTGGAGCTCAGCCATATCATTTTCGAAGGGAACCAGCCACGGCTGACCTGGGACTGTGGCACTGTTTTCAGGGAAAACGCAGTGTTGAGGACGACGACTTCCAGGTGAGCTTTTGTTTAATTGGTTGTGCTTTTGGGTTAGTTTGGATCCTAGTACACTTTCTGTGAAGTTAATTTGATAATGGTTGGGGAATTGCTGAGTTTGGGTGATCACGGGTTGATGGCACGATTAAGGGATGGTTGGTGTTGATCATTGACACAGAACTGAAATTGATTGGTTAATGATTGTTTTAGGATAAAAAACGAAAGGAATCGAGCATAAATTGATGGTTATCTGATCGGGTTAGATCGCTGGTAATCAGACCTGTTTACCAGTCATCGGGTGAGGACGATGACTGTAGCAGTCACTGTAGCAGGCGCGTGGCTTTCACGCGCAGACACTCACGGCGGCGTGTGACGGCGCGTGGGCACCAATCTCGAGGTGAGGTCAACATGACTTTTGTCCTATACCATGTAACGAACATTTTAGCGTTGGTTTCGCGTCAATCAGATCCCGTTTCGATATCGTTCGGGATGTCCGAAGGTTTTAAATCTAGTTTTAAAATACTTAAAAATTCGGGAAAATTACGGGACTTTAATAGGATGTTAATGAAGAGGTTAGTGACCCTCTAATGTGATTTGAACAGGATTGGGAGTCCCAGTGATAGTGGTGTGGCCCGGGAAGGCCTATGGCATGCGTATCGAGGCGCTCGGTTAAACATTCTGTGAGTGGACATTGGTTTTATAAATTCGATGCATGCATAACTGTTTCATGATTGTTATAATTGTGATTTTATGATTTATTTTGGATATCGGTGAATTTATATGATTTCACGCATTTCGAGGCGAGTTACGTGTTTGCACATAAATCGAGGATTTCTGGATTTGCACTGATTTCCATAATTGTGGTTCGGATATGATTTCATGAAACGGTTACGGATTTGATAAAGTGAATTCGGGCCAGGGGCCCAATTGATAAAGTAAATTCGGGCCAGGGGCCCAGTGATTTAAGAAATCGGGCCAGGGGCCCAGTTGACTTATGAAATCGGGTCAGGGGCCCAGTTGATTTATATATGCAATTTCAGGTCGGGGACCCTAAAATGGAATTGAATAAATGATTTCGGATTTGATAATCAACTATTTGGACTTATGACGGTTTTATGGAAATTCGGGGCAGGGCCCTTGTGATATTTTGGAAATGAATAATAAAATGTGTTCCATAAAACCATCTCGATATGAGGATATATATATTGGTCTCCTCCAAGTGTCGGGGACACTGGAGAAGTCACGGTGCATTGCATGCGAGGGGTCATTGTACGAAGCTATCGGACCGTATAGTGATCCAGGAGCAGGATTGCTATGATTAGACGTCAAGGACGTCAGACATCGGGGATGTCAGAGATATGGACCCGGTGAGACCCCGGGCAGCACGCGTTGCTTAATACCGTGAGATATGACGTCAGGGAAGACAAGCGTCAGGGACGCTAGGCATCAGGGATGCCAGAGATGGAAAAATAATAAATGTATATTACTGGATTTATGAAATAACTCTTGGATTAACTTTTGGGATTTGAAACTATGCTTATGGTTCCGGGCTAAGGCCCTAATGGTTATTTCTAAATAAATATGTGATTATTGGTTTTTGACGCATGCATATGTTTTTACTGAGGGGCATAAATGTCTTTATAAATGTTTTAAACAGACTTGTTTATTTTCGTCCACTCACAGCTTTTGTTTTTAATGCCCTTCAGGTTGATTCCGGAAGCGACTGCAGAAGAGACTGGGACGTCGCACACCTCCTCCATCGATCCTTGTGCACTCTGGAAGCCCGTTTGGACAGTGGCAATAGGTTATCCCTTGTCTGACACCTCTTGTCAGACGGGAGCATGACACATTCCATGGTAATCCCGGGGGGATTGGGATGGGGCGTGTCATTACCTGCCTGTCGATCGCCGCCGTGCTCGCCGCCGCGTTCCCTGGAGTCCACAGAGTCGTCCTAGCTTCCCCTCGAGTCCAAATTGATCAACTTGATCACTGAGGTTCGCACCACCACCAAACTCCCTCTCTGTTTTCTGGTTTTCCCTGAGAACTCACCCTCTCCTCACACCAGTCTTCCTCACGAAACTCTCACTCAAACTCACTCACTACCTCTCTCTCGATCTCTAATCACTCACTCAAACACCAGGACACACAAACACACACGGCCAACGTTCAATTTTCTCTCAATCTCACCCTCTGTTTCTCTCTTGTGCACGACCACAAGCACGACTCACCCAAATAATTTGAACCGTGCAAACTTGTAGAAACCTCTAGTCCAATGCCACCTGTCACAATCCCATGGTCCCTCTCAAAAATATCCAATCTCTCCTATACACTTATCCTCATCAGATTTCACAATTCCCAATGTGCAAAAAGACCAATATGCCCCTACTTGTGAGTCAAAATTACCATTTTGCCCTTGCTGTTCTAGACCCGTATCTCGCCCGTCCAATGTCCGATGAAGGTATGCCGCCTGTCGTTGAACTCATGACGACGAGATCTACCTAACGGTCCTAGGTCTACATGTCAAAACCCTATCGTACGAAAATTCAACTTTTCCCCCTATTTTAACCAAATTACGGTAATGCCCTCTACCTTCCGAACATCATAACTTCCTCCTCGGATGTCGGAATTGGGCGTGCCACCTATCTACGGACTCGTGACGTCCCGAACTACGTTACGGTCATCGGTCAATGCCGAATTGACAGCCCGAACTAAAAGTCAACTTTTTGCCCAGACCAGGGGCAAAATCGTCATTCTACGCCCAAAGTCCAACAGTAACCAAACTAAACACCGATTAAGCTCACTAATCTGTCACTAATCACTTCACTAATCCTGTCTCCCGGGACGGGTCGTTACAGCTTGTGTGTCTTTTGACCTTTAATTCCGTGAGCCAATGACTTGGGCCCAAAGGGTATTTTTCGGGTGTAAACAATCTTATGATTTAATCTTGTGTGTCCAGTTATGGGTGTTATTCTTGTTGATGGCTCAATAAATTATATATTCATGCATACAGGCAAAAGCATGTACGTTCTTTATTAGTTGATATAAGATTGATACTGTTTCCTTATCAAGGTTAGGTTTTGAGATCAATTATTTCACTTAGTTTCACAGAAAAGTTCTCTTAAATTTTTGTAATATATTTTAGTAGTTAAAAAATATTTACTTATTAATTTTTTGCTAATTTTTCTTTTTGATTCGATGAGGTTCGACTTCATATTTGACTTACGATGACATTGATGTTGAGATTGTTAATGATGATGGCGATGATGAAGATGATTGAACTTTCACAAATGTCTTCATTATTTTGTTATAATTTTATAAATTGAACTTAAATTTGTAATATTATGAAATTTTATTATAATGGAGGAGAAAAGAAAACAAATGAAAAAGGAAAAAAATGAAAAGTAAAAGAATTTGAAAGGGAAAAAATTAGAAATTAAAAACAAAATGAAAAGTTAGGAAAAAAAAATGGAAAGGGAATAAGTAAACATAAAATTGGCATTGGTACCCATTGCGTAATGAATAGGGTGAATAGGGTTTGAGTAAACTCTTAAAAATTAAGAACGGATCTAAATGTGTATGCTATCCATTTGTACCCATATAAGATAAGAATTTATGCATACCCTAAAAAAACCCATTTAACTATCGCCACTCTAGGCCTATAGGATTTTCCTTATGACTTGAGAATGGATGAAATAGTTATCTCATGTGAAAATTGTGCGTCCAATTATACTTCTCTTGGATCTGAATATCTTATGCATGCAGAATGCACATATTCAGAATGCACAGGAAAAATCTTTTTCTTAATAAATTGTTGAACAGTTTGAATTCTTGGATTTGATTTTTGTAGATATGAAGAGCTGAAATCAACAAAAAGAGCTGAAATCAACAAAAAGGGGAAGTCCTTGAGCAAAACAGCATTGGGGCTCTTTCACCATCTCTGTGCAACAGCACCTGCTACCTCACTGTTCTTTTCTCTGACTTCTGTTGGTTGGTGACATTTATTTTTCTTTTAATTCATTATGGTTCTATCTGCTTTTGCTGCCTTTGGCTTATATCATATTTGTTCTGTTCATCAAGATTTAACTTTCGTTAATTCTGGTTTGTAGAATTCTTCTCTGAAGGAACAAGCGCTTCCGAAAATGATGCAACCCCAAATTGTACAATCCCCAGCTAGGCTAGGCCTAACCAATCCGACTTCACCATCCCTTCAAAATCCTACCCCTCCTAAAGCCCCTTCACAGCAACCCAGTATCTCCCCATCCCTTCTCTCTCACCTTGCACCCCTTCCTAGAGCCCATTCCATTCTCGTCCAGATGGCATCCCTTGCTTCTAAGCTCTTTGAAGTCTCTCCTAATCGATCCCTTTGGCTCAATGCATTCCGTGGGTCGTTTCCAACTTTTCTTTCTTCCCAACCCCATTCACTGCCCTCAACCTCTCTTGATTCTAGTCCCTCCTCCACCAAAGAGATCCTCTCCCAGATTACTGGCCTTCAAACCCAACTCTTTGAGGCTGTTGCCGAACTCCAAAAAATCCTTGATCTTCATGATGCCAAGCGGAAAATTGCGCGCGAAGTGAAGTCTAAGGATGCTGCGCTTCTTTCCTTTTCCAAGAAACTCAGGGATGTTGAGCAGGTACTTGATAACCTAGTTGATGATTACTCAGATTTTAACTGCCCCAAACGGACAAGAGAGGAGGATGGTGCAGAAGATGATTCTTCAAGCACTACTACCTCTACTGTTGCATCTCAGTTGAATTTATCGGATATTTTGTCGTATGCCCACCGGATAAGCTACACAACCTTTGCTCCACCAGAATTTGGTGCTGGACAAGGTCCTCTTCGTGGGGCACTCCCACCTGCCCCACAGGACGAGCAAATGCGTGCCTCTCAGCTCTACAATTTTGCAAACCTTGATGTGGGCTTACCTAAGACAGAGAGCAAGGACGAAGCAATTCAGACAATATTGGAGTGCGCATCTTCTGAGCCAACAGAAACCAAGCAACTTGCCAACCTGGGTGCACTTCATGGTCTGCTTCCTCCAAATATTACAGTTCCATCAGGTTGGAAACCCGGGATGCCAGTGGAATTGCCAAGCGATATACCTGTGCCCCCACCTGGATGGAAGCCTGGGGATCCAGTGCCTTTGCCCCCATTGGAATCTCCTCCAGTTCCTAGGGCGGAGGAGCAGCAATTACGGCCTAATGCTCATCAACCTGTAATACAGGTTCGGCATGTTCAGCTGGATATTTTAGATCAAGATGATGATAGCAGTGATGATGGTAGTGATGATGGAAGCTCTGAATCTGAAGATTGACAGCCAGTTTCTGTGATGCTAGACTTTTCTCATTGTATTTGCAGCTACATTTTATTGTCTATTTAGTATTCTCTTCGCATTTCTGTTGAATCTCGGCTTGAACTTTGCCCCCTCATTCTTGTAAGAAGTTGAATGGTGAATGTTGTTGCAATATCCATCTCAAGCTAAAGAAATGGTAACCAGGGAATTCAGAATTGTTAAATTTGGAGAAAAGATGACACGTTCTATGAAAGAGATATACTAACGGTACTAGGTTGAAGAGAGGCCAGCAAGCATGAACTAATCCTCTCATAATGATG
Source organism: Prinsepia uniflora (assembly GCA_032719365.1). Lineage (NCBI taxonomy): Eukaryota > Viridiplantae > Streptophyta > Magnoliopsida > Rosales > Rosaceae > Prinsepia > Prinsepia uniflora. Next base: position 51,047,347 of record CM064874.1, on the reverse strand, counting down.
ATTTCCTCATCATTTTACTACAAATTTCAAGTTCCTCTATAAAATCAAATACAAAATTGGTACTACTTTACAAAATAATTACAAGTTTACAACATTTATGGACATACACAAGTCGACCTAAAAAAATAAATACATCTGGTGAGAAAGGGGGGATAAAAACTCAGCTAAAATGGTAATTAAAAAGATATCAGTTATTGTACTGCCTCTGCACAATGCAAACTCTAGTATTGTTGTTAGTGGTTTACATGACATTCATGTCACCGCTCGCTTGTTTTCTCCTTGCCTGCAAAGTGTATCTACAAGTTAGAATTAGGGCATCTTGACATATTTGACAACCTTGACATGTAGTGACATACGTACCAGCACCGAATATATTTGATTTCAAGGGAGACCGAAGAGATGATCGCTTCACTTTTAGATCCCTGAGCTGCTTGGTTTTACTTTCTTTCCCCAATCTCGCGAGATCACCGCTACTTTCTGCGGGTGAAACAACAGTTCTTTTCCGCACCTTTTCATGATACACAGATGGAGGTGCAAGCCTCAACTGAGGCATGGTTTCAATCTCAACCAAACCTCGGTCTCTCTGCAAATTGGTCAACATCTCAAACTGTAGCAACCAAGTTCAGTTTTCCATTAATTTTTTAACCAGACGAGGCAGAGAATCAGAATAACAATGATAAAACAAAACGACGATCATGACAGCTAAAATAAGAAATTTCTATACCCGTGATATTTGCTGAAGCCCGTAGGTATTCTCTGACACATTACTTTCATGTGTATGAGAAGTTGCTCCATGTGTTTGTCGGGTTTTTGACACTAAACTCTTCTCTGGAAGGACCAATTTGTTTCTGGACCTCTGAGATTTCTTTTTAGGCATACAAACTGGGCATCCAGAGGCCGAGCTACTACTTGATGCGCCATTCTCTAAAACTTCACACTGAAGATGTGTTGCGTGACCACAATTGAAAATGCGAATGTAGCTAGAAGAGTTCTTGTCAAGAAGACAATCACATATACAACATATTTGACTCCGAGGGGCATAACCGTGAGACGCCCCTTTCTTAAGTATGCTCATAGTGTAGAATGTATCATCTTCTATCAGGGACTTGGCAGTATCCTACATAACAGGTTAAACAATTAATGCAATGAAAATGAACGGAGAGCAAGTTGGATAACATTCAGATATAAAAAGCTGATATACCAGAATTCTTCTTTCAAAGCCATATGTGCTAAGCATCCCCAATATTGTGAATTTAAAATCACCAAATTCCTGGCTACCATTATCAGAGAGGAGTTTGGACATAATAGTTGGAAGACGAACATATCCTATCATTCCTTCAACAATCTCCTTAATGAACCTAGAGAATAGTTTTCTTAAGATCTGAGCACCTTTATGTTGCTTTGAGATTCTCCACTTGATTATGAAAGCCATTTCATCCTTTTCTGCATCCAATGACTCAGACACCATTGTTTTAAGATCTTCCGCTTTAGATACTGTTCCAGAGTTGAGTGAATCCGTTAAAGGCTCACAAAACCTGTAATCCAATTTGGCGGATGATTAGTCTTCAACAAATGCATGCATGACCATGTACTTTAAGAATACAAGAAAATTCCTCATTGATCATCGAAAACAATAGTAAAAAGTAGGGAAGCAGTTGCTAAAGTGAAAATATCACTCAATAATATATCAAGGCCAACTAACTGGGCACCTGGAAAACTTGGTGAGAACAAAAATTGAAATTTGGTTTGGACTTACGAGTCAAGTAATCTAAACCAGAGTGCCTCTGATTCATCAGGATTTAAACGATGAGTGTTCCGTTGACACAACCCAATACAGGCATGCAATATACTGTCAACATCATTCACCTATAATAGAAAGATTACAAAGGCTTAAAGTGAAACTATAGTAAAATTCAAACAAAAGCCTAATCACATGCTCTGATTCAAACATGGTATTTACTGACCTCTTCCAACTTTAATGCATTGCTGAAATGCTCAGTACGAGCAGAACCATTTGGTGTCAGACTTCCCACGGCATCATCAAGCTTGATAAATTTGTCATTGAGGGTGGAAAGTGTAAGTAAAAGAGCACTGCCAACATCACCGACCCTTTCCAGCAAGAATGATGCAGCATCTACTATCCCATATTTTTGGCACAGGCATAAACAGTGTTCCACACGATAGCTATCAAAAGTTTCTAGGAATTTCAGAACTGAATTGCGCTCGTACTGACATAACAGCTGCCAAAGTAAAAGTTGAAACATTTAGAACCTAAGGTGGTACCATGTGTGCTTCGCAAGTAACTGCTAAGCATAATCAAATCAGAAATAATACATTACAAGGGCAATCTCTCTGCCAAAGCTAGCAAGGCTCGAGTCCAAAATTTGGCCAAAATGAGTATATACAGACAGAATGAGAAGAATATTACCAACACACACCAAAGAAATAAATAATTGTTCAAATGAGCACTTCACTTGAAAATGGCCAGACAAAGAAATGAACCAATAACTGATTCATTTATTTATTAATCAAAGTAAAAAGAATTTTACGAAAGTACACGTGATTGTACAAAGTGCTCACCTCCAGATAAAGTTCAATCATATCATCAGTGACGTTAACAGGATTACTACGCAAAAGCTTTGGAAAATCAGAGATCCTTTCCAAGTAAGCCTCAATTGCTTTTGATTGGTTCTTTATCCCCACAAGATCATCTTTTCTCAAACTTGAAAAGTCGAGTGTGCCAGATAAGTGAACCTCAATCACCGTTTTTAAGTAAAGGAATAGGCTTTTTGGATGGGGTCGAAGTTCAGAGAGTATATGTGAGCCTTCTTCACTAGTAAGGTGGTCAATAACCAAAACAAATGCGCCTTCTCTGCACAGGATAACAAATTGTTGGAGAATAATAATGGAAAAGGACGGCTTCCACTGAATGAATTAAGTTACATATAATAACATGCAAAAGAGGAAAAAGAATGCAGAAGTTAAGATAACTAAGGGATAACCTGTTTAAGTCAAAAAGCTCTGGAATTCGAGAAATTACATCTGATCGAAAAGCAGAGCACTCATTGTCGGTCAGCCGTAATAATGTTTTGTTGATAAAGGAGAAGGCATGAATGGGTTCATCTACATCTTTCATGTAGCAATCCAGAGCAGCAAGATACTGATGTCTACTGGTATGAATTAGACCACAAACCTAAGAAGACGAAAGAGACCTCCTAGTAAGTAACTTACAAACTGAATGAACTGTTGGAATTTGATTCTGAGATATCAGCATAAGATACTGGTAAATATACCTGGTAAAAATGTGCTTTCTCACATAGCTGTAACACATAAGAAGAATCCCAATCATTCTCAGGGACTACCTCAAGAAGGCCAAGAACTTGCTTCTCTCTTCTTTTTGGAGTTATGCCATCTCCAGAAACAATTGATGGAAAGTTATTTTCTGATGTCAAGTACTCCAAAATCTGAGACAGCACACTTTTCGAAACTTTAGCACTTCCACATGCAACATAATATGCAATGAATTCCAATAGGTGACCGATGTCTTTTTTTGAAGGCCACTCTACTATCGATCCAATGTCATCATTACTAGGAGACCCATCTATATAGGACCTATCCTTACTAATAATGTGAATCAGAGCATCTATTGTACTCTGAACCATAGAATTCTGACTTTGAGCCGTTGAATTGTTTCCAGTCTGCAGTTCCATATTTGCACCAGCTAAATCACGAGAAGCAGAGTCGGCTTTTGAGATTTCAACATCTGTGAAAGCACATCTCAGAATGTCTAAAGTAGCTTCAGTATCTAGCTCTAAGAGAAGATACAGGTTAGGATATTTTCCTCCTGGAAATACACTGGAGACTGCTCTTGAATTAGGGACATCAGAACCCTCCAATAAAAATTGCAGAAGTTCCTTTTTGAGAGATGGCAGGCGTGAAGGAGGAATTGTTCCCTGTCCTGTAAATATAGATTTAACGCAAACTTACTTAGCAGATTAGTTGAGTTAAAATCTACCATTAAATGAAGCTTTGCAAACAAGTCAATCATGTGTTCCGATAGAAAAGAACGCTAGAATTGATACCTATTCCATAAGATCTATATCTCATTTTCTAAGAACTACTCCCAGACCCACAAAGCCACTTCTAAATGGATTACCATACAGTCAAATATACTACTGTGATATTCCAATTGAACAACTCCAACAAGTGAAGTCCATACCTGGTGGAAAAGCAAGGCCTGAAAAGCAGTACTTCAAATAAACAAGCAACCTGTAACTGTAAACAAGAACAAGCTACAATAGGACCACTTGAAAAAATAATATGAAAAAAAAAATGCAGCTAAAAATAATATGAAACAATACAACTCATTAGTGCTTTCAGTAAGAAAAAATAAGGATGAAAAAGGATGGAGGAGAAGCAGCATAAAATAGCACAAGAAAGTACATATAAACCTTTCAAAATCAATCAAATAGAATACAAAGGACACTTATCAAGGCAATCATACCCAAGGGCAGTAGCACCTTCTCTTTCACTGTTTCGCAACACCACCAACAGCTCCTCTAAAGGTGACCTGAAATCATCCAATCCTTTATTGAAGAGATACACCAAAGCACTATACAGTCCATGTTCCCGGCATAATCTAACCACCTACAAAAAAATGACAAAATATAAGCAAAAATACGTGAGGTCTAAACCTTATTGAAAACAATGCAACATAAACAAGCAAGAATCTGACAGGTACAGACCTGGTTGAAATCCAAGGAGGAAATATCCATGTGCAGGACGCATTGCTCAACACGCTGTAACCACCCTCTGTGGCTATAATGCTCTACCAGTGCTTGCATAATCTTAGGAAAATGGAGAACGGAAAGAACATTATGATGTATAACATAGAGGCCAATACAGACAAAATTCTTGAACATTAGGCAATACCTCAGGTGGAAGAGAACCAAGCATGTCCTTCAATATATATGGCTCCAAAAGCTCCAAAAATGCGTCTACAAAAAATTAGAAACAAAAGGAATAAGTTGTTAACATGCAATAGTGGATATAAACAATATTTCTATGTATCTTCAAGCTATGGAACAATGCAAATACTTTAAATGCTGCACAACCACAGCTAACACAAGCCACAAAACAATGCACCATTCCCAGTAATAAATTTCTTTGTTCTATAAATTGTCAAATTATTACTCCAGTCATCCTCATTGAAATCATAAAAGAAAGTTAATGTGGATGGTTCTGAATAATTCCAATAAAGTTATTCTAAAAGAAGAAATATTTTCAAGCCTATAATGCAAGCCATGTGTTATTACATTGAACCCACTGTCAAAGAAGAAACCTTCACTGTTTAGTTTCCATGAATTCTGAAGTAATAATTTGACATGGTATATTTATTTCCTGTCTTTTTTATGCAGCACAGTTGGACAGTTTAAAAAGCCATTCTGGCACAACCATTCGTGGTTGGCATAATGAAGTTCTCTCCTCATTATTTTTATCTTTTCAAAACACTCTCTTCATTATTTTTATCTTTTCAAAACAATAATTTTCAATCCAGAAACCAACCCAAACTTTGGCTTAAAAATGCATCAAGTTTACAACACCATAAATGCCAAAATACAGTGGAGCGTAAATACCTCTCTGTTGAACAGCTACAAACTTGGAGAAGATGTCTTCAAAAAGTATGTCAGTCCTCTTGATATGGACACAGAATTCTACTGCAACTCCACCAACACGGGTGTATTGCTCTTTTATTTCAGAGAACACAGAACTGCTCTTGCAGTTTAAGTTGTCAGGTTGATCTGTTTTTCCAATTTGATTGCAGAATGCAACTGAAATATATGAAAACACTTCCTCTACATAAGACAAAAGCAACTCAACCAGGTATGACATTATTGCCTCCTGTACAGCAACCAGAGTTCTAGGAAGGTCAACAACACCATGAGCTTGGCCATCATAAATTCTCATTGCCATGTTCAAGGCACCCATCCAATCACCTGCTCTTTGTAAAACCTGGATACGTTCTTTCCATGGGAGAAGCCGAGAAACGATGAGATGCATTGGTCCGAGTACATATACAGAAGCTCCTCTTACAGCCACACAATTATGGTAAGCTTTTTCAGGATTTCCATATATATTAATGAAGTGAGTATGATAAGCAATGAGATCATCCCCTCCAAAACCATCAACAGAAAAACTTGTTTGATGAATTACAGTTCCATCCATTGCAAACAAACAAATTTGTCCAGTTATCGTGAGAACTACCAGCATCTGAAACCAAAGAATTCAACTATGCTCAATCTCTAGTGAAGTACATTATACTCTTCAACCATGTAGAGAATTATTCTTGGCCAGAATAAATAACATCACATTTTTCTTGCATAATAGAATCACATAAAAGTATGATAGAAGGCTAATAAAAAGGAGCATACCTGATCATCCAGCCAAGCCACAGCTATGGCTGCACTTTCAAGAGACCATTTACCAAATACTTTCAGCTCTGATTTCACCAACTTTGCCACCTGAACTTTTCGATCCCAAGCAATTGCAAGTAGTGATACTCTTTCGACTGCTTCAGAGGCCACAGTTTCTACCAAAAAGGAAAACTCCACCTTAAGAGGCCATCAACAGTAAATTTATCATAGAAATTCATCCCTTACCACTATTAGTAGGAAAATTGCGTGATTGTGTTGTACATTTCCAAGCAGTACAAGGCATGGAGCCCTCCCGAACTCCCTCTGGTTTTGAAAGTTGTGCATAGACTTCCAAAGTGGGAGTTAGTCTAACCTGCAACAAAGAAACAAGCCATTAACACATTGAATAAATAAATACTTCACAAAAAGGCAATCAGCAACTCGCAAAACAAAAGGTACATGGAATTCACGCTATCATCTGAGGGCTTCATACCACCAGAGCAGTTTGATGGGTGACAAATACGACCACACCTTCTTCGACCGAGGAAGATCCCTCATTGAAGAGTTTCCAACCTGCATCTCCACCAACCACACCCCCCATCATACCACCAATGCTGCTACCTGAAACCGTCCCATTTCCCTGCGAAGATGGTGAAGCCCCTCCGGATATTTCATCAAAAAGGAGTGGTGAAGCTGACAGCACAGTGCCCGTTCTTTGCCCATCAAGAAGGCACTGCTCAATATTCACAAGACCATCAAGATTCATAGAACTACATTGTTGAAGACCGCACAACAGTGGGAAAGCTAGCATTTAAGAAATACCGGCATATACATCTGCCAACAAAGAAAAATATTGTTTACCTGTGTTTTAATGGAGAACCTGTTAAGCAGGGGAAGTACGGAGGAAGAATGTAACAGTACCAGACCCTTACTATCACCAGTAACTGCCTTAAATTGACGTGTAACCTGAGAGTCCTGCCCCAGAAACAAGGTATGCACAACTGGAGCTGTATGCTCTCCAGTAATTACTTTGGCAGCTGATGCCCTCTGCACATCCCATACTGTAATATGACCATCAGCATAACCAGCTAAGAGCAAGTCCCCTTGCTGGTTGAAACATATAGATGTCACAGAAGCGTAAGACCGCTCTCCTTGCAAGCCAAGAATTAGCATCTGCAACGTATATAGCATAGTTTGTTAACATGAGTAACCTATCTCTACATCATGGGAGGTTAAAACTAATCTGAAGGAATGAAAGGTAACCTTTGAATCCATGCTGTCGGCATTATGAGCAGAGTATTTACTAGGGATAACAAGAATAGACCCTCTTGACATTCCTATTGCAATGTAACTAGTATGAACAGTCAGGACTTGCGGAGAACCATGGTCACGCCTCAAGGCTGGAGATGAAAGGGTCCGGGTGATAGGATTGTTAGTATCAACATTGAAGTATCCCAGAGTGGTGGAGCCTCTCCGAACACCCTCAAGCCTCATGGGTTGAGCAGCAGCACCCTCTTCCCAATCCAAAGCAGTAGAAGCATGTTTCTTTTCTAGCTCTTCAGCAATTTCCAGTGGCTTCCGCAATTTCTTTTCATCTTTTTTACAAACCCTCTTGCTCTCCAATTGTCCAATTCTCTCCTCCACAAGTTGAGTGATTGAACTTCCCAATTCATCATCATCTTCTTCATCTTTATCACTACCAGCAATATCGTTATTAACACCATCGTTGTTTTTAACACCGCCGCCATCACCAACACGCTCCTCCTCACTATCACTATCTTTGTAACAAGGATTCTTTGCATCCAGATCTTGTATTTCTGGTTGAGATTCCTCTGTAACCTCAACATTCTTATCAAATTCATTGTATCCGACCCCATTTGCATCTGAACTTGTTAAATTCTCATCAAAACGAACATCTTTCACTTCTTCCAGAGCATTCCCAGCACTGAATTTATCAACAAGAGAAGCCTGCACTAACTCTCTCTCGCTCTCCAAAACCCTACCTTTTCTTAATAATTCAACACCAAAATCCACTTCTACTTCATTCGAAATGGACTCAGTAACTTCAGAGCCAACTACATTCGTATCACTATTAGAATTGGATCCTACCTCAGATTTGTCATCTAATTCCGCACTTTCCAGAACTTTCTGGAAAACTCCACTCCCGGCGCTCCTTCTCGACTTGATCGCTTCGGCGTGCGGCGTCGGCATCGACCGCGAGGCCGCAGCAGCAGCCGCGAGCGCCGCGCCGGGCTTTGCATTCGTTCTCATGCCTCCAAGCAACCATGGAGATGGTTTCGAAGCTCTCCCTACCGGATCGTCCGATGATTCCCCGGATTTGACCCGATTGTACAAATTGGGCCTCGACCGGACCGCCCTTTCGTCCTCGGATTTACCACTCGAGACTGATATGGCGTCGGTCGGCTGTTGTGGTGGTTTTTCATCCGCCGTGAGGTGGTGGATGGTGGAGGGCGGGGATGATGATGTGGAAGAATCAGTGTCATTGAGAATTTCGTCGATCGTACGGTGAGGGATAGAATTAAGGTCGTCGTCGTCATCGTCCTCATCGGAAAGGGAAAGGTGTGAGTAGAAAGAATCGAGATCGAGCTCCATGGCGAGTTGTGGTTCGAATTTAGTCAGCTTCCTGGTCATGTCTGAAGCAGCGAAGTAGCTGCTGATGTGCTTCTTCTATGGCTGGTAGTCGGAAGGTCTGTAATATTTCTCCAGTTTTCAATTTACACTTTGCCAGTTTGGTTATGTTGAAGGATGAAAATATTCGAGATGGACGCATCTATGGTTAATCAACTTTACGCCAGTTTGGTAAAAGTTCAAAATTTTGAATAAAATTTTGGAAACAACTTAATAAATATATGATAAATAATATGATACATTAAGGTTCTACAGCCATCACAAGATCCACAACCAACTAAATTAACAAACCCGATTGAAAATTAAAGAACCAAATAATATATAAAGTATACATACGAACTTAAAAATAGTCACATTCAACCTTGCGCGGGTCTGCGATTCAGGTTTTTTGACCCGTGCAGCATGACCAGACTGTAACTTAATGGTTTTACGTTCGATTTACATGAAATTTGTTACTATATCGATCGCTTTAATGAAATAAGGAGATCGATGAGTTTAAAATAAGGAAAAATGTCGATATTTCGCTCAATTTCTCTCTCTCCCCCCCCCCCTCCTCCCCCTCTCTCTCTCACTCTCTCACATGTCGCCGCTAATTTCACCGATATATCGAACGATATAGGGCTAAATCGACGATATTTGCATCACTGGTTATGCTAGCTTAAAACGCCATGTCGTTTCTACGAAACGTTGCTAACATAATCCACCAAAATTCCCCACCCAATCCCACAATTGGGCCTGGTCGAACAAACCTCACCCAAATTTTTTAGGCTTGGACTAGACCATATCATATCTATATCATAATTTAAAAAATATTGGGCTGGGCTAGATGGGTTTGGTCATAAATATGAAAGCCCACACCTTTTGTCGCGCCGAATTTAGGTCGGGTTTTTATCAGATTTCACGGACTGAACCTAATAAGCACACTTGGACTTGACTCAATTGGATTTTTAGAAGTGACTTATTCAAAAAATTGTGGAGTTGAAAAAATGAGCTGGACTTGGGAGAGCCCAAATTACAAATTCATTTCCAATTGTTACTCATATCAGGATTCATCAATAAAACAAGCATAAAAATGCTTAGAATACGGGATCCGCTAATGTTCGAATAAATTATTATCTTCATATATCAATGAGCACTTCAGTTAGAATAAGTTCGCTTATGATAATTGTTTTAAAAGTCATTAGGATAAGGGAATTTAAATATAGATTTTATCATGTGTTGATGCACAAAATGTGCCAACTTAGAGGTGGAATCATGCTTAGCTACGTGTCCTTAGACTAACCTATCAAAAGAGGGTAACTAGTCGTCGGTTAGAGGTAAGCATCGATATGGTGCTAGCCTACGGGTACTATGACGCCCAAGTTAATGTAGGTCAGTGTGTATAAGGAGCAAATGATGAATAGTAATTTGTAAGTAGATGTGAATATTAATTCGTAAGTAGATATGAATTTTAAATCTTAGTAACCCTTTATTGGAAAATGGACCTCTTTTATATAGGTGTGAGAGGGATAACAAATGAGTTATTTCGATGTGGGAGAATGTTCATATATTGTGGGACTGACATGTGGCTTCTTGATGGATGGAAGAGATTTGTCCATTTGCCAACCGATGATCAGCCCTTACGAAGGTTTGTCTAGTAGTGTGGGCTTAAGACTCTTGAGCTCATCAGTGTGTATTGGGCTTGAGGTATCAGGCTCTATCGAGTCTGGTCCAATATGGTATCAACAAAAGTCCCCCAAGTTTTTTATCGAGGTGGAATTTCTCGGTTGGGGACTTGTAAACTGTTCTAGACTTGGTGCAGGGATGTACAGTGTACCTCTAATCCCTCAAGTGAGAGAGAGTACCAAGCGGAGTTGGAAGTTGTTCTAGAGTGATCAGATCGGTCTTCAAGGCAAGACTGGGTCGATTGACACATGGTGTACTAACTAGTATGCGTGCTCCAAGATGGGTTGACATTATGAGGTGTGGACAAGGTGTGGGCTGACCGGCCATCGTCGTGGTGTACCTGGTAGTGTATTAGGCGATCAACATAGGTGGGGCAGGTCAGGGGTTGCCAGTTGCGCGGCTCAACTTGCGACCTCTGTGTTTCCAGCATGTGGCAAGAGGAGTACGAAAGGTGGCGATTGGTAATGACTACTGTGTTTTTACTAAGGCGACCTTTTGTGTGCTGACAAATCATGATAGACTAGAATTATTTTTCACTCAAACTACATTGATAAAAATTATATATTACCCTATGTTTTTTCTCGACACTTTATGTGCGGATATGGCACTTTAGACGTTTATCGGTAATTTCGGTGGGGTAAGGATCCTCTAAAGATTTGATAAGATCTCCATCATGAGGATTAATATATATATAGACTGTATTCTGATCAGATACATTAGACACATTGAAAATAAAAGAACAATTCAAATCAATATTTAATGATGTGGCACTTTAGGTGAAACGTGGTGTAATGACCCATCCCGAGTGTCGAGATTAAATATTAATTAATTATGGTTAGAATGACTAATCGGAGATTAGTTGAGTGAAATCGGGCGAATTGTACAAAATGACCGTTTTGCCCCTAGCGTGGGCAAAATGTTGAATTTTAGTTCGGGCGGTCAAACGGACTTTGACCAATGATTGTGACATAGTTCGGGACGTCATGAGTTCATAGACAGGTGGCACGTTCGATTCCGACATTCGAGGAAGAAGTTATGACGTTCGGAAGTTGAGGGGTATTTTGGTAATTTGGCTGAAAAGGGGCCAAATGTTGACTTTTGACCCGGGAAGTCCAATGGACGAGGGCCAAGGACCGTTACGTAGGCCTCGTCGATACGAATCCAACGACAGGCGGCATTCCGAAATCGGAAATTCGACGACGAAGTTATGGTCACGGGAACGAACTCGATTAACCGAACGAACTAGGATTAAAATATTATTTTATTATGAATAGTGTCCGGTGACTGAACACACCTGGATGAGTGACAAGTGTCACTCATCCCTTAAATTGAGGCTTAAACACAAATCCATGTTTTGGGGAGGACATAATTATTGTGTTTTATTAATTAATTATACTTAATTATATTTTTAATTCCTCCATTAATCCTCTTTGCCTTCAAACTGTGCACAAAATTGGGAATCAGATTGGAGAGAGTTGGCCGCCTTCTTTAACTGGTTTTGAGGGGAAAATCGAGTGCTTGATGAGGCTAACTCAGTTGGGCAAACACGAGGGGACAGAGAGAGGCTGGAGAGTGAGAATCGAATTTGTGAATTTTGGGAGGGAAAATTCGAATGTTGAGAATGGAGCCGTGAGGATCGAAATTGAAGCTTCATTTAGCTTCCTGAGGTTGTGACGAGTTGTTTCAGATCAAAAACGAAGAAAATTGAGGTCCATTTGAGGTAGAACTGAAGGACTGTGGTTGCAGAAATTTCGAGCTTGAGTCGTGGAGTTTGAGCCTTGGATTGAAGCAATTGAGTTGGGGAAACTGTTTCTCTTGGTCCATTTAAGCTTCTGGATGGATCAATTGAAAGAAATCGTGTGACATTGAAGGACTTCGAATGATGAACAGGGTTCGAATGTTCTTCGAATGACCATCTTTGATTTTAAGGTTTAAGGTAAGGTTTCGTGTAATTGATGTAACATATCTCTAATTAGACTTATAACGAAGCTGTGTGAATGTTCAATTGAAGGAATTAATGTTGAATTGTTAGGAAACCAGTCGGGTCTGTTCGCGGGCAAAAGGACCCGTTTTACAGACAAACGGGTGAGGAAGACGGTTACTGTAGCAGGCGCGTGGGTTTCACGCGCAGCCACTCACGGCGGCACGTGAGGGCGCGTACGGCCTAGTTTCAAGGTGAGGTCAACATGACTTTGAATCCTCTCATTGTAACGAACATTTTGACGCTGGTTTCGAGGAAATCGGATATCGTTTCGTTAATGTTCCGCATATCCGAAGTTTTGTTTTACGTGTTAAATACGTATTTAAATTCCGAAAAAATTGGGGAAAATTATATGAAGTATTTTGAGATGTTAGTAACACTCTATAATGATTTTGGACAGGATTTGTGATTTCCATAATTTACGGAAAAACGTGCAGCTCGGAAACAGATCGTTTTGGACGGTGTGTGTGAGTGGACTTTGTTTTCTAACCGTGATGCATGCATATATGATTTAAATGCTTTATTATATGATTTTATATGCTTTGGCATGATTGATGTTTCAATCCGGTGATTTCTCGATTTTATGGATTATTATATTATTTTTGGCACGATTTTCGAGAAATTATGAAATTGGTTAAAAGTGATGTTTGGACTCGGGTTATGAGTTCGGGATTGAAATTGATTGAAAATGATGTTTGGACTCGAGTTATGAGTCATGGATTGAGAATGATGTATTGACTCGGGAATGAGTCAAGGATCGATTTCATGGAATTACATGAAAATGGCAACTGAGGTTGCGAACGCATGGTTTTGCGTGATGATGTTATTTTGCGTGTGAGACCCAAGTGGATAGTGATTTTGACTCGGATTGGAGTCACTTGTGAATTTGATGATTTTGTATGATTTCTTGTGATTTTACGATTCTTTTAATCAGTCTTTCGGGCACGTTTTACAAGGAACGTGCAAATGATGTTTTGGGCTAGGCCCGGAGTCTAAATGATTTCTAAAATGATATTTTGACTGAGTTGGTAAGTCAATGATGATTTCTGGATTATTTTATTGTTTTAAAATGTGATTTTAACGGTTTATGTGTAAATGGTATTTTGGGGCTTGAGACCCAGTCGGGAATGATCTTGACTTTGTATGAAGACAAGATTTGATTGAAATATTTTGGGATGTAATTCCCGAGATGTTTTTCATTGTGATTGTGAAATGCCCAGACGGTTGGAGCTTGGGGGGATTACCCAGACGACCGGAGCTTGGGGGAGGTGATTGTAGGATCGGTAGTTGATCCTATGGTAGTCAGCTTCTCGGATGTGACTGAGCCTGGATGTACCACTCGGAGGTGTCTGAGCCTGGGGATGTGTTCGCCCAGATGTGACTGAACCCGAGGGTTGATGTAACACCCCGGACATTCGAGGACTTTAATATTGTAATTTAATGTATCAATTGACGTTTTTACCCTTGTTAATGGTATGGCCAAATTGTTGACTTTTTGATTGGTGGGTCAAATGGACCTTGACCAATGACCGTGACGTAGTTCGGGACGTCACGAGTTCATAGACAGGTGGCACGTCCATTTCGGACGATCAGGGAAAAAGTTATGACTATCGGAAGTTCAGGGGCATTACCGTAATTGTGACGGTTAGGGCGAAAATGTTGACTTTTCGTTTAACAATTAATTTTCACACAACTCCAGGACCGATAGGTAGGTCTCGACGTCCTGAGTCCATAGACAGGCGGCACGCCGAAATCGGACTTCGTATGGCTGAGTTACGGGTCTAGAAAGTGAAGGACAGTTTGGTAATTATTTGAATCAGGGGCATTTTGGTCTTTTTGCCCTGGTTACTGTAGCAAACCGCGGGGGTCATGGGCGGCACCACCATGTGCGGTGGCTCTGAGTGCGATTTGTTTACTGGTGAGTGTGGGTTGGAAAGTATTGATTGTTTAAACCTTTTTGAAGCATCAAACGTGGTCTGATTCTTCCAGCTACACGATCAAATTGATTAATCAAAATTCGAAGCTTTCGGGGGACAAATTTCAGTGGACAAATTGGACACCCACGAGCCTCTGGGACGGCTTGAATTTGTTTAAAACTGATTAGGACATGAGTGAGCATCACTCTGATGCAGAGATAACTGAGAACGGGTGAGGAAAACCAGAGAAGCCATTTCTGGAAAAATTGAAGGGAAAATCGGGTTTTGATTTCTGGTGACTGTTGGACCAAACCAAGGCCTGATTTAGTCTTCTGGGAGTGTTTGGAACTCAACCGCATCGAAATCGAAGGCCATCAGCCACCGCTGAGCTGGGACGGTGACTGCTGTTTTCAGGGAAATCGCAGAGCTTGGGACGACGACCTTCAGGTACTTTCAGACACAATTGATTGTTCATTTTGGTTCGTTTTGATCCTGTTATACTTCCTGTGAAGTTAATTGGACAATGGGTTTGAAACCAGTGAGTTCTGGTGATTGACCCGTTTGGATGATCACGGGTCGAGGGGCCGTTTAAGGATTGGTTTTGGATAATTAATAACTCAGAACTTAAATTAGATGTTTAAATAACATGTTAGGATCAAATTGGATTGAAATCAAGTAGGAATTGACGGGTAATTAACCGGGTCAAGCCGCGGGTGGCAGGCCCGAATTACAGACAAACTGGTGAAGGTGCTGACACTGTAGCTGGCGCGTGACTTTCACGCGCAGCCACTTTGGGCGGCGCGTGAGGGCGCGTTGGGGCTTATCTCCGATCACGATCAACATGAGTTTTATTCCTCTCATCATTCTGAACATTTGTGGTGAATTAACCATGTTGATCTGAGATAGTTTGAAGGGTCAGGTTAGGGTCGGTTGCCTCGGGAAACGTGTTGACGGTTTCCCCGAACCGGCTTCTGTTTCGAACTTTCTTTTGAATAAATATTAAGGACTTGTAGTGACCCTTACGTGTGAATTGAACTGACAGGAATTGTACGATAATCTCGGTACAGGTCCGTACGCGCAGATTCGCAGCGGAATCGTACAGTGAGTGGGCCCGTTTTCATTAAACCCTTGCATGCTTAAATGTTTTCTGATTTACTTATATGTTCACATGCTGGAATCTATAAATGGTTTTGATGATATTGAGATTTCGGTTATGGCACGTTTCACGGTATTTGGGCATGAGACCCGTTTGATGAAACGTAACGATCGGTTCATATTTTACCTATGTATACATATATGTTTGCATGTGGATATCAATAAAATGTATTTGGTACTGCACTGTATAGATCTTTCCATATTACATTGTCTCCTCTGGATGAGGTACCCCGGAGAGGTCACGGACGTCTAGAACGTCCAGCGTCTACGACGCTAAGCATCGGGGATGCTGTAACCGAACAGGGTTCGGGGATTGAACTCGAAATTGAGACCCGAGTGGCACGCGTAGCCTTGTGATTGTGACCTTATTGGACGTCAGGGACGTCAGACATCAGGGATGTCGGATTGGAGTGTATAGTGCAGTGGCTAAAATTATGGTTATGGTTTTATTACATGCCTTATGATTCATATTATATTATTTATGATTTTAAATGATGCTGCATGCATGTTTGGAAAAAGGAGGGGTAAATTATATGTTTTACTTATCAAACGAGTTTATAAACTTGAGTTTCGGTCCACTCACCCTTAATGTTTTTGGTAACCCCTCCAGGTCGTGATACTGAGGTAGAGGAGGAACCTGAGGCTGAGGCATAGATCTACTTCTGCGTACCTGAACCCCTGTTGGGTGGTGTACCCGCAGGTTTACTTTAGAGTCGTGCTCGCAAACTTGAAATTTTGGATTTCATCCCTTGTCTGACATCTGTTTAATTCGGATTTGTTGTATGACTTTAATTTGATTATTTATGCATTTGAGGTTTTGAGGTCAAAATTGGTATGAATTATTGGGTGTCAGACGGGAGCAGGGCACGTCCCCATATGGTTCCAGAGAGGATCGGGGCGGGTCCTGTCAGCTTGGTATCAGAGCACTAGGTTGTGGTCAGTACTAGGGTATGGTCAGCATGCTAGACTAGCGATTAGTACTAGTTACTTTTCGACTTTTAAGAATATTGTTATCTGATCTATGCCTCTTGACAGTTGGTTATGCCTCCTAGGAGAATTCCTCATACACGAACTGACGAGGATCTGGAAAGGGAGATGGAATGCGCGAGCATTGAAAGGGCTCAACGTTTGGGAGCCACTCCTTTCTGCGGGGGATCAAACCCCGAGGATGCTCATGATTGGATCACCAAGTGGGAGAGGATCTTCTCGGTGATGCACTGCCCTCCAGGCGAACGAGTGACCTTGGCGGCCTTCTTGCTGGAAGGAGGAGCCTACCAGTGGTGGCACGGACTCGAAATGTCTGGGTGGTCTGTCCATACCACTACTTGGGAAGCTTTCCGTTCCAGATTTCTGGACCAGTACTACCCGCGATCGTTCCGCGCGGCAAGGGAGGCTGAGTTCCTGCGGCTGGAGCAGGGTGATATGTCCGTTGCGGACTACGAGCAAACTTTCGGGAAACTTTCCCGGTTCGCTGCATCATTCGTGAGCACGGAGGAGGACAAATGCCAAAGGTTCGAGCTTGGACTCCGGGGGGAGATCCGGGCAAGTGTGACTGCTGCTACTCATGCTTCACTGAGAGATTTGGTCGACGCTGCGGTGCGTGTCGAGGCCAGTCTGGCGGCACACCAGACACGACAACCTTCGGGCGAGGGGCGACGTCAGGATCGCCCACATCGTGGGCCATCGGGCCATAAGAACAACAAGGGAGGGGGCTACAGGGGAGCACCCTCATCCTTCAAGGGTCGTGGCTGGTCAGGTCGACGTGGAGGCTCTCAGGGCAGAGGATCTGGATACAACTATGGGCAGCGCTCATCTTGGAGCGGTGCTTCTAGCGGGCATTCGGACAGGTCGAGGCCAGTAACTTGTTTTGCTTGCGGAGAGGAGGGCCACTATGCCAGTGATTGCCCGCAGTTGTCCAAGAACAACGACGCTGGGGGCTCTAGTGTGGTGCAGAGCACGGCTTCCCACACTAATGGAGGTCGCGGTCAGGGAGGTGACCGTGGTGCTGGGCGTGGCGCGCACGGGCGCGGACGGAACGGAGGGCCGAGGGGCCAAGTGTTTGCAATGACCCAGCAGCAGGCGAGGACTGCCCCAGGCGTGGTCACAGGTACACTACATATCTTAAACCTTCTTGTACGTGTATTGATGGATGCGGGGGCTACACATTCTTTTATTTCGAAGAGTTGTGCTGGTATGCTTGATTGTGTGGTATCAGCTTTAGATTGCGAAATGGGTGTTGGCACCCCGATGGGCATCGTGTACCTTGTGAATCAGGTGATTCGGAGGTGCCCGGTAAGAATTGAGGATGTGGATTTACCATTATTTTATATTATTTTATACCCTTTATACTTAGCTTTTAATATTAAAATATTAAATAAATACATAAAATAATTTATTTTGTGTTATTTTTGTTTAAATAAATAAAGTTTGTAATTTGGAGTATTTTGGCGAAAGAATTGTCTCGATCGGAATTTTAACGAAAATATTATGGACGAATTTCGGTGAAATAAATTCTAATTAATTGATTTTTCATTTGTAGCAGCCCAAACCCAATTTGAAGAAATAAAAGTAGCCCAGCCCAACAGAGAAAAAAAGAAAAAGAAAAAAAAATCCAGCAAGCCCGGCCCGCCATCCTGCAGCCCAACCCGCGCTAGGAGCAGCCCGGCCCGCCAATTCCGTGCAGCCCAGCCTAGTTTCGCGCGCCTTCCTCAGCCCAGAATCCCAGTCGGAGCACGCCTACCGAACGCCCAAGATCATCTTCAGCGCCTGCCCGCAGAACTTTCTTCCACCTTTTCCAGCGAAGCCTGCTGACCTGTCCTCCACTTTCCAGCCCATCCACGCCGATCTGCAGCTCCTTTTCAGGCCACCCACACCGAATTCTGACAAAGCCCAACCAGCATCACCTTTGAAGATTTCTTTTGTTTTTTTTACATCTTTTCCCCACAAACACCACCCAATCTCATCATTCCACTTTTTAATATTTTTATTATACCTTTTATTTGTTTTTTAGAGTATAATTAGCTTTTCCCCCCTATAAATAGGGGTTCAATTCTTGTATTTGGGGGAGTCCCCCATTAGTTTTATTCTTCCATTTCTTTCATTTTTCTTAGTTCTTAGTTTAGTTCTTTTATTTCTCTCTTTTGAGAGACATTTTTGGGGACCATTTTAACTTCTTGTAGATTTCTTATTAAGTAGTTTCCTTTTAATTCTTATTTTTAATTTATGTTATTTTCATTTCTTCTTTACTTTGATCTTGGTATTTTCTTTCTAACATTTGTAAGTAAGAATGCAATCTCCATGTGTTTTACTTTTTGAATTTCTTTTACTTCATATGTTTTAGTGCTTAAACTTCAATTTGATGTTAAGTGTTTTATCCGCTGTCGGTGCACTTAGAGTAGAATTGAAGAGATTAAATGTTGATCGCTGTCGGCGCATTTAATTATAAACTTAAGGTAAATCATGTTGTAAATGTTTGAAGCATATTGATGTTTGACGCACATTAATGGTTGATGCATTTATAATATTGAAAGACATATGTAAGTATTTGAGATGATGAAGGTAGGATTTCGTGATTGGTTTATTATGAGAAAAATGTTAGAAAGAAGTCTATTTTTAGGAGTAGTTTAAATAATGTGATTGTTAATTCGAAATTACTTACGTAAAAGTGTGGGTTTTGTCTATGGAACTACTCTATGGTTTGTAAATTCCAATTAGCATGAGCATTTGCATTTTAATTCTTAATTAGTGTTTTCTTTAATTTAGTTATAAATCTTTTCAAAACCCCCCTTCTTTATTCTTTTATTCTTTCGTTCTTTTATTCTTTTAATTCTTTTATTCTTTTATTCCTTTAATTCTTTATTCTTTAATTCTTTAATTCATTATTCTTTTATTCATTTTTCACTAACATATTATTAATGTTCCCTAATTTCCCCGGTTAAGAACGATCCCTATTTACCAATACTACATCTACACAAAAAGGGTTTAAATTGCATAACACTCGAATTACATGTTTAATTTAATGCATAGTTTGGGCATAGTCAATTTTTGGCGTCGTTGCCGGGGAAATTGAAAATCATTTTAATTTGTTAGTGTATGTATATAAATTGTGCATATTATACTTGTTTATAAATTTTACTTTTGTTAATATTATATTTGTTTATAACCTTTACTTACTTGTTTATATTTTATTTATCCATCTTATTTTTGTTCTTATTATTTTATAATGATCATACTTTACTTATTCATAATCTCTAATATATACTTGTTCATAAATGTTCATAATTTTTTTTTATATATTTTTTCATATTCAAATTGTTTATGTAAATTTAAAATTCTATCATACTTGTTCATAATTTAATTTAATTTGTACTTGTCATAAATGCATATTGTACATATTCACTTTTCCTTACTTTTAATTTTTTTTTTCTTTACACTTTCTAGCTTTTTCTTTAATCCATTAACTTTAATTTTATTCCATAAACTTTTTCTTTATTCCTTTAACTTTAAATTTATTCCATTAACTTTTTATTCCACTAACTTTTTATTCCATTAACTTTTTATTCCATTAACTTTTATTCCATTAATTTTATTCCATTAACTTTTTATTCCACTAACTTTTTATTCCATTAACTTTTTATTCTATTAACTTTTATTCCATTAATTTTATTCCATTAACTTTTTATTCCACTAACTTTTTATTCCATTAACTTTTTATTCCATTAATTTTTTATTCCATTAACTTTTTATTCCACTAACTTTTTATTCCATTAACTTTATTTCATTAACTTTTTATTCCATTAACTTTTTGAAATTTGAAATTTAAAAAAAAATCTTATCTTAGTTTTATGTTAGTGTTAATTCATACTTGTAAATAAATGTTGTATATATGTTACTTGTTACCTTTTATACTTGTTCATAACTTTTATATTTCATAGTATACATGCATACTTGTTCATAATAGATTTTCATTTATATTTGTTTATAATTCTCTTACTTGTTATATTATTCTTGTTCATACTTGTACATAATGTTCATTCTTTTTAATTGTTCATAAATGCTTATGGTAAATATTCACTTTTCCTTATTTTTATTTTTTTTTGTAATTAAAAAAAACATAAAATTCGTAAAAAAAAATTAAAAATTAAAAAATTTCTTTTTCTTCATTTATTTAATTTTTAAATTCAGAAAAAAAATTAATTAATAAAAAATAAAAATTTTCTTTTTCTTCATTTAT
Organism: Prinsepia uniflora; assembly: GCA_032719365.1. NCBI lineage: Eukaryota > Viridiplantae > Streptophyta > Magnoliopsida > Rosales > Rosaceae > Prinsepia > Prinsepia uniflora. The sequence continues at coordinate 51,026,335 of CM064874.1, read as the reverse complement.
TCGTAAAAAATATTCATTTATCTTCACTTTGTGTTAGTGTAAATCTAAATTGTTAAATAAATCTTATACTTATGTTAGTTTGTTAATGAGAAATTGTTTTGTAAATATCATTACTTGTGAATAAAATCATACTTGTAAATAAATTGTTCATACTTGTATAAATTGTTCATACGTAAATTGTCATGTTATATTTGTAAATTGTGCATAAAAAACATACTTGTAAATAGTTATTGCATTTATGCATTAGTCTCGGCTATATGTAGATCACTTGTGCTTCGAAGTTTAGATTTTGATCTTTTTCGGCGATGACTCTTTTGTTAACTCTCACCCACGGTAATTGTTAACACTTGAGTCATCTTAATTCCTCTGGAGTAAGAAATTTTCGAGGGTGATGTCTAGGACAAGAGACAGTACTCATAACGGGTTTTGGGTCTAAGAAAATAGCCCTGCCTCTTATGTGTATTCTTTCTAACCTGGTCACTTTTGAACTTGCCCAAACAGTTGAATTAAGCCAAGATATTTACTTGGGCCGCACGGACGTATAAGTCTCCATTTAAACTTTGAAGCTATGTGAACCATATATATCTTTGACTTCCCCCGACATGTAAATATTGTTTATATCTTAATTTTCATTATTTGTCATGACAAAGTTAACTTGCATCTTTAGTTTAACTAACTTGCATCTTTCATTCTAACTTGCATTTCATCTTTCATTTAACTGGCATTTTTAACTTCACTTGCATATTTAGTTTAACTTGCATTGCACTCTTCCTCTAATTTACATCTTTAACTCACATTGCATCCTTAACTTTAATTTGCATATCTAACTTGCATTCTTAATTAACGTACATCTCTGACTAACTAACTTGCATCTCTGTCTAGGCTGGATGGACGTTAAACTTCAAGCGCTTGTTGGGAGGCAACCCAATGTGTTCCCGGGATGTGAAGGAGTCATCAATACAGATTTGCTATCCTCTACCCTTCACTCTCTTTTATTTTGTTTATTTAATGTTTTCCTATTATTTTCGTAAATCGTCTTCCTTACTTTGATTCTATGTTTAATTACTTCGTATTTTCCTACATTGAGGACAATGTAGAATTTAAGTGTGGGGGAATGGTTTACAATTTTAATTGTTCAAAAAAAAAATTGAAAAAAAATTATTTAAAAAAGGGTGAAAAAAATGAAAAAAAAATATTATTGTTTTTTTTTTAATCTTTTTGTTTTAACTTAGTATTTTTATGAGTCTTAAGTTTCCATTTAACTTGTCAATGATATAAATGAACGGAAATGAATATGTTATGACCATAAAGATAATCACTACAACTAGAATTTGTTTGTTAATATTTTGTGATTAAGTGTTATAACTTGAAGATAATGCATGTAAATTGGCATATAAAACGAGCATGATAAGATAAGTATGAATCATATGAACCTTATGTGAGCTTTAGAACTTTATATACATCTTTGATGAGTGATTCATAAGTTCTTTGTTTAAATTGATATACATATGCCTCATAACTGCTTGCCATAGCTTTTAATGAACTCTAGAGTACCAGAACTTATTCTATGTGATTTTCAAAGCTTTTAAGTCAATAAAATCTCTGATTTTGGATATGATTAAGACATTAGGGTTAACACCACAAATTCAAACATCCATGTTCCCTATTTTGTGCGCACAAGTTGCGACCCCCTTAGTTTTAACCCTTTTGAGCCCACATTAAGCCTTTCTTTCATCACCATGATTATCTAAACACTTGAGCTTAGTATAGACATCCTTTACCCTTGTTCCAAGAACTCGGTTGAAGATATAAAGATTGTGTAAGGAGAAAATGATTATGTTGAAAAGACTTTTATGTGAACTATTTGGATTTACCTACTCAAGTTTTGTTGTATTGTTGACACATGTTATTACCTTGATATAAAAAAAAAGCAAAAAAAAAAAAAAGTTGAGTCTCGATCAAGGTAATAAGGTTTGGTTATGTAATGTTTGAGTTAAGTCCCTTACATTTGTAAATCTGACACAAAGAATGACTATGAGGCCCAACATGATGAAATTAGGCCTATGTTCGAAAGGATGGATTACTGACATCATTGCACTAAGGTTGGGAAGCTATGATACGTTTTGGGAGTCTATTGAGTCTTGGAACGAATTGAGCACCACTTGTCCTATATTTTCCTTGCCTCTAAACTTAGCCCCATTACAACCTTCGTAAAGACCTTATGATCCTTAAGATGGTAAATTTTGATTAGTGGAGTTAATCACTTGAGTAAGCTTATGGTTTTGGTTCATTTGTGCAAGTATGTTTTGTTTTTATCTTGAGGTGTTTGTTTGAAATTTTGCAAAAGTATTTCATTTCGATTATGTGAGTATTTCTCACATACCTTGAGTGCAAACACAAACCCTCACAAATTGAGTGAATTTATGAGTGCATATCCTTGTGAGTTGATTCATACTCGTTTTACTCATGTTGAGATCCAATTCACCATATTTACTCATTATCTTACTTGTTGCAACATTTTGTTACAAAGTATTAACTCTTGAATTCCATATGTTTAAACGCTTTAAGTGAAAATCTTTTATGCCATGATTGTAATAATTAAATATTGAGACAAATGATTAAAGGTTACTTTTTTTTTGAATTCGTAGTTTGATTTTAGTATTTGCTAGGGACTAGCAAAGTTTAAGTGTGGGGGTATTTGATAGGTCGTTAATTAAGCATTATTTTATAATATTTTATACCCTTTATACTTAGCTTTTAATATTAAAATATTAAATAAATAGATAAAATAATTTATTTTGTGTTATTTTTGTTTAAATAAATAAAGTTTGTAATTTGGAGTATTTTGGCGAAAGAATCGTCTCGATCGGAATTTTAACGAAAATATTATGGACGAATTTCGGTGAAATAAATTCTAATTAATTGATTTTTCATTTGTAGCAGCCCAAACCCAATTTGAAGAAATAAAAGTAGCCCAGCCCAACAGAGAAAAAAAGAAAAATAAAAAAAAATCCAGCAAGCCCGGCCCGCCATCCTGCAGCCCAACCCGCGCTAGGAGCAGCCCGGCCCGCCAATTCCGTGCAGCCCAGCCTAGTTTCGCGCGCCTTCCTCAGCCCAGAATCCCAGTCGGAGCACGCCTACCGAACGCCCAAGATCATCTTCAGCGCCTGCCCGCAGAACTTTCTTCCACCTTTTCCAGCGAAGCCTGCTGACCTGTCCTCCACTTTCCAGCCCATCCACGCCGATCTGCAGCTCCTTTTCAGGCCACCCACACCGAATTCTGACAAAGCCCAACCAGCATCACCTTTGAAGATTTCTTTTGTTTTTTTTACATCTTTTCCCCACAAACACCACCCAATCTCATCATTCCACTTTTTAATATTTTTATTATACCTTTTATTTGTTTTTTAGAGTATAATTAGCTTTCCCCCCTATAAATAGGGGTTCAATTCTTGTATTTGGGGGAGTCCCCCATTAGTTTTATTCTTCCATTTCTTTCATTTTTCTTAGTTCTTAGTTTAGTTCTTTTGTTTCTCTCTTTTGAGAGACATTTTTGGGGACCATTTTAACTTCTTGTAGATTTCTTATTAAGTAGTTTCCTTTTAATTCTTATTTTTAATTTATGTTATTTTCATTTCTTCTTTACTTTGATCTTGGTATTTTCTTTCTAACATTTGTAAGTAAGAATGCAATCTCCATGTGTTTTACTTTTTGAATTTCTTTTACTTCATATGTTTTAGTGCTTAAACTTCAATTTGATGTTAAGTGTTTTATCCGCTGTCGGTGCACTTAGAGTAGAATTGAAGAGATTAAATGTTGATCGCTGTCGGCGCATTTAATTATAAACTTAAGGTAAATCATGTTGTAAATGTTTGAAGCATATTGATGTTTGACGCACATTAATGGTTGATGCATTTATAATATTGAAAGATATATGTAAGTATTTGAGATGATGAAGGTAGGATTTCGTGATTGGTTTATTATGAGAAAAATGTTAGAAAGAAGTCTATTTTTAGGAGTAGTTTAAATAATGTGATTGTTAATTCGAAATTACTTACGTAAAAGTGTGGGTTTTGTCTATGAAACTACTCTATGGTTTGTAAATTCCAATTAGCATGAGCATTTGCATTTTAATTCTTAATTAGTGTTTTCTTTAATTTAGTTATAAATCTTTTCAATACCCCCCTTCTTTATTCTTTTATTCTTTCGTTCTTTTATTCTTTTAATTCTTTTATTCTTTTATTCCTTTAATTCTTTATTCTTTAATTCTTTAATTCATTATTCTTTTATTCATTTTCCACTAACATATTATTAATGTTCCCTAATTTCCCCGGTTAAGAACGATCCCTATTTACCAATACTACATCTACACAAAAAGGGTTTAAATTGCATAACACTCGAATTACATGTTTAATTTAATGCGTAGTTTGGGCTTAGTCACCAGCAGACTTAATTATTCTGGATATCCACGACTTCGATATAATCCTAGGGATGGATTGGCTATCGGAGCACGGATCGCTCATCGATTGTTGTAGCAAGCAAGTGATTCTGCGAAGCCCGGGTTTGCCGGAGGTTATCTTTCAGGGGGAACGTGATGGTTCGCCTCCTGAAGTGATTTCGTCACTTACTGCTACCAAACTTCTACGGAAGGGATGCCAGGCTTATCTGGCGCATGTCGTGTCGGAACGGGTTGATACTCCGGGTATCGACGAAATACCGGTGGTATGCGAGTTTCCAGATGTATTCCCGGAAGACTTACCTGGATTGCCACCCTCACGGGAGATCGAGTTTACTATTGAACTACTCCCTGGTACCCGACCTATATCCCAGGCACCATACCGGATGGCGCCGGCCGAGTTACGAGAACTCAAGACTCAATTGCAGGAGTTGGTGGATTTGGGATATGTCCGACCGAGTACTTCACCGTGGGGAGCACCGGTGTTGTTCGTAAAGAAGAAGGAGGGAAGTCTCCGTTTGTGTATTGATTATCGACAACTCAACAAGGTGACGCTAAGGAACCAGTATCCTCTACCCAAGATCGATGACCTTTTTGACCAGTTGCGGGGAGCTCAGTGCTTCTCGAAAATTGATTTGCGGTCTGGGTATCACCAACTGAGGATTTCGGAGGAGGATATTCCAAAAACTGCTTTTCGAACCCGTTACGGACACTACGAGTTCCTTGTTATGCCATTTGGTTTGACGAATGCTCCAGCAGCATTCATGGATCTGATGAACCGAGTCTTCCGACCCTACCTGGATAAGTTCGTGATTGTGTTCATCGATGATATTTTGGTGTACTCGAGGAGTGCCCGTGCACATGAGGAACATCTACGGTTGGTCTTGGAGAGGCTGAGACAAGAACAATTGTACGCCAAGCTGAGCAAGTGTCAGTTTTGGCTGAGCAGTATTGGTTTTCTGGGACACGTGATATCGACTGATGGGATTTGCGTGGATCCCCAGAAAACAGAAGCGGTGACCAACTGGGCTAGACCGACAACGGTGACCGAGGTGCGGAGTTTCGTCGGATTAGTAGGTTACTACCGGAGATTCGTGGAGGGTTTCTCCAAAATTGCTGCACCATTGACTCGTTTAACTCGGAAAGGAGTGAAGTTTATCTGGGACGAGCAGTGCGATCAGAGTTTTCAAGAGTTGAAGGATCGATTGACCACTGCACCTGTCCTTGCATTGCCGGATGACAGTGGATAATTCGTGGTCTTTAGTGACGCTTCACTGCAAGGTTTGGGCTGCGTGTTGATGCAGACTGGCAAGGTTATCGCCTACGCATCCCGGCAGCTGAAGACTCATGAGTTGAACTACCCTACCCATGATTTGGAGTTGGCAGCGGTGGTTCATGCCCTGAAAATCTGGAGGCATTATCTGTTCGGTGCAACGTGTCGGATATACACCGACCACCAGAGTCTTAAATACTTATTCACTCAGAAGGAGCTTAACATGAGACAACGGAGATGGTTGGAGCTGCTGAAGGACTATGACTGTACGATCGAGTACCATCCGGGTAAGGCCAATGTGGTGGCTGATGCACTCAGCAGGATCCGTTGCACACCTAGGAATGGTGTATCTTCCTTTGCTAGTGGAACTCCGGAAGGCGGGAGTTATCTTGGGTACGGATGAACGTGGAGCTTTGTTGGCCAGCTTTCATGTACGACCTATACTGATTGATCGGATTATCGAAGCAAAACTTCAGGATCCGATACTCTGTATTTACAGAATTGAGGTCGATACGGATGGGAGACATGATTTTACCATCCGGGACGATGGGGCACTTGTGAAATTGGGCCGTTTGTGTGTACCTGCAGTGGCAGAGTTACGGGCCGAGATTCTTGAGGAGGCCCATAGTTCGGCCTATGCTATGCATCCGGGAGGTACAAAGATGTACCGTACCCTCCGGAACCATTATTGGTGGCCAGGAATGAAGAAGGATATTGCTGAATTCGTGAGCAAATGCTTAACCTGTCAGCAGGTTAAGGCGGAACGGCAGAGACCTTATGGGGCTATGCAGCCACTTCCGATTCCCGAGTGGAAGTGGGATCACATCACCATGGACTTCGTCTTTAAGTTACCGAGAACTCAGAGTGGAGTGGACGGAGTATGGGTGATCGTGGATCGGTTAACCAAATCAGCCCATTTTCTGCCAGTTCAGGAGACCTATAAACCTAATCGACTAGCTCAGTTGTTTGTGAAGGAAATCATACGATTGCATGGTACGCCGGAATCGATCGTGTCCGATCGTGATCCGCGTTTCACTTCCAGGTTCTGGCGAAGTTTGCAAGCTACTTTTGGAACAACCCTACGTTTCAGTACTGCGTTCCATCCACAGACCGATGGGCAGTCTGAAAGAACCATTCAGACCCTGGAGGACATGATGAGGTCATGTGTACTACAGTTTCAGGACTCTTGGGATACTCATTTGCCATTGATGGAATTTGCTTACAACAACAGCTATCAGGCAAGCATCGGGATGGCACCTTATGAGGCACTGTATGGTCGACAGTGCAGGACACCTATCTGCTGGACGGAGATAGGAGAGCGAACGGCTGTAGGGCCGGAATTGATGGACTTGACCTTGGAAACTGTTCGTGTTATCAAGGAGAGATTGAAGGCGGCACAGGATCGCCAGAAGAGTTATGCCGATCGACGGATTCGAGACTTGGAATTTGAAGTGGGAGATTTCGTCTTCCTGAAGTTATCACCGTGGAAGGGGATTATTCGATTCGGTCGACGGGGGAAACTGAGTCCGCGTTTTATCGGACCATATGAGATCGTGGAGAGAATCGGCAGAGTTGCTTACAGATTAGCACTACCTCCAGAACTATCTAGAGTTCACGATGTTTTCCACATATCGATGCTACGGAAGTACGTACGTGATGTCTCTCATGTACTTGGGGAACAACCTGTCGAACTACGGGAGGATTTGAGCTTTGATGAACAACCAGTACAGATCTTGGATCGGAAGGACAAGGTACTACGTCGGAAGACGATCCCTCTCGTGAAGATTCTCTGGAGAAACCAGAAGGTGGAAGAAGCCACATGGGAGCCTGAGGCTCAGATACGAGAACAATTTCCTCATTTGTTTCTTTGAAATTTCGGGACGAAATTTCTTAAGGGGGGAAGGTTGTAACAACCCGGACATTCGAGGACTTTAATATTGTAATTTAATGTATCAATTGACGTTTTTACCCTTGTTAATGGTATGGCCAAATTGTTGACTTTTTTATTGGTGGGTCAAATGGACCTTGACCAATGACCGTGACGTAGTTCGGGACGTCACGAGTTCATAGACAGGTGGCACGTCCATTTCGGACGATTAGGGAAAAAGTTATGACTATCGGAAGTTCAGGTGCATTACCGTAATTGTGACGGTTAGGGCGAAAATGTTGACTTTTCGTTTAACAATTAATTTTCACACGACTCCAGGACCGATAGGTAGGTCTCGACGTCCTGAGTCCGTATACAGGCGGCACGCCGAAATCGGACTTCGTATGGCTGAGTTACGGGTCTAGAAAGTGAAGGGCAGTTTGGTAATTATTTGAACCAGGGGCATTTTGGTCTTTTTGCCCTGGTTACTGTAGCAAACCGCGGGGGTCATGGGCGGCACCACCATGTGCGGTGGCTCTGAGTGCGATTTGTTTACTGGTGAGTGTGGGTTGGAAAGTATTGATTGTTTAAACCTTTTTAAAGCATCAAACGTGGTCTGATTCTTCCAGCTACACGATCAAATTGATTAATCAAAATTCGAAGCTTTCGGGGGACAAATTTCAGTGGACAAATTAGACACCCACGAGCCTCTGGGACGGCTTGAATTTGTTTAAAACTGATTAGGACATGAGTGAGCATCACTCTGATGCAGAGATAACTGAGAACGGGTGAGGAAAACCAGAGAAGCCATTTCTGGAAAAATTGGAGGGAAAATCGGGTTTTGATTTCTGGTGACTGTTGGACCAAACCAAGGCCTGGTTTAGTCTTCTGGGAGTGTTTGGAACTCAACCGCATCGAAATCGAAGGCCATCAGCCACGGCTGAGCTGGGACGGTGACTGCTGTTTTCAGGGAAATCGCAGAGCTTGGGACGACGACCTTCAGGTACTTTCAGACACAATTGATTGTTCATTTTGGTTCGTTTTGATCCTGTTATACTTCCTGTGAAGTTAATTGGACAATGGGTTTGAAACCAGTGAGTTCTGGTGATTGACCCGTTTGGATGATCCCGGGTTGAGGGGCCGTTTAAGGATTGGTTTTGGATAATTAATAACTCAGAACTTAAATTAGATGTTTAAATAACATGTTAGGATCAAATTGGATTGAAATCAAGTAGGAATTGACGGGTAATTAACCGGGTCAAGCCGCGGGTGACAGGCCCGAATTACAGACAAACGGGTGAAGGTGCTGACACTGTAGCTACAGTGTCAGGCGCGTGACTTTCACGCGCAGCCACTTTGGGCGGCGCGTGAGGGCGCGTTGGGGCTTATCTCCGATCACGATCAACATGACTTTTATTCCTCTCATCATTCTGAACATTTGTGGTGAATTAACCATGTTGATCTGAGATAGTTTGAAGGGTCAGGTTAGGGTCGGTTGCCTCGGGAAACGTGTTGACGGTTTCCCCGAATCGGCTTCTGTTTCAAACTTTCTTTTGAATAAATATTAAGGACTTATAGTGACCCTTACGTGTGAATTGAACTGACAGGAATTGTACGATAATCTCGGTACAGGTCCGTACGTGCAGATTCGCAGCGGAATCGTACAGTGAGTGGGCCTGTTTTCATTAAACCCTTGCATGCTTAAATGTTTTCTGATTTACTTATATGTTCACATGATGGAATCTATAAATGGTTTTGATGATATTGAGATTTCGGTTATGGCACGTTTCACGGTATTTGGGCATGAGACCCGTTTGATGAAACGTAACGATCGGTTCAGTTTTACCTATGTATACATATATGTTTGCATGTGGATATCAATAAAATGTATTTGGTACTGCACTGTATAGATCCTTCCATATTACATTGTCTCCTCCGGATGAGGTACCCCGGTGAGGTCACGGACGTCTAGAACGTCCAGCGTCTACGATGCTAAGCATCGGGGATGCTGTAACCGAACAGGGTTCGGGGATTGAACTCGGAATTGAGACCCGAGTGGCACGCGTAGCCTTGTGATTGTGACCTTATTGGACGTCAGGGACGTCAGACATCAGGGATGTCGGATTGGAGTGTATAGTGCAGTGGCTAAAATTATGGTTATGGTTTTATTACATGCCTTATGATTCATATTATATTATTTATGATTTTAAATGATGCTGCATGCATGTTTGGAAAAAGGAGGGGTAAATTATATGTTTTACTTATCAAACGATTTTATAAACTTGAGTTTCGGTCCACTCACCCTTAATGTTTTTGGTAACCCCTCCAGGTCGTGATACTGAGGTAGAGGAGGAACCTAAGGCTGAGGCATAGATCTACTTCTGCGTACCTGAACCCCTGTTGGGTGGTGTACCCACAGGTTTACTTTAGAGTCGTGCTCGCAAACTTGAAATTTTGGATTTCATCCCTTGTCAGACATCTGTTTAATTCGGATTTGTTGTATGACTTTAATTTGATTATTTATGCATTTGAGGTTTTGAGGTCAAAATTGGTATGAATTATTGGGTGTCAGACGGGAGCAGGGCACGTCCCCATATGGTTCCAGAGAGGATCGGGGCGGGTCCTGTCAGTTGAGCCCAGAGGTGTCTGTTCCCGAGACAGTGGCTGGATTTTGGCCTACGCGTAGTGCAGTTGATGGTTTGATTGTGCACTTGTGAGTAGTGCAGATGTGATTGTGATAGTTTGTGCACTTGTGAGTAGTGCGGATTGATTGGATTGATATATTTATTGTGCACTTGTGATTAGTGCTGATTACTGTTGTTTGATGACGTACCAGTATTGAGTACGGGTTTTTGGTCTTTGTGGCCAGGTGATTATGTTTTCACATGTTTTGGCCTGAGAGCCGGGATTTGATGTTTTATGACATGAACTGATTTAGTGAACATGAGTTTTACGGTCCATAGGAAAATATGTTTTGATTTTATCGGTCCACTATTTATACTTGAATGATTTCATACTATTACTCATGTTTTACGATATGCATGCAAGTTTGTGAAAACTGGAGGGTAAGAATGCATTTTGGCAAATGTTTTTATAAGAGGTCATTTTTGTCCACTCACACTTTTTCTATTTTGTGACCCTCCAGGCCGTGGTACGACGTTCCAGACTGATCGTGAGGCAGTGGCAGCAGCAGAAATCAGCGCAAACATCCCTTGTCTGGCAAGCACTGAAGGGTAGTTTCGGGCCTTTAGTTGACTTGTCAGACGGGAGCAGGACCGGGCCAGTTTTTGACGTCCAGTTAGGACGGGGTCCTGTCAAAGTGGTATCAGAGCATTTGATTATTGATTTCTGTTGTTACGTCATGCCTCCGAGTCGTGCGTCCCGTACACGTTCTGAAGATGGGAGGGACGAGAATAGTGTTAGCGAAGGTCCAGATATTGAGCGAGCTCGACGGTTAGGAGCCACTGTGTTTCGTTGTGATTCGGGACCGGATGGTGCCGATGATTGGATTACTCGTTTGGAAAGGATTTTTGAGGTCATGATATGTCCTCCGGAAGACATGGTGCCCTTAGCCACTTTTCTTTTGGATGACTATGCATACAGGTGGTGGCATAGTTTACAGTTGACTGGTTGGGATGCCCGTACGTTGGCATGGGATGCATTCCGAGAGCGATTTCTGAATCAATTTTATCCTCGCTCATTTCGGAACGCTAAGGAGGTTGAGTTTCTCCAATTGCAGCAAGGGAATCTGTCAGTGGTCGATTATGAACAACAATTTTTGCACTTATCTAGTTTCGCTCCTCTGTATGTGGCTACTGAGGAGGATAAGTGTCGAAGGTTTGAGCAGGGACTGAGGAATGAGATACGAGGTGCTGTGATTGTGGGCTCGTATTCTACACTGAGGGAATTATCGGATGCTGCTATCCGAGTGGAGGCTACTATTTTACCTGTGCCAGAACAATCTTTGAGCTCTAGACGACGCCGAGAGCGTCAGGATACTGAACAGATAAGTCAGGAAACATCGAAGCGAGTTAGCCTTCATTCTCTTGTGTCGCGACCCCCGGTGGGTATTCATTCGAGTGGAACTTCAACCCAGTCGACAGGTAAGCGGCGTGGTGGGGCAAGTCACCTCAGCACTGTCACTTGTCACTTTTGTAGGAAACTTGGACATTTGCGAAGGAACTGCCCCGATCGACTTGACAGTAGTTCAAAATAAATGTATTGATACTTGGTTTCGTGCTACTTTGTAAATAGTTTGTATTGTACACTTGTGTTGTAATATTGTATCTTGTGTTTTGATTGTGTCGGACTAGTGTGGGTCCGGATGGTTGTTTTTGTTAACGGTTTGGTTTGTGGATGGGCATGTTGGGCCCAGAATAAACTTGACCCGAGGATGAGTAATCGGATGAGTGACCTTTGGATTTTGGATTTGACTCAGAGGGAGTCCGGAAATGGTTTTGTGCTTTGGAAATGATGTGGTTTACCTAGGGGTATTTGCTAGGTGACCGGATATGCCAGTGGTGGCATTGACGTCAGTCGAGATTGAACTTGGACTCAGTAGGAGTCAGGAGTTGGTTTAGGATTCGGGATGAGTCCTGGTGTGATTTGAGGGCTCCGGATGAGCCGGGTATGACTGTGAGTAGATGAGGTAGGTTTTCTGACCACAGTTGGGTTGGTCATGATAATGTGTTGGTGTGCCTTCATCTACGGATGGGCAAGTGATGTGCTCGATGAATGTGTTGACTATCATAAGAGAAAATTTGTGGTGTTAGATTTAGTCGAAGTAGACTTGTGTCATAAGTGTTAGTAGTGGCCGGGGTTGGTGTGAATCCCGGGAGAACTAGACGTTCTTTCCTGTGGACACGTTGATGTGTCATTTTGAGAGTTGTGATTTGGCGAGGTGTTTTTAGGTAGCATAGGACAAGGATTGTCGATGCTAGCTAAACCCTCAGGATTTTTACTTTTCCCTACCTGGTTTGGGGTCGACCATATTGATCTATGGGTCGAGTATGCTGAGGTCATACTTCGGGAAAGGGCGACTATCAGGAATAGTAAGGATGATAAACATAAAGGCCTATTGTGTGTGACGGTGATAGTCAGGAGACTTTGAAATTTCAACCTTGTAGTCGAGTCGGGTGTATGGCTAGTGAGGTAGCCGATATACTAAGCTGAGGGAGAGTTAAAAATTTTTGATAACGTGAGGATCAGTGGAATCCTGTTATTAATGGAACTCCATGGGATTGGAGCAATACTTGACATTTGATTATTTGGACTACTGGGGTCTAGCTGTAGGATCATGCTTGGTGTACGACTTGTTATGTCGTATGGATGATGGTACTTGATACTTAGTGACGGTACATGGGTTGTACCAGTGATGTGTCGATGAACGTGTTGGTATTTGGCTTAGTTCCGATACCATTGGTTTTAGTTGTGAACGTGAACTGGACATTGAACACGATGCACTGGGCAGAGTGATTCTGATGATTTCAGTGATTGTTTGAGCAGGTGCTCTTAGCCATGGTTGGCTAGTGTAACTCTAGTGTTGAGTTGTGTGATCACTGCTAGGCTTGTGTTCAGTGTGTTCCAGTTACACCATCTGATTGAGTGAGTTGGTGGTTAGTGTGACCACGATTTGCTTTGCGAGATGTTATCTTGCCGTGACCTTACCAGCATCTTGGATCACTGAGGGGGTGACAGTTGTGGATACTGAGGTTGGTGGTTGTCGCAGGATTAAGTTCGCCCTGCGAGGTGAGATCATGTTGTTGATCTTATGCTACATTGACGGACGTTGTAGTACGATGTGTTGTCACTGATTTGTTACTGATTGGAGCTTTATAAGGGTGGTAAAGCTTTGTGGCGACAGTTTGGCTTGTAGTGTCGGCATGGACTGACAAATGAGTTTTGGTGACTCTCGATGAGAGCGGAGGTCAGGGCACATTAGTGAATTAGAGGAACCGTCAAGCTGAAGGAGTCAGCTTAATGGTGACATTACCAATTTTGGTGATCAATTTCACTCGAGGTGGTCGAGTGTAGACAGTACGACGTGAGTCTGTGATGTGACGTCTGAGTGCAGACGAGTTCTGCGTTGGCTAGTGGGTGTACAGGTGTACACATGTTGTGAGGCCCATTTGTTTTCCACGAGGTGGATGTGGAATACGGATAGTTGGGATTTCGGGGACGAAATTCTTTAAGGGGGGAGGTTGTAATGACCCGTTCCGAGTGTCGGGATTAAATATTAATTAATTATGGTTAGAATGACTAATCGGGGATTAGTTGAGTGAAATCGGGCGAATTGTGCAAAATGACCGTTTTGCCCTTGGCGTGGGCAAAATGTTGACTTTTAGTTCGGGCGGTCAAACAGACTTTGACCAATGACTGTGACGTAGTTCGGGACGTCACGAGTTCATAGACAGGTGGAACGTTCGATTCCGACATTCGAGGAAGAAGTTATGACGTTCGGAAGTTGAGGGGTATTTTGGTAATTTGGCTGAAAAGGGGCCAAATGTTGACTTTTGACCCGGGAAGTCCAATGGACGATGGCCAAGGGCCGTTACGTAGGTCTCGTCGATACGAATCCAACGACAGGCGGCATGCCGAAATCGGAGATTCGGCGACGAAGTTATGGTCACGGGAACGAACTCGATTAACCGAACGAACCGGGTAGGTCCCTCTCTCTATCTCTCTCTCTCTCTCATTGTGTGTTTCAATTCTTCTTATTTAGCTAAGAGGTATAGTTTCATGAATTATGATGTTAACAAACTCTATCTTTCTTTCCAAAAAGCCTCTATCTGTGTTCATTTGTTTTGCAATCCGTTTTGTACTTATCTTGGAGTGGATGTTAGAATTTTTAAAGCTCTCATTTCTCTACTTTGCAATCCGTCTAATATGTTACTTTCTTGAAGTGCATGATTTTATGAATTTATGATGATATTTTGAACATAGAACTTGAAGATTTCGTTTTATGGTCTGCCTTATGTTTTGTTTGACATAAAGATGAGCGACGATAGTGTAAATAATTTGTTGTTAATCTTTTTATTTTATTGCCTTTGGCCGACTGGTGAAAGCCTTGATATTGAAGCGCTAGCACTTAAACCTATAGTTTTGTTGCTAAGCTTTCTTCAGTTTTGATATAGTAATGTTGTTGGTAATTATGAATTGGTGGTTGAGTTGAGCCTTTTGTTCTCTTTAGCATTATTTGTAAAGCTCTATTTTCCTCTGCTTTACAATCCGTCTAATATGTTGCTTTCTTGGAGTGGAAATAAAAAATAGCGTAGGATTCTAAGTTTGTGGATTCCACATCTCAACTCATAAATTTCCCCACTTTACTTAAGATTAAAGATAGGGGCCAGGCGAGCAATGAAGGCTCGTTTAGTAGACAGCAAGCTACGGCTTTGACGAGCAGCAAGCACATATACCCCTAACAAAATGAAAAGCAGCAAGAGGGAAGAAGAGAGACCCTATCAGAGAAAAGCTTTTTCCTATACTATAGTTGCAAGTCTATTGTTGTGTTTTGGAATTAGGGGAAGCAATGCTTAAACAAGTAGAAGTTTTCTGGCAAAGGTTCAAACAAAGAGGTTGGGTTGTTCACTTAATTGATTTTACTTAAATTTATTTAAGATTAGAGATAGGGGTCGGCGGGGCAGTGACGGCTCGTTTAGTAGACAGCAAATTACGATTTTTATGAGCAACAAGCACCTATACCCCTAATAAAATGAAAACCAGCAAGCGGGAAGAAGCGAGATCCTATCTAGAGAAAGCCATTGCACGCTAGCCCCCTATATAGGGTTCCAAACTAGTGTACCCCTAAACTACAACAAGCATTGAAGCCCCTACTTATTTATGGGAATGGGATATTTGTAGAACCCCCTTTCTACAAAACAAACCTTTCTATAATATAAGGGAAGTGAATTGGTCATTTGAAATACAAAACATCTCATATGAACTCATAAGTTTGCTTTTCTTCTTAGCTGCCTTTCTCCTTCTTCTTTCTCCTTCTTCGATGTTTTCTTTTCTTCATTGCCTTTTCCTGTGTTCTTCTACTCCTTTTATTCTTGGATTTTTTCACGTTTCGACAAATTTACCCCTTGAATATTAACTGAGTTCTTTCAAATTAGACGTTTAGGGGGTAAATTGAGACTAAAATCGTGTTCATGAGGCATATTGGATCAAAATCATGTTTGGAGGGCATTTTGAGACTTTGATCGATGTTCAAGAGCCATATTGAATAAAAAGCCTAACATTAATGATGTATTAACTATCAGGCTGACATGTCATTGTAGGGCTGCCGTGGCAGTTTGTGTACTGCTGGCCGCCCTGCTGAATTGGGCCTTGAATGGAATCTACGAGACCATTTAGATTGGGCCATTAGCATGAATGGGTCTGAATCAATGATCATGTCAGTAAATGTTGGGTCATCAAATTTTTGTTTTGCTGTTGATCGTGATTAATAACTTAATTCAACCTCCTCTGTAAATTTGAATTTTTTTGGTTTTGTTTTGTTAAACAAAAATTGATTAACCTGCAAGCAGGAAGAAGGTAAAGACCAAACCATCACCAGTGGGACAAAATCAACCATCAAGCGGATGGGGAGCAAAACTCATCCCCGAGGAACGAAACAAAATGAGCAGAGGGAGACCACCACAGTCCCGACTAGAAGCATCCCAAATAGCCTAATCAACACGAAACCAATGGACAACAGAAGTAAACAACAAAGAACTAGCCAACAACTATACAAAGAAGTCATAGCCTATAAAGTCCAACCACATGGGAAGAACACAATACAGCACATGTAACAACAATAATAACAATAGACATCAACACACACAAAAAAAAAAACATCAAAGCCTCACATTCCAAACTGAAGTAAATCTGTCATTCTCAGGGGAGCAAAACTCACCCCCAAAGGAAATCTGTCATTCTCAGCATCAAAGCCTTGATTTTTGGGTGTCTTGCCTCAGTTAAATCCTATCCTATTAATTCAATCCAATCACATTAACTGGACAATCATCTTCAAACTGGATTATGGCGAACCAGAAAATGAAGAAGAATTGGAATGAACAAGAATATTGAACTGGGTCTGAGAGAAACACATGACCATGGCGAGCAAGAAAGAGAAGAAGAATCGCAAATGGCGAACCCATTGGTTTGTGGGTCCCGTTTCTGCTCCACCATGGACACTTCTAAGTCATGCTAAACGCCGTCATATGGGAACTAGACCATGTAAACTTGGTGTCCGTTTAGGCAAACTGGATATCAAGATCCGAAAGCAAAACAATTTTGTTGGATAGGATTGACTTGACGTCAAGGCCCCCGTGGTTGTCATCCGAGTCGAAATCCTGCTTAAAAGTGTGGAGCTTGATCGCAAAGAGGTGGTTGTTTGGGCTGCCATCAATGATGGCGTTGGTCAAACCGAGGTATTGACGGTTTAAATTTGGAGCAGTGAGGAAGGCCAATCCCTCCTCGAGGACGGAGCTGTAGGTGGAGATTGGAGAAGAAAATTGAGATGGGTTTAGAAGATGGAGGTTGACGTGATAAAGATAAGGCCATGATTGTTGAGCGCGGGTACAAGAACTAATGAAAATTTTGCACAAGGATTCTCGGTCTCAAGCTCAAGAATGAGACCGAGAAGACGGGGAAAGAAAGAAAATAGAAAGGGAGTTTTTTTGTGCCAGCATGTCCAAATTTCCACTTTTGAACCTAATTCTGAAGCCAACTTAGACAGCCTTAAAAGAAAAGAAAAACCTAAGTGAACTACTAAGGCTATTTCAAGGTGCATTTTGAACGAGAATAAAGTGCAAAATATGCCTTTCATGTGAGAACATGGTGGATTTATGATAAAAAGCCTAATAAAAATGAAGAAAACATCTGCTCTAATGGAGGCACAAAACAGTGCACACAGCTTATTGTCTAGCTACTACAAATATTTGCCACAATTGATGTCAGCGGTTAGTTACTGCATATGCAGTAACACCATGCATTCACATAACAATCATGCCAAAAAACCACTTGGCAACCAAGGCATTCTAGATTGAGTTTTATTCCATAAAATGAGAAGCTCACGTCCATGATGTGATATCTACTAATCAAAATCTATATCTGATGCAAAAAATGATTAACACATCAAACCATTCAATTTGAAGTCACTGCAAGCCATTCAAACAATTTGAAGTAACTGCAAACCATTCAAATAATTTGAATTCACTGCAAACAGCAAACAGTTCTCAAAGAATTCAATTTGAAATCATTGCAAACAATGCAATTTGAGGTCATTGCAAACAATGCAATTTGAGGTCATTGCAAACAAATTCAATTTGAAGATCAAGAGGGTACCAAACTTCATATCCAAAAAACTCAATAGGTTCAAAATTATGATGCCCAGAAAAAAACCACAGCTGTGAACTATTTGACCATCACCAATACATAATAATACTCCAAAAAAAAACCTACTGCGTTGATATGTAAACTAGTGTTGAAACACTTAATGCAAGAAATTGAGAGTGAGCTACATCTTGCTGAAAAGAGATTCTAATCAAACAAGGAGAATCCCATATCATCGTCACTCTCTTCCTTAGGCTCTTCCTGCAAAATCAAATAAGAATAGAACACAAAAATTAGAGAAAACCCTATATAACAACCGTTCATATACAAGCACACTTGATGAAATGTGACATATGGGAAAATACCTTCTTTTCTTCAGCTGCAGGAGCAGCAGCTGGTGCAGCAGCACCTGCACCTGGGGCAGCAGCAGCAACTGCACCACCACCACCGCCAGCACCCACATTCAAGATAAGATCCCCAATGTCACGCTTCTCCGCAAGCTTAGCAAACAAGCCAGGCCAATAAGAGTCAACAGTGACATTGGCGGCCTTCACCACGATTGCAATCTTGTCAGCCTATTACAAACAAATTAAGGAGAATCACAGCATCCAATCCCACCATTTCAAACCTTAACAACTTTAACCCATAACTTAAACCAAACAGAAATCAATCAAAATAAAATCAACAATTACTTCCCTATGTGCTCTAAGAAATACACAAGTGATCCAAAACTAAATCAACCCAAAATGACTTAACTGTAAGAGAGCAATAACAGTAAAACACAAACCCTAAATTTACCATTTTCAACCTAAAGAGAAAAGGCGAAACATAATAGAAGTTGGGCATAAATACAGGAATAGAAGTTTAAACGACAACCCTATATGAGAAAGAAAGCTTGAGAAAGGATACAGTGATGGGAATTTCCTCGTCAAAGAGAATAAGAGCAGCGTAACTGCAGGCAAGCTCTGAAACCCCGGCCATTGGTTTTCACTACAAACTAACAAACCATACCAAAAATCAATATTCTAATTATGAAAAACAACCATTTCCAACCATCTTTGTTTACAGTGGATGCCATTTGAAGGTAGAGAGATAGAACGAGAGAGATACCTGTGAGGGAGATGAGATCTGGAGGTTGATGGATTTCTGTGAGAGCTAAAGTGCTGCGCGGCTGCAAAACCTCAATGCTTCTCTTCTAGGGTTCCTGATTTTCTCGTGAGCTAGGTCTTTTAAAGGGTAAACTTACATGGGCTCGCCTGATCAATTGGAAATCCATTTTGGTCGAACCCTATTCTTTACAAGAGTGGGCTCAACGACAGCCATTACAAGCCACCCAATAGATATGGGTCGCGCAAACTGCAGCCCAATGCTCCTATGCCGAATGAATGACTTAAATACCCCTAAACTTAAACAATGTTAAATGACTTAAATACCCCTAAAAAGTAAAAAGTACAAATCGTATCCTGAACGAAAAGCGTGGTTCAAAACATTGTTCACATACAATCTTTCACCCGATTTTCCCTTTTCTTTTCGTAGTGAATAAGATGACGAATTTGCCGCTCATTCACCTCAGTTCTTCATTTCTTCACTTTCTGGCCAAAGTCGCTGATTCCCATGTCGACACCTCCTCCTTGCATGTTTCCATTCAAGTCCGCCTCTTTCAATTTCGAGATATTCCATTGTCGACACCTCCTCATACTATTTTTTCATTGCATCTCCTCTTCGGTTTGCATTCTTTTTTTTTGCTCTGCTAATATACGTCGATGCATATGCATCCAATAAGGAAACCACCTTTTCTCTTCTCAATTTCATGTCACGCCTCACTTGTAACCTTACCTCTTCGATCGTCGTGGCCTCTTAATTTCCACACACGTCTTGCTGCTTCGAATCTTTGCAATAAAACCTACTGCTTTCAATCTCTATCTTCACACCCCCTACATCTGATTCTCAAATCTGTTTCCCATCTGATTCTCAAGACTCCTACTCACCGTGCTTTCCAAGTAACTCCTCTATTTCTCTTTGCTTTTTTTTTCTTGTTGCGTGAGGAAGCATTCATACTTATCACATATGTAATCCGATGGTATTATGCAAAAATGTTGCTAGTAATTTATCGAAATCAATGCCAAAGCTTCATCGAAATCCAGTCGCTATGTGTATATGGCGATTAGTAATTATGATCAATTCTTCCTCTATGTGTATAGGGTTTATGGCGATTAGTAATTATGATCCCGTCGCTATGTGTATATGCCAAAGCTTCATCTAGATATATTATGCTTAATTAATAATTATGATCAATTCTTCCTAGCTAACCGCAAGCTAATTAAATACATCGTTTATAATCGTTTTGTTAATCAGTTCATGTCCGCAATTATGTAGTGTTTAAAACAAGCGAAACTCGTAACTGGTGTAAATGTATGTGCGTGGGTTTTCTTCTTACTCTTAGTACTTTTGTGTGCGTTATAGTACTGATTAATATGCAGCAATATGCACTCATAAAAAGATCAATATTTTTATTCCACCATTGGCATGACCATCTGCTTCCTCATACACTCATAAATAGATCAATATTTTTCTCGCCCACAAGTCAGAACCTTAAATTGTAAATAGGACAACACCCATTCTCAGCTTCCCAAGTCAATAATTACTGCATAAGCCTTTATGTTTGAATTATGAATTTTCCAATTAGCACTCTGTTGCCTTCCGAAATTTGCCAATATTTGCCAATTGCCAATAATTACTGCATGCTTATGCCTTCCGAAATTATGTTTTCTCTTAAATTAGCACTCTGTTGCTTTATGTCTATATTTACTATTTAATTAGAACTTCTATTGTATTAAACTATTGACCAAATGACAATTTTCGAGTGTATCATGTTTGCAATTTCTAAATAAATAATCGATAAAATACTAGCTTAGTGTGGTAAAGCCTTTGCTTATAATTGCTAAAAATGGAGATGTTGTATGCTAGGTTTTAAGGATTGTTGAACATGCATGAGGGTTGTGTATTAAAGAGTACATGCTTGTTCTCATATATGCTATCATTGTTGTTTGAGGTAAAATAGTGAAAATTATGTGTGATATATGATATAATAGTAAAAGAAGTTTCTCTTACATGTATGATGTAGTAAAATGAAGGATTCACAACAAGGAAAGGATAAAGGAAAAGGCAAAAATTCCGATAATACTAAAGTAAAACAAGACATGTTCTTGAAGATGTCACTTGAAGAGCGTTCATCTTGGATATCCTTCAAATTGGGATGATCGTTATTGGGATCACCTTGGTTTTTGGTTGAGAATTGTTTACTTTGAATTGTTGAATTATGGTTGTGTTATTTTTGGTATTTTTGTTGTACTATGTATTTGGTTTAATTTGTTGTGTTTTGATTGAACTTTTTCCTATTTTTGTTGAACTACGTATTTTGGTTTAACTATATATTTGGTTTAATTTGTTATATTTTAATTTCCATGAATATGCTATTTTTTTCATGGAATATATTTTAACATCTACATACAATGTCATACCTGAGTATATACGAAGATCCTGACAGAGAGGAAGAAGAAATCAATAATGAAGAAATTTGTGAACAAGAAATAGATAAAGATTTGGACGAAGAATTTGATGAAGGCATTAAGATTTTACTTATTGAAACTCAAACATTAATACATGTGCTACATCAGTTTGAGGGAGGTGAAAGACATATTGAGCGTCTGCTAACTCGACATCGAATTACTACCGTTGGATATGATTATATACATCAGGCATTGAACGATGATCCCGCAATTTTTCGACAGGTATATAGGATGTATCCTGATGTGTTCCAAAAGTTATGCACTATCCTTCGAGAAAAAACACTCTTAAAGGATACAAGATATATTTGTGTTGAAGAAATGCTAGCAACATTTTTGCAAATTGTCGGTCAGAATTCTTGATATTGTGTCATTCGTAAAACATTTGGGCGATCACAATTTGCCACAAGTGAAAATTTTCACAAAGTTTTGAGGGCTTTGAACACAATAGCATCTGAGTTGATGGCTAAACCAGGATCCGAAGTGTCAGCTAAAATAAGAGAAAGTACAAGGTTTTATCCTTATTTCAAGGTAAATGACAACCATTGCATAATAATATTATTAATGTTACTATCATATTATTATTATTATTATTATTATTATTATTATTATTATTATTATTATACCATTACATTTTTCAATTATTGCAGGATTGCATTTGAGCTATTGATGGAACACATATTCCAGCAATAGTAAGGGGACGCGATGTCAGCAACTATCGTAATCGACATGGAAATATATCCCAAAATGTATTAGCAGCTTGCAATTTTGATTTGGAATTCATGTATGTTCTTAGCGGATGGGAGGGTTCGGCTCATGATTCAAAAGTGTTAAGTGATGCTCTATCAAGGAGAAATGGTCTTAAAGTTTCTCAAGGTAAATACTTATCTTTTTGGTTGGAAATATGTTTTATTTCTATGTTGCATAATAATACATATGTATATGTACGTACTGTATAATTAGGTAAATATTTCTTAGTGGATTGCGGATTTGCCAACCGACACCAATTTTTAGCTTCGTTACGAGGTGTGCGATACCATCTCCAGGATTTTGCAGGGCATGGTCGTGATCCTGAAAATGAAAATGAGTTATTCAACCTTCGCCATGCGTCCTTAAGGAACGTGATCGAAAGGATATTTGGTATTTTTAAATCGCGATTCACAATTTTTAAGTCTTTTCCTCCATTTTTATTTAAAACACAAGCAGAGCTAGTGTTGACATGTGTAGCGTTACATAACTTTCTTCGCAAAGAGTGTCGTTATGATGAATTTCCTATAGAGCCAACTGATGAATCTTCATCAATACCAGTTGATGAAGAGGACAATTTTGAGCAGATTTATCAAACCCAAGACCAACAAAGAGAGGATGCTAACACATGGAGAGCTAGCATAGCTTCAACTATATGGAGAGATGTTATCTAGGTCATATAAGTAGATGAAACTCCAACAAATATTTATTACGTCTTGAATAACTTATGTTTTCCTTAAGCCATGTCTAGTTGTTACATGACGTTATTGTTATTACATTTATCATTTGGTTATTTATTCATATTGCATCATTAATTCATGATATTGTATAATTTTTATTTCATATGAAATCCTAACGCAAATCTTTTGATTATTTGGAGAATACAAAAAAATCCAATGAATCATAAGAGAATCATGTAATTACAATCTATTAAAATCATAAGTAAAATCTTATAATTGCAAATCATGCTAAAATCCATTATATTAAAATCATGTTATTATAATCTATTAAAATCCTAATTGAATACATCCCCCTTATTGTCTTTGCTTCCTCATTTTAATTGATCTTCCATTTGGTTGTTCTTCCCCATTTTAATTGTTCTTCCATTTGGTTGTTATGATTTTAAGAAATTATTCTCAATTTCTCTTATTCCAGTTTTAATTGTTTTTCACTTCCTCTTTTATCAGGTGGTTATTGTTCAGATTTTAGTTGCATGTAGGATTTGTGAAATTCGATTCCTTTCATAATTAGTTTTGCTGAATTACAAGTTTTGGCTCTTTGTATTCGTTGTTCACTTTACTCTATTATTTGATTGCTTATTGACTTCTGTTTGGTTTATTTACTTCATGTTGCTATTCGCTTCACTTCTACTTTTCTTCACTCCATTTCTAAAGAAACAGACGAAGTCCACGTATTTTATCTCATCGTTCATCCTGTTCTTCTAGGTAAACTTTTGTCTTCCAATTTTTTTTTGATCAATCTTTTGTCTTCCAATTTGGACCCGTGATTGCGTTCATTTTATTCATCTCACCATCCAAAGTGTTCATTGTATGCTAATATGTGATCCACATTTTGTAGGTTTGCTGCTCGAATTTTTGTGACAAATCGGTAAATTGTTTTATCAAAGATTGATTTCCTATTATTCCCATGTTATTAAAAATATAAACATTAGACTTAGTGCATGGAGATTTTGTCAGGACCCGTCCCAATTCCCCCGGATTAACGCGGGACGTTTCTGATCCCGTTTGACACGGAATGTCAGACAAGGGAAATTCCGACTATAGCTCGTTCGGGGCTTCAGAGTACGCCAGGATCTGGATGAGGTATGTGATGTTTTGGTCTCTACTACAACCCGCATTTGCGATCAACCTTAAGGGCAGTCAAAATATTTAAAAACTGTGAGTGGACAAAACAATAATTTATAAAAACATTTTCATAAATACATTTGTACCCTTCACTAAAAAGTGTACATGCATTCAAAAACTATTTACCAAACCATTAGGGTCGTAGCCCAAAACTTTAAATGAAACCAATCGTACGGGCCACTGCCCAAATCCATTACGGGATTCAGCCCAAAATCTGTATACATCACATAACATATAAATATAAATCACATAACCATCCTGTCACGGTTTCTAAAGCTACGCGTGTGCTATCCGGGGTCTCAAAGCCCAAGTCTCCCAAGGTCCACCCAGGTCAATGTCCGTAGATCAATGACCCTCCCTGGGGTTATAATCCATAAGCCTTCCTGAGATTAAGGTACCCAGCGGGGGCGACTCCACTCAGTTAGTGCTACATGACTACTCCGGGGTCCACCCAGGCCAAAGACCCTCCCAAGAGGAGACAATCCAAATAAGGAAGGTATATGAATATATATATATATATATATATCGAAAATATTTTTAAAACCTTTCGAGGAATTCATGTCCGATCCTTATAAACCGTCATAAATCTGGAAATCCCTTTAGGGTCCTCGACCCGAAATCATAAACGTACAGTAACTGAGCCTCAAGCCCGAACTCATGACTCAACTCGGCATCGTACCTGATACCTCAGGGTCAGTCACGATTCCAATCGTAGTGATGTGTGCAACCATCCGTCTAGGACCGCCCTCAATCCTGGTATGTCACCGTGAACGTATCAACAGACGCGACCACCTCTAGATCATGGTACACTCATCACCGATCGATATCCTGAACCGTCAGCACTCCGAAGTCGAGCCTCCAGTGGCTGCTCGACCACGGTACGTGCATCGTGACCTCTCCGGAAGGAACACATCCTAGTCTGGAGGCGAGCGTCGTATCGTCCGTCGCCGTGCACATATCACTCGACGCGAACACGACTCAGACACGTAGGTCATTAATAGGGCCACATGCCCGAGACAAAACCAAATGGGTCTCATGCCCGAGTTTATCCCTTTTTAAATCTAAAACCATTCCGTTTAAACCATCGTAGAAATACAAACCCGTATAGGCACCGTATAAGGCCGAAACCTTGAAATACGTGTTAATACGTAAACACACACAAATGCACTCATGGCACCACAAAACATGTATTAAAACACAAAATAAACATTTATACATGCATATATTTAGAAAACAAAGTCCACTCACAGACCGTTCGAGCTGCTACATTGATACACATGCCATTCGGCTCTCCCGAGCCAAACACCGTCATCGGGACCTCCAAACCTATCCAAATCGTAATACAGGGTTACTAACTACCTAAATAACCCATCACTAAAGCCCCGTAATTTTTCGGCATTTTAAACTATTTTTAAACTCAATACTAAACCTTTGGACACCCAGAAACCTATCGAAACGATATCCGATCGACACGAAACCAGTCCCAAAATATTCGATACATCGAATAGATGAAATTACATGTTGGACACTTTCCCAAAATACCCCCCACGCTCCCCCATGAGGGGTTTGAATCCCTCTGTATGTGAAACCCAAGCGCCAAACAGTGTCACCCCTCACCTCTCGACAGACTCGGTTCAGACCGATTCAAACCGGTTCGGTCCAACCAAACCGGCTGTCACAGTTCAACCCTATAACTCACCCCTTTTCGGTCCATTTCAGTCCATTTTTAAACCTAAAGGTTCCTAGCATTAAACCCTATCGATCTAGCCATTAAAAACAAGAAAAACGGGTCCAAATCTTACCTTGAAGATCCATGGTTGAACCGGCCACCTGCAATCGTTCGCCGCCATGGCCTCTGGCCATCCTAGCCCTTGAAATCCATCCAAAGCTTCCCCTAAGGTCCCCAGAAACATGACCTAACCTTTAGAATAAACCGAAAACCCCTAAAACATGCATTCAAAATTTCAAACTTACTTTACCCGCGGTTTCGGGTTTCCCTCCGCCGTGGCCACCACCGTGACACGTCGCCCATTCCTACATCGTCCTAGTCTCTCTCTCAGTCTCTCATTATCCCTCAAAAAATCGTATGGATGCAAGTGGGGTGGTATGCCGTGTGTGTTTTTTTGTTCCAAAAGAAAAAAAGGAGAATAAAGGGGGGTCGGGTTTGTGAGAGAAACAGAGAGGATGATGATGGTACAGAGATGGGAAAATGGACGGCCAGGATGGAAGGAAGAAATATAGATGAAAGGTGGAGATGAGAAGTGGGTATAATTATAAAATAATAAAATAATAATATTTTAATGGTTTAGATCCACTTTTTGGGGAAGTGACCAATGAGATGAGTGGCACTTGTCACTCATCCATGGGTCCCACTAAAATATCTGCTCAATCAGATATCGCCACATCATCCTCTTCGTGCATAATGAAATCGAACTTCCGTGAACCATAACTTTCCCGTCCGAAGTTCGATTACGGCGTGCCGCTTGTATATGGATTCGTATCGACTCGATCTACGTAACGGTTCTCGGCCTTCGGCCATCGGACCTCCTAGGTAAAATGTCAACATTTTACCCACGACCAGGGGCAAAATGGTTATTTTGCATCGTCCGTGCGATTTCGCTCAACTAATCACCGATTAACCTCGCTAATTCTTGATTAGTCACTAATCTAATCCCGATTTTTGGGACGGGTCGTTACAACCTTCCCTCCTTAATTAATTTCGTCCTCGAAATTCCAACCGACCTAATTCCACGACCAACGGTGGAATCCAATATGTCCCTCTACTCGGGTGCTCTCGTGTAACCATACACGTCTGCCATAAGCCCCGTACTCATTGGTACACAATATCACTAGAGCTTCCAAAGCTCCAACTCACCCTTGAGAACTACATGTACTATCACTAAGGTTATCATCTTCACGCTACCATCAAGTCCTTTTCAGTCTGATGGTTCTTCTTATCTGACAACCGAAGCTGATATGCTATTCAGCATACGATCCGACAGTTATCTTCCTTGCTCCCACTGAGCGATATCTCACCTCCTGTCACTCTGTGACCTATGCCGAAATCTGGACTCACTTTGAGTCTCAACTGTCTCACGATACTATTTTCTCTGCTTCTAGCTTAGCATAATCAGCAAGGCAATTCACCCTACCGATTACCAGACTTGGTCACTCATTTGTCACCTCCAGTGATGCCAAGTACTTTCTGCTTTTCGAATCACTCAAATTTGACCCACAACCTAGGTGTTCGGTTCTTACACCCTCTTTGAACCCTTAGCTGTCAAATCACTCCTTGCCATCCCACCTAGGGAAGAATCAAGGAGAATCCAAGATGATGACATCAAAGTTCATCCAATGTCATCCTTCGACATCCAATATCATCTGCTAAAGAGCAGAAAACGAGAAGTCTCCTTCACCGGCTTCAGAATCAAGAGTAGTTGCAACCATGTTGAAAACATACTCAACTTTTCTAATTACTGAGCTAGAAGTTCTCTTTCTCCGACCTTTCTGACCAGCGACGACTGTCGATAACTATTGTAATGACCCATTCTATTTTTCACAATCAAATTTCTCCTCAAACAAGATTACCCAAAACTCAGGAGGTATAGTCAATCGTAGTAAACCAAACTAACCCGAAATGGAATTTCAAGTCCTCAGCTCATCCGGACACCATCCACGTGTCAATGAATACCGTTTATGCACATCCAAAAGGATGTCGATTCACCCTAATCAAATGTACCGCTTGGCTGAAGAGTCACATCAGACTCTTGCTGTGATCTGCAGTCAAATCTCTGCTTATCACCATATCTGAACAATTCTGACCAATTCTAACCGGTTGGTCACTAATCCCCACGACAGTACTCGATCCGCACGTCTCAACTACTGCTGGATCCAATCCAGCCCATCACTATTCGTGATCCACTCCCGGACCACAGATACCGAACATATGCCCATCTCGACGGAGTCACATCCCGACTGGTGACTCATCGTCATCACAATCACCAGCACCAGCACCAGCACCAGTACCAGTACAACCACAACCACCGGTGTGCGAAATAGACAACCCTGGATCTTTGCTCATACCGAGCAACGACCTCGTACCTTTGCTCAAATTGAGTAACTCTGCCTCCCTCGTACCCAACAACTCTGGGTACAGTCACCCTGAAAACTCATACGAGAAAAGGAAACGTCCCCTGAACGTCCCCGATTCCCAACAACCGTAACTACAACCACTCTCGGTAGTAGTGCCTCCCACAGACTCGTGCAGACCTAACCACCAGACATCGCTATCAAGACTCTGCATCCAACAGAATCAATCGCTTGTACTAACTACTTCGTAGGGCCCCAAACTGCCAACCACGACAGACCTATGACAACCCCGACATCGAATGCCGAACCAAGACGATCTACAATTCAATCCTACTAACTATCGTACCGATATCCTAACTATCAGGTTGATGACGGCTGTTACCACTGTAGAGACATCACATTCTCGACCTGCGCTTCACTCAGAGAGCAAAACCTGCTCTGGAACTCAGAGTAACATGAGCAACCCTGCTCTAATACCACTGGTCAGTATTAGAGCGTCCTGAGTATCATATGAGCTATCCATGCTGTGATATCACCTGTCAGGACCCGTCCTAATCCCCAAAGGATTAACGCGGGACGTTCCTGATCCCGTCTGACACGGAGTGTCAGAAAATGGAAATTTCGACTATAGCTCGTTCGGGGCTTCAGAGTACGCCAGGATCCGAAGGAGGTATGTGATGTCTCGGTCTCTGCTACACCCCGCATTCGCGATCAACCTGCAGGGCAGTCAAAACATTTAAAAACTACGAGTGGACAAAACAATAATTTATAAAAACATTTTCATAAAGACAATTGTACACTTCACTAAAAATCGTGCATGTATTCGAAAACCATTTACCAAACCATTAGGACCTTAACCCAAAACCTTAAATGAAACCAATCATACGAGCCACTGCCCAAATCCATTATGGGATTCACCCCAAAACCTGTATACATCACATAACATTTAACTATAAATCACATAACCATCTTGTCACGGTTTCTAAAGCTACGTGCGTGCTACCCGGGGTCTCTAAAGCCCAAGTCTCTCAGGGTCCACCCAGGTCAATGTCCGTAGATCAATGACCCTCCTTGGGGTTATAATCCATAAGCCTTCCTGAGAGTAAGGTACCCAGCGGGGGCGACTCCACTTAGTTAGTGCTCCATTGTCAGGACCCACCCCGGTTCCACCCCGAAACCCGAGGTATATCCCGCTCCCGTCTGACTCCCCGACACCACACTCGAGTAAAACTCACTCAAACCCAGTCAGACGCAGGAGTAATTAAACAAAATATCCCAAAGTTATCGTTTACAGAGCATAGTACGAAATACAAGGAACTAAAAACCGATGAATTACACGCACACGGAAGACTTTAAACTACTCCGGGACCCCTCGCGTGACTTCTATGCCTCGGTCACTGCCTCGACGTCAAGACCCCGCGCTCGCTCCACAACCTGGAGGGTAATTCAAAACAGAAGGTGAGTGGACCACAATATAAGAGAAGTTTTAAAACCACTTATCAGAAAACCGAGTTTTAACCCTCCGTTTGAAAACCACATGCATAACCAATATTTATGAACACAGTTATAAATCAATTCTCATAAAACATCATAAGAAACAGAGACACTATAAAACATCATAAGAAACCATAGCATGAGTATAAGAAACCGTATCATAAACCCTAAAGCTTAAATCCTCATTTCCCGATCGAACCTGCTGGACCTATCCGAGTCTTTAAACTCAATCCAGGCCTTAATCATATCCGAGTCTTTAAACTCCCGAGTCTTTAAACTCAAGGCCTACGGGGGAAAATCAATATATCCGAGTCTTTAAACTCCCGAGTCTTTAAACTCAATCCGGGTCTTTAAACCCAATCCGGCCGGTCCCCCGTCACATATATCCGGGTCTTTAAACCCAATATCCAGATCCAGCAAATCCAATCCCAAAATCCTTTAAAAACCATTTACCAATCCACATCCAAACCCGAATCCGAAATCACTGGTCTGATACCCTTCCGGCATCCAGAACCGTCATTCCGAACCCAAATCCGGAATCCACTTTCCAACTTTAAAACCGAATCTCGATTCTCGAAATCCGATTCTAAAACCGAAAACCTCGATTATCAAATCATGTCTTAAATCCATTTCTTATCATTAAAATCACTTATCGTTTGAAAACCCCAAATCATGGCATCATAATCAGTAATCAAGCATTTCTCGGAAAACGTGCCAAATACGTAGTTTCCTCGGAAAACGTGCAATTAAGTAAAACAGTTATAGCATATTCAAATAACCATGAAATCACAAGGAAAACCATAAAACAAGTAATTAAAAGCAGTTATGCATGCTCGAGTTTAGAGAAGGGGTCCACTCACAGTACCAAGCCCTCAATCGTGTTCCGAACGTCCAGCACATTCCTCGGCTTCCTCGGGAAATCCCGATCTTGTTCACAATCACCAAATTACGTCACTAACACGTCTACGAAGGTTCACCTAAATTCCTTCAAAATCCCCGAATCGAAAACCTAAGACCCGGGACCTTAAACATTCACCCTCGCGGGACTAAACTCATACGACGTCCGATTGACCCGAAACCAACTCCATTGAACTCACCATAACTCCTAGACCAAAAGCCACGTTGACCACTTCTCCATCCGCCGCCGTACGCGCCCCCACGCGCCGCCCAAAGTGGCTGCGAGTGGCCCTCACGCGCTAGCTACAGTAGCATCATCAACCTCCCGCACTGTACTGAACCGGCCGCCGTGGCTTGGACCGGCGAGAAGCATTCTCCACCGTCCGGCCACCATTTCCTTCCCTACTTTCACCTACAGTTTCGTCCAGACACCACGAATCCATTCCCTAACTCCTCTTGGTTCGATTCGACTCCCAGCTTCACGACTGAAGCTCGAACCAGACAACCATCAAACCCCTGTTTCACGATTCACCTGCTCCGGTCACCTCCCATCACGGTGGCGACACCAGACTCACCCCACAACCTCACTGATCCAAGTCCAACACTCCTAACCCTTCGACTCACCCCAGAAGTCCACGACTTTGGGTTCGAAGTTCACGGCCGAAATAGGGTAACAGAGACTCCTCTTCGCCTGAGCTCCGCCGTGTACGCCCCCGTCACGGCGACCATCACAAACCACTCCTAGGACCTCCCTGAACATCACCCCGACCTTCTATCCTCTCGACTCTTAGCCAAACCTCACGACTTTCCAAAAGAAGTTTACGGGAAAAACAGAGTAAAGAGATCTCACCTTCGATTGCAGCTCCGCCGTGCGCACCGCCGCGTGCCACGGTGTTCGTTAGCCTCCCTGCAACCTCCTGCAGCTCTCCCAGCCTTGGTTTGCCTCACCTCACAGCGTAGCCACCACCAAACGTTCACAGTCTCCCTGTTTTCCCCAAACCTTTGCCGCACCACCACCGTGCCGCCGTGCACAAATGCACCACCAAATCACGACCAACAGCTTCCTTTCAATCTCCCGTTCCTCCCTCACTCACCAGGACTCGTCACCAGCCACGATCAATCCTCATTTCCTCCTCACAGGCTCACTCTGTTTCTCTGTGTTTGTCGAAGAACATCACACACGCACACACGGTTTCACCCAATTACTTAGAACCGTGAACACACAGGATTCCACCAGAAGCCTCTAGCCCCCTGCCATGTGTCACCATCCAACCAACCCTTATCCCATCTGGTTAAACCCCAGCCGTCCATTTTACTTTCTCTGCACAAATCCCTAGGTGCTAAAAAGACCAAAATACCCTCCTTTTTACTCGTTTTTACGGTTTTGTGAAAACTTCCTAGACCCATAACTCTCGCCTCGTAAGTCCGATGAATACGTGCCGCCTGTCATCGAACTCAGGACGACGAAAGCTATCTAACCATGCTAGGTCAACCTACCAAAACCCATTCGTACAAAAAGTCAACTATTCCCCCTACTTTACCCAAATTACGGTTATGCCCTCAACCTACCGAACATCACAACTTCCTCCTCGGATGTCGGAATCGAACGTCCCTCAACTACGTCCTGGTCACTGGTCAATACCCAATTGACCATCCGAATAAAAGTCAACATTTTTGCCCAGACCAGGGGCAAAATTATCATCCTAGGCTCCCGGACCTTTCGGGACCACCTAACCACTGATTAACCTCACTAATCACACCTTAATCACTCTACTAATCCCGGCTCTCGGGACGGGTTGTTACATCCATGACTACTCCGGGGTCCACCCAGGCCAACGACCCTCCCCGGAGGAGACAATCCAAATAAGGAAGGTATATGACTATATATATATATATATATATATATATATATCGAAAACATTTTTAAAACCTTTCGAGGAATTCATGCCTGGACCCCATAAACCGTCATGAATCCGAAAATCACTTTAGGGTCCTCGACCCGAAATCATAAACGTACAGTAACTGGGCCTCAAGCCCAAACTCATGAATCAACTGGGCATTGTACCCGATATCTCAGTGTCAGTCATGATTCCAATCGTAGTGATGTGTGCAACCATCCGTCCAAGACCGCCCTCAATCCTCGTATGTCGCCGTGAACGTATCAACCGACGCGACCACCTCTAGATTATGGTACACTCATCACCGATTGATGTCCTGAACTGTCAGTACTCTGAAGTCGAGCCTCCAGTGGCTGCTCGACGACGGTACGTGCATCGGGAGCTCTCCGGAAGGAACACATCCTAGTCCAGAGGCGAGCGTCGTATCGTCCGTCGCCATGCACATAGCACTCGCCGCGACCATAACTCAGACCCGTAGGTCATTAAAAGGTCCACATGCCCGAGACAAAACCAATTGGGTCTCATTCCCGAGTTTATCCCTTTTTAAATCTAAATCCATTTCTTTTAAACCATCGTAGAAATACAAACCCGTATAAGCACCGTATAAGGCCGAAACCTCAAAATACGTGCCAAATACATAAACACACACAAATGTACTCATGGCACCACAAAACATGTATTAAAACACATAATAAACATTTATGCATGCATAAATTTAGAAAACAAGGTCCACTTACAGACCGTCCGAGCTGCCGCCTCGATACGTATGCCATTCGGCTCTCCCGAGCCAAACACCGTCACCGGGACCTCCAAAATTGTCCAAATCGTAATAGAGGGTTAATAACTACCTAAATAACCCATCATTAAAGCCCCATAATTTTCTGGCATTTTTAACTATTTTTAAACTCAATCCTAAATCTTTGGACACCCCGAAACCTATCGAAACGATATCCGATCGACACGAAACCAGTCCCAAAATGTTTGTTACATCGAATAGATGAAATTACATGTTGGACACTTTCCAAAAATATCCCTCACGCGCCCCCACGAGCGGTTTGAATCCCCATGCGCGTGCAACCCAGGCGCCAAACAGTGTCACCCCTAACCTCTCGACAGATCGGGTTCAGACCGGTTCGAACCGGTTCGGTCCAACCAAACCGACTGTCATGGTTCAACCCTATAACTCACCCTTTTTCGGTCCATTTCAGTCCATTTTTAATCCTAAAGGTTCCTAGCATCAAACCCTATCGATCTAGTCATTAAAAATAGGAAAAACGGGTCCAAATCTTACCTTGAAGATCCATGGTTGAACCGGCCACCTGAAATCGTTCGCCGCTGTGGCCTCCGACCGTCCTAGCCTTCGAAATCCATCCAAAGCTTCCCCTAAGGTCCCTAGAAACATGACCCAACCTTTAGAATAAACCGATAACCCCTAAAACGTGCATTTAAAATTTGAAACTTACCTTACTCCCGGTTTTGGGTTTCCCTCCGCCGTGGCCACCGCCATGGCCCGTCGCCCATTGCTACGTCGTCCTAGTCTCTCTCTCAGTCTCTCATTATCCCTCACAAAACCATATGGATGTAAGTAGGGTGGTATGCCGTGTGTGTTTGTTTGTTCCAAAAGAAAATGGAGAATGAAGGGGGGTCGGGTTTGTGAGAGAAACAGAGAGGATGATGATGGTACAAAGATGGGAAAATGGACGGCCAAGATGGAAGAAAGAAATATAGATGAAAGGTGGAGATGAGAAGTGGGTATAATTATAAAATAATAAAATAATAATATTTTAATGGTTTAGACCCACTTTTTGGGGAAGTGACCAATGGGATAAGTGACACTTGTCACTCATCCATGAGTCCCACTAAAATATCTGCCCAATTAGATATCGCCACATTATCCTCGTCTCGAAATGCGTGCATAATGAAATCGAACTTCCGTGAATTATAACTGTCCCGTTCGAAGTCCAATTACGGCTTGCCGCCTGTCTATGGATTCGTATCGACTCGATCTACGTAACGGTTCTCGGCCCTCGGCCATCTGACCTCCCAAGTCAAAAGTCAACATTTTACGCACGACTAGGGGCAAAACCGTTATTTTGCATCGTCCGTGCGATTTCGCTCAACTAATCACCGATTAACCTCGCTAATTCTTGATTAGTCACTAATATAATCTCGAATTTCGGGACGGGTCGTTACAACCTTCCCTCCTTAATTAATTTCGTTCTCGAAATTCCAACCGACCTAATTCCACGACCAACGGTGGAATCCAATATGTCCCTCTACTCGGGCGTTCTCATGTAACCATACACGTCCTCCATAAGCTTCGTACTCGTCGGTACGCAATACCACTAGAGCTTCCAAAGCTCCAACTCACCCTCGAGAACTACATGTACTATCACTAAGGTTATCCTCTTCACACTACCATCAAGTCTTTTTCAGTTTGATGGTTCTTCTTATCTGACAACCTAAGCTGATATGCTATTCAACATACGATCCGACAGTTATCTTCCTTGCTCCCACTGAGCGATATCTCACCTCCTGTCACTCTGTGACCTATGCCGAAATCTGGACTCACTCTGAGTCTCAACTGTCTCACGATACTATTTCCTCTGCTCCTAGCTTAGCATAATCAACAAGGCAATTCACCTTACCGATTACCAGACTCGGTCATTCACTTGTCACCTCTAGTGACACCAAGTACTTTCTGCGCTTCGAATCACTCAAATTTGACCCACAGCCTAGGTGTTCGGTTCTTATACCCTCTTTGAACCCTTAGCTGTCAAATCACTCCTCGTCATCCCACCTAGGGAAGAATCAAGGAGAATCCAAGATGATGACATCAAAGTTCATCCAATGTCATCCTCCGATATCCAACATCATCTACTAAAGAGAAGAAAACGAGAAGTCTCTTTTGCCGGCTTCGGAATCGAGAGTAGTTGCAACCATGTTGGAAGCATACTCAACTTTTACAATTACTGAGCTAAAAGTTCTCTTTCTCCAATCTTTCCGACCAACGACGACTGTCGATAACTATTGTAATGACCCATTCTATTTCTCACAATCAAATTTCTCCTCAAACAAGCTTACCCGAAACTCAGGAGGTATGGTCAATCGCAGTCAACCAAACTAACCCGAAATGGATTTTCACGTCCTCAGCTCATCCGGTCACCATCTATGTGTCAGTGACTACCGTTTATGCACATCCAAAAGGATGTTGATTCACCCTAACCTGATGTACCGCTTGGCTGAAGAGTCACATCAGACTCTTGCTGTGTTATGCAGTCAAATCTCTGCTTATCACCATATCTGACCAATTCTAACCAATTTTGACCAGTTGGTCACTAATCCCCACGACAGTACTCGATCCTCACGTCTCAACTACTGCTGGATCCAATCCAGCCCATCACTATTCGTGATCCACTCTCGGACCACAGATACCGAACACATGCCCATCTCGACGGAGTCACATCCCGACTCGTGACTTATCGTCATCACAATCACCAGCACCAGCATCAGCACTAGTACTAATACAACCACAACCACCAGTGTGCGAAACAGACAACCCTAGATCTTTGCTCATACCGAGCAACGATCCCGTACCTCTGCTCAAATTAAGTAACTCTGCCTCCCTCGTACCCAACAACTCTGAGTACAGTCACCCTGAAAACTCATACGAGAAAAGGAAACGTCCCCTGAACGTCCCCGATTCCCAACAACCGTAACTACAACCACTCTCGGTACTAGTGCCTGCCAAACCCTCGTGCAGACCTTACCACCAGACATCGCTATCAAGACTCCGTATCCAACGAAATAGATCGCTTGTACTAACTACTTCGTAGGGCCCCACACTGCCAACCACGACAGACCTATGGCAACCCCGACATCGAATGCCGAACCAAGATGATCTACGATTCAATCCTACTAACTATCGTATCGATATCCTAACTATCAGGTTGATGACGGCTGTTACCACTATAGAGACATCACATTCTCGACCTGCGCTTCACTCAGAGAGCAAAACCTACTCTGGAACTCAGAGTAACATGAGCAACCCTGCTCTGATACCACTGGTTAGTATCAGAGCGTCCTGAGTAACATATGAGCTAACCGTGCTCTGATACCACCTGTCAGGACCCGTCCAAATCCCCTCAGGAGTAACGCAAGACGTTCCTGATCCCGCCTGACACGGAGTGTCAGACAAGGGAAATTTAGAATATAGCCCGCTCGGGGCTTCAGAGTACGCTAGGATCCAGAAGAGGTATGTGATATCTCAGTTTTTGCTACAGCCCGCATCCGCGATCATCCTGAAGGGCAGTCAAAACATTTAAAAACTGAGAGTGGACAAAATAATAATTTATAAAAACATTTTCATAAAGACATTTGTACCTTTCACTAAAAATCATGCATGCATTCGAAAACCATTTACCAAACCATTAGGGCCTTAGCCCAAAACCTTAAATGAAACCAATCATACGGGCCACTGCCCAAATCCATTACGGGATTCAGCCCAAAACCTGTATATATCAGATAATATATAAATATAAATCACATAACCATCATGTCATGGGTTCTAAAGCTACGCGCGTGCTACTCGGGGTCTCAAAGCCCAAGTCTCCCAGGGTCCACCCAAGTCGATGTCCGTAGATCAATGACCCTCCTTAAGGTTATAATTAATAAGCCTTCCAGAGAGTTAGGTACTCAACGGGGGCGACTCCACTTAGTTAGTGCTCCATGACTACTCCTGGGTCCACCCAGCCCAATGACCCTCCCCGGAGGAGACAATCCAAATAAGGAAGGTATATGAATATATATATATATATATATATATATATCGAAAACATTCTTAAAACCTTTCGAGGAATTCATGCCTGGTCCCCATAATCCGTCATGAATCCGGAAATCCCTTTAGGGTCCTCGACCTGAAATCATAAACGTACAGTAACTGGGCCTCAAACCCGAACTCATGACTCAAATGGGCATCGTACCTGATACCTCAGGGTCAGTCACGATTCCAATCGTAGTGATGTGTGCAACCATCCATCCAAGACCGCCCTCAATCCTGGTATATCGTCGTGAACGTATCAACCGACGCGACCACCTCTAGATCATGGTACACTCATTACCGATCGATATCTGGAACCATCAGCACTCCGAAGTCGAGCCTCCAGTGGCTGCTCGATGATGGTACGTGCATCGTGATCTCTCCAAAAGGAACACATCCTAGTCCGGAGGCGAGCGCAGTTTCGTCCGTCGCTTTGCACATAGCACTCGCCGCGACCACGACTCAGACCCGTACGTCATCAATAGGGCCACATGCCCGAGACAAAACCAAATGGGTCTCATGCCCAAGTTTATCCCTTTTTAAATCTAAAACCATTTCTTTTAAATCGTCGTAGAAATACAAACCCGTATAGGCACCGTATAAGGCCGAAACCTCGAAATATGTGCCAATACGTAAACACACACAAATGCACTCATAGAACCACAAAACATGTATTAAAACACATAATAAACATTTATGCATGCATCGATTTGGAAAACAAGGTCCACTCACAGACCGTCCGAGTTGCCGTCTCGATACGCGTGCCATTCGACTTTCCCGGACCAAACAACCTCACCGGGACCTCCAAATCTTTCCAAATCATAATAGAGGGTTACTAACTACCTAAATAATCCCTCACTAAAGACCCGTAATTTTTTGGCATTTTTAACTATTTTTAAACTCGATCCTAAACCTTCGGACACCCCGAAACCTATCGAAATAATGTCCGATCGACACGAAACCAGTCCCAAAATGTTCGTTACATAGAATATATGAAATCACATGTTCGACACTATCCCAAAATACTCCTCACGTGCCCCCACGCTTGGTTTGAATCCCCATGGGCGTGAAATCCACGCGCCAAACAGTGTCACCCCTAACCTCTCGATAGATCCGGTTCAGACCGGTTCGAACCGATTCGGTCCAACCAAACCGGCTGTCACGGTTCAACCCTATAACTCACTATTTTTCGGTCCATTTCAGTCCATTTTTAATCCTAAATTTTCCTAGCATTAAACCCTATCGATATAGCCATTAAAAACAGGAAAAACGGGTCCAAATCTTACCTTGAAGATCCTTGGTTGAACCGGCCACCTGCAATCGTTCGCCGCCGCGGCCTCCAGCCATTCTAGCCCTCGAAATCCATCCAAACCTTCCCCTAAGGTCCCCAGAAACATGACCCAACATTTAGAATAAACCGAAAACCCCTAAAACGTGCATTCAAAATTTCAAACTTACCTTACCCGCGGTTTCGGGTTTCCCTTCACCGTGGCCACCGCCGTGGCCCGTCGTCCATTCCTACGCTGTCCTAGTCTCTCTCTCAGTCTCTCATTAGCCCTCACAAAACCGTATGGATGCAAGTGGGGAGGTATGCCGTGTGTGTTTGTTTGTTCCAAAAGAAAATGGAGAATGGAGGAGGGTCGGGTTTGTGAGAGAAACAGAGAGGATGATGATGGTACAGAGATGGGAAAATGGACGGCCAGGATGGAAGGAAATAATATAGATGAAGGGTGGAGATGAGAAGTGGGTATAATTATAAAATAATAAAATAATAATATTTTAATGGTTTAGATCCACTTTTTGGGGAATTGACTAATGGGATGAGTAACACTTGTCACTCATCCATGGGTCCCACTAAAATATCTGCCCAATTAGATATCGCAACATCATCCCCGTCTCGAAATGTGTGCATAGTGAAATCGAACTTCCGTGAACCATAACTTTCTCATTCGAAGTTCGATAACGGCGTGCCGCATGTCTATGGATTCGTATCGATTCGATCTACGTAACGGTACTTGGCCCTCGGCCATCGAACCTCCCGGGTCTAAAGTGAACATTTTGCCCACGACTTAGGGCAAAATGGTCATTTTGCCCACGACTAAGGACAAAATGGTCATTTTGCATCGTCTGTGCGATTTCGCTAAATTAATCACCGATTAACCTCGCTAATTCTTGATTCGTCACTAATCTAATCCTGAATTTCGGGACGGGTCGTTACAGATTTGGCATTTTCTTTCGATCATTTGACAACCTTTTTCTACAGCCCCGTGCTTTTATTACTGTGTACATATGTTTGGTAGATTTGTTGTTGAAATGGAGAATACATACATCTTATGTTTCTTTAATTATGCAATGTTGTCTGTTTTTTATATCAACATGTTGAATGTTAGTGAATTTAAGGGGTTTTTCTTTATGCTTTTCCGTCTTCATTGCTTCATACGTTGCTGTCTCCATTCTCTACATGGCTATAAAAATTTCTTATTTGTTCACGGTTTGCTCTTCATTTTCTCTCTATGTTTTCCCTTTGCTGTTTTGATTTTCTTCATGGTTGTCCTCCATTAATTCCTCATTTCGTTTTTCTTGGGATTCAATTTATATCTATTATTACATGTCCAGTTTTTATTATTGTGTACATGTGTGTTGTTTCGGTTTATAATTGAAATGTCGCATACAAACGGATTACGTTTCTTTTATTGTTTGGTTGGTGTTTTTCAGGTTTTTCTCCTCAGAAAGTGTTCGGGACGTGTTTTCAGTTCCGAGGTTTTTTGGGCTTTTCTTATATGGACTTGTATGTATTGTTAGAGACCCTCGTGTAGGACTTTGACAGATCAGGACGTCTCAGAGGCTTCGAATTGGCTTACGGCTCGTGTATTGAGCTAGTGGCACTACTATGAGTGGACAATTTCTTTCATAACTCTGATGCATGCATTTGTATATGTTTTTACAGGCTTTATGATATGATTTTTTTATGATTATAGATATGGTTATGATTGCTAGATAAATTTTGGATTTGAAATGTATTTATGGTTATATTTCTGGATATCGAATTATGATGGTTTTTGTAAAACCGTGTTTTGGGCTGGTGCCCATGTGATAACTGTTTTCGGCTGGTGCCTATGTGATAACTGTTTTGGGCTTGGGCATGTGTGATAACTGTTTTGGGTTAGTGTCTGTGTGATAAAATATATTTTGGTTCTGATACTATTTTCCGGATTGATCAACCTCAGACGATTGGATCGCTATATCTGGAGTTGGACTCCGAGGATACCTAGAGACGGACACGAACATGGTTTGAGTTGGACTCAACACATGCTGACGAAGTTGGACTCTGTAGATCCGTAGTTGTCTACTGGTAATTGATAAAGTTCAAACTATGCATTAAATTAAACACGTAATTTGAGTATTATGCAATTTAAACCCTTTTTGTGTAGATTTAGTATTGGTAAATAGGGATCGTTCTTAACCGGGAAAATTAAGGAACATTAATAATATGTTAGTGAGAAAGAATAATGAATAATCAAAGAATAAAATAATAAATGAATTAATGAATAAATGAATTAAAGAATTAAAGAATAAAGAATTTAAGAATTAAAGAATAAAGAATTAAAGAATTAAAGAATAAAGAATTAAATGGGGGTTTTGTAAAGATTGTAATAATAAAATAAAGAAAACAAGTAAAAAAAATTAAGAACTTAATTCTACTTCTACTTTAACCTTTGCACAAGTGAACTTTCTTCAAACACATATTTTTACTAACACTCTAACATTTTGCTCATATTGAACCAATCCCGAAATTCTACTTTCTTCATCTTAATTACATGCATACATTTTTCAATATTATAAATGCACTGAACATCCGTCATAAACACTTATAATACGATTCACCTTACGTTATTGATTTCAACCCTATTTTAAGTACACCGAACATCGGTCATAAACACTTAACGTTAAATTGAAGGTTAAGCGCTAAAACATATGAAGTAAATGAAATTCAAAAAGTAAAACACATGGAAATTGTATTCACATTTACAAATATTAGAAAGAAAATACCAACACATATATTGAAATATAAATAAAACTGGAAAAATAACTAGAGTTAAAGAAAATGGAGAAAAGTTAGACTTTTGGAACCCAAGAACATCTTGTGATTCCGAAAATGGATGGAAACAATGAATTATTATCCATAAAATTCTCTGAACAGCAGAACGAACTTTATGAAGATGGAGGAATAAACATAAGAATGTGGACTTAAACTATAGAATTATTTCGGAATTATTCGGCCTAAGTATTTCTTAAGGAAAGCATAAAAATGTGTTTAATAGCTCTCAAAGAAAAGTCACATGAACAAAGTTAAGAAGAAATGAAATTAAGAAAAAAATGTAAGACATAAATTAAAAAAAAGAATTAAAAGAAAACTAATTAATAAGAAAATCTAAAAAAATTACAAATGGTCCCAAAAATAAAGAACAAAATAGAGAGAAGATGAGCTAAAAGAAGAGAGAGAAAAGAGAGAAAAAATAAACAAAAGGGGACCTTTTAACAATGAAGATGGTCTTCCTATTTATAGGGAAGTCCAAAAAAATACAAAAATAAAATAAAATAATGAAATGATGAACAATGATAGAAAATGATGATTTTGGGGCTGGTTTGGAGCTGGAAATTCAGAAAAGTAACTGGAAAATGGAGCAGTTGGGTGCAAGAAATGGGTTGCACAGACCTGCTAAAAATCAGCAATTGATTTCGGTGGCAGGTGGCTGACAGAAAGTGGGTGGAGTTGGTGGAGGCGTGCTAGCAAACGTACTGACTTTCAGCGCACGTGCGCAAAGGCTGATTGCCTAGTTCGGTACACGCGCACCGAAGTTTCTGAGAAGCAGTTCGGTAGCTTCTTGCTGGTGCGAGTAGCAGGCTGGATGGCTGGGCTGTAACGCGGGCTGGAGCTAAGGATTGGGCTGGCGACTTGCGATGGTAGGTTGTAGGCTTGGATAAAGTGGACTGGTTTTCTGGGCTTAAGGGCTGCGCAGATTGGGTTTGCAAACTTGGATTGGGTTTGAACAAATGAATTTCAATTTAAAACATGGATTTATATAATTTCACTGACTTTCGTCCATAATTTCTTCGTTATAATTCTGATCGGGACGATTCTTTGGCCAAAACGCTCCAAATTCCAAGTTTTATTTAATTATACAAAAATATCACAAAATATATTATTTTCTCCAATTATTTATTATTTTAATATTAAAATTCAAGTATAAAGGGTATAAAATAATATAAAATAATGCTTAATTATCGACCTATCAGTAGTACAGATGGGATGCTAGTTGGACTAGAAGGACGAGATTTGACTTACGATTGGTTGGACTAGCGAGATCAAGTTTGCCTTTATTTACTAGTGATGTGTGCAAATATTTTCGAAATGGCTTAGATCCACTATTTTCAGTGAAATGTGGGCCAAAGGGCCTTTATATATGTGTGTAGGTGATTTCGGGTTGGATCTACGGAGTCCAACTTCGTCGGCACATGTTGATATATATATATATTATTGTTTATCTGAACACAATGTTTTAATTTACTATGCATGCATGTTTTATAAAATAGAGGGTTTAAAGGTATATTTCTGGAAATGGTTTTCCAAAATTTTATTTTAGTCCACTCGCACTTTTTATTGGTTTTGGCACCCTACAAGTTGATCGCGAACGCGGGAAGTATGAAGGCTGAGGCATCACGTAAGGGTGGCAATTTGTGACACGACTCGAAACTTGCACGAGATTTATCCGGGTCAACCCGCAAGATTAAAATTTCGGGTCATTTTCAGGTCAACCCGTTATGACCCGTTTAATAAATTTGTGGATTTTTTGTTAACTTGTTAATCCGTATAATGACCTATTAACATGTTTAATAAATTGGTCGATTTCAGGTTAACAGATTAATCCGTATATTTGCTTATATATTGACCCATTTAATAAACATATCATTACTAACTCATATATCTACCAATTTACCTACATAAATACCTATTAAATCTTATAGTTTAAATAAGTTAAACAGGTTAAACGGGTCAAATGGATCATAGGTTAATTGGGTTTTGAATAAAACCTTTTTATTAAATGGGTTACACGGGTTACGCGGGTCATTAATAGTTCGGGTTCGAGTTGAACATTCTTGACACGATTATTAAATGGGTTGGGTTCGGATTGGGCATAAATGGGTAAAACAGAGTTCATGACACGGCACAAACCCGACACGACACGATACGATCCATTGCCACCCCTAGTATCACGTGGATTTGCGTACTCTGGAAATCCTGAATATGATGTAGCTTGTCTGACACATGGTAAGTATGTTTATTTTAAATCTGAGGATAAATTGGTCTTTTTTCACAAAGTCGTGTGAGACGGGAGCAGGTCCTCTCACGTCAATCAAGGGGGATTACAAGGAGGGTCCTATAAAAAACGGTACATATTCATTCGTTATGCAAGTACATTAATAAAATTAAATCCATTGGGTAGTGATTTGTTTTGTTTTTGTGCTTTCGATTTGTTTAGATACTGTCACAGAGTACGCAAATTTGGGTGATAAAAGATATATATACATTCATTGTAATGCACTTTTTGGTTGAATGAATCTCTCAAAAAAATATGTAAGCTTAAACAACCAATTTTTACTCTTTGTTGCCTGCAAGGAAAAATAAAATTTGTTGATCCTGATCCAACACTAGCTTTTTTTAAATCATTTGCTTGATCCAAATAATTGCCCTAGAAGTTTATCGTTATGATAGAAAATTAGAGTTTACAACTCCATGTTCTTATTCACTTCAATGGGATATGATGTTGATCACTCAATTAACAATGAATTTAGTCCTTATATTTTTAAAATTTGTGGTCAGATTTATCATTTAATGGGCTCATTATTTGTAACGACTCGTCTCGAATTTCAGAATTAATTAAGGAGTAATTAAGGATTATCATGATTAATCAGGGATTAGTGAAGGAATTCGGAAGGACGATGTGAAATAACCATTTTACCCTTTGGAATAGGCAAGAAGTTGACTTTGGACTCGGGAGGTATGAGGCAAAAGGATCGAGGATCGTTACGTAGATCAAGATGTTACGAGTTCGTAGACATGCGACACGTCAAAATCGGACGTTCGACGGGAAAGTTACGGGTCTAGAATGGAAATCGATACTATTCAGGTAAACTGAGAAATTGGACAGGTGGCTCGGTTTGAGTGGATAAATATCTGGGGAGGAGCCACTAGATGAGTGACAAGTGTCACCTATCTAGTTGGCCCAAACCCCAATTAATTGGGTTCATCTTTATC
Source organism: Prinsepia uniflora (assembly GCA_032719365.1). NCBI lineage: Eukaryota > Viridiplantae > Streptophyta > Magnoliopsida > Rosales > Rosaceae > Prinsepia > Prinsepia uniflora. The sequence goes on along the minus strand of CM064874.1, from coordinate 50,981,729 downwards.
TTCATCTTCTTGTTCCCTTGACCTGTGAAACCCCTCAAACCCGTAGCACTCAAACCACCCCACTACCCTATCCCTTTCTGTGTTCATATATGGGACTGAGAGACTGAGAGATTGAACTTGAAGGACTGAGATGGACGAGGGGTTGAGGACGGCAACCACGGCGGAGACCATGGCTGAGGTAAGAACCGAAACCCCGTAGCTTGTTTTTGGGTTCAAAAATGGAAAATGATGTTTGGGCATTGCTTGATTGATTTGGTGGTTTGGACAAGATCCTAGAGGATGAGACGAGATCAGGGGACTCAAAATCGAAGACAACGGTGGTCGGAGTTGAGAGAAATCGACAGAGAAATTCTGGGCTACTGTTCATTCAATCAAAGGTATAAATCTAGGCTTGATTTCCGAGTTTTGAGTCCATAGATCGATTAGGAATGACTAGACGATCAATTAGGAAGAAACCAGGATGAAAACGGATTAGAATCGAAGGATTTAGGACCGGGTCGGGTTGCGAGTCTGCGCGACCCAGTTTGCACGACCCGGACAGAGGTTGATGACGAGTTGACATCATCAGATGATGTCATCATGTTAGGTCTGACATGTCAGACTGACAGGTGTCAGACGGGGATCAGTAACAGGGTGACACGTCTGCACTGACATGTCAGTGACGTGTCCCAATCACGGGCTGTCATGTGTCACTAACATGTTAGTGACATGGACCAGTGAGCAGCTGACACGTGGGGCGTGTGGGCACAAATTTCGAGGTGGGACCAATTCCATTTGAAAGGTTTCGACGATCTAGATTCAATGGTGGTGGTTTCGGATCGATCGGAGACCGTTTGATAAGTCAAAATGAGATTTTTATCCTCGGGATGCGTTCCCAGGCTAGTACTATTCATAGGTCTTAGGTACGATCTTATAGAGTCCGTTAGTGACTGTTGGTATGATTTGGACAGGCCCGGAAGTTCCAGAGATGGTGAATTAGCCCCGGGGGGGCTTATGCATGCGTATCGAGGCGCAGTTAGGACGGTTTGTGAGTGGACATTTTCTTTCTAAATATAATGCATGCATAACTGTTTTATATGTTTTCTATATGTGATTTATGATGATTATGATTATGTATTTTGTATTTATGTATTTGCACGTATTTTAAGATTTATGGTTTTATACTTTGTTTATACATGCTGATAGTTCAATGGTGATTTAATGAACTGGTTTTGGTTTGGAAATGAGGTATTGGGCTGAGACTCATTTGGTTTACACTATCGGGCTTGAGGCTTAGATATGGTTTACGAAATGGATTTACAATGGTTTTATGGGAATCTTGGGCGAGGGCCCCTTTCTAAACGGTTTTGAAATGATTTGATAAAATGTTTTCCATATACTATACTTATATGTGGATATGTGGATGGTCTCCTCCAGCTGTCTGGGACACTGGGGTAGTCACGACGCATTGCCTACGATGGGTCATTGCACGGAGCGACCGCCTGTATAGTGACTCAGAAGTAGGATTGCTATTATTAGACGTCTAGGACGTCAGACATCTGAGATGTCATAGATAGGCTCGGAGAGACCCCGAGCGGCACACGTAGCTTTAGATTGTGACATGACGTCTGAGATGCCAAGGATTGGTATAAACATGTTTTATTGGATTTACATATTTATAGATTTACTGTATTTGAGGATTTGGATTTTCGATTTTGGGATGAGTTCCCACACGATTGGTTGTATGGTTTTGGGCTAAGGCCCTAATGATTTGAGGAAGGAAATGGTTTTGGTTTAGAAACTATTTTATTATATTTGATTTGATTAAGTTAAATGGTTTTTGGATGCATGAATGGTTTTTAATGAAGGGCATAAATGCCTTCTTTATGAAATGAGTTTTTATTAAATAATTTATTTTCGTTCATTCACAGCTTTTATGGTTTTTAATGTCCTTCAAGTTGATCGCGGATGCGGGCTGTAGCAGAGACTGAGACATCACACTCCTCCACTGATCCTGGCACACTCTAAAAGCCCCCTTTGGGCTAAATTTTGGGTTATCCCTTATCTAGCCCTTCGTGTCACACGTGGGTTAGACGGGAGCATGGTACATCCCGAGTTAATCCCGGGGGGATTGGGATGGGCCATGTCATTATTTCCTTTAGATGGTGAGCGTTCAAAATTTTCTCAACTCTATATACATGACACTTACAATGAGCTTAATATTAGACTTGATGTTGTTAATAGCAATTGCAGAATCGAAAAACTTGATTCAAACATTGTACAAGGCTTAATTCATATGTTTGATGCATCCAATGAATTAGTTAAACTTTTTCGTATAGTGAGGAATAAAATTGAAAATAATTTTCTCCCTTTTTAACACTAAAATTATTAGGAAGGGCATCTTAAGATAGTAAATAATACGAACAACCAACATGTGATGAAATCAATGATTTGATTGTCGGTGATATAGGCCTTCATGATTCCAATAGAGATATTATCATCCAATTAAAAAAATGAAGCTTTAAATCGTGTTACTAAATAACATCCAAAATTCATCTCTTTACAATATCCTATTCATTTTCCATATGGCGAAGATGGCTACCTTTGAAATTTAAAATGGAGCATTGATTTTCAAAGACGTCAAAATAGTAGAGAAATAGTGCATGTAAGAGCTTATACAGGATATCCGTTTCAAGAAAGAACTTCTCGCTTACCCATATTGTTCAAAAGTGGTATATATTAATATTTAGTCGATTCATATTGTACCCTTGAGGAAGATAAACTTGATTATCTCAGAAAAAAATAAAAATAAAAACTTGAGAAGCGGAATTTATAATGGAATTTATGATGCTATGAGTAAAGGTGACAACGATGCTAATAATATAGGACAAAGAGTCATATTACCTACTTCATATACTAGAAGCCCTAAATATATGATTAATAAATATCAAAATGCAAAGGCAATATGTAGAGAATATGGACACCTTGATTTATTTATAACATTCACTTGCAATCTTAAATGACTTGTAATACATAGAGAATTTCAAGTTAAACGTGGATACCAACTTAAGGATAGACTTGACATAATCTCCAAAATGTTCAAACTGAAACTTGATGATATGATTAGTTTCATCAAATCTAGTCAACCATTTGGTGAGATTCAAGCATGTAAGTTTTATACCCTCTTTATTCTACTTTTTACAATTCCTCTAATACGTTATCGTGTTTGAACTTATTTGTTTCCTTTTCGTCTCCATAATTCTTTCCAAACAGATGTTTGTACAATTGAGTTCCAGAAAAGGGGATGGCCTTATTCTCACATGTTACTTAGGTTGAAACCAAATTAGAAATTTTTTTCTTCAGAAGATGTTGATTCCATTATCTCAGCTCAAATACCAAACAAGGTAACATACTCATTGCTTTGTCAAATTGTTGATCAATTTATGATCCATGGTCATTATGGAAAATTGAACCCCAAACTCTCCATGTATACGAGATGGTAAATGTTCAAAATAATTTCCTAAAATTATCAAAGTGAAACAAATTTTGAAACAAATGCTTACCCTATATATAAACGCTCTGACAATACTACTAAGTTTGTTGTTAAAAAGGCAATTAATATTGACAATCACTTCGTAGTCCCTTATAATTCAAAATTGTTATTGAGATAAAATGCCCATATAAATGTTGAATCATGTTGCCAATCTTTGCTTATTAAATATTTATTCAAATACATAAACAAGGGCTCAGACAGAGTTGGAGTTATTTTGAAAAACAATCCAAATGACGAGATTTTTGCTTATCTCAACTGTAGATATATAGCTCTACACGAGGTTGTTTGGCGATTATTTCAATATCCTTTACACATGAGAGAACCTTTTGTTGAACGATTGCATGTCCATTTACCTTTTACAACAATCCATTGTTTTCCACAACGATAAACCAATTCAAACAATTGTTAATAAAAAAAAATTATGAACATACAATGCTTACAAGTTGGCTCGAAACAAATGAACTTTTTGATACAGCGCATACATTAACTTATGCACATTTCCTTCCAAATATGTGTGTGATTCACATAATAAACTTTGGCTACCCCTAAAACAATGAGGATCAATTGGGCGAATAACATATGTATATCTTGCGACTGACGAATTATACTACTTCCGAATGCTGTTAAACTCAAATAAAGCTGCTACAGTTTTGATGATATAAAAACCTTTTGTACTATCATACATTCAACATATAAATCTTCTTGTCAAGCCTTAGTGTAACGGCCCAGAAACCTGAGAAATTTTTTTTGGAAAATTAAAGGTCAAAAAGTTGACTTTTTGACCTAGACATTGCTTTGACGTTTTACGAGGACCGTTACGAGGGTCTCGGGCTCCTAAGTCTATAAATAGCTAGTATGCCGAAATCAGAGATCAAATAGATTTGATAAGGCCAAAATTGAGTAAGGGCATTTTGGTAATTTTGTTAGAAAAAGGTATTTTGGTAATTTCATGAGAGGGGTCTAGGGTAGTTTAGAATGTTCTTTTCCCTCCCTTATTTTCTTCTTCCACAAACATATTTCTTATATATATATATGTATGTAAGTGTGCTTGGGGAGTAGTTTGGTGGAGAGGAACCTAACTAGAAGAAAAGAAAGAAAGAAAAATATGAAACAAGGAAGAGATGAGAAGCAAGCCAGGGAGAAAGTGAGAGATAGAAGGAAAGGAAGAAGAACAAGGGAAAAAGAAGAAGAATGGAGGGAAATAGTGGAAGAAGAACCCTCCAAGACTTGAAACCCATGTAGCTCAAATATGGGCCGAGGAGTTTCATGTTGTTTCAAGGTTGTTCAAGCTCGAAACAAATGTCCTAGCAAGTTATGTGAGTCTCTGTGATCATATTAAGCTGGAAAGATGAAAATTTGAACGTGGAAAGGTTGCAGGACTGATCATGGCACCATGGGTGAAACTTTGAAGGATTACACAGTAAATTCAGGTACGTTTTTCTTCACTTTGACACCATAGATATGTTCCTTGGTTTGAGGAGATTCAAATTCAGGACGTGAAATGGATGAGTTCTGTAACGACCCGTCCCGAATATCGAGATTAAATGTTAACTAATTATGGATTAGCGTGACTAATCGAGGACTAGTTGAGAGAATACAGATTGACGGTGTGAAATGACCATTTTGCCCTTGGAATTGGACCAAATGTTGACTTTTGACCCGGATGGTGAAATGCACGAAGATCGCGGACCGTTACGTAGATTGAGTCGATAGAGCCTGTAGACAGTCGGCACGTCAAAATCAGACTTTGTACGAGGAAGTTATAGTTCAGGAAAAGAATCGAAACTATTCACGCAAACCTAGGAAGTGTACAGTTGGCTTAATTGGATTGGTTCAAATACCTGGGAGGACCAATTGATGAGTGACAAGTGTCACTCATCTGATTGGCCCATTACCCTAAACATTGGGATCCTTATTTCATCTTCATCTTCTTTTGTTCTCCTAAACCTGAAACACACATACGACCCACCCCAAAACTCAAACCCACCTTCTTCAAACCTCATACTTTGTCCATGGAGTGTGAAGGTAAGTGAGAGAATGTTACCAGACGATCACGACAGTGACCACGACGGAGCAACGACAGTGACCACGACGGAGCAACGACGGCGAGGTAAGCCCAAACTCGTGAGCCCTTTTTTTGGGTCAAAATGGTGGAATTGGTTTTGTTGGTTGCTGATCGATTTGGTGATTGGGATGATGTTTCTGAGGTCGAGACGAACTCAGTATGCCTAGTATCGAAGCCAAGGTGGCCGAAATCGAAGGAACTCGATGGAGGAATCTAAGCTCACTGTTCTTGGATCCAAAGGGTAAGTTTACAGTTCGATTTCACGTTTTTAAGGTCATAGATCGATTAGGATCTTCTAGACGAAGCCATAGGAAGAAATCCCATCGATTTTGGTTCAGAATTAAAGAAATAGGGACAGGGTCGGGTCGCGGGTACTATGTGACCCGGTTGCAGGATCCGACTGAGGATAGGGATGACATGACATCAGCAATGATGTCATCAAGGTGACGTGAGCTGTCAGGTCTGACACCTGTCAGATGTGACGTTAGCATGACGTCAGCGTTGACTTTTAACAGCATTGAATTTCTTGTTGACCAGGCTTGTGGGGCACGTGGGCTTGAATTTTGAGGTGGACCCAATGTCATTTTAAAGGTTTCGACGATCCGGATCCAATGGTGGTGGTTTCGTGTCGATCGGAGATCGTTAAGTATCGAGGTTTTTCACCTCAGGAAATGTGTCCGGGACACGATGATTTTTCTGGGAATTTTGGGGTTTTATCCTATGGATTTATATAGATGGTTAGCGACCTTTGGGTGTGATTTGGATTGGTCCAGATGTTTCGGTGATGGTGATTTAGCCCTGGAAGGCTTATGGCATGCGTATCGAAGCGGCAGTTAGGACGGTTTGTGAGTGGACATTGGTTTATAAATATGATGCATGCATAACTGTTTTATATGTTTTAAATATGTGATTTATGATGGATTTGATTGTGGTATTAAGTATTCACGTATTTACATGTATTTCGAGGTTTATGGTTTTATACGGTGTTTATACATGGTGGTATTTCATTAATGGTTTGATGGTATGATTTCAGATTTAGAAATATGGAACCGAGCTTGAGACCCATTTGATTTACGAACTATTGGACTTAGTGTCCATTTGATTTAATAAGGCATCGGGCTGGAGACTCATTTGATTTATGCTATCGGGCTTAAGGCCCAGTTGGTTATGATATCGGGCTTGAGGTCCAATTGATTTATAAAATGGAATTTCTGGCTGAGTCCCTTGAATTTGGAAATTGGAATTGTGGAAATGGTTTATGAAAGTTATACTTCAGGCACAAGACCCATTTGTGGATTTACGATGGTTTTATGGAAATCACGGGCATAGCCCTTTGAACGGTTTGAGATGATTTATGAAATGTTTTCCATATACCATCCTTATGTATGGATTGTCTCCTCGGGACGTCTCGTAGTATCTTGGAGTAATCACAGCGCACTACCTGAGAGGGGCTGCCCAGAGGCGCAGCTCATGATCATGAGTTCAATTATGGATGATAACCTCCAGGGAGGGTCATTGATATGCGGGTCATTGACCTGGGTGGACCCTGGGGAGACTCGGGACTTGAGACCTCGAGTAGCACGCATAGATTGGAAAACCATGACAATGGTATTGATTAGGCATCAGGGATACCAAGGATTGGTTAAATTGTATTTCGATAAACTGGTTATTCAATAATGATTGGTTTTGGGCTGAGTTCCCATATACTTGGTTTTGGGTTGAGTTCTCACATGGTTGGATTTATGATGTTGGGCTAAGGCCCTAATGGTTTAATTAAGTAAATGGTTTGATTACTGGTTTTCGAATGCATGCATATTTTTTAGTGAAGGGCATAAACGTTCTTTTTGTGAAATCTGTTTTATAAATTATTTATTTCGTCCACTCACAACTTTTAATGGTTTTTAATGCCCTTCAGGTTGATTGCGGATGCAGGCTGTAGTAGAGACCGAGACACCACACTCCTCCACTGATCCTGGCGCACTCTGGAAGCCCCGAACAGGCTGAGGTTTTGAGTTATCTCTTGTCTGACCCTTCGTGTCATACGTGTGTTAGACGGGAGCATAACACATCCCGCGTTAATCCCGGAGAGATGGGGATGGGTCGTGTCAAGTTCTGGATAGGTTGGATTTGTGGGTCAGTGACCTGAGTTGCAGGAACTGAGTCGACCCTGTTCCAAGGTTGAAGGTGACATGTCACAAGCGCGTGGCCACCATGCATAAAGACTTCAGGCGATGCATGAGCGCATTTTAGCTTGTCTCGGGATGTGTTCAACATAGTTTCTTGAGTATTCAATCTTACGAGTCTAATGGTATAGTTTTCGTGACGAGCAGACATAATCTCGGGACAATTTTGATTATTCGAAGTGTTATGCATATTTTAAAAATTAATATTTTAAGTTCGAAAATTGGAGAATTTAAATATAAGATTAATTTGGATGTTAATAGTTTATAATGTTAAATTATAGTGATTAAAAATTTACAGAAATTATGACAAAGGTATGCACCTTGATAGGTCTTCAATTAAACATTATTTTATATTATTTTATACCCTTTATACTTGACTTTTATTATTAAATTAATAAAAAATTGGAGAAAATAATATATTTTGTGGGATTTTTGCAGAAATAAATAAAGCATGAAATTCTGAATATTTCGGCGAAAGAATCATCCCAATCGGAGTTTTAACGAAAAAGATATGACTAAAAGAAAGAAAGCCACTGAAATTTGCTTGGAATTTCGGTGGGAAGCTACTGAAATCCAGAAGCCCAAGTCAAAAACCAGCAGCCCAAGCCAAAAACCAGCAGTTCTATTTCCTCATTTTCAACCATTTTGGCTGATTTTTCAAACTTCTTTTCCTCAAAATCAGCATTTTTTTCCCAAAATCAGCATATTTTCCTCAAAAACCACCCAATCTCATCATTTCCATCACTTCTTCATGTACTATTTTATTGTTATTTTTATATTTTAATTTTGTACTTTTATTTAAACAATTGTGGCACTCCCTCTATAAATAAGGATGTCATTTCATGTATTTGGAGTCCCCATTAGTCCCATTTTTCCATTTCTTCCATTTTTCTTAGTTTTTAGTTCTTGGTTTAGTTCTTTTGTTTCTCTCTTTTGAGAGATATTTTTGGGGACCATTTTAACTTCTTGTAAATTTTCTTATTAATTAGTTTTTTTTAATTCTTGTTCTTAATTTATGTTACTTTTATTTTTCTTAATTTCATTTCTTCTTTACTTTGTTCTTGTGATATTTCTTTGAGATCTCTTAAACACATTTTTATGCTTTCCTTAAGAAATACCTAGGTCAAGTAATTTTAAGGCAATTCAAGAGTTTTAAGACCGAATTCCTCGTATTTCTTCTTCCATCTTCACAAGTTTCCTGCCGATGTTCGGTGATTCTTGTGAAAATCCATACTTTTTTACTTAAATTCTTGTTGTTGTTATTGATTTTACTTATAATTCAATATATGTGTTGGTATTTTCTTTCTAACATTTGTAAGTAAAGAATGCAATCTCCATATGTTTTAATTTTTGAATTTCTTTTACTTCATATGTTTTAGTACTTAAGCTTCAATTCGAAGCTAAATGTTGATCCGCTGTTCGGGGCATTTAGAATAGAGTTGAAGAGATTTAATGTTTGATCGTTGTTCGGCGCATTAAATCACTAACTTAAGGTGAATCATATTGTAAGTAATAATCCGTTGTTCGGTGCATTTATAATATGAAAAATATATGCATGTATTTGAGATGATTAAGGTACGATTTCGTGATTGGTTCAATATGAGCATGATGTTAGAGTGTTGGTAAAAATATGTGTTTAAAGAAAGTTTACTAGTACAAGAGTTAAAGTAGAAGTAGAATTAAGTATTCAATTATTTTTATTTGTTTTCTTTATTTTATATTTACAACCCTTTCAAACCCCCCATATAATTCTTTATTCTTTTATTATTTTATTATTTATTCTTTAATGCTTTATTCTTTATTCTTTTTTCCCTTTATTTTTTAATTAATTAATTCTTTTATTATTTTATTCTTTAATTCATTAATTTATTCATTATTCTTCTTACTAACATATTATTAATGTTCTCTAATTTCTCCGGTTAAGAACGATCCCTATTTACCAATACTACATCTACACAAAAAGGGTTTAAAAAACCTTTCGAATAAAACTGGTGTCACCTTAAAATTCGTGCCCACGCGCCCATACGTGCAGGTCAAAGTACGATCCACGGTGATCAATGCCGATTCACGGTAGTCAACGCTGACGTCAGCCTAACAACTCTGACACTTGACAGCTCTAACAAAATGACAAATGTCACTATTTGATTGGTACCACGAGTCTTGCCACGTGTCACTGATAGGTCTGACACCTATCTGACACACTGCCACATGGCACTATCCCAATGGTCACATGGTCTGACAATGTTGACGTGGACCAACAACGTCACCTAACACGTCTTGACACCCTGCCACGTAGTACCCTCTCATTGGTCCACGTGGTCTGACTGATGTGGCAGGGCCACGTCAGTTGCTGATTGGACTGACACGTGGCCACGTGGCAAGACAAGTGATGACGTGGACTGCCACATCATCATCCCTATCTCTGACTGGGTCAACCCGGTTCACTATACAGGTCGTTTTGACCCGATACTCGACCCGACTCGTTCTTCCTCAAAACTCAACCAAAATTGATCCTTCCTTCACCGTTAGACTCATCCTTAACCCATGAATCTATCCCTAGCCTCAAAACACAAAAAAAAAAGGACTAGAAACTCACCTGGCACGATCGAACTCCCACGGTCGTCCTACGAACCACCACCCAGGGCCGTTCATCCGTCCTTTCCCATCCGTTTTCGAGCCTATGAACTCGTCCAAACTCAGAAACTACAACCATGGCATTAAGACACACCCCAAACGTTCGAAAACCAAAAACCAAATTCAAATCAAAATGGGTTTCGGGTTTTACTTGGGTTCATGGGTTTCCGGCCACCACCTTGGCCTCCGTCGCGCCTCTCGCCGTCTCTCAGTCTCCGTCCCACTCTATCACTCTATCTCTCTTTCTCAGGCCACCATGTGAAGATGAAAGGGGAGAAATGGTTTGGGGTTTTCGGATAAGAGAGAAAACAAAGACGATGAAGGTTGGTGCATGAATGTGGGTTATGGACAAAAGGATGGGTGACACATGTCACTCATCTATTGGTCCATGCTAGATATTTTGGGCCCACTAAAGACAAACTAAAAGTCAACCATTTTCAAAATACGTGCACTGTAAAATCCGATCGAACCTTCCATGACTCGTAATTTTTTCATACGACGTTCGATTTCGACGTGCCGCCTATCTACGAACTCATATCGTCTAGATCTATGTAATGGACCTCGGTCTACGTGCCAATGACCTCCTGGGTTAAAAATCAACATTTTCACCATTCTAGGTGCAAAATCGTCATTTTTCCTCGATCGTCCGATAATTCTCGATTAATCTCATTAATTACATCATTTTGGGACAGGTCGTTACATATTATCTGGTGAGCAATATAATTTTTTAAGTTTCGATTCTTTATGCTCTTCAAGTGAAAATAATGACAATCTTGATATCATGTTCTCTCGAGAATTTCTTAATAAGGCTTGACTTCAATGGCTTACCTACACATAATCTTATCTTGAAAATAGGCATGCCTATCATATTATTAAGAAACCTTAATCAATTTTCAAGTCTATATAATGGTACTAAATTAGTCATAACACATCTATTCAGTAAACTTATCGAAGCAAAAATTATTACTGGCACTAACATTGGTTATAAATTTTTTATACCCCGCATCACTTTTTCAGCAACTGAAAAGAAATGACCTTTTATTTTAAAGCATCACCAATTTTCAATTAGGCCATGCTATGCAATAACAATAAATAAAAGTCAAGGCCAATCATTAAAACAGGTCGGGTTATATTTGCCACAACCAACCAGTATTCATCCATAGCCAATTATATGTTGCCTTATCTAGAGTTACATCACGAGAAGGAATAAAAATCCTACTTATGTTGAATTTCTCAAACGTCATTTATATAAGTCAAACATATAAATTAAAAAAAATTGAGAAAATGTTAAATTGCTCTTTTCTATAGTTGTGTTTGACTTTAGAGGCCTAGCCGTTTGGCTCCCCAGCCATATTTTGAAAGAGATGTTGGAAGTTAGAGGAGAGTGCACTGGGAACAGTTGAACTTTGATTCATGAATCATAACAAACATTAGGTTCCTTTGGATAGGAGGACAATTTGTTTTGGCACATTTTGTGAGATTCATTGGATTCCAGCACATTCTTCAAAGCCCAAAAGTGATTTGATCATGCCAAAAGAAGAATTATTATAAGAAAATTTTGCCAACTAAAAGTGAAAGTATCTACCAAAGAACCAAAGTAAATGAGATTATGCGAGAGACAACCTTCTATTTCCAACTGGTTAATCCTATTTTTAAAAAAGTATCTATCATGAACAACGGCCAAAGGAAAAAAAGAAATAGAAAAAAAGAAATTACATGTTAATGGCCAATTAAGCTATCCAGAGCTTTGACCAAACTGGGTTTCAAAGATACAAAATCAATCTTTTGAAACCCACTTTTCCAATATAAACAAGTGGCATATGTGTCATTGGATGCTCTATACATCCAAGACGCAATCCAACTGGTAATTAGTGTGGGAGGCAGAATCCAAAGCCCAATATTTAGCTTCCACCTCATGCCAAAGACATGAATCATTAAAATTGAATTAATAACTTAAACTCTCCCGATCATGCTAACAACTACTTGAAAATGAGACTCCCCTATGTGTCCTAATCCAACCATGTATGGTCACGGTGACGATGACGGCGACAACGAAGATGTTAGTGGACGAAGAGCCATCTAATGCCGATCACTCGGATACCCTTTTGCTCTTGATGTGGTAGATGATATGAATCTGGAGAAAGAACCCTTTGGAAATTGATGGCTGATTGTGGTTTTGTTATTGACATTTTTTCCCTTTCCTGTTGCAGTTTAACCCCAAAACCAATAATCAATGTGGTTAGTCTTGAAAAGATGACATTTTTTGCTGCTTGGTAGATACTAAGTCGAAGAGTTCTGTTCTGAATTGGTCGCAGAGGCTTGTGAAGCACCATTAGTAGCATTTCCTCCTGCTGCGACCCCGGCTGCTCCTGCTGCTGTTGCATCTGTAACATTTGTAACTGCATGTAAATTGTCCATAGGATTAAAATTTAGCTGCAAGTTGATTTTAATCTGGAAGTGGTTATATTTTTGAACCTGGTGTAGTTGTGGTGGCAATTGGGATTGAAGAAGGAAGAGAGAGGATCCCAGCAGTGGAGGCATAGGGATGATGAGGCTGAGGCAAATATGGGTATTGCACCATTTGGGGATATTGGACTGATCCCAGACCATGAGCCTGGCTGCTGCTGCTCTGTGCTGCTGCATATTGAGCATAAAATGGGTACACATTTTGGTACATTCCAGCTGCCCCTGATGCCCCAGTTGTGGCATAGTATGGTGAGAATTGCTGGCCACCATAAACACCATAATAATTCTGCACCAAAACAACATGCAATGTGCCATCAAAGTCAAATTCAATCCAAGGAATTAGGGTTAAAATGCATTTTCAATCGCTACGTAATTTGATGCATTTTCAATCGCTATGTTTTGCCTGATTTCAATTTCAGGGCTATATTTGAAATGGTGAAAAAAATAATTACCATGGGATACGTGGAATCTTGTGAATATCCAGTGTAGCTGTAATTTGATGCACAAAAAAGGAGAAATCAGAGGGAATGAAGACAAAGAGATTTGGGTATGTTTTTATTCTTGTGATTTATGAGCTTACCCATAAGCTGAATAAGGAAATGTGTATTGACCAGTGGGTTGATGGAAGAATGTTGATGAGGATCCATGATAAGCTGGGGGAGCCACGAACCCATGTGCTGGTCTAAACCTTCCTGCACCTGCATTATCATAATCAATCAATCAATCAACCCACGTCAATTTAGGGTTCTTTTGAAACCCTAACATATTTAGATCCACATTTCAATTTAGGGTTTATGGATCATCAACAACATGCAATTTCATTAAAGTTGAAATTAAACAAAGAAATTGTAACATAAAAAAGGAACGAACAAAAAAAAAAGACCATGGTGGGGAGTTGGTGGGTGAGCCTTAGTTGCACCAAGAGATGCAAGATTGCAATTTGCCCTCCTTCCATCAATCACAGGGGAAGGGTTTTGACAAGCTCTAATGGCTGCCTCTGGGTCCTTAAATGTAACCTGATAATCAAACACGTTCGTTAACAAGTAAGCACATTTTTTCGACATCAAAACCCGAAAAATCAAAGTAGTTTGAGGGCATCAGTATATTTCATAATCAGAAAGTATATATGAAAGAAAGAAACAAAAGAGATATTATGATAAGTTTGTGAGATGAAAAGGGGAAAAATGGGGGCTTACAAATCCATAGCCCTTGGATCTCCCAGTGTTTTTATCTGTGATCACAACAGCCTCCAAGATCTCACCAAACTGCTCAAAATACCTCCTCATGGTCTCCCTCTGAGTCTCCCAAGCCAACCCACCAACAAAGATTTTGGTAAAAGTCGTGTCATTATATTGGCCTGGATTGTTAATGCTACCACTACCCACCATCTGAAACTGCCTTGGTTGAGACATCAAATTCAAAACAGAAACCCCCAAAATAAAAAATAAAAATAAACAAGGATCAAATTTTTAGGAAACAACAACCAAAAGGGAAAAAGCCCAGAAACACGTTTCAAGTTGTGGTTCTTTTTTATCCTCTTCTTCTTCTCCTCCTTTCCAAAACTTGTTTTTGTAACAAAGCTATTTGATGTTCTTGTTCTTGTTCTTCTATAACAACTGCCTCTTTTTCACAACCAGCCCTCAGATTTCTCAACAACGATACCCGTAACGAGAAAATCATTACTGTTGAGGATTGAGAGGGGGAAATGAGAGAAAAGACACTCAGAGAGAGAGATTCCACCCTATCAAAATATTTATATGCAAAAAAACATGGTCAGAAAGGCTGAGAAGAAGGGGAAAAACACACACACACAGAGCAATTAATATTGAATCTCGAAATCCAAAAAAGAAAAGCAAAAATATGAAGGGGAAATTAAAAGGAGAAGAGAAGACAAAAAAGCTGCTAGTGGGCACCCACGACAATGGAGAAGGCGAAGGTGGTGGCCAATGAAAAATGGAAGAGCAGAGATGAGTGACCAAACAACCGACCTTACTTGCTGTATCACCACTTTCCCTCTCAACTCTCACCAATTATATATATCAAGAATATATGTATAAATAATCAAATACATTTTTGTGGGGTGGGTCTGCATGAACATTTTGCTTCGCTGTATTCAACCTTCCATTTCCTATTTCTCTCTCTTTCTCTGTTCCACCCCTCTTGATATTGCTTGCTCTGTTTATGGCATTTGGTGGGTCTCTAAAATATGATACCTTGACGCGCGCTCTCTCTCTCTTTCTCTTCAAAACCCTCTCTCTCTCTGTCTCTCTCTCTCTAAAGCTGCCGCTATTCCGCTTAACAGAAAAAAAGTGCAGGAAATGGGATTGTTTTTGGTGGGCCAAAACTTTCTGGCACAACCTTCTATATTTTCTCTTTGAAAATTATGCCTAATCAATAAATTTAATTAGGACACTGATTAAACTATCTGGCCACCTCCTGTTTTTGCTAACCGCGCCACCTCCTCTTCCTATAATCCGAGCCACTAAGCCTTGTCAAAACCCAAAATTGCCCTCCGTTGGATTGGTTTTTCGTTTTATTTTTTTGAACTTTTTCAACCGTCCAAAAATACCTATTTTGAAAAAATTCGAGAAAACTGACCGTTGAGTTTATCCTTATACTAATAATGTCTTCCACCAATTAAATCGAATTTTCTATAGTTCACAGGGAAATAATCAATTATGTTTTATAGTCTATACTTACCTAAACATCTTGGATATTGTCTCGCGGTTTTAATTTCCCTTTTGATTATATGGGTCCATTTTATTTATGGCCTTTCCAAAATTTCCTCATTTTCATCAATCATCACGTACATTGCCATTTAGCAATGCAGTTGAGCAATAATATAGTCAATTGATCACAATCAAAATGGCAAATTAATCAATAGACTTCATGTTAGTAGTTGAAAGTTCAAGCTGTCCATGGTAAATAATACCTCTCTAGTCTTGTATCACGATTAAGGATGCTTCAATTCATAATGTCACCTCTTCCTAGCCGGTAGGAAATTATGCCATGCATGTCTTGCCTAAGTTTACTTCTCTATCATAGCGCTTCTAATATGTTCACCAAGTTAAGTCAGAACATATATCACACCGTGCACTTATTTACATACCGTGGTCAAATAACAACTAACAAATTATATTTTTCCAAGTTTTAAGTTTGTATTGAGTTATAAGCTTTTGTAGCTCATAGTCTTATATGTGCACTTATTTATATACCATACATGGTCAAATAACAACTAACATATTATATTTTTCGAGTTTTAATAAATATGTATTTAGTCATAATCAAGCTTGTGTAGCTCGTAGTTATGATTTTCTTGAAAAATTACGATTTGATGTTGTTAAATTCTTAGGGTTTAAGTTTTTTTTGTAAGGAGGCAATCAATCTTATTGATGCTGTAAAAATACGATTTGAAGCTGTAAAATTCTTAGGGTACAATTTAATTTTTTTAAATTTGATTTTGTTTTTATTTTAATTTTAATTTTAAGATAAGTAATTAAAATGAAGATATGGTTTGGCAAAAAAAGAAAGTATATAATGACATAGAATGACATATCTGACGCCACATATGGCGCATGAATTATTGCTTATATGATGCAAGAATGATTTTTCTATTTAGAATCAAATTGAATCAAATTTATTATTTAATGTTTTCGATACAATAATATGAATGGAATAATTATATTGTTAGAATACAATACTGCCTTCACTGCCGGCTGTCCATTGTCTATTCAGTTCAGTAGTTAGTTTGTTAGCCTTCCTATTATTATAGCTTTGCCTATATTGACACGACCCATCCCAAACCCCTTAAGATTAATGCGGGATGTGCCATGCTCCCGTTTGACACGAAGTGTCAGACAAAGGATAACTCAAAACCTCAGCCCGTTCGAGGCTTCCAGAGTGCGCCAGGATCAGTGAAGGAGTGTGATGTCTCAGTCCCTATTACAACCAGCATCCGCGATCAACCTAAAGAGTATTAAAAACTATTAAAAGCTGTGAGTGGACGAAAAATCAATAGTTTAATAAAAACACATTTCATAAGAAGACATTTATGCCCTTCACTAAAAAAGCATGCATGCATTCGAAAACCAATAATCAAATCATTTACTTAAATAAATCATTAGGGCCTTAGCCCAACATCATAAACCAAAGTATGTGGGAACTCAGCCTAAAACTAATCACATGGGGACTCAGCCCAAAACTAATCATGTGGGGACTCAGCCCAAAACCATTAATATCGAATAACCATTTTATCGAAATACAATTTAACCAATCCTTGGCATGCTTGATGTCTAATCAATACCATTGTCACGATTTCCAAGCCACGCGCGCTCCTCGGGGTCTCAATCCCGAGTCTCCCCAGGGTCCACCTAGATCAATAACCCGCAGATCAATGACCCTCCCTAGAGGGCATTATCCATAAATGCACTCCTGATCCCGAGCTGCACCTCGGGGCGGCCCCTCTCAGGTAGTGCGCCATGATTACTCTAGGATACTACGAGACGTCTAGAGGAGACAATCCACATATAAGGAAAACATTTCACAAATCATCTAAAACCGTTCAAAGGGCTATGCCTAGTGTAACGACCCGTCCCGGAAATTAGGGCTAAGACAGTGATTAAGGTGAGATTAGTGAGTTTAATCGGGGGGTGACCGGGTTGGCGGGATCGTGAAACAGGGGGTTGGTTCGAGTTTTGTTCGAGCTTGAGTCGATGAGTTGTAGGATGAGTCGAGGTGTTAGAGTGAGGGGGATGAGTTCCTTAGGACGGGACGAAGAAGATGGTGAAGAGAGGAGCAGTTTTGGTGCAGGCACGGCGGAGAACTGGTCACGCCGGTTCGAGTTGCAGGGACTGTTTCGAACCGGGTCGACCAGAGGTTGCTGGTGACACTGTAGCTGGCGCGTAAGAGCCACGCGCAGCCACTTTGGGCGGCGCGTGGGGGCGCATGCGGCGGCAGTTGGGAAAACGATCAACATGGTTTTTAGTCTGGGTGTTGTGACGAGTCTAATGGAATTGGTTTCGGGTTGTTCAGACGTCGTTTGAGGTTAGTTCCGCGAGGGTGAAGGTTTAGGGTTTAAGTTCGTTTCGTTTAAGATCCGGGGATTTTTGGGAAAAATTAGGTGGACCTTCGTAGATGTGTTAGTAACGTGCTTTGGTGGTTGTTGACAGGATCGGGACTTCCCGAGGAAGCTGAGGAACGTACGAGACGTTCGGGACGCGATTGAGGGCTCGGTACTGTGAGTGGACCCCTTCTCTAAACTCGAGCATGCATAACTGTTTTTCTATAATTGTTTTATGGTTTCATGATTGTTGAATATGCTATGTTGGTTTTACATAATTGCAGGGTTTTTGATAAATAACGTAATTGGCACGTTTTACGAGGAATGTCGATTTCTGAGTATAAGGCCATGGGTTTAGGGTTTTCAAATGAGAACTGGTTTTGAATGCTTATAAAGGGATTTTGGAACATGAATTTAATGTTCAAGGTTTTCGGTTTTAGAATCGGATTTCGGAAAGCGGAATTTGGTTTTGAAGTTGAAAAGTGGATTTTCGGATTTGGGTTCGGAATGACTGTTCTGGATGCCGGAAGGGCTTCAGACTGGTGATTTCGGATTCGGGGTTGGATATGGATTTCGAAATGGTTTTGATTGGATTTGCTGGATCTGGTTATTGGGTTTAAAGACCCGGATATTGATTGACGGGGGACGGGCCCGGATTGGGTTTAAAAACCCTGATTGAGTTTAAAGACTCGGGAGTTTAAAGACTCGGATATATTGATATTTCCCCCATAGGCCTGTTGAGTTTAAAGACTCGAGAGTTTAAAGACTCGGATATTATTGAGGCCTGGATTGAGTTTAAAGACTCGGATAGATCCAGCAGGTTTGATCGGTTGGTGATGGCTTGGTACTTATGTTTTCTGATATAGTTTTATGATGCGTATGATATGATTTCTACAACTATTTTTATAGTGTTTCTGTTCTTATGATGAGGTTTACGTGATTGATAATTGTTTTCAGTAACTGGGTTATGCATGTGGTTTCAAAACGGAGGGCTAAAACTCTAGTTTTAGTATGAAATGGTTTTCGGAACTTCTTTTCTTATTTATGGTCCACTCACACCTTCTGTTTTAAATTTCCCTCCAGGTCGTGGAGCTAGTGCGAGGTTTTGACGTCGAGGCAGCGTCGAAGGCATAGAAGTCATGAGAGCGATCCCGGAGTGTTGTACAGTTTTCTGTGTGCGTGTATCTAGTTACCAGTTTTCTTTCTGTTGTATTCAGTACTATGCTCTGTAAAACTTGACTTCGGGGTGTTGTACTTATTTTTCTCCTGCGTCTGACGGTGTAGTTTAGTAGTTACCTTGGTGTTGTGTCGGGGTGTCAGACGGGAGTAGGATTTACCTCGGTTTTCGGGGTGAAACCGGGGTGGGTCCTGACACCTAGGATCTCCATAAAACCATCGTAAATCCACAAATGGGTCTCATGCCCGGAGTATAACTTTCATAGACCATTTCCACAAATCCAATTTCCAAATTCAAGGGTTTCAGCTCGAAATTCCATTTCATAAACTAACTGGGCTTCAAGCCTGATCATGTAAATCAATTGGGCCTCCAGCCCGATGCCTCATAAAAATCAAATGGACATCAAGTCCGATAGTTGTAAATCAAATGGGTCTCATGCCCGGTTCCATATTTCCAAATCCGAAGTCATACCATTGAACCATTATTAAAATCACAATCACGTAGAAATACAGTATAAAACCGTAAACCTTGAAATACGTGCAAATACGTGTACTAAATACCACAATCAAATCCAACACAAATCCAGTATTTAAAGCATATAAAATAGTTATGCATGCATCAATTTAGAAATCAATGTCCACTCACAGACCGCCTAACTGCCACTAGATACGCGTGCCATAAGTTTTCCGGGGCTAAATCACCATCACCGAAACATCCAGACCTTTCCAAATCACACCCGAAGGTCACTAATCAACTATACAAGTTTATAAGATAAACCCCCAAAACTCCCAGAAAAGTTAACATGTCCCGGACACGTTTCTCGAGGTGAAAAATTTAGATTTGACCAACTTAACGATCTCCGATTGACCCGAAACCACCACCATTGGATCTGAATCGTCGAAACCTTTAAAATGACACTGGGCCCACCTCGAAATTCAAGCCCATGCACCTGGTCAACGAAAAGTCAACTCTGAAAAGTCAACGCTGACGTACTGACAACTCTGATAGTGCCACGTGTCGAGCTCCCATTAGTCCCCTATCTGACATGTCTGGCATTGTTAGATCTGACATGATGATGTCACCCTGATGACATCATCACTGACGTCATCCATGTCCTTCGACCGGTCCTGCAACCGGGTCGCACAGTACCCGCGACCTGATCCGGTTGATTCTCCTTTGATTCTCAACTATTTTCAATCCCGTTAATTCCTACAGCTTCGCCTAATCATTCCTAAGAGATCTATGAATTTAAAACCCTGAAATCGAACTGTAAACTTACCCTTTGGATCCGTGAACACTGAGCCCAAGTTCCTCCATCTAGTTCCCTTGATTTCGGCCACCTCTAGCTTTGATACCAGGCCCACTGATTTCGTCTCGACCTCAGGAACATCATCAAAATCATTAAATCGATCAGCAACCAACAAAACCAATTCCATCATTTTTGACCCAAAAATAGGGCTCACGAGTTTGGGCTTACCTCGCCGTTGTTGCTCCACCATAGTCATCATCGTGATCGTCTCACCTTCCCTTTCCATTTTCCTTCACAGGCCACCAGCATTAGACGAGGTTTAGGGGGTGTTGTATAGGATGGGTTCTCGGGATTGAGTTTTCCTTACTGTGCCGTCGTGACCCTCGTCGTGGCTCAGGCCGTCCCTCAGCCTCACCGTTCACAGTTTCTCCATCTCGTTCAATCAGCCAGTCCCTTAGTCTCTCACATGAACACATAGAAGGATAGGGTAGTGGGGTGGTATGTGTTTGTGTGTTTGTTCAGGAAGAAAGGAAATGATGCACGGGAAGGGAAGAGAGAAATATATAAGGGAAAATATAATATTTAAACAACCTTACCCAATAAACACAGATCCTCTTTTTAAGGAAAGTGACCAATGAGATGAGTGACACTTGTCACTCATCTAAGGCCCCACATCATTTAAATCAAGCAATCAGAATTTTGCATTAATTAACTCGAATTCCGAGATGTAAAAATCACCGATTTCGATCCCGTGACCATAACTTCTTCGTCCGATGTTCGATTTTGACATGCCGCCTGTCTACGGACTCGTGACATCCCGATCTATGTCACGGTCATCGGTCCTCATAAGTTTGACTCTTCGAGTTAAAAGTCAACATTTTACCCAATTTTAGGGGTAAAATGGTCATTTTATACCGTCCGTCCATATTCTCTCAACTAATCCCTAATTAGTCACGTTAATTCATAATTAATTAATATTTAATTTTGATATTAGGGGCGGGTCGTTACAACCTTCCCCCCTTAAAAAATTTCATCCTCGAAATTTAAATTAATCCCATACTGTCGCACTCAGCTGGCACTCACGGCTCCATAGTCACCATTTGAGTCACCAACACAACCCTAACTCACTCTAGAGTCATACTAAGGTACCTCGTACCAAATCTCTCTCATCAATCCATGCTGATGCTAGTGAGAGTCACAGAGCAGTCACTTCCAGCAAAGCAACTCGTGGTTACACTAACCACCAACTCATTGCATCTGTAGATACATAATCCACGTCTCACTCACCTGGGAACTTGTAGTAAAGATTTCTTACCTTAAATTTCAATTGATATTAAAATCAACTTGATAGGATCCCCTAACGATGAAATGAATCTCACTTGACCAGTGTGTAACTGGACCCCATCGAATACCTGCCCAACAATGATAACACATCTCTGCTCTAGGGTTCCACTAGCCATCCACGGCTCTGAGTACCTCCTCATACAATTACTGAACCCATCAAAATCACTCTGGCCCAGTGCACGGTATTCAATGTCCAGTCCATGTTCTCAACCAATCCAATGATATTGGAACTAAGCCGATTACTAATATGTTCATCAACATACCACTAGTACATCCTATATACCGTCACCAGGCACCACTCAGGCCTGCTCACGAATTAGTCTTCGTACAACATACCCAGTACATACATCCATCCACGAACCAGTCCACTACATAGCTCGTAGTCAATCACGCTTCAATTCTGGAGTCTATTTGTCCAATTCCGTATGAGATAGACCATACACTCCAATTCCGTGTCCATTCCGAGTCTCCTGGTCCCCCGACCATCATCTAAACGTCTACTCCCAATCACGTCATCCAATACGTACCAATCCGAATCACATCCACCAAGGCGTACCCATTCATGCCTAAGGAGTATCCAATCTCACCCACGTCTATCGAGACGTACCAACTCCAATCCTACCTGACACCTGCTCATTCGATTAACATATCATACTAGATCAACTTCGAAAGGAATTCAATCCCCATAATAAACCTCAGTTACGGCGATAGCCTCCGCCTGACAATCATTGACACTTCCGGTCTGAATGAGTAAATCCGAGATCCATACTCATCCACATATCCAAGACATATTGTATACTCTCTTCACATATCCAAGACAGAGGTTGGATATAATTTCATCCTATTCCAAGAGATTCTTCAACTGTCTCACAATATGATTCTCTTATGCACCTAGCTTAGCATAATCAGTGAGGCGGGGTCTGCCAGCAAGGCACGACATCACGACCCATGCGATCTTGATCCACAACATAACTTGATCAACAATATCACGATCTAGATCCATCACAACATCACCCGATCATCAATATCACAGTCGTGATCCACCTAGGATCCACACATGATCACTCTCAGCTAACTACCAGGTTTCAGGTCATAGAGTCTTACACCCTCTTTGAATCCTTATACTATCACACCGCTTGTCAAGACCCGTCCCAAATCGCCCGGGATTAACGTGGGACGTGCTTGATCCCGTCTGACACGAAGTGTTAGACCAGGAAATTTCTCACTTCAGCCCACTTGGGGCTTCTAGAGTACACCAGGATCCAGAGGAGGAGGGTGCTATCTCGGTCTCTGCTACAGCCCGCATCTGCTATCAATCTGAAGGGCATTAAAACCACGAAAAGTTGTGAGTGGAAAAAACAAATATTTTATGAAAACATTTGCACAAAAAGACATTTACACGCTTTACTAAAAAGCATGCATGCATTCGAAAACCATTTCTCAAATCATTCATTAGGGCCTTGGCCCAAAATCCAAAATAAGGAAACCGAGAACGAGTCTCCTTTCAAATCATGAAACACAGGGTCTCAGCCCAAAATCGTTCTCCGTAAAATCTCATACATATATAACCTGTCCTCGGCATCTCATGTGCCCAATCAATAACCCGTCACGATATATCTATCAGTGTGCACACTACTTGGGGTCTCACTCCGAGTCTACCCCCAGGATCTACGACGTCTGGGAGGAATCGTCCAAAATCCAGAATCTGCGACGTCTGGACGACGGTCTGCGGACCCAGTCCGAGACTATAGCATATCTCTCACTCCTGGAATGTGCTCCCTCTTCGAGTCACTCATTCCAGGCAGTGGATCGTGACTCTCCAGGATCAACGACGTATGGAGGAGACCAATACGCTCATAAAGGAGGCTATATACATATAGCGTGAAAACCAAAAATGGGACACACGCCCGATACCACAAGTCAACTGGGCCTCCAGCCCGATTTCACAATTTAACTTGGCCTCAAGCTCGAACTCACAATCAACGGGACGTCAAGCCCGATACCTCAGGGTCAGTCATGATTCCAATCATAGTGATGCGTGCAACCATCAGTCCAGGATCGCTCTTAATCCTAGTATGTCACCGTGAACATATCAACCGCCGCGACCACCTCCAGATCATGGTACACACATCACCGATCGATCTCCTATACCGTCAGCATTCCGAAGTCGAGCCTTCAGTGGCTGCTCGACAACGGGACGTGCATCGTGACCTCCCTGGAAGGAACACATCCCCAGTCCGGAGGCGAGCATCGTGTCGTCTATCGCCGTGCATATAGCACTCGTCGCGACCACAACTCAGACCCATAGGTCATCAATAGGGCTATAATCCCGAGACAAAACCAAAACCAAATGGGTCTCATGCCCGGGTTTATATTTCTAAATCCCAAAAACATTTACTTAAACCGAAACCACAAATGCGTAGAGGCACCGTATAAAACTAAAAACCTCGAAATACATGCCAATACGTAAACACACACAAATGCACTCATGGCATCACAAAACATGTACATAAACACATATAAAACATTTATGCATGCATCGATTCATAAAAGAAAGTCCACTCACAGACTGTCCGAGCTATCGCCTCGATATGCGCACCACATGTCTTCCCGGGCTAATCACCATCTTCGGGGTTCCCAAACCTGTCCAAATCATTTTATAGGGTTAATAACTACTTAATTAACCTCTCGGTGAAGCCCGTAACTTTCCAAAATTTTTAACTATTTTTAAACCCAATCCTAAACCTTCGGACGTCCCGAACTATATCGAAACAATGTCTGATCGACTTGAAACCAGTCCCAAAATGTTCGTTACATCGAAAGGATGATTTCATATGTTGGAAGTACCCCCAAAATATTTCCCACGCGCTACCCAAAAGGCCTGCATAGTTATCCCTAACCTCCAGCAAACTGGCCGGTCCGGTCCAACTGGACCGGCGTGATTGGTCTAGGGCCATTCCTCCTTTAATTTCCATCTATTTCCTTCCATTTTAATTCCAATCTTCCTATCTCAACTCTAGCAACCTATTTATGTGAAGAAAACTAAGAAAAACCATTCAAAACCGACTCGTTCAATTCTTCCCTCACGGTTCCTTTTTTCACGATCGTTCCCCCTCAACGTCGGACCACCAACCACCGTCCAAAAAATCTCTAAACCTTCCTACAAACCTATTAAACACTATCCAATAGACCAATACAACCCCTAACATCCAAATCATAAAATTGGATTTTGAATGTAAAACTGTACCTGTGCGGTTTGCTATCCCTCCGCCGTCCACGGCGGCTCAGGCCGCACCCAGCCACCATACTCATCATTCACAGCCTCATTCTTAGTCTCTCAAGGCCCTCAGTCGATCGAGAAGGGGAGTGGGTGGTTCGTGGTGAGGGTTCGAATGAGATCGGGTAAAAACCCGTTGAAATTGCAAATGGGGATATGCATGCATCTGTTTAAGGGAAGCAATGGATGGGTGACACTTGTCACTCATCCATATGCCTGGGGAAAATATTTGGGCCCTACTTAGAACAAAAGTTCAATTTTGCCTCGTAAAACGTGCCACTGTAAATAGTACCTCAAAACTCCCGTGAATCGTAACTTCCCCGTCAAATGTTCGATTTCGACGTGCCGTCTGTCTACGAATTCATATCGATCTGATCTACGTAACGGTTCTCGACCTTCGAGCATCGGACCTCCCGGGTCAAAAGTTAACTTTTCGGCCTCATTCAGGGGCAAAATCGTAATTTCACCCTGAACGTCCGATAATCCTCAGCTAATCCCTGATTAGCCTCTCTAATCCGTCATTAATTCTTAATTAATCTCGATAATTCAGGACGGGTCGTTACACCGCTCTTGTCAAATCTCCACATCTAATCGCTCAGTCAAAGACGGAACACGTCTAGACCGTGGGTCCTCTTTAATTACCTCATATCGATCCACGTCATCCCACATGGGGAAAATCAAGGATGATCCAAGACAATGACATAAAAATTCATACTACGTGAATACAACCACAAATCCTCTACAGTCATCCCTATCTGTTGCCACCAAGCACCATTTGCTAAAGAGCAGAACATGAGAAGTCACCCTTAGTGACTTCGGAATATCCATCACCAATGTGGAATCAAGTACCCTCCTCATTGTCTCAATCACAACTTCTCTTGATTCCGAAGTTCCAACCATGTTGGAACCAACTTGAATATGCTTCCAAGTCCTCAACTCACTCGGACATCATCCACGTGTCCATACCAAGATAACTCAGTACCCCAACTCGCTTATCTCTTTATACCGCTTCATCTAATGACACGACCCATCCCAATCCCCCCAGAATTAACGCGGGATGTGCCATACTCCCGTCTGACACGAAGTGTCAAACAAGGGATAATTCATACCTCAGCTCATACAGGGCTCCCAGAGCACGCCAGGATCGGTAGAGGAGTGCGATGTCTCGGTCTCTGCTACAGCCTGCATCCGTGAACAACCTAAAGCACATTAAAACTATTAAAAGCTGTGAGTGGACGAAAATCAATAAGTTCATAAAACACATTTCATAAATAGACATTTACGCCCTTCACTAAAAAGTATGCATGCATTTGAAAACAAGTAATCAAACCTTCTACGTAAATAAACCATTAGGGACCTAGCCCAAAAACGGTATATCAAACCAAATGTGGGAACTCAACCCAAAACCATAAAATATCAAATCCGTAAATCCAGAACTAAGTGGGCCACTGCCCAAATCCATAAACAAAAATTCATAAACACCGAAATACCATTTCATAAATCCAATAATCCATATTTACCACATAACCATCCTCGGAATCCCAGATGCCTAGTGTCCCATACGCCTAGTGTCCCAGACGCTTGACGTCCCAAACATCATATCTCACGGTAAAAGCAACACGTGCTGCCTGGGGTCTTTCCGGGTCCATATCTCTGACATCCCAGATGTCTAATGTCCCAGATGTCTGACGTCCCAAATGTCTTATCATAGCAATCCTGCTCCCGAGTCACTATACGGTCCGGTCACTCTGTGTAATGACCCCTCGTAGACAATGCACCGTGACTTTCCCAGTGTCCCATACACCTGGAGGAAACCATCCGCAGATCATCGTATCAAGATGGTATATGGAAAACAGTTTTGTAAAGTCATTTTAAAACATCTCAAAGGGCCATGCCCGGAATTTCCATAAAACATCACAAATCCATAATTCCAAACCATTTAAGGTCCCGACCCAAAATCACATTTATGAAACATAGGGTCCCAGACCCGAAATCACATTTATAAAACATATTTGGGCCTCATGCCCGAGTTCATAAATCAACTGGGCGCCCGGTCCGATCACATTACTCAAATGGGTCTCAGCCCGATTTCCTAAACCAACTGTGCCCCCGACCCGATCACACAATTCAAATGGGTCTCATGCTTGAGTTCATCTTTCCAAAACCAAAACTCTATCATCAAACCATCACCAAAACTACAAGCACGTAAAACTACAGTATAAAATCGTAACAGCGAAATACGTGCAAATATGGGATTACCTCGAAATACATGCAACCATGTAAATCACCAATGCCTCAATCATCACTATAGAAATCACATATATAAAACATATAAAACAATTATATATGCATCACAGTTTAGAAAATATTGTCCACTCACAGACTGTCCTACGCTGCTGCCTCGATACGAGTGCCATAAGCCTTCCCGAGTCACATCACTATCACCCGGACTTCCAAACCTGTCCAAAGCATACTACAGGGTTACTAACTACCTCATTAATGTAACGACCCGTCCCTAATTTTCGGGATTAGATTAGTGACTAATCTTGATTAGTGAGGTTGAACGGTGGTTAGTAGGGCGAAATCGGACAAATGTGCAAAATGACCGTTTTGCCCCTAGTCGTGGGCAAAATGTTGACTTTTTGATCGGGCGGTCAAACGGACTTTGACCGATGACCGTGACGTAGTTCGGGGACGTCACGAGTTCATAGACAGGAGGTACGTTCGATTCCGGCATTCGTAGAGAAAGTTTTGATGTTCGGAAGTTGAGGGGTATTTTGGTAATTTGGCATACTAGGGGCCAAATGTTGACTTTTTGACCGGGAGGTCCGATGGACGAGGGCCAAGGACCGTTACGTAGGTATCGTCAATACGAATCCAATGACAGGCGGCATGCCGAAATCGGAGATTCGACGACGACGTTATAGTCAAGGAAACGAACTAACGAACCGAGGCTCGGATTAAAATAATAATATAATAATGAATAGTAACTGATGACTGTGCACATCCAGATGAGTGACAAGTGTCACCCATCCCTTGTTTCCAGCTCCATGTTTCCCTCCCAACACCATCATTACAACATCATCATTCCTCATCCATCATTCCCCTTCATTTTCTTTGTTTTTTCCTCAAATCGTGCACAAATTGGGGGAGGATTGAACTGGGAGAATTGGCTCCCTTCCTCTGCCGTTCCTGAGAGAAAAATGAGAGGCTAAGATGATTGAATTAACGGGGAAACACGAGGGGTTGTGAGAGTACTGAATTTTGGATTTTGGATTTTGGGAAAATTGGGGGGAAAATTCGAAATGGAGGAATTGAGCCGCGAGGATCGAATTGAAGCTCACATTCCGCTTCCTGGGATCACAACGATCAGAATCGTCGAAAGAACGAAGGGAATTGGTGCTGTTTTGGCTCTGATCACACTTGGTGACAGAGGAGGAAAATCGAGTTTGAGTCGTGGAGTTTGAGGCTTCGAATGATGCAATTGAGTTGGGGGAAAGGTTTAACGGAGTCCATGGTAGCTTCTGGTTGAATCAATTTAAGGAAATCGATCGAAATTGAAGGAATCCCATGATTGAACAGTGACCGGAGTGTTCTTCGTGTTCATCGTGGAATCGATGGAATCTGGGTAAGTGTTCGTGTAATTGAGTTTACAGAACTTAAATTAGACTTAAAACGAAACTAACTGAATGCTCAATTGAAGGAATTAAGGCTGAATTGATGGACATTGAACCGGGTCGTCTCGCGGGTAAATTGGACCCTTTTACCAGACATACGGGTTAGAACGATGCACTGTAGCAAGCGCGTGAGTTTCACGCGCAGCCACTCACGGCGGCGCGTGACGGTGCGGGGGCACGAATCTCGAGGTGAGGTCAACATGACTTCTGTCCTATTTAATGTAACGGACATTTTGGAATTGGTTTCGTGTCGATTGGACACCGTCTCGATATTGTTCGGGATGTTCGAAGGTTTTAAATCAAGTTTAAAAATAGTTAAAAATTCGGGAAAATTACGGGACTTTGATAGGATGTCAATGATGAGGTTAGTGACCCTCTAATGTGATTTGGACAGGATTGGGAGTCCCGGTGATAGTGGTGAGGCCCGGGAGGGCCGGTGGCACATGTATCGAGACATACCGTTAAAACGGTCTGTGAGTGGACTTTGGTTTTACAAATTCTATGCATGCTTAAATGTTTTATATGGATTATGGTTTTGATTGTATGAGGTTGATTTGGTTGTTGGTAAATTGTACGGTTTCATGTATTTCGAGGCGATTTACGTGCTTGCACTTAAATCGAGGTTTTCCGGTTTTACATGGATTTTTCATATTTATAACTTGGATATAATGTGATGAAATGGTTTTGAAATTGGAAATATGAACTCGGGCTTGAGGCGCAATTATGTTGGAAATTTCGGACTTGGAGTCCATTTGAGAATCGGGTCGGGGGCCCAGTTGGTTAATGAAATCGGGCCAGGGGCCCAGTTGATATGAAATCGGGCTGAGACCCATTTGAGTTATGTTATCGGGCCAGGGGCCCAGTTGATTTACGAATTCGGGCCGTGGGCCCAGTGGGTTTATAAGTCGGGCTGCGGGCCCAGTTGGTTTACAAATCGGGCCGTGGGCCCAGTGGTTCATAAAATCGGGCATGAGGCCCAGTTGGATTATAAATGTGATTTCGGGTCAGGGACCCTATGATTAATAATTGTGATTTTGGGTCAGGGACCCTAAATGGAATTACATGGTTTTATGGAAATTTCGGGCAGGGCCCAATGGTAATGATGTGATAAAAGGATTTAATAAAACTGTTTTTCCATATACCATCTGGATACAAGGATATATGATGGTCTCCTCCAGATGTCTGGGACACTGGGGAAGTCACGGTGCATTGCCTGCGAGGGGTCATTATACGGAGCAGCCGGACCGTATGATGACTCAGGAGCAGGATTGCTATGATTGACGTCAGGGACGTCAGACATCAGGGATGTCAGATATATGGACCCGGAGAGACCCCGGGCAGCACGCGTAGCTTATGAAACCGTGAGATATGACGTCAGGGACGTCAAGCGTCTGGGAAGCTAAGCATCTGGGATGCTGGTGATGGTAATGGTAAAAATATGGATTAATGGATCTATGAAATGGCTTTTCGGTTGGATATGTGTTATGTGGTAAAATGGATTATTGGTTATGAAATGGTATGTCGGGTCGGGGACCCTAAATGGTTTTGGATTTATGAATTTATATTTATGGCTTTGGGCGGTGGCCCACATGGTTTTAATATGTCTGGTGGTGGTATTCCACAGTTTTGGGCTGAGTTCCCACACTTGGTTTTTGGTTAACGGTTTTTGGGCTAAGGCCCTAGGGGCTCGGTTGAGCAAACGTTTTGGTTACTGGTTTTTGTGGCATGCATACGTTTTTATTGGAGGGCATAACTGTCTTATAAATGTATTTGATGAACTTATTGGTTTTTGTCCACTCACAGCTTTTGGTTTTAATGCCCTTCAGGTTGATTACGGATGCGATTGCAGCAGAGACTGGGACATTGCACACCTCCTCCATCGATCCTTGCGCACTCTGGATGCCCCGTTGGGCAGTGGCTCTTGGTTATCCCTTGTCTGACACCCCTTGTTGGACGGGAGCAGGGCACATTCCACGGTAATCCCGGGGGGATTGGGATGGGTCCTGTCAATTAACCTCTCATAAAATCTCCGTAATTTTCTCAAATTTTTAAACGTATTTTACATAGACGTTAAACCTCCAGCACCCAAAACTATATCGAAATGATGTCTGATCGACACGAAACCAGCCCCAAAAGGTTCGTTACATTGAATAGATTAAAAGTCATGTTGAACACATTCCCAGAAACTTCCCCATTCGCCCCACACGCCACCGCAAGCGGCTGCGCGTGAAGCCCACGTGTGGCACTATTCATCGTCTTCAGCCTCAGTCAAGCCCGGTCGAGACTGGTTCAGGCCGGTTCTTTGCAACCCGGTCCAACCCGAGCCGACGTTCCTGGTTTTCGTCCATTTCTCCACCGTTTTCAACCTTATTTCGTCCTACACCTTCATCCCAACCTCTAGACTCGATCAGCGTGATCAAAACATGAAGAAAAAAACGTAAAAATCACCTTCCAGATCGATGATAAACTGGCCATTCTTCCACCATCGTGTTCTTGCGATCCCGATCGCCTCTGACCACGATTCCAAGTTCAGACGACTCGTACAACCACCAGAAACGTCATAGGATGGTTAAAATCGATGCATAACTACTAAAACCAAACTTTCAAATTTGAACCAAAACTCACCGTTTTCGGTTTCTCTGGCCACCGTCCACGTCGGTCCTCGACCTCGCCACCGTTCTGCTCGTCCCAATCTCCCCTTTGATTTTCCTTCACGGTACATAAGCAAATGATGATGATAGGGGGTGTTAGTGTGGAATTGGGTTCACGGTTCAATGGGTTCTCACTGGTTTTAGGAGGAAACAGAGATGATCGCTGATGAAGAAGATGATGATGGATGAATGGTGAGGATGGTAGAGATTTGAGAATAAAATAAATAAAAACAACCACTCAGACCAAGATCCACAATTTAGGGGAAGTGACCAATGGGATGAGTGACACTCGTCACTCATCCAAGGGCCCCATATAAAAATATCTGCCACATGTCAATTTCTCGGTTTGCATGAATAGTCCCGTAAAACATTCTAGACCCATAACTTCTCCGTCGAACCTCCGATTTCGACGTGTCGCCTGTCTACGAACTCGTAACATCCCGATCTACGTAATGATCCTTGGTCCTCGTACGTTTGACTCCCTGAGTCAAAAGTCAACATTTGCCCAATTCTAGGGGCAAAACGATCATTTCACACCGTCCATCCGAATTCTCTCAATTAATCCCCGATTAGTCATCCTAAATCATAATTAACTAATACTAAATCCCGATATTCAGGATGGGTGGTTACAACCTTCCCCCCTTAAATAAATTTCGTCCTCGAAATTCCAACTATTCCGATTCTACAACCACCTCGTGGAAAGTAAATTCGACCTCACATCAAGTGTACGCGTGTACCACCACTAACCAAACAGGACTTATCTGCACCCAGACGTTCCACCAATGCTCACATCTCATCGTCTACACTAGACCACTTTGAGTGAAAATGATCACACGTTCCGAGTTGATACCACCCGACAATTCTACCATTACGCTGACACATTCAGCCAAATTTTCATCGCTAGCCAGTCGCAAATCAATCCGGCATCTCTTCCACACCAAGAGTTACCAAATCTCACAATTTCTCAACATTTCCTAAATTTTACCATGTTAACATCACACGTCCCATAACGACTTACTTAGCTGACACTCACGGCTCCAAGGTCACTATTCGAGTCACAGACACACCCTGACTCACACTAGAGTCGCATCAAGGTATCTCGTACCACATTTTCCTCATAAATCCATGCTGCTATTAGTGAGAGTCACAAAGCAGTTGCCCCATGGAAAGCAGACCATGGTTACACTAACCAACAACTTACTCCACCTGTGTGTAACTGGACCCCATCGAATACCTACCCAGCAGTGATACACATCACAACTCTAGGGTTCCACTAGCCATCCATGGCTCTTAGCACCTGCACATACAATCACTGAACCTGTCAAAATCACTCTGCCCAGCGCACAATAGTCAATGTCCAGTTCACGTCCTCAACCAATCCAATGATGTCGAAACTAAGCCCACTATCAATACATTCATCCACATACCACTAGTACATCCCATATACCGTCACCAGGCATCACTTAGGCCTGTCTAGTATCGATCCTCGCACAACGTACCGAATACGTACATCCATCCACCAACCAGCCTATTACACATCTCGTCGCTAAATACACTTCAATTCTGGAGTCTGTTTGTCTAGTCCAGTACTAGACAGATCAAATACTCCAACTCATTATCCATTCCGAGTCCCATGGTCGTCCAACTAGCATCACAGCGTCTACTCCCAATCACGTAAACCAACACTTACCAATCTGACTCATGCCCACCAAGGCGTACCCATACATGCCAAGTGGGCATCCAATGTTACCCACGTCTACTGAGACACACTAACTCCGAACTTATCGGTTACCTGCTCAAATGATTACCATACCATATTCGCTTGACTTCGAAAGAAAGCCAATCCCTTCGTTCACATAATCAAATATCTTAGGCAAAGTAATAAACTCTCCACCTACCCCACACACACATATCCAACCTCTGTCTTTTCATCTCACTAACGATTCCAAAAGATCCTTCAACTGTCCCAAAATACGATTCTCCTCTGCTCCTAGATTAGCATAATCAGCAAGGCAATGTCTGCCAGTACTGGCACGACATCACAATTCATGACATCCTGATCCACCACAACATCACCCGATCATCAAGATCCTCGATCGTCACAATGCCCTATATCCTCAACACCATGATCATGATCCACATCGCGATCCAGATCCACCTAGGATCCACACATGCTCACTCCGATAATGACCACATATCAAGTCATAGGGTCTTACACCCTCATTGAATCTGCATCCTAACGAATCGCTTCTCAACCATTTCCACATCTAAACCGATCAGTCAACGACGGAACACGTCTAGACTGTGGGTCTTCTCCAATTACCTTATATTGATCCTTGTCATCCCACCTAGGTAAAATCAAATATGATCCAAGACGAAGACATCCAAATTCATCCTATGTGAGTGAAAACACAAACTCACTACACTCACCACACCATGTAACCCAACATCCTCTGCCACCAAGCAGAAAACGAGAAATCTCACTCACCGAACTTTGAAATATCTAACTCCTCATGATGACCCAAAACAAATCACGGGTCCACCAACCAATACACGATCACCATTCCGATGACACCCAACATCAACGGTTACAGGGCAGAAAAATGACAAGTTTACCTTCACCAACCAATAAGATATGTCGACAACTTCTCGACATCCATCCCAAATTCGGAATCAAACGCCCTTCTCATCGTCTCAAACACAACTTCTATTGATTCGGAAGTTCCAACCATGTTGGAAATTGATATGATTCCAACTAGATGTCATGTCCAACCACTAGACTTCCCAAATTCTCAACTCACTCGAATAACCACATGTTCGCAACCAATCTATCACCTAGATCGCCTATCCTTTTACAACCGTTTATGCACATTCAAAAGGATGTAATTCATTACTATCTTGCTCTCATATCTCAACCTTTACAGGCTCAACTCTCGGGTTTCCATGTTATTCACAATCACACAATTTCACATCAACACTACCATTGATTCTCTTCGGCTTCTTCCAATTTCAATAAATTCTTAGCATTTCTTCGTGAGACTAGAAACACACAACCAATCAAGTTTAGGAGTTGACAAAAACTCCCTGAATCCACTAATTTCCATGACGTCCCATGCGTCATCCAAAACTCCTCTTGTCTCAATCGTACGTTTCGTCCATTCATCACTTAATCATTTCATACCTGTTGGGACTTATCCCTACACATCACCACCTCTACTGGATACCATCCAGTCCATCACTCACCCACTGCCAAATCTCAGATACCGACCGTATGCCCATCATGACGAAGTCACATCCTAACTCGTGGCTCATCGTCATCACAATCATCGGCACACAGTGTACGAATCAGACAACCCTGAATTGTTACTCATACTGAGCAACAATCTCGTACCTCCGCTCAGGTTAAAGGAATTATGCCTCTCTCGTACCCTACAACTATGGGTACCACCACTCTGACAAACCACAACAAGATAATGAACATTCCCTGAACATCCCCCAATTTTTCAACTACCACAACTACATCAATCACCCTCGATAGCCAGCCATCTCCACACGGCTGTTGATCAACAATCATCGTTATCGAGATCTGCATCCACACATCACACTATTATTCGGTCCAACTTGGGATTCCACATATCATTACATAACCATACTCGTGGATCAAATCCCATCACTTCACTTCGTGTCGGGCTAACTAATCTCCATAGTTTCGACTAGACTTACTAGAGTCATCCACTTGGTCATCCACGACCTCAGCTGTTCTCTGCAGCACAAATTTCAATCCATCAGTCACAATCTGGGGTTCGACCTGATAGACAACCCTGGCTTCGAAAAGTCGTCCAATCCACAACAACTACGGACTCACAATTACAATTCATCAATCACAACTAAGGTTCGCCTTTCTAGACCATCCATCATAATTTAGGGTTCCACAATCACACCCTAGAGTTCCTCTGAACCCAACTGCCCTCTGCAGTATAATCCACAATTTAACCGACCCCATAGTTTGACATCGTATGGACGTCTATCCAAGCCTACCATCAACTCAACTGGGGTTCCCCGAACCCAATTACTCCCAGCAGCAAAACAATCTAACATAACAAGACCAAACCAACGGTCCCACATTATCTGTTCGTCACATACAACCCCACTTGGGTCGAATCACACTGACGCATGGCGTATCGGGCCAATCACACTCTATCCACTAATCATTCCCACTAAATATCATACCGGCATTCTAGCTATCATGTTGACAATGGGCTGACCACGTAGAGACATCACATCCTCGACCCGCGCGTACCACAATAACTACACGGTTTGCTCGAATAGCGACAACCTTGCTCTGATACAACTTGACACGACCCATCCCAATCCCCCGGGATTAACGCGGGATGTGCCATGCTCCCGTCTGACACGAAGTGTCCGATAAGGGATAATTCATACCTCAGCCTATACGGCGCTCCTAGAGCGCGCTAGGATCGGTGGAGGAGTGCGATGTCTCGGTCTCTGCTACAGCCCGCATTCGTGAACAACCTGAAGCGCATTAAAACCATTAAAAGCTGTGAGTGGACGAAAATCAATAAGTTCATAAAACATATTTTCATACATAGACATTTACGCCCTTCACTAAAAAGTATGCATGCATTCGAAAACTAGTAATCAAACCATTTACGTAAATAAACCATTAGGGCCTTAGCCCAAAAACAGTATATCAAACCAAGTGTGGGAACTCAGGCCAAAACCATAGAATATCAAATCCGTAAATCCACTAAGTGGGCCACTGCCCAAATCTATAAACACCGAAATACCATTTCATAAATCCAATAATCCATATTTACCACATAACCATCCTCGGTATCCCTGATGCCTAGCGTCTGAGACGCTTGACGTCCCAAACGTCATATCTCACGGTAAAAGTAACGCGTGCTACTCGGGGTCTCTCTGGGTCCATATCTTTGACATCCCAGATGTCTGACGTCCCAGACGTCTAATCATAGCAATCCTGCTCCTAAGTCACTATACCGTCTAGTCGCTCCGTATAATGACCCCTCGCAGGCAATGCACCGTAACTTCCTCAGTGTCCCAGACACCTGAAGGAGACCATCCACAGATCCTCGTATCAAGATGGTATATGGAAAACAGTTTTATAAAGTCATTTCAAAACATCTCAAAGGACCCTACCCGGAATTTCCATAAAACATCACAAATTGATAATTCCAAACCATTTACCGTCCCTGACCCAAAATCACGTTTATGAAACATAGGGTCCCAGACCCGAAATCACACTTATAAAACATATTTGGGCCTTATGCCCAAGTTCGTAAAACAACTGGGCCCCCGACCCGATCACATAACTCAAATGGGTCGCAGTCCGATTTCGTAAACCAACTGGGGCCCCGACCCGATCACACAATTCAAATGGGTCTCATGCCCGAGTTCATCTTTCCAAAACCAAAACCCTATCATTAAACCATCATCGAAACCACAGGCACATAAAACTACAGTATAAAATTGTAACATCGAAATACGTGCAAATACGAGATTACCTCAAAATACGTGTAACCATGTAAATCACCAATCCCTCAATCATCACTATAGAAATCACATGTATAAAACATATAAAACAGTTATGCATGCAACATAGTTTAGAAAACATTGTCCACTCACAGACCGTCCTACGGTACTGCCTCGATACACGTGCCATAAGTCTTTCCGAGTCACCTCACTATCACCGGGACTTCCAAACCTGTCCAAACCATACTAGAGGGTTAATAACTACCTTATTAACCTC
Organism: Prinsepia uniflora; assembly: GCA_032719365.1. Lineage (NCBI taxonomy): Eukaryota > Viridiplantae > Streptophyta > Magnoliopsida > Rosales > Rosaceae > Prinsepia > Prinsepia uniflora. The sequence continues at coordinate 50,944,624 of CM064874.1, read as the reverse complement.
TCATTAAATCTGCGTAATTTTTTCGAATTATTAAACGTGTTTTACATAGGCTTTAAACCTCCAGAGACCCAAAATTATATTGAAACGATGTTCGATTCACACGAAACCAGTCCCAAAATGGTCGTTACATTGAATAGATTAAAAGTCATGTTGAACACATTCCCAGAAACTTCCCCATGTGCCCCCACGCGCCGCCGCAAGCGGTTGCGCGTGAAGCCCATGCATGGCACTATTCATCATCTTCAACCTCAGTAAGGCCCGATCCAGACTGGTTCAGACCGGTTCTCTGCAACCCAGTCCAACCCGAACCGGCGTTCCCCATTTTTGCCATTTCTCCTCTGTTTTCAACCCTATTTAATCCTACACCTTCGTCCCAACCTCTAGATTCGATCTATGTGATCAAAACATGAAAAACGAACGTAAAACTCACCTTCCCGATCGATGATAAACCGACTGTCCTTCCACCGTCGTGTTCTCGCGATCGCAGCAGCCTCTAAGCACGATTCCAAGTTCAGACGACTCGTACAACCACCAGAAACGTCATAGGATGGTTAAAATCGATGCATAACTACTAAAACCAAACTTTCAAATTTGAACCAAAACTCACCGTTTTCGGTTTCTCTGGCCACCGTCCACGACGGTTAGGGATGGCAATGGGTCGTGTCGTGTCGGGTTCGTGTCGTGTCATGAATTCTGTTTTACCCATTTATGCCCAACCCGAATCCGACCCGTTTAATAATCGTGTCAAGAATGTCCAACCCGAACCCGACCTGTTAATGACCCGTGTAACCCGTTTAACCCGTTTAACCCATTTAATAAACAGGTCATACGCAAAACTCAATTAACCTATGACCCGTTTGACCCGTTTGACCCGTTTAACATGTTTAACCTATTTAAATTATAAAATTTAATAGATATTTAGGTAGTAAATGGGTAGATATATGGGTTAGTAATGACACGTTTATTAAATGGGTCAATATATAAGCCAATATACGGGTTAACCTGTTAACCCGAAATCTACCCATTTATTAAACAGGTTAACAGGTTATTAAACGGGTTAACAGGTTGACCCGAAACCCACCCGTTTAATAAACGGGTCATAACGGGTTGACCCGAAAATGACCCGAAATTTTAATCGTGTGGGTTGACCCGCATAAATTTCGTGCGGGTTTCGAGTCGTGTATCAGGTCGTGTCAAAAATTGCCACCCTTAACGACGGTCCTCGACCTCGTCACCGTTCTGCTCGTCCCAATCTCCCCTTCGATTTTCCTTCACGGTCCAAAAGCAATTAATGATGATAGGGGGGTGTTAGTGTGGAATTGGGTTCACGGTTCAATGGGTTCTCATTGGTTTTGGGAGGAAACAGAGATGATCGCTGATGAAGAAGATGATGACGGATGCTGCTTATCTACGGACTCGTAACGTCCCGATCTACGTAACGATCCTCAGTCTTTGTACGTTTGACTCCCCGAGGCAAAAGTCAACATTTGCCCAATTCCCGGGGCAAAACGGTCGTTTCGCATCGTCCGTCAAAATTCTCTCAACGAATCCCTGATTAGTCATCCTAAACCATAATTAATTGTTACTAAATCCTGATATTTGGGATGGGTCGTTACATTTAATCACCACTTAGTCATCTCAATCACATCAGTTATCTCAATCACAGTTGGGTTAGAGTCCCAACACATCTTATCCACTGCTAGATTCCATCCAGTTCATCTCTCACATATCTGTTATCTCAACATAATTCCCAAGAATCAACTGTAGCCGACAAATCCTCATCGTCGTGTAGTGGTCGATACCGAATATAAGCACATCATGACTGAGTCACATCCTTAGCTCGTGGCTCATCGTCTCCAATCGTTATCGCAATCGCTGTCACATAGGGTGCGAATCAACCAACCCTGAATCTCTGCTCATATCGAGCTAGAACCCATAATCGTTGTTCGGGTTGGAGGAACTCTGCATCCCTTAGCTCACCAACTCTAGGTACAATCAACCTGACAATTCATACAAGAAAATGAACGTCCCCCCAATTCTCAACAACCACAACTACATACACCATCGATGGTAGTGCCTGCCATAATCACGTCCAGACACAACCAACATACATCGCTATCGAGACTCCGTATCCAAGCGTCAACATTACTAATCTGTCCACTCCGAGACCCCAAATATCATCTCAGGATTCCATCATTTCACTTAGTGTCAAACCAATCAATCTCCATAGTCTCAACTATACTCAACTAGAGTCGTCCATTAGGTCATCCATGACCTCAGTTGCTCTCTGCAGTACAATCTCCAATCCGACCTAACCTGACATTACCATTGAACGGTCACAATTCCGGCTATAGTCATATACAACCCTACTAGTTAATCTAGATTTTTCCAGATCATCATTGACAAACTAGGGTTACCCACTAAGGTCATCTACTAAATCTTTTGTACTCATTTTCTCCAAACCATCAATCACTACTAGGGTTCGAGGAACTCGGCTGCTCTCAGTTGCACCACTATCTTGACATGACCGACTAATGGTCCCACACTATAATCTCGTCATATCCAATACAATCGTCATATACAACCCTCATTGGGTCTAATCACATCTATTCACTGCGTATCAGTTTACGTTTGGCTCGAGATATTTCCACTAATCCTCCTACTATTACCCTAACGACCAGGTTAATGACAGGCTGTCGTACTCGTAGAGACATCACATCTTGTACCTGCGCACACCACACGAGCAAACTGTGCTCTGATAGCGACAACCTCGCTCTGATACCACCTTGACACGACGTATCCCAAGTCCCCTTGGGATTAACGAGGGATGTACCATGCTCCCATCTGACACGAACTGTCAGACAATGGATAACTCAAAATCGCAGCCCGTTCGGTGTTTCCAAAGTGCACCGGGATCAGTGGAGGAGTGTGATATCTTGGTCCCTACTACAACTCACATCCACAATCAACCTGAAGGGCATTAAAAACCATTAAAAGCTGTGAGTGGATGAAAAATTAATAGTTTAATAAAAAGACATTCCATATGAAGACATTTATGCCCTTCACTAAAAAGCATGCATGCATTCGAAAACCAGTAATAAATCATTTTCTTAAATAAATCATTAGGGCCTTAGCCCAGCATCATAAACCAAAGTATGTGGGAACTCAGCCCAAAACCAATCACGTAGGGACTCAGCCCAAAACCAATCATGTGGGGACTCAACCCAAAACCATTATTATCGAATAACCATTTATCGAAATACAATTTAACCAATCCTTGGCATCCTTGATGCCTAATCTGTGACGACCCGTCCTGAATTAACGGGATTAATTAAGAGTTAATGACGGATTAGCAAGGCTAATCAGAGATTAGACGAGGATTAGCTAATGTTCGGGCGAAATGACGATTTTGCCCTTAGAATGGGCGAATCGTTGACTTTTCGTTCAGGCTGTCAAATGGCCTTTGGCCAATGACTGTGACGTAGTTCGTGACGTCACGAGTTCATAGACAGGTGGCATGGCAATTCCGACGTTCGAGGAGGAAGTTATGACGTTTGGAAGCCCAAGGGCATTTTGGTAATTTGGGTGAAAAGGAGGTCAAAAGTTGACTTTTTGATCGGGAGGTCCGATGGCCGAGGGCCGAAGACCGTTACGTAGATCACGGAGATACGAATTTGTAGACTGGCGGCACGTCGAATTCAGACGTTCGACGGCGAATTTACGGTTCACGGAAGTTTTAGGGCACTATTCATAACGACACGTTTTATGAGACAAAAAGGGCAGTTTTGTCTCTAGTGGGCCCAGCTTTTAAGACAGCCAATGGATTAGTGACAAGTGTCACTCATCCACTGGCCAACCTCATCCATTCATGCACCAAAACCATACCCGTGCATCCCATTTTCCATGTTTTCCAAACCCAACCCGATTAACCCTTTCATCCAATCCAAACCTTCAACCCTAAAACCATTTGTGAGAGGACGGAGGATGAACTGAGGATTGGATGGACGTGGTGGCTTGCCAAGAAGGGCCGCCGTGCACGACGGAGGAGGAAAATCAATCGGGTAATCGGTTTTACCCTTTTTAATTCCATTTTTTGATTTCGATTGTTAGGGGCTTGTGTGGATGTTTGGGTTGAGTTAATGAGGTTCCTAGGGAGTTCTTAGGATGGTTTGGTGAAGGTTTGGACGTCGGGGAAGCCTGGGGAAGAGATTGGAAAATTGAACCGTAGAGGAAAAATTGGGCCAGTCGGGTTTCGTGGGTTTTAGGAGCCCTAATTAATTAGGTTAGGTTCCTAAGACATTAAGAAGAATTTAGGGATTGAAATGGAGGAAAACGGACCGAAAAATAGGTAGAAAATGGGCTGGACCGGTCACGCCGGTCCAGTTGCAGGAACGGACCGAATCGACCGGTTCAAACCGGTCATCGAGAGGTTGAAGACGGGTACTGTAGCAGCCGCGTGAAGCCCATGTGCAGCCACTTCAGGCAGCGCGTGGGGAGGAATTTGGGGAAGTTTCCAACATGTAAAATCATCTATTCGATGTAACGAACATTTTGGGACTGGTTTCATGTTAATCAGACATCGTTTCGATATAGTTCGGGACGTCCGAAGGTTTAGGTTGGCGTTTAAAAATAGTTAGAAATTCCGAAAAACTACGGGACTTTAGTGAGGGGTTATATAAGTAGTTAGTAACCCTATAAATTAATTTGGACAGGTTTGGGTATCCCAGAGGCGACGATTGGCCAGGGAGATGCTTATGGCACGCGTATCGAGGCGCAACTTCGGACGGTCTGTGAGTGCACTCTTCTTTCGAATTCGATGCATGCATAAATGTTTTAGAATTGTTTTAATATATGTTTTGTGATGCCATGAGTGCATTTGTTTGTGGTAGCCTAGGATTTACGTATTTGCACGTATTTCGAGATTTCTGGTTTTATACGATGATTATACGTTCTAGGTTTTTAACGAGCGTTTCATAAATGGATTTTGGAATTGGAAATATGAACTCGGGCACGAGAGCCATTTGATTTATAAACTCTCGGACTTGGAGTCCATTTGATTTGACGAGGAATAGGACCTAGGGTCCATTTGAGCGATACGATCGGACCGAGGGTCCAGTTGGTTTACGATTCGGGTTTGAGGCCCGGTTAGTCGTACTATCGGGCTTGATGCCCCGTTGATTGATGATATCGGTCCTGAGACCCATTTAGTTGAGATTTCGGGCTTAAGGCCCCGTTAGTTGTGAAATCGGACTTGAGGTCCTGTTGCTTTATGGTTCCGGGCGTAGGGCCCAATTGGTTGTGATATCGGGCTTGAGTCCCAGTTCAGTTTATGAAATGAGAATTCGGGCATGAGACCCAGTTGAACTGAGGATTTAGGCTGAGGCCTGTGAAATGGAATTGAATCGGATTCGAGGAATCCTATTGAGATGAATCGGGTATGAGACCCAGTTAAGAAATGAATTTTGAGAAAGAAAGTATTTGAGAAAGAAAGAAAGAGTATTTGAAAATGAATGAACCCTCCATATGATTATATGGTCTCCTCCAGCGTCGACCTGGAGAGTCACGAGCCACAGACCAGAGTGGGTATCCCCAGAGGGATCCCGTTCCAGGAGTGGAGGTTACATATGATGTGGTCCCGGACCAGATTCCGGAGAGATGTGTGGACTAGATCCAGAGTGAGAGCTCGGACTAGATCCAGTGATTGAGCCTCCCAGATGGAGATTCCTGGGAGAAGACTCGGAGTGAGACCCGAGTAGTGTGCACACTAGTATAGAGATTGACATCGTGACTATATCGGGGATGTGTTCCCTAGGGGCTGTGTGCCCCGAGTTGGCATTTTCTCGGAAGTGCCGCAGATGGGTTATACGTATGACGGTACGTATGAGATTTTATGGAAAAGTGATTTGAGGGCGGAGACCCTATGTTTTATGATTAGAAAGTGATTTGGGGCTGCGACCCCGTATACGAGATTTGAGGGCGGAGACCCTGTGTTTTATGTTTCAGAAAGTGATTTGGGGAGGAGACCCCCGTATTTGAATTTGTGAAAGTGATTTGGGGCGGAGACCCCGTTTGTGATATTTTGAGAATGGTTTTGGGCTGAGACCCGTACTTGATGTGATTTGGGCTGAGTCCCTAGTGATTTGACCTACGGGTTTGAGTTATGATTTCGGGTCGAGGACCCAAATGAATTTATGGGTCGAGGACCCAAATGAATTTATGGGTCATGACGGTTTATGGGAACCGGGCATGAACCCTTGAAAGGTTTTGATATGTTTGATAAATGATTTTATGAATGTTTGATAAACGGTTTTGAATGCATGCATATACTTTTATGAAGGGCATAAATTTCTTTGTATGAAAATGTTTTTAATGAAATTATTATTTTTTTCCACTCACGGTTTTCGTGTTTTAATGCCCTCAGGTTGATAGCGGATGCGGGCTGTAGTAGAGACGAGACATCACTCCCCTCCTCCTACGATCCTGACGGACTCTGATAGCCCCGGCGAGGGCTAAAGATGGAATTTTCCCTAGTTTGACACTTCGTGTCAGACGGAATCAGGCGGGTTCAACGTTAATGCCGGGGGATTTGGGACCGGTCCTGACAAGTTGGTATTAGAGCATGTTTTGCTCGTGGAGTACGCGCAGGTCGAGGATGTGATGTCTCTGAAGTCGTAACAGCTCGTCATCAACCTGGTAGTTAGGGCATTAGTACGAGGTTTCGATAGGATTCTGTGCGGATGGCATAGAATGCCACGTGTTTCGCTGAAATGGATCCCGAGTAGGATCAGTGTTCATGTGCATCCGACGGCTTAGAGCCGTAGCGTGACTGGTGAGTAGGATCCAGTGGATCAGTAAAGACCGTATGACGATTTGAGAGTCGTGACCGCTCGACGGTAGTGTCGTGTCGGATAGAGGATGGACAGACTAATACTAGTGGTGGTCAGAGGTCAGGGTCGCCCACTGTACGATGACCCTGTACGACTACAACCAAGATGGTTGGAAATAGGAATGTGTAACTCTGGTTGGCATGTATTGCCATGTTTCGGTGTGTCGAATCCCGGTGGGATGTCGACCGAACGTGGATGCCCTAGTGTGACTGTCGTGAGACGCGATATGATACGATTGCGGCGTTTAGTCGTTGTGCAGTGTTAGGCTCGAAGTATGGCCAAGTTGTTATGGAGGCCAGCGGCTGAGAGCCGTAGAGTTACGAGAGGACGAGATCTTTAGAGTGTAGTTATTGGCTGGCTTGGCACCAGTATTGGAGTACGACGACTCTTCGGAGTCGAGAGCGAGGGATCGCTCAGGATGGTTGAGCTGCAGTGGGTAGCCGGGTTGTGGTAACCCTAGTTGGCGATTGATTGGACAAGTTACCAAGAGTGTGGTACTTGTGATCGGATCCTGAGGTGGATCGATTAGTGGATGTTGTGCGTTGAGAGGTTAGTACCGACGATGAGACTACCGCATGGATTGGGAGTCTCTGTAGCAGAGTACTTCTGAGATTGGTCTGCACGAGGTTATGGCAGACGCTACTATCGATGGATGTAATCGAGCCTTATCGAATTGGATAGAATCAGGTTGCCGTGACGATTGTGGCGATAGGATTCGTCAGTCGTGACGATGATACGAGGTGCGTGAGGGACGCACAGTACGAGTAGTGATTCTGGATCCGACTCGTCGACGACTGCGTTCGATCGCAGATTGTGATGTTGAGGTGGAGGTTGGCATACTTGCCATACTCCAGTGAATTTAGTTGTTAAGAATGGGAGAGAGAGGATCCCGAGTGGCTCAGTGCGAAGTACGGGAGTACTTGGAATAGAGACTAGTTCCCCCAGTGCTGCGAGAATGAGTCGCGAGGAAGTACTCAGAAGTTGTAAGTATTGAGGTGAAACGTGAGTTACTGGTGCGAACGGATGACGTAGGGGTCGGTTTTTTTTTTCTTCAGATTGGTAGTACGCAGAGATTTGGCTTCAGATCACGATAGACGTTGCGATCTGTCTAGCCTACCGACTGAGGTCACCAACGGTGACTCCTTGGTAGATAGTGTTGAGTGTCAGAGGATGACATGGGATGAACATGGATGCTACCATCCTGGATTTGTCCCTTGGTGAGACGATGAGGAACGGCATGACAGCTAGGAGTTCAAGAAGGTGTAAGACCCGAACACCTAGGCTGTGGGTCAATTGGATTGACTTGACGAGTAGATGGTATTTAGCATCATAGGATATGACGAGTGAGTGCCGAGGTGTTGTTGGGATGTTCGCCTGGTGACGGACGGGTGAGGTCCGGACCATAGTTGTAGTGCGGACGGTAGTTTGTGGTTGGACGTTGCCAGAGTGTAGTCCTTGAGTAGGTCGAGTGATACCCCGATATTGAGGTGATGTGGGTGCATCGGAGTATTATGCACGTTAGATGATGGGATTGACTAAGGTCAATCGGTAAGTCGGGTTGAGATGGCCCGAGAGTTTGAGTTGGTTGTAGGTTCAATAGAGTCCTAGATGGACGTGATGGTGATCGAATTAGATCCGATAGTGATAGTTGGAGACTCACCTGAGTCTAGATGACAAGTGGTATCGCTGAGTGATGCGAGATACGATGCGAAGACTCGGTAACGAGTTGAGATCAGAGTAGCGCAGTGAAGAGCAGTAGAGCCGCGAGTTTCTGGCTGGTCACGACGGATGTGACCCGTGAGGGTAATGGATGGATAGGTATCCGATGCGTTCGGATCAGATTGAATTGTTGGGACTCTTCTGAGAGTCAGTCTTGAGAATAGGAAATTGAGAGAGTTAACTGGTGTAAGTGTTTAGAGTCAGTATGGGCATAGGTCTGAGGATGACATGTGAGATGGGATTCGTGCCATTGTGATGGCAGAATTTGTAGGATGTTGTCTGATCTACTGTTGAGCAGGATTCCAGCTTAGATGTGATAGCCTTAATAGGGATGCGTTTCCAGCTTGACGAATGTTAGATGGAAGTGTCAGAATGTCAGACTGAAAAGCCATTTGGATGTCAGTTTGGTGGTGTTGACCTGTCTAAGAGAGTGACAGGCGAGATCGACGAGTGTCGACATGTTGTCTCGAGTGAGACGTACGAATTGACGTGTAGTTTTTGGAATTAGATTGGAGCTTTGGAGACTCTGATAACAGTACGTATCGAGGACGGGACCGATGAGTACGACTTGTGTGTCGAACGTGTACCGATAAGTACGGTATGTGTGTTGGACGTGTACTGTTGCACGGGTACCCTTGTGTGTGGGTGCAGCGGTCCGAGTCAAGGGAACATTGTTGGATTCCACAGTTTGATTGTGGAATCGGGCCAATTTGAATTTCGAGGACGAAATTCCTTAAGGGGGGAAGTTTATGACGACCCGTCCCGAATTAACGGGATTAATTAAGAGTTAATGACGGATTAGCGAGGCTAATCAGAGATTAGACGAGGATTAACGAACGTTCGGGCGAAATGACGATTTTGCCCCTAGAATGGGTGAATCGTTGACTTTTCGTTCAGGGGGTCAAATGGACTTTGGACAATGACTGTAACGTAGTTCGTGACGTCACGAGTTCATAGACAGGTGGCACGTTCAATTCCGACGTTCGAGGAGGAAGTTATGACGTTCGGAAGCTCAAGGGCATTTTGGTAATTTAGGTGAATAGGAGGTCAAAAGTTGACTATTTGACCGGGAGGTCCGATGGCCGAGAGCCGAAGACCATTACGTAGATCACGACGATACAAATTTGTAGACTGGGGCACGTCGAATTCGGACGTTCGACAACGAATTTACGGTTCACAGAAGTTTCAGGGCACTATTCATAACGACACGTTTTACGAGACAAAAAGGGCAGCTTTGTCTCTAGTGGGCCCAGATTTTGAGACAACAAATGGATGAGTGACAAGTGTCACTCATCCACTGGCCAACCGCATCCATTCATGCACCAAAACCATACCCGTGCATCCCATTTTCAATGTTTTCCAAACCCAACCCGATTAACCCTTTCATCCAATCCAAACCTTCAACCCTAAAACCATTTGTGTGAGGACGGAGGATGAACTGAGGACTGGATGGACGTGGTGGCTGGCCAAGAAGGGCCGCCGTGCACGGCTGAGGAGGAAAATCAATCGAGTAATCGGTTTTACCCTTTTTAATTCCATTTTTCGATTTCGATTGTTAGGGGCTTGTGTGGATGTTTAGGCTGAGTTAATGGGGTTCCTAGGGAGTTTTTAGGACGGTTTGGTGAAGGTTTGGACTTCGGGGAAGCCTGGGGAAGAGATTGGAAAATTGAACCGTAGAGGAAAAATTGGGCCGGTCGGGTTTCGTGGGTTTTAGGAGCCCTAATTAATTAGGTTAGGTTCCTAGGACATTAAGAAGAATTTAGGGATTGAAATGGAGGAAAACAGACAGAAAAATAGGTTGAAAATGGGCTGGACCAGTCACGCCGGTCCTGTTGCAGGAACGGACCGAACTGGCCGGTTCAGACCGGTCATCGAGAGGTTGAAGACGGGTACTGTAGCAGGCGCGTGAAGCCCACGCGCAGCCACTTCAGGCGGCGCGTGGGGAGGAATTTGGGGAAGTTTCCAACATGTAAAATCATCTATTCGATGTAACGAACATTTTGGGACTGGTTTCATGTTAATCAGACATCGTTTCGATATAGTTCGGGACGTCCGAAGGTTTAGGTTAGCGCTTAAAAATAGTTAGAAATTCCGGAAAATTACGGGACTTTAGTGAGGGGTTATATAAGTAGTTAGTAACCCTCTAAATTAATTTGGACAGGTTCGGGAATCCCAAAGGCGACGATTGGCTAGGGAGATGCTTATGGCACGCGTATAGAGGCGCAGCTTCGGACGGTCTGTGAGTGGACCCTTCTTTCGAATTCGATGCATGCATAAATGTTTTATAATTGTTTTAATATATGTTTTGTGATTCCATGAGTGCATTTGTTTGTGGTAGACTAGGATTTACGTATTTGCAAGTATTTCGAGATTTTCGATTTTATACGATGCTTATACGTTCTAGGTTTTCCACGAGCGTTTCATAAATGGATTTTGGAATTGGAAATATGAACTCGGGCATGAGACCCATTTGATTTATAAACTCTCGGACTTGGAGTCCATTTGATTTGACGAGGAATAGGACCTAGGGTCCATTTGAGCGATACGATCGGACCGAGGGTCCAGTAGGTTTACGATTCGGGTTTGAGGCCCAGTTAGTCGTACTATCGGGCTTGATGTCCCGTTGATTGATGATATCGGGCCTGAGACCCATTTATTTGAGATTTCGGGCTTAAGGCCCCGTTAGTTGTGAAATCGGACTTGAGGTCCTGTTGCTTTATGGTTCCGGGCGTAGGGCCCAATTGGTTGTGATATCGGGCTTGAGTCCCAGTTCAGTTTATGAAATGAGAATTCGGGCATGAGGCCCAGTTGAACTGAGGATTTAGGATAAGGCCTGTGAAATGGAATTGAATCGGATTTGAGGAATCTTATTGAGATGAATCGGGTATGAGACCCAGTTAAGAAATGAATTTTGAGAAAGAAAATATTTGAGAAAGAAAGAAAGAGTATTTGAAAATGAATGAACCCTCCATATGATTATATGGTCTCCTCCAGCTTCGACCTGGAGAGTCACGAGCCACAGACCAGAGTGGGTATCCCCAAAGGGATCCCGTTCCAGGAGTGGAGGTTACTTATGATGTGGTCCCGGACCAGATTCCGGAGAGATGTGTGGACTAGATCCAGAGAGAGAGTTCGGACTAGATCTAGTGATTGAGCATCCCAGATGGAGATTCCTGGGAGAAGACTCGGAGTGAGACCCCGAGTAGTGTGCACACTAGTATAGAGATTGACATCGTGACTATATCGGGGATGTGTTCCCTAGGGGCTGTGTGCCCCGAGTTGGCATCTTCTCGGAAGTGCCGCAGATGGGTTATACGTATGACTGTACGTATGAGATTTTATGGAAAAGTGATTTGAGGGCGGAGACCCTATGTTTTATGATTAGAAAGTGATTTGGGGCTGCGACCCCGTATACGAGATTTGAGGGCGGAGACCCTGTGTTTTATGTTTCAGAAAGTGATTTGGGGCGGAGACTCCTGTATTTGAATTTGTGAAAGTGATTTGGGGCGGAGACCCCGTTTGTGATATTTTGAGAATGGTTTTGGGCCGAGACCCGTACTTGATGTGATTTGGGCTGAGTCCCTAGTGATTTGACCTACGGGTTTGAGTTATGATTTCGGGTCGAGGACCCAAATGAATTTATGGGTCATGATGGTTTATGGGAACCGGGCATGAACCCTTGAAAGGTTTTGATATGTTTGATAAATGATTTTATGAATGTTTGATAAACGGTTTTGAATGCATGCATATGCTTTTATGAACGGCATAAATGTCTTTGTATAAAAATGTTTTTAATGAAATTATTATTTTTGTCCACTCATGGTTTTCGTGTTTTAATGCCCTTCAGGTTGATAGCGGATGCGGGTTGTAGCTGAGACGAGACATCACTCCCCTCCTTCTACGATCCTGATGCACTCTGATAGCCCCGGAGAGGGCTAAAGATGGAATTTTCCCTGGTCTGACACTTCGTGTCAGACGGGATCAGGCGGGTTCCACGTTAATCCCGGGGGATTTGGGACCGGTCCTGACATAATCAATACCATTGTCACGATTTCCAAGCCATGCGTGCTCCTCGGGGTCTCAATCCTGAGTCTCCTCAAGGTCCACCCAGGTCAATGACTCGCAGATCAATGACCTTCCCTAGGGGGCATTATCCATAAATGCACTTCTGATCCTAAGCTACGCCTCGGGGCAGCCCCTCTCAGGTAGTGCGCCATGATTACTCCAAGATACTACGAGACGTCTGGAGGAGACAACCCACACATAAAGATGGTATATGGAAAACATTTCATAAATCATCTCAAACTGTTCAAAGGGCTATGCAAGGGATCTCCATAAAACCATCGTAAATCTACAAATGGATCTCGTGCCCGAAGCATAACTTTCATAAACCATTTCCACAAAGCCAATTTCCAAATTCGAGGGTTTCAGCCCGAAATTCCATTTCATAAACCAACTGGGCCTCAAGCCCGATCATGTAAGTCAACTAGGCCTCCGGCCCGATACATAATTAAATCAAATGGACATCAAGTCCGATAGTTGTAAATCAAATGGATCTCATGCCCAGTTCCATATTTCCAAATCCGAAGTCATACCATTGAACCATTATTAAAATCACAATAACGTAGAAATACAGTATAAAACCGTAAACCTTAAAATATGTGCAAATACGTGAATACTAAATACCACAATCAAATCCAACATAAATCGCGTATTTAAAGCATATAAAACAGTTATGCATGCATCAATTTAGAAATCAATTTCCACTCCATAACCGTCCTAGCTACCACCTCGATACACGTGCCACAAGCCTTCCGGGGCTAAATCACCATCATCGGAACATGTGGACCTATCCAAATCACACCCGAAGGTCACTAATCAACTATACAAGTCTATAGGATAAACCCCCAAAACTCACGGAAAAGTCAACATGTCCTGGGCACATTTCCCGAGGTGAAAACCCTCGATTTGACAAATTCAATGATCTCCAATCTACCTGAAACCACCACCATTAGGTCCAGATCGTCGAAACCTTTAAAATGATTCTAGGCCCACCTCAAAATTCGAGCCCACGCGCCTAGTCAACGAAAAGTCAACTTTGAAATATCAATGTTGACGTTAGCACTGACAACTCTAATAGTGCCACTTGTCGAGCTCCCATTGGTCCCCTGACTGACATGCCAGTCTGACATTGACAGATCTGACATGATGACGTCATCACGTCATCCCTGTCCTTCGACGGGTCCTGCAACCGGGTAGCACAGTACCCACGACTTGACCCGGTTAGTTTTCCTTCGATTCGCAACTATTTTCAATCCCATTAATTCCTACAGCTTTGTCTAATCTTCCCTAAGAGATCTATGAATTTAAAACCCTGAAATTGAACTGTAAACTTACCGTTTGGATCCAAGAACAGTGAGCTTAGGTTCCTTCGTCGAGTTCCCTCGATTCCGTCCACCTCTGGCTTCGATACCAGGCCCACTGAGTTCATCTCGACGTCAGGAACATCGTCATAATTGTCAAATTGATCAGCAATCAACGAAACCAATTCCACCATTTTGACCCAAAAACAGGGCTCACGGGTTTGGGCTTACCTCGTCGTCATTGCTCAATCGTGGTCATCGTCGTGATCATCTCACCTTTTCTTTCCATTTTCCTTCACGTGCCACCATCATTAGACTTGGTTTAGGGGGTGTTGTATAGGATGGGTTCACAAGTTTGAGTTTTCCTTACTGTGCCGCCGTGACCATCGCCGTGGCTCAGGCTGTCCCTCAGCCTCATCGTTCACAGTTTCTCCATCTCGTTCAATCACTCAGTCCCTTAGTCACTCACATGAACACAGAGGAGGATAAGGTAATGGGGTGGTTTGTGTTTGTGTGTTTGTTCAGGAAGAAAGGAAATGATGCACGTGAAGGGAAGAGAGAAATAAATGAGGGAAAATATAATATTTAAACAACCTTACCTAATAAACACAGATCCTTTTTTCAAGGAAAGTGACCAATAGGATGAGTGCCCACATCAATTAAATCAACCAAATAGAATTTAGCATTAATTAACTCGAATCTCGAGACGTAAAATCACTGATTTCGATCCCGTGACCATAACCTCTTCATCCGAAGTCTGATTTTGACGTGCCGCCTGTCTATGGACTCGTGATGTCCCGATCTATGTCACGGTCATCGGTCTTCGTAAGTTTGACTTTCCAGGTCAAAAGTTAACATTTTGCTCAATTCTAGGGGCAAAATGGTCATTTTACACCGTCTGTCCATATTCTCTCAACTAATCCCCGATTAGTCACGTTAATCTATAATTAATTAATACTTAATCCCGATATTTGGGAATGGGTCGTTACATATATAACAAAGCCTCTAAACTGTAAAGATCATTAAGGCTTGTAATTCACTTTGATCTATGCAACTTTTTCTTCTTCGTTGTTCTCTACAAGATTACCTTTCATTCCTTCACTTCTGTTTACATGGTATCAAAGCTTTGAAAAAGGCTTGACCTGTCCCCTTCTTTGTCTTTTTGTTGCTCTTCTCTCTTTAGAACCTTCATTTCCTTTTGTTGAAGAAAAGTTCATTTCTCTTAGAATTTTCTCAAAATCTGCAAGAAAAGCTTGTGCACACAAGGTGCTTGATAAAAGTCTTAAATAAAAAAAAAAGCTAGATAAAAGACTACTTCTCTTTCCTATCTTAAATCAGCAAAGAAGCTAGATAAAAGACTTCATCTCT
This sequence comes from Prinsepia uniflora, assembly GCA_032719365.1. Taxonomy (NCBI): domain Eukaryota; kingdom Viridiplantae; phylum Streptophyta; class Magnoliopsida; order Rosales; family Rosaceae; genus Prinsepia; species Prinsepia uniflora. Next base: position 50,929,287 of record CM064874.1, on the reverse strand, counting down.
TTTTTTTTCTCTTGAATCTTACAGAGCTTGTTCAATCTTGAAAATCTTTCCTTCTTATCATTTGTCATTGCTTAAACAATGCTCACTACTTCACAATTACAGATTTTCCAATCTCCTATTGCTGGTCTCATTTCCACAGTTGGCAATTCGGTTACTGCGAAACTTGATGATGTCAATTATCTCACTTGGAATTTTCAAATGGAGCTCATACTGAATGTTCACGGCCTAAAGGGTTTTGTGACTGGCATAAATTCTTGTCCACTTCCCATCAATTCAGAATCTGAAGCAGCCAATGTTGCCAGGTTGGAAGAAATTTAGGTTTGGGACTTGTACAATCAAGCTCTAATGCAGCTCATCACTGCAACCTTGTCCACTTCTGCTATGTCTTGTGTCATAGGATGTAAGACATCTCAAGAAATATGGATAAGCCTTAAAGAGAGGTATGCTTCTGTTACTAAAGCCTCAATCTTTCAAATGAAAATAGAATTACAGAATATTAAAAAGGGTTCAGAGAATATAACTCAGTACCTACAACGTATAAAAAATGAAAGAGATCTGCTAGAATCTTGTGGTGTGCAATTTGTTGATGGTGATATTGTTATTTTAGCCCTGAGGGGATTACCTGTCGAGTACAATACCTTTAGGTGTGTTGTTAGGGGTAGAGAGAACACTATTTCTCTTAAAGAATTCAGGTCTCAGCTTCTTGCTGAGGAGTCCGTTATTGATCAAGTTGGTGATCAATTCTCCTTTTTGTCTGCTATGGTAGCAACAAAGAAGAACATCACGTCTGTATTCCATGGATCTTCTACTGAACATGGTGCCTCAAGTTTACCTAGTCAGGCTATGTACTCCAATAACCAAAACCAAGTCCCTCTGGGCACTCAAGGTTCATGGTCTTACCACATTAGCTCTTCGGGTTCTCCAGTTCCAAATCAGAAAAACTCTTCCCAACACCAACAACAGTTTTCTAGTGTTCAATATCCTCAGTGAAATCATCCACATTTCAGTGGAAATTTTCAACACTTTGGATATGACAGTGGCTACCAGAATGCACCTTATCACAAAAACAACTACTACAATGGAGGTAGGGGCAGGAAAGGCAAAGGCAAAGGCAATGGTGGAGGAAGAGGTTATCAAAAGTATCAACAAAATAGACAACAGTTCTCTGGACAACCATCTCAGGGAAATCATTTTTGGAAACAACCTCCCAAATTCCAGATTTGTGCCAAGAAAGGTCACATTGATGTGGATTGCTACTACAGACCCTGATCAGATCTCTCAAGAATCTTAGCCATGCCAGATTTCTTGGAAAAATAGTCACAATGCTGACAACTGCTATCAAAGGGGAAGCTTCTCCTATCAAGGTGCACCACCATCACCAACCTTGAGTGCTATGACAACCACTGCTCCATTTCTAACTCCCCAACAAAATCAAGACTATTGGGTTGTTGATAGTGGTGCTACAGCTCATATGACGGCTGATATATCTCAGATGACAATGGTGACATCTTCTTCTACAGCTGACACCATGACCACAGCTAGTGGTTCAGGTTTGAAAATAGCACACATTAGGATTTTTTGTCTTATCATTAACACTCCCTCTCCCGATTCCTTCAAGATGAATCAAGTTTTACATGTGCCAAAAATATCTCAGAATCTGCTTTCTGTAACTGTCATTTTATTTCTTTATTTAGGACAGAACCACATGGAGAATACTCTACAAAGGACTGAGCAATGAAGGACGAAATCCTATACCTCTCAACCTTTCACCTTTGAGTCTCACAGTAACCTGTCCTCAAGTTAGTTCTGCTTTTCTTTGTAAAATGTAAATTCTCAGATTTGGCATAGAAGGCTAGGTCATCCCTCTAATGAAGTTGTTTCATCTAGTCTAAAGAAATCCAATATTTCAGTTTCCTCATATTTACAACAAAACATTTGTGAGCCTTGTCTACAAGGAAAGTTTACAAAATTGCCTTTCTTATATCCTGCTGCCAAACCTGTTATTCCCTTTGAAATCATTCACTCTGATGTATGGGGACCAGCTCCTATCAAGTCTGTTGAGGGTTATAGATGCTATGTAAACTTCATTGATGAATGTACACGATATACATGGATTTTCCCCATGAAAAATAAATCAGATTTTTGCTCTATCTTTGTTTACTTTCATGCTTTTGTGCTCAATGCCTTTTATGTTTCAATCAAAACCTTTCAATTTGATAATGGTGGGGAATATATTAGTTCTGATCTTCAACATTTTTGCTTTCCAAAGGAATTGTACATTAAAAATCATGCCCTCACACCCCTGAACAAATTGGCCTTGCTGAGATGAAGCATAGACATATTGTAGAAACTTTCATTACACTTTTGCAATCTTCCTTTTTACCTCCTAAATTCTGGTTTTTCTACTTGTTCCTCTTCAGTCTATTTGATAAATGGAATGCCTTGCATCACCCTGCACATGAAATCCCCCTTTGAGAAACTCTTTGGCCGTTCACCAAGCCTACATCACCTTAAGATTTTTGGTTGTACCTGTTTCCCCTATCTCAGACCTTATAATCAAAACAATCTTCAACCAAAAACTGTCAAGTGTGTCTTTCTAGGTTATGTTGATAAACATAAGGGTTACATTTGTTTTGATCCTATCTCAGCTAGGGTTGCTGTCTCTAGGCATGTCTTGTTTATGAGGATGACTTCCCCTATAAAAACTTGTTATCAAAATTGAGTCCTAGTTCACAGTCTTGTTTGGTTTTTTGAGAATTCTCCTGTTTGTCACACTATCATATCTTTTGCTCCAATTACAACTCTCTTCCCACCTAATTAGCCCAATATTGCTCAACCTACTTCAATCCCTGTGGAATCTATTACTCATGCTCCTATCCTGTTACTCCTCTATATTCACCACCTAGCACAACCAAGCAACTTGGAAGAATCTACCAATACTGTTTCTCCTAGTAAGTCTATGTCATGCAATTCAGTCTCAGATTCTTCTGATATCTCTAGTCCAGCATGCAATTTAGTCTCAGATTCTTCTGATATCTCTGGTCCTACTTCTAACTTTGCCATTTTCTTCCAACCTGAATTCCTTGAAGTGATTCTTCCCATCTCAGGAGTCAATATGCACGCCATGCAGACACGATCCAAGAGAGGCATCTCTAAGAAAAAGGCCTTTTACTCTTCTTTGACCGATGTGGATTTTCTTAATACTGAAGCCTGATCTTATAAACAGGCTGGATTTGTTTCTTATAAACAGGTTGCATCTGTTTCTGTTTGGCAAACACAATGGAAGAAGAGGTTAATGCTCTACTGGCTCAACATATCTGGGACTTGGTTCCACTACCCGCTAACAGAAACCTTGGTTGGTTGTAAATGGGTTTATAGGATCAAGAAAAACTCTGATGGATCTATTGCTCGATACAAAGCACGGTTGGTTACAAAAGGGTTTAGTCAAGAGGCTGGACTAGATTATGGGGAGACTTTTAGCCCTGTTTTAAAGCCTAATACTGTCAGATTAGTTTTATCATTGGCTGAACAGTTCAAGTGGAAGCTTAGGCAATTAGATGTAAAAAAATGCATTTCTGCATGGTGACCTTAAAGAGGAAGTTTATATGGTCCAACCCACTGATTTTGAAGCTAATGTGCCTAAGGACTATGTATGTCTTCTCAAAAAACCCCTTTATGGACTCAAACAAGCCCCAAGAACTTGGAATGAAAAATTCACAAGCTGTCTTCCTAGCTTGAGATTCAGTAGCACCTGGGTAGACTCTTCCATGTTTGTCAAGCAAACCTCAACAAGTATTGTCATTCTCCTTCTGTATGTGGATGATATCATCCTAACTGGAAACTCAGGTTCCTCAATCCAGGATGTCATCAATGCACTCACTAGTGAGTTTGACATGACTGATCTTGGCACTCTGCACTACTTTCTAGGGATACAAATCAAACATACTGATTCTGGTCTCTTTCTATACCAGTCGAAATATATCTCAGATTTACTTGTCAAAACTGATATGGTCCAAAGTAGCTTTGTGGATACTCCCTTTGTTCTAGGTTCAAGATTAAGAAGGGACGATGGTCCACTCTACAACAATCCTCAAAATTATAGGAGTATTGTGGGAGCTTTACAATACTTGACCTTTACTAGACTAGATATTACGTTCTCTGTCAACAAGGTGTGCCAATATAGGCATTCCCCCTGTGAGACTTATTTCATAGTTGTCAAACGAATCCTTCGTTTTCTCAAAGGAACCATCAACCATGGACTTGTGTATCAACCACGTTCACTTGATATTCAGGCCTTCACGGATTTTGATTGGGATGGGGATCCCAATGACAGATGATCCACAACGGTCATGGCTGTTTTTCTTGGCTCTAATCCACTTTCCTGGATCTCCAAGAAGCAAAACACTGTCTCGAGATCAAGTATTGAACCTGAATACGAGGCTTTGGCAATTACAACAGTAGAAATCTCTTGGATTCGACAAATTTTATGCACTCTTCATATTCCTCTTCTTCGAGCACCATTAATTCTCTGCGACAGTACTTCAGCTACAAGCCTCTTTGCTAATCCAACGTTTCACTCTCGCGCCAAGTATATTGAGATTAACTATCACTTCGTACGAGAAAGAGTCATCAGAGGCAATCTTGACGTACAACATGTCTCACCTTGTTACCAGCTTGCAGACATCTTTACTGCCAGTTGTGTGGTGTTAGAATGCAATACTGCCTTCACTGCCTTCATTCCTACAATTTGACATTAGAGCCATCAAATTGAAAATATTGCCTTCACTGCCAGTTGTGTGGTGTTAGAATGCAATACTGCCTTCACTGCCAGTTGTCCCTTTTCTAGTCAGTCCAGTTGTTAGTTTGTTAGCCTTTCTGTTATTACAGTTAGCCTTTTTGTTATCATAGCTTTGTCTATATAACAATGCCTCTAGTATGTAAAGATCATTAAGGCTTGTAATTCACTTTGATCAATACAACTTATTCTTCTTCGTTGTTCTCTACAAGATTACCTTTCATTTTTTCCCTTCTGTTCACATATATTACATATATTAGAATTTAGGAATCAACCTCTTAATTTATGAAAATTAAACTCAAAATTCCTCACCGAATATAGTAAGTAGCCGAGGATAATGGTGTTTTCATTTGATTTGGTTAGAAAGCCATACATTATATGAAAGGGCAAAATGGACTTTTGGAGTACGATGGAATATGAAAGAGCTAGGAAAATAAGGCGTCACCCATGTTGTGATAAAATATGTAGAATTTGGTATTAAAAAGGATTTGATAATCGTAAAAAAAAAAAAAAGGAAGAAGAAGCAATGGTAAGCGTGGTAAGCGGCGTCAATGATGGTCAAATGGGGAGAGAGAGAGAGAGAGAGAGAGAGGGAGGGGCAATGTCTAAATGTAATGTAATGCTAATTAGATCCACCAGATATATATAATTAAAACTCTGGAACCGAATCATGACTCTCTCTACCGCACAACGCCTTTGGACTCTCGAACAGATCGGTCAAACTCAAACCGAACCTCTGGTGTTTAAAAAAGAAAAAGAAAAAATCATTTTGAATTTTAAAAAATTAAGAATAAGTTATTGACTGGCTCGTTATTGTTTTCTTCTGATATTTTTGGTTTCATTGTGCGCTCTGTTGGCGGCTACCATACCATTATACCAACCACCAAGCAGCTGGGAATCCTCGGCCATGCAAATATACGAAACACATACACACTTAAAATTTTCAATCACTTACTAATAATCAACGGTCCATAATTATCTTTATGTAGCGTGCTAAATAATTCAAAAAATTGTAGGTGCACATGTATCAAATAATAAGATTCAGACGATAAGACATTTCCTAACTAAAAGTAGTTGACAAGGACAGCCATTTCTTCCCACAATCTGATTCATTATTGGAAAGTTCGGATAACCCCATCTGAGCAATATCTTTGCCTGTCTCTTTATAATCCCATACATTACAACTTTGTGCATGTGAATTCTGATCATTTTCTTATATGATATATAAGAAAATCAACGATTGACAGCCTGCAGCTTTGGCAACAGGCGGGTTTGATTCGTTGATGTAAAGGATTTTGGCAGCTGTAAGCCGGCCTGTAACTGTAAGTCAAACACTTGGGGATCACAGTACACGCTAAACAACCGCAGCAACAAAAACGTACCGTCGAGAAAGTTACAAACTTTTTATATATTGATGTATGTATAATGTATGTGTGCTTCAAAATGCAGCGACGTCGGTGCAAAATGCAGCGACGTCCGTGCAAAATGTTCAATATATGCATGTTTTGACTGGTCATGGGTACACTATAGATACCAAATCACATAGAGTCAAATTAACTTTGTTTAATTACATTAATAATTTTAGAATTAAGTTATCAATCAGCTCATTTCTTCTAATATCAATACTAAATTATATCATATAACTATAGTCTCATTTAGTATACGTTGTATTATACTGATGATTTCAGTCGAATAGAATAACATATTCATTGGATAGTTAGACTGATTATTTAGTCAATTGTTTGGTGCTCTACCGGATTAAAATTTCAATTATTTTATACTGCACCAATTATATTATATTAGTTAATTGTAAATATCTATATCATATATATGATTATTATTTTGAGGGAAATGCATTGAGGTTTTGGCCTTTTAATATGACACGCGTGCATGTTCTCACCAGAAAGGAAAAACAAAAAAAGTAATACTCACATGTTACCAACTAATTACCATAGCATCAGGCATCCGCTGCGGAGGACGAAATGATTGGTTGCTGCAGTTTCATTGCCTAGACTTTCATGTAACTCATCCAACTCCCACATGGTTTCTCACGTACACTTCTTGGTTAGCAACCACAAAGGTAAAGCCAACACGGTAAAACCAAAACAAAAAACAAAGTAACTACAAAAGTTATTAACTCGATCATGTGAGCATTACCTCCATTAGCATACAATTTACTGATATATTTTATTTTTATTTTGTTACAATATAGCTAGATACTTATAATTCATTGCTAGCTAATATTTTGACACATTAACGTTCACTTAATACATCTGTTTTTTTTTTTGTTTACAAAGTAAAATATCCTTATATATAAAAAAGGAAAGAAAAAATGAATATTTTTATCCACTTTGGGTGAATGCACTTGTTTCCAGCCCCAATATATTGTATTTATACAGATTTTCCCTATGCATATATAGGAGAATTGGAATCATTATTGGAGATCATTTGCTCATTCTATCTAATTATCAAGACAAAACAACAATTTTGCTAACGGTTAATAATCTTACAGTGAACCATCAATTTCATTATTACATATGGACGCCTAACTTATCGATCTCTATTTTAAAATTCTTTTTACTCAGATTTGGATGACATCTTAAAAGATCAGTGATTATAAATATTAAATTGCATAAGAAAATATAATAGCCAACAGGAGAAACGAGCATATCCACTCTAATTAAGTTTACTGTATGGAAAAAAAGAAAAAGAAATTAGCGAGTGCTAAAATTGGTGTCATGAAAGGGATGAAAAATTAGGTGAGAGAGCTCGTTTACATAGGCTTAGCTTGAACGTACAAGACATTTAAGCAAGCCGAGCTAGCGAGGTAAATATAAAGCTGAGGAGATAGAGAAAATCCATGAAAAGGAAAAAGAGAGAAGCATGAGCAAATGAGGAGTGTGTCGTACTATCCACATGAAGGCTGCAAAACCAGGCAAGCATGCAGCACCCTCAGAACCAAAGCACATGCTCAGGGCTCAGGGACTGAGTGAGCTACGTACGTAGCTTAAATATTTCAACCTTCATGTATATTAAATTTCCGTTTTTGTCACTAACCCTAACCGGCTAACCCCATTTCGACCGATCACCTTATCCAATTTGGGTAACTCGGCTATGTTTGTTCCTATTCTTATGAGGGAATTATCAAGTCCTAGCCCTTGCACACCCTTGTCGGGTATCCAACGGTTAAGAGACGAGAATGACCTGGTCCACGCACTGTACGTTGGGCATGTTTGACCAGTCACTTGTAGTAACGTGGGTGGATATATATGGTTTATTGGTTCATTAGGTTTTTTCTTTTGTTTATTAATGTTCATGTTATATACCTTGAATAATAACTGGATTTCGATATCATTTATATTTTAACAATTAAAAATATGGAAATTAACGATTGAGGAACTAGTCGTGACAAGTTTGAAGTATTTATTTTTGTGTCATGTACGTTGACTCTTTCCTTGACAAAACATTTGGTTGGTATGCTGATCATTGATGGAGTGTGGAGCTTGAATGCTGCTTGAATTTGAAGATGAGGAGAGGTTGGCATTTGGCAGTGCACTGAGAAGGTAGTCAGTCATGAGGCTCTGAGAACGTGGCAATAAGGCAGAAAATGTGATCGTTGTGACCTCCGGACCTAGAATGCAGGCATGCACGATTGGACGGACACCCCTAATTCCAGAAAAGAAAAAGACGAGTCTCCCACAAGTGCCAAAACCCAATCCAAGCCACATGAATAATGAAATATCTTATAGCAAGGTCCCCTACTGCGTACATTTCATTTCATCTTGGAACCAAAATCTATACTTGCTCATATGCAATACTTAGGGATTCAAGTTTTGCACCTTAAGTACGTAATGTGTTGTTTTTACTTTTTAATCAAATTTTTTATGATTCAAATAAGCTTAAAAGGAAAAATTCCATCTCATTAGGTGATATTTATATATTAAAATATTATGTCACGGTGTTCTATGTATATTAAAAATCATTCCACTATTGGCTAGTTATTTGTTTTAGAGCGATTGTCAAATGGGCTTCGGTGTTTTTTTCCTTTTTTTTTTTCCCAATATATACTGGTTCAGTTTTTTAAATTGGGAACGCATTAGGTCGTTCTTATCTGGGAATTGATATGACGGGCCTCGAAAGCCCAAACAATGCAATGAGACAGATCAATGGGCCCAATAAATGAGAAAGTTTCACTTGCATCTGCATTAAAACCAAATTGATGTGGTCGTATATATTCACAAAATTGATGTGTTTATCCTCCTATGGTGATACGAATTTGATTTAATCCACGGTTCCCAGTTTAAGATAAATTAAGCTATAAGCATAAGATCTATATGGACTTGAGTCTTGGGTGGGTGGTAACATGGTGATGGATCCTCCACCGCTCCACATGCTCAATATTATGTTTACCAGAGTTACTGGTCTTTTTATACCAACTACTCTGCAGGCTGCAGATCTTGTCTTACACCTAAATTTGTAAATTAGCAATGCCTCTGAATTTTTCCCTTTTTTATTCGGACTTCGTATAGCTATTGAGTACATCTTTGTGGTGCTGTATTAAGGACGACCCTTTATTAATTTGTACATGCAATTGCACAAGGAATCAAGGATCATAGCCTCTCCTTCCTTTATTATATAACAGCTTTCATCTCTCTTCAATGCATCTACTGGTCCTATATCGATCCTTCAGAAACCTTTTTCGACAACGAGTCAACAATTACATCTTCATCTGTCGATACTTCTGTATATTTGGAAGAATTTTTTCTTTTTTTAAATTCGATTATCTTTTTCATCTTATTTCATTTTAAAATTTCACAAAAAAGAAAAAGAAAAAAGAAAGAGGTTAGATAATTAAAAATCGTTTTGATAGTCATTCAATTTTGTATTTTTAATTTACACATTTTGTGTATAAACATGTAAAATTTTTTGGAAGAGAAAAGAAGATAAGGAGCGATAGTTTGTGCTACGAGAGTGATTATGAGTCAGGACTTAAATTAGCCAACAATTCAACCTTTCAATTATGTTATGACAATTAAGAGCATATCTAATGGAGATGGTTTGGACGGGACAAAGACTCACAGCAACTCTAACTCTCCACTTTTTCCTTCTAACCCATACAATTTGGACTAGGTCTGGGGCCTCTGGGCAACCCTTGGGTTTAGAATTGCCCCTTCTCTTACTTGAGTAAGGCTCATGGCCCACCAACTTGCAACTTGCAACTTGCAAACCCACGTGCAACAACAAACATCACAAAGTTCTTTGTGACAGACAGCCAATTGTAAGGTGCCACGTATCACACATTTTACAATTGTAAGTTTCTTTTTCTTAAACAGCAAAGTGCTATTGGAAGAATTTTTTTTTAATTTAGTATTTAGTAGTTACATCTATGAATAAAACTTATTAGACTTACATTATTTTTTATGTAATATAAACTTGATAACATAAACTTTCTTCATTGACATCATGATTTTTTTTTAAGTTTAGTAATATTTAAAGTGTGACGACCCGGAAATTCAAAAGGGAAAAATTGGAAAAATTGGAAAGAAATGACGATTTTGCTCTTGGTTATGGGGTCAAAAGTGGACTTTTTGATCGGGACCGTATTTTGACTTTCGGAAGGACCGTTGGATAGGTCTCGGGATGCTGAATCCGTAGACATGCGTCATGCGTCATGCGTCAATCGGAGTTCGGACGTCAAAGTTATGGGTCTAGAAATGGGAGGGGCATTTTGGTAATTGTGTGTGCAGGGGTAAAATGGTAAATTCATCAGTACTGGCTGATTCAGCCCAATTAAGGACACCTGCCCCTCACTGATTTGGATAAGAAGTGTCACTTGGTGACATCTGTCACCAGAATGGAGGACTTAGTGGCAAATGGTTGTTTGAATATTCAAAAGGGATAACAACACAATCGCTTTGTTGTTTGAGTGTTGTTTGAGAGATGATCAATATATATACGACTTGAATTAACACCAGTGACAGAGAGTGAACGGGATATCCATAAAGGAAAAGAAAGGGAATTAAATGGTGAGTTATGAACCTTGAACCCAGCTGAAACTAAACTTAGAAACCCGAAAACCTTTGATGAACCTAAGGGTTGAATTTGAATTGTTGGACGTCCATGAGTGAAATTGACTTTGAATTCATCTTTCTGGGGTAGAGGAGAGTCGAGCCCAATTAAATTTGAAGGAATTTGGAGTCGTTTTGGGCTAGAAGATACGGGGTGGAACTTGGGAATTTTCGAGCTTGAGTCGAATGGATTGGAGACATGGAACGATGCAATTGATGTTAGAAATATGGTTGCTAGAATCCCACAAAGCTCCCTGATGCATCAATTGAAGGAAAACAATGAGAATTTGTGGAGATTTGATGATGAACAGTGTTCGATGTTCTTCGAATGTCGAGTTCGAATTAAAATGATTAAGGTAAGTTTGATACAAATTGAGTTTACACTTAATTAAGCCTATAATGATGCTAATGGACGGTTCAATTGTAGAAATTGATGCAGAATTGCTGGGAATCGAATCGGGTCTATTCGCTGGTTGTAGGATTCGTTTATCAGTTAAACGGGTAAGGACGATGCACTGTAGCAGGCGTGTGGGTTTCACGCGCAGCCACTCACGGCGGCGTGTGAGGGTGCGTGGACACGATTCCCGAGGTGAGTTCAACATGACTTTTGTTCTATATAATGTAACGAACATATTGGTGTTGGTTTCGAGTTAATCGGACACCGTTTCGATGTTGTTTCGAGAGTCCGAAGGTTTATGTTATGTTTTAAATTAATATTTAATTCCCAAAAAATTATGAGAAATTAATATGATATTCATTAAGTCGTTAGTGACCTTTAATGATGATTTCGGGTAGGACTTGGGATTCCTAGAAAGTACCGGAAATTACGGAAACGCGTGCAACTCAGAAAGCGAGCGGTTTGGACGGTGTGTGAGTGGACGTTTGTTTTATAAACTGTTATGCATGCATAGTTAAATGTTTTACATGATTGGTTGCATGATTTGAATTGCAATGATATCATGGTGATTTGGCATGTTTAATTGTGATTAAATGATTATTTTAATCGGTCTTTCGGGCACGTTTTACAAGGAATGTGCAAATGATATTTTGGGCTAGGCCCGGAGTCAAAATGATTTCAAAAAGGATATTTTGACTTAATTGGTGAGTCAAGGATGATTTCTGGATTATTTTAATCTTCTAAAATGAGATTTTACGGATTTACGTGTAAATGGTATTTGGGCTTAAGACCCAGTCACGAATGTTTTTGACTTGGTTTGAAGTCAAGGATTTGATTGAAATGTTTTGGGATGTAATCCCGGGATGGTTTTCATTGCGATTGTAAGTGCCCAGATGGTCGGAGCTAGGGGATCACCCAGACGACCGGAGCTTGGGGGATATGATTGTGAGTTGTTTCTATGGTAAGCCAGCTTCTCGGATGCGACTGAGCCTGGATGTACCACTCGGATGTGTCTGAGCCTGGGGATGTGTTTGTCCAGATGTGACTGAGCCCAAGGGTTGAGCCCAGAGGTGTCTGATCCCGAGAATGTGGCTAAATGTTGGCATATGCGTAGTGCGGATGTGACTGTGTGATTGTTTGTGCACTTGTGAATAGTACAGATTGATTGATTGATTGATTGTGCACTTGTGAATAGTGTTGTTTGATGTTGATTGTGATTACGTACTGGTATTGAGTACGGGTTCTGGTCTTTGTGGCCAAGTGATTATGTGTTCATAAGTTTTGGCTTGAGAGCCGGGAGTTGATACATGTTATGTGTTTTGGTTTGAAAGCCGGTGATTCATGTGTTTGACCCTATGCATGCATGGTTTGATAAACTAGAGGGTAAATGGTCTATTTGAAATGTATTTTCAAATGATATTGTTTTTGTCCACTCATACCTTTCCTGTTTTGATGACCCTCCAGGCCGTGGCACGATGTTCGGGACTGATCGAAAGGCGGAGGCATGAGCGGAATTCAGTGCAGTTATCCCTTGTCTGATAGGTGCTGAGGGGTAGTTTTGGAACTTCAGTTGACTTGTCAGAGTTGTAGAGTTGCACAATCATATAAGGACTTACAAGGAGTTGAGCATCTCCCCCTATTTTCAGATCCTTTGCGCTTATAAGCTTTCTAAAATGCGAATTGGGGAGGTGATCCCATCACCAGACGATCTACTTCTGGTCATATTTTTTTTCTTGGTCAGAATTGTAACGACCCGAAAATTTGAGAAAAAGTAAAAATGACAGTTTTGCCCATGAAGGTCAAAAATTGACCTTTTGATATAGACATTTTCTAGACAAACCGAAAGGGCCGTTACAAAGGTCTCAGACTTCTGAGTTCATAGACAGGCGGTAGAATGATGTTCAAATAAGTCTGATTTGAGTATAAACAATGGAGGGGCATTTTGGTAATTTTCGATAGAAGGATATTTTGATCATTTTGGAAGATAAGCCTAGAGTATTTTAAAATATTCTCCATTTTCCCTCATTTCCATCCACCGACTTCGTGTGCATTATATATGTGTGTGTGTGTGTGTGTGTGTGTGTGTGTGTGTGTGTGTGTGTGTGTGTGTGTGTGTGTGTGTGTGTGTGTGTGTGTGTGTGTGTGTGTGTGTGTGTGTGTGTGTGTGTGTGTGTGTGTGTGTGCAAAAGAGGGAGTTGGTGCAGAGGAAGACCGAAATGGAAAATAAACAAAAGAAAAACAAAAAATAGGGATGAAAGAGAGAAGAAGAAAGTTAGGGAGGAAGAAAGGGAAGACTTAGAGGAAGAAGAAGAGAGAAATAAGGGAGAACGATTGGGAGGTACCCAGACCCGTGAGATGGGTAAATTCAAGGAAAAATGAAAATGGGTGGCGAGTCATTAATAGCCTTCTACCTTGTATCTGTTGATAAGCCTTGAATTAAGCATTATTTTATACCCTTTATGCTTTTCTTTTAATGTTTAAATACCACACAATAGGAGAAAATAATATATTTTGTGAGAAATGTACAGAATTGGATAGAGCACAAAATTACGAGAATTTAGGCGAAAGAATCACCTCAATTAGAGTTGTAAGGAAAACATTATGTTCGAATGAAAGGAGGCCACCAAAAACCACTCAAAAATTGGGTAGGGGGCTACCGAACCCATTTAACCAGCCCAAAAGCGTATTCGGCAGGAGTCTACCAATTCCTAGGCCGACTTTCGGAGCGCCTGTACCGAAGGTCACATCACCATGCTCAGCGCGTATCCACCGACATCCCTTTTCCTGCCTTCGGCGCGCGCTTCCTAAACCCCTTAATCATCTTCTCTGTTTCCTCTCATAACCCGAACACTCTTCCCCCTCCATTTCTCCATTTTCTTTGAAAAACCAAACACACCCAAACACACGCCTCACCACCATAACCATTTCTGTGTGCTAGTGGAGGACTGAGAGAGACTAGGACGGCGTGGGAATGGACGACGGGCCACGGCGGGGGAAACCTGAAACCATGGGTAAGCTATTTCGAATTTTGGACTTTGAGTTCTAGGGGTTTTCGTTTGATCCTAAAGGTTGGGTCTTGTTTCTGGGGACCTTAGGAGAAGTTTTGGATCGATTTCGAGGACCAGGACGGCCAGAGGTGTAACGACCCGTCCCGAATATCGGGATTTAATAATATTTAATGGTGATTTACTAATCTGGGATTAGTTGTGTGATTTCGGACGAATTGTGCAAAATGACCGTTTTGCCCCTGGGCGTGGGCAAAACGTTGACTTTTAATTCGGATGGTCAAATGGACTTTGACCGATGACCGTGACGTAGTTCGGGACGTCACGAGTTCATAGACAGGTGGCACGTTCGATTCCGACGTTCGTGGTGAAAGTTATGATGTACGGAAGTCCAGGGGCATTTTCGTAATTTGGACGAAAGAAGGGGAAATGTTGACTTTTTGACCGGGATGTCCGATGGCCGAGGGCCAAGGACCGTTACGGAGGTTTCGTCGATGCGAATCCAACGACAGGCGGCACGCCGAAATCGGACTTCGTACGAGGAAGTTATGGTCTGCAACGTGAAATCGGGGAAGTTACGTCTCGGTAACTGTGTGGATTATTTTATTCTGAAATGGTGGTTGGAGGACACTTGGATGAGTGACAAGTGTCACTCATCCGACGGCTAGATTGGATCTTGATCCACTAATCATAAACTATATACTAAAAGCTTCCACTACATAATAATCTAGAATTTAATCCCTGCTTTTGATCTGAGCCATCCATTCCACCCCCAGATTGCATCACAGCCGTCCATCTCATTTTCCCCCTTCCATTTCTGATCATTCCTCCCTCACCGTGAACAAACAAATTGAGAGTTGGGTTCTGGCCATTGCCAATCTCTCTTCCACAATTGATTGCACAAATGGTTAATTGGTGATTTGGGGAAGGTTCTGGCTGAGGGAGAGCACGGGGGACTGAGTGGGGTGGTGTAATTCGGGAATCAAAGTTTCGGGGAATTGGAGGGAATTTCGAATTGGAGTAATTGGGCCGTGTCGATCAAAATGGGGTTTAGCTGGAGTCTTCTGGGATCAAAACGAACTGTCTTGCAGCAAGAACGACAGGAAACCGTGTCGAATTGAAGGAGAACGGAGCTTCCATGGCAGCTTCATTTCGAGCTTGAGTTCAACAGGTTAGAGGTATGAATTCATCAAATTGATTGTGCAGAAACATCCCTTACACTCTCACGATGCTTACTATATGAATTAATTTGGAAATCAGGGACGGAATCGGTGAACCCGAATTGGAAACCCGTCAAGAATCGATCGAGAGTCGTGAGGATTTGGACCCTAAATTATGTAATTCAATCTACAGAACTTAATTGGTGATTGATTACAAGGGATCAGTTGAAAGAACGGATGGATTTGATGTCGAATTGGGTGTAATTGGACCGGGTCTGTTCACGGGTTTTTCAACCCGTTTTACAGACAAACGGGTGAGAGGGAAGACTGTGCGGGTACTGTAGCTGGCGCGTGGCTTCCACGCGCAGCCGCTTGCGGTGGCGCGTGGGGGCGCGTGAGTGCGAATCCCGAGGTATGATCAACATGACTTTTGTCCTATGCAATGTAACGAACATTTTGGGATTGGTTTCGTGTCGATCGGATCCCGTTTCGTTATTGTTCGGGATGTCCGAAGGTTTTAAATCCAGTTTAAAAATACTTAAAAATTCGGGAAAATTACGGGACTTGAATAGGATGTTAATGATGAGGTTAGTGATCCTCTAAATTGATTTGAACAGGATTGGGAGTCCTGGTGATAGTGATGTGGCCCAGGAAGGCCTATGGCACGCGTATCGAGGCGCTCGGTTAAACGGTCTGTGAGTGGACATTGGTTTCATAAATTCGATGCATGCATAACTGTTTTAAGATTTTTATAATTATGATTAAATGATTTACTTTGGATATTGGTGAATTTAAAATGATTTCACGTATTTCGAGGTGAATTACGTATTTTCACGAAAACCGAGGTTTTCTGGATTTGCACCGATTTCCATAAATGTGGTTGGATATGATTTCATGAAACGGTTACGAACTTAAATAATGTAAAATCGGGCCAGGGGCCCAGTTGAACTATGAAATCGGGCCAGGGGCCCAGTTAACACGTGGATCGGGCCAGGGGCCCAGTTAACTTGTGAAATCGGGCCAGGGGCCCAGTTGATTTCTACCTGTGATTGCGGGTCGGGGACCCTAAATGGAATTGAATAAATGTTTCCTGGTTTACATTTTATATATGTTCACATGCTGGAATCTATAAATGGTTTTGATGATGTTTCGGTCGTGGCACGTTTCACGGTATTTGGGCATGAGACCCGTTTGATGAAACGTAACGATTGGTTCGGATTTTATCTATGTATACCTATATGTTTTGCATGTGGATATCAATAAAATGTATTTGGTACTGCACTGTATAGATCCTTCCATATTATATTGTCTCCTCCGGCGAGGTACCCCGGAGAGGTCACGGACGTCTAGTACGTCCAGCGTCTATGACGCTAAGCATCGGGGATGCTGTACCCGAACGGGGTTCGGGGAATGAACTCGGAAATTGAGACCCGAGTGGCACGCGTAGCCTTGTGATTGTGACCTTATTGACGTCAGGGACGTCAGACATCAGGGATGTCGGATTGGAGTGTATAGTGCAGTGGCTAAAATAATGGTTATGGTTTATATTATATGCCTTATGGTTCATATTACTGGATTTATGAAATAACTCTTGGATTTACTTTTGGAAATTGAAACTATGCTTTGGTTCCCGGGCTAAGGCCCTAATGGTTATTTCTAAATAAATATGGGATTATTGGTTTTGGTGCATGCATATGATTTTACTGAGGGGCATAAATGTCTTATAAATGTTTTAAACAGACTTGTTTATTTTCTTCCACTCACAGCTTTTGTTTTCAATGCCCTTCAGGTTGATTCCGGATACGACTGCAGCAGAGACTTGAACATCGCACACCTCCTCCATCGATCCTTACGCACTCTGGAAGCCCGTTTGGGCAATGGCAATCGGTTATCCCTTGTCTGGCGCCTCTTGTCAGACGGGAGCACGTCACATTCCATGGTAATCCCGGGGGGATTGGGATGGGTCGTGTCAAGTGGTATCAGAGCCAGGTTTTGCTCTTTTGTGCGCGAAGGACGAGGGTGTGATGTCTCTTTGGGCTGCTGTTCCGTTGTCAACCTGATAGATAGTTTTGGGTTTGTATGGTGGATTGGGTGTGTTTGGCCCGATACGCCGTGCATTGATGCGATTCAACCCAAGTGGGGTTGTATACGATTAACTGGTAATATGGGACCGTCGGTTCGGTCATGTGATGATGGATTGTTGTGCCATTCGGCACAGCCGGGTTCGGGGAACCCCATTGGAATAATGTTATGGAAATGTGAAACTCAGTTGAGTATTGGTCTAAGTTTTGGACCCTAGTAGTGTTGGCTAGTGTACGGGGTGTTGGTGCATCGGAGTTAGCCGATAACCTTCGTGGTGGAACCCACGATGGAACCCACGTTGAGTTGACGATTGGATTGGATTGGACGTCTATGCGATGTCAGGACCGCGGGGTCGGTCAGGTTGTGGATTTTACTGCAGAAGGCAGTTGGGTTCGGTGGAACCCTAGGGTGTGATCTTGGAACCTTAATTTATAATCGATGGACCGTAAAGTGAACTTTAAATGAGAACTTGTGCAGCGGCGAGCGGCTGAGGTCGTGGATGACCATGTGAATGAATCAAGTGAGTCTAGTCAGGATTATGGGATTCGATCCACGGATGCGGTTACGAGATATTATGTGGATTCCCGTGTCGGATCGAATATTAGTGTGATGTGTGGATACGGATCTTGACAACGATGACTATTGGTCGACAGTTGTGTTGAGATGACTGGCTATCGAGGGTATTTAGTGTGGCTTTCACACTTGGGGATCAGGGGATGTTCAGGGAACGTCCATTATCCTGATGTGCCAGTGGTCAAATTGGAGGTACCCATAGTCGTGGGGTACGAGTGGTGTTACGGGATCGTCGTTCGGAATGAACGGAGATCCAGGGTGACAACCTTGCACATCGTGTGCTAGCATGGGTGTTCGTGTGCTATGTATGGATGTTGGTATGGTGATACCTTTATGCCAATACTAGTATGGATGCCTATGTGCTGATACTGGTATAATGATGGTGCGTTGGTGCTAGTACTAGCGCAGGTGCTGGTGACAGTAATTGTGATGACGATGAGCCACCGTTTGGGGTGTGACTCTGTCATGATGGACATATGATCGGTATCTGCGACTCAGTGGTGGTTGAGTCTTGGACTGGATGGGTTCCAGTGGAGGTTGTGATGTGTTGGGATAAGTCCCAACAGATTTATGATGACAAGTGATGAATGGATCAAAAGGTATGATTGAAAATTTGGGGAAATTTGGGATGCTGTTCCCTACGTTATGAGAATCAATGGATTTGGGGAGTTGTTGTCAACTCCGAGATTGGTAAGATTGTTTACCTCTAATATCCTCAGAGGGTACAAGGAAATTATTGGAATTGGAAAAAGTCGGGGAAAACCATTCGTGGTATTGATGTGGGATTTTGTGATTGTGAATCACTTGGAGCCTGAGGATTGAACCTGTTAAGGTTGAGATGTGAGACGAAAGCAGTATGGTATGCACATCCAGGCAGAGTTGAGGAAATTTCCGTTCGGAATCGGGGTGTGTGCATACATGATTATTGGCGGACGTGAGGTCCGAGTAATGAATTGATTTTGGACACGTGGTGGTCCAAGTGAGGTATGGACGTGGGCAGTCCAGTGGTTGGACTTGACATCTCATTGGGAGCATGTCTGTTCCCAACATGGTTGGAACTCTCGATCCGGGGAGAGTTGTGATTGGGAGACGAGAGGAGTGCTCGTTTCCGCATCGGTGATTGGTGTTTCGAAGTCATTGGGGTTGACTTCATATTTTCTGCCGTGGCAGATGATGATTGCTGCTACCAGTACGTTGAGCGTGTATTGGTTGGTGGACCCATGTTTGGCTTGGGGTCATTGGACACAAGCAGTTGTGTATGATTTTGGATTTGGTGGTGAAATGCGAGGTCATCTTTCCACCAAGGGAAATTTGACGAATGATTCAACTGAGGGTGTAAGACCCTACGATCAGCTTTCAGATGGATTGTTAGCTATGTGAGCATGTGTGGGTCCTAGGTGGATCTGATTTGAGATGTTGTCGACTTTGGTCGATGTGACGATCTAGGATCGTGATGTTACTTGTCGGGTGACATAGTGATGGATCTGGATCGCGATCGTGATGATCCAGATTGGACGTGAGTTTATCACTCTTACCTTGATATGTGAGTCGTAAATGACGGGACCGAACTTCTTTTCGGAGTGGAGTCCATATGGTTTGTTACTCGGTTGAGTAGGTTTCCGATGTGGTCAGATTTTGTCAACCTTGGACGTATGGATATTGGGATTGGCTTCCCTATGAAGTCAATCGAGTGTTTCGGACAGGCAACCGATAGGTTCGGTTTTGTTACGTCTTGGTGGACGTAAACGAGATTTTGGGTTTTGGAATCGAATTTCTGGGTGACGATTCAGGATTCGATTGCGAAGCTCGAAAATGGATTACTGGATTTGGGTGCGGAATGATTATTCCAATGCTAGCTTACGGAATAATGATTTCGGATTCGGATTTGGAAATGGATTAAAAATATGATGTTGGGTTCGGATTCGGGATTTCTTACGAAATTGCGGATTCGGATTCGGAATTGGAACTAGATGACGGGTGGAGTTCGTTTTGTCTCATGTTGGTTTGGGGCAAAGGTACTTCATTGTTGGAACGTGTTTGGCTATGACCTGGGTGGCTATAGTCAGATTGATGGATTGAGGTACGTACAGGGTACGAGGATTGATACTGGTTAGGCTGAGTGGTGCCTAATGGCGGTACATGGGATGTACCAGTGGTGTGTAACTAATGTGTTGGTAATCGGATTGGTTCTGATATCTTTTGTTTGGCTGTATTGTGGACTGGACATTGGATACTGTGCGCTGGGCAGATTGATCTTGTCGGGTTCAAGTGATTTTATGAGCAGGTGCTCTTAGCCATGGTTGGCTTGTGGAACCCTAGTATTGAGATGTATGTTCACTGCTGGCCTGGTATTCAATGTGTTCCAGTTACACCACTTGATGGAGTAAGTTGACGGTATACGTACACTCAGGATGAGTGAATTGGTGGTTTGAGTAACCACGAGTAGCCTTGTGTGATTTTATCACACCGTGATTTCCCAGCGTTTTGGTTCGCTGAGGGAGTCGGCAATTATGGACATTGAGAGTATTTTGTGTCGCAGGATTGGGCTTGCCCTGCGAATGGTGATCATGTGGTTGATCTTGCGCTACATCGAGAGTGATGTAGTACGTGGTGTTGTCACCGACGGACAGATGGTTGGGGCTTTACTAGGGTGGTAAAGCTTAGTGGTGACAGTTTGACTGATGGGGTCAGCAGGGACTGACAAATGAGATTTGGTGACTCCCAACGGGAGCAAATGTAAGGATTTATTGATAATGGAAAGGAACCATCTAGCTGAAGGAGTCAGCTAAATGGTTAGGCGATTTTATCGCGGATCAGGTGATCATTTCCACTCGAGGTGGTCGAGTGTTGTTGCTTTTATGACGTATGACTGTGATGGGATGTCTGGGTACAAACGAGGCCGGTGTTGTCCCAGTATGTGGGTGTACAAGTGTACACAGATGTGAGGACGAATTGTTTTCCACAAGGTGGTTGTGGAATAAGGTTATTGGTAATTTCGAGGACGAAATTCTTTAAGGAGGGAAGGTTGTAACGACCCGTCCCGAATATCGGGATTTAATAATATTTAATGGTGATTTACTAATCTGGGATTAGTTGTGTGATTTCGGACGAATTGTGCAAAATGACCGTTTTGCCCCTGGGCGTGGGCAAAACGTTGACTTTTAATTCGGATGGTCAAATGGACTTTGACCGATGACCGTGATGTAGTTCGGGACGTCACGAGTTCATAGACAGGTGGCACGTTCGATTCCGACGTTTGTGGTGAAAGTTATGATGTACAGAAGTCCAGGGGCATTTTCGTAATTTGGACGAAAGAAGGGGAAATGTTGACTTTTTGACCGGGATGTCCGATGGCCGAGGGCCAAGGACCGTTACGGAGGTTTCGTCGATGCGAATCCAACGACAGGCGGCACGCCGAAATCGGACTTCGTACGAGGAAGTTATGGTCTGCAACGTGAAATCGGGGAAGTTACGTCTCGGTAACTGTGTGGATTATTTTATTCTGAAATGGTGGTTGGAGGACACTTGGATGAGTGACAAGTGTCACTCATCCGACGGCTAGATTGGATCTTGATCCACTAATCATAAACTATATACTAAAAGCTTCCACTACATAATAATCTAGAATTTAATCCCTGCTTTTGATCTGAGCCATCCATTCCACCCCCAGATTGCATCACAGCCGTCCATCTCATTTTCCCCCTTCCATTTCTGATCATTCCTCCCTCACCGTGAACAAACAAATTGAGAGTTGGGTTCTGGCCATTGCCAATCTCTCTTCCACAATTGATTGCACAAATGGTTAATTGGTGATTTGGGGAAGGTTCTGGCTGAGGGAGAGCACGGGGGACTGAGTGGGGTGGTGTAATTCGGGAATCAAAGTTTCGGGGAATTGGAGGGAATTTCGAATTGGAGTAATTGGGCCGTGTCGATCAAAATGGGGTTTAGCTGGAGTCTTCTGGGATCAAAACGAACTGTCTTGCAGCAAGAACGACAGGAAACCGTGTCGAATTGAAGGAGAACGGAGCTTCCATGGCAGCTTCATTTCGAGCTTGAGTTCAACAGGTTAGAGGTATGAATTCATCAAATTGATTGTGCAGAAACATCCCTTACACTCTCACGATGCTTACTATATGAATTAATTTGGAAATCAGGGACGGAATCGGTGAACCCGAATTGGAAACCCGTCAAGAATCGATCGAGAGTCGTGAGGATTTGGACCCTAAATTGTGTAATTCAATCTACAGAACTTAATTGGTGATTGATTACAAGGGATCAGTTGAAAGAACGGATGGATTTGATGTCGAATTGGGTGTAATTGGACCAGGTCTGTTCGCGGGGTTTTCAACCCGTTTTACAGACAAACGGGTGAGAGGGATGACTGTGCGGGTACTGTAGCTGGCGCGTGGCTTCCACGCGCAGCCGCTTGCGGTGGCGCGTGGGGGCGCGTGAGTGTGAATCCCGAGGTATGATCAACATGACTTTTGTCCTATGCAATGTAACGAACATTTTGGGATTGGTTTCGTGTCGATCGGATCCCGTTTCGTTATTGTTCGGGATGTCCGAAGGTTTTAAATCCAGTTTAAAAATACTTAAAAATTCGGGAAAATTACGGGACTTGAATAGGATGTTAATGATGAGGTTAGTGATCCTCTAAATTGATTTGAACAGGATTGGGAGTCCCGGTGATAGTGATGTGGCCCAGGAAGGCCTATGGCACGCGTATCGAGGCGCTCGGTTAAACGGTCTGTGAGTGGACATTGGTTTCATAAATTCGATGCATGCATAACTGTTTTAAGATTTTTATAATTATGATTAAATGATTTACTTTGGATATCGGTGAATTTAAAATGATTTCACGTATTTCGAGGTGAATTACGTATTTGCACGAAAACCGAGGTTTTCTGGATTTGCACCGATTTCCATAAATGTGGTTGGATATGATTTCATGAAACGGTTACGAACTTAAATAATGTAAAATCGGGCCAGGGGCCCAGTTGAACTATGAAATCGGGCCAGGGGCCCAGTTAACACGTGGATCGGGCCAGGGGCCCAGTTAACTTGTGAAATCGGGCCAGGGGCCCAGTTGATTTCTACCTGTGATTGCGGGTCGGGGACCCTAAATGGAATTGAATAAATGTTTCCTGGTTTACATTTTATATATGTTCACATGCTGGAATCTATAAATGGTTTTGATGATGTTTCGGTCGTGGCACGTTTCACGGTATTTGGGCATGAGACCCGTTTGATGAAACGTAACGATTGGTTCGGATTTTATCTATGTATACCTATATGTTTTGCATGTGGATATCAATAAAATGTATTTGGTACTGCACTGTATAGATCCTTCCATATTATATTGTCTCCTCCGGCGAGGTACCCCGGAGAGGTCACGGACGTCTAGTACGTCCAGCGTCTATGACGCTAAGCATCGGGGATGCTGTACCCGAATGGGGTTCGGGGAATGAACTCGGAAATTGAGACCCGAGTGGCACGCGTAGCCTTGTGATTGTGACCTTATTGACGTCAGGGACGTCAGACATCAGGGATGTCGGATTGGAGTGTATAGTGCAGTGGCTAAAATAATGGTTATGGTTTATATTATATGCCTTATGGTTCATATTACTGGATTTATGAAATAACTCTTGGATTTACTTTTGGAAATTGAAACTATGCTTTGGTTCCCGGGCTAAGGCCCTAATGGTTATTTCTAAATAAATATGGGATTATTGGTTTTGGTGCATGCATATGATTTTACTGAGGGGCATAAATGTCTTATAAATGTTTTAAACAGACTTGTTTATTTTCTTCCACTCACAGCTTTTGTTTTCAATGCCCTTCAGGTTGATTCCGGATACGACTGCAGCAGAGACTTGAGCATCGCACACCTCCTCCATCGATCCTTACGCACTCTGGAAGCCCGTTTGGGCAATGGCAATCGGTTATCCCTTGTCTGGCGCCTCTTGTCAGACGGGAGCACGTCACATTCCATGGTAATCCCGGGGGGATTGGGATGGGTCGTGTCAAGTGGTATCAGAGCCAGGTTTTGCTCTTTTGTGCGCGAAGGACGAGGGTGTGATGTCTCTTTGGGCTGCTGTTCCGTTGTCAACCTGATAGATAGTTTTGGGTTTGTATGGTGGATTGGGTGTGTTTGGCCCGATACGCCGTGCATTGATGCGATTCAACCCAAGTGGGGTTGTATACGATTAACTGGTAATATGGGACCGTCGGTTCGGTCATGTGATGATGGATTGTTGTGCCATTCGGCACAGCCGGGTTCGGGGAACCCCATTGGAATAATGTTATGGAAATGTGAAACTCAGTTGAGTATTGGTCTAAGTTTTGGACCCTAGTAGTGTTGGCTAGTGTACGGGGTGTTGGTGCATCGGAGTTAGCCGATAACCTTCGTGGTGGAACCCACGATGGAACCCACGTTGAGTTGACGATTGGATTGGATTGGACGTCTATGCGATGTCAGGACCGCGGGGTCGGTCAGGTTGTGGATTTTACTGCAGAAGGCAGTTGGGTTCGGTGGAACCCTAATTTATAATCGATGGACCGTAAAGTGAACTTTAAATGAGAACTTGTGCAGCGGCGAGCGGCTGAGGTCGTGGATGACCATGTGGATGAATCAAGTGAGTCTAGTCAGGATTATGGGATTCGATCCACGGATGCGGTTACGAGATATTATGTGGATTCCCGTGTCGGATCGAATATTAGTGTGATGTGTGGATACGGATCTTGACAACGATGACTGTTGGTCGACAGTTGTGTCGAGATGACTGGCTATCGAGGGTATTTAGTGTGGCTTTCACACTTGGGGATCAGGGGATGTTCAGGGAACGTCCATTATCCTGATGTGCCAGTGGTCAAATTGGAGGTACCCATAGTCGTGGGGTACGAGTGGTGTTACGGGATCATCGTTCGGAATGAACGGAGATCCAGGGTGACAACCTTGCACATCGTGTGCTAGCATGGGTGTTCGTGTGCTATGTATGGATGTTGGTATGGTGATACCTTTATGCCAATACTAGTATGGATGCCTGTGTGCTGATACTGGTATTGATGATGGTGCGTTGGTGCTAGTACTAGCGCAGGTGCTGGTGACCGTAATTGTGATGACGATGAGCCACCGTTTGGGGTGTGACTCTGTCATGATGGACATATGATCGGTATCTGCGACTCAGTGGTGGTTGAGTCTTGGACTGGATGGGTTCCAGTGGAGGTTGTGATGTGTTGGGATAAGTCCCAACAGATTTATGATGACAAGTGATGAATGGATCAAAAGGTATGATTGAAAATTTGGGGAAATTTGGGATGCTGTTCCCTACGTTATGAGAATCAGTGGATTTGGGGAGTTGTTGTCAACTCCGAGATTGGTAAGATTGTTTACCTCTAATATCCTCAGAGGGTACAAGGAAATTATTGGAATTGGAAAAAGTCGGGGAAAACCATTCGTGGTATTGATGTGGGATTTTGTGATTGTGAATCACTTGGAACCTGAGGATTGAACCTGTTAAGGTTGAGATGTGAGACGAAAGCAGTATGGTATGCACATCCAGGCAGAGTTGAGGAAATTTCCGTTCGGAATCGGGGTGTGTGCATACATGATTATTGGCGGACGTGAGGTCCGAGTAATGAATTGATTTTGGACACGTGGTGGTCCAAGTGAGGTATGGACGTGGGCAGTCCAGTGGTTGGACTTGACATCTCATTGGGAGCATGTCTGTTCCCAACATGGTTGGAACTCTCGATCCGGGGAGAGTTGTGATTGGGAGACGAGAGGAGTGCTCGTTTCCGCATCGGTGATTGGTGTTCCGAAGTCATTGGGGTTGACTTCATATTTTCTGCCGTGGCAGATGATGATTGCTGCTACCAGTACGTTGCGCGTGTATTGGTTGGTGGACCCATGTATGGCTTGGGGTCATTGGACACAAGCAGTTGTGTATGATTTTGGATTTGGTGGTGAAATGCGAGGTCATCTTTCCACCAAGGGAAATTTGACGAATGATTCAACTGAGGGTGTAAGACCCTACGATCAGCTTTCAGATGGATTGTTAGCTATGTGAGCATGTGTGGATCCTAGGTGGATCTGATTTGAGATGTTGTCGACTTTGGTCGATGTGACGATCTAGGATCGTGATGTTACTTGTCGGGTGACATAGTGATGGATCTGGATCGCGATCGTGATGATCCAGATTGGACGTGAGTTTATCACTCTTACCTTGATATGTGAGTCGTAAATGACGGGACCGAACTTCTTTTCGGAGTGGAGTCCATATGGTTTGTTACTCGGTTGAGTAGGTTTCCGATGTGGTCAGATTTTGTCAACCTTGGACGTATGGATATTGGGATTGGCTTCCCTATGAAGTCAATCGAGTGTTTCAGACAGGCAACCGATAGGTTCGGTTTTGTTACGTCTTGGTGGACGTAAACGAGATTTTGGGTTTTGGAATCGAATTTCTGGGTGACGATTCAGGATTCGATTGCGAAGCTCGAAAATGGATTACTAGATTTGGGTGCGGAATGATTATTCCAATGCTAGCTTACGGAATAATGATTTCGGATTCGGATTTGGAAATGGATTAAAAATATGATGTTGGGTTCGGATTCGGGATTTCTTACGAAATTGCGGATTCGGATTCGGAATTGGAACTAGATGACGGGTGGAGTTCGTTTTGTCTCATGTTGGTTTGGGGCAAAGGTACTTCATTGTTGGAACGTGTTTGGCTATGACCTGGGTGGCTATAGTCAGATTGATGGATTGAGGTACGTACAGGGTACGAGGATTGATACTGGTTAGGCTGAGTGGTGCCTAATGGCGGTACATGGGATGTACCAGTGGTGTGTAACTAATGTGTTGGTAATCGGATTGGTTCTGATATCTTTTGTTTGGCTGTATTGTGGACTGGACATTGGATACTGTGCGCTGGGCAGATTGATCTTGTCGGGTTCAAGTGATTTTATGAGCAGGTGCTCTTAGCCATGGTTGGCTTGTGGAACCCTAGTATTGAGATGTGTGTTCACTGCTGGCCTGGTATTCAATGTGTTCCAGTTACACCACTTGATGGAGTAAGTTGACGGTATACGTACACTCAGGATGAGTGAATTGGTGGTTTGAGTAACCACGAGTAGCCTTGTGTGATTTTATCACACCGTGATTTCCCAGCGTTTTGGTTCGCTGAGGGAGTCGGCAATTATGGACATTGAGAGTATTTTGTGTCGCAGGATTGGGCTTGCCCTGCGAATGGTGATCATGTGGTTGATCTTGCGCTACATCGAGAGTGATGTAGTACGTGGTGTTGTCACCGACAGACAGATGGTTGGGGCTTTACTAGGGTGGTAAAGCTTAGTGGTGACAGTTTGACTGATGGGGTCAGCAGGGACTGACAAATGAGATTTGGTGACTCCCAACGGGAGCAAATGTAAGGATTTATTGATAATGGAAAGGAACCATCTAGCTGAAGGAGTCAGCTAAATGGTTAGGCGATTTTATCGCGGATCAGGTGATCATTTCCACTCGAGGTGGTCGAGTGTTGTTGCTTTTATGACGTATGACTGTGATGGGATGTCTGGGTACAAACGAGGCCGGTGTTGTCCCAGTATGTGGGTGTACAAGTGTACACAGATGTGAGGACGAATTGTTTTCCACAAGGTGGTTGTGGAATAAGGTTATTGGTAATTTCGAGGACGAAATTCTTTAAGGAGGGAAGGTTGTAACGACCCGTCCCGAATATCGGGATTTAATAATATTTAATGGTGATTTACTAATCTGGGATTAGTTGTGTGATTTCGGACGAATTGTGCAAAATGACCGTTTTGCCCCTGGGCGTGGGCAAAACGTTGACTTTTAATTCGGATGGTCAAATGGACTTTGACCGATGACCGTGACGTAGTTCGGGACGTCACGAGTTCATAGACAGGTGGCACGTTCGATTCCGACGTTCGTGGTGAAAGTTATGATGTACGGAAGTCCAGGGGCATTTTCGTAATTTGGACGAAAGAAGGGGAAATGTTGACTTTTTGACCGGGATGTCCGATGGCCGAGGGCCAAGGACCGTTACGGAGGTTTCGTCGATGCGAATCCAACGACAGGCGGCACGCCGAAATCGGACTTCGTACGAGGAAGTTATGGTCTGCAACGTGAAATCGGGGAAGTTACGTCTCGGTAACTGTGTGGATTATTTTATTCTGAAATGGTGGTTGGAGGACACTTGGATGAGTGACAAGTGTCACTCATCCGACGGCTAGATTGGATCTTGATCCACTAATCATAAACTATATACTAAAAGCTTCCACTACATAATAATCTAGAATTTAATCCCTGCTTTTGATCTGAGCCATCCATTCCACCCCCAGATTGCATCACAGCCGTCCATCTCATTTTCCCCCTTCCATTTCTGATCATTCCTCCCTCACCGTGAACAAACAAATTGAGAGTTGGGTTCTGGCCATTGCCAATCTCTCTTCCACAATTGATTGCACAAATGGTTAATTGGTGATTTGGGGAAGGTTCTGGCTGAGGGAGAGCACGGGGGACTGAGTGGGGTGGTGTAATTTGGGAATCAAAGTTTCGGGGAATTGGAGGGAATTTCGAATTGGAGTAATTGGGCCGTGTCGATCAAAATGGGGTTTAGCTGGAGTCTTCTGGGATCAAAACGAACTGTCTTGCAGCAAGAACGACAGGAAACCGTGTCGAATTGAAGGAGAACGGAGCTTCCATGGCAGCTTCATTTCGAGCTTGAGTTCAACAGGTTAGAGGTATGAATTCATCAAATTGATTGTGCAGAAACATCCCTTACACTCTCACGATGCTTACTATATGAATTAATTTGGAAATCAGGGACGGAATCGGTGAACCCGAATTGGAAACCCGTCAAGAATCGATCGAGAGTCGTGAGGATTTGGACCCTAAATTGTGTAATTCAATCTACAGAACTTAATTGGTGATTGATTACAAGGGATCAGTTGAAAGAACGGATGGATTTGATGTCGAATTGGGTGTAATTGGACCGGGTCTGTTCGCGGGTTTTTCAACCCGTTTTACAGACAAACGGGTGAGAGGGATGACTGTACGGGTACTGTAGCTGGCGCGTGGCTTCCACGCGCAGCCGCTTGCGGTGGCGCGTGGGGGCGCGTGAGTGCGAATCCCGAGGTATGATCAACATGACTTTTGTCCTATGCAATGTAACGAACATTTTGGGATTGGTTTCGTGTCGATCGGATCCCGTTTCGTTATTGTTCGGGATGTCCGAAGGTTTTAAATCCAGTTTAAAAATACTTAAAAATTCGGGAAAATTACGGGACTTGAATAGGATGTTAATGATGAGGTTAGTGATCCTCTAAATTGATTTGAACAGGATTGGGAGTCCCGGTGATAGTGATGTGGCCCAGGAAGGCCTATGGCACGCGTATCGAGGCGCTCGGTTAAACGGTCTGTGAGTGGACATTGGTTTCATAAATTCGATGCATGCATAACTGTTTTAAGATTTTTATAATTATGATTAAATGATTTACTTTGGATATCGGTGAATTTAAAATGATTTCACGTATTTCGAGGTGAATTAAGTATTTGCACGAAAACCGAGGTTTTCTAGATTTGCACCGATTTCCATAAATGTGGTTGGATATGATTTCATGAAACGGTTACGAACTTAAATAATGTAAAATCGGGCCAGGGGCCCAGTTGAACTATGAAATCGGGCCAGGGGCCCAGTTAACATGTGGATCGGGTCAGGGGCCCAGTTAACTTGTGAAATCGGGTAAGGGGCCCAGTTGATTTCTACCTGTGATTGCGGGTCGGGGACCCTAAATGGAATTGAATAAATGTTTCCTGGTTTACATTTTATATATGTTCACATGCTGGAATCTATAAATGGTTTTGATGATGTTTCGGTCGTGGCACGTTTCACGGTATTTGGGCATGAGACCCGTTTGATGAAACGTAACGATTGGTTCGGATTTTATCTATGTATACCTATATTTTTTGCATGTGGATATCAATAAAATGTAATTGGTACTGCACTGTATAGATCCTTCCATATTATATTGTCTCCTTCGGCGAGGTACCCCGGAGAGGTCACGGACGTCTAGTACGTCCAGCGTCTATGACGCTAAGCATCGGGGATGCTGTACCCGAACGGGGTTCGGGGAATGAACTCGGAAATTGAGACCCGAGTGGCACGCGTAGCCTTGTGATTGTGACCTTATTGACGTCAGGGACGTCAGACATCAGGGATGTCGGATTGGAGTGTATAGTGCAGTGGCTAAAATAATGGTTATGGTTTATATTATATGCCTTATGGTTCATATTACTGGATTTATGAAATAACTCTTGGATTTACTTTTGGAAATTGAAACTATGCTTTGGTTCCCGGGCTAAGGCCCTAATGGTTATTTCTAAATAAATATGGGATTATTGGTTTTGGTGCATGCATATGATTTTACTGAGGGGCATAAATGTCTTATAAATGTTTTAAACAGACTTGTTTATTTTCGTCCACTCACAGCTTTTGTTTTCAATGCCCTTCAGGTTGATTCCGGATACGACTGCAGCAGAGACTTGAGCATCGCACACCTCCTCCATCGATCCTTACGCACTCTGGAAGCCCGTTTGGGCAATGGCAATCGGTTATCCCTTGTCTGGCGCCTCTTGTCAGACGGGAGCACGTCACATTCCATGGTAATCCCGGGGGGATTGGGATGGGTCGTGTCAAGAGGCCACGGCGACGATCGTTTGCAAGTGGCCGGTTCAAGCTTCAACCATGGAGGTAATCGTTTCGGCCCGTTTTTCCTATTTTTAATGACTGGATTAATTAGGTTGGTTGTTAAGAACATTAAGGAATAAAAATGGGAACAAATGAAGTGAAAATGAGTGAGAATGGGCTGTGAACCGTGACCGCCGGATCGGTTGGACCAAACCGGTTCGAACCGGTCTAAACCGGGTCTGTTGAGAGGCTAGGGGTGACACTGTTGGCGCGTGGGTTTCACACGCAAGGGTATTCAAACTTCACGTGGGGCAGTGTGAAGGGTATTTTGGAGATGTTTCCAACATGTGAATTACTTTATTCGATGTAATGAATATTTTGAGACTGGTTTCGTGTCAATCGGACTTCGTTTCTATAGGTTTCGGGGTGTCCGAAGGTTTAGGATGGAGTTTAAAAATACTTAAAAATTCGGGAAAATTACAGGGCTTTAGTGAGAGGTTAATAAGGTAGTTATTAACTCTCTAAAGTGATTTGGACAGGTTTGGGAGTCCCATTGACGGTAATTGGCCCTGGAGAGCCGTATGACACGTTTATCGAGGAAGCAGTTCAGACGGTCTGTGAGTGGACCTTGTTTTCTAAATTGATGCATGCATAAATGCTTATTATTTTTTTAATATATGTTTTGTGATACCATGAGTGCTTTTGTGTATGTTCACGTATTGACACGTATTTCGAGGTTTCGGCCTTATATAGTGCTTATAAGTACTATGATTTCTATGATGGTGGTTTTGGGTTTTAAAAAGGATAAACTCGGGCATGAGATCCATTTGGTTTTGTCTCGGGCATGTGACCCTATAGATGACCTACGGGTCTGACTCGTGGTCGCGGTGAGTGCTATGTGCACGGCGAGAGACGATACGACGCTTGCCTCCGGACTAGAATGTGTTTCTTCCAGAGAGGTCACGATGCACCATCCGTTGTGGGGCAGCCGATGGAGGCTCAACTTCGGAGTGCTGACGGTTCAGGATATCGATCGGTGATGAGTGCACCATGATCTAGTGGTGGTCGCAATAGTTGATTCGTTCACGGTGACATACCAGGATTGAGGGCGGTCCTGGACGGATGGTTGCACACATCGGTATGATTGGAATCGTGACTAACGTTGAGATATCGGGCATGATTCCCAGTTGAATCATGAGTTCGGGCTTGAGGCCCAGTTGGTTTATGTTTATGATTTCGGGTCGGGAACCCTAAATGGATTTTCGAATTCATAACGGTTTATGAGAACCGGGCATGAATCCCTTGAAAGGTTTTAAGAATGTTTTGAATATATATATATATATATTCATATACCTTCCTTATTTGGAATATCTCCTCCGGGGATGGTCGTTGGCCTGGGTTGACCCTGGGGTAGTCACGGAGCACTAACTGAGTGGAGTCGCCCCCGTTGTGTACCTTACTCTTAGGAAGGCTTGGATTGTAACCCTTAGGGAGGCTCATTGATCTGCGAACATTGACCTGGGTGGACCTTGAGGAGACTTGGGTTTTGAGACCCCGCGTAGCATGCGTGTAGCTTTAGAAACCTTGACAGGATTGATTATGTGATATATATATATATTTTATATGATATACGATGTACTAGTTTGGGCTGAGTCTCATATGGATTTGAGCAGTGGCCCGTATGATTGGTTTCATTTACGACTTTGGGCATCCACCCTATTGGTTTGATAAATTGGTTTTCTAACGCATGCATGCTTTTTAGTGAAGGGTACAAATGTCTTTTGTGAAAATGTTTTTATAAATTGTTTGTTTTGTCCACTCATATCTTTTAATATTTCGACTGCTCTTCAGGTTGATCACTGATAGGGGCTGTAGCAGAGACCGAGATATCACATACCTCCTCCGGATCCTGGCGTACACTGAAGCCCCAAGCGGGCTAAAGTAGGAATTTCCCTTATCTGACACTCTGTGTCAGACGGGATCAGGAACGTCTCGGGTTAATCCCAGGGGGATTGGGACGGGTCCTGACATTTTTGCCCTCGTTTAGGGGCAAAATCACAATTTCGCCCTGAAGGTCCGTTAATCCTCGGCTAATTCCCGATTAGTCTCGCTAATCCGTAATTACTTCTTAATTAACCCCTAAAATCAGGGATGGGTCGTTACAACGTCCCCTCCTTAAATAATTTTGTCCTTGAAATTCAAACCGACCTAATCCCACAACCAAACTGCAGAATCCAATCATGTCCCCGTACACGGGCACTATCGTGTAAAAGTATACTTCCGACACATCCACTCTTCGGCTCGTAAGTCTCACTCGAGACAGAATGTCGACGTCTCACCTGTCACTTAAACAGTTCGAAATAGTAATCTATCGTTAAGAGGAGTACCATTTCCCCTCTAACTTCCTCTAAGTCCACGATCTTGATCGTGACTAGCTGGTAACGCTCGGTTCCACTGCGCTTTCGCTTCGCTACTTTGATCTTGACTCGCTCTCGAGTACTCGTATCGCATCTCATGTCACTCAGCGATCTCCGTTGATACCTGGGCTCACCTCGAGTCTCCATTGTCATACTATTCATCCTGTCGACACACAATCGACGTCTCACCCATCTGGGTTGTATATGGGATCCAGATACACCCTACTTGTCTTAGGGGAGAAAACACTCTGCACTAAAGGGTTCCCTTATCATAGAGGATTTGCTTCGCAAAGCAACTGACCACAGCTCGGAATGTGGGTCAATTTTCCAATTTATTTCCTATACCCTTGTATTTCTGTACACCAGCATGCATGTCTGGCTTAGTGTCAGGCACTCACGCCAACCCATGCGGTCTAATCGAACCACATCAACCAAGACGCAACATTCCGAATCTCGCTACCGCCCCTTCATGACCAAGATATTACGGCTACACTTTCTACATATCCAATTTCTGTCTTGTCATCTCACCAACTATGCTAAGGGATCCTTCAACAGTCTCACAATACGATTTTCCTCTTCTCCTAGCTTAGCATAATCAACAAGGCAATCCATTCCAATGATTACCTAACACGACCCACCCCCAATCCCCCGAGATTAAGGGATAAGTCATGCTCCCATCTAACTCATGTGTGACACGAAGGCTAAACACCTGTCCAACCACTATGTAACACGTAAGCCGAATAAGGGATACCCAGGCTAACAACGGTCCGAAAAAAACCTTTCGGCTTCCTAGAGTGCGCAGAACCACTGTGGATTGCTTGTGTGATGTCTCCGTCTCTCTCATAACAGCCCGTATCGCATCAACAACCTGGAGGGTATCGAAAACACAAAAGACTGTGAGTGGACAAAAATAAATAATAAGTTCATAAAACATTTCATAAAACCGTTTATAAAAGGATAAATCAAAATCAAGTACGGGTACTCAACCTAGAAGCCATAAAATCCAAATCATCCAGGCCACAACCCAGAACAACTGAAAACCAGTGAAAAACCAGCCAAAAATCACAAAAAAAATCAATCTACTGGATCTTACATATATCAGGCCTTCCCGGGATATCAACGAGTCTTTAAAATCAAAACACAAATAATAAGCCTCGGGGGATATCACAATAACCAAGTCTTTAAACTCAAAATATATACCGAGTCATTAAACTCAAAACATCTCAATCTAGGGCCCTCCCCCGTCATCAATCAACCAAGCCTTTAAACTCAAAACCAGATCCAGCCATAAACCGGGTCTTTAAACTCAAAACCAAGTATCAACGGGTCTTTAAACCCAAAACCAAGTGAAAATCATAGAAAATCCAGAAATCCATCGAAAATTCAATTCCAAAACCATTTTAAAACCATTTCCAAATCCATAAATCCATTTCCAAATCCGAATCCGAAATCATCATTCTGAATCCCAATCCCAATCCGAAATCATAATTCCGAATCCAAATCCAGAAATCGCGTTTATCAAAATTACTTTTCTAAATCCATTTATAAACTATTGAAATCAAATCATAATTCAAATCCCAAAATCATAGTATCGAAACCATTATCAAATCATAGCATAAAAACATATCTCGTAAAACGTGCAAATACATAAATATCTTGAAATACGTGCAATACCGTAAATCATCAATATCATATAAAAAACATAGAAATCACATATAGAAAACATATAAAACATTTATGCATGCATCATAATTCAGAAAGCAAAGTCCACTCACAAACCATTCGTGTCGCTGTCTCGATACACGTGCACTTATGCTTTCCCGGCTAATCCATTATCACCGGCTTTCCCGAACCTATCCAAATCGCATAATAAGGTCACTAACTACTCCATAATACTTCTAATAAAGCCCCGTAATTTCCCCAAATTTTTAACTATTTTTAAACTTTTCCTAAAACCTTCGGACATCCCGAATCGTATCGAAACGATGTCCGATCGACTCGAAACTTTTCCCAAAATGTTCGTTACATCGATTACTTTAAAATTCGTGTTCAACACTTCCCCATTATAGAAGCCATGCGCCCACACACGCCGGCCAAAGGAGCTGCACGTGGGAGCCACGCGCCTACTGTTCATCTCCTTCAACCTCTAGTTGAACTTGGTCTGAACCAGTGCGAACCGACCAGGTCCAACCAAACCGGAGAGGGCGGTTCAACATTCTAATTCATCCAATTCTCATTCATTTCCACCGTTTTTTAGTCCTAGAGCTTCCTTACACGATTTCCCATCGATCTACATACTTAAAACATGAACTTCGAATCTAGATCATACCTTTCTGATCCTCATTCAAAACTGTCACTTTCTTTTCTGGTTCTGGCCACCACGGGTCATCTCAGTGCTCAAAACCCAACCTATGCAACTCACAGGACCTCCAAAAAAATATTTCACCCATTAGAATCGATCAACATTAGCTAGAATCAAAGACACCATTTTCGAATTCAAAGTTACCTTAAACGGTTTCCATGGCCACCGTCCATTCGGAGCCTCAATTTTGAGTCCCTTGAGCTTGTCTGTCCCTCCATAGCGTCAAACAAACCACCAAAACCATCAACACTTCTTAGAACCTATCTACCATTTTTGAATTCCAAACAAACAGGGCACAAGGCCTACTTTCGAGGTTCTGCCACCGTACACTGCGGCCCTCCACGGTGACACCATCACGATTCTCATCTTCCCCTCTCTCACTTCCATTCACACACCGCAGTCAAATGATAAAGATCAAGGGAAATGGGTTTCATGATCTCACACACACACACACACACACACACACACACACACACACACACACACACACACACACACACACACACACACACACACACACACACACACACACACACACACACACACACACACACACACACACACACACACACACACACACACACACACTCTCTCTCTCTCTCTGCTCTCTGTTTTTCCAAACCATGCAAAACATTTTCACCTTTTTAAATACGCATGTGAGGCGGCTTGGGAGAGTTCGACAAGCCTCTAGTGACGGGACGGGGCGTAACAATCTCCCCCTTAAAGGAATTTCGTCCCGAAATTCCGAATATCGTATGTCCGCAACGAACTAAGGGAATCCACTTGATCTCACACCTAGGTCTCCTACCCGGTGTCCATCACCTTCCAAATTGGTTTACCCTGACAATTCCCAAACTGTCACAACCAACATCACCACAACTGTCACCACAACTGTCACCACAACTCTGCCAAGCAAACCAACTCATACCAATTTCCAGTTCATCTGGTGATCATTACATTCCTACCAAGGTCAACACATTTCCAACTCGTACCCGCGGTACCTCGAACATCGCACTAGCCGATACTCACGACTCAACTAACTCTCGGTCATGACGCACGACTACCAGTCACACCAACCTCGACTCAGTCTCGAGTCATGCGTACCTCATACCAACGCCCTCAATCTAACATAAGAGTTTATTGTCAACAAGCACAACTCACCCTGTAAAACTAATCCTCAAGATGGCATCCACCAGCCTCGATACTCCTATGCATTATATCCGATGACCGTGACGTAGTTCGGGACATCACGAGTTCATAGACAGGTGGCACGTTCGATTCCCACATCCGAGGAGGAAGTTATGACGTTTTGAAGGTCGAGGGCATTTTGGTAAATTGGTTGAAATAGGGCAAATGGTTGACTTTTTAGACGATAAGTGATTTTCACGTATTTAGAGGACCGTTAGGTAGGTCTCGATCCCCTGAGTACAACGACAGGTGGCACGGTACCATTGGACGTGGGATGGTTTAGTTCTTGGTCTAAACGTATGAGGGGCAAAATGGTAATTTGTGCAATAAAGGGGTATTTTGATCCAATTGAAGCAGATTGAGACATGTGGCAGTCTTGGGAATTGTGCGCACAAGATTATGGACACCTGGCCTATCCTGGATGGTGGTGGAACATTCTTACCACCTTCAAATCAGTTTAAACCAAAATATCTGTGTGTGCAGGGTGTAGAAACAAAAACAGAGTCCTAGTGTGTGTGTGTGTGTGTGTGTGTGTGTGTGTGTGTGTGTGTGTGTGTGTGTGTGTGTGTGTGTGTGTGTGTGTGTGTGTGTGTGTGTGTGTGTGTGTGTGTGAGTAAACCAGTGAGAAACTAACCATGCAAACACCTTCAAACTGACCTCTTTGGTCCGTGTTTTTAACATAAACTTTGAAGAGGAGGCTTAAGATGATAAGGTTGGGAACACTGGGAAGGACCGTCGTGGACGGTGGTCCTAAAGCCGTGGATCAAGAATAGTATTCGTGGACCAGCCTACCTCTCCAAATCCTTTGATCTTTCTTCTTTGGCCACGAAGTACGATTGAAAGTTAGATAGGGGGTCGAGCAGTTGATGGTGGTGGCCGTGGCGGTGGCCGACGACGGCGAGAAGAGGTAAAACCCGTGAGCCTTTGTTTAAAGTCTAAAATGGCAGCTTATGAATTATTGGTTGTTAATTGATTTGGTTAATTGGGTGATGATCTGGAAGGTCAAGTGAGTTCATAGGATTTGAAACGAAGGCCAACGATGGCCGGAGAAGCAAGAACACAGAGGAGGAAGAACGTGGATTTGATCCTTGCTTTGAAAGGTAACTTCTGGACCTAAATTTCAAGGTTTAAGGTGATAAATCGATAGGAAAGACATAGAAGAAACTATAGGATCGATTAGAATTGGAATTGGACCGAAAACGAAGGAATTACAGGGTTGAACTGCCCACGCCGGTTCAGTTGAACCAGTTGGCCTGCTGAACCGGTCTGAACCGGTCGATCGTAGCTTGAAGATAGTGAACAGTGGTGTGTGGCTCCCACGCGCAGCCCCTTTGGACGGCGCGTGAGGACGCGTGGCTCACCTGTTGGGGAAAGTTCCAACATGATTTTTAAAGTATTCGATGTAACGAACATTTTGGCACTAGTTTCGAGTCGATCGGACATAATCTCGATATGTTTTGGGATGTCCGAAGGTTTTAGGGCTCGTTTAAAAATAGTTAAAAATTCATAAAAATTACGGAGTTTTAGTAGAAGCTTAATGAAGTAGTTCGTGACCTTATTATGGGATTTGGACAGGTTCAGGAAAGCCGTTGATAGTGGATTAGCCGGGAAAGCATAAGTGCGCACGTATCGAGGCAACAACGCTAATGGTCTGTGAGTGGACTTTGCTTTCAAACTTATGATGCATGCATAAATGTTTTATATGATTTCCATACATGATTTCTATGTTTATGATATGATCTTGATGATTTACGGTTTTGCACATATTTCGAGATAATTACGTATTTGCACATTTTACGAGATACGGTTTTCTGTTATGGTTTGATCATGGTTTTGATGATTTGATTTTGGGATTTGAAATATGATTTGATTTCAATGATTTATAACGGATTTTGGAAAAGTGATTTCGGGCTTGAAGCCCTATCGATAAACGAGATTTCAGTTTTGGAATCGGATTTTCAGAAGATGATTCTTGATTCGGTTTTGTAACTTGAAAAGAGAAATTCTGGATTTGGGTTCGGGATGATGGTTCCAGATTTCGGCTTATAGAATCATTATTGCGAAATCGGATATGGATTTTCTATGATTATCAAATGGTTTTGGGTTTAAAGACCCGTTGAAAAATGGTTTTGGGTTTAAAGACTCGGAAAAAGGAAAACGGCTGGATCTGGTTTTGAGTTTAAAGACTCGATTAATTGACGGGGGAGGGACCTGGATTGATATTTTTTGAGTTTAAAGATTCGGTATATGTTTTGAGTTTAAAGACTCGGTGATTGTGATATCCCCGAGGCCTGTTGATTGTGTTTTGAGTTTAAAGACTCGTTGATATCCCGAGAAGGCCTGATATATGTGAGATCTAGCAGATTTATTGATTTGTGATTTTTGGTTGGTTTTTCACTGGTTTTCAGTTGTTTTGGGCTGTGACCCGGATGATTTGGATTTTATGGCCTCTAGGTTGAGTACCCGTACTTGATTTTGATTTATCCTTTTATAAACGGTTTTATGAAACGTTTTATGAACTTATTATTTATTTTTGTCCACTCACAGTCTTTTGTGTTTTCGATACCCTCCAGGTTGTTGATGCGATACAGGCTGTTATTAGAGAGACGGAGACATCACACAAGCAATCCACAGTGGTTCTGCGCACTCTGGGAAGCCGAAAGGTTGTTTTCGGACCGTTGTTAGTCTGG
This sequence comes from Prinsepia uniflora, assembly GCA_032719365.1. Lineage (NCBI taxonomy): Eukaryota > Viridiplantae > Streptophyta > Magnoliopsida > Rosales > Rosaceae > Prinsepia > Prinsepia uniflora. The sequence goes on along the minus strand of CM064874.1, from coordinate 50,889,843 downwards.
GTATCCCTTATCCGGCTTACGTGTTACATAGCGGTTGGACAGGTGTTTAGCCTTCGTGTCACACATGAGTTAGATGGGAGCATGACTTATCCCTTAATCTCGGGGGATTGGGGGTGGGTCGTGTTAGGTAATCATTGGAATGGATTGCCTTGTTGATTATGCTAAGCTAGGAGCAGAGGAAAATTGTATTGTGAGACTGTTGAAGGATCCCTTAGCATAGTTGGTGAGATGACAAGACAGAGATTGGATATGTAGTGAGTGTAGCCGTACTATCTTGGTCATGAAAAGGCGGGTAGCGAGATTCGGAATGTTGCGTCTTGGTTGATGTGGTTCGATTAGACCGCATGGGTTGGCGTGAGTGCCTGACACTAAGCCAGACATGCATGCTGGTGTACAGAAATACAAGGGTATAGGAAATAAATTGGAAAATTGATCCACATTCCGAGCTGTGGTCAGTTGCTTTGCGAAGCAAATCCTCTATGATAAGGGAACCCTTTAGTGCAGAGTGTTTTCTCCCCTAAGACAAGTAGGGTGTATCTGGATCCCATATACAACCCGGATGGGTGAGACGTCGATTGTGTGTCGACAGGATGAATAGTATGACAATGGAGACTCGAGGTGAGTCCAGGTAACAACGGAGATCGCTGAGTGACATGAGATGCGATACGAGTACCGGGGGTCTCAAATCCCAAGTCTCCTTAGGGTGCACCCAGGTTAATGTCCGCAGATCAATGATCCTCCCTTGGGGTTATAATCCATAAGCCTTCCTGAGAGTAAGGTGCCCAACGGGGGCGACTCAACTCAGTTAGTGCTTCGTGACTACTCCGGGGTCTACCCAGGCCAACGACCCTCCCCGGAGGAGACAATCCATAAATAAGGATGGTATATGAAATAATATTTCGAAAACATTCTTAAAACCTTTCAAAGTATTCATGCCCGGTCCCCATAAACCGTAATGAACCCATAAATGCATTTAGGGTCCCCGACTCGAAATCAAAAACGTAAACCAACTGGGCCTCAAGCTCGAACTCATGACTCAACTGAGCATCGAGTTTGATATCTCAAGGTTAGTTATGATTCCAATCGTAGTGATGCATGCAACCATCCGTCCATGACCGCCCTCAATTTTGTTATGTCGCCGTAAATATATCAACCGACGCGAGCTCCTCTAGATCATGGTGCACACATCACCGATGGATCTCCTGAACCGTCAGCACCCCAAAGTTGAGCCTCCAGTGGCTGCTCGACAATGTAACGTGCATCGTGACCTCTCCGGAAGGAACACATCCCAGTCTGGAAGCGAGCGTCGTATCGTCCGTCGCTGTGCACATAGCACTCGCCGCGACCATGACTTAGGCATGTAGGTCATCAATAGAGCCATATGCCCGAAACAAAACCAAATGGGTCTCATGCCCGATTTCACCTTTTCAAAAACATTCCATTCAAACCGAAACCACAAACACGTATAAGCACCGTATAAACCGAAAATCTCGAAATATGTACAAATACGTAAAAACACATAAATGAACTCATGGAATCACAAAAAATGTTCATAAAATCATATAAAATATTTATGCATGCATCAATTTAGAAAATAAGGTCCACTCACAGACCGTCTGAGCTACCGCCTCGATACGCGTGCCAAATGTCTCTCCCGAGCCAATCATCATAACCCGGGACTTCCAATCCTGTCCAAATCGTAATAGAGGGTTACTAAATACTTAAATAACCCCTCACTAAAGCCCCGTAATTTTCTGGAATTTTTAACTATTTTTAAATCCGATCCTAAACTTTCGGACGTCCCGAACTGTATTGAAACAATGTCCGATCGACACGAACCAGTCTCAAAATGTTCTTTACATAGGAAGGATGATTTCACATGTTGGAACCTTCCCCAAAAAGTGGGCCATGTGCCCACACGCACCGCCTGAAGTCCCTGCGCCTGGGAGCCACACGCCGCTACAGTTTTCTTCTTCCTTCGGCAAATCGACCGGTCCGGTCTCTCCAATCGGGTCCAGCCAAACCGGCAGAACCGGTTCCAGCCAAACAGGTAGAACCGGTTTGGTTCCATATCTTCTTCATTTTTCGTCATTTTTCATCCATTCCAACTCCTATGGCTTCCTTTCTTCATTTCCTATCTAATCATGTCCTCAAATCCAAGAAACTAAGCCTAAAACCTATTGGTTATGAAAACCATTTTGAACCCAAACTTTCAACCTAGGTTCTGGGTATTTCTAGGGGCCAACGCTTCAACCTAAGGGTACCAATGGGTTCCTAGGATCACTAGAAACATACTAGGGGTGTCGATTTGGGTTAACTTGGCTAGAAAACAAATTCGGTGGGCAGCCGCCGAAAACTCCCCGGCCGTCCCAACAACTAGTCATGGCTCTGAGCATCCAACTCACCTCAGTACTGAATCCTGCCATAACCAATCAGATCACTCGGGATCTCCCTGATCTAGTCCACGTGCTCAGTCAATCACGCACATCACAACTACTCCGATCATCAATACATCCAACACCATACCTCGGCACTTAGCCGATCACTAACACTTCTACCAGAAACGAGCGATGCACGTACACTTGCATCAATCACGATGCAAACCAGCAAAAAGTCATAATACATTCCTCGTATCCATACTGATTACCACCTGACTACAAGCCAATCACACTTCACTTTTGAAGTTCATCGGTCCAATCCTACCACTAGGCTGATCTACATGTCTTCTGAGGAGGACCAACTCTTCAGCCTCACAAATCATCCAAGGCACACCAACTCAAGTCCACCCAAGTTCCCTGGGCTCTTGGGTCTCCCGACCAACATCCAAATACATCTCACCGACGTACACCAGGCAGAACCAGTACCAGATCCATGTCCAAATACCTATACGTATGCAAAAACAGACCACACTCCTCATCCGCATATCCAATTTTTGTCTTGTTATCTGTCTTGCATACGGTTCTCCTGATCCACAATAACTCAATCTTGAGCCAGAAGCGATCCAATCCCAATCCACTCACTCCAAAGTGGAACCCACTTACTGTCTCACTACTTGGTCTTCAATTCCCACAAATGATCAGACCACCGCATCTGATCAGATCGATCAAGAATACCACACGTCTCAAGACACGTCTAGATTATGGGTTCTCTTCAATGACCTCATATCGATCAGTTATAGTCACACCTAATCATCCGTCCTTATCATCTTTTCTTCGTCATTATCCCATGACACTCGCCACTCATGCCAAACATGGTGTCACGAAGTACTCATTCTACTCCTGAATACATCCATACGTGTCCACGATTAAGGGGGGTCACAACTCCTGAAGTTCCTTAAAGGAGGCTCCTAAATCGACTCTAGAGTATCCATCACTCAACATCTAACAACAACTCGGAATCAACACATCCATCTCCTCATCTCAACTACAACATAGATTCCGAGATTCTAACCATGGGACTTCATCCCCAACAAGTATACCACCACCGAGCTAACCTTCTCGTCTGTAAACAATCCAACTCGCCGACCAACGCACCTGTCGGTTAACACCGTTTATGTACATCCAAATGATGTCAATCATCACTCCTTCTGATTATCGCATCTCAACCTTTATGAGGTTCAACTCCGAGCATCACTAAAGTACAAGTCACCAACTCTCGGGATCACAATCAACGATCACTAACCTCAAACTCCTCAGTTACTATTCTTAAAGTCGTCAATCACCAATCTCAGGGAATCACCGAGTACTGGCCTCGACTTCACCCATGACTATCCTCAGTAGCACCATCTCCAATCCGACCAAAAATCGGCCCAAGCCACAACAACTAAAAACCCCAATGCACGTTTTCCAAACTAAGCACTTCTACTGGGGTTTCTCACTAAGGTACTCATAGTTACCAAACAAGCCATCCCAACGGGGTTCCTCAAGTCATTATCATCACTCGGGTTATCAAAATCCACATCATCCACTAACTGACAACAAAAACCTCACCACTCGGGTCGTTACACCCAGCTAAGAACATCCACTAAATTTAATATCTACACAAACGTCAACCAGTAACCATCGCTAGGGGGAATCCCTCAACTCCTAAAAGCAGGTTCCTTTACCCCCACAACTCGAGGCGTCCAACTACTCGTAGCCACACAAGTCCAAACTCGAACAATCTGACCAAGTGGTCACAATGCCATACTATCGTCATCCAATCACCATCCGGCCCAACAAGCCACCATCAGCCGGCCCAACCGGCCCACGAGTACCATCCGGCTCAACAGGCTATCATCGGGCCCCACAGATCGACTAGCCAACCAGCAATCGTATTTCACCATCCGGGTGAATCACCCTAGCACAAAACCGACCCTAAGGTCCAATTATCGAGCATGGCTTACGCCAAACACGCCAACCACTCCATCCCTAAACCGGCATACATCATACCCACACCGCGTATCCGGCGACCAGAACCCAGTCGCTAGTGATCTCGCCACTAATTAAACCACTAACTAACGTACGATCACTCGCTATCACTCGCGTGTCCAGGTTGATGACGGATTGTTCCTCGTTGAGACATCACCTCCACAACAACATTACAACACGCTAATCGACAAACCACCTGCTCTGGAAGCCATAACCTCACGTGGAGCGTACAAACCTCTCTCTGATACCAAATTGATACGATCCACCCCCAATCCCCCGGGATTAAGGGATAAATCATGCTCCCGTCTAACTCACGTGCAACACAAAGGCTAAACACCCGTCCAACCTCTATGTAACACGTAAGCTGGACAAGAGATACCCAGGCTAACAACGGCCCAAAAACAACCTTTCGACTTCCCAGAGTGCGGAGAACCACTATAGATTGCGTGTGTGATGTCTTCCTCTCTATAACAACAGCCCGTATCGCATCAACAACCTGTAGGGTATCGAAAACACAAAAGACAGTGAGTGGACAAAAATAAATAATAAGTTCATAAAACATTTCATAAGAAAAGAAATTTATACCCTCCACGAAAAACCAATGCATGCATATGAAAACCATTTCATAAAATCAATTCCTTTCCAAGATATTAAAACTGTTTATAAAACCATAAATCAAAATCAAGTACGGGTACTCAGCCCAAAAGACATAAAATCAAAATCATCCGGGCCACAACCCAAAACAACTGAAAACCAGTGAAAAACCAACCAAAAATCACAAATCAATCAATCTGATAGACTCACATATATCAGGCCTTCCCGGGATATCAACGAGTCTTTAAACTCAAAACACAAACAATAGGCCTCGGGGGATCACACAATAACCGAGTCTTTAAACTCAAAACATATACCGAGTCTTTAAACTCAAAACATCTCAATCTAGGGCCCTCCCCCGTCATCAATCAACCGAGTCTTTAAACTCAAAACCAGATCCAGCCATATACCGGGTCTTTAAATCCAAAACCAAGTATCAACGGTCTTTAAACCTAAAACCAAGTGAAAATCATAGAAAATCCAGAAATCCATCGAAAATCAAATTCCAAAACCATTTTCAAACCATTTCAAATCCATAAATCCATTTCCAAATCCAAATCCAGAAATCACGTTTATCAAAATTACTTTTCTAAATCCATTTATAAACCATTGAAATCAAATCATAATTCAAATCCCAAAATCATAGTATCAAAACCATTATCAAATCATAGCATAAAAGCATATCTCGTAAAACGTGCAAACACGTAAATATCTCGAAATACGTGTAAAACCATAAATCAGCAATATCATATCATGAACATAGAAATCACATATATAAAACATTTATGCATGCATCATAATTCAGAAAGCAAAGTCCACTCAAAGACTATTTGCGATGCTGCCTCGATACGTGTGCACTTATGATTTCCCAGCTAATTCACTATCACCGGCTTTCCCTAACCTGTCCAAATCCATAATAAGGTCACTAACTACTTCATAATTCTTCTACTAAAGCCTCGTAATTTTTCCAATTTTTTTAACTATTTTTAAACTTGTCCTAAAATCTTCGGACATCCCGAATCGTATTGAAATGATGTCTGATCGACTCGAAACTTGTCCCAAAATGTTCGTTACATCGAATACTTTAAAAGTCATGTTGAACACTTCCCCATCAGAGGAGCCACGCGCTGCCCAAAGGGGCTGCGCGTGGGAGCCACACGTCTACTATTCATCTCCTTCAACCTCTAGTCGAACCCGGTCTGAACTGATTCAAACCGACCCGGTCCAGCCGAACTGGAGAAGACGGTTCAACGTTCTAATTCATCCAATTCTCGTCCGTTTCCACCCACTTTTAGTCCTATAGCTTCCTTACAAGATTTCCCATCGATCTACATACTTAAAACATGAACTTCGAGTCTAGATCATACCTTTCCTATCCTCATTCAAAACTGTCACTTTCTCCTCTGGTTCTGGCCACCACGGGTCATCTTAGTCCTCAAAACCCAACCTATGCAACTCACAGGACCTCCAGAAACATATTTCACCCATTAGAATCGATCAACACTAGCTAGAATCAAAGACACCATTTTCGAATTCAAAGTTACCTTACATGGGTTCCATGGCCACCATACATTCCAAGCCTCAATTTTGAGTCCCTTGAGCTTGTCTCTCCCCCCATAGCCTCATACAAACCACCAAAACCGTCAACACATCATAGAACCTATCTACCATTTTTGAATTCCAAACAAACAGGGCACACGGCCTTACCTTCGAGGTTCTGCCACCGTACACTGCGGCCCTCCACAGTGGCACCATCACGATCCTCATCTTCCCCTCTCTCACTTCTATTCACACACCACAGTCAAATGATGAAAATCAAGGGAAATGGATTTCACGATCACACACACACACACACACGCACACACACACACACACACACACACACACACACACACACACACACACACACACACACACACACACACACACACACACACATTCTGTTCTCTGTTTTTCCAAACCATGCAAACCATATTCACCTTTTTAAAAACACATGTGAGGCGGCTTGGGAGAGTTCCACAAGCCTCTAGATATGGGACAATTGTCCCCATCTAATGATGTAACTACCCTAAGGCAGCCAAATGTCCAATTTTAACTCGGCACAACAAAAAGACCAAATTGCCCTTTCCCCTGCAAATTACCATTTTGCCCCTAAGGCATTTAGACCAATATTTGAGCCATCTGAAATCCGTTGTCAATGTTCCGCCTGTCGTTGTACTCAAGAAATCGAGACCTACCTAACGGTCCTCGAAATACATGAAAATAGTTGTTGTATAAAAAGTCAACAATTTGCCCTTTTTCAACCAAATTACCAAAATACCCCCGAACTTCCGAACATCATAACTTTTGCCTCATATGTCAGATTTGGACGTGCTGCCTGTCTACGGGCTCATGACGTCCTAAACTACGTAACAGTCATCGACCAACGTCCATTTGATAGTCCGAACGAAAAGTCAACATTTTGCTCGATTTCAAGGGCAAAATCATCATTTCGCACCGTCCGATTAACACCACTAATCCGTCATTAATCACTAATCTAGTCCCGAAATCCAGGACGGGTCTTTACAGTACCAGACCTCGGTCTACTCGCCTCAAGGTCGCCACAATCACCTCAGTCATCTCGATCATCCTGACCGTTACCACACGACTCGATCTCACTCACCTCGGGCACTCAGTTGTCACATCCAGTGATGCCAAATACTTTTTGTTTTTCAAATCATTCAAATTTGACCCACAGCCTAGGTGTTCGGTTCTTACACCCTCTTTGAACCTTTTAGATGTCGTATCACTCCTCATCATCCCATCTAGAGAAAATTCAAGGAGAATCCAAGATGATGACATCAAAGTTCATCCTATATCATCCTCTGGCACCCAGCACTATCTGCTAAAGAGCAGAAAATGAGAAGTCTCCTTCGTCGACTTTGGAATCCAGAGTAGTTGCAACTATGTTGGAAACATACCTAACTTTTCCAATTACTGAGCTAGTGGAAAAAGCGAAGTCCTCCTTTTCCTACTAAGAGTATTCTCTGATAATCACTATAATGCTTACTCTGTTCCTTTCGAACTAAATATTTCCATCTTTTCCGACCAACGACAACTCTTGATAACTACTGTAATGACCCATTCTATTCTCACCATCAGATTTCTCCTCAAACAAGCGTACACGAAACTCAGAAGGTATGGTCAACCACAGCCAACCAAAACCATCTCCATCACGATTCCCAAGAATCTACACTAGCCGATAAATCCTCCTCGTCGTATAGTGATAGAAACCAATCATGAGCATGTCATGACTGAGACACCCTCACCTTGTGGCTCATCGTCCCTCCTTGTTAAAGTCATCGCATCACCGCCAAATGGAGTACGAATCAAACCAATCCTAAACCTTGCTCAAACGAAGTAATCGTCACTTATCTCTGCTCAGGTCGGAGGGTTCTGCCTCCCTCGTACTCCTATGACTCTGGGTATTGACTATCGCGACAATCCATGCCAGAAGATGAATGTTCCCCGAATGTCCCCTGATTCTCAACAACCAACAACAAAGCCACCCTCGATGGTGATACCTACCATGAGCTCGTACCGACACAACCTACATACAACACCACCGAGACTCCGAACCTATGTGATCAACTCACCGTCGGCACCAACCGCTCAATGCACAACATCCTCGATCGGTCCACATCGGAATCCAATCCACAAGTACCACTCTCCTGGCCACTCGTCCAATCACTCACCAACTAGGGTTATTGCGAACCCGGCTGCACCTTGCAACACGTCCACCTTGAGTGATCCCTCACACTTGACTCCGAAGAGTCTTCATACTCCGTTACTGATGTCCAATCAACCAGTAACCATAGTTTGAGGATCTCGTCCCCTCGTAAATGCATCCTACCATACCACACAACACTGCTCCGGGCATCTCCTGCTAGTTGACATCCCTTTGGGATTCGACACACCAAAACATGGCACCTCATGCCAAATAAAATCATGTGTTCCTATTCCCAACATTCTTAACTAGGGTCATCGTGCGCCTGACTGCTCCCAGCAGTATAATCTCCGTTTCTAAATTCTATCGTGGACGACCCTAACGTCCAACCTCCACTGATTCCCTTTTCTCCATTCCATGTCCTTCATGACTACTCGACGATCCCAACTCTCAGGCCGTTATACTATGTCTACTAGTCCACTGGATCCTATCTCTAGTAACTATGCGGCTCTAACCCGTTGGATTTGCACGAATATCGATCCTACTCGGGGTCTACTTCCTCGAAACACGCGGCATCCTATGCCAAACGAACCTAAAACAAGCGCACCTCGTGCCAAAAGTAATCTAACTACGATTCAATTCCACTGAATCTTCCTACTCTTACCCTAGCTCTTAGGTTGATGATGGGCTGTTACCACTGTAGAGACATCACATCATTGACCTGCGCGTTTCAATGAGAGCAAAACCTACTCTGATATCACTTTGGTATCAGAGTACCATGAGTATCATATGAGCCAACCTGCTCTGATACCACCTGTCAGGACCCGCCCTAATCCCCCCAGGATTTACGCGGGACGCGGCTGATCCCGTCTGACACGGAGTGTCAAACAAGGGAAAATTCCGACTTTAGCCCACTCAGGGCTTCAGAGTACGCCAGGATTCGAAGGAGGAGTGTGATGTCTCGGTCTCTGAAACAACCCGCATCCGCGATCAACCTGAAGGGCAATCAAAACATTAAAAGCTGTGAGTGGAAAATACAAAGCATTTATAAAAATATTTTCATAAAAGGCATTTATATCCTTCACTAAAATGCATGCATGCATTCGAAAACCAGTAATCAAACCATAAACCAATTATACGGGCCACTGCCCCATATGGGACTCAGCCCAAACCTAGTATATATATATATATATCATATAATATATATCACATAATCAATCCTGTCACGGTTTCTAAAACTACGCGCGTGCTACCCGGGGTCTCAAATCCCAAGTCTCCATGGGTCCATCCAGGTTAATGTCCGCATATCAATGATCCTCCCTGGGGGTTATAATCCATAAGCCTTCCTGGGAGTAAGGTGCCCAATGGGGGCAACTCAACTCAGTTAGTGCTTCGTGACTACTCCGGGGTCCACCCAGGCGAACTACCCTCCCCGGAGGAGACAATCCATAAATAAGGATGGTATATGAAATAATATTTCGAAAACATTCTTAAAACCTTTCAAAGGATTCGTGCTCGGTCCCATAAACCGTAATGAACCCAGAAATGCATTTAGGGTCCCCGACTCGAAATCATAAACGTAAACCAACTGGGCCCCAAGCTCGAACTCATGACTCAACTGGGCATCGAGTTTGATATCTCAAGGTTAGTCATGATTCCAATCGTAGCGATGCATGCAACCATCCGTCCAGGACCGCCCTCAATTTTGGTATGTCGCCGTGAATATATCAACCGACGCGACCTCCTCTAGATCATGGTGCACACATCACCGATCGATCTCCTAAACTGTCAGCACCCCAAAGTTGAGCCTCCAGTGGCTGCTCGACAATGTAACGTGCATCGTGACCTCTCCGGAAGGAACACATCCCAGTCTGGAAGGGAGCGTCGTATCGTCCGTCGCTGTGCACATAGCACTCGCCGCAACCATGACTTAGACATGTAGGTCATCAATAGAGCCATATGCCCGAAACAAAACCAAATGGGTCTCATGCCCGATTTTACCTTTTCAAAAACATTCCATTCAAACCGAAACCACAAACACGTATAAGCACCTTATAAACCGAAAATCTCGAAATATGTACAAATACGTAAAAACACACAAATGAACTCATGGAATCACAAAAAATGTTCATAAAATCATATAAAATATTTATGAATGCATCAATTTAGAAAATAAGGTCCACTCATAGACCGTCTGAGCTACCGACTCGATACGCGTGCCAAATGTCTCTCCCGAGCCAATCATCATAACCCGAGACTTCCAAACCTGTCCAAATCGTAATAGAGGGTTGCTAAATACCTAAATAACCCCTCACTAAAGCCCCGTAATTTTGTGGAATTTTTAACTATTTTTAAACTCGATCCTAAACCTTCAGACGTCCCGAACTATATCGAAACGATGTCCAATCGACACGAAACTAGTCTCAAAATGTTCATTACATAGGAAGGATGATTTCACATGTTGGAACCTTCCCCAACAAATGGGCCATGTGCCCACATGCGCCGCCTGAAGTCCCTGCGTTTGGGAGCCACACGCCGCTACAGTTTTCTTCTTCCTTCGGAAGATCGGCCGGTCCGGTCTCTGCAACTGGGTCCAGCCAAACCGGCAGAACCGGTTCGGTTCCATTTCTTCTTCATTTTTCATCATTTTTCATCCATTCCAACTCCTATGGCTTCCTTTCTTCATTTCCTATCTAATCATGTCCTCAAATCCAAGAAACTAAGCCTAAAACCTATTGGTTCTGAAAACCATTTTGAACCCAAACTTTCAACCTAGGTTTTGGGTATTTCTAGGGGCCAAAGCTTCAACATAAGGGTTCCAATAGGTTCCTAGGATCACTAAAAACATACTAGGGGTGTCGATTTGGGTTAACTTGGCCAGAAAAGAAATTCGGTGGGCAGCCGCCGAAAACTCCCCGGCCGCCTTTCCAGGCTTGCTCAGCCGTCCCCAGCCCTCAAAACCTTCCATAACCATCTTAACAATCCCTTGAACACATCCTAATCAACAGATACCCTCCCCAACATCCAAAACCCGAATTTGAAATTTGAAATACACAAGGGGTTCAGGTTTACCATTTTCCTGGGTCATCACCGCCGTCCACGGCGGTCCTGTCCTCCTCCAGCCACCATCACGCACTCACGGCCCTCAGTCACTCTCTGTTTCCATCTCAGATCGAAACTAGGTGGGGGAAGGGATTTGGGGGTCGTGTTCGAAGGGGTTCGGGTTTGGTTGGAAATGGAACAGGAAAGGGGGATACAGATGCATGAAAGAAGGGAATGGGGCAATGGATGGGTGACACTTGTCACTAATCCATTGAGCCACTTCAAAAGGTCTGGGCCCACTGATAGGTCCTCAAATAAGCATTATTTTATATTATTTTATACCCTTTATACTTGACTTTTAATATTAAAATAATAAATAATTAGATAAAATAATTTATTTTGTGTTATTTTTGTTTAAATAAATAAAGTTTGTAATTTGGAGTATTTTGGCGAAAGAATCGTCTCGATTGGAATTATAACGAAGAAATTATGGACGAATTTTCGTGAAATATTACTAAATTAACTAATTAATTAAATTAAAACTGTGCAGCCCAATTGAACCCAAGCTGCAGCCCAATAGAAAAAAGAAAAAGAAATAAAGCCCAGCCCGCAGCCCAGGCCCGCGACCCGTCAGCCCAGCGGCCCAACTTCCGCGCAGCCCAGCAGCAGCCCGCCACCGAGCAACACTCCCCAGTCTCGGCGCGCGTGTGTCGATCGCCCTCTCACCTTTCCAGCAAGCGCTTGCCGACAGCCTCTGTGCCAGCTCAGTGCACGCCTGCCGGCCACCACCTCCCTTTTCCAGCGCACGCCTGCCGACCCACTAAGGACCTTTCCAGCCAGCATCTTCCGAATATTTCAGCAGCCCCCTTTGGCCGAATATTCCTTCCCTTTTCAGCTGTTTCTGACAGCCCATTTCCAGCAGCATTTCTTTTGTTTTTTTTTTTAAATTTTTTCCCCACAAACACCACCCAATCTCATCATTTCACTTTTTAATATTTTTATTGTAAATTTTATTTGTTTTTATTTATTTTTTTTAGTGCAATTAGCTTTTTCCCCTATAAATAGGGGTTCAATTCTTGTATTTGGGAGTCCCCCATTAGCTCAATTTCTTCCATTTTGCTTAGTTTTTAGTTCTCTTCTTTTAGTTCTTTTGTTTCTCTCTTTTGAGAGACATTTTTGGGGACCATTTTAACTTCTTGTAGATTTTCTTGTTAATTAGTTTCCTTTTAATTCTTATTCTTAATTTATGTTATTTTTATTTTTCTTAATTTCATTTCTTCTTTACTTTGTTCTTTGTGATATTTCTTTGAGATCTCTTAAACACATTTTATGCTTTCTTTAAGAAATACCTAGGCCAAGTAATTCTAAGGCAATTCAAGAGTTTTAAGGCCGAATTCCTCGTATTTCTTCTTCCATCTTCACAAGTTTCCTGCCGATGTTCGGTGATTCTTGTGAAAATCCATACTTCTCTACTTAAATTCTTATTATTGTTATTGGTTTTACTTATAATTCAATATATGTGTTGGTATTTTCTTTCTAACATTTGTAAGTAAGAATGCAATCTCCATGTGTTTTACTTTTTGAGTTTTTTTTACTTCATATGTTTTAGTACTTAAACTTCAATTCGAAACTAAATGTTGATCCGCTGTTTGGGGCATTTAGAATAGAGTTGAAGAGATTTAATGTTTGATCGCTATTCGGCGCATTAAATCACTTACTTAAGGTGGATCATATTGTAAGTAATAATCCGCTGTTCGGTGCATTTATAATATGAAAAATGTATGCATGTATTTGAGATGATTAAGGTATGATTTCGTGATTGGTTCAATATGAGCATGATGTTAGAGTGTTGGTAAGAATATGTGTTTGAAGAAAGTTCACTAGTACAAAGGTTAAAGTAGAAGTAAGATTAAGTATTTAATTATTTTTACTTGTTTTCTTTATTTTATATTTGCAACTCTTTTCAAAACCCCCCTTTTCAATTCTTTATTCTTTATTCTCTTATTCTTTTATTCTTTTATTCTTTTATTCTTTTATTTTTTTTATTCTTTATTCTTTTATTGTTTTATTCTTCTATCCTTTTTATTCTTTATTCTTTTATTCTTTTATTCTTTTATTCTTTTATTCTTTTATTCTTCTTTTCTACTTTTAGTTTATTATTCTTTGATTCTTTCATCTCTTTATTCTTTTATTCTTTCATACTTTTAGTTTATTATTCTTTCATACTTTTAGTTTATTATTCTTTGATTAATTAATTATTTTATTCTTTAATTCATTAATTCTTTAATTTGTTAATTCTTTAATTATTTAATTCTTTTATTATTTAATTATTTAATTTATTAATTTATTCATTATTCATTTATTCATTACTCTTTCTCACTAACACATTATTAATGTTCCCTAATTTCCCCGGTTAAGAACGATCCCTATTTACCAATACTACATCTACACAAAAAGGGTTTAAATTGCACAACACTCAAATTACGTGTTTAATTTAATGTGTAGTTTGAGCGTAGTCACCCACTTGAGGAAAAAAGTCCACTTTTTTTCTCGTAAAACGTACCACCGTGAATAGTATCTTGGAACGTCCTTGAACCGTAACTTTTTCGTCGAACGTCCGGATTCGACGTACCGCCTGTTTACGAACTCGTATCATTCCGATCTACGTAACGGTCCTCGACCCTCGGCCATTGGACCTCTACTTTTTGCCCGCATTCAGGGGTAAAATTGTAATTTCACCCTGAACGTCTGTTAATTCTCGGCTAATTCCCGATTAGTCTCATTAATCCGTAATTACTTCTTAATTAACCCCTAAAATTAGGGACGGGTCGTTACATTATTAGTGTTGGATGTAAGTATTATCCAAACTTTTATAACCCAAAAAAAACTATTGTATATGAAAAGGATAATACTTGCATTCCTCCTTGGTAATGCCTTCTCACACCATGCATTTACTGCTTTTTTAATTTATCGGTTTACCTTTATACGTATATCATAATCAAAACCGTTTATTTTTTAAATTATCATGTCAAGATTATCTCCTTAAAAATATCAACAAAATTGAAGGTTATTTAGTCATTCATATATATCAACTAAATAGATCGTTAATCATGAGGATTTTAGGACACATTTACTTCACAAGAATGTGAATAGTGGGTAGTAGGAGAAGTAGGCAATTGGAGAATTAGGTAATCGATGTAGTAAGTAATTATTTTACATTGAGATGTTTATTAACAAAAAACAATCAGAACATTGATGAGAATGATTTTCATTATTATTGTTTACTAACCATTATCATTTTGTATGGAAATTAAGTGATTGCTAAAATGGCTTTTTTTCTCTAATTTTCGCAACCTCTTGTTCTCTTATCTGATCACCATCTCAAAATTCATTTACTGAAAGATTCGATTCATTAACAAACAAATAAAGTATTCTTTTTCATTTCCAAAAAGATTTAATTTATTAAAAAATAAATAAATTGGTTTTATTTCATTTACAAATTGAGATATATTTGAAGGGTTGAGTCGTTGCAGTATTGAAGCATTTAGAAGATTATATGGTACGCTTAAATTTATTGTGGTTGAACTTTGTAATTATTATAAAAGTTGTATAGGGAAAATTTGGTTGATAAAAAAATTAAAATAGTTAACCTCATTACTCCAAAATGGATAATGACATTAAAGATTTCATGTAGAGTCCACCTATTAAAAAACCTGATCTTGCAAGTCAACAAGGGAGTACTCTATAATGGAAATTATTTTTATTGATTTGATAAAAATAATTTCCATTATCTTAATGTAAACACTCCCTTAATTCTTACAAAATTCGTTAATTTATTTGATATATATTATAAATGACCTAAAGATTTCTAATTTTGTTAATTTTTTACAAAAATAATATTGATGTTATAATTTAGATAATGAATCATTTTAATTATGATACATGTATAAAGAAAATTAATAAATCGAAAAGTTGTTACCAATAGTATAAACATTTCGAAGAGCCTAAACGACAAATAAAATTGCAACAAAGGAATGGAAAGGAAGGGTGCACGCCTAGAGGAAATGGTACGCTAAATCAAAAGTACGGGCTAATGCATGCATGTCAACTCTGTGCGAGGAATGTACAGATCCATCGGATCTCGATCCATCTCACTCTACTTTGCTTGGAAGTCAAAACTCAATTCAATTGAAGCAAAATAAAAATTGTAAGAAGTTAAGGTTCTATCCCAAAATCAATTGACAATAGGGGGAGTAACCCAAGATCTTATAAGGCACAAATTGTAGTTGTACTTTTCCGATGTGAGATATTTTCCTTAGATCTCAATACGCCCCCTCACATGTGGCGGATTTTTCAGCCTATCGCGTGATGATTTAAATGGGTACGTGTGACACGTGTGGTGGTTAAGCCTATCAAGTGGGATAACCCCGCTTTGATACCTGTAGGAAGTTGAGGTTGCACCTCTAAACCAATTGGGAATGGGGAGAGTAGCCCAAAATCTTATAAGGCACAAATTGTAGTTGTATTTTTCCGATGTGAGATATTTTCCTCACATCTCAACAAAAATAAAGCTACTCCTCAAAATTTTCCTATGATCTATCTGCTCAATAACAATAATAACTTAATAATAATGTTGCATCTAGGGGTGGGCACGGTTCGGTATGGTACAAAATTGATCGATACCAGAACCATACCATTTAATTTTAATCGGTACGGTACGGTTCGGTATTCAATATTTTGAAAGTGAAACCAGATCGTACCGTACCAATTAAGTTCGGTACGGTTTCGGTATGGTTTCGGTTTTGAGCCAAAATTTTGTTTGTGATTATAAAGCAAGGAAAAGACTAAAGAAAAAACAAAACTACATTTATGAAGGACTTAAGTTTTCAAATATGTATTGAAAAAGTTGCACTAAGTTGAAGATATCAACTCTTAGAAGCTAAATTAAGACATGTATGATCATATCAACTCTTGAAGAAGGCCTAATAAACCAATAAGAAATAAATTTAATTATTAAAAAAAATATTCTAATTCGGTACGGTATCGGTACGGGACGGTTTTTTAAAATATCGATAACGAAACCGTACCGAATTATATCGGTACGGTTTCGGTACCGTACCAATCATACAACGGTTTTACTATTCGGTTTTTTTTCGGTATGGTTTGATCTGAAACGGTACGGTTTCGGTATTTTGGTTCCATGTGCCCAGCCCTAGTTGCATCGATTAGTAGTATATATTTTATTACATGATATTCCTACATATATGTATATATTGCCTGGAAGACATGAAAGAAAAATGAATTCAAAGTGAAATATCCGTTGTCTTAATAATAATTCACAATACAACTATATTTTAGATTTTTTGTTAGTGGATGATGATTTTCTTCTCTCCCTTCACAAATGGCTCTTAAAATCCAACCCCCTGCAACTTTTGATGTGATCTGATCATCAGAATTCTCAGCAGTAGCAGAAGCTACACGAGAGCCAACCCTACCTTCTAAACATTCTCGGAGGATCACAGGGCCGAGCTCCGATTTCCAATCAGGGCCGCCTTTGGTCATGTCCACCTCCGCCATCAACTTCTCCAGTTGCTTAGTCGTCATACGCACCTTGATTCTCAAAGTGTCTGATGATGATGATGTTGGACTTGTTTGATCTTCAATTGCTTGGTAGCTATAGTCTCTTCCAACCCAATTTCCCATTTCCGCTTTGAAGCTTGCTCTAAATCTTTGATGGATCAAATATCAATCTTATTTGTGTATTTGTGGGTACAAATGACTGAAAATGTTAGTATTAATTAGCACGTTGACAAGCTACAGCTCCAGCATTAAATACACATCCATTTACACCACAAATATGCTCGCAACAGGCTGAAAAATTCTTCGTCAATGATCAATTTCAGCAGCACAAGACTCGGAAATTTTAACTTATACGTTAGTGTCTATTTTCTTTTATGAGGGGTATTATTTCATTTGACTATTATAGTCATGATTGTAACATGTCTGATGTCTCATGCTTTTTAACAACAAATTATTTCTCAAGGAAAGAGTAAAAATAAAATTGGAAGTACTTCTTTTAAAATGGATCACTTTTTGGTATTGTTGATTCGAAAAAAATTATACCACTCTCTGACTAGAACATGCAAAAGGTGAAAATTAGTACTTCAACCAAATTGCAAGAGACATTGAAATGAAGAGTACATACGAAAATATGGGTATCATCTCTAGTGATTACGCTTAGCATGCTGATTACTCTTAAAGAGACCGAAGACAAACTACTGTGATAAGAGACGATGCACAACAGTTAATAGACAATTATCTCAAATTGATCGACTACCAAAATAATATTGTTATCGGTATAAACCCATTGAAAGTTAATATTATAATATGACAGGTCCACAAATTCAGATAACATTAAAGAAAAACGTGCCGTCCTTTACATTCCCATAAATTAATTTGCTAATTAAGTTCATCCTCGCGGAGCCACTTGAAGGCTAGAAAGGCCTGAGGCCCTCAATGGATTTTTTTTGTTATATTTATATTGTTGATGTAAAAATCGTCCAAATTTATAAAATTCTTTTTGATTTCTACACACAATAATAAAAAATAAACGGGATTAAGGTTGAAGCCCGGAGGATGGTTCAACTAAAAATATTCTGATGCTAAAGTTAGTTTTATCGAGAGAAATAAACCGGCAGAGTTTCAGTATGAGTTTTGAATTACCTTTTGAGGTGGGTGAGGCCTTGTATTTATAGTGAAAACTTAGAGTCACCGAAATATCTAATTGGGTGAAGGAGATGTAATTAAATATGTGATTCTATTGGGAAAAATCACATATAATTAACTATATAAATAATAATAAATAACTCGTGGGGAGATCGTTTATTATTGGCAATGATCTGATTAATTAATATATTTAATTGATAAATATATTAAATTGATAAATATATTAAATTAATAAATATATTAAATTAATATGGAGATCGTGTAATGCCGTCATTGACTATACCAAGGGTAGTATCAACATTATGATAATTATGGGTCACGTAGCAACTCCATATTTTTTTGGTGATTTATGGTTCCACAAATGCCCCCACATCGCTTAGGAATTCAGGGAATTCTAAGGGATGTAATTTTTAATGTGGTCCCGATAAACCATTTCTTACGAGAATAAGACTCTGTTTTGCTTTGAACAATTGAAATTCTGATGGACTTCGATCTTGTCCCAATAATAACCTTTTGGGCTTGAAGTCTTATATTTGAATGGACTCTTGAAGCCCACTATGAATTAGGGTTACTCTACTTTTTAAGGTAGAGTCTTGAAGTTGTTTGGAGAAAAATTCTTCTGTTTCTTCTTGCAATGCAGCTGGGCACGCAACGATGAACAAAGCCCTTTTTTTTTGTTGGTC
The DNA here is from genome assembly GCA_032719365.1 of Prinsepia uniflora. NCBI lineage: Eukaryota > Viridiplantae > Streptophyta > Magnoliopsida > Rosales > Rosaceae > Prinsepia > Prinsepia uniflora. The sequence continues at coordinate 50,870,683 of CM064874.1, read as the reverse complement.
TCACGCAACAATGAAGAAAGCCCCTTTTTTTTGTTGGTCTCTCATTTTGTCTTTGTTGATGTTGATTGAGAGGAAGGAAGGGTGCAAGATGTGCAGTCTTCACACAACTCAAGGGAGACTTGCGGCTGAGAGAAAAATTGGCAAGCAATGTTGATTGGATGGAGGAAATGTTGCGACAACAAACAAAAGCTGGCGTCGGTAGTGGGAGCAGTAGAGTTGGTTCGACAAATGGGCCCGTGTGCAAGAAAAAGGTTGTCGTCATCAGCGCGCTGCGGGAGATGTCGACCTTGGGACAACGAGCAGGGCTGCCATCATCAGACGTCAGCGCACCATGCAGAAGCCGTTTTGGCACGTTTGCGCCACGCGCGCGCCGGCGCGAGTTTGGTGACGGCCTTTCCAGGAGCTGTCGGTTGGAGCTATCGCAGGGAAGGGACATGTGGGCCCCCCACGCTTTTCTTTTTTGCAGTTTTTTTTCACTATCAAGTGACAGCTTGTGTATATATTTTTTTTTGTTTTCCGCCGATCTAATGTACGGCTAATGTAATATATATATATATATTATATATTTTATATTTTTATTTATATAATATATAAATATATATATATATATATCCTTTTATTGTTTTCGCTCTTTCGAAAATTTCAAGAGCCTTAGTTGTCCGATTGTAACGATTCAAGCGGTGGTATACTCTACTTTTCGAGACGATCATGTCAAGATGCATGAAGGTATACTTTTGGCGGGGACTCGAAGAACTCAATTTTGTGGGAGCCCGTTGCAGGACCGTCTAGTGACGTGTTCTGGATTTTGCTGGAGCTTCCGACTTCTAGAGATGGTGGACTTGATATCAAGATGCTCCTCTAGTTGACATGCTTGTGGTGCTTTGTGGATAGAAGAGGTTGGCGCATTGACATACTTGTCATCTTCAAGTGCGGGTGATCCAACATTGAGGCTTTTAGCTGGGGGAGGTGTGGAGCCCCATGACTTGAAGTGCGGCGTGTTACAACTCAAAGTAAGGCATGTTCCAGCTGTGAGGCAAGACGCGTTACAACTGCATGACAAGACGTGTTACAGCTGCAATGCGGGATATGCTACGGTGCGAAGCAAGGCGCAGCAAGGCGAGGCATGGTTAGAGCTTGAAGTGATGCATCAAATGACGTGAGGCGTTCTTTCCAATGACCACGCAAGTAGTTCTTAGTGGATTGAAGAGCTCAGTACATGGAGAGCAAGACGCACCATGACCTGCCAAGACGCACCCACACAAGTTTGTGTAAACCTTTTGGGAACAAGCCTTGCCTTATACGTGTCAATGGTGGCATCATGCTTGTGCTTAATAATGTATACCAATTTACAACCAACATGCTTTTTCCTTTCTAACAAGAAGACTAATTCTCATGTATATCGAGGGCCTGCATTTCGTTAGTCATTGCACTAGTCCACTTAGGATAAGATAATGCTTCATATACCTTAGTAGGAATAGGTACTGAAGAGGTGTGGTTCAAAAATTCCTAACATTCTTCTGATAATCTATGGGTAGACACATAATGGGTGATTGGGTACTTCACCTTCTTCACAACTTTTGGTTAGGATCTATCTGGTGGTTACCCATAATTACTTCTTGGTGGAAATTGATACATGTTACACTCCACAGGCTCACAATTATTGTCAGCATTAATCAAGTTACCTGAACTTACCTCAGAAACATCAGCAAGAGGAAAATTGAAGACGGATACTGAAGGAGTAGTAGAGGAGGGGTGTCGGGCTATGTAAGGACGTTAAGTGTGTCACTCTGTTTACTAGCTAATCCTACTGAAATCGATACGGCTGATTTAGTAGCTTCTGTATTTAGCTCAACTTCGTGCAATTCAATACTATTGGGAAATAACTCAATCTAATTCACCTCTTTAACAACATTTTCCCCCGAAAGAGGAGAAGTAGAAACCAGGGTAACGAAAAACATCTCATGTTCAGAAAAGGTAACGTCTATGGTACATAAAAGTGATGAGTAAGCAGATGACACCGGTAATATTTCTAAAACAGGTGATAACCAAGAAATACGTATTTCAGAGCATAGGGGTCAAGCTTTGTATACATATTTTGAAACACATCAAAACATAAGAGGCATCAAAGTGGGATGAGTTGTGATGGAGACATAAGGTGCCGATTTATCCAATAGTGTCTTAAATTTTAGGGCACTGGTTGGGACTCGATTGAGTAGATAAATAGCAGCAGTGATTGCCTACTCCAAAAAAAAATCAGTTTCATATGTGCTCCAACTAGGCTAGCTCTTGTAATCTCAAGATTGTGCCTATTTTTCTGTTCAGCCATGCCATTATGCTGAGGAGTATATGGACATGTGGTTTCATCTGGTTTAAGTCAAGCCATTTTCCCATTCAGCCTCAACGTTCAGCCACGCCATTCCTGGAGTGTCTAATTAACATAATTACCTTTATTATTCGACCAATGAACTTTAAGAGTGGCTGAAAATTAGGTTTGAATCATTTTGTGAAAAGTCTGAAAACAACCAACGACATCACTCTTGTGTTTCATCAAGTACAACCAAGTCATTCAAGTGCAGTCATCAACAAATAAAACAAACCAATGAAAGCCAGACATAGTAATAACAGGTGTAGGACCCCAAACATCGGAATGAATAAAAGCAAATGGAACATAGCTTTTATTCAAACTATCTAGGTAAGTTGTACGACGACTCTTTACCAAAATGCAGGTATCACATGTAAAATCTGAAAGTTTACAACTGGAAAAAAAATACGGAAATAAATTCTCGAGATAACTAAAGAAAACATGACCTAAACAAAGATGCTAAAGTCACACTTGATCGTTAGACACCTAACCTGATCCTTTAACGAAGAGAGATCGCCCCACACACAAGTCATCCACATAGTACAAGGCCCCTATCTTAATACTACGCCCAATAATCACCCCGTTGCTGAGGTCCTAAAGAAAACAGTATTATGCCCAAGTTATTAGATAACACATCAACTAATAAAGTACGATCAAGGGATAAGGAAGGTGTCAAATCACCTCGTACAACATGGATAACTAGAGACGGTACCTCATTAGCATTAGTAACAGTATAGCAATTAGGGACGCGATGATCGCGGAGAAGTGATGCATCAAAGGACATATGGTCACTCGCGCCTGAATCTAGAATCCAACCATGATATTTTTTAGAGGTAGATAAGGGTAACCGATGTTACATGATTGTTGGATAAGAGCGGAAGCTACCGTGAACTGAGAGTTGTTCTTCATTAGGGATAGTTTTGAAGTGACATGACCAAATCGGTTCATAGGGTGTTCGACCATGCACACAACTGCCTTATCCTCAATTTAACCATTATTGTTTTCTCTTCTCTCTCAAATTTTCTTCTCTTTAAGAGTATCCCACCAATTTGGATACCCAATCTTTTGGAAGCAATTTTCCATCATATGTTCCATACTTCCACAATGAGTACACTTGCCAACATTAGAGCTAGCAATTAGGGAGATGTGGGTTAAGGACATGTGACCAGTGCATTGCACTATCATAGCAACATTAGATGAACTGCCCTAATTTAGCATAGTGTGTCGGTATTGATCCTCACGCCTTACACTCGAAAACGCAGTCTCCGGGTTAGGAAAAGGTTCAATTCGTAGAATCTCTCCATAAATTAAATCAAAAGCACCCTCAAAGCTCGTCATGAACAAATAGGCTCTCTTTTCATCATTATCCGATCTACGAACTTTCACCACATCCTCTTGAGTAAAGAGATTGATTTACGATGATCAAATTCCTGCCAAATAATCTTCAAATCCAAGGAATACACAGCAACGAGTTGACTGTCTTGCTTCGTTTCCATGACCATGTGGGATAAATCACACTGGACCAATTTAACTACTCCATCATAATAAGTTTGAGATACAGCATCCCAAATACCTTTGGAAGTGGGAAAATGAAGGAACAAGGTCATCACATTCAGTTCCATGGCCCCAATCAGCTAGCCCTTCACAATCGCATTCTCCATAACCCATTTGCCATAAGTTGGGTTGCTCTAAGTCGGTTGTATATTCGTGCTAGTAAGGTATCCCATTTTCCCTCGTCCAGCAATAAACATGGTCACCATTTGTGACCATAGAGTGTAATTGGCGCCATTTGACTTGATGCCATATGGTATAAATGTAGGCTCAAGTGCATGGATTGGCATCACTGGGTTGGAAATAGGCACAACTTGGTAGGCAAGAGTCTGGCCCTGTTCAAATAGATCTCGAAGACCACTGTCGTCAGTAGATATGGATGGGAGAAGACCACAGTGGTTAGGATTTTTCCTGGGATTTTTTAGGTAGGTTTTAGGGGTTTTGGTAGGGGCAGTAGTAGGTTTTGGGAATCAGAGTTTGGGTGGGTTTCTGGTGAACTCTGATACCAACTTGAATTAAGGTTTATTAAGTGTTATATTATTTTTCCCTAAAGGGAGAAATATATACATGTATAGTGTAATCTTAATTAGGAAAAGAAATAATTACATGTATATTATAATACTAACTAGGAAAGAAACTAATTGCATTCATGTCAACCGGGGAATCCCAATTACCATAGGATTCACGCCAACAAATGTGAGGACACCTAATTTTATAATTAAGTTGGGTAAATGATTAGAGCTAGCTAGGCATCCCTTGCTTTTCAAGCTTCAAAGTGTTTCAAGTATATCTTAAAAATTTTGCCACCCACCACGGCCCTAAACTACTTAACTCATTATAATGCCGTTATCAGCATAACCAATGATTAAACTCTCATTGAACCCACGCTTTCAAATTTTAAATGCCCGTCCGAACTCTGTACTTTCTAATCTTAATTTGTTACCTGGGCCGGATGTGATCGATGTGATATAATACCAGGTTTTTATCATAAATCGATTACCCAACAACAAATCACACCAAAAAAAAAAATAGTATAATAAAAAAAAATCAGGAAATCACATACAAGTATACAACACGTAATTCAACATACCAAGAACATATAATACAACATAGTGATTTTGGCAACGTGTACGTCTATGTCCACAATTAGTAAATCTATGAGATATTTCAAGAAGGTAACAAATAAACTAACTAATTTGATTACAATCGAAATTAACCCAACCCTCTCTCTCTCGCTCTCTCTCTCTCTCGCTCTCTCTCTCTCGCTCTCTCTCTCTCTAGCTCTCTCTCTCGCACCATTTCCCAATTGATCTCTTTGCTGGATTATGCATGTCCCACTTGTATTCTTGCAAGTGAAAGTGACCCTCTAAAGTCTTACTTACAGTAAGTCATGGTTGTAATCAAACATAAACTAAGTTATAGTTGTATTGCGTGTCATGCAAGTAAATCATCTTGCGAGCCGGCCACCAACTGATTATTGGTAGCAGACTAGCAGTGAATGAGTCAAGCTTCAAGAACCTGACAACCTGCCCAAACAAATTAACCAGCGTTCTTGGCCTGGCGACTCGTCGCTCGCCCGATACTGTCAATTCTTCTGTCGACATTTGAGATTTGAGATTTGAGATATATTGTGCACGTCACATGAATTTAAAATATTAACTTTCATAGCTACGTTCATCAATGTTACCAGCTCCCATATAATTATGGAAATAATTTCAAGTCTTGCAAGGTGCAATGACAGGCCATATATAGCTAGACCAACCTTTCAAGTTTGTCACTAAAAAGTATGATCTTTTTTACACCCAAGTATAATAATCAAAGAGTGTGTTTTATTTATTTCTTATTTTTGTCATCGTCATCTTTTACGTACAGCTAAAACTGAAAGTGGATGCCTAAAAGGCTAAATATGCTTATAACAACAGACCCCAGAAGACCTAGCTGGCTTCCTGTTCCGGACGAAAATCCCGTTAATTTATGCTTTCTTCAATTTATGGAATTGGTTGCTTAATTAAAGGTACAATATAATTGAATCATCACCAATGAAAACTAATGTCAAAATGTAAATGAGTGACAAGCACCGAAAGTTGTATGTGCATGGACGTGGTGGACAAAGCATACTTGGATCATTGCTTCGACTAATCATCACATGCTTCATGACATAACGTATAATCCAATAGAAACATATTCATCGCAAGTTATCACTCTAACGGGCAAGTCAAAGGCCATGAGTAAAAACGGCTTTTAACTAGAAATTTAACTTTCCTTTAATCCCGACAAAGTTAGCAATGATAAAGAGGAAACTGAGATAAGAGGAAATTATTCATATAGAGATATATGTGGCGTAGCCAGGATTAGAATTGTGTGGGAATATTTTATAAAATACATAGGATTAAAAAATTAAAACTTGATGTAATTTAATGCATAATATATAGTATTTGAATAATTTAATTTAATGCATAATATATAGTATTTGAATAATTTGTTTTTGGCTAAAGTAGTATTCAAATTATTCAAATCAATATAATAATATAAAACTACATAAAGATCTAAAAAATTATACCATATTTTTAATGATTCATTACATAAAAATACATTGGCTAATAGAGCTCAAATAGGAAATGTAATCATAAACAAAGAGTTCAAATGTGCCATAATTAATTAATTGATCTATCTAATAAAAATAAAATTATAAGGAAAACAAAAATAATTTTTAAAAATACAATTAATTTAATATTTATTTAAACAAAATATTGTATATATTATACATAATAAATTAATTAAATATATGTGAGGGGGTCGAGGAACCCAGAAGACTCCGCTCGCTCGGCCCATGTATCAAAGTCACTCATAATATTTTGGCTTATTATTCAAAATGCTCATTTAACTAGTCACTTTATCTCAATTTTCTCCCACAACCCTAAATTGTTGCAATCTACTATCAGAACTCTCATTCTGTCACTTCCGTTGCTCTAATCGTTATGATATGTTAGTAACAACGTCAATGTTGATTACGTGTCAGCAAGAGATTGATTGTTTAATTATTTTATCGAAAATGGTTAAAAGTAAATATTTTTTAAAAAAAAAAAATTGAAGGAGGAAGAGGAGGATGAACAATGCATCCCATCTGAGTTTTTTCTCAACTCATTTCCAACCCTCCAATCCAATTTCGTCTTCCTCATCATCATCATCTTTTTTTTTCTTCATTTGATTGAAGTGGGATTTTAGGTTCAGCAAAAACTCAAACCCAAATTCTAATCCCACAAAAACCCAGAAATTCTAATCCCTCGCCGTCCACCCAATCCCATATTCTAATCCCACAAAAACCCAGAAATTCTAATCCCACATTCCAGCAATGCCAGTGCTTAGATGAGACTTATAGGAGGCAAAACAACGGGCAAGGCCTAAATCTGCAATCTTCGGGCTAGAAAATGGGCAAGGAGGAGGCGACTCTGTCTTCAAAAGGACTCTTCCAAATGGGGAAATTGTTGTTGTAAAGAGATTGATCTACAATACCACGCAACGGGTCGATAAGTTCTTCAATGAGATCAATTTAATCAGCGCAATCGAGCACAAGAAGCTCATGAAGCTTCTGGATTGCGGCATCGAAGGTCCTGAGAGCCTTCTTGTTTACTAGTATGTGCGCAACAAGAGCCTCGATCACTTCCCTTTAGGTAATTCTCCTCTCAACTCAAATCTACATGTTTGGATATATGGCAAAATGTGATTCTTGTAGCATTACTTGGAAAGGTGAGATCTTTATTTGATGTTTTCCCTAAATCTGCAGATGAAAAGAAGGTTCAAATTTTGAATTGGAAGGAGTGATTCAATATTGTTGTTGGAACAGCTGAAGGGCTTGCATATCTTCATGAAGGCTCCAAAGTAAGGATAATCCACAGGGACATAAAAAGTATCAATGTTCTACTGGATGAGAATCTTAGCCCAAAGATTGCAAATTTTGGCCTTGCCCGGTGTTTTGCCTCCGATAAGTCTCATCTCAGCACCGACATTGCTGGAATTTGGGATTAGAATTTTTGGGTTTTTGTGGGATTAGAATTTGGGATTGGACTTTTGCTGAACCCAAAATCTCACTTCAATTAGATGAAGAAAAAGAAGACGATGATGATGAGGAGGAAGAAGAAAAATTTATATTGGATTGGAGGGTTGGGAATGAACTTAGGAAAAACCCAAAGCGGATGCATAGTTCATCCTCTTCTTCTTTCTTCAATTTTTTTTTTTAAAATATCTACTTTTAGAAATTTTCGATAATTATAATTTAACAACAAATTTCTTGCTGACACATAAACAACATTGACGTCGTTACTAACATAGCATAATAATTGGAGCAACGAAAGTAACAGAATACGAGTTTTGGCAGTATATTACAATGATTTAGAGTTGTAAAAACAAATTGAGATTAAGTGACTGGTTAAAAGAGCATTTTTTGTAAAAAGAATTTAAGATTTTTTAGAAGATACAAAATTTTATCGATAGGCAAAATATACAAAACAAACTTAACTGCAACTATTTGACAACGAAAATAGGTAAATAACTCCAAAGACCATGTTCAAATATTTCGAACAAATTTTGAAGGGAATCATATGCAAAGGCCACTGCCTAAATAACTAATTTTTTACCATCTTACAAAAGGAAAACCACAACCAACATAATGGACTTATTTCAACAAATTATATTAAAAAAAAAACTATCCAACAAATTAAAGGTGCAAATAAACCACTTACATTGTTGTTGCCAACCAAACACTAGAGCATGCCTCATCATTGGGCCGGGTTGGGCAAGCCCGACCCAAAATTTTTAGGCTTAACCCGGGGCTAGCCGTGCCTATTTTATAATTTTAAAAATACCAGACCGAGTCGAGCTGGCTTGATCATAAATATGAAAGCCCATGTCCTTTGTCGGACCGGGTTTGAGCCGGGCTTTTATCGGGCTTTATAGGTCGGGTCTACTAAGCCCACATAGGCCGGGCCTACTAAGCCTACTTCCATCTACCTAATTATAAAAGTGTGAGTTGAGTTTAAATATCATTATTGAATATTGAGATAAGGTAAGGAGGGGACCTATTGGGTTTGGAAAATTGACTTAACCTTTTGACCATAAAGTCGAGACATGATAAGGTGGTCACTAATAACAAATCTACTTGAATTGTAGTAAGTTCTATGAAGAGTTACTCGAAGGGCTAGCTCCTGATAGATTCTTTGTGGCGCTATGCTACTCCTAACTGTCACTCAGTGTAGTAAAAGTATCAGAATCAACGTGGGTCAAAAAGAGTGAATTTGGTGAATTCTCTATATCAAATTGTAATGACCCAAATAACCTATTAGGTAAAGATGGAACAGTGAGATGTGAAGTTGTATATAAAAACATACACTTCTATAAAAATTAGGTTGAACTTGGGTTGGAGTTTTGGGTTTGGACTAAAATAGTAATAATAAGATTTGATTACATATTAATTCTTAATTTATAATTATTTTATATATTCGGGTTTATGAGTCGGGTTTATATTGGCTGGTCGGACTGGGCTTACCGAGCCTTATCGGGCTCGGGCCTATCGAATTTGAATACCCTAAGCTCAAGTCCAACTAGTCAACATACGGGCCGGGTCGGTCTACGACCCATAGTAGGCCGAGTCGGATTTTTTGTCATCGGACCTACCGGGTACCTACAAGTCCGTGGGCTTCTGGGCCAAATAGTGAGAGCTATACTAGAGCCATTCTACCAACTACCGAAGTCAACAAAAAATACCGTCACTATCAAAATTCCCGTGAAGGCAAAGAAGGCCCCTAAAGACCAAAAAAAAAAAAAAAAAAAAAAACTCAAAGTCATCTAATAAAAATAATATCTTAGTTCATGATTTTAATTTTGTTTTTTCATTTTTTTTTTCTTTTGCCAAATTGAAATTTCAAACATGATTTAGAAATATCTATCAGTGACATACTAAATTACAACAATAGTAAGAACAAACAGGGTGGAAAAATGGGATCCACTTGCTAGACGGAAGAGAAAAGTGGAAAAAATAGATACATATATACATATTGGGTTTCACTCATAATATTCAACCATGATCAACATGATCAATATATCCACCGACATCGTCAATTTGTCAGCTAATATTCTCCGCAAACGTTTGACCTGCACATGCTTACACTGGCAATATATACAAAATAGCACCTAACATTTCTTCAAGAAGAATAATATATTGCTTGTTTTTATTAAGGAGGCCATATGGGTAATGGAATCATGGGCCATGTAAACCTAATTAATTACCTGATTAAACAAAGCATATCACTTGCTTGATTGTGACTTTCGGCTAATATAATTAAGGGTAATTATAAATAGGTCTTATTTTAGAGTTTAAATTATAAGTTAATCAACTATAGTAAATAGAAACAGTAAATAAGAAGTATATTTTTTTTCTTATTGGTCAAAATAAATCATTATTTTTAGTTTGTTATTTTTTAAAGAATTACAAGTATGTTATTACATATCATATTTATTTTGAACGTACAAAATTTCATCATTCTAGGGTGTGATCTCCCTTATTTTTCCCTTTGTATACCTACCATAATTTAATTTTAGACTTAACAGGTAAATTAAACAACATTGCCTACTTAACTCCTCCGCATAAATAAGGTACATATACATGAAAATTTTAACTGTATCATAATAAGTATATTATATTCAATATTTACCTCTCTAAAAAAACACACAGATAATTATTAATTTACCTACATGAAAATAAAATATATAGGTACTTATTAATTTACCTATAAAGTAATAAAATAACAAAAAATAATAAGATAGATAGCGTACACTCCTCAAAAGTATCAAATGGTATCCGATAATTTTTTTTAAAATAAATCTCCAAATATGAAATTTATTTAGAATTATCTTAAATTAAATAATTTTAAAAAATAAATATAAAATAATAATATTTAAAATTTGAAAGTTTCTCATCCATATCTGAAAAATGGTACAAACGGTATCAGGAGACTTTAAAAAACAAAACCATAAAAAGAACACAGTAAAAATTTTGATAATGCAATAAATAGACTATTTTATATATTAAGTGGACTAATTTATATATTAGACTTTAAAACTAGACTAATTTATAATTAATTATATAATTAATCTGTCTGAAATAATTCTCCACTCACTCAATTTTCACTATTCAATAGATTAACCATATTGCATATATTTTATTTTAATTAAGGGCCAAGATAGCACAATCATATGATATGACAAGCTTCTTTGTGTGATGAGATGACCTTCTGTATTGTTGTATAGATAAAGAATAATGACCTAAACTAAATTGCTATTAAATTATGAAAGCGTAGGGTCACCCCACTATAAAAACCCCTCATATCAGTCACAGAATACATTCCTTTATGGATTGCAAAGAAATTAGAGCATCCTTGTGTCGGCCGTGATCAACCTAATTAAGCTAGCTCTCCTAGCTAACCCGCCTACACCTAGGCCTTCGGCCTTCCTCATGGAAACGAATAATTAAAACCCCCTACATGCTAAAAAAATTCTCCCTAATCTCTTTGGATCATCACAAATATATGAAATGGGAAATTGTGTGTTCAAAGGGTTAGGAGAGGCAGAAGATCAGATGGTGAAAGTGGTGACATCGAGTGGGGGCATAATGGAGCTATATGCCCCTATCTCAGCCAACTCCATAACCGACGAGTTCCCCGGCCACGCCATCTTCAAAAGCCGCGACATCTTCGCCGAACCTCTCCTCCACAACGAAGAGCTTCATCCCAAAGTGCTTTACTATCTCCTCCCTCTCAACCCATACAGAACCCCAAAACACCTTATTCCTGATCATGTTAACATTCATGCAAAGGCAAACGGCGCCGTTTCTACGCCGTACCGCATGTCATGCGACAGCCAAGCCAAGCAGAGGGCGGAACCCGAAGTGTTCCCGAGGTACAATAGTAGTGGGGTGTGGAAGGTGAAGCTGGTCATAAGCCCGGAACAGCTGTCGGAGATATTGTCGCAGGAAACTCGCACTGAGGCTTTGATCGAGAGTGTAAGGACAGTGGCCAAGTGTTCCACCGGAGGGAACTCGTCTGCGGCCAATTCCGATCAGTGGAGTATGTCTAGTAGTTGGAAGGAGGCCACTTAATTCATGAAAAAGAATGGTCATGTCATGTGTAGATATGTTGAGACATATAGCTCATTTTTTCTTCTTTCAATAATCTTATTTTCAGTTTTTTTTCTTTTCTAGGTTTGTTGCATTGGGTATGAATTATATAGGGCCATATGCATATGGAATATTATTTTCTAATTAATTAGGGTATATTTATTGTTCTTTCTTAAACATTTCTATAGCTTAATAGTGTTACCTTGACCTAGAAAAATATCTTACTAAACCCTGAAAGTTTATATGTTAATTTTAATCTATTTTTTTTTGTCATAGTTAATTTTAATCTAATGAATAAACGATATATGATTTTCTTAAAATTTTATAAAATTGATTTTGGTTAATAAAGTGTGGGATAGAAAATAAAAGATCTCAATCATATAAGAATAATGTAAAAATAAAAATAATAAAGTAGTAGGGATCTTTGACGTCAATTAAATATTTAATTAGGTACAATAAACATAAAGAAGTCAAGATTAAAAATCATTCTCTCTTTTTATTTATTCCCACTATTTGTAAATAAATGATTCCACATAATAAATACACTGAAACTTTCACGGGGATAATGGGGCGTACTGTTTCAAAATAGGCCTCATAGTGAGGCAATAGTCTTCCTTCATGCATCCATTTAGGCTTCGTTTGCTTTTGCTTTTTGTTTTTTTTTTGTTTTTACTTTATTGAAAACAAAACAATACAAAAATATTTGGTCAATTTTTTTTTTCAAAAGTGATGAATTCTTAATAACAATTTCTAAAAGTAATTTGTATGTTGCTTTTGAAATTTGATTTTATTCAAATTATTTTAGTCTATAGGTACTTATTATGAGAAAAAAAAACGAAAAAAACTTTTCAAAAAGAAAAAAGCACACCTGAAATTGTTTTTCAAAAAAATAGACCAATTCCAAATCGGCCCTTAGTCAATCTAAACTATGTGACACCGAATTAATGAGGAATTAATAGAGAAACCGCAAGAAAATGCTCATGGATACACAACTCGTCACCCAAGGAATCCACCAAGAGAGAAGAGTTAAAAGTAAAAAGAAAACAACTCTTGAAGCTATGAATCATCTGCAATTTTGTTTCATCACCATCATCAACTCACTATACTCCAAACAAAATAACTTATTAAAGTAGTAAATGACTCAACTACAAGAATTTAGTAAGACTCACATTTAAGGTAGTAAATGAGTCAGTTACAAGAACTTAGAAAAAACTCACATTTATTTAGGATAATAAACTTCAGAATCAAAATAACTAAGAACAAGAAAAGAATCTTCTTAATTGTTTGGATCAGTTACAGTGTCATTCGCTTTATCTGCATGGGAATCATTTCTAAGATCTCCTCAGCTTCTTTTCCATGATAGCGTGAGAGGTCGGCCACATTGAATGTTTCTGAAACTCCATAGTTTCTAGGGAGTTCGATTTTGTAAGTATTTTCTCCAACATGCATGATTACCTTGAATGGACCATCGACTTGCACTTGCAACTTTCCATGTTTGCCCTAAGGGAATCGCTCTTTTAAAAGGTGAATCCACACCAAGTCTCCTTCTCTTGATAACTTGTGGGAAGTGGGGCTAAATCCATAGGGGCAATTGGGTTCTTCCCATAAACAGTCATGGAAGGAATGGAACTTGTAGTTTGACTTGTGGGTCAGTTACAGGAAAACTCAGTTTGAGCGAGAACAAGATCCCATTGATGAATGTTTTTACCCACTAAGCTTCTCAAGAGATTTCCCAAACTTTTTGATTAACTCCTTCAGTTTTCCCATCAGTTTAGGGGTGGTGAGAAGAACTAAATTGTATAGATGTGCCAAACTTTCTCCACAAAGTCCACTAAAAATAACTAACAAACTTAGGGTCTTTATTAGATTTGATGGTCTTTGGATTGTCATGTAACTTAAAAAAAAATTTGGAAGTACAAATCAGCAACACGAGATGCATCCAAGCTTTTCTTACATGGGACAAAGTGAGCCATTTTTGAAAATCGATCAACGGCAACCATAATTGAATCTTTATTTCTTAACGTGTGAGGCAATTCCAAAACAAAATGTGCTTATTTCTTTCCAAGATGCTTTTGGGACTGCTAACGTCGTATACAACCCAGTCTTTTGACCATACCTCTTGACAATATGACATATAAGGCATCGCTCGACATGGCTTATTACATCTCATATCATCTTAGGCCAATAAAAATGTTCTTCAACAAGTGACAAAGTTTTATCTCTTCCAAAGTGACCACCAGGAAAGCCCTTCAATGCATCAACCAACCAATTGGGCTTCCCTGATATATGTTTTAAGTGCAAAGTATAGGGCTGAAGAAATTAAACTAAACGAGCATGTCTCTGATTCAGATTCTGTTGACCATTGATAAAATTGCAAGGCTTCATGATCTGACCCGAGAATTAATTAATTTCACATCGAATAAGCAATGAGATTGCTTTCTTCGCTTAAAATAGCACCATCACCAACATTGGATGTAACGACCTGTTCCGAATTTCGGGATTAGATTAGTGACTAATCATAATTAGTGAGGTTAATCCGCGATTATTTGGACGAAATCGGATGAATGATGCAAAATGATCGTTTTGCCCCTGGTCGTGGGCAAAACGTTGACTTTTCATTCAGGCGGTCAAAAGGACTTTGGCCGATGACTGTGACGTATTTCAGGATGTCACAAGTTTATAGACAGGCGGAACGTTCGATCCTGACATTCGAGGGAAAAGTTATGACATTTGGAAGTTCAAGGATACTTTGGTAATTTGGTTTAAAAGGGGCAAATAGTTGACTTTTGGATCAAGAGGTCCGATAGCTGAGGGCTGAGGACCGTTACGTAGATCAGGTCGATAGGAATCCATAGACAGACGGCACGCTGAAATCGGACTTCGAACGAGAAAGTTATGGGTCACGAAAGTTCGGTTTCACTATGCACGTATATCGAGGCGATGATTAAGTGGCATAACCTGATTGGTCAGATATTTTGGTGGGACCCATGGATGAGTGACAAGTGTCACTCATCCCATTAGTCAATTCCCCTAATTTGTGGATCTAATTAATTAAATATTATTATTTTATAATTAAATCTACTTACCTCTCAAATCCTAACCATCCAAATTATCTAAACCCTCATCACTACCGTCCACTTCTTCTCTCTCTTTTTATGATCAGCATCATCATCATCTAACAATCTCCCTCTCTCCCCGCGACACCATATTCCATTTCTTCCTTTCCATTTTCAAACAAACACACGAACATACCACCCTACAACCTCTCCAAACTTCATCGTGGGGCTTGGGTTGTGAAAAGGAATGGGTGAGAGATGTGAGACGCTGAGGAGGGAGACATGTTGGTAGCGTCAACGGCGAGGGTCGACAAGCATAATGGCCGGAAAGGTAGGTTTTGTTCTAAAATTTGAAACTTGGGTTTTATTGGTTTTTGATCGAACATAACAGTTGGGGTATGTTTCTGGTGGTCTGGTGAGGCTAATGGGATGGTTTTCGAGTTCTTGGACGACCAGGAAGCACGACGGGTGGAAGTTGCAGCCGCCGTCACCATAGTCGAACATGGAGGTATGGTTTTCAAGGCCGTTCTTATCATTTTAATAGTTAAAAAGATAGGAAATAAGAGTAGGAAGCTTTAGAAATCAAAATGGTAAAGAATGGTCTGGAATTGAACGAGTTATAGCACTGAACCGGTGTAACGACCTGTTCCGCAAATCATGATTATATTAGTGTTAATGATGGATAAGTGCAGTTAATCGGTGATTAGTTGGAGGCGTTCAGACGAACGATGCGAAATGACGATTTTGCCCCTAGAATGGGCAAAATGTTGACTTTTGATCGGGCGGTCAAAAGGACTTTGACCGATAATCGTGACGTATTTTGGGACGTGACGAGTTCATAGACAGGTGGCACGTCTGATTCTGACAACCGAGGAGGAAGTTATGACGTTCGGAAGGTTGAGGGCATTTTGGTAATTTTGGTTAACAAGGGGCATTTTGTTGACTTTGCAAACGACTTGACATTTTCATGAACTTCGAAGACCGTTAGGAAGGTCTCGATACCCTGAATACAACGACAGGTGGCACGCCATCACCGGACTTCGGATGAGATAGTTACGGGCTAATGAATTTGAAGGGCAAAATGATACTTTTGTCCTAGCAAGGGTATTTTGGTCATTTCTGTGCCCAAGATCTGTGACCAGTCAGTGTTGGACACCTGGCTGCTTGGGACATAGTGTCCATTAGTTTGGGGACACCTGGCCCAATCCAGAGGAGTGTGGAACCTCCTGCCGCCTCACAGTTTTGTTTTAAAAAACGAACATGTCGTGCACGGTGGGGGAAAAACAGAAAACAGGGGATGTATGTGTAACGACTCATCCCGAATTCCTGGATTAGATTAGTGACTAATCACGATTAGTGAGGCTAATCCGTGATTAGTGGGGCAAAATCGGATAAACGATGCAAAATGACCGTTTTGCCCTTGGAATGGGTAAAACGTTGACTTTTCATTCAGGCGGTCAAATGGACTTTAACCGATGACCGTGACGTAGTTTAGGATGTCACGAGTTCATAGACAGGTGTCATGTTCAATTTCGACATTCGAGGTAGAAGTTATGACATTCGGAAGCTTAAGGGCAATTTTGGTAATTTTGGTAAAAGGGGCAAATAGTTGACTTTTGGATTGGGAGGTCCGATGGCCGAGGGCCAAGGACCGTTACGTAGATCAGGATGATACGAATCCATAGACAGACGGCAAGCTGAAATCGGATTTCGAACGGGGAAGTTATAGGTAACGGAAGGTCGATTTCACTATACACGTACTTCGAGACGATGATGATTTGCCAATATCTAATTGGCCACATATTTTAAGTGGGACCCATGAATGAGTGACAAGTGTCACTCATCCCATTGGCTAACACCCCTAATTTGTGGATCTAACTTAATTAAATATATTATTTTAATTATTTTATAATTAAACTCACACATCATTCAATCCTAGCCATCCATTCTAGTTAATCTCTCAATCCTCACCACTCATCCAATCCTCACTTCTCTCATAAGATATTATCTTCTCCTCTCTTCTCTTTCACGACACCATCACCATATTTTCTTCTTCTCCAAACACAAACCCGAAAACCCATATATCCTCCATTCCTCCATTTTCAAACACAACAAACCTCACTCAAGCTCATCTTCATCGTGTGAGCTCGGGTATGACCGTGAGAGACCGTGTGAAGAAGGACGGAGATGATGACGACGCGGCGGTTCATGGCGGGGGGAAGTCGACCGTGAGGTAAAAATATTCAAAATCTCGAAATTGGGTTTTATTGAGTTTTAATGGAAACTAACATCTAGGTTATGCTTTTGGGGACTTTATCAGAAGAATGGGGTGGTTTTTGAGGCTTGGGATGGCAGGGAAGGATGGTGGACGGAGGTGACCGTCACCACCACGATGGCCGATCAAGGAGGTATGGATTTTGTAGTTTGTCTTCGGTTTTTAACGACTAAAATGATAGGAAATAGGATTAGGAACATTTAGGAATGAAAATGGGACAAAATGGACCAAAAATGAGGGAGTTCGGGCCTTGAACCGGCCCAGACCGGTTCGGCCGGTTCACATCAGTCGAACCTGGTTCGGCTGGAGGTTAGGGACGAGTGAACATTGCGCGTGATCTCACGTGCAGGTGACTTCTTTGGGCTCATGGGGGCCCGTGCCTCACCTTTTGGGGAGGTTTTCAACATGTCAAATCATGTATTCGATGTAACGAACATTTTGGGACTGATTTCGTGTCAATCGGACACCGTCTCGATAATGTTCGGGGCATCAGAAGGTTTAGGTTCGGGATTAAAAATAGTTAAAAATTCCAAAAAATTACGGGGCTTTGGTGGGAGGTTAATTAAGTAGTTAGTAACCTTATATTACAATTTGGACAAGTTTAGGAGTCCCGGTGACGGTGATTGGCTCAGGAGAGCCGTATGACACGCAAACCGAGGCGGCAACATAGGACGGTCCGTGTGTGGACCTTGATTTCTAAAATGTGATGCATGCATAAATGTTTTATATGATTATGAATGTGATTCTATGATGTTGATTTGGATACTGGTGAATTATATGGTTTCACGTATTACGAGGCGATTTACGTGCTTGCACGTAAATCGAGGTTTTTCGATTTTGCACTGATTTTCTGTACTTATGGTTTTGGATATGATTTCATGAAATGGTTTTGGATTTGAAAAGGTAAACTCGGGTTTGAAACCCATTTGATTCACGAACTCTCGGACTTGTGGTCCTTTTGATTTAACAAGGCATCGGGCCGGAGGCCCAGTTGGTTTACGATTCAGACCAGAGGTCCAGTTTGTATGTGGATTCAGGCCTAGGGCCCAGCTATCTGTTACAAATGGTTTTTATGGTTCATGAAGGTTTATGGGAACCGAAATGAACCTTTGAGATGGATTTATGGTTCTTGACGGATTATGGGAACCGACATGAACCCTTGGAAATGATTTTATGGTTCATGACGGCTTATAGGGGCCGGGCATGAATCCTTGAAAGGTTTAAAGAATGATTTCAAACGGTTTTTCATATGCCATCCTTTATATATGATTGTCTCCTCCGAGGAGGGTCGTTGGCCTGGGTGGACCCCAGAGTAGTCACGGAGCACTGACTGAGTGGAGTCACCCCTTAGTTGGGTTCCGTACTCTCAGGATGGGCATGGTTCATTACCTCCAGGGAGGGTCATTGATCTACGGACATTGACTTGGGTGGACCCTAGAGAGACTTGGGTTTGAGACCCCGGTTAGCACGCGCATAGCTCTATATACCGTGACAGGTTCGACGATATGAAATATAATGGATAAACATGATTTCAATTAGTTTGGGAAATTGTGTTTTATGATGATAAATGAATTTGGGCCGAGGTCCCACATATGTTTATTATGTTATGGTTTTCTGTAAATGTTTTGGGCAGGAGCCCGTAGGATTATGATTATTTAAACATATGTGATTGGATAAATGGTTTTACTATGCATGCATGCTTTTTAGTGAAGGGTATAAAGGTCTTTATAAAATGTATTTACGAACTTATTACTTTTTTTCCACTCACAGTCTTTCTGTTTTTAATACCCTTCAGGTTGGATCAGGGGCGTTCCTCGTTAATCCTGGTGGGATTCAGGATGGGTCCTGACAGTGTGTGGCCATGCAATTCGATTGTTCAAAGGGCCTCAGTTGCCCGTGGTTTGTGAAGAAAAGTGGGAGAGGAAGATGAGAGGAGCATGGGGGTGACCACGACGGCCCATGACGGCGTGTGGTGGCGAAGAAACCGTGGGAAACCCCAGAAGTCTTGAATGACAATTGGAATTGACAGTCGTGTTCCGATGGGTTTAGCTCGATAAAGTTGATGGGAGATGATTTCTAGAGGTTCAGAGAATTAAATGGGCTTGGTTTTGTGACCTACAAGGGACGGTAAGGACAAAACCCGTAGAAGCTTAACTTGGAATTTGATTATGGTAAATCGATCTATTTAGCTTAATACTCGTGTTGGTTGATTGGAAATGGTTTCTAGGAGCTCCAGGAACGGGTTAGGATCAAAACCAGAGTTGGAGGATGGCTGAAACCATGGAACCATATAAGGGACCTTGACCAGTTCGAAAGGAAAAATTAAAGGTATGATGTTTAGCTTGGTTTTCCTATTCTAAACTCATGGATCAATTAGAAACATTGAAAAAGGATTGTAGAATTAATTAGGGAGGGAAATGGACAAAACTGGACCAGATGGACCCGTGAACCGGCCATGCCAGTTCGACCTGAACCGTGAACCGATCAGACCGGTCGAAGCAAGGTTGAAGATGACACTGTGCTAGCGCGTGAGGCCCACGCGCAGCCCCTTTGGGCGACGCGTGTGGGCGCGTGGCACAGTGTTTGAGAATGGTTCCAACACTACTTTTAATGTATTCGATGTAACGAACATTTTGGGGCTAGTTTCGAGTCAATCAGACATCGTTTCGATATGTTTCGGGATGTCCAAAGGTTTTAGGGCTCGGTTAAAAATAGTTAAAAATACGGGAAAATTATGGGGCTTTAGTATGATGTTTACGAAGTAGTTAGTGACCTTAGTATGGGATATGGGCAGGTTTGGAAAGCCGAGGATAGCAGAATGGCCTAGAACGGCGTAAGTGCGCGCTTATCGAGGCGACGTCAGAATGGTCTGTGAGTGGACTTTACTTTCTAAATCTTGATGCATGCATATATGTTTTTATATGTTTTCTATACGTGATTCTAGGATTTGATTTATGGACTTGTTAGTTTACGATTTTGCACGGTTTTCGAGGTATTTATAGAATTTCACGTTTTACGTGATTTCGAACGATCTTGTGAGTTGATCATGGTTTTAATGATTTGATTTTGGGATTTGAAATATGATTTAATTTCAAGGGTTTGAAATGAATTTCAGAAAAGTGATTTCGGGTTTGGAGCCCTGTTTCTGAGATTTCGATAAACGAGCTTTCGGTTTTGAGTTTTGGAAAGGAAGTCTGGACTTGGGTTCGAGACGATGGTTTCGGATGCCAGCTTACGCAATCATCGTTGCAAATTCGACTGTGGATTTTCTATGGTTTTCACTGATTGCTTGAAAGATGGTTTTGGGTTTAAAGACCCGGAAAAGGAGAAAAACCTACTGGATCTGGTTTTGAGTTTAAAGACTTGGATTGATTGACGGGGGGAGGGCCCTGAATTGATATGTTTTGAGTTTAAAGACTCGGTTATGATACCCCCCGAGGCATGTGATTGTGTTTTGAGTTTAAAGACTCGTTGATATCCCGAGAAGGCCTGGTTATTTGCGCATGGTTTTGAGTTTAAAGACTCAGGCGCACTTGAGATCCAGTAAACTTGTATGATTTGGTGTTTTTCACTGGTTTTCTGATGTTTTGGACAGTGGCCCGGCTGAATTGAATTTGATGAGTTTTCGGAATGAGTTCCCAGATTTGCGATTGATTTGTGACTTGAGGCCGAGACTTGGATTTCACTAACAGATTTGCTTACAGTTTTCGATTATGGTTTTCAATAATGGTTTTTGATATGAATGGTTTCATAACATGAACTAATATGCATGCATTGGTTTTTAAATGGAGGGTATAAATGTAAATGTAGTTTTTCTGATAACTGTTTTTGTACTTATACTTTATTTTTATCCACTCACAGTCTTTTCGTGTTTTCGATACCCTCCAGGTTGTTGCGGTGCGGGCTGTCGGTCGAGAGAGATGGAGATATCACACGTACGATCCACAGTAGACTCTGCGCACTCTGGGAAGTTTGGAAGTTCTTGGACGGTCGGATCAAAATATCCCTTGTCCGACTTCTGTGTCACATGGAGGTGGACGTCCGTTTAACCTTCGTGTCATGCGTAAGTTAGACGGGAGTAGGGTTTAGTCCTTAATCCCGGGAGATTAGGGGTGGGCCCTGACAACCGGTCCAGACCGGTTCGGCCGGTTCAAACCAGTCAGACCGGGTTCGACCAAGGTAGAAGATGAACAGTGAACCGCGAGTTGGCTTCACGCGCAGCCCTTGTGGCTGTGCGTGGGGGCACGGGGTGAGTCCGATGGGGAAACTTCCAACCTGTGAAATCTTCTATTCGATGTAACGAACATTTTGGGACTGGTTTCGTGTCGATCAGACACCATCTCGATAATGTTCGGGACATCGGAAGGTTTAGGTTAGAGGTTTAAAATAGTTAAAAATTCGGGAAAATTACGGGACTTCAATGAGAGGTTAATAAGGTAGTTAGTAACCCTTTAGATAGATTTGGACATGTTTGGGAGTCCCAGTGATGACTATTAGCTCGATGAGGCTTACGGCACGCAAACCGAGGCGGTAGCTTAGAACGGTCTGTGAGTGGACCTTGATTTCTAAACTGTGATGCATGCATAAATGTTTTATATGGATTATGAATGTGATTGTATGATGTTGATTTGGATATTGGTGAATTATATGATTTCATGCATTTTGAGGCGATTTACGTGCTTGCACGTAAATCGAGGTTTACAGTTTTGCAATGATTTTCCGTGCTTATAGTTTTGGAAATGATTTCATGAAATGGTTTTGGATTTGAAAAGGTAAACTCGGGTTCGAGACCCATTTGTTTTGGAAATCCTCGGACTCGAAGTCCCTTTTAGTTACGTTCTCGGGCCAAGGGCCCAATTGGTTCTTGAGTCGATTTCGGATTTGGAAATATGGAATCGGGCACGAGACCCATTTGAATTACGAACTCTCGGACTGAGGTCCATTTGATTTCACAAGGCATCGGGTCGGAGGCCCAGTTGGTTTACGAATCAGGCTCGGAGCCCAGTTGACTTACGTATTGGGAACGAGGCCCATTTAGTTATGAAATCGGGTACGAGGCCCATTTGGTTTACGATATCGGGCACGAGGCCCATTTATTTTACGAGATCGGGCATGAGGCCTAGTTGGTTTACAATTCGGGCAGGAGCCCCAGTTTGTATGCGGATTCAGGCCTAGAGCCCAGTTACGTTTTACTATTGTGATTTCGGGTCAGGGACCCATAAATGGATTTACGGTTCATGACGATTTATGGGAACCGGCATGAACCCTTGAAAGGTTTTATGGTTCATGACGGTTTACGGGGATCGGCATGAACCCTTGAAAGGTTTAAAGAATGATTTCAAAAGGTTTTTCGTATGCCATCCTTTATATATGATTGTCTCCTCCGGGGAGGGTCGTTGGCCTGGGTGGACCCCGGAGTAGTCACGGAGCACTGACTGAGTGGAGTCGCCCCCTAGTTGGGTTCCTTACTCTCAGAAAGGCTATGGTTTATAACATCCAGGGAGGGTCATTGATATGCGGACATTGACCTGGGTGGACCTTGGAGAGACTTGGGTTTGAGATCCCGGGTAGCACGCGCGTAGCTCTAGATTACCGTGAAAGGATTGGTGATATGAAATATATTGGATAAACATGATTTCAATTGGTTTGGGAAACTGTGTTTTATTAAGATAAATGGATTTGGGCTGAGATCCCACATATGTTTACTATGTTATGGTTTTCTATAAATGGTTTTGGGCAGGAGTCCGTATGGATATAGTTGTTTAAACATATGTGATTGGATAAATGGTTTTACTATGCATGCATGCTTTTAGTGAAAGGTATAAAGGTCTTTTATAAATGTGTTTTTACGAACTATTGCTTTTTGTCCACTCACAGTCTTTCTGTTTTCAATGCCCTTCAGGTTGAATACGATGCAGACTGTAGCAGTGACCGGAACATCACATACCTCCTCCGGATTCTGGCGTACTCTGGAAGCCGGAAGGCTAAAGGTTTTAATTTTCCCTGGTCTGACACTCTGTGTCAGACGGGATCAGGAGCGTTCCTCGTTAATCCCGGGGGGATTGTGGACGGGTCCTGACATTGGAGGCATCACAATTCATCTCGAACACCTTGTCGAAATCAAGAAGCAATAAAACTGGACCTTCAGTAAACTTCTTCTTTATGAGCTCAAATTTTTTTTGTGCCTCGTTACTCCACTCAAAACTTCCTCATTTCCACAATTTGGTAATTGAAGCAATAAAGCGTCAGTGAACCCCTTGGTGAATATGGCAGTAAAAAGAAGCAAGTCCATGAAACTTTCAAACATCATGGATTGAATTTGGAATAGGTAAGCTTTTAATAGCTTCAATTTGTTGGATCCACCATGGTTCCTTCTCTTAAACCACATATCCTTGAAAAACCAACCTATTGGTTAGGAAACCACACTTCTTCAAGTTTACATTCAATCTTTGCTCTCTTAAAACATAAATTCTTAACGAAGATGCTCAATATGAAATTCTTGATCTTTGTTGTAGATAAGAATGTCAACAAAGTATACTACCACAAATTGACCAATAAAAGGTTAAAAACATGATTCATGAGCTGTATAAAAGTATTTTCTGTAGATAAAACTGTCCACTTGAAAAGAGCATCTCTTATTTTGAAAGCCATTTTCCATTCATCTCCGGGTCTCATTTGAATGTGATGATAACCACTCCATGGATCTATCTTGGAGAATTTGATAACACCATGGAGTTGGTCAAAAAGGTCATCAAGGAGAGGAATGGGAAAATGATACGTGATAGTTATCTTGTTTACCGCTCAACTATCCTTGCACATACACCATGAGCTATCTTTTTTGGGTACAAGGAGTACGAGAATAGCGCATGAACTCATACTTTCCTAGATAAGACCTTTCGCCAATAACTCTTCAACTTGTTTTTGGAGCTCTTCAAATTGTTTTTGGAGCTCTTCAAAATTTTTAGGATCCATCTGATATGCTGCCTTGTTGGGAATTAGAACATCATATACAAGATCGATGCAATGTTGAACATCCCTCATTAGTGGAAGACCAGATGGAATATCTTTTGGAATCACGTCTTCAAATTCTTGTAACAATGGCTATAAATTATGAGGGATATGCGTCTTTCTTCATTTTCCTTTATTATCACCATTGCATACGCTTCATTTAGCTCTTCAAATACAACAAGGAAAGTAGATTTGAAAAGAAAATTATTTCCTTCTTCTTGCAATGGATTTGGGCTGCCATCCATTTTTTGTAGAATCGAAAACAATCCTCACTCCATTCTTCTCCAAGTTATATGTGTTCTTGAAACCATCATGCACAAATTTTCTATCTATTGCCATATGGTCTTCCAAGTAATAAATGACAAGCTTCCGTAGGAATACTTGGTCTTTATAAATTTTTTCGACTGAAAATTGAACCAAACACTTTTTATCGGCTCTTACCTCGTTCCTTTTTTGCAACCAAGAAAGCTTGAAAGGTCGTGGGTCTTTCTCCACTTTCATATTCAAGCTCTCCACCATAGTGGTAGCAACAACATTTTCACAACTCCCACCATCAATTATGACATTGCAAATCTTGCGAAGAGAAGTACACCTCGTGTGGAAATTGTTGTTTTGAAGCCGTTTTGTTCCACCACATAGGCAGCATTTAAACTTTTTCAAACACAAGCTTTCTCCTTCATCACCATAGATGACTTCATCATCAAATTTGGCCCCTTTCACCAAAGTCCTCCCCATCTTCTTCTACTATTGAGACAATCTTGCGAATAGGACAATCTAATGCAATATGGCCAATTCCTTGACACTTGAAACACTAAACGGAATTATAACGGCTTGAACTTGCTAAAGCGACATTCTTGAAAGGGAATTTTGAATTTATCACCTTGTTGGTTGGAGAATTTCTTGAGGTAGAATTATTCATAGGATTGATATTCCCACGAATCGTGTTTCCTTCTTTGGACCATATTCTTGAGTTGCTCCACTTTCCTCCTTAACTCATCTATGTCAATGTTACGAAGGTTACGTTCACGATAGGGTGTTCAAAGACCACGATACGCCATTGGATCTAGGTTCTGATGCTAATTTGACACAAGGTTAATGAGTAACTAACAACGAAAATGCAAGCAAAACACCCAAGGATACACAACTCGCCCCCCAAGGAATTCACCAAGAGATAAGAGTTAAAAGCAAGAAGGAAACAACCCTTCAAGTTATGAATTTTCTGCAGTTTTATTTCATCATCATCAACTGATTACATTCCAAACAAAAAACTTATTTAAAGTAACTGACTCAACTACAAGAAGTTAGAAAGACTCATATTTAAGGTAGTAAATGAGTCAGTTTCAAGAACTTAGAAAAACTCATATTTATTTAGGATAAGAAACTTCAGAATTAAAATAACTAGGAACAAGAAAATACTTTTCTTAATTGTTTAGATCATTTTCAGTATCACTATATACTTAAGGCTTAATTAGGACTAAGACATTTAAGATTAAATATCAAACATGATCCCAGTAGATGAATTTATCATGTTTGTGATTAAGATTAAGGGTATATATGAACTATGATTAATGTCTTATAATTTGTTAATTTCATGTCTCCTTCATCTTTGTTGTACCAATAATCTGCCCTGGGTTCTTCCCAATAAAAATAAGAAGAGAAAAATCTGACCTTAGTTGAATTGATTTGGTTAGTAGAGCGGAAGGCAACAGCTAACGAGGGGGGTATTGGTAATAAGGGTGGGTATAAATTTGTTAAAAACATTAACCGATCTGCCCAAAACCGTTATTTATCCAATATTTTGGATTTGACCGGATACAAGGAAAATAATTTGAGAATCAAAATCGTTCTATTACTAATGGTTTGGTTTTGGATTTTCATTTTGAAAATCCATTAAATTCAAATCAAACTGTTAAAGAAAATATTAATTTTTAAATCTACCATATACCCTTATATACATGGACATGATGATAGAACACAATTCTACTTGAAAACAAATTTAAATACAATTATTGAAATAGTATGTGTACCCTCCATCTGAATAAAGTAACTCTACTTTCATTTTTCATTCAAAAATATGCATTATATTCTAGTCCATCTGATATATCATATCACTTCAACAAGAAAGTAGGCTCAAACAATGAATCTGAAATAACAGTTTCTTCTTTTCTGATTCCCGCACAATAATACCATGAATATCATTTTGATTTCTGTTGTGAGCGGTTTAATTTCTTTAATTTTATTACGTATGATTTGTGGTTAAGTTTTTTGCTCTGTTTTGAGTATGTATGTGGCTGTCTTTGCTATGCATGACGGATGAATTGATTCAACATGTTTCTTTGTTTTTCCCTTGAATTAATAAGGTTACAAATGAAAGAACCACAATTTGGAATCAAAGTTATTTTTGTAAGTACGAATTTGGATGTTGTTTGGACATAATGTTAATAATTAAAACCAAACCGTATAAGTCTATATACCATAATTTTTTTTATAACAGTCTGTATCGATCCAAGTCAAAAAATTAGTAATGGCTTGATTTGAAAGGTTCATTTTTAATTGTAGAAAATTCAAATCATATCAAATTGTTAAAATTTTAACGTTCGAGATTTAAATATTGTCAATAACTACGCGAGACGGATTAGGAAAAATAATAAATTAAATCGATCAATATATTTTCTACCCAATTTTAACGATATAGGTTCCTTCCTCCTCGCACACCGACCATGTCCATGCCGTTCGACCTTCAAAACTGAGTTCTATGTGACCCTGAGGGTCCAAGGAATCCTATCTTAGCCGTAGTTTGCACCATAAACCTCCATAAATCCAAGTTGGTACATAAGGTTTTATGGTTATTTTGTTTTTGGTTGCACAGGGAGGGAATAGAGAGATGAAGAGAGAATGCGGTGATAATGATCCCTAAATCCTAGCCTTAAACTCAACGCGTCTCGGATTAGTCTCTTCGTCTTTACAAAGTAAAGCCCTTCTGAGTTCTTGGAAGTGAGCCACATTGGATCTAAATAGAGACGAGCTAAATATGGCAAAGAGAATCCTTGTGAGAAAATTAATGAAGTCTAAGCTGATTTCATATAATAATAAAATTAAAAAAAGGAGTTAATTTTCACATGACTTTTAATTCTATTTTTTTCAAAATCTTTTTAGAGAAGAAGTGAAGGTAGAATGTAAAAAAAATGAAGTTTGGAGAACAATTCCCTAAAAAAACATATCGTGAACTTTATTTTTATATAATTCGCTAATTATATGTAATTTAGCGAACATGATCGATTTACAGAATTTTAGTGATCATTGTCGACAACGATTTAATTAATTTTTTTTAAGAAATTTATAGTTAGCAAATCCTCTTTTTTTCTAATTGCATATAGAAAAGTATCACTTTTTAAGTGTCCGTACCAATTATTTTTAATAAATAAGTTGGTGTGCGGAAAATTAGTACATCTAATTCTTGGATGGTAATGAGATGATTAAAGGAATAATTATACATAGGTCCTTCTCTGTGTGTGTGTGATTGTGTTTGTGCCATCAGTGAATTGATGCTAATAGCAGAAGCAGCAGCAACAGCAAGTGCGGACTGAGGACTTGGGGAGAATTTTGTAAGGATGGGTTGCGGTCATGAGACTCCAAGTGCGGTTTTCGAATTGAAGTTAACAGAAACAGCCAAAGCAGCAGCAACAGCAAGCAATTCAGTCGATCTTTCTCTGTGTGTGCGTGTATGTGTGATTATGTCTCTCGAAGTCTCGAGTCTTCTCCGTGAAGAGTAGACTGAAGAGTCAAGACCAATTCCAAATGAACCAAATAACTAAGAAGTAGTGTTAAAATTCATTGAAGACGAAATCAACCAAATTTGGCGTCTTGTGTCTTCCGAATTTTCCATCCAAGCTTCAGCTTCGTCCCACTCAAGCTGGAAAAGTAAGCAGCAATCCAAGTATCCAGTCGAAGTAGCGTTTGTGGAGCAAGAAGACTAATCTTGAATTTGGAAATTTTGTCTTTGAATTTGATAATTTTGCCTTTGAAATCAACATAAAGTTAATAGATACGACGGAAAATACAATACTAAACAAATTGCTCTCTAGCTATTTGCTGTGTCTGATTTTCCTCATCTTGTGTCATTGAGAAATCTGGAGTATTCTGTTGATATGAAGAGCTTAGATTATAGGTAATATAATCAAAAGTCATGAAATCTCATCATCTTTATTCGCTGGGTTTTAATGATGATGACTTGTAAGACATTAGCAGGGACGACATATGTGGGGGTGGGATGAGGACATGACTTGTAAAAGCTCTTTTCCCCCCAAATCCTCTGCATTCTTGGCTTGAGATTCTAAAGACAAAAAAAAGCGAGGCCGAAGGAGATGTCTATTTGGGAGAGGGCAGTAGTGATGAAAAAGGAGATCTAAATGGCTTTTTTTGGAGAAAAACCCGTAACTATAAAGGTCTCCTTATCCTCATAATACCTATTCATGTCCAAAAATTATCGTAGCAGAATCTGAGGTCGCCGTTTAGTGGCTCGCTTCCGAAGGAGCGGACTCGCAGGTGTCTGTGAATTGGTGACTAGTGCGCATGAGCTGAAAGCTGTAAAATTTGGGTCATGCTTTGGGGACAAATATTTAGAATCTACCATTGAGAAAATCCAAATATACCATTTTTGGTTCGATTGGTTCATGTTCCTGAATGTTAAGAAAAGTCTGTCTGCAGAGTAGATTTTGTTGGTTGAAACCATAGCATCATGCTCAAATGTAGTCATAGGAACATTATTTGGCCCACCTATATGGACTCCTTTGTGCCACTACTTGTAAACCATTGCAGCCTTTTCCTGAGGACCCGCTTTGGATGCTGCAAATGTGGCTCAACTAGTTGTTTCCTCAACTCCGAGGACGTGAAATTGAGTGTCCCGAGGACATTATTCCGACTCAGATTGACAAAAGTCAACTAAAAAAACCGTAAAACTCGTAGAAGGTGTTGCTCTCGTCTTACAAAAACCATCAAGAAACCCTAAATTACTTCTCACACGTGTCAGAAAAGGGATGATTCACTTAAATACAAATGTCCAAATAGTAACAAAGCCACTAAACAAAAGGGAAAGTAGTAAAAAGTATAAAGATCCTACTCTAAGGATCAAACACGAGCACGAAAACCAGAAATGAGCCTCAGTCCTAAGTATGCCCCCGCACCTACACCACGGTCTATAAGGGAAGTGTAAACATAAAAATGTGAGTGGAGCCAAAATAAATAGTGATAACACAATGCTAAAGAAATGAGATTTGCCCTTTATTTTTTAAAACACACACAAATATAAGAAAACAAACAAAATCAAAGAGTTAAACATCAAAAGCATGTGAAATAACCAGAGATCACATTTCCTTGAAATAAAACATCCTGGACACCATAACTAATAACCATGATCTCCCATCCTCCATACCTGACCATTCCCAATGGAACCTTGTGCTACACGTAGACAACCTCAGGATCTGCAGAGCCCCGCTCGGGATGTTTGAGAGCTGGTCAAAAATCCCGATCAACTGTGAAAACAGTCAAGGTAATAAAACCCAAAAACATCATCTAAAAAAATAACTTTAGCTCTGACTCCAAGTCAAAACAGTTAAACCAGGGCCTAAGCCCAAAACACTATTTCCACACAAATTATATCGAAATCATAAATCCGCATATCAATTCAATCATATCCAGAATACGTACTCATATAATTTAAACTAGTTCTATAGACATGCAAGATAGTTTTGAAAGTAAAGGTCCTCTCACAGTATGCCCGTGTCAGGACCCACCCCGGTTTCACCCCGAAACCCGAGGTAAATCCCGCTCCCGTCTGACTCCTCGACACAAAACTCAAGTAAAACTCACTCAAATCCAGTCAAACGCAGGAGTAACTAGACACAATGTCCCGAAGGTAGCATTTACAGAACATAGTATGAACATACAAAGAAAATAAAACCGATAACTACACGCACACGGAAGCCTTTAATCTATTCTGGGAACTCTCACGTCACTTCTATGCCTCAGACTCTGCCTCGACGTCAAGACCCCGCGCTAGCTCCACAACCTGGAGGGCAATTTAAAACACGGACCAGAAGGTACAAAAGTTCAAAAACCATTTTATAAGAAAACCGAGTTAAACCCTCCGTTTTGAAACCACATGCATAACCAACAGTTATGAACACATTTATAAAATAATCATTATAAAACATTATAAGAAACAGAAACACTATAAAATATCATAAGAAACCATAACATGAGTATCAGAAACCGTATCAAAACCATAACCACCAAATCATCATTTTCCCGATCAAACCTGCTGGACCTATCCGAGTCTTTAAACTCCCGAGTCTTTAAACTCAATCCAGGCCTTAATCATATCCGAGTCTTTAAACTCCCTAGTCTTTAAACTCAAGGCCTACGGGGGAAAATCAATATATATCCGAGTCTTTAAACTCCCGAGTCTTTAAACTCAATCCGGGTCTTTAAACCCAATCCGGCCGGTCCCCCGTCACATATATCCGGGTCTTTAAACCCAATATCCAGATCCAGCAAATCCAATCCCAAAACCATTTGAAAACCATTTACCAAATCCTCATCCAAACCCGAATCCGAAATCACTGGTTCGATGCTCTCCCGGCATCCAGAACCGTCATTCCGAACCCAAATCCGGAATCCACTTTCCAATTTTAAAACCAAATTCCGATTAGTGAAATCCGATTCTAAAATCGAAAACTTTGATCATCGAAATCATGTTCCCAAACTCCACTTATAACCATTGAAAACCACTTATCATTTGAAATCCCACAACCATAGCATAAATTCCAGAAACCAACCATTCCTCGTAAAACGTGCTAAAAACCACTTTCCTCGAAAAACGTGTAATAATGTATAACCAACCAAACATATTCGATAAGCATAAAATCATGATTAAAACCATAAAATCATTATAAAAAAGCAGTTATGCATGTTCAAGTTTAGAGAAAGGGTCCACTCACAGTACTGAGCCCTACTCGCGTCCCGAACGTCCAGCCCGTTCCTCGGCTTCCTCGGGAAACCCCGATCCTGTCAAACACCGTCAAATTCCATTACTAGTACGTCTACGAAGGTTCACCTAAATTCCCTCAAAATTCCCCGAATCCTAAACGTAAGAACCCGGGACCCTAAACTTTCACCCTCGCGGAACTCAACTCAAATGACTTCCGCTTGACCCGAAACCAACTCCATTGAACTCACAACAACTCCTAGACCAAAAACTATGTTGACCGTTTCTCCCAGAACCGCCGCACGCGCCTCCACGCGCCGCCCAAAGTGGCTGTGCGTGGCCCCACGCGCCAGCTACAGTGCACCTTCAACCTCACGTCGACCCGGTTCAACACAGTAGGCTACAGCTTGAACCGGCGTCAACGGTTCTCCGCCGTGCCTGCACTAAACACCTCCTTCCTTCTCCTAAAGCTTCGTCCAACCTTACTCTAAGCATCCCCATCCTCCAATCACCTCGACACAGCCTCCTACCCGTCGTCTCAAGCTCGAAATCAAACCTCCCCAAAACTCTGTTTCACGATCCGACCACCCAGCTCACCACCCTTCACGGTGGCGACACCAGACGGTCCCTAAGACCTCAATGAACCCAGACCAACCTTCCTATACCGTCGACTCACCCCCAAACTCGTCGACTTACCGTTCGAAGTTCACTGCCGAAACAGGGTAAAAGAGACCCCTCTTCGACTGAGCTCCGCCGCGTACGGCCCCGTCACGGCGACCACCCAAATCGACACCTAGGACCTCCCTGATCACTACCCTAACCTCCAATCCTCTCGACTCTCAGCCCAGAGTCACGACTTCCACGTTGAACCTCAACGGAAAACAGAGTACCGAAACGGGAATGAGGAAATTACCTGCCTCCTGCTGCCGCCGTGAGCTCCTCCGGGGCTGGTCGACTCCCCACAGCCCTCACGACACCACCGCGATCTTCGTTGCACCGTGCACGGCTACCGCACCACCACAAGCCCTCAATCTTCTCCGTTTTCCCTCCTGAATTCCTCCCTGGTTCCCGTGGCTCCCCACTCGCGCACACCACGATTTCTCACCTCCCAACCGTCTCAACTGCTCTCTCCCACTCTCTAATCTCCCTCACACACTCACAAACTCACCAGCCACCACAACCAGCCTTCCAATTCTCTCAATTTCCTCCCTCTGTTTCTCTCTGTGTGTCGAAGCACCAGAATGCATAGCACGGGTGCACCCCAATTAATTGGGCCGTGAATGCACAGGATTCTACCAGAATCCTCTACACACATGCCATGTGTCACCATCCACTCCACACACTCCCACATGGCCAAATCCCAGCCGTCCATTCCTTTCCTCTGAGCACAAATCCCAATGTGCCACAATGACCAAAATACCCTCCTGTTTTACTCATTTTACGGTTTTACCGAAACTTCCTAGACCCGTAACTCTCGCCTCGTAAGTCCGATGAATACGTGCCGCCTGTCATCGAACTCAGGACGACAAGAACTATCTAACCATCCTAGGTCAACCTACCAAAACCCGATTATCCAAAAAGTCAACTTTTCCCCCTATGTTATCAAAATTACGATAATGCCCTCGACCTTCCGAACATCACAACTTCCTCCACGGATGTCGGAATCAGGCGTGCCACCTGCCTATGGATTCGTGACGTCCTAAACTACGTCCTGGTCACTAGTCAAAGTCCATCGGACCTCCCAAAATAAAAGTCAACATTTTTGCCCAAAGCAGGGGGCAAAATCGTCGTTCTAGGTTCCCGGACCCCTCGGGACCACCTAACCCTTGATTACCCTTACTAATCACACCTTAATCACTCTACTTATCCCAATTCTCGGAACGGGTTGTTACAATCTACCCACCTAAAAAGAATTTCGTCCCCGAAATTCCACAGCTAGTTCCCAACACCTAGGGTCTCCTACCCGGTAAAGAACAACCTCTCCTAGGTTTCCTATCTATCATCTCCACCTTGGGTATTTCACTCCATCCCCAACTACTGTTACCACAGCCAACTCTAGCTATGTAACAACTACATGGTGTACGCAAGGGAAACTCTATGAACAGAAAACAAAGGTATTATACAATACCTCGTGTCACAATACCCGACAGAAATCATAGAGTACATCCTCGTATACAACCACCCTACCTGCCCGAACCAACTCGACTACTAACCCAAACAATCGTCCACCTATCTCCCTCGGCTACTACGCCGGCCACGGTCGGACTAACTTCACAAAGTCCTAAAGGCAAACTCTAGCTTGTGGGTTCTCTCCTTCCACAGTCTCCAATCGATCAGTTATGGTCACTCCTTTCCTCTACTTCCCATCAACCTACTACGGAACTTACGGTACACTCCAAGTCCTCTAGGAAAACTCCTAGACTCTACCCTGGGATCCAACAACCAAACCAACAGAACAACCAAAAGTAAAACAAGTACCTGTCCCCACATCTGGTATCGCCTGATCCTCCTGCTGAGTCATCGAGAACACCCGGGCCTGAGATCCCGACGCTCTACCACGTCCCCTCGAACCACTCGTGGCTGTGCCACCACCTCCTCTAGTGCCCGCTGTCCCTGATGCTGTGCTCTGTCCGGACTCCGCTACTCCTCTGCCTACACCACCTTCCTGTGGTAACAGTGGACACTCACGTCGGAAATGACCTCGCTCCCCGCAATAGAAACACACATTCCAGCCTGGTCCACTGCTCGGTCTCCCTGTGGACGCTACCGACGTCGCACTCGCTTGCGGAGTCGGCGGTACTCGATAACCCCAAAATCCTGAACTCTGGGCACTGCCAGGCCTACCAAAACGATCATCGCCCGACGAGGACGATCCACCGAAGTTACCTCTTTTCGGTGTCCGCTGGCTCAAAGCTCCAGGAATCGATGGTTCCCGGCGTCGCACCGGCAAACTAGCCTCAACTCGCACCGTAGCATCCGACAAGTCTCGGAGGGTAGCAAAAGATCCAGCCGTCACTACGGCTCGAATCTCACCGCGCAAGCCCAACTCAAACCTACGGCACTTCTCGGCTTCAGTGGCCACAAAAGCAGGAGCAAACCGAGACAACATCTGGAACTTCCGTTCATACTCTGCCACTGTCATATTCCCTTGCTGGAGATACAAAAACTCCGCCTCCTTGGCATCCCGGAAAGAACGAGGATAATACTGCTCCAGAAACCGTTCCCTGAACGTCTCCCAGGTCACACTATGGACATCCCAGCCAGACAACTCGAGGGTATACCACCACTCGTACGCCGCACCATCGAGTAAAAATGCAGCCAACAATACGCGCTCCTCCGGCGGACAATGCATCACCGCAAAAATCCGCTAAAGTCGGGTAATCCACCTCTGGGCTTCCTCAGGATCAGCCCCACCACTAAAAGTAGTAGCCCCGAGCCGCTGGGCTCGCTCAATCGTGGCACTCTCCGTCTCTCTTGCTACTTCTTCCGGTTGTGGAGAGGGTCTACGTCTCGGAGGCATCGTCAACCGCACCCTGAAAGAGGCATAGAAGTAGTCAAACAACTGAAACACAACCTCACAAACCGACAGACCCAACAAACTCGACAAACCTATGCTCTGATACCAATTGTCAGGACCCACCCCGGTTTCACCCCGAAACCCGAGGTAAATCCCGCTCCCGTCTGACTCCTCGACACAAAACTCAAGTAAAACTCACTCAAATCCAGTCAAACGCAGGAGTAACTAGACACAATGTCCCGAAGGTAGCATTTACAGAACATAGTATGAACATACAAAGAAAATAAAACCGATAACTACACGCACACGGAAGCCTTTAATCTATTCTGGGAACTCTCACGTCACTTCTATGCCTCAGACTCTGCCTCGACGTCAAGACCCCGCGCTAGCTCCACAACCTGGAGGGCAATTTAAAACACGGACCAGAAGGTACAAAAGTTCAAAAACCATTTTATAAGAAAACCGAGTTAAACCCTCCGTTTTGAAACCACATGCATAACCAACAGTTATGAACACATTTATAAAATAATCATTATAAAACATTATAAGAAACAGAAACACTATAAAATATCATAAGAAACCATAACATGAGTATCAGAAACCGTATCAAAACCATAACCACCAAATCATCATTTTCCCGATCAAACCTGCTGGACCTATCCGAGTCTTTAAACTCAATCCAGGCCTTAATCATATCCGAGTCTTTAAACTCCCGAGTCTTTAAACTCAAGGCCTACGGGGGAAAATCAATATATATCCGAGTCTTTAAACTCCCGAGTCTTTAAACTCAATCCGGGTCTTTAAACCCAATCCGGCCGGTCCCCCGTCACATATATCCGGGTCTTTAAACCCAATATCCAGATCCAGCAAATCCAATCCCAAAACCATTTGAAAACCATTTACCAAATCCTCATCCAAACCCGAATCCGAAATCACTGGTTCGATGCTCTCCCGGCATCCAGAACCGTCATTCCGAACCCAAATCCGGAATCCACTTTCCAATTTTAAAACCAAATTCCGATTAGTGAAATCCGATTCTAAAATCGAAAACTTTGATCATCGAAATCATGTTCCCAAACTCCACTTATAACCATTGAAAACCACTTATCATTTGAAATCCCACAACCATAGCATAAATTCCAGAAACCAACCATTCCTCGTAAAACGTGCTAAAAACCACTTTCCTCGAAAAACGTGTAATAATGTATAACCAACCAAACATATTCGATAAGCATAAAATCATGATTAAAACCATAAAACCATTATAAAAAAGCAGTTATGCATGTTCAAGTTTAGAGAAAGGGTCCACTCACAGTACTGAGCCCTACTCGCGTCCCGAACGTCCAGCCCGTTCCTCGGCTTCCTCGGGAAACCCCGATCCTGTCAAACACCGTCAAATTCCATTACTAGTACGTCTACGAAGGTTCACCTAAATTCCCTCAAAATTCCCCGAATCCTAAACGTAAGAACCCGGGACCCTAAACTTTCACCCTCGCGGAACTCAACTCAAACGACTTCCGCTTGACCCGAAACCAACTCCATTGAACTCACAACAACTCTTAGACCAAAAACTATGTTGACCGTTTCTCCCAGAACCGCCGCACGCGCCTCCACGCGCCGCCCAAAGTGGCTGCGCGTGGCCCCACGCGCCAGCTACAGTGCACCTTCAACCTCACGTCGACCCGGTTCAACACAGTAGGCTACAGCTTGAACCGGCGTCAACGGTTCTCCGCCGTGCCTGCACTAAACACCTCCTTCCTTCTCCTAAAGCTTCGTCCAACCTTACTCTAAGCATCCCCATCCTCCAATCACCTCGACACAGCCTCCTACCCGTCGTCTCAAGCTCGAAATCAAACCTCCCCAAAACTCTGTTTCACGATCCGACCACCCAACTCACCACCCTTCACGGTGGCGACACCAGACGGTCCCTAAGACCTCAATGAACCCAGACCAACCTTCCTATACCGTCGACTCACCCCCAAACTCGTCGACTTACCGTTCGAAGTTCACTGCCGAAACAGGGTAAAAGAGACCCCTCTTCGACTGAGCTCCGCCGCGTACGGCCCCGTCACGGCGACCACCCAAATCGACACATAGGACCTCCCTGATCACTACCCTAACCTCCAATCCTCTCGACTCTCAGCCCAGAGTCACGACTTCCACGTTGAACCTCAACGGAAAACAGAGTACCGAAACGGGAATGAGGAAATTACCTGCCTCCTGCTGCCGCCGTGAGCTCCTCCGGGGCTGGTCGACTCCCCACAGCCCTCACGACACCACCGCGATCTTCGTTGCACCGTGCACGGCTACCGCACCACCACAAGCCCTCAATCTTCTCCGTTTTCCCTCCTGAATTCCTCCCTGGTTCCCGTGGCTCCCCACTCGCACACACCACGATTTCTCACCTCCCAACCGTCTCAACTGCTCTCTCCCACTCTCTAATCTCCCTCACACACTCACAAACTCACCAGCCACCACAACCAGCCTTCCAATTCTCTCAATTTCCTCCCTCTGTTTCTCTCTGTGTGTCGAAGCACCAGAATGCATAGCACGGGTGCACCCCAATTAATTGGGCCGTGAATGCACAGGATTCTACCAGAATCCTCTACACACATGCCATGTGTCACCATCCACTCCACACACTCCCACATGGCCAAATCCCAGCCGTCCATTCCTTTCCTCTGAGCACAAATCCCAATGTGCCACAATGACCAAAATACCCTCCTGTTTTACTCATTTTACGGTTTTACCGAAACTTCCTAGACCCGTAACTCTCGTCTCGTAAGTCCGATGAATACGTGCCGCCTGTCATCGAACTCAGGACGACAAGAACTATCTAACCATCCTAGGTCAACCTACCAAAACCCGATTATCCAAAAAGTCAACTTTTCCCCCTATGTTATCAAAATTACGATAATGCCCTCGACCTTCCGAACATCACAACTTCCTCCACGGATGTCGGAATCAGGCGTGCCACCTGCCTATGGATTCGTGACGTCCTAAACTACGTCCTGGTCACTGGTCAAAGTCCATCGGACCTCCCAAAATAAAAGTCAACATTTTTGCCCAAAGCAGGGGGCAAAATCGTCGTTCTAGGTTCCCGGACCCCTCGGGACCACCTAACCCTTGATTACCCTTACTAATCACACCTTAATCACTCTACTTATCCCAATTCTCGGAACGGGTTGTTACAGCCCGAGTAAACCAAATCTTGAGCTATGCACTCCTCCGAGGTCCTCGGAGCGTCTTCGCCTATCAAAATAACAACGGGAGGACATCAATAACAACTATAATACGAACACAAACCCCCCTAAACTCCTGAATAGCATGCAAATCCAAGGATAAAAATTCCAAAAACTAACCTTTAAACGAACTATGATCGACCTAAAACCACCACCATTGGATTTCGCTAATCGAAACCTTCCATACAAGCACAGTCGTTCCTTGCAACTCACCACCACACACTACCACGTGCTGGTGAAAGATCGACCACCTTCCCTATCTGTAACGACCCGTCCCGAATTCCGGAATTAGATTAGTAAATAATCATGATTAACGGGGTTAATCAGTGATTAGTTGGGCGAAATCGGACGAACGATGCAAAATGACCGTTTTGCCCCAAGTCGTGGGTAAAACGTTGACTTTTAATTCGGGCTGTCGAATGGACTTTAACCGATGACCGTAACGTAGTTTGGGACGTCACGAGTTTATAGACAGGTGGCACGCCCAATTCCGACATTCGAGGAGGAAGTTATGACGTTCGGAAGTGGGCATTTCCGTAATTTGGACAAAAGGGGGAAAATGTTGACTTTTTGATCGACCACTGATTTTCACACAACTTGAGGACCTTTAGGTAGGTCTCGATGCCCTGAGTACTACGACAGGTGGCACGCGTCGATCGGAGTTCGGATGACCAAATTACGGGTCTAGGAGCGTGAAGGGCATTTTGGTAAATTTCCAAAGGAAGGGCAAAATGGTAATTTTGACTGTTGAAATTTGGAACAGCCGTGAGTTGGAATTTTTTGAACAGAGTGAGTGAATTGTTTAAACCTGTTGTCTGTTCAGTGGATTGTTTAACCATGTTAGTGACATTGGGGGGAGTTGTTTAACCTTGTTTTTGAGTTTAAGGCTGAGTGGAAACAGGCATGCTATGGACTATGAAGAACACAGAGCACGGGCAACCATTTCTTTTAGTTTTGGGTCGTTTGCGGGGAACACTTCATAAAGGGACTGAGAGATTTCCCACGGGCTGTTGGGTTAGACGGTTTGATTATGGGGAGTTAGTGTGAGTTGAGAGGATCATTTTGGGAGAGAAAAGAACTGAGAAACTTCAGAGAAAACAGAATCGGGAAAACTGAGAAAACGGAGGGAAAAATCCAATTTCGAATTGTAGGCCAGCCCAAGGAAAATTAAGGCTTTATTGAATTCTCTGGGATCACTTCCAGTCGATCCAGCGCAAGACAGAAGGAAATTGATGTCGGTTTGGCTCTGAATGGACCTGGCGACCGAGAAGAAAATCGATCTTCGATTTATGAATTTGGAGGGGTTTAAGGGAGAAATTGTTATGAGAAATAGGTTTATACGTACCCTATGAGGCTTTTGAGGTGACCAATTTCAAGAAAGCAATCGAAATTGGCCGAGATTGATGAATGAACATTGTTCATCTGTTCTTCGAAGTTCGACTTCGAATCGTATGGATTAAGGTGAGTTCTTACGTAGTTGAGGTCAGAGAACCTTAATTAGACACATGGCGATCCTATTGGCTGATTGAATTGACGAAATTAAGCTAGAATTGACAGGATTCTAATTGGGTCATCTCGCGGGCAACCGGACCCGTTTACCTGTTATTCGGGCGGAGACGATGAACAGTACCCGGTACTGTAGCAGCGCGTGACTCCCACTCGCAGCCACTCACGGCGGCGCGTGAGGGCGCGTGGATCCGATTTTCAAGGTTAGTCCAACACGACTTTTGTCCTATACACTGTAACGAACATTTTAGCGTTGATTTCGCATTAATCGGACACCGTTTCCATGTTGTGTTCGAGGGTCCGAAGGTTTACGCTACGTTTTTAACTAACCTTTAATTCCTGAAAAATTATGGGAAAATGGTATGTTGTTATTTGAGTCCTTAGTGACACTAAAGTATGTTTTCTAACAGGATTTGAGATTTCTGGAAATTGTCAGAAATTACGGAAACGTGTGCAGCGCAAAAACGAGCGATATGGATGGTGTGTGAGTGGACGTTGCTTTCAATTGCATAAGTGTTTCTATGAATTTAATGATTATGATTATGACTTGTGATAATTTCGATTATGTATTTATACGTATTTTTGATATGCATACGAAATTGCACGTATTTCGAGACTATGGTTTCTCTTATGCCTTTGTGATGTTTTGATGAACAATTTTACATGATTTATGCGTGTGATGTTTTAATGATGTTTCGATTATGATTTTGAGTATGATTTATGGTTTTGACACGTATTTTGAGAATGACACGGATGTGCACGTTTTACGAGATTTCGAGTATGTTGTGGTTTGACCGTGATTTTGGTGATTTGATTGTGGTTTTGATGCTTTGACCTTGGGATTTGAAATATGATGTGATTTCAAGGATTTAAAACGGATTTTGAAAAAGGTGATTTCGGGCTTGGTGCCCAGGGCATAAAAGTAATTTTGATTAACGCGATTTCAGTTTTGGAAGTTGAAAATGTATTTTTGGTTTGGGTTCGGGATGATGTTTCCGAATGTCAGCTTACGGAATCATTATTGCGAATTCGAATTCGGGAATGGATAATGGTTTGATAAAGTGATTTCGATATGATATTATGTGTCCCGTTTTAGTGATGATGTGATTATGTTTGGTGAAGTAAGATTTTGAAGATTTGAATATGGAAATTCGGATATGAGTCCTGTTATAAAAAAAAAAATGTGATTTCGGATTGATTTTGGAATTGGATCACGATAGATCATGGATTGTTGTGAATTACAAATGGTTTTGGGTTTAAAGACCCGGTGCTATTGCTAGAGTACGTTTTGAGTTTAAAGACTCGTTTAATTGATGACGGGGGAGGGTCCTTAATGAGTTTAAAGACTCGGTTACTGTTTTGAGTTTAAAGACTCGGTATGATACCCCCCGAGGCCTATTGATTATGTTCTGAGTTTAAAGACTCGTTGATATCCTGGAAAGGCCTGATTATGCGCATGGTTTTGAGTTTAAAGACTCGGGCGCACTTGATATCCAGAAAACTGATTGACTTGTGATTTGTTTTTAATTTCTGATGTTTCAGATGTGTTGGGCAGTGGCCCAGTTTATATGGTTGATGGATTTGGATTATGTTGTGTACTTGGATTTGATTCATGGTTTTGGGCTGAGGCCCTGTGTTTATGATTACGGGCTAAGACCTGAAGGTTAAGAAAAGGAACAAGAATGATTTGATTTTCATACACGGTTTTCTTATGATGAAAATGTAATGGATTGCGAAATGATTTTCGAATGCATGCATTGGTTTTACGTGGAGGGTAGAAACGTTTCCTGTAACTGTTTTATAAACTGATTTATTTTTGTCCACTCACACCTTTTGTGTTTTATTGACCCTCCAGGTCGTGGCGCGTTGATCGAGGCTGATCGAGAGGCGGAGGCATGAGTAAGTACGCGTGTGGCTATCCCTGGTTTGGCAAGCACGGAGGGTAAGTTGGTTTTTTTCAGTCGACTTGCCGAACGGGAGCAGGGCCGGGCACGGTTATCAATTTCCCTTTGGGGGCGGTCCTGTCACTATCCACCGCCACGCGCTACTGATGTCAACCCTTACAGATGTGGCCTGAAACTACTAACATGGCTTGCCACTACTGACAGGGCTTGACACTGCATA
Organism: Prinsepia uniflora; assembly: GCA_032719365.1. NCBI lineage: Eukaryota > Viridiplantae > Streptophyta > Magnoliopsida > Rosales > Rosaceae > Prinsepia > Prinsepia uniflora. The sequence continues at coordinate 50,828,890 of CM064874.1, read as the reverse complement.
CGTGGCTTGACAATGATGACGTGACCTGACAAGAATGGAGTGGCATGACACTAATGGCGTGTCCCCCCAACTACGTGGCATGCTGACGACACCTTGTAACACCATCCTGACGTCATGCTGATGTCATCTCCTCACCGGAGAAGATGGATGTGCTGTCGTGGCCACCATTGTGGCCCAGGCGAAAAACCCCATTTTAGTCCTAAACTTCAAACCTCCATAATTCCCTCATTTCTCAACCAAATTGGATAAATTTTAAATCAGAATCTATCTACTCAATTCCAGAATTCCAAATCCAAGCCCATAATTAAGAGAAAATACAAGGATTACAGGATATGAGCACTAGACGATGCAGGTACCTTCATCCTCGAACACCGACTGTGTCCATGTCATTCCGCCTTCAAAACTGAGTCCTTTGTGACCGTGAAGGTCCAAGGCATCATATCCTAACCTTAGTTTGCACTAAAACCCTCCCTAAATCCAAGTTGGTACATAAGGCTGTATGGCTATTTTTTTTTTTGGTTGCACAGGCAAGGAATAAAGAGATGAAGAGAGAATGTGATGACAATGATCCCATAACAAGTGGTTCTCAACCACTCTTCCAAAATTCCTCTCCCAAAAAAGGAAACCCAAGTCAAAGTCAAGGGCAAAACGGTCCAATTATGAATAAAATCTCCGTAAAATTTGAGAAAAAATCTCCTAAAACCTCGACAAAACGTATTAAAAAATTGGTGTCGTTACACAGAGACTGATGCCTCTACCTTCACGATTGGGGTCGTATTAAAAAATCTCCTTCAGTGTCTATTTCCACCAAGGATTTTCTGAACCTTTTTGTACATTATCTTCCCAACCTCACGCTTACTGGGAGGCTAGTTTGGTCAGAAAATATCCTTTCTTTCTAGATTGATGCTTCTTATGTCATTACCTGTCTCTCATAGCACAATATTGTCCGCTTTGGGCCCAACCCTCACTATTTCGTTTCTAAGAGCTCACATGAAACTTCCCAGTGGGTCACCCATCTTGAGATTGCACCAGTCCATACTCAATTTTGGAGTTCCCTACGAATCCAAAGCCAGTGAGCTCCTAAAAGGCCTTGTATTTGATAGATACGTGACCACACATATAAGACACATTACCTTTCCCTCCCCAAGTGATGTGGGATTGCTCATCGTTTTTCTCAAGACATGAGTCTTAAAATTCACCCACCCTTGTGGCCTAGCGTCCTCACTGGCACACTTCCAGTCGTGGTCCAGCTCTGATACCAAATTATCACGACCCGACTCCCCTAGCACAATATTGTCCGCTTTGGGCCCAGCCTTCACGATTTTGTTTCTATGTGCTCACATGCAACTTCCCAGTGGGTCACCCATCTTGGGATTGCACTAGGCCCTACTCGCTTTACTTCGGAGTTCCCTAGGAATCCAAAGCGAGTGAGCTCCCAAAAGGCATTGTGCTAGATAGATACGTTCCTACACATATAAGGCACATTACCTTTCCCTCCACGAGCGATATGGAATTGTTCACTATTTTTCCCAAGACACAGGGCTTACGTCTTAAGTCTTCCATTTCATCCTATAGGCTGAAGGACTTTTGGTCAGGACTTCGTGAGCTATATTCTTACTCGAGAAAAATTGTGATGTGGTGTGAAGACTACAAGAACAACCCCATATTTCGAGGTGTATCAACCGAATTTCTGTGCTCGACAATTTGGCATCTGTTATGTAGTCCCGACCCTTTCTACAAATGATCAAATGGGGGCACCTTTATTGCCTCAGTGAATTTAATGACGTGGTAGTCTTGGCTGCATGGGAAGCACTTTGGTTTGTTTGTGTCTATTTCCCAAATGTGTTGGAGGCATGTTATAGGTATCTGTCCCGTTTTGACACATTGTGGGCCACTCAATTTCAAGCCACTTTCTCGATTCCTCATTCAGTAGTGTGGAGTCTCTAATTCCTACCACTAGAAAAGTCACTAGTTTTTCCCAGTTGATTTTAATCCTCCTTCCAGACTGGATTTTGGAGAGTAATGAATCTCCTTTTATACGTATGTTTTTCTAAAGGATACCTTACTTATCTCTGTTATATCACTTTGTCCTAATTCTCTGTTTCATATGAGTTTTCTTAAACGGGTTTGTTGTTGGTGAGGACTGGTGATCCTTTGATTCATATCGAGGATACTCCTTACGATCCAGCAGCACTTAATTGTTTGGAACTTTAGGCCGATCTGGGCACTTTAAGTAAAAAGATATCTCAGGCGGCTCAATAGATTCTAGCTCCTCTTTCTGCATCTCATCCATTTCAATTATGGCTTCTTCCTAGCCAGAAGAATAACCGATAACCAACCCTAAGATTGAGCCATCCGGCCCTCAATTTCCCGAGGATATGCACTACTCGGAGTTGATTCCTTCTCCTTCAGACAGGACCCCTCCTGACACAAGAAGACAATCCAAAGAAGTCCTGCTCCTGTCTGACATTTACACTACAAAAGACTAAAACAACCTTGAAAAATTTATAACCACCACAAACAGTCAACTGTCAAACCAGGGATAGGTACTGTCATACTTTTCCATATACAAAGCATATGTTTAAAGTACAAAACAAATATACAAACTTTTAAACTAACACCCCAAAATACGTCTAAACCTTTATGCCTCCGCTCCTAATTGGTCCCCGAAGTCCTGCCACGACTTGGAGGGCAAGTAAAACCACGTAAAGTGTGAGTGGATGAAAAATAAACTTAAGAAAACATATGATTTACCCTCCGTTTTAGAAATTTGTGCATGCATATAAGTTATAAAACTCAACAGAACCCAAGCTAACCACAATCTTGAAATACGTAAAACATTCGTAAAGTAATTAACCAGAAAACAACCGCTATTTACCAGACCAACTGCATTTGAGATAGCAATACATCACATACATAATCATTCATCACATCAACACAACGTATCCGGACGATATCCAGTATTCCAATAACATGTGAAACCATTTTCATCACTATCAATCAATCATACCAAACCATTCTCAAACACAAACACAATCCCAGTCATCATACCACAAATGCACTATCGGTAGGAAATATACTCAGGAACTAGAGGCCTGCTCGAAGTCCGAGTGACACATACTTAGGAACTGGAGCCCTGCTTGACGTTTGAGTCATCACAACAATACAAGTCTCACACAGTACCAGTTTAGAGCCCCTGGCTCGACGTCTAAGACCAATCAATCAACATGCATTATTACACATAATCGACTCAAGTCCACATCGAAATCATGATCACAATTGTACACCATCAACACCAATTCTTTCCTTCTCAAGCTACGATCAACCCTTTCTTTCTCTCTTCAGGATTCCTCCCTTGTCTTTCCTCTCTGGACTCACTTTCTTCCCCTTCCACTCATCTTCTCCCATTCTTCTTTGTTTTCCTTCTTTTCTCTTAAGGCCGTGTGCACCCAAGAACACACACAACACAAACTCACACCATTTTAACACACACACAAGGCGGTGGCACACTCCCCTAACAAATAAGGGACACTTGTCCTTGTCCAATTGGTTCACAACAAAAATATCATAAGAAAAAGACTAAAATACCATTCCTTGCAAAATTACCATATTGCCCTTACGTGGTTCAAAACCAGGAATATAACTGTCCGATCTCCGTTTTCGGCATGCCACCTTTCAACGTACTCGGAAGACCGAGACCTTTTTAACGGCACTTTTGAAATCACCAAAAACCGTCCTGGTCATAAAATCAATATTTTAACTTTGACAAAGAAAGTCAACTATTTGACCTAGGGGTAAAATGTTCATTTTCCAATTCCTAAAAGGTCTGGGCCGTTACACCTCTTCCTTCTATGGTGTAATGCCTAGAACATCTTGGTGATCAAGGATTGGGGAAAAGGCTAGTAAGTTTTCACTTGTTGTTGGCCTTTGTTTTGGCCATTGCCCCTAGCTTGTCTGAAGATGGTCCATTGCCTTGGACGGCTGTTTTATAGGCACAACCCTCCCTAGAGCTTTATTCGATGGACATGGAGTTAACTATATTGTCTCTACCATTGATAGGGAAGGACCTTCTGCATATTCCTATGCTCCTGAGCTATCTGTTGTGAGGGAACTGATCATGTCCTTTGTTGCTAATAGTGAAACTCAAGATATGGGGGAATTGGTTTGTGTTGTGATGGTTTTTGTCATCCACCATTGCTGTCTCCCAAGATCAAGTGCTCATAATGATGGATCTTTGGTAAGAGAGCATCTGTTCTCGGTAGACTCCTCCCTAGATTGACAATCTACCATCAATGGTCTGCTAGTGGTGAAGAGTGTACCCATCCAAGTTTATCTTTACGTGAATGTCTCGAGGATTTACAAGCACTGGAGAATCAAACTACTCAAATAGTGCCTCTTCTATGCTTTGTTCATCAACAATTTGTCTTGGCCCAATCCCAACAAAGTGAAAGAGAGAGAGATTTTGAAAGTAAAGACCAACAATTTTGTAGTTCCTATCTTCAATCCTCTGCTTTATTTGAGGATGTATATATTCTGAAGTTGGGCCTCCAAGCCATTCTTTGAGGATTGTTGGGCTTACCGTATTCCTAAAATTTTAAAGATTGGGCATTTTTATAGGCTCATTATTGATTTTTTTGCTCATTAGGTCATCGATCTGTACAGTCTGCGCATTTTAAATTCCATCTTCCTCAAAACTATAATAGTGGAATTCTTCATTAATTTTCAGTAAGCCATTCATAATTCAAAATCATCAACTGTTATATTTAGGCTATAAAAACGCATCCTTGTTTATTCTTCTTCCAAATAGTTTTGAAAAAATATAGTGATGTCTTCTTCTCAAACTTCCCCAAGGCTCTCTCGATCTAGTACTTCCACATCTAAAGATCTCATGTTTCCTTCTCGCGAAAGCATCTACGAGGAATTAGAGTATAAAGCCACTAGGAACAAGGCCCTGAAGGCTCGACTAGTCAAGGTGCAGGAGGTTTACAGAAAATGCGAGCTAGACCTAGAGGAACAAGTTAGAGCAGTCATGACCTGACCCATCTAGCACGATATTTTCTGCTCAAGGTCTAGCCCTGATGGTTTTGTTTCTTGGAACTCACATACAACTTCTTAATAGGTCACCCATCATGGGATTGCTATAGCAGAAAATTGCTTAACTATAGAGTTCCCAAGGAGTCCAATGCCAGTGAGCTCCCAAAAAGTCTCATTCTAGATAGATTTGTGCATATACATATAAGGCACTTCACCTTTCCTTCCCCGAGTGATGTGCAATTATTCACCGTTCTTATCAAGACACGAGTCTTACAATCCACCCCCCTTAGGCCCGAGCGTCCTCGATGGCACACTTCAGGTCATGGTCCAGCTCTGATACGGTTATGTCTTGACCCGACCCATCTAGCACGATATTGTTTGCTTTAAGCTCAGCCCTCATGGTTTTGTTTCTGGGAACTAACAAGCAGCTTCCCAATAGGTCACCCATCCTCATCCTAGGATTGCTCTAGCCCAAACTCGTTTAACTTTGGAGTTCCCAAGGAATCTAAAGCTAGTGAGCTCCCAAAAGGTTTTATACTAGAAAGATACGTGTCCACACATATAAGGAACTTCACCTTTCCCTCCCTGAGTCATGTGGGATTGTTCACCATTCTTCCCAAGACACGGGTCTTACAAGAGCTAACTGAGTCACTGTGGATAACCAGATGAAGCGGAGAGTAGAGCCTTGAGAACAGCTATCCAGACTACTTTCTATATAAAAGTAGGCAAGTCGGGGTCGGGATCTAGCTGTCAGAGCTTGCTCTTGGTTATCATAATATGGGGTTCCATTGTTTTTTATTTTGTTTTCTATTTTGGTTTTGATGTACTTTGTTTCATCAAAATATTAATCAAATATTTCCTCTTTGGCTCCTAGATCATTAATGAGTGTTTTTAGCATTGAGCTTCCCAACCATAATATTTATTGCAAAGCATTAAGCCTTGCCTATTAATTGACTCTTTTTGGTAGAACATTTTACATTCTGCCATGGCATCAAACACACATAATGTGCAAAGTTTTCCCGTGTCTCACTATGAAGGACTTCTCTATCGCCTTCATGTCGAGTCTCAAGAACAACTAAAAATGATTATTTATCTTTGAAAATAGATCTATTCCCCGAGGGTTTCAAAGAAGGCCGATCTTATGTTGAGTTACCAGATGTGGTCCTCCCCTAATTTACAATCACCCTCCTTCTATGAGAAAATAAGGGAGTCTCAGGATACTTTAACATAGTTGGTAGGCGAAATCACTATGATAAAAGATTAAGTCCCTCTCGATGAAGTCACATGTTGCATCTCGCGACAAGTAGATTCTTCAATTGAAGGAGGCTTCTCATCGAGATGGGTTTGATCAGGGCTTCATTAACAACCTCATAGGCAAGTCCCATCCAAGTACTATGAATTTATAGGTTATCGTTTTAGGCTTTGGGAAATCTCAAATTCTGTTGTAAGTTTTTCTTTAACCTTTTAAATAATATTATTCCAAATTTCACCTTTTCGCTAGTGGGTCAAATCCCACTACTCACGGGCCTTTTTTTTGGCTAAACATATGCCTAATGATAAATTATAAGTTGATATCATCTCTGATTCTTCGGCTTATAAAGGTTGACAAATTTTGTAATACTTTTTATCATTCTCATTGTCTTCCTTAAAATGGAAAGTTATAAGAATACCGACCAATCCTCAAATAGGAAATATCCAAAATTGTTCTTCAAGTTTGGTCACTTTTTTAGAAAGTTAGAACATTACCCAAAGGCACCTGGTCCATTCTCAAGCCATGGAGACATAGAAGCTCCAAGATTTGCTACACTCCTATCAAGTTGATAAGAAGAAAAGCCATCATTTTTCTCCTATATCTCTATTACCATTTCAGAAGCAGGTCCAATCTATGGAGTCTTCCTTCTAGAATAAGTGCTTGGAGATCCAGCATGCTCAAGGAGAGCTTTCCATCCTAAATTTCGATATTTCCAATCTACTGGAGATGGTGCGCGTTCGCGGCCAGGTCATTGAGATCATTGCTCCCATACCCTTGAAGGATGGATACAACAAAGGGTACATGGCCCAAGCCACTGTCCGCCCTCATCTCAACGGGTGGTCTGATGAGAAGCTGATGGTAAACTTCGCGTTCCGATCGCGTTTCAATGTGGTCACAGAAGATAATCAGTAACATTAGTAGTGGGATGGCACTTTAGGGATTTTGGACGTGGTTGTTTTGTGTGACCATTTATCAGCTTCACAAATGGGTCGACCCCTTGTTGGGTGATTTTGTTTTTGATCCGTGTGGATCTCTTTTGTAATCCCCATCTTAAACTCAATATAATTCTTTGCTTTTTTCCTTCCCTTTTATGATGGTTTTCTAAACATCGTGCGCAGGCTCTTTCCCTAATTTTTTTTAATTTCTTTCAATCTCAAAGCGTTGGGAAGGATCTTTTTCAGATGTGTTGGCATGGGTTGTACTTTCATTTATCATGCCATCGTTACTCCTCAAGTAGCAAGATTCTTTCTAGTTTTACTTAGCGGATATAAAATGTCCCTGCGAAAGGTGGGATCTGCACCCCACTTCCTTTTTTTTCGCTATCTTAGAATGAGGTGTCTTCTTCACGATCCAAGAGCCCATGCATTACCATCTTATGGGTAGTAACCTTGGTGGGGCGTCCATCTTCTTCTTCCCCAGTCAACCTAATTCTTCCTATGTTGATATCATAAAATCTAGTCACTGTGATTGTTGGGTTAGACATAAATGTCTTTATGTCTGCTTGGGTGACTTCTTAAAGATATCGTTGAAACGTAGTTTCTTGAGGGTTTAATATGAAAATTTTCTAATGGAGGGGGGATGGGATGCACATGCTTTTGTGGATCTAATCCCTTCATTATACTAGGTTGTAGCTGGAAATGCTAGCGATCATGAATAAATCCAACATTAACCTTTTGTAGGAAAATAGTCCTTAGTAACTGTCCCAGTGAAGTTGGACATTATGGCCATTGTGGGTAGATAGTCCTTAATTGTCCTACCAAGCCCTTTCAACATTCTGGATGGTCGGACATTAATTAATGCTCCCATATTGATCATGATATTGCTGATCGAGATACCTTCCAAGTAGGAAATGATGAATTTGGGTAGTAAGTGATCTCTCATCTCCTCAGTAGGATATGAGAAGATTATTTCTTTTTCTCTAACGCTTGATTTTTCTAAACCAAAACCTTGGCTTTCCTCGTGGTTGGCCAGAATCTAGATCACTACTTGAGATGGTTTTTTTACAATAACATCGCCTTTCATTTGGTTCCCATGGTAATAGACAGCTGCCAAATCATTTGGTAGCAACGTCACTAGGTTTACCTCTTGCTGAACATTTTTTGTCTTCATTAAGAAATCCTTGCACCACCATAACCTCTAGCAAGTCTTTATTGAACAATTTAAGCTCTTCCTCAGTCACGCTATGATTGTCGCTTTTCTGGGTGTTTTGGTTGGAATATTTTCTCATTGTTAGGATTTGAAGATTTTCAGACTACTTGTTTGACAACTCATATTTTGTAAAATTTTCAAATGTGATCTTTCTTATGGCTCCTAAAATACTTTCATACACAAATCATGGGAGGATTTGGTTCGTCGCAGGCTGGCATCATCATTTCTCTTTCTCTAATTTTGCTCGGGATGACACATCAACTTCCTATCCGTTACTCATAGGGTTGCTCCCAAGTTTCTCTGAGCCAGTTTGCAAGCTCGCTACTGTCATTGGATCCAGTGCTTGGATGTCATTCCTAACGCATTGGTTGACTTTACATTCTTGCTAACCAAATACTATTGTTTTTCTTGGATGATAGCCTTCCCTGGTCGGGTTCTTGTTGATACCGACAAAGTGGTTTTTGGTCGCTTGGGATTTCGCGGGTTGCCTAGCCGTTTTTATTTCTTTCTTATATTCCCCAGCCTTTTGAAGGAAGAACTTCGAGGCAGCGCTGCGTTTGGACTGTGAGCTCTATTGCGGGTTTCAGGAATCTTAAGGAGACCCTCATCTCTCGTTCTTCTCTCGACCTTTTAAAATCTAGGTCTATCTCAACGTCTGGGACGGGGATTTCTAGCGCACAATATGTCCTACATTTGGTACGCATGACCAAACTCTCAATGATTGTAGCTTATGACTTCCCTGGCATTTGAGTTTCCTGGAGCCTTTGGTTGACCTTCTTTGGTTACTTTTCCTTTTCTCGGTTGCAACCATTGTAGGCTGACCATGGTCACCAAAGCCATTTGAAATGGGTTAGTGTCCAACATTATTAATGCTTTTAACATTAGGGTCAGGGCGATGTGTCCCTAGTTGATCAAGCTTTGGATTATGTCCTTGAATTGGACACAATTTCCAACGGAGTGTTGTAGTGATACATGCCATTTGTAAAACTATCTTCCCTTAATTTCCTCCAGTCTAGGCATCTCTTTCTCGGAATCAGGTTTGTTGAATTTTTTCTTGACCGTTTCATCATATATTTCTCCAACCTAAGTAAGGTCAAATACGTATGAGGTGAAAATCGGGACTTTATTGGAAAAGTATCCCCAAGCTGGATTAGTGAGCTTTTTATCCCGCGCGGGCTTTACCATTGATTTGATGGTTACGGGCCTTTTACATGCAGTCTAGATCTTGGTGCTAGCTACCTCTAGTTTTTGCCTTTTTCCATCTTTCGAGGATTCCACCTCTACATCTTTGCAATTCACCTAGTGTATAGGTATTTTATTCTTGTAGAAAGGGGATACTTTAGAGTTATGCTTCTGCTGTTGTTTTTCTTTCAGCAGTGTCTTGAACTTCGACCCAGATACCACTATCTCCTACAAATATGAGACAATAGTGTCATCGAACATTTTCTTTAAGGTACCATCTAGTCGTTATTCATGGGGAACATGCACTTCGTCTTTAGTTATTAAAACCAAGCAATGTAACTCAAGCTCTCCTTGTTTGATGGCAATTAAGTCACTAATTGTGACCTCAGGTGTAACGACTCGGACGTTCAGTGAGGGTAAAATAAAAAAAGTCGGATGAAATTGACCATTTCGCTCTGGGTCTAGATTACATAAGGACGTTTTGGTATTTGGTTTGAAGGGCATTTTGGTTAACTTTTCTTGAGAGATCTTTCTTGTGAGTGAATGGGATTGGGAAAAGTTTCCCTTATCCCTTATGTCTTTGTGCAACCGACCTTGTGGTGTGTATGTATTTCAAGTGTCTTGTGAGTTATGTCTTTTATGGAGTTCGGTCGAAAGAGAGAAAAGAAAGAAACATGGGGAAAACCATACAGAGATGAGAGAGGGGAAGCCCAGAAAAAGAAAGAAAATAAGGAGAGATAGAGAAAAGGCCAAAGAAGGGATGAGAGCTGAGTAGAAACCTGAGAAATCCAACATGAAACTCGAGAAGGATTTTCGGGTTTGGAGTGTCCAACCTAGTTTTTGACTGGGAACCTAGGAAACAAGTTTCACATCATATTTCTCGAGTCCCAATGGTTCTAACGAGGCCCTAGTTCATAAGTTTAGATGTCGAGATCATCCAGATTCGAAAAACACACCTTGGCTGAAACTTGAGAGATTTGGCATCAATTTTAGGTACGTTTCTTTGTATGTTGACGTTATAGATTCATCTTTGGGTTAATGTAGTGTATTTTGAACGAAAAAGGGAAACAAAATGACTAGAAATGAAGGTTTTAAAATCGGGTCGGTTCGGGAAATCGGGTGAAGAAGACAACATTTTAGTTGGCTCGTGGACTTCACGCGCTGCCATTTCAGGCTGCCCATGGGAGCGCGTGCCAGCGAGTTTGAGGATTCGATTAATAGAATTTTTCATCCTTTGATGTTATGGACATTTTGGCTCTGATTTTGAAGTGATTAGATATCGACTCGAGTAGTTTTGATTGTCTGAAGGTTTAAAAGTTATTTCAAATCCGTTTAAAAATCTCAAAAAAAATTTGGATTAAAATGACCTTTAGATATGATTTTTAAAGGTCCTAAGATTCCTAGAAATTACGAAAGTTTCTGCAAAGCGGGATTCGGTTATGTGGATAGTGTGAGTAGGCTTTCTTTTCCCTAAACTATTATGCATGCATATTTATGTGACTTAAATGGCTTTCTATGTGATTTTTATGATATTAGAGTGTTTGGGATTTTATATGGAGTTTTAGTGATTTTATATCTAATTATTATTTTATTGCACATTTTACAAGGTTTTTTTGTAAATTATGTTTTTGAATATTGTTTCGATTATGATTTCAAATTGAATATGATTTATGACCTGAGATTTTATGATATTGGAGTCTTGGTAAATTTCCTACGACTTTTGGATGATTTTATGATATTGGAGTCTTGGTAAATTTCCTACGACTTTTAGATGGTTTTTGGATGTATTTGAGCATAGGCCCGAGGTTCTGGTTGTGGATTTGATTGTAATGTTGGGATGTGATATGAGTATCTGTTTCTTGGTATTGATGATGTGAACTATGGTGATGATTATAATTTGGACTTGGTTTGTGATGATGCTTGTTGGTTGGTTAGTCTTAGACGTCGAGTTGGGGGCTCCGAATCCCGACACTGGTATTGTGTTGACGACTCAGACGTCGAGCCAGGCTTCGAATCCTAAGTCGAATTTCACTCGAACGTCAAGCAAGACTCCGAATCCCGAGTGAGTGTTTGATAGCCTACCGGTAGTGCACTTGCGATATGATTATTGATGTGGTGTTTGTGCATTGATTATGAGTTGTCTATATGTGAGTTCCGTGGTGATGCTGGATATGGATTGATTGAATGGATTGATGTGATGATTTATGATGCGTGATGGGTGATGTATATTATGGTTATGCCTATTGGTTGGTTAGTTTTAGACGTCGAGCAGGACTCCCTTCCTGAGATTGACATGGCTTGGATGTCAAGCTGGGCTCCTTTCTTGAGTTGGATCCCCACTCAGATATAGAGTAGGGCTCCTTTCCCGAGTGGTGTACCTACCAGCGGTGCAATGGTTTGATGATTGATATTCTGATGATGGTTGGTTGATTATATGTGATTGATGCGCTGACCTTCTGTTAATGGTTGTAATATTGTGTGATGGTTGTGATCTTGTGTCATGGTTGTATCGATTTGTCGAGGTCTTAGACAGTTTACTGTTACTTTTAATTTGGGAATTTTTTTTTTCATATTTCGAGATTATAAACAGTGTTTTATTTTACTTTTGATCTTGTGTGATGGTTGTATCGATTTAATAGTTTACTGTTAAAAACTGTTTCTTCTTGTTCATTCTCACGTTTTCTTGGTTTTATGACCCTCCAGGGGAATTGCACAAGAATCTGAACTTAGGAGGCGGGGCATGAACTGTCAGGACCCGACCCTCCTCTGTCAGGTCCCGACTCATCTAGTATGATATTGTCCGCTTTGGGCCTCCTTCCCCTTGCCCTCACAGTTTTTTTTTCGGGAGCTCACAGTGCAACTTCCCAAGGGGTCACCCATCACGGAATTGCACCAGCCTCAACTCGCTTAACTTTGGGTTTCCAATCCCCCCCAAAGCTACTGAGCTCCCAAAAGGCCTCATGCTAGATAGGTGTGTGCCCACACCTTTAAGGCACACCACCATCCTCTCCCAGACCATTCCCCCTGGCAGGAATGTGGGATTATTCACCGTTCACTCCAGGACACGGGTCTTACAATCCACCCACCTTAGGGCCCATCGTCCTTGCTGGCACACTTCCCGGTCAGGGTCTGGCTCTGATACCAAATTGTCAGGGCCCGACCCTCCTCTGTCAGGTCCCGACTCATCTAGCATGATATTGTCCGCTTTGGGCCTCCTTCCCCTTGCCCTCACGGTTTTGTTTTCGGGAGCTCACAGTACAACTTCCCAGGGGGTCACCCATCATGGAATTGCACCAGCCTCAACTCGCTTAACTTTGGGGTTCCAATCCCCCCCAAAGCCACTGAGCTCCCAAAAGGCCTCATGCTAGATAGGTGTGTGCCTACACCTTTAAGGCACACCACCATCCTCTCCCAAACCATTCCCCCTGGCAGGAATGTGGGATTGTTCACCGTTCACTCCAGCACACGGGTCTTACATGAACTAGATAAACTAATGTGTATCTTTTGTTTGATAAGGTTTCATGCATTTATTTTGATTCTTGTTAGATGGGCGCAGGGCCGAATGTTCTTTTCTAGTGTATTTCAGGTGGGTCGTGTCATCAGGCTTGACCCGCTAAAACTCCTCGTGGAACTTGAACTCTATTTTCCCCCAAGTATGTATGGAGGCTTCTGGTAGCGATGTATACCAAGAAAAATCATCCCTAGTCAGAAAGCTGCATAATAGATGTAGCTTGAGGTAGATGTTATCCTTAAGAGTTACACATTGGGTCGAGAATCTCCCTATATATTCTAGGGACAAAGTACTACCATCTCCACTGAAGATTTAAAAAACTGGTGGTTCGAATTTCCTGGGAATTGGATTGTCCTGATCTAAGTATATAAGGTAAGGCTTCCTATATGTCGGGACAATAACTCTCTTAGAACGCACCAGTTATCATTGAATCATAGGCCTAATCTTGGGCATTTCAGTCATGATGGTCTGATGCTCGACTACACGGGGCGGCCTTTGATCATACCTGAATTCCTGTCCTAACCCCATGTCGTCCAATCTTTTCCAGTTCTCATAGTCGTTTACAAGCCAGGATACTATTGGACATTTTAACCTTCGACTATTCCCAAATGGGAGGTCAGTACTTGGCCAGGATCCTGATGTCGTCTTTCGGCAGCCTTTCATGAGCTCTACTCGTTTTTGGGACTTCAATTATTGAGGCATTTGAGAACAATAGCCCCGGGATTTTAGGTTCCAAAATTGACTCCTGAGCCCATGGTCCGTTTGCCCTTTTTTGGGTTTATTAACCACGGAGGAGGGGGTGGCAGCCCCGTTTGACTCCAATTTCCCCTACTAGGAGAAAGACAAAAACTATTCGTTCAGAGCCTTCATCTGAGTGCAGAGGGTGGCCAGGCTATCCTTGATGAAATTCATCAATTCTTCCTTGGTCGTCTCCTGTTTGGTGATATCCTCAAGTATTCCATGATAAGAAGTCTCCATGATGGCTTCCATTAGTGGAAATTTAAAAATAGCTTGTTGTGGCGTGGTTCTCACAAACCACCCTTTAGCATCACATATGCACTCTATATATTGGAACTTGAATATGCACTGTAAAAGAGCTCGTAACAATTAGAAAATTAAAATAAAAGGTACTTTTGGGAATTTAAAAAGGAATTGACAATTTTTCCCTTGAAGGTGAAAAGGTTGACATTTTGCTCTAGGTACTTTTTGCATTTTTCGTACAGACCATTATGTAGGCCTCGAAATCCTAAGTCCATGGAGAAGTAGTAGGTCAAGATTAGAGGTCGAATGAGTTTGTTATGGGCCTAAATTAACTAAGGCTAGTTTGGTAATTTTGGTATTGCGAGAAATTTGGTAATTTCACAAGAGATATTTTTGATTTTTTCATGTGATGGTGACATGTGTCCACTTTATCACTTTCCCTCTTTATTTTTGCACCGACTTGGTGTATATATATATATATACACATATGTTGTGGTGGTGTGTGTATTTCAAAACCGAGAGAAAAGAAAACGGAGTAGGAAGGGTGAGAAATAGAGAAGGAAATAAGACAGGAAAAGAGAGAAAAAGAAGAAGAAAAATAAAGAAAGAGGAAGAGAGAAGAAGGATGAACCAGAGAGGGAAGGAAGAAGGAAAACCTAAGAGACGAAAAACCATAAATTAATCGTGTGAGTTGTTTAAAGCTTCTATGTAACGATCCGTCCTGGAAGTCGGGATTAGATTAGTGGTTAATGACGGATTAGCGAAGATAATCAGTGATTAGTTGGATACTTTTGGACGGACGTTGCAGAATGACGATTTTTCCCCTAGAATGGGCAAAATGTTGACTTTTAGTTCGGACAGTCAAATGGACTTTGACCAATGACCGTGACGTAGTTTGGGACGTCACGAGTCCGTAGACAAGTGGCACGTCCAATTCCGACATGCGAGGAAGAAGTTGTGATGTTCGGAAGGTTGAGGGCATTTTTGTAATTTGGTTAAAAAGGGGGGAATTTGTTGACATTTTGCAAGATAAGTTTTTCTACGCAATTCGAGGACCGTTAGATAGGTCTCGATGTCCTGAATACAACAACAGGCGGCACGCCGTCATCGGACGTCGGACAGATAAGATATGGTTCTAGGAAGTAAAGGGTAAAATGGTAATTTAGACATTTAAGGGTAAATTAGCCTTTTAGCACCATGGGATTTGTGTAACCGGATAAGGACACCTGGGCTGAGTTCATTAGATATTTGTGAGGGCTGGACCATAGATTGGAGGACACCTGGCCTCTGTCTAGTGGATTCTAGCCAAGTCGGCCGTTCATTTTACAGTTTTAAAATGTTTGGGTTATCGATCAACTGAGAAACAGAGATTGAGATAGGGAGCTAATCGATCAGTTTTCAGGGTGTGAGTTCTTGGTGTTCGAGTATGAGTGATCAGAGATAAGCTGAGAGTTTAGTGAGTGAACTGTGGTGTGGGGATTGAGTGAGAGGCTGTGGGAAGATGAGAACACACAGGAAAACGGAGATGAACACCATGCACGGTTGAGAGCTCGATTGATCAAAACAGTCAAGTCTGGGCTTGTGGTGGTGTTTAGCGAGCTGAGGAGTGGCTTGGGAAGTGCAGAACCACCGTGGAGCTTGTAACGACCCGTCCCGGAATTCGGGATTAGATTACTAACTAATCACGATTAGCGGGGTTAATCGGTGATTAGTTGGGCGAATTCGGACGAACGGTGCAAAATGACTGTTTTGCCCCTAGTTGTGGGCAAAACGTTGACTTTTATCCCGGAGGTCAAATGGACTTTGCCCGGTGACCGTGACGTAGTTTGGGACGTCACGAGTTCATAGACAGGCGGCACGTTCGATTCCGACGTTCGTGGCGGAAGTTATGACGTTCGGAAGTCCGGGGGCATTTCTGTAATTCGGACGAAATAAGGGAAAATGTTGACTTTTTGACCGGGAGGTCCGATGGCCGAGGGCCAAGGACCGTTGGGAAGGTCTCGATGCCCGGAGTACGACGACGGGCGGCACGCCGAAAACGGACATCGGGTGACCAAGTTACGGGTCACGGACGGTGAGGGGCATTTTGGTAAATTGCCAAGTGAGGGCAAAATGGTAATTTCCTGCAGAGGGGCTGTTTGAACCGTGAAACAGAGGGAAGTACCCGTGCCGTGTGTGTCTGAAGTACCCGTGCCGTTTGGCACTTAGGATGCCAAGGGCCGATTTACGGTCATTTATTGAATGAGTTAGAAAATTGTGGCTTGGTTTTGTGGGACGGTGGTCTTGTGGAGTTTAGCTGATGGTCTGGGGTACTTGGTGTAGTGGTAGCAGTTGGGCATTCGGGGGCGTTCAGGGAACATCCATTATCCTGATGTGGATTGTCGGGATGGTGGTACCCATGGTTGCGGGGTACGAGTAGTGACGCGGGATCGTCGCTCGGTATGAGCGGAGATCCAGGGCTCCCCACTTTGCACACGGTGTGCTAGTGTGGATGATTGTACGTTGGTGCTGGTGCTAGTGCTGGTACTAGTGTCAGCGAGTGAGATTGTGTTGCGCCACGAGTTGGGGGAGAAAATAGTTGAGGAATGTTGGGTGATTGACAAGAAATCGAGTGGGTGTGAGACCTTATTATCGGGTTCCAGGTGGATTGCCAGCTGTGAGCATGGGTGGATCCTAGGTGGATCTGGATTATGTGGTTGTGGGCCTTGGGCGTGGTGACGAACCAGGATCGTGGTGTTACCAGTCGGGTGACTCGGTAATGGACTCAAATTGTGATCGCCTTGATCAGGCTAGGTGAAGAGCTTATCGCTCTGTCGTAAATGCTTAGATATGAGGATTGTTGGATTGAACTTCTTTTCGAAGTTAATCCGTGCTCGGGCGAGTGGGGACGTTTATGAGTTGAACTCGAGGCTTGACTTGTGGATGAGTGGATATCCAACAAAGTCTAATTGGTCAGTTATAGATATGTGCATTGGGATTGGCTTCTTTTCGAAGTCAATCAAAGGTAATGTGGTAACCGTTGAGCGGGTATCCGATAGATTCTGAGTTGGTATGCCTCGGTATTTGTGAATGAGATCATACGCCCATTCGGCATGACTGTACACGCCTTGGTGAGCGTGCTTGGATTGGTACGTGTTGGATGACGTGTTTCTGTGTTACTGTTCGGGTGACCATGGGATCCAGAATGGATGATGGGTTAGAATGATCGATTTGTCTAGTATGAGATTGGATAGGAGAACCCCAGTATCGAATCATGATTGACTGCGGGCCATGCAGTGGAATTATTGGGGAATGGATGACGTATCTTGCACGGTGTACTAGGATCGGTATTGGACTGGCCGTGTGGTGCATGGTGACTGCACATGTGAGGTACCAGTGGCGTATGGTTATACGTGTTGATGGCCGGCTTAGTTCTGACACCATTGGATTTGGTGGTGGGTGTGAACTGGACATTGAATACTATGCACTGGGCAGAGTTAATTTTGTTGGGTTCAGTGAATTCATGAGCATGCGCTCTTTTCCACGGATGGCTAGTGAACCCCAGTGTGGAGTTGGGCGAACACCGATGGGCTAGTATTCAATGTGTGTCAGTTACACCACCTGATTAAGTTTGATGACGTTATACGTACGCTCGGGATGAGTGAGTTGGTGACTGCGTTACTACGTGTGGCCTTGCATGATGTTATCACACCGAAATGATTCCAGCGTTGTGGTTCGCTGAGGGAATTGACAGTTATGGACTTGAGATGGATATGTCGCAGGATTGGGTTGCCCTGCGAGATGAGATCACGTAGTTGATCTTACGCTACTTGAGCGATTAGCAGGATGGGGGGTTATCACCGATTGGCTGATGGTTGGAGCTTTGTCAGGGTGGTGAAGCCTAATGGTGACAGTTTGGCTGGTAGCGTCAGCACGGACTGACAAGTGAGATTTGGTGACTCCCGGTGGGAGCAGTCATTAAGTGATCATCATCACTCGAGGTGGTCGAGTGTGGTCGGTACGACATTAGACTATGATGGGGCCTCTGAGTACGGATGAGTTTAGCTGGTGTACGGGTGTACACGTGTTGTGGGGCCAAATGTTTTCCACGTGGTGGATGTGGAATAAGCGTAATTGGAATTTCGAGAATGAAACTGGTTTTAGAGGGATGATCGGTTGAGTCTTGGTCGGTTGGAATTTCGGGGACGAAATTCTTTAAGGGGGGAAGATTGTAACGACCCGTCCCGGAATTCGGGATTAGATTACTAACTAATCACGATTAGCAGGGTTAATCGGTGATTAGTTGGGCGAATTCGGACGAACGGTGCAAAATGACTGTTTTACCCCTAGTTGTGGGCAAAACGTTGACTTTTTATCCGGGAGGTCAAATGGACTTTGCCCGATGACCGTGACGTAGTTTGGGACGTCACGAGTTCATGGACAGGCGGCACGTTCGATTCCGACGTTCGTGGCGGAAGTTATGACGTTCGGAAGTCCGGGGGCATTTCCGTAATTCGGACGAAATAAGGGAAAATGTTGACTTTTTGACCGGCAGGTCCGATGGCCGAGGGCCAAGGACCGTTGGGAAGGTCTCGATGCCCGGAGTACGACGACGGGCGGCACGCCGAAAACGGACATCGGGTGACCAAGTTACGGGTCACGGACGGTGAGGGGCATTTTGGTAAATTGCCAAGTGAGGGCAAAATGGTAATTTCCTGCAGAGGGGCTGTTTGAACCGTGAAACAGAGGGAAGTACCCGTGCCGTGTGTGTTTGAAATCCAACAATTAATTAACCCAAGTGGTCTAATCAGTGGATTATTTAACCATGATAGTGACCTTGGGGAGTGTTAGTGGCTTGAGGCGTGGTATGGACAGAATGGAACCGTGCACGGGAGGGTCTGTAATGGCTTTGGGTTCTGTTTGTGGGAAACCGAATTTCAGTGAAGCCAGAGAGATTCCCACGGCTTGTTTGCTGCCCGGCTTGAAAACAGAGAGATTAGGGACATTTGGGGGGCTCTGAGGGTCATTTTGGGTGAGGAAGAACTGAAAATTGAGAGAGAACTGAGTCGGGAGAAAACCAGAAAAAATGGAGGGAAATTCAAAGGTCGAGTTTTGAGGTGAGTCGAGCCAAACAGTGGTTGGGATAAGTTTTCTGGGTTCATTACGAACCCAACCGTACAAAAATTGAGGAAGGTTGATCACGGTTTGTCCAAGAACTCAAGCTCCAGTTTCTGGAAAATCGCAGTGTTGCGGACGGCGACTTCCAGGTGAGTTCGTGTTCAATTGGTCGTGTTAGAGTGTTCTATTGGGTCCCCTTAAGCTCCTGTTTAGGTTAATTTGGAAATGGAATTGAGTTGAGTGAGTTTGGAATGTCGACCCGATTTGAGGTCCGAGTTTGGATGGGTCGATTTAGTCAGTGTCGAGGCTAATAGATGACATAGAACAGGAATTAAATGGTTATAGAAGATGTTAGGATCAAAAAGGAAAGGAATTGATTGTGAATTGATCGTTATCTAACCGGGTTGTCACGCGGGTTGCAGGACCCGTTTGTAGAGGAAACGGGCGAGGAAGGCGAACTGTTCACAGTTACTGTAGCTGGCGCGTGGCGGTCACGCGCAGCCACTCACGGCGGTGCGTGACGGCGCTTGGGCACGAATCCCGAGGTACGGTCAACACGACTTTTATCCTATACGTTATAACGAACATTTTAGCGTTAGTTTCAAAATTATCGGATACCATTTCGATGTTGTTCCGAGGGTCCGAAGGTCTATGTATCGTTTTTAATTAACGATTAAATCCCGGAAAATTATGGGGGATTTGTATGATGATATTTGAGACCTTAATGACCCGGGAATGTGTTTTCGGACAGGATTCGAGTTTCTGGAAAATGTCGGAAATTACGGGCATGCGTGCGGCGTGAAACCGAGCCTTAAGAATGGTGTGTGAGTGGACGTTGCTTTCAAAATTTAATGCATGCATAAATTATTTCTATGATTTTATGATTATGATTATAAGTTGTGATTGATTTTGATTTCCGTATTTATACGTATTTGGTTCCCGTATTTATACGTATTTTTATGTGAAATTACGCGTATTTCGAGACTATGGTCACTCGTGTGCTTAATGATGGTTTAATGAAAAAAATTATATGAAATGGGTGTAAAATGATTTAAGAAGGTTGTTTATGATTTGCGAGTGTGACTTACGGTTTTAACACGTTTTTCGAGAATGTTCCGGATTTGCACGTTTTACGAGATTTCGAGTTATTGTGATTTGGTCACTGTTGATGTTGAATCTGGGAATTGAAATGAGACTTGTGATTTTGAGGATTTTAAAAATGGGTTTTGAGTATTATTTCGATCGGATCGTGATTTTGGTGATTATGATTGTGGGTTTGATGTATTGAAAATGAGATTTGAGAAAGGGGTGATTTCTAAGAATAAAAAATGGATTTGAAAAGGGTGATTTCGGGCTTGATGCTCGGGGCATAAAAGTAACTTTGATTTACGTGGTTTCGGTTTTCGGAAATAATAAAGTGGATTCTTAGTTTGGGTTCGGGATGATGCTTCCGGATGCCGGCTTACGGAATCATTATCGCGAATTCGAATTCGGGAATGAAAAAGGATTTAATAAAGTGATTTGGTATGATTGTACATGCCCCGTGTTTAATGATAATTTGATTATGTTTGTGAAGTATGATTTGGAGAATTGAATGTGGAAATTCGGACCATGCGTCATGTTGTGAAAAATGTGATTTTGGGTTGGATCCCACGTCGTCGTGATTGATAAACCGTTTTGGGGTTTAAAGACCCGTTGAAAATTGCATGGGGTTTAAAGACCCGTTGTTGTGTTTGAAAACTGTTTTGGGTTTAAAAACCCGGTGCTATTGCTGGAGCACGTTTTGAGTTTAAAGACTCGGTTAATTGATGACGGGGGAGGGCCCTTAATGAGTTTAAAGACTCGTGAGTTTAAAGACTCGGTTACTGTAATACCCCCGAGGCCTATTGATTATGTTCTGAGTTTAAAGACTCGTTGATATCCCGGGAAGGCCTGTTTATGCGCATGGTTTTGAGTTTAAAGACTCGGGCGCACTTGTTATCCAGCAAAATGATTGACTTACGATTTATTGATGATTTCTGACGTTTCGGTTGAGTTGGGCGGTGGCCCGGTATGTGGTTGATGGTTTTGGATCATGTTGTGCATTTGGATGATTTGTGGTTTTGGGCTGAGGCTCGGTGTCTATGATTGCGGGCTAAGACCCGATGGTTGAGAAAGGTAAAAATGATTTTGAGATTCATACGAGTTTTCCTTATGTTGAAATTTGATACACAATTTTTATTATGTGGAAAATCTTAACCGATTGCGAAATGTTTTGTATGCATGCATTCGTTTTACGCGGAGGGTAAAAACGCTTGTTGTAACTGTTTTGCTAAACTGATTTATTTTGTCCACTCACACCTTTGGTTTTTTATTGACCCTCCAGGTCGTGGCGCGTTGTTCGAGGCTGTACGAGGGGCGGAGGCATGAGTAAGCACATGTGGCTATCCCTGGTCTGGCACGTACTGAGGGTAAACTTGGGTATTTCAGTCGACCTGCCAGACGGGAGCAGGACCGGGCACGGTTTTCGATGCCCCTTCTGGGGGCGGTCCTGTCAGAGCTCACGGCGGTGAGCGAAGAAACAGGTAAGGTCTCTGCGTCCCCTGTTTTTCCAAGATTGTTCAAATTAAAAGTCGTGAGTTTTAGGGACTGTTTGAGTGTTTTTGTTGACTCTGGCAACTGTAGAAAGTCATTACCAAGCCCAGGGACTCGAAACGGTGACTGGAAGGGCGATGGGTGGCCGGAATCCGAAGATCGAATTTCTGGGTTTAAGTTCAAAGTTTGGAAGGTCAAGTTTAAGGCTTTATTTCATGATTTTATTAAGTGAATCAATCACAAATCCAAGGAAGAAACTAAGGGTGTAGGAAGGATTAGAAATCGCCTGAAAACGAGTGAAAACCGGCCTCGCCAGCTCGGTTGGACAGAACAGATCTAGATCGGTCTGAACCGGGTTGGCTGGGGGTTGACGATGACGCTGTAGAAGCGCGTGGCACCCACGCGCAGCCCCTTTGGGAGGCGCGTGAGGGCGAATGGGGCTTCTTTTAGGGAAACGTTCAACACAGTTTTGACTCTAATCGATGCAACGAATATTTTAGGACAAGTTTCGAGTCGATCGGACACCGTATCGGGGTAGTTTTGAGTGTTCGAAAGTTTAGGGGTTCGTTTAATTACGTTTAAAAATCCTGAAAAATTGGGGAAAGTAGGGTTAGCTTAAATGAAGTGTTTGTGACCCGGAATGGTGACTTTTGACAGGTCGGGATATTCCTGAGACAGCCGAGGAGCGTACGGGACGCGATTGAAGCGTTCGGACCTTGTGAGTGGACTTTTTGTTTTCTAACCGAGCATGCATAACTGTTTTACTTATTTATTTATGTTTCGATATATGATTTTATGTTTATGATTTCTATATTCATTCTTTACTTGATTGCACATTTTCTAGTACGAGTTTTCAGATTTACACGTACTTCAAGAATATGATTCTGTTATGTTTCTGAGGATGGTTTTGGATGGATGATTTATGTTTAAACGCATTCTGTTTTACTAAGGATTTGCGGATATGATTGAGATTTGGAAGTGAAATTCGGGCGGAAGTCCCATTTCGATCAAACGTGATTTCGGTGTTCGAAGATTTCCAGTTTGGTTTTCGTTATCGAATTTCAATGCATTTCCTTGTACTTGAAAAATGGTTTTGGGTTTAAAGACCCGGAAAAAGAGAAAAACCCGCTGGATCTGGTTTTGAGTTTAAAGACTCGGATTGATTAAAGGGGGGAGGGCCCTGGATAGATATGTTTTGAGTTTAAAGACTCGGTATATGTTTTGAGTTTAAAGACTCAGTGATTGTGACACCCCCCGAGGCCTGTGATTGTGTTTTGAGTTTAAAGACTCGTTGATATCCCGGGAAGGCTTGGTTATTGCGCGTGGTTTTGAGTTTAAAGACTCGGGCGCACTTGAGATCCAGAAAACTTATATGATTGATGCTTTTCACTGGTTTTTCACTGGTTTTCAAATGTTTTGGGCTGTGACCCGAATTACTTGGTTCTTATGGATTTAGGGACGAGTGCCCGAACTTTGGTTTTGATTTCTGATGATTTCCGCACTTATTTTCATATCGTACATATGGTTGTTTCCAGATACTTGGTTATGCATGCATGTTTTCCAACGGAGGGTGAACTCTGGTTTATTTCGTAAACGGTTTTATAACTCTTATTTATTTTTAGTCCACTCACGCTTTTAATGTTTTTAACACCCTCCAGGTCGTGGTGCTAACGCCAGGCCTAACGTTGAGGCAGAGGCGGAGGCATAGAGTTTTCCGTTGCACGTGTAGCCAGCTCTTAGTAGGCTTTTTGTCTTTTCTTGTATGGTACTATGCTCTGTGCTACTGTGGACTAGTTATATTATAACTTCTCCCTGGTCTAGCAATGTATCTTTCGTGGTTTTTGTGGTTATTTTGGTCTTTTGAGTTGGGTTGTCAGACGGGAGCAGGGTTCGTCCAAGTTATCGGGGTGATAATCGGGGTGCGTTCTGTCAATTGGTATCAGGGCATAGGTTTACGATTTGTGTCTGTTACGAGGTTGTGTCTAGGTCGTTATACTAACTTTATGCCTCTTTCAGAGTACGATCGACCATGCCTCTGAGACGTGAGCCCCCTCTACGACCTGCTGAAGACGTTGTGAGAGATGCGGAGAGTGCTACAATTGAGCTAGCCCAGCGTCTTGGGGCTACGACGTTTAGTGGTGGGTCAGACCCTGAGGAAGCCCACAGGTGGATTACTCGACTTGAGCAGATTTTCGCAGTGATGCGATGCCCCCCGGAGGATCGAGTGTGATTGGCTACCTTTTTACTGGACGGTGCGTCGTATGAGTGGTGGTAAACCCTCGTATTTTCAGGTTGGGATGCGCACACGGTGACTTGGGAGACTTTTCGTGAGTGATTCCTTGATCAGTATTACCCTCGTTCGTTCCGCGATGCCAAGGAAGCTGAGTTCCTACAGCTCCAACATGGGAGTATGACTGTGGCCGAGTACGAGCAGAAATTTCAGATGTTATCCCGTTTTGCTCCTGCTTTTGTTGCTACGGAAGCCGAGAAGTGCCGCAGGTTTGAGTTAGGCCTGCGAGGTGAGATTTGAGCCATTGTGACGGCTGGATCGTTTGCGACCCTCAGAGAATTGTCGGATGCTGCAGTGAGGGTGGAAGCTAGTTTGCTGGCACGACCACAGTTTTTGGGTGGTGTACGACGCCGAGAGCATCCTTTTTCTGGAGCTTCGAGTCAGAAGACACCGAAAGAGGGGCAGTTACAGTGGAGCTTTATCCGCGGGTGGTGATCGATTTGGCAGACCGGGTAGTTCCCAGAGTCCAAGGTTCCGTGGACAACGAGCACAGCCAACTCCGCAAGCAAATGCGACATCTGTTGCTTCCACAGGGAGACCGAGTGGAGGTCGTAGTCGGGATATTTCTAGTGTTATTTGTTTCTTCTGTGGTGAGCGAGGCCACTACCGAAGGGAATGTCCGTCCTTACCACCAGGTGGAGGTGCAGGCTGAGGTACTGCTGAGCCAGGGCGGAGTACGGCATCAGTTTCAGGAGTAGCAGGCACTAGAGGAGGTGGTGGTGCCACTAGTAATTTGAGGGGACGCGACCAATCTTCAGGACCCCAGGCCCGAGTTTTTACAATGACGCAGGAGGAGGCTCAATCAGCACCCGGCGTAGTGACATGTACGCTTATCATCCTTGGTCTTGATGTACATGTTTTGTTTGATCCCGA
Organism: Prinsepia uniflora; assembly: GCA_032719365.1. NCBI lineage: Eukaryota > Viridiplantae > Streptophyta > Magnoliopsida > Rosales > Rosaceae > Prinsepia > Prinsepia uniflora. The sequence goes on along the minus strand of CM064874.1, from coordinate 50,803,948 downwards.
GGCTACCCATTCTTTTAGAGTAAAAAGTCTAGCATTTCCTCTGTGTAATTACGAAGGTGACTTTTAGACAATTAGTCTGGAGACGGTATACTTAAGGATAACGTACCATGATTGGAATCCCGGAATTAGAAGATGTTGTGGTTTGGACGATAAGACGGTGTGTTGACTCTGAGTTGGTGTAGGTGGCGAGTGTTAGGACATGACGGTAAGTTGGATTAAGGTAGGATGACTTGGAATGACAAGGTTGAGGATCGCGGTGTGTTCCGTTGAAGGATAACGAAAGAACTAGAAAAAGAGTAACTATAACTAATCGAGATAAGGTTATTAAAGAGAAACCAAAATCTAGGTGTGCCTTTAGATGTGTTAAGGACTTTATCGAATTGATTCGACGAGGTGGTCTGAGAAATTGTGGGAAGTGAAGGCAAAGTAGTGAGTCGGTAGGTAGGATCCACTTAAGGGTGAGTAGATGAGGTTATTAAAGAGAATCCACAATCTAGGTGTGCCTTTAGATGTGTTAAGGACTTTATCGAATTGATTTGACGAGGTGGTCTGAGAAATTGTGGGAAGTGAAGGCGAAGTAGTGAGTCTGTAGGTAGGATCCACCTAAGGGTGAGTAGATCAGGATTGGATCGCTCTAGGCTCAAGGGCTGAGTTGGTGTTGAATAGGAGAATCATTTTTGAGACATAAGTTGGGTATTTTTACTTTGTTGGATGTATGTGGTCTGTGGTTGAATACGTATGGATAATGGACCTAGAACTGGTACTGGGTCTACTCTGGATTCGTAGTTGAGTTACTTTAGGATTTCATTTTGGTCAGGAGACCGGGAGACTGGGCAGGACTTGAGTTGGACTTTCCCAGAAAGTGTAGGTGGAAGTACGTGAGGATATACTCTACGAGCTGTGTTTGAGGTATTCTAAAATACCTTTGTTTCTATTTTAAGTTCGTAGGGTTGTCCTTGCGTGTACAATGTGGTTCTAGTTGTTGGTACTTGGTGAAGGGACGTGGAAGATACGTACTGGTTCTGCAGTGGTTGGAACCAGATCGATGTAATTGGACGTACAGTTCTGGTAGGTTTGTTGGTGTTTGGCTTAGTGCCAGGGTATGTTGTGGATAGACGGACGTTTGGTGTAGTTCCCACATGTTGGATGTTGATGGATGGAACATGTGGACTGGATTAGGGTGATCCCGAGCGACTGATTGGTTTGTAGGATGCAGTGTTGAAATAAACTATATGCTTCGAACTGAGTGGCTGGTAGGACCTTGACTTGAGAGGTATATTCTTGGTGAAATAGGAAGGTGACCGGTTGTACTTAGACAGTGTGGGACGTGGTTGGTGTGCCCATAGGATGACTGTGTTAGCGATTAGTGGAACCATTGGTGAGGTGTTTGGTCAATTCAGGGTATAGGCAAGTACGTTGTAACTCTGGTAGGGTCGGAACAGATCGCTGACAGAAATATAGATACGAGGTACGCTCGATTCGAGAAGGCGCCAGAAGTGTTGAAACTGGAACAGGGGTATTGTAGCGTACGTAGGGTTGATCTCAGTAAAATGAAAAGGATTACGAGATGGGCTGGAAGTCAGATGATTTGGTTCGTTTGATCAAGTTGAGATGACAGGTTGGGAACAGTCAGGGTAAGTTGGTTTGGCAGGAGATGGACACCTGTAGGAGACCCAGGTGTAAGAATCGTTGGATTTCTCCCCGCTGGTTACGGAGGTACGAGATGTGGAATTTCGGGGATGAAATTATTTTTAAGGAGGGTAGATTGTAACGATCCGTCCCAGAAGTCGGGATTAGATTAGTAGTTAATGACGGACTAGCGAAGATAATCAGTGATTAGTTGGATACTTTTGGACGGACGGTGTAGAATGACGATTTTGCCCTTGAAATGGGCAAAATGTAGACTTTTAGTTCGGGATGTCAAATGAACTTTGACCAATGACCGTGTCGTAGTTCGGGACGTCACGAGTCGGTAGACAGGTGGCACGTCCGATTCTGACATCCGAGGAAGAAGTTGTGATGTTCGGAAGGTTGAGGGCATTTTTCGTAATTTGGTTATAAATGGGGGAATTTGTTGACTTTTTGTAGGATAAGTTTCTTCATGCAATTCGAGGACCGTTAGATAGGTCTCGATGTCTTGAGTACAACGATAGGCGGCATGCCGTCATCGGACGGCGAACGGATAAGATATGGGTCTAGGAAGTAAAGGGGAAAATGGTAATTTGGACATTTAGGGGCAAATTAGTCTTTTAGCACCTTGGGATTTGTGTAACCGGATAAGGACACCTGGGCTGAGTTCATTGAATATTTGTGAGGGCTGGACCACAGATTGGAGGACACCTAGCCTCTGTCTATTGGATTCTAGCCAAGTCGGCTCTTCATTTTACAGTTTTAAAATGTTTGGGTTATCGATCAACTGAGAAACAGAGACTGAGATAGGGAGCTAATTGATCAGTTTTCTGGGTGTGAGTTCTTGGTGATCGAGTGTGAGTGATCAGAGATAAGTTGAGAGTTTAGTGAGTTAACTGTGGTGTGGCGATTGAGTGAGAGGCTGTGGGAAGGTGAGAACACCCAGGAAAACAGAGATGAACACCGTGCATGGCTAAGAGCTCGATTGATCAAAACAGTCAAGTCTGGGCTTGTGGTGGTGTGTAGCGAGCTGAGGAGTGGCTTGGGAAGTGCAGAACCACCGTGGAGCTCACGGCAGTGAGCGGAGAAACAGGTAAGGTCGCTGGGTCCCCTGTTTTTCCAAGATTGTTCAAATCAAAAGTCGTGAGTTTTAGGGACTGTTTGAGAGTTGTTGTTGACTCTGGCAGCTGTAGAAAGTCACTGCAAGCCCAGGGACTCGAAACCATGACTGGAAGGGTGACAGGTGGCCAGAATCCGAAGGTCGAATTTCTGGGTTTAAGTTCGAAGTTTGGAAAGTAAGGTTTAAGGCTTTATTTCATGATTTTATTAAGTGAATCAATCACAAATTCAAGGACGAAACTAAGGGTGTAGGAAGGATTGGAAATATCCTAAAAACGAGTGAAAACCAGCCTCGCCAGCTCGGTTGGACCGGTCTGAATCGGGTAGGCTGGAGGTTGACGATGACATTGTAGCAGCGCGTGGCTCCCACGCGAAACCCCTTTGGGCGGCGAGTGAGGGTGCGTGGGGTTTCTTTTGGGGAAACTTTCAACACGGTTTTCACTCTAATCGATGTAACGAATGTTTTAGGATAAGTTTCGAGTCGATCGGACACCGTATCGGGGTAGTTTTGAGTGTTCGAAGGTTTAGGGGTTCGTTTAATTACGTTTAAAAATCCCGAAAAATTGAGGAAAGTAGGGTAAGCTTAAATGAAGTGTTTGTGACTCAGAATGGTGACTTTTGACAGGTCGGGATATTCCTGAGACAACCGAGGAGCGTACGGGACGCGATTGACGCGTTCAGACCTTGTGAGTGGACTTTTTGTTTTCTAACCGAGCATGCATAACTGTTTTACTTATTTATTTATGTTTCGATATATGATTTTATGTTTATGATTTCTATATTCTTGCTTTACTTGATTTGCACTTTTTCTATATTCTTATGGATTTAGGGCCAAGTGCCCGAATCTTGGTTTTGATTTCTGATGATTTCCGCACTTATTTTTATATCGTACATATGGTTGTTTTTAGAAACTTGGTTATGCATGCATGTTTTCAAACGGAGGGTGAACTCTGGTTTATTTCGTAAACGGTTTTATAACTCTTATTTATTTTTAGTCCACTCACGCTTTTAATGTTTTTAACACCCTTCAGGTCATGGTGCTAGCGTCGGGGCTAACGTTGAGGCAGAGGCTGAGGCATAGAGTTTTCCGTTGCTAATGTAACCAGCTCTTAGTAGGCTTTTTGTCTTATCTTGTACTGTACTATGCTCTGTGCTACTGTGGACTAGTTGTATTATAACTTCTCCCTGGTCTGGTAATGTATCTTTCGTGGTTTTTGTGGTTATTTTGGTCTTTTGAGTTGGGTTGTCAGACGAGAGTAGGGTTCGTCCCGGTTATCGGGGTGATAATCAGGGTGGGTCCTGTCATTCTAAGCTTTCATCTAAGAATTCCAAGCTTTTAGTTAAGCTCTTATGATCATCCCAATCATAGAATATGAAGGTTTGGATGTGGGGAAAATCTTGAACCAAGTTTGAATTTTGACCCAGCCGGTTGAGGCTTTTTCTGGAAAATTGAAGTAAGTTCTTTATGTTTTGACATCATAGAACTCTTTCTTGGATAGTTTAGATGAATTTAGACAATTGGAACATGAAAAAGGACAAGAAATGATAGAGTTAGAACTGGGTCGACTCGCCGGGTTGGGTTGGACTGTCCAGACCCGTGGGCCGACCTGTAATAAGTTGAAGATGATGAACTGTGCCACCGCACATGAGGCCCATGCATAAGGAAGTTTGGTGGCACATGGGGGCCCGTGCCATGTTATCTCGAGGTATGATCAACATGATTTTCTATGTAATCATTTTTACAGATATTTTGGTACAGTTTTCGAGTGGATCAGACATCGTCTCGGGTTATTTTTGGGTGTCCTAAGTGTTATACTTAGGTTTTAATTCGTACTTAATCCTTATAATTATGGGATTTAAATGTAAGATTATTTCAGACATTAGTGACCCTTGGTGGTAGTTTATGAGAGGCAATACAATTTCTGAAATTATGGAGGAATAAAGAACTCAAGATTTAAATACGAGGACAGTGTGTGAGTGAACTTTGTTCTTCTATAAATTGCGATGCATGCATAGTTAAATATTTTAATTGTTCTATTGCAACATTTATGTTGCAATGATTTGATATGATTTCGAAATGATTATTTCATGATTTTTTGGACTTATTGACTATTTCTGGACGCGTGTTTTACGAAAACGGTATTTGGGCTCAAGCCCAGAAGTAGTATTTTAACTTGGAATGTGAGTTAAGGGTTTTGTTACAAGTAAAGTGTGCGATTCAATCCATGGATTATCTTCATTATTGTTTTGACGAGTTTTTCAGACGGTCGAAGCTATGTGTGCTTTCCCAGACGACCATAGCTCGGGGTGAATGTGTTGCATTTGTTTCTCTGGCATCCAAAACTAGGGGTATTCCCAGACAGTTGATGCTAGAGGAACTGTTGTTTTTGTGATTGTTCCTAGGCAACAGAAGCTAGTGGTGTTCCCAGATAGCTAATGCTCGGGGTTTTAGGTTTCGTGTAGTGCTAGTGTTCATCATGACTAGTACTTGAGGGAAATTGATGCTTGTTTCTAGATGTCTTTACATGAGTTCACGAACATGGATTTTTGAAAATATGGGCCAAAGGCTGTTTACTGATATTTTATGATTGTTGTGGTCCCACGGTCAATGATATTTTTATATTTGAGATCCGATTGTTCTTTTGTTTACGTTTTATTCTATGTATGTATGTTTTAGAAAATTGGAGGGTAAATATTCATTTCCTCAAAAATGTGTCTTCAAATATTTATTTTTTTCCACTCACACTTTCTAATGGTTTAGATAACCTACCAGGCCATTGCACTTATATCGGGGCCGATCGATGGATGGAGGCATGTACAGTAAAACAATACGAGTATCCCTTATCTGATATGTTTTGAGGCAGTTTCAAAATTTCAATTCATTTGTCAGACGGGAGTTGGACTTGGCATGTTTATCAAAATGATTTAGGAATGGGTCCTGTCAACTTTGTATCAAAGCAAGGTTGGTACAGAAGTGTGTTTTTCAACGTCATTCCTCCAAGACGTGAGCCCCATGAACGACTTAATGAGATGGATAGGTATAGAGAGGGCTCAATAGTTGGTGGCAAGTGAGATTAGAGGCGAGATTAGCCCAATTAAGGCATATGAGTATATTACTCGCCTGTATAGGATTTTTGAGATTATGCGATGCGCACTTGAGGATATGGAGCTGATACTAATTTTCCTATTAGGAGATTATGCATATCGGTAATGGTGTGGATTGCATATGATGGGCTAGGATGCCAACATGTTGACTTGGGAAACATTTTGGGATAGCTTCTTGGATCAATTTTCCCCTCGCTCTTTCTGTGAGACTAGAGATGTTGAGTTTTTGTGGTGGCAGCAGGGGAATATAACAATGGCTCAGCATGAGCAGAAAGTTCTGAGTTTATCCCGTTTTCCCCTTCGTTTGTGGCAAATGAGGTAGATAAGTGTTAATGATTTGAATTGGTTTTGCGAGATGAGGTTAGGGCCGATGTGACAGTGAGGTCCTTTGTCACCCTTAAAAAGCTGTCAAATGCTACCATCAGAGTTGGCGCAAGTTTTCCTATGCGAGAACACCCTATGAGCTCTGGATGACGCCGAGAGCATCATTATGTTGAACTGACAAGTTAGGGACCCCGAAGAATGGTAATTTTGGCATAAAATTTTCTGGTGGTACCCAATTAGGTTCGGGTGATGGTGGAGATGGACATGATGGTACTCAGATTTTTGTATTGAGAACCTAGGCACCCGTTCAATCTAGTAGGGATTTTGTCCAGTCAATTGGGAAGATGAGGGTTAGACTTGGCATGATGATAAACTGACGAGTCAAGGACCCCGAAGAAGGGTAATTTAGTCCCTGATTGTTCGGGTGGTGCCCAATGAGGTTCGAACGATGGTTGAGATGGACATGAAGGTACTCGGAGTTTTGTATCGAGATCCCAGGCACTCGTTCAATCTGGTAAGGCTTTTGTCCAGCCGATTGAGAAGCTGAGGGGTAGACTTGGACTACTCAATACGGCTAGGTGTTATTTTTATGGGGAGTTGGGTCACATTAAGAGAGATTGGTTGTGCCATTCGAGTTGTAGCATGGCAAGATTTGATGTTGTAAATCATGTTCAAACGATAGTATCAGCTTCTAGTACAACAGAAGGGAGTCAAACTGTCAGGACCCGACCTTCCTCGGTCAGGACCCGACTCATCTACCACCATATTGTCCGCTTTGGGCCTCGCCCTCACGGTTTTGTTTTCAGGAGCTCATGGTGCAACTTCCCAGGGGGTCACCCATCATTGAATTGCACCAGTCTCAACTCGCTTAACTTTGGGGGTTCCAATCCCCCCAAAGCCACTTGAGCTCCCAAAAGGCCTAGTGATAGATAGGTGTGTGCCTACACCTTTAAGGCACACCACCAACCTCTCCCAGAACATTCCCCCTCGCAGGAATGTGGGATTGTTCACCGTTCCCTCCAGGACACGGGTCTTACAATCCACCCCCCTTAGGGCCCAGTGTCCTCGCTGGCACACTTCCCGGTCGGGGTCTGGCTCTGATACCATTCTGTCAGGACCCGACCCTCCTCAGTTAGGACCCGACTCATCTAGCACCATATTGTCCGCTTTGGGCCTCGCCCTCACGGTTTTGGTTTCGGGAGCTCATGGTGCAACTTCCCAGGGGGTCACCCATCATGGAATTGCACTAGCCTCAACTCGCCCAGGACCCGTCCCAAATCCCCCGGGATTAACATGGGACGTGCCTGATCCAGCCTGACACGAAGTGTCAGACCAGGGAAAATTCCGTCTCTGGCCCTCACTAGCTTCCAGAGTACGCCAGTGTAATAGGAGGAGGAGTGTGATGTCTCGTCTCTTCTACAGCCCGCATCTGCTATCAACCTGAAGGGCATTAAAACACGAAAACTGTGAGTGGACAAAAACAATCATTTCATTAAAAACATTTTCACAATAAGACATTTATGTCCTTCACTAAAAGCATATGCATGCATTCAAAAACCATTTATCAAAACGTTCGTAAAACCATTTCATTTATCAAAAATATTCTAAAAATGAAAACATTCTCAAAACCTTTCAAGGGTTCATGCCGGTTCCCATAAACCGTCATGAACCATAAATCCATTTGGGTCCCCGACCCGAAATCACAACCTTTAAACTATAAAACAATACATGTGGGAATTCAGCCTAAAACCATTTCCCGTGAAATACTAAAACATACAATACGGGGTCTCCGCCCCAAATCACTTTCTAAAACATCGAATATGGGGTCTCGCCCCAAATCTCTTTATGTAAACCACATACGTATCAATATACGTATAACCCATCCACGACACTTCCGAGAAGATGCCAACTCGGAGCACACATCCCCTAGGGAACATATCCCCGATATATGTCACGATTAATCATATCTATACTAGTGTGCACACTACTCGGGGTCTCACTCCGAGTCTTCTCCCAGGAATTCTCCATCTGGGAGGCTCTATCTTCGGACCTAGTCTAATCATCTCTCCGGAATCTGGTCCAAGACCACAACATAAATTGTAACCCCCACTCCTAGAACGGGATCCCTATGGGGATACCCATTCTGGTCTGTGGATCGTGACTCTCCAGGTCGACGTCTGGAGGAGACCATATAATCATATGGAGGGTTCATATTCATTTTCCAAAACTCTTTCTTTCTTTCCCAAAACATTTCTCAACTGGGTCTCATACCCGATTCATATCAACGGGATTCCTAGAATCCGATTCAAATCAATTTCATAGGCCTCAGCCTAAATCCACAGTTCAATAGGGTCTCATGCCCGAATTATCATTTCATAAACCGAACTGGGACTCAAGCCCGATTGTACAATCAACAGGGCCTCAAGCCCAATACCACAGCTAACTGGGCCCTAAGCCCGGAACCACAAATCAATAGGACCACAAGTCCGATTACACAACCAATGGGGCCTTAAGCCGGATACTACAGTCAACTGGGCCTCAAGCCTGAGATTACAGCCAACTGGGCCTTAAGCCTGAAATTGTAAACCAACGGGACCCTCGGTCCGATCGTATAACTCAAATGGACCCTCGGTCCGATTTCTCGTCAAATCAAATGGACTCCAAATCTGAGAGTTTCCAATCAAATGGGTCTCGTGCCTAATTTCATATTTCCAAATCCAAAACCAATTCATTAAATCATCATTGAAAATGCAGTACGTAAAGGTACGACATAAAGTCGAAAATCTCGAAAAACGTGCGAATATGTCGATCCTAAGCTACCACAATCAAATGCACTCATGGCATCACAAAACATATATTAAAACACCTATAAAACATTTATGCATGCATCAAGTTTGAAAGAGAGGTCCACTCACAGACCGTCCGAAGTCGCGCCTTGATACGCGTGCCAAAACGTCCTCCCAGGTCAAAAGTCACCTCCGGGATTCTCGAACCTGTCCAAATCGTAACATAAGGTTATTAACTACTTAAATAACCCCCTCACTAAGGTTCCGGAATTTTCCGGAATTTTTAACTATTTTAAACTCAAACCTAAACTTTCAGACGTACTGAACTATATCGAAATAATGTCCGATTGAAACGAAACCAGTCCCAAAATATTCGTTACATCGAATAGATGAAACTTCATATTGGAACCACCCCCAAAGGAGGGCTCACGCGCCCACACGCGCCCCAAGAAGGGACTGTATGTGGGCCTCACGCACCCAGCACTACAGATCATCCCTGTCCTCCAGCAGCCGATCCGAACCGGCCGTTTCTGTACAGTCGGTTCAGCCCCCTAAACCTTCCATTTTCGGTCTGTTTCTTCCCTTTTCGATTCCATTCTTCCTATTTCCTCATTTCCTATCATTTCCAATCCCTAAACCTAAGAGAGAACCCTTAAACCCGACCCGTTTTGGTTTGAATCCAACGGTTCAAAGACCCCACTTTTTCCCTGGGCAGAACCTCCCTTCTCAGCCGTAAAAAACGGCCCATACTCACTCCTAAAAACCTAGAAATCCTTCCCCAATCAAAAGAAACCGCCCCTAACATTCAAATCACAAAAGCAAGGAAAAATGGCATAACCGGGTATCTTGCTCGGTCCATGGCCGCCGTGCACGGAGGCTTGCTATCCTGCCACCACCATCATCATTTCAATCTCCTCTCCCTGCATCCTTCATTGTTCATGTTCAATAGAGGAAGTTGAGGGATGTTTGTGAGGGGTGGGTTGCATGGGTAATCAGTTTTGGGTTGGTTTGGACGAATGGAACAAGGGAATGATCGATGCATGTATGTGGGAAGGTGGGCCATGGATGGGTGACACTTGTCACTCATCCATTGGGCTTGCCAAAATATCTTGGCCCTACAGAAAAGACAAAACTTAAGCCGTCTCGTAAAACGCGCAATAGTTCCCTCAAACTTCCGTGAACAGTAACCTTTCCGTCGAACGTTCGAATTCGACGTGCCGCCTGTCTGCGGATTCGTATCGTCTCAGTCTACGTAACGGTCCTCGGCCTTCGGCCATTTGACCTCTCGGGGAAAAAGTCAACTATTGGCCCCTATTCAACCAAATTACCAAAAATGCCCCTGAACTTCCGAAGATCATAACTTTTTCCTCGAAGGTCGGAATCGAGCGTACCACCTGTCTATGAAATCGTGATGTGCCGAAATACGTAACAGTTATCGGCCAAAGTCCATTTGATCGCCTGAACGAAAAGTCAGCGATTCGCCCATTCTAGGGGCAAAATCGTCATTTTGCCCAAACCTCCGCTAATACTCGTCTAATCTCTGATTAGTCTTGCTAATCCGTCATTAATTCTTAATTAATCCCGTTAATTCGGGACGGGTCGTTACACAAACTTCTGCTAGTGGGGCTAGTAGAGTCAAATGTAGACAAAGGGATCGTGGTTGATCTTTTGATCCACATGCTCGAGTAATTGATCATACATTGCATGAGGCACAAAAACACGAGAGGGGGGATCTGGGTGATTGTGTTGCTCTTGGAATCCTAGATAAAGAGGAACTTTTTGTTGTTGTGAAATAAAGTTGATACAAGTCTTGTATCCTTTAAGTTGGGTAGGTTGTAACAACCCGAAAATTAAAAAAAAAAGTAATTTTGAGAATTTTAAAAGGAAATTGACAATTTTACCCTTTAAGGTAAAAAAGTTTACCTTATTTCTGTAGGTACTTTTTGGATTTTTGCAAGGACCATTACGTAGGCCTCAGAAACCTGAGTTTGTGGATAGGTGGCACACTAAAATTGAAGGTTGGATGAGTTCGTTTGTGGCAATTTGGTAATTTCGCATGAGGAGATATTTTTGTTGATTTCATGTGATGGTGACAAGTGCCCACCTTATCACTTTCCCTCTCCCTTTGTGCACCGACTTAGCACAATATTTATATACACATATGTTCTGGTGGTGGAGGTGGTGGTGGTAGTGGTGGTGGTGGTTGTGAGGGTGTGTGTGTGTATGTGTGTGTGTGTGTGTGTGTGTGTGTGTGTGTGTGTGTGTGTGTGTGTGTGTGTGTGTGTGTGTGTGTGTGTGTGTGTGTGTGTGTGTGTGTGTGTGTGTGTGTGTGTGTGTGTGTGTGTGTGTGTGTGTGTGTGTGTGTGTGTGTGTGTGTGTGTGTGTGTGTGTGTGTGTGTGTGTGCGCGCGTTTCAAAACCGAGAGAAAAGAAAATAGAGAAGTAAGGGTGAGAACCAGGGAAGGAGAGAAAGAGAGGAAAAAAGAGAAAAGAAGAAGAAAAAGAAAGAAAGATGAAGAGATAAGAGGGATGCACCCAAGAGGGACGGGAGAAGGAAAACGCAAGAGCCGAAAAATCGTAAATTGGTAGTGTGAATTGTTTGAGGCTTCTAAGCTTTCAACCAAGGATTCCAAGCTTTTAGTTAAGTTCATGTGATCTTCCCAGGCATAGAATTCAAAGGTTTGGATGTGGGAAAAATCTAGAAACCAAGTTTGAATTTTGGCCGAATCGATCGAGGATATTTCTGGAAAATCGAGGTAAGTTCTTCGTGTTTTGACATCATAGAACTCTTCCTAGGATAGTTTCGATGGATTTGGATTATTGGAACATAAAAAATAGACAGGGAATAACTAGGTTGGAACCGAGTCAACTCGCTGGAGGTTGAAGACAATGAACAATCCAGCTGGGCGTGAGGTACACACACATGGAAGTTTGGTGGTGCATGGGGGCCCGTTCCATGTCATCTCGAGGTTTGGTCAGCACAATTTTCGATGTCATCGTTATTACGAACATTTTGGTATAGTTTTCGAGTCAATTAGACATCGTCTCGGGTTAGTTTATGGTGTTTGAAGTGTTAAGCTTAGATTTTAATTTGTATTTAAATACTAGAAATTAAGAGATTTAAATGTTAGATTATTTGGGACATTAGTGACCCTATTTGGGACATTAGTGACCCTTGGTGGTGATTTATGACGTGTTGCAATTCTCAGAATTATGGAAAAACACATGCATAGTTAAATATTTTAATTTCTCTATTGCATGATTTATGTTGCACTGATTTGAATATGATGTCTGAAATGATTATTTGACGTTTTTCTGGATTTATTGACGAGTTCTAGACATGTGTTTTATGGTACTTTGTGAAAATGGCATTTGGGCTCAAGCTCAGAAGTGTAGTATTTTGACATGGAATGTGGGTCAAGGGTTGTGTTGGAAGTAAAGTGTGTGATTTAGTCCATGGATTTTGTCCATTGTTGTTATGACGAGTTTCCTAGACGGTCAAAGTTATGGGTGTCTTCCCTTGACGACAGTAGATCGGGGTGAATGTATTGTGTTAGTTTCCCAGGCAGTTGAAGTTAGGGGTATTCCCAGACGTGTGATGCTTAGGTGTTACTATTGTTGTTGTGATTGTTCCTAGGTAGCCAAAGCTAGGAGTGTTCCTAGACGGTTAATGCTCGGGGTGTTAGCCTATAGGTAGAGCGATTGTTAATCATGGCTAGTACTTAAGGTGATGATTGGTTGTGTCTAGTTATGATGCTTGTGTCCAGATGTCTTTGCGTTAGCTCATGAACACGAATTTTGGGAAATGTGGATCACGACCTGTTTTTTGCTATTTTATGATTGTTGTGGCCCCACGGTCGATGATTTGTTTTGATTTGAGATCTGAGTGTTCGTTTTTTACGTTTTATTCTATGAATGCGTGTTTTAGAAAACTTGAGGGTAAATATTTGTTTCCTCGAAAAATGCATTTTCAAATATTTATTTTTTTCCACTCACACTTTTTAATGGTTTTGATAACCCTTATGACCGTTGCATGTAGATCGGAGTTGATCGAGGGATGGAGGCATGCGTAGTAAGGCAGTATCCCTAGTCTAATACGTTTTGAAAGCAGTTTTGAAATTTCAGATTTTTTTTAGACGGGAGAAGGATCAGACACATTTATCAAAACATTTTAGGAGCGAGTCCTGTTAGAGTCTCACTGGAAGTGCTAGATTATGCTTGTGCCTAAAAGTTATCGTAGCAAAATCTGGAGTCGTCGTTTCCTAGTTCACTTCGAAAGAAGCAAACTCGCAGGTGTTTGGGGAGGGAATCTCTTTGCTTTAGTTGAGTACAGTGAATGTGGTGTATTGATGATTAGTGTGGATAAACTGAATTTGGACCATGTTGTCGTGGTCCAGCCCTAGATGGTGGTCCAACTGGCTTGGTTTTCTAGTGGCCTTCAAAAATAGGCGTGCCACTAGTAGAAGCTACTAGGCAGGGTTAGAATTGGTTCTGAATTCCAACCCAAAAACCTTAGTTTTAATCAAGTGATGGTGGAGTGAGCAGGCATCTTACTTGTGCTATTCTTTTCTAAGCCTTATTCAAGAACTTAAATTTTTTTAAGCACCTAGTCCAAGTTCATTATACGGTGTGCTCATGTTAGCAACTTATTGTTTAGGTTAGGTGGGGGTTAGACAGATTATATCTTCATGTCGGAATGACGATACTAGACCAGAACACGAAAAATGGTTCTATGACTTAGCCATCCATAGAGCTCATTGGTTGGTATAATCTAGATATCTAGATCAAACTTGAATATATCAATTGTATTGAGATGGAGGTGAAGTAAAAACACTTAGAAAGTAAATTACAAGTGTTGTAGGTAAACTATCTCTAGACTAAGCCATGAGCTGGCAGGTTGATCGAGAGACCATCTGTAACGACCTGAACTTTCGTAATTCTTATTTTATTGTAAAATCACCGGTTTGCCCCTGAAAGGGGGGAAAAGTTGACTTTTTCCTCGGGAAATATTTAGGACTTTTACCCATGACCTTGACGTAGTTTAGGACGTCACGAGTTCATAGGCAGGTGGCACGTTCGATTCCGATGTTCGAGGAAGAAGTTGTGACGTTCGGAAGTCTAGGGGTATTTTAGTAATTTGGTCAATTAGGGGCCAAATGTTGACTTTTGACCCGGGAAGTCCAACGGACGAGGGCCAATGACCGTTACGTAGGTCTCGCCGATACGAATCTGTAGACAGGCGGCACGCCGAAATCGGACTTGCGACGAAAAAGTTATGGTCAAGGACGTAAAACGCGATTAACCGAACTAACCGAGAACCGAATCAAAATAATATTAAAATAATGAAATCTGGTCACCTTATTCAAGTCATTCTGGACCCTTGGATGAGTGACACGTGTCACTCATCCCCACACTCCCTAGAACCAGGATCTTAGTCTGCCATGTGATTAATTAATTAATTTAATTTCCTTAAATCCTCACCCTTCATCCTTAAGTCAGACTGAATCTCACCCGTTGGTTCCATTTTCTCCTTCTGTTCTTAAACCATCAGAGACTCATATATTCATTTTCATTTCTCTCAAACCCGTGCACCCTCTCACTCTCTGCACAAACACACCAGCGACTACACCACCTCTCAGCCTCAACCCACACACCAGACTACCTCTCAGCCACCTCCATACGGCCATCACCACCACCACGGACGGCGGTGCAACCCGGAAACCCCCCAGACCCGAAAGGAACCCGTGCAGCCCAAAACTATCCAACCGTCCAAACCATGACTTTTGGGCTCGAACCAACCTAGGGCTAGGACCATTGTGACGGCTGGACGACTCAGGACTGGACTGGGCAGCCCACGGCGGCGACACGGCGGCGGTAAGCCTGCAAACCCGAGAAGACCGATTTTCCTTCCCTGTCTCGAAACGTCCGTTTTTAATGTTAAACTTGTTTGGTTGTTTTTGAGACATATCCTAGGGGACTAGACGATCACTTTGGACCTAGGCTCGTGGCTGGAAACTGGACGACACGCTGGAGAAGACGAACCAGAGCCGGCAGCAGGTTTTCTGTCGATTTTCAGGTAGATTTTTGAACCTAAAAACTGGTTTTGAGTCCACAGAACCATAGAACATGTTTAGACGAGTTCATAGGAACAAATCCCATCGATTTTGCTGGTCGGGTTGATGAGAACTAATCGGGTTGAACCGTGGGTCTGCGGTGACCCAGTTCTCAGACCCGATACTGTAGTTGATGACGTCATCATGCTGACGTCAGCAGTGACGTCATGATGACGTCATCATGTCAGAAAACTGTCAGACCAGGGACCAATGGGCTGTTGACACGTGTCCTCTGACACTGTCAGTGATGACGTCATGCTGACGTCAGCATCACTGTAGCACCGTTGACCAGAGGGTTGACCAGCGCGTGAGGGGCGCGTGTGAACAGTATTTTGTGTGGGACCAGTGCCATTTTCAAGGTTTCGACGATACGGATCCAATGGCGGTGGTTTCGTGTCGATCGGAGATCGTTAGGTTGGTCAAATTGGGATCTGACGCCTTGGGAAGCGTGTTCGGACGGCTTACCCGGGCCGGTTTCAGACTAGGGTTTCTCAGTTATTTAGTAGGGACTTAAAGTGACCTTTACGCATGTTTTGGGCATGACAGGAATTGTACTTTAACCCTTGGACGGGGCTTTACGCTCGGGATTGCAGCGGGATTGTACTGTGAGTGGGCCTTGATTTCACTAAACTTCGACATGCATAACTGTTTTACTTTCTATTATATCTATATGTGATTCAAGTAAAAGTATCTGTTTATCTCGAGTATGATTTATGGCACGTATTACGATGTTTGGGGCATGAGGCCCGTCTGGTTGTTTCTGAATGGTTTTGAGTCATGTATATGTATATGGATCTCGATATTATCTGTGGTACTGCACTGTATAGATCTACCCTAGGATTTTATCTCCTCCGGATGTAGGTACACCGGAGTGGTCACGGCGCATTACCTGTGAGGAGTCATTCTACGGAGGGACCGGACCGTAGAGTGACTCAGGAGCAGGATTGCTACTGTTGGACGTCTGGGACGTCAGGCATCTAGAATGCCATGCTCGGACTAGTTTCGGGATTTGGACTCGGGATTGAGACCCCGGGTGGCACGCGTAGCCTTGAAACTGTGACCTTATTGGGCGTCTGGGACGTCGGGCATCTGGGATGTCAGGGTTGGGATATATGGTGCAGTGACTAAGATTATATTATGTTGATATTATTCTGCTTATGATTATATGATTTTTTGGTTTATGATACTAATGCATGTCTTTTCGGAAAACGGAGGGGAAAATCTATATGTTTTCGGAATGGTAAACTATTTTGTAAACCTTGAGTTTCGGCCCATTCACCCTTGTCGTTTTACTAACCCTCCAGGTAGTGCTATTGAGGAGGAGGATCCCGAGGAAGAGGAGGAGGATCCCGAGGAAGAGGCATAGGTTTACGTTGCGCACCTGAACCCTACTGCTGGGTAGGTTGGCACGTAGTGTGTCTAGAGTCGTGCTCAATAAACTGTATTCGGGAACTATCCCTTGTCTGACACTATTTGTATTCGAGTATTCGTGTGGCGTGCTATGTATGACTTAACTATGGATTTTCTTTATGCATTTTACTTTCAATAAGGGTAATTATGATATTTTAAAGTCGGGTGTCAGACGGGAGCAGGGCACGTCCCGGATGGTCCCAGGGGGATCGGGGCGGGTCCTGTCACCATCAACTAGATAAACATTCGTTGGAATCATTCCAAAGGTTGGCAAAGCAGTAGGAACGACGGGATAACATCTGAGAGTTGGAGTGTGAAAGTCAAAACTAGTTTGGGGCAGTCGGGAATAAATATATGTTAGGTAGCCTTCAAAACAAACTATGAAAGTAAGTCAGGATG
This sequence comes from Prinsepia uniflora, assembly GCA_032719365.1. Lineage (NCBI taxonomy): Eukaryota > Viridiplantae > Streptophyta > Magnoliopsida > Rosales > Rosaceae > Prinsepia > Prinsepia uniflora. Next base: position 50,787,064 of record CM064874.1, on the reverse strand, counting down.
CAATCAGGTGGTCGGGAAGGCTTCAGAATCGAACTTGGAATGAAAGTTCGAATGAAGGGAAGCCTGGTGTTCTTAGAGTAAAAACTAAGAAGGATTGAAGGGAGAACTGAATCTTGATTCTAAATCGAAAGAAACAGGTTTCTCCGAGAATGCGAACATTTTAGTAATAAAGAAACTTTTAAGGGTTTGAAGTTATTGAAATTGATTAAGTTTGATCAATTTATTTGTTTGATTGAGTTGTTGGTTACCCTCTATGAAGAAGATTTATTCTCCTTTTATAGGTAGCATGAGAGTGAAGTTGGTCCACATGTGCAGCCACGTGTGCTCCTCCTTCGTGACGACTTTGGTGCACCTCCTTTTTGCCTTCTAACGATTCTGGTGCCATGTCAGCTTGATTGCGTGAATCACGCTTAGAGTTCCCCATGATCCAGTAAGTGGATGCTAGTTGAGCTTTGGATTTTAGTTGAACTATGTCTTTAATTTGGTAAATCCCTACTCTGGCCCGTAGTGGATTTTTTCATGTGTAAACAATACTCGAGATTGTTCAACGACACAACAAATCAGACATTAAATTGAGTTTTTTTTTCTTTTTCTAACAATAAAATAACTAAACAACTAAATGAAAAATCCATCAAAAAGTTAATAAAATGTCCAAATTTGCTTCATTTTGAAATTATAAGCACCAAATGTGATTAAATTGAAATTACTAGACCAAATTCGAATTATGTGTAAACAACAAATTAATTTGCTCAAGTATGTGGAAATTAAATAAGGACCTAATTAAAATGAAATTACAAGACCAAATTCGAATTAGGTGTAAACAACGGGGACTAAAAATGTGGTTTAACCAAAAATAGACCGTCTACATAGTAAATTGAAGAGTAAATCATTATTACACCCTTAACAATTTTTACATTTATTTAAAACCTTTAATATTTATATATTAAACAAAATAAGATCTTGTCTCAAACTTTTTTTATTCAAAAGTTACTAAACAGAATTTGTAAGCAATAAATTCGACATCTACCCTTTTATATCTCAATAAGGAGCATGAATGAATTATTGAGAATTCTTTTAAACAATTAAAAATAACATTGTCATTTTTTTGTTCTCTTTGCCCCATGTGCCCTTTAGTGTTTGATTTCTTTGATCTCTTGGACCCTTTATTATATTATGCATATAATAAATATTATATATGTATCCTATATATATATATATTATTTTAGTTACAATTGAATTTTCTCTATAAAATAAAAAATAAAGTTTGTATTGCCTGGGGTTCAACGGCAGGGTATATAATTTTGGCACAAAATTCAAGAATTAAACCATAAACTATAAGAAATTAACAAAATTTTTTAATATCTTGAAAAGAATTTTTGAAGAATTATTGGTTTTAATTATCTTACTTTAAGTTAGATTAGATACTCATAGTACTTTAAAAAACAGCAAATGAAAAAAATATATAAATAGGAGTAATTTTTTATAATCCTTAATATAATCTTATAATAAATAAATATAAATAAAAAGTATTGTTGAAATCATGATAGATTTTGATAAGTGTTTTTTTATTGTTGCTAGACTAGTTTACAATTGGATGACATTAGTTGTAATTTATATAAAAAAAACTATAGTCTGTTTTCAATTATATAGTCCTTTGACTAGTCAAAGGATATATGAGTTTAATTTTTCTATATGCAAATTGTTTAATATCTTTAAAAGTATTTTTGAAGAATTATTACTTTTAATTATCTTACTTTAAGTTAGATTAAATACTCATAGTACTTTTAAAATGAGCAAGTGAAAAAAATATATAAATAGGAGTAATTTTTTCATAATCCTTGATATAATCTTATAATAAATAAAAATAATGTTGAAATCATGATAGATTTTGATAAGTGTTTTTTTTATTGTTGCTAGACTAGTTTACAATTGGATGACATTAGTTGTAATGTATATAAAAAAAAACTATGGTCTATTTTCAATTATATAGTCTTTTGACTAGTCAAAGGATAAATGAGTTTAATTTTTCTATATGCAAATTTTTTAATAAACTTATATGTTAGTAAGGACCTATGATTTGAATAAACTTATATGCAAATTTCTAGCGCCATGTGAGCATGATTGCGTCAATCACACTTAGGGTTCCCCATGATCCAGAAAATGGATGCCAGTTGAGCTTTGGATTTTAGTCAAACTTTGTATTTAATTTGGTAAATCCCTACTCTGACCCGTAGTGGATTTTTTTCATATGTAAACATGTGTAAATAGGCCTGGCAATGGGTCGTATCGTGTCGGGTTCATGTCGTGTCATGTACTCTATTTTACCTATTTAAGCTCAACCCGAACCCGACCCATTTATTAATCGTGTCAAAACATGTAACCCGAACCCGACCTATTTATTAAAAAGGTAACCCGAACCCACCCGTTTAACCCGTTTATTAAACTTGTCGTGTTGAATAACCCATTTAACCTGTTTAACCTGTTTAACCCGTTTAACCTGTTTAACCCATTTAACCCATTTAACCCATTTAACCTATAATATTTGAAGCATAATTTTTTCACTAAAATATTATACCAACCATCAACGAACGTCATAATTCAACAAACTTCATAATTCATAAGTAAATGCAATAATTTAGTATCCATGACCAACAATACAATATCAGAGGGGGTTCCTGAAATGCCGGAATTCACTTGCTCTTCTTTCGTTCCCTTGCGTAATCGTTGATCAGTCCGTCTACTTCCTTCCAGAACAGGCCTTCCACCAGTACTCCATCCTTCGTAAACCTAAAACAGTAACGGAGAAGGGAATGTAGACCAGCAAATACTAGTGCAACATGAATCTCCAAGAAGCAAAGCGAATATACTCGTGAGTTTTGAACACATACCACTGAGTAACACTCTTTGTGAATTCCACCGGTTTGTTAGCAGAAATTGATTTTGGATCTGCACTTGCAACTTTCAGCGTGTACAAGTCAGAAAATCTTGGTAATTTGGAAGACACCACCAACCCAGTGCTGAAGGCTCCCTGCACAATGATGCGATACTAGTCAGAAATGGGCAGACAACACAACCAATTTTCTTTGTTTTCCCAAATGGCAACAAAACTAAATTCCAATTTCTCACTCTCTCGGATTATGAATGAACTTAATGTACATCGAATTCAATAGATAACATGAACTGGTTGCCCCAAAATGGTTATAGCGTGTAAATCCAGCTTTGAGTCTCTATAGTATACTTTTGGTCACATTTACAATATTCACTCGTCCTATAATGAAAAGGAATATGACAGGCGTATATGACAGAAACAAAGTTACCAACAACTAATTTACCTTGCTAGTGGGGGAAAAAAGATAACTTGATATATGAACTGAACATCCAAAAAACAAACAACTATCATATAACTGCCAGTCAAAGTTCATACTATGCCATGTAGTGAAATCAACCAATCAACCATGCTAAAGCAAACCTTGGCAAATTTGATCATTTGGAGCAAACTCTGAACAAAGCTTGATTATTCAATTATGATATTCACACAACCAGCCATAAAACTAATCTAAGACAATACCGTCTTACCATGGAAACGTCTTATAATTCAAGCATAAAAGATATATGACAACATTTAAAAATTCAAGTATCAAAATATATGACAACATTTGTTAATGATTTCAATTATTCTTCTTCATCATTACCCAGAGCTAAACCACACAATTGGCAGCAAAAGGGTAGCATTAAACTTAAACAAAATCTTTCATCCAGCCATCAATTGATTATGGGATAACTACTTCAAAGATCTAAATCCATCAATATGAAAAAAATCTTTATTAGAAACAAGGAAATAGACAATAAACATACTGCGGGAGGATGAGTGAACAAGATTGCATTTTTCTCCTTCGTATAGGAGACCAGCTGTAATATACCATTGACGATGATATACTTGCCCTAGTCAAAGATTATACAAACTCGAGAGTAATAGCATTTGAATAAGATATACTTCTCAATCAGAAAACTTTTTTTGAATCACGTAGTTTATGTAACATTTGTTTGCTAATATAACATATAAATATGATATCTCAAAATATGGCTTCACTGGAATTTCTGGAAAAATGAATTCAAAAGCACACGACTGGAATTTCGGGAAAAATATGGCTTCACTTACAGAGCTTCTCCTCTCCTCTGCTAAATTGGGCTGACTGCTAAACCCTTGTTACCGTAGCAGGCCAAGCAAGGAAGCCTTTGACTTTAGCAAGCACAAAATCGCCGACCTTTCATTGGCAGCGAGCAGCTGCGGCTTGGTGGCATGGAGAAGTCGGCGACGTCGAAGACGGTGATGCGGCTCGCTGGCGGGCGGGTGGGTGGGTCGTTGGATTGTTGATGGAGATTGAGAATGGAGAAGACTTGGTGCGGCTGTTGGAGAGAATGGAAGTGGAGGGCTGCTATAGATTTGGATTTTTGTGTTTAATTAGGTTATAAATTATAAAGTTTTAGTATTTATATTTTGGGCCTTGTGAAACCTTAGACCTAGAGTACTAAATGGGTTGGCAGGTTAACGGGTTAACAGGTTGGGACTCAATAACTCGTTTAATAAACGGGTTAATAGGTTATTAAATGGGTTAGTGAGTTGACCCGAAACCCACCTGTTTAATAAACGGGTTATAACGGGTTGACCCAAAAATGACCCGGATTATTATCGAGTCGGGTTAATTCGGGTTAATTTCGTGATGGTTTCGAGTCGTATATCGGGTCATGTCAGAAATTACCACCCTTATAAAGGACATCAATAAACAAGGACAGCTATCCAATCAGAAATTTCAAACCAACCAGTATGGTTCTGATTGCCGAAAGGGCATTTCTGTGGCATCACGAGTTTCCCGACCAGGGAAAACCATTGTCTAGAATGGGAAATGGTACATGGTTGGTAAAAATGGAAAGCCGAGAAAGGAGTTAGGCCAGACTGCTAGATGCAGGATCTAGAGGCAATTCAAGGCCTACTAAGTAGCTCAGGCGAGCTTGGTGCAAAATCCGCTAGAAGATCAACCAAGCTTGGAGGCAACCCCATTAGTGACCAACATGAAGTTGGTGTGTCCTCTTGAAGAAAACTAAAGGAGGAAGAAGGATATGATCAACTTCCAGAGAAGTATATGCCTCTCAAGCTCCACAATTGAAACTATGGCAGGAGTATAAAGAAAGATCACGTTTGATGGTTCTGTTGAAGAGGAACTGTCAAGCATCTAGTCCAAAAATCTCCATTTTTCTACAAACAAGAATATTTTCGACCATTAGGTCCAACTTAGTGGCAGTTATGACATGACAGATGAGGAGCTTAAAAATTTCAAAGAGGACCTATTGAAGATCATGGAAACAGAAGACTTACTCGTTGAGGAGCTAGAAGAAGTACATCAGAAGGTTAACTTGGTGGTGGTACTACCAGAACATTTAATGACCATTTTTCACCACGTAAACCAAGTGAAAGGCAACGTAGTCGCATCTGAACCATCTCGAGCAGTGATAAAGATCCCCGCCAACTACGGAGAAAACCAAGATTTCATTTCAGGACATAAGGACTTCAATGAAAAGATGACCTTTTAAGATCCCACTCAGGAAATGACAGACCACCTCTGACCTGTCTTCATCATCGCCTATTTAGAAGGCATCTCAATCAACAAAGTCTTGATCGATGGAGGAGCTTCTATCAACGTTCTACCATCCAGAATGCTGGAAAGGTTGGGTAGGACTATTCATGACTACTTGCCAACAACAGCGATAATGTCCAACTTCGCTAGAGCCGCCACCATGACTCTTGGGGTTTTACCACTAGAAATTTTGGCTGGGTCTAAGAAGTTAATGCTTCATTTCTTTGTGATCAATAACACGGCTAGCTACAACCTGCTATTGGGATGGGATTGGATCCACAAAAGTATGTGTTCCCTATCCACTCTTCACCAGCAAATCGCTCTCTAGAACCCAAAGAAAATACTTTTGAGGAATGTTTTTTGGAAGTCATCCAGGCAGACACAAAGCCATTCATGGCTAACCCAATAGTAGATGAGGCCAGTTTTTATGATCCCGACCATGGAAACATCACGTTAATTAGAAAAGATGAGAATGGCCGCCCAACCCAGATTACTGCCCACAAGGTAGTAATGCAAGTGCTTTCGGCTCTTGGGGAGGGACCCATTTTCTGAATAGGGGAAACAAGGGTTCCTACTCCACATGGACCTATCTTTGGATTCACGGAGTAGACATCATTTTTTAGACCATGGCGTATTAAAGAAAGATCCGATCTCAAACAGATTTGATTTATGCTAGTTTATCTTAAGAAATTTTGGGAGTGCTCTAGAGTTCAAAGAAAAATATATATGGATATTTATGGTATAATCTCATGAGAAGGAACAACAGAAGAGCATATTATTAATTTATGAGAAGATATTATAGAACAGATCTAGATGGGTCTAAAACAAGAACATTCGACAAGGGGATGACCCATCCATGCGGCCAGCGAGTGGCTCTACAAAAATACCACCTACAACATCTGGGTACCGTCGTTTCATTTTTTGGAGCCATAGTCCCCTAATTTTTGAATAGTCAAGACAGGTCGTCGAAGCGAAAATGGGCTCCTAGTCTTGTTTAAGCTCTTCCCATGGAAAATCGTTCTTTCTAATAAATTGGGGAAGCTTGAATACACTTTAGTGAAGAACTAAGAACGTCAGCCGCAGTCGGCACGTAACCACACCAACAAGGGCCCAGGTCGAACTGACGCTGTGAATCGACCATGAAGCACGAGTTCTGAATAATGTCATTATTGGTTTCAAAATAAGAAAGGTCACCATGAGAAAAGGCGACATCAACCTTGAATGATAGTCCACAGATCCATGGGGAGGTGGTAGTTGGTCCAGGGGCCAGGACGAGATTTTCTTCTCTATTTCTCTTTCTGCAAGCTGAATCAGAGGCCATAGGATTTTTTAATAGCGAAAAGGAGGAAAAGAAATTTTTAGGGATTTTGCAGCTAGAACGTCCGGAAGAAGAGGAAGCATGTTCGACCGCCAAAACACGAATGGTAGGGCCGTTAGAATTGCAAACTATTGGGCAACTTGTATCCAAAAGCCCTTATGGACCAAGAGCTTCCAAATTCCGGGGGCAGTGTTTACACCCGAAAAATACCACTACAGGCCTCAGAGGGGTTTTTAAGAAATTAAAGACCCAAACCGACTTAAAGCCCCAAGCCCAACTAGTATCCATAGCTATATCATGGGGAAGCATGAGCAATGAGTCACAAAAAACTCTGACAGAACGCTGAAAACTGTTAGAAGGGAAAACGTTTTCTTTATTACTCTAAAGCTAGCCTTCTTAGAAAAACCTGTATCCTTACCAGTCCTGGACTCAGTTATTCTCTCTCAACTTCTCTTAAAATCCTTCGTACACTACTTTTCAACTAAACTTCCTCTGCTTGTCTGAAGATCAGCATCCTCATTGCGGCTGACTTCAATCAGTCTATTGAGACCCTCTTACCCTCACAACCTCTCAAACTCACCCCCGACATCATCATGTCTTGTTATTGTTTTGCCAACACCCTTGGTATGATTTCCAATGGATGTTCATATCTGTTGATGATCTTTGTTGACTAACTCCAGCTCATGGCTTAGTCTATGAATGATTTACTTAGCGCACATGTAATTCCACCTTCAGTGCAATTACTTAATTTATGGTCTAAGTGTTTGCGACCCATGTCCCCGTTTCTTTTCCTCATTAGTTCTTCCAAGTCTTGGCTTTGAAAATTGGAAGATACCAACCAATGGTTCTACATGTTTCTTAAGTCGTAGAACCATCGCCATGTTCTGGTTCACTATTCGAACAACTTGACTTGGAAGGGTCAATCTTTCAAACCCCTTCTCCTAACTTTGGAAAACTGAATTGCATGCCACGAACAGGAACACGCCGAACATTCAATTTGGACTAGGCACAAAAGAAAATATTTAAAGTCCTTGCGAGAGGCATATAAAAGAACAATGCAAGCAAGATGCCTGAGTGTAACGACCCGTCCCGGAAGTCAGGATTAGATTAGTAGTTAGTGACGGATTAGCGAAGTAAATCGGTGATTAGTTGGATACTTTTGGACGGTTGTGCAGAATGACGAGTTTGCCCCTAAAAGGGCAAAATATTGACTTTTGGTTCGGGCTGTCAAAAGGACTTCGACCAATGACTGTGACGTAGTTCGGGACGTGACGAGTCCGTAGACAGGTGGCACGTCCGATTCCGACATCCGAGGAGGAAGTTATGATGTTCCGAAGGTCGAGGGCATTATCGTAATTTGATTAAAAAGAGGGAAATCGTTGACTTTTTGTTTGAATATTAGTTTTCACGCAAATCGAGGACCGTTAGATAGCTCTCAACGTCCTGAGTACAACGACAGGTGGCACGCAGTCATCGGACGTTGGACGGATGAGATGTGGTTCTAGAAAGGTGAAGGGCAAAATGGTAATTTGGACTTGCAGGGGCATTTTGGTCTTTTAACGCATAGGGAAGTGTGCCCAATCAGATAAGGCCATCTGGGGAGCTGGGATTGGATATTTGTGACTGTGTCCACAGGGTGTGTGACACCTGGAGACATCCTAGAGGCTTCTGCCTAATTCTATACACGGTTTCAATTTAATTGAAGGCTTAATCATGCTACTGAGAGAGAAACAGAGACAGTGAGCACAATCGACCATTTCTCAGTGAGTAAATCATATGTGAGCTCCTTGTTAGTGAGTGATTGATCAGTACGGTGAGGGAAGGCGAAAATGTGGTGGAGTGGTCGTGAAGCCATCATGGACGGTGGGGCGTGTTCAAATTCTGAGAAACAGAGTGTGCTTGAGCAAGTGAGAATCCACCCCTCCCCTTCGATCTTCATCACGTCTGCATAGGGTGTGTAGTAAGTTTGAACCTCATTTGTTGAGACAGGTGGTGGTGGTGGTGTCACGGTGAGGAACAAGCCGTGGAGGATGATGAGAAATCGGGGAGAAACAGAGCCATCATGACTTCAACCCACACGACCTCCTTGGAATTGTGTTTGTTGAGGCTATTTTGTGAAGGAAGAGTGTGAGGGGGACAAGATGAGGATAATGGAGGCTACAGTCGTGCTCGAAGGAGACGGTAAGAGGTGTTAATTCGAATTGTCCTGTTTCGGTTTAAAATAGTAAAACTTGAAATGTAGGATAATAATGTGTTTTATCGTGTGGTTGTGAAGTCTGGAGGTCAAGGAACTCGATAGGAAGCAAACACACGACCTATGGTGAACTGCGGTGGCCGGAAACAGTGAAGGACGAATTCGATTTTTCTTTCTTCGTTTTGGAAGGTAGTTCTTGTACTTAAATTACGATTTTAATTACGTAAAATCATAGGCTAGGATTGGACGACTCTACTGGTGTAAAATGGGACAAAAACAAGCAAGGAAACTGTTAGACCGTCCACGCCTGTTCGGTCCAGTCGGACTGGTTCGAACCGGTTCAGACCGGACGAACAGAGCTTGAAGACGATGAATAGTAGCTGCGCGTGGGCCTTACGCGCAGCCACTTTAGGAGGCTCGTGGAGGCACGTGGTACTATTCATGGGGAAGTTTTTAATACGACTTTTTATCGTATCGATGTAACGAACATTTTGGCGATGGTTTCGAGTCAATAGGACATCGTCTCGATATGTTTCGGGATGTCTGAAGGTTTTAGGCCTCGGTTAAAAAATAGTTAAAATTCTGAAAAATTATGGGGCCTTAGTATGATCATTTTGAAGTAGTTAGTGACCTCGTTATGGGATTTGGACAGGTTCGGGAAAACCGATGATAGCGGGTTGGTAGAAAACGGCACAAGTGCGCGCATATCGAGGCGACGTCGAAATGGTCTGTGAGTGGACTTTGTTTTCTAACTCTTGATGCATGCATATATATTTTTATATGTTTTCTATACGTAAATCTATGATTGATTTATGATCTTGATGCTTTACGCTTTTGCACATTTTTCGAGGTATTTACAGAATTTCACGTTTTACGAGACTTTGATGAATATTGTGATTTGAACTTGGTTTTAATGATTTGATTTCAGGATTTGAAATACGATTTGTTTTCAATGAAACTAAAAGGATTTTGGAAAGTGATTCCGGGCTTGAAGCCCAGTTCAAAAAGTGGTTTTAAGAAATGTGTTTTTGGGTTTTGGAATCGGATTTCCGGATGACGATTCGGAATTCGGTTTGGAACTTGAAAATAGATTTCCGGGTTGGGTTCGGAATGGTTATTCCGGATGCTAGCTTACGGGATGATGGTTTCGAACTCGGATTTGGAAATGGATAATGAATATGAGTTCTGGGTTTGGATTCGGGATCCTGATGAGATTGCGGATTCGGATTCGGATATGGATAGTGGTTATGGATTGGATTTGCTGGATCTGGTTATTAGGTTTAAAGACCCTGATGTGATTATAATGGGGGCGGGCCTGGATGTTTAAAGACTCAGATTATATTGAGGCCTAGATTGAGTTTAAAGACTCGGGAGTTTAAAGACTCGGATAGATCCAGTAGGTTCGATGGATGGATATGTGGTTTCAAATGTTTTTGGATTTCACTGAGTTTTGATGATGATGGTTTTCAATAAAGGTTTTCCGATGTTTTGGGCTCTACCCAGATGAAATGGGTTACGATGGTTTTGGGCTGAGGCCCGGGATTTGAGAAAAGGAATCTGTGTTGGGTTTTTCTTACATGGTTTACTTAACTGGAATATTGAATGGTTTTATGACACGAATTTGATATGCATGCATTGGCTTTTTAATTGGAGGGTATAAATGTACTTGTTTTATGAACTGTTTTTAAACTTATACTTTATTTTTGTCCACTCATAGTCTCTTGTGTTTCGATACCCTCCAGGTTGTTGCGGTGCAGGCTGTTGGTCGAGAGAGACGGAGGCATCACACACAAGATCCACAGTAGTTTTCCGTGCACTCTGGGAAGGCTGCAAGCTTTCGGACAGTCTGATCTAGTATCCCTTGTTCGACCTATGTGTCACATGGAGGTTGGACGTTGGTTTAGCCTTTGTGTCATGCGTAAGTCAGACGAGAACAGGACTTAGCCCTTAATCCCGGGGGATTGGGGATGGGTCCTGACACTGAGGCTCACTTAAAGTCCTCTCATGTCACTAACGGGACGTGCACGAGGCCCACATCTCGGAGGCATGAAAATTTCAAACACATATCAAAACCTAAGCTTTGATACCAAGTTGATAGGGCCCAACCCGGAAAACACTAAATATATCATACCCAAGTCCTGCTCCTGTCTAACAGGTAACCTAAAGTACCAAATGTACCCTCAAAACCCTGGCAGACAAAGGTTACGCGTACATTCGTTAGCTGATGCCTTCGCTCTGTAAATAGCCTCGACTCCCGTGCAACGACCCTGGATGGTTTCAAAACCAAGGAAAAGTGTGAGTGGGCAAAGAGTAAAGGTTTTTAAAACATAGTTTGAAACATACTAATATCCCTCCGTTTTAAATTTTTTTGCATGTACCCAGTTTACCTATAAAATATCAATCTCGAAATACGTGCAATAATTAGGAAACTAGTAACTCTAGAAACACATTTAACATGAAACCAAACTAATTACCAGCACAACGTAAACATACCAACACAACAATATCAGTCACATTAAATCCATCGGCATACCGAATCAATGAATCACATCAACTGACCCATCCTCGAAGTCTGCAAGTTGAAGCATCCTATCAAATGTGCACTACCAAAAGAATAATATCACTCGGGAACTACGGAACCCCAAGCTCAACGTCTGAGTATGGACTGGCTCAGGAACCAACGGAGCCTCATGCTAGACGTTTGAGTCACGGTCCCAGTCTCAAGAACCATTGAGCATTACCTCGACGTCTGAGCATACTCATAGGTCTCAGAAACTACAGATCATTATCTCAAAATTCAAGACTATCCATCACATTATCGATCTCGAGAACGACAGAGCATTACCTTGGCGTCCAAGACCGTCCAACCAACCTGGCATCTCGAGGAGGGTCATCCCATCACACCACAATTACATCTATATCCAGGTCATATCACACATCAACTCTGCAACCACACACTTTAACATATACTCATTCCATATCAAGAACCAACTATAGAAACCAAAACCCAACTCAAAACCCGGGTCTAAGCCCAAATCACAAATACGTTCAAAGACCTTGTAAAACGAGCCATTAAAATATTCATAAAATCATGTAAAATTCCATTTCACCAAACACCATGAAAATCTATGAACATGATATATCGAGCATAAAACCATTTTCCAAAACTCGGTGATAAATCAAAACACAATATAGCAGTTCTTCGTAAAATGGGAAAAGTTGTAATTACCGTAAAATTACCACAAAATCCATAAAACTCATACATAAATAACCATCAAGAAATCACTTAATAAATCACGTAAAACCATATAAAAATGTATGCATAGGATTTAGGAAAAAGAAAGTCGACTCACACGTACCTTTTAGGCGACCGAATCGAACTACACTTTTTTCCGTAAAATCCAAAGATGCCAATTCCTACCACAAATCACCTCGAAGTGTCACTAAACAACCTAATTAACTCACATTTGAATCCCATAAATTTTCAGAATTTTTAAACGAATTAAAATGGATCCTAAACTTTTGGACAGCAAAAACTATTCTAAGACCATGTCTGATCGCCTCGAAAATTATACCGTTGGACTCGTAACATCGAAAGGATGAAATTTTGTATTAACCATTTTCTCAGATGACGTGGCATGCACCCCTATGCTCCACCCAAAATGGTTGCATGTGGGCCTCATGTGCCACATCACTGTTCACCTCATTCATTACACTATCAAGCCTGTTTGCTTGTAAAACGAGTTGGGCGACCTGCAAGTCCAACCGTATTCAAAATCTGGTTTTCAGATCCAATTCGTTCGTTTTAACCATCAAATTTCATCTAAGCAAACCCCGAAAGGGATCTGTGACCTCAAACCATAAAAAACTTACCTCAAAATTACGATACAAACTTCATCCTTGGCGACACGGCGTATGTGGTTGTCTAGAACCTATTACACAGTAAAAACTCATGGTTCTCGTCCTGAATATCATTGTACAATCTCTAGAAAGCTATTAGAATAGCTAGTTCTAAGTTTCTTGGTCCAAAACCAAAAACTTGAAGTAAAACTTACATGTCCAAGGTTTTTATTCACCAATCCACCTTTTCTTCACCTTATTTTCATCACCGTTTTCTTCCCTTTTCTTACTTGATCATCTCTCCATCATCCTTAGTTGTCTCTCCTCCCTTTTGATAGGACGTTAAATAAGCATTATTTTATATTATTTTATACCATTTATACTTAGTTTTTAATATTAAATAATAAATAATTAGATAAAATAATTTATTTGTGTTATTTTTGTTTAAATAAATAAAGTTTGTAATTTGGTGCATTTTGGCGAAAGAATCGTCTCAATCGGAATTATAACGAATAAAATATGGACGAAATTCGGTAGATTAATTAATTTAGTTTTAAATTAATTAATTAATTAAATCTGTGCAGCCCAACCCAATTCTGAAAATCCAAGCAGCCGGCCCAGGCGTCGCAAGCCCAAGTCCCAGCCCAGTCCGTGCGGCCCAATCACTGCAGCCCAGGCGCAGCCCAGCGCCTCAGTGATAGGACGTTAAATAAGCATTATTTTATATTATTTTATACCCTTATACTTGACTTTTAATATTAAAATATTAAATAAATTGATAAAATAAATTATTTTGTGATTTTTATGTTTAGAAAAATAAAGTTTGTAATTTGGAGGATTTTGGCGAAAGAATCGTCTCGATCGGAATTATAACGAATAAATTATGGACGAAATTTGGTGAATTAATTAATTTAGTTATTAATTAAATTAATTCATTATTTTTTTTGCAGCCCAATCAATTTCTGAGCCCAATCCGTGCAGCCCATCTATCAGGCCCAGCGCGTCAGCCCAATCCGGCCCGTGCAGCCCGGCCCGTGCAGCCCATTCGCTTCAGCCCATTCGCTTCAGCCCAGCTCGCGCACAGCTCCCCAGCCCAGAGACCAGTTTCGGCGCGCGCTCACCGACTTCCAGGGTCACCGTTCGGCGCGCGTGCGCTGAACCTCAGCCTTCATCTTCAGCAGGCGCCTGCCGACTGCCACAGCGCCTCTTCAGTGGCTTCTGGCCGAATTTGGGAGTGATTTTCAGCTGCTCTCTGCTGGACTCTTTTCCAGCAGCTTCCACTCAACTTCCACCCAATTTCCACTCACTTTCCAACCACTTTCCAACCCAATTTTACAACTTTACAACTCAAACCACTTCTAAACATCATCACAAATCTTTATTACTCATCATTCCATTATTTAACATTTTTTATTGTATTTTTATATTATTTTTGGTAGCTTTCTCCACCTATAAATAGGGTTTCAATTCATTTGTTGAAACACACCTTCTTTGAGGCACACATTTGAGCCTTCTTTGAGAGAAACTTTGGCAAAGTATCTCCAATACAAAGTTTAGAGTTTGAGTTCATATTTCCCAAGTTTATTTCCTCCTTCTTCATAAGGTTCCGTCCGCTGTCGGAGAATCATATGAATAACAATGCATTGTTTTCATCCATCTTGAAAGTGTAACAATTACTCTCCATCTACTCAAACTCTCATTTTTGTTATTGGTTTTGATTATAGTTCAATATATGTGAGGTTTTTCTTACTAATATTTGTAAGTGTTAAATGCAATCTCCATGTGTCTTACTTTATGAATTTTAGTTATTTTATACATTTTAGTGCTTCATACTTCAATTCAATATTAAGTGTTTTATCCGCTGTCGGTGCATTTAGAGTAGAATTGAAGAGACTTAATGTTGATCGCTGTCGGCGCATTCAGTCAAAAACAAAAGGTGAATCATATTGTAAGTGTTGTCCGCTGTCGGTGCATTTATAGTATTGAAAAATGTATGAAGGTAATTAAGACGATTAAGGTAAAATTTCGTGATTGATTTAATATTTGCAATTATTAGAGTGTTGGTAAGATTTGTGTTTTAAGAAGATCATTTGTACATGAATTAGAATAGAAGTAAAATTAGTTTATCTATGTTTTTACTTATTACAAACCTTTTTAAAACCCCCTTTTTATTCTTTTATTCTTTAATTCTTTTAATTCTTTTATTCTTTGATTCTTCTTATTGTTTATTCTTTTATTCTTTCATACTTTTAGTTTATTATTCTTTGATTCTTTGATTTCTTTATTCCTTTACTCTTTAATTTATTGATTCTTTGATTAGTTAATTCTTTAATTCTTTATTCTTTTATGCTCTATTCTTTTATTCTTTAAGTAATTAATTCTTTAAATTGATTAATTCTTTAATTTATTGATTCTTTGATTATTTAATTCTTTAATTCATTATTCTTTTATTCATCTCCCACTAACACATTATTAATGTCCCTAATTTCCCCGGTTAAGAACGATCCCTATTTATCAATACTACATCTACACAAAAAGGGTTTAAATTGTATAACACTCGAATTACATGTTTAATTTAATGCGTAGTTTGGGCGTAGTCACTCAGCCCGCCTCCCCAGCCCCACAATTTCCTTCGGTGCGCGCCCGCCGAGCTTCAGTTCATCACTTCAGCGCGCGCCTCCCGACGTCGGAAGCCTTGTGCAGCGCTTGGCCGCCGAAGTTCCTCCTTTCCTTTCCAGCAAGGACTGCCGGCCACTCCCTTCCTTTCCAGCTAATGCCAGCTGATTATTCCCTCCTTTTTCAGCTGTTTCTGACAGCCCTTTCCAGCAGCATTAATGGACTCTTCTTTTGGTTTTTTTTTTTTATACTTTTCCTCAAAAATCACCCAATCTCATCCTTTCACTTTTGATTATTTTTATTGTAATTTTTGGTTTATTTTTATTTATTTTCTAGGGTTTAATTTGAGTTTTTCCCCTATAAATAGAAGTTGATTTCACTTGTTGAAATCACTTCCAAGAAGCACAAAATTGAGCCTCTCTTAGGAGAAATTTTGGCAAATAGTTCCAATACAAATTTTGAGAGTTCAAGTCCGAATTTCCTTGTTTAATCTTCTTCCATCTTCATAGGGTTCCAGCCGCTGTTCGGTGTTCCTTGTGAAAAACAATCCATTGTTCTCACCCAATCTGAAAAGTGTAACATTTGCTCTCCATTCTCTTAAACTCTTTTATTTGTTATTGGTTCTAATTATAATGCAATATATGTGTTGGTTTCTCCTTCCTATCTTTTGTGAAAATTGAGTATAATCTCCATGTGTTTTACTTTCTAAAAATCATTTACTTCTTACATTCTAGAGCTTAAACTTCATTTCGAAACTAAATGTTGATCCGCTGTTCGGGGCATTTAGAGTAGATTTGGAGAGATTTAATGTATGACCGCTGTTTGGCGCATTAAAGCACAAAATTAAGGTAATTATATTATAAGTAAAAATCCGTTGTTCGGTGCATTTATAATATGAAAAATGTATGAAGAAATATGAGTTTGTGAAGGTATAATTTCGTGATTAATTCAAATTTATGCAATTGTAGTATGTTGGTGAAGTTTGTGTTTACGGGAAGTCTACTTTGTGCATAAGTTAGAGTAGAAATAGAATGAGTTCATCTATGCTTTTACTTATTTACATAATTACAAACCTCTTCAAAACCCCCCTTGTTTATTCTTTATTCTTTTATTCTTTTATTCTTTGATGCCTTCATTCTTTCATTCCTTTATTCTTTAATTTATTGATTCCTTGATTAATTAATTCTTTTATTCTTTTATTATTTCATTATTTAATTCGTTAATTTATTAATTCTTTGAATTTCCTAAAGTGTAAGTATTGTTTCCTATTAATTGTTTTAGAGTTGCATGAATCTCTTAGTCCTTTTTTCTTCAAAATCTTACTTTCGGGAACAAGTAGTGCCCCTCTTATTTACTTTCTCCTTAACCCTTCATGATGTGTGGATTTCATCACCACACACCATAGACTCGAATCTATGGACATGAGGTTGGGGCGGAGTTTGTAAACACTAGGGTTTGGTAATTCTCTACGTCATCATTTGGATTAATTATGGTGTCTAGGAGAGTTATGACTGGTGACAAGTTTTGGATTAAGAAAGGGAACACCAATGGAGTATATGCCAAGCTAGCCTCGGGGTGCTCTTAAAATTATCCTTGCTTCTCGCGTTACATCTATCTCAACTGGCCATGATTAATGTTGAATGGTGGAATGGTGGTTATCAGTACGCGCAGGCCGTACGCCCAGGAAAGTACTATGAGAAGCGGAAGGAGAAAGTTATTCATGACACTCTAAAACTCTACTTATTGCATTATTAGTTTGAATTTGGAACTTGTGCATTTTCTTTCCATTAACGTAACTTTTTGTTAATCCTGGTTTCCATTTATGTGATACTTTATGCAAATCTCTACTATCTTACTCTTATTATCTCTTCTTGTGTATACTTGCCTTCTAACTTAGAGTTTTGTTTTCATAGAGGTACGAACTTATGAATGCGTGCTCATCAATCTAAGCTTGATCGGCTAAGAAGACAACTTGACATCTCACCAAGCAACGCCACATTCAGAGACGCACTTAAGCAAACCAGTTCGTTCGAACCTCCATCCCCAATATTCGGTGAGTCCAAAAGTGAGAAGAGTAATTCAGAAGAAGAACAGACTTTCGGAACACCAATAGCCATGGCACGAAACCTGAGTATCCGGGAGCAGACATGTGCAAACACAAATGGCACTACAGACTTCTGCATCCAGTATCCCGAGCCTCGAACCAACAAGAAAGATATTGAGCTTAAGAGTGGAGTCCTTCATCAACTACCCAAGTTCCGTGGAATCAGAAATGAAGATCCACACAAACACTTAACGGAGTTCCAATTCATCATTAGTAGTATGTGTCCGGATGATGCAGACTTGGATATCATGAAGCTGAAAGCTTTCCCATTGTCCTTGGAAGAAAGAGCACGGGTATGGCTTTTAAGTCTCCCACCCAATCATATTGACTCTTGGGAGAAGTTGGTTCAGGAGTTTCTTACCAAGTACTTCCCTGCCTCAAAGATTACGGTCTTAAGAAAAGAGATCACTGGAATCAAGCAGAAAGAACATGATGAGAATTTCAGCCAGTACTACGAGAGGTTTAAGGAACTTTGTGCTTCATGCCCTACTCACGGGATCACAGAAGGCTATCTTTTAACCTACTTTTATGAAGGGCTCAAAGGTTGGGATAGAGGACTGCTCGATGCTGCAGCTAATGGAAGTTTCTTAGCTCGGAGCCTAGTAGATGGTCGTGCACTGCTTGAAAGCCGTGCACTCAATGATGCACAATATGAAGGTGCCGATCCTATTTCTAGAAAGGTACATGAGGTAAGTTCCCATGCTATAAATGATTCTAAGTTAGATAAGATCACCTCTATGCTTTCAAATATGCTTGAACTAAAGAAACAGGTAGCTCCAGTTTGTTCCATATGCTCTCAAGGCCATCTTGAGGAACAATGTCCCTACACTGCAAGGGAGGAAGACTCCGGAACTGAAATGGCACACGCCATTGGAGGCTTTCAAGGAGGGCCAAGGACCCAAGGTTACAGTTGGAGAGATCCGAACAATGTCCTAAACCCTCAGCACATGTCGACTGGGCCAAATCGTGTCCCAGACCAGTTCCCAAGGCCCACATGGCAACCAAGGCCCACATGGCAACCAAGGCCTCCTGTCCCATTTTCTAACTTTTCTCATAATCATGCAAATAATCATACTTCTTCATCTTCTAATCCTGATTATGATAAAATGCTGGCTGCTCTTTCCCAAGGGCAGCAAACACTAATGGCGTCAACTCAGGCTCTTGTCACAGGTCAGCAAAATCAACAAAAAGACATCGCTGATCTCAAGGACCAAATGGGCAAGGTCGTGGACTTCATGGGTAAGATCCATGCTAGCGGGGTGCTTCCACCTCAACCTACACCCAACCCAAATGTAAGACCTGAAGCCAATGCAATCACCACTCGAAGTGGTAAAGTGCTCGGAGAAATAGAACCAGATCCAGCCGTTTCTGAGGCTGAAAAGCACAAGGTGGCAACTAAGACCACCACGACACAACCACCAGTTCAACCTACCCACACACAAGGTAATAACCCAATCCCTTCAAGTTCGGTTGTTACTAATTCCCCGTTTGTGCGAGCACCATTTCCAAGTAGGCTTGCCAAATCTAAGAAGAATGAATCCGATGAGGAAATCTTGGAGATCTTCAAAAGGGTGCAAATCAACATGCCCTTGATCGAGTGCATCAAACAAGTGCCGAAATACGCAAAATTTCTGAAAGAGTTATGCACTCCAAGGCGCCAGACGAGGGAGAAGGAGGTTGTGATGGTGAGTGAAACAGTTTCTGCTGTAATCCAGCGTCGGCTACCCCCAAAGTTGAAGGATCCAGGGAGTTTTTCTGTTCCCTGCGTGATTGGTAACAAGTCATTTGATAAAGTCATGCTAGACTTAGGAGCATCCATTAATGTTATGCCATATTCACTATATGTTTCCCTAGGTCTAGGTAAATTACAGCATGACGATATTATCATTCAGTTAGCCGATCGCTCTAATGTGTATCCTAAGGGATACGTCGAAGATGTTCTTGTGCAGGTTAACCAGCTCATCTTCCCCGCTGACTTTTATGTCCTAGACATGGAGGATTCCCCTACGAATCAAGCTCCACTAATGCTGTTGGGAAGACCATTCATGAGAACTTCCAAGACAAAGATTGATGTGTTCAATGGAACATTAACTATGGAAGTAGACGGAGAGGAGATTGGCTTCAACATCTTTGATGCCATGAGGTACCCTAGTTCCGCAACTCATACTACTTTTTCTATTGACGTGTGCACTTCTCTCGCAGAGAAACATTTTGATTCAATTCGAGAAGACACACTCAACATGATAATCCAGGAAGGAGTTGGCCTAACGCAATCAGGGGACGCCTTGGTTGAGGATACAGATTACGAACTAGAACCTCGAATTTGGGATGAAGTCATGACCCTAAATGAGACCCCCAGAATGGTGAATCATCAGGTACCCTCGTCATTTCCAATTAGTACTAATGCCACTCCTCCTTCAGTGATTCAGGCCCCCATTCTCGAGCTCAAAGTTTTGCCTGACCACCTGAAGTATGCCTATCTTGGCTCGGACGACACTCTGCCCGTCATAGTGTCTTCTGCACTAACCGAGTCACAGGAAGATAGACTGGTACAGGTCTTGACAAAGTACAAGACAGCCATTGGATGGACTCTGTCAGATATCAAGGGAATCAGCCCTACAACTTGTGTGCATCGAATCTTACTGGAAGATGATGCAAAACCCTCTCGCGAAGCCCAACGTCGCCTCCATCCTCCAATGATGGAAGTGGTGAAACAAGAGGTCATCAAACTCTTGGACTGTGGTGTCATCTACCCAATTTCAGACAGCAAATGGGTCTCACCAGTCCAAGTAGTCCCAAAGAAAAGTGGAGTCACAGTTGTTGCGAACAGTGAAGGAGAGCTAGTGCCCCAACGAACAGTGACCGGATACAGAGTCTGCATCGACTATCGACGCCTGAACAAAGCAACTAGGAAGGATCACTTCCCTTTGCCCTTCATTGATCAAATGCTTGAAAGGTTAGCAGGTCACTCCTATTATTGCTTTCTTGATGGTTATTCCGGGTACAATCAAATCTGTATCGCTCAAAATGACCAAGATAAAACGACTTTCACTTGTCCTTTTGGCACTTTTGCCTACCGAAGAATGCCTTTCGGTTTATGTAACGCCCCAGGTACTTTCCAAAGATGCATGCTTTCTATTTTCTCTGAATATTTCGAAAAAATAATTGAAGTATTTATGGACGATTTCAGTGTCTTTGGGGATAGTTTTGATGCATGCTTAGAACACTTAGCACTTATCTTACAGAGGTGTGTCGAAACTAATCTGGTACTTAACTGGGAGAAATACCATTTCATGGTTAGACAAGGGATAGTCTTGGGCCATATTGTCTCTAAAAGAGGAATTGAAGTCGATAAATTTAAAGTTGATACTGTGCGCCACTTACCCTCTCCCACTTCGGTGAGAGGAATCCGTTCATTTCTTGGTCACGCAGGATTTTACAGAAGATTTATCCAAGACTTCTCCCACATTGCAAGGCCCTTGTGCCGACTGCTTCAGAAAGAGACACCCTTCGTCTTTGATGCAGACTGTCAGGAAGCTTTTGAGAAGCTTAAAAATCTCTTAACCACTGCCCCCATTCTTTGTGCCCCTGATTGGTCCTTACCCTTTGAAATAATGTGCGATGCCTCTGATTATCCAGTTGGAGCCGTACTCGGACAAAGGCGGGATAAGAAGCCCTACGCCATCTACTATGCATCCAGAACCTTAAATGATGCCCAGATGAACTACACCACTACAGAAAAGGAGTTGCTTGCTGTTGTATTTGCTTTAGATAAATTTCACTCTTATCTACTTCGAACTAAAGTCATTATTTACACTGATCATGCAGCACTGAAGTATCTCCTAGCCAAAAAAGATGCGAAACCAAGACTGATCCGATGGATTCTTCTTCTTCAAGAGTTTGACATCGAGATTAAAGATAAGAAAGGCATAGAGAACGTGGTGGCGGATCATTTGAGTCGCATTGCACATGAGCGAGATCCTGTGGAGATTCAAGAGATGTTTCCAGACGAACAACTCTTCAGAATCGAGGGAGGTACTCCTTGGTATGCTGATATTGTCAATTATTTAGTCACCAAACAGTTACCCACCACCCTCTCCCGTGCACAAAAAGATAAACTTAAAAAGCATGTTAGGCACTATATTTGGGATGAACCTTATTTGTGGAAACACTGTGCAGATTTATTGATTAGGAGATGTGTCCCTGATATTGAACATAGGTCAGTCCTAGAGTTCTGCCATAGCCATGCTTGTGGAGGCCACTTTGGATCCAGGAAAACTGCACTCAAAATCTTAGAATTTGGACTATATTGGCCCACACTTTTTAGAGATGCACATTCATTCTGTTTAGCCTGTGATAAATGTCAGAGATCAGGAAACTTAGGACGAAGGGATGAAATGACACAACATTATGTTCTTACTGTTGAAATATTTGATGTGTGGGGTATTGATTTTATGGGTCCGTTTCCTCAATCTAATGGCTATCTATATATCTTACTTGCTGTTGATTATGTATCAAAATGGGTGGAAGCTAAGGCCACCAGGACTAATGACTCTAAAACTGTTGCAGATTTCCTCAGAACTAACATTCTTTCCAGGTTTGGGATCCCGCGGGTCCTAATAAGTGATGGAGGAAGTCATTTCTGCAACAAGACCATTGAAGCTTTAATGAAACGGTATGGTGTCACTCATCGAGTCTCTACACCTTACCATCCTCAAACGAGTGGAATGGCGGAAGTCAGTAATAGAGAGATCAAGAAGATATTAGAGCGAACTGTGGGCCCTAATCGTAAGGATTGGAGCCAACGGTTGGATGATGCACTTTGGGCATACAGGACGGCATACAAAACACCTATAGGAATGTCTCCCTATAGGTTGGTGTACGGAAAAGCATGTCACCTTCCAGTGGAACTAGAGCATAAAGCATGGTGGGCCGTCAAAACTTTCAACATCAAGCTAGATGACGCCGGTCTGCATCGAAAGCTCCAGCTGAGTGAGCTTGAGGAAATCAGAAATGATGCGTTTGAAAACACTCTGATCTACAAGGAAAAGGCTAAGGCATTTCACGACAAACAGATCAAGAGTAAAGCATTTGACATTGGCCAGAAAGTTTTGTTGTTCAATTCCCGACTTAGACTCTTTCCAGGTAAATTATTCTCCAGATGGGTAGGTCCTTTTGTTGTTACTAATGTGTTTGCCCATGGAGCCATACAGATCAAAAGCATTGAAACGGGAAAAGAGTTCAAGGTAAATGGCCACCGATTGAAGCCTTACATCGAGGCAATTGGAGGACACGATGTGGAGTCAGACAGAGTACTTCTACGTCCCATCAGATAAAGAATTTGGTCTAGGCTGGATGGACGTTAAACTTCAAGCGCTTGTTGGGAGGCAACCCAATGTGTTCTCGAGTGTGAAGGAGTCATCAACACAGATTTGTTTTCTTTCAACCCTTCACTCTCTTTTACTTTGTTTATGTTTTTCTTTCTTACTTCACTTTCTTAAATCATCTTCCTTACTTTGATTCTATGTTTAATTATTTCGTATTTTCCTACATTGAGGACAATGTAGAATTTAAGTGTGGGGGAATGGTTTACAAATTTATTTGTGCATTTGAAATTGTTAAGTCTTTCTTAATTTGCAATTGTTTTATTTCTTTCTTACGAAAAAAAAAAATATATATATATATATAGAAAAAAAAATTACTGCTTTGAATCTTTTTGTTTTAACTTAGTATTTTTATGAGTTTTTTTTTTATTTGTGCAATTGAAATTGTTTTATTAAGTCTTTCCTACAAAAAAAAAATTATTATTGTTTTCTTGAGTCTTTTTTTTTAACGTAGTGTTTTTACGAGTATCAAGTTGCCCTTTAACTTGTCAATGATATAAATGAACGGAAATGATTATGTTATGGCTATAAAGATGATCACTACAACTTGAATTTGTTTGTTAATATTTTGTGATTAAGTGTTACTACTTGAAGATAATGCATGTAAATTGGTACATAAATAAGCATGATATGATAAGTATGAATCATTTGAACCTTATGTGAGCTTTAGAACTTATATACATCTTTGATGAGTGATTCATAAGTTCTTTGTTTAAATTGATATACATATGCCTCATAACTGCTTGCCATAGCTTTTAATGAACTCTAGAGTACTAGAACTTATTCTATGTGATTTTCAAAGCTTTTAAGTCAATAAATTCACTGATTTTGGAAATGATTAAGGCATTAGGGTTAACACCACAAATTCAAACATCCATGTTCCCTATTTTGTGCGCACAAGTTGCGACCCCCTTAGTTTTACCCCTTTTGAGCCCACATTAAGCCTTTCTTTCCTCACCATGATTATCTAAACACTTGAGCTTAGTATAGACATCTTTTACCTTTCTTTCCTCAAATTTCATCTAAGCAAACCCCGAAAGGGATCTGTGACCTCAAACCATAAAAAACTTACCTCAAAATTACGATACAAACTTCATTCTTGGCGACACGGCGTATGTGGTTGTCTAGAACCTATTACACAGTAAAAACTCATGGTTCTCGTCCTGAATATCATTGTACAATCTCTAGAAAGCTATTAGAATAGCTAGTTCTAAGTTTCTTGGTCCAAAACCAAAAACTTGAAGTAAAACTTACATGTCCAAGGTTTTTATTCACCAATCCACCTTTTCTTCACCTTATTTTCATCACCGTTTTCTTCCCTTTTCTTACTTGATCATCTCTCCATCATCCTTAGTTATCTCTCCTCCCTTTTGATAGGACGTTAAATAAGCATTATTTTATATTATTTTATACCATTTATACTTAGTTTTTAATATTGAATAATAAATAATTAGATAAAATAATTTATTTGTGTTATTTTTGTTTAAATAAATAAAGTTTGTAATTTGGTGCATTTTGGCGAAAGAATCGTCTCAATCGGAATTATAACGAATAAAATATGGACGAAATTCGGTGGATTAATTAATTTAGTTTTAAATTAATTAATTAATTAAATCTGTGCAGCCCAACCCAATTCTGAAAATCCAAGCAGCCGGCCCAGGCGTCACAAGCCCAAGTCCCAGCCCAGTCCGTGCGGCCCAATCACTGCAGCCCAGGCGCAGCCCAGCGCCTCAGTGATAGGACGTTAAATAAGCATTATTTTATATTATTTTATACCCTTATACTTGACTTTTAATATTAAAATATTAAATAAATTGATAAAATAAATTATTTTGTGATTTTTATGTTTAGAAAAATAAAGTTTGTAATTTGGAGGATTTTGGCGAAAGAATCGTCTCGATCGGAATTATAACGAATAAATTATGGACGAAATTTGGTGAATTAATTAATTTAGTTATTAATTAAATTAATTCATTATTTTTTTTGCAGCCCAATCAATTTCTGAGCCCAATCCGTGCAGCCCATCTATCAGGCCCAGCGCGTCAGCCCAATCCGGCCCGTGCAGCCCGGCCCGTGCAGCCCATTCGCTTCAGCCCATTCGCTTCAGCCCAGCTCGCGCACAGCTCCCCAGCCCAGAGACCAGTTTCGGCGCGCGCTCACCGACTTCCAGGGTCACCGTTCGGCGCGCGTGCGCTGAACCTCAGCCTTCATCTTCAGCAGGCGCCTGCCGACTGCCACAGCGCCTCTTCAGTGGCTTCTGGCCGAATTTGGGAGTGATTTTCAGCTGCTCTCTGCTGGACTCTTTTCCAGCAGCTTCCACTCAACTTCCACCCAATTTCCACTCACTTTCCAACCACTTTCCAACCCAATTTTACAACTTTACAACTCAAACCACTTCTAAACATCATCACAAATCTTTATTACTCATCATTCCATTATTTAACATTTTTTATTGTATTTTTATATTATTTTTGGTAGCTTTCTCCACCTATAAATAGGGTTTCAATTCATTTGTTGAAACACACCTTCTTTGAGGCACACATTTGAGCCTTCTTTGAGAGAAACTTTGGCAAAGTATCTCCAATACAAAGTTTAGAGTTTGAGTTCATATTTCCCAAGTTTATTTCCTCCTTCTTCATAAGGTTCCGTCCGCTGTCGGAGAATCATATGAATAACAATGCATTGTTTTCATCCATCTTGAAAGTGTAACAATTACTCTCCATCTACTCAAACTCTCATTTTTGTTATTGGTTTTGATTATAGTTCAATATATGTGAGGTTTTTCTTACTAATATTTGTAAGTGTTAAATGCAATCTCCATGTGTCTTACTTTATGAATTTTAGTTATTTTATACATTTTAGTGCTTCATACTTCAATTCAATATTAAGTGTTTTATCCGCTGTCGGTGCATTTAGAGTAGAATTGAAGAGACTTAATGTTGATCGCTGTCGGCGCATTCAGTCAAAAACAAAAGGTGAATCATATTGTAAGTGTTGTCCGCTGTCGGTGCATTTATAGTATTGAAAAATGTATGAAGGTAATTAAGACGATTAAGGTAAAATTTCGTGATTGATTTAATATTTGCAATTATTAGAGTGTTGGTAAGATTTGTGTTTTAAGAAGATCATTTGTACATGAATTAGAATAGAAGTAAAATTAGTTTATCTATGTTTTTACTTATTACAAACCTTTTTAAAACCCCCCTTTTATTCTTTTATTCTTTAATTCTTTTAATTCTTTTATTCTTTGATTCTTCTTATTGTTTATTCTTTTATTCTTTCATACTTTTAGTTTATTATTCTTTGATTCTTTGATTTCTTTATTCCTTTACTCTTTAATTTATTGATTCTTTGATTAGTTAATTCTTTAATTCTTTATTCTTTTATGCTCTATTCTTTTATTCTTTAAGTAATTAATTCTTTAAATTGATTAATTCTTTAA
This sequence comes from Prinsepia uniflora, assembly GCA_032719365.1. Taxonomy (NCBI): domain Eukaryota; kingdom Viridiplantae; phylum Streptophyta; class Magnoliopsida; order Rosales; family Rosaceae; genus Prinsepia; species Prinsepia uniflora. The sequence goes on along the minus strand of CM064874.1, from coordinate 50,760,533 downwards.
TTTATTGATTCTTTGATTATTTAATTCTTTAATTCATTATTCTTTTATTCATCTCCCACTAACACATTATTAATGTCCCTAATTTCCCCGGTTAAGAACGATCCCTATTTATCAATACTACATCTACACAAAAAGGGTTTAAATTGTATAACACTCGAATTACATGTTTAATTTAATGCGTAGTTTGGGCGTAGTCACTCAGCCCGCCTCCCCAGCCCCACAATTTCCTTCGGTGCGCGCCCGCCGAGCTTCAGTTCATCACTTCAGCGCGCGCCTCCCGACGTCGGAAGCCTTGTGCAGCGCTTGGCCGCCGAAGTTCCTCCTTTCCTTTCCAGCAAGGACTGCCGGCCACTCCCTTCCTTTCCAGCTAATGCCAGCTGATTATTCCCTCCTTTTTCAGCTGTTTCTGACAGCCCTTTCCAGCAGCATTAATGGACTCTTCTTTTGGTTTTTTTTTTTTATACTTTTCCTCAAAAATCACCCAATCTCATCCTTTCACTTTTGATTATTTTTATTGTAATTTTTGGTTTATTTTTATTTATTTTCTAGGGTTTAATTTGAGTTTTTTCCCTATAAATAGAAGTTGATTTCACTTGTTGAAATCACTTCCAAGAAGCACAAAATTGAGCCTCTCTTAGGAGAAATTTTGGCAAATAGTTCCAATACAAATTTTGAGAGTTCAAGTCCGAATTTCCTTGTTTAATCTTCTTCCATCTTCATAGGGTTCCAGCCGCTGTTCGGTGTTCCTTGTGAAAAACAATCCATTGTTCTCACCCAATCTGAAAAGTGTAACATTTGCTCTCCATTCTCTTAAACTCTTTTATTTGTTATTGGTTCTAATTATAATGCAATATATGTGTTGGTTTCTCCTTCCTATCTTTTGTGAAAATTGAGTATAATCTCCATGTGTTTTACTTTCTAAAAATCATTTACTTCTTACATTCTAGAGCTTAAACTTCATTTCGAAACTAAATGTTGATCCGCTGTTCGGGGCATTTAGAGTAGATTTGGAGAGATTTAATGTATGACCGCTGTTTGGCGCATTAAAGCACAAAATTAAGGTAATTATATTATAAGTAAAAATCCGTTGTTCGGTGCATTTATAATATGAAAAATGTATGAAGAAATATGAGTTTGTGAAGGTATAATTTCGTGATTAATTCAAATTTATGCAATTGTAGTATGTTGGTGAAGTTTGTGTTTACGGGAAGTCTACTTTGTGCATAAGTTAGAGTAGAAATAGAATGAGTTCATCTATGCTTTTACTTATTTACATAATTACAAACCTCTTCAAAACCCCCCTTGTTTATTCTTTATTCTTTTATTCTTTTATTCTTTGATGCCTTCATTCTTTCATTCCTTTATTCTTTAATTTATTGATTCCTTGATTAATTAATTCTTTTATTCTTTTATTATTTCATTATTTAATTCGTTAATTTATTAATTCTTTGTAATTCATTAATTTATTATTTCTTTATTCTCTTATTCATCTATTCTTTAATTTATTAATTCTTTGATTACTTAATTATTTTATTATTTTATTCTCTAATTCATTATTCTTTTATTCATCTTCCACTAACATATTAGTAATATCCCTAATTTCCCCGGTTAAGAACGATCCCTATTTATCAATACTACATCTACACAAAAAGGGTTTAAATTGCATAACACTCGAATTACATGTTTAATTTAATGCGTAGTTTGGGCGTAGTCAATTTTTGGCGCCATTGCCGGGGAAATTGAAAATCATTTTTAATTTGTTGGTGTATGTATATAAATTGTGCATATTATACTTGTTTATGAATTTTACTTTTGTTAATATTATATTTGTTTATAACATTTACTTACTTGTTTATATTTTATTTATCCATCTTATTATTGTTCTTATTATTTTTGTTTATAATGCTCATACTTTACTTATTCTTAATTTCTAATTTATACTTGTTCATAAATGTTCATAATTTTTTTTTTGTTTATACATTTGTTCATATTAAATTTGATACTTGTTCATGATTTAATTTCATTAGTTTACTTTTACTTTTACTTGTTCATACTAAAATTGGTACTTGTCATAAATGCATATTTTATATGTTTACTTTTCTTTACTTTTACTTTTATTTAATCCATTATACTTTATTCCATTAACTTTCTTTTAATTTTATTCCATAATCTTTATGTTACACTAACTTTATGTTTACACTTATTTTATTTTTATGTAATCAATTATTTGTTTATGTCTTGTTAAACTTTAAATTTTAAATGAAAAAAAGAAAAAAAAATTCGGAATAAAAAAAAATTAAAAAAATATAAAAAATAATAATAATTTATGAAACTTTATTCATCTTTGAATTTCCTAATGTGTAAGTATTGTTTCCTATTAACTGTTTTAGAGTTGCATGAATCTCTTAGTCCCTTTTTCTTCAAATCTTACTTTCGGGAACAGGTAGTGCCCCTCTTATTTACTTTCTCCTTAACCCTTCATGATGTGTGGATTTCATCACCACACACCATAGACTCGAATCTATGGACATGAGGTTGGGGCGGAGTTTGTAAACACTAGGGTTTGGTAATTCTCTACGTCATCATTTGGATTAATTATGGTGTCTAGGAGAGTTATGACTGGTGACAAGTTTTGGATTAAGAAAGGGAACACCAATGGAGTATATGCCAAGCTAGCCTCGGGGTGCTCTTAAAATTATCCTTACTTCTCGCGTTACATCTATCTCAACTGGCCATGATTAATGTTGAATGGTGGAATGGTGGTTATCAGTACTCGCAGGCCGTACGCCCAGGAAAGTACTATGAGAAGCGGAAGGGGAAAGTTATTCATGACACTCTAAAACTCCACTTATTGCATTATTATTTTGCATTTGGAACTTGTGTATTTTCTTTCCATATACATGACTTATTTTTTATTCTGATATTTTATGCAAGTCTCTACTCTCTTCTTGTGCATATGTAATATCGGTTTAAATTTTTTGCAGTCATACTTGTTACATCTCACATTTTCTTGCTAATTATGATTTCCTTGACTTATATTTTTATTACTAACCCTAACTTTGTAACAACTATCCTGTCTTAATTAACTTTCACTAGTTACTTGTGTATACTTGCCTTCTAACTTAGTGTTCTGTTAATATAGGTATGAACTTATGAATGCGCGCTCATCAATCTAAGCTTGATCGGCTGAGAAGACAACTTGACATCTCACCAAGCAACGCGACATTCAGAGACGCACTTAAGCAAACCGGCTCATCCGGACCTCCATCCCCAATAATCGGTGAGTCCACAAGTGAGAAGAGTAATTCAGAAGAAGAACAGACTTTCGGAACACCAATAGCCATGGCACGAAACCTGAGTATCCGGGAGCAGACATGTGCAAACACAAATGGCACTACAAACTTCTGCATCCAGTATCCCGAGCCTAGAACCAACAAGAAAGATATTGAGCTTAAGAGTGGAGTCCTTCATCAGCTACCCAAGTTCCGTGGAGTCAGAAATGAAGATCCACATAAGCACTTAACAGAGTTCCAATTCATCGTTGGTAGTATGTGTCCGGATGATGCGGACTTGGAAATCATGAAGCTGAAAGCTTTCCCGTTGTCCTTGGAAGAAAGTGCACGGGTATGGCTTTTGGGTCTCCCACCCAATCATATTGACTCATGGGAAAAGTTGGTTCAGGAGTTTCTTACCAAGTACTTCCCTGCCTCAAAGAATACGGTCTTAAGAAAAGAGATCACTGGAATCAAGCAGAAAGAACATGATGAGAATTTCAGCCAGTACTACGAAAGGTTTAAGGAACTTTGTGCTTCATGTCCTACTCACGGGATCACTGAAGGCTATCTTTTAACCTAATTTTATGAAGGACTCAAAGGTTGGGATAGAGGACTACTCGATGCTGCAGCTAATGGAAGTTTCTTAGCTCGGAGCCTAGTAGATGGTCGTGCACTACTTGAAAGCCGTGCACTCAATGCTGCACAATACGAAGGTGCCGATCCTATTTCTAGAAAGGTACATGAGGTAAGTTCCCATGCTATAAATGATTCTAAGTTAGATAAGATCACCTCTATGCTTTCAAATATGCTTGAACTAAAGAAACAAGTAGCTCCAGTTTGTTCCATATGCTCTCAAGGCCATCTTGAGGAACAATGTCCCTACACTGCAAGGGAGGAAGACTTCGAAATTGAAATGGCACACGCCATTGGAGGCTTTCAAGGAGGGCCAAGGACCCAAGGTTACAGTTGGAGAGATCCGAACAATGTCTTAAACCCTCAGAACATGTCGACTGGGACAAACCGTGTCCCAGACCAGTTCCCAAGGCCCACATGGCAACCAAGGCCCACATGGCAACCAAGGCCCCCGGTCCCATTTTCTAACTTTTCTCAGAATCATGCAAATAATCATACTTCTTCATCTTCTAATCCTGATTATGATAAAATGCTGGCTGCTCTTTCCCAAGGGAAGCAAACACTAATGGCGTCAACTCAGGCTCTTGTCACAGGTCAGCAAAATCAACAAAAAGACATCGCTGATCTCAAGGACCAAATGGGCAAAGTCGTGGACTTCATGGGTAAGATCCTAGCTAGCGGGGTGCTTCCACCTCAACCTACGCCCAGCCCAAATGTAAGACCTGAAGCCAATGCAATTATCACTCGAAGTGGTAAAGTGCTCGGAGAAATAGAACCAGATCCAGCCATTTTTGAGGCTGAAAAGCACAGGGTGGCAACTAAGACCACCACGACACAACCGCCAGTTCAACCTACCCACACACAAGGTAATAACCCAATCCCTTCAAGTTCGGTTGTTACTAATTCCCCGTTTGTGCATGCACCATTTCCAAGTAGGCTTGCCAAATCTAAGAAGAATGAATCCGATGAGGAAATCTTGGAGATCTTCAAAAGGGTGCAAATCAACATGCCCTTGATCGAGTGCATCAAACAAGTGCCGAAATACGCAAAAATTCTGAAAGAGTTATACACTCCAAGGCGCCAGACGAGGGAGAAGGAGGTTGTAATGGTGAGTGAAACAGTTTCTGCTGTAATCCAGCGTCGGCTACCCCCAAAGTTGAAGGATCCAGGGAGTTTTTATGTTCCCTGCGTGATTGGTAACAAGTCATTTGATAAAGTCATGCTAGACTTAGGAGCGTCCATTAATGTTATGCCATATTCACTATATGTTGCCCTAGGTCTAGGTAAATTACAGCATGACGATATTATCATTCAGTTAGCCGATCGCTCTAATGTGTATCCTAAGGGATACGTTGAAGATGTTCTTGTGCAGGTTAACCAGCTCATTTTCCCCGCTGACTTTTATGTCCTGAACATGGAGGATTCCCCTACGAATCAAGCTCCACTAATGCTGTTGGGAAGACCATTCATGAGAACTGCCAAGACGAAGATTGATGTGTTCAATGGAACATTAACTATGGAAGTAGACGGAGAGGAGATTGGCTTCAACATCTTTGATGCCATGAGGTACCCTAGTTCCACAACTCATACTACTTTTTCTATTGACGTGTGCACTTCTCTCGCAGAGAAACATTTTGATTCAATTCGAGAAGACACACTCAACATGATAATCCAGGAAGGAGTTGGCCTAACGCAATCAGGGGACGCCTTGGTTGAGGATACAGATTACGAACTAGAACCTCGAATTTGGGATGAAGTCATGACCCTAAATGAGACCCCCAGAATGGTGAATCATCAGGTACCCTCGTCATTTCCAATTAGTACTAATGCCACTCCTCCTTCAGTGATTCAGGCCCCCGTTCTCGAGCTCAAAGTTTTGCCTGACCACCTGAAGTATGCCTATCTTGGCTCGGACGACACTCTGCATGTCATAGTGTCTTCTGCACTAACCGAGTCACAGGAAGTTAGACTGGTACAGGTCTTGACGAAGTACAAGACAGCCATTAGATGGACTCTGTCAGATATCAAGGGAATCAGCCCTACAACTTGTGTGCATCGAATCTTACTGGAAGATGATGCAAAACCCTCTCGCGAAGCCCAACGTCGCCTCCATCCTCCAATGATGGAAGTGGTGAAACAAGAGGTCATCAAACTCTTGGACTGTGGTGTCATCTACCCAATTTCAGACAGCAAATGGGTCTCACCAGTCCAAGTAGTCCCAAAGAAAAGTGGAGTCACAGTTGTTACGAACAATGAAGGAGAGCTAGTGCCCCAACGAATAGTGACCGGATACAGAGTCTGCATCGACTATTGACGCCTGAACAAAGCAACTAGGAAGGATCACTTTCCTTTGCCCTTCATTGATCAAATGCTTGAAAGGTTAGCAGGTCACTCCTATTATTGCTTTCTTGATGGTTATTCCGGGTACAATCAAATCTGTATCGCTCAAAATGACCAAGATAAAACGACTTTCACTTGTCCTTTTGGCACTTTTTCCTACCGAAGAATGCCTTTCGGTTTATGTAACTCCCCAGGTACTTTCCAAAGATGCATGCTTTCTATTTTCTCTGAATACGTCGAAAAAATAATTGAAGTATTTATGGAAGATTTCAGTGTCTTTGGGGATTGTTTTGATGCATGCTTAGAACACTTAGCACTTATCTTACAAAGGTGTGTCGAAACTAATCTGGTACTTAACTGGGAGAAATGTCATTTCATGGTTAGACAAGGGATAGTCTTGGGCCATATTGTCTCTGAAAGAAGAATTGAAGTCGATAAATCTAAAGTTGATACTGTGCGCCACTTACCCTCTCCCACTTCGGTGAGAGGAATCCGTTCATTTCTTGGTCACGCAGGATTTTACAGAAGATTTATCCAAGACTTCTCCCACATTGCAATGCCCTTGTGCCGACTGCTTCAGAAGGAGACACCCTTCGTCTTTGATGCAAACTGTCAGGAAGCTTTTGAGAAGCTTAAAAATCTCTTAACCACTGCCCCCATTCTTTGTGCCCCTGATTGGTCCTTACCCTTTGAACTAATGTGCGATGCCTCTGATTATGCAGTTGGAGCCGTACTCGGACAAAGGCGGGATAAGAAGCCCTACGCCATCTACTATGCATCCAGAACCTTGAATGATGCCCAGATGAACTACACCACTACAGAAAAGGAGTTGCTTGCTGTTGTATTTGCTTTAGATAAATTTCGTTCTTATCTACTTCGAACTAAAGTCATTATTTACACTGATCATGCAGCATTGAAATATCTCCTAGCCAAGAAGGAAGCGAAACCAAGACTGATCCGATGGATTCTTCTTCTTCAAGAGTTTGACATCGAGATTAAAGATAAGAAAGGCGTAGAGAACGTGGTGGCAGATCATTTGAGTCGCATTGCACATGAACGAGATCCTGTGGCGATTCAAGAGATGTTTCCAGACGAACAACTCTTCAGAATCGAGGGAGGTACTCCTTGGTATGATGATATTGTCAATTATTTAGTCACCAAGCAGTTGCCCACCACCCTCTCCCGTGCACAAAAAGATAAACTTAAGAAGCATGCTAGGCACTATATTTGGGATGAACCTTATTTGTGGAAACACTGTGCAGATTTATTGATTAGGAGATGTGTCCCTGATATTGAACATAGGTCAGTCCTAGAGTTCTGCCATAGCCATGCTTGTGGAGGCCACTTTGGATCTAGAAAAACTGCACTCAAAATCTTAGAATCTGGACTATATTGGCCCACACTTTTTAAAGATGCACATTCATTTTGCTTAGCCTGTGATAAATGTCAGAGATCAGAAAACTTAGGACGAAGGGATGAAATGCCACAACATTATGTTCTTACTGTTGAAATATTTGATGTTTGGGGTATCGATTTTATGGGTCCGTTTCCTCAATCTAATGGCTATCTCTATATCTTACTTGCCATTGATTATGTATCAAAATGGGTGGAAGCTAAGGCCACCAGGACTAATGACTCTAAAACTGTTGCAGATTTCCTCAGAACTAACATTCTTTCCAGGTTTGGGATCCCGCGGGTCCTAATAAGTGATGGAGGAAGTCATTTCTGCAACAAGACCATTGAAGCTTTAATGAAACGATATGGTGTCACTCATCGAGTCTCTACACCTTACCATCCTCAAACGAGTGGAATGGCGGAAGTCAGTAATAGAGAGATCAAGAAGATATTAGAGCGAATTGTGGGTCCTAATCGTAAGGATTGGAGCCAACGGTTGGATGATGCACTTTGGGCATACAAGACAGCATACAAAACACCTATAGGAATGTCACCCTATAGGTTGGTGTACGGTAAAGCCTGTCACCTTCCGGTGGAACTAGAGCATAAAGCATGGTGGGCCGTCAAAACTTTCAACATCAAGCTTGATGACGCCGGTCTGCATTGAAAGCTCCAGCTGAGTGAGCTTGAGGAAATCAGAAATGATGCATTTGAAAGCACTCTGATCTACAAGGAAAAGGCAAAGGCATTTCATGACAAACAGATCAAGAGTAAAACATTTGACATTGGCCAGAAAGTTTTGCTGTTCAATTCTCGGCTTAGACTCTTTCCTGGTAAGTTATGTTCTAGATGGGTTGGACCTTTTGTTATCACTAATATTTTTTCCCATGGAGCCATACAGATAAAACACGTTGGAACTGGAAAAGAGTTCAAGGTCAATGGCCATAGATTGAAGCCTTATATCGAGGCAATTGGCGAACACGATGTGGAGTCAGAAAGAGTGCTACGACGTCCCATCAGATGAACTAAATTTGGTCTAGGCTGGATGGACGTTAAACTTCAAGCGCTTGTTGGGAGGCAACCCAATGTGTTCTCGAGTGTGAAGGAGATTTGCTTTCTTTTAACCCTTCACTCTCTTTTACTTCGTTTATATTTTTCTTTCTTACTTCATTTTCTTAAATCATCTCCTTACTTTGATTCTATGTTTAATTACCTTGTATTTTCCTACATTGAGGACAATGTAGAATTTAAGTGTGGGGGAATGGTTTACATATTTATTGGTGCATTTGAAATTGTTTTATAAAAACAAAAATATATATATAATAATAATAATAAAATTAAAAAAAAATATATTGCTTTCTTGCGTCTTTTTGTTTTAACGTAGTGTTTTACGAGTCATCAAGTTGCCCTTTAACTTGTCAATGATATAAGTGAATGGAAATGATTATGTTATGGCTATAAAGATAATCACTACAACTTGAATTTGTTTGTTAATATTTTGTGATTAAGTGTTATAACTTGAAGATAATGCATGTAAATTGGTACATAAATGAGCATGATATGATGAATCATTTGAACCTTGTGTGAGCTTTAGAACTTTATATACATCTTTGATGAGTGATTCATAAGTTCTTTGTTTAAATTGATATACATATGCCTCATAACTGCTTGTCATAGATTTTAATGAACTCTAGAGTACTAGAACTTATTCTATGTGATTTTCAAAGCTTTTAAGTCAATAAACTCTCTGATTTTGGATATGATTAAGGCATTAGGGTTAACACCACAAATTCAAACATTCATGTTCCCTGTTTTGTGCGCACAAGTTGCGACTCCCTTAGTTTTAACCCTTTTGAGCCCACATTAAGCCTTTCTTTCATCACCATGATTATCTAAACACTTGAGCTTAGTATAGACATCCTTTACCCTTGTTCCAAGGACTCGGTTGAAGACATAATGATTGTGTAAAGGGAAAATGATGATATTGAAAACTTTTATGTGTATTTTGTGGATTTACTTACTCAAACATTGTTGTATTTTTGACACATGTTATTACCTTGATATATTTTAAAAAAAAAAGATATATTGAGTTTTTATCAAGGTAATAAGGTTTGATTATATATGTTTGAGTTAAGACCCTTGCATTTGTAAATCCGACACAAAGAATGATTGTGAAGCCCAACATGATGGAATTAGGCCTATGTTCGAAGGGATGGATTACTGACATCATTGCACTAAGGTTGGGAAGCTATGATACGTTTTGGGAGTCTATTGAGTCTTGGAACGAATTGAGCACCACTTGTCCTATATTTTCCTTGCCTCTAAACTTAGCCCCATTACAACCTTTATAAAGACCTTATGATCCTTAAGAAGGTAAATTTTGATTAGTGGAGTCAATCACTTGAGTAAGCTTATGGTTTTGGTTCATTTGTGCAAGTATGTTTTGTTTTTATCTTGAGGTGTTTGTTTGAAATTTTGCAAAAGTACTTCATTTCGATTATGTGAGTATTTCTCACATACTTTGAGTGCGAACACAAACCCTCACAAATTGAGTGAACTTATGAGTGCATATCCTTGTGAGTTGATTCATACTTGTCTTATTCATGCAGAACTCCATTTCACCATATTTACTCATTATCTTACTTGTTAAACATTTTCTTACCATGTATTAACTCTTGAATTCCATATGCTTAAATGTTTTAAGTGAAAATCTTTTATGCCACGATAATAATGGAATATTGAGACAAATGGTTAAAGGTTTGCTTGTTTTGAATTCGTAGTTTGATTTTAGTATTTGCTAGGGACTAGCAAAGTTTAAGTGTGGGGGTATTTGATAGGACGTTAAATAAGCATTATTTTATATTATTTTATACCCTTTATACTTAGTTTTTAATATTAAATAATAAATAATTAGATAAAATAATTTATTTTGTGTTATTTTTGTTTAAATAAATAAAGTTTGTAATTTGGTGCATTTTAACGAAAGAATCGTCTCAATCGGAATTATAACGAATAAAATATGGACGAAATTCGGTGGATTAATTAATTTAGTTTTAAATTAATTAATTAATTAAATCTGTGCAGCCCAACCCAATTCTGAAAATCCAAGCAGCCGGCCCAGGCGTCGCAAGCCCAAGTCCCAGCCCAGTCCGTGCGGCCCAATCACTGTAGCCCAGGCGCAGCCCAGCGCCTCAGCCCGCCTCCCCAGCCCCACAATTTCCTTCGGTGCGCGCCCGCCGAGCTTCAGTTCATCACTTCAGCGCGCGCCTCCCGACGTCGGAAGCCTTGTGCAGCGCCTGGCCGCCGAAATTCCTCCTTTCCTTTCCAGCAAGGACTGCCGGCCACTCCCTTCCTTTCCAGCTAATGCCAACTGATTATTCCCTCCTTTTTCAGCTGTTTCTGACAGCCCTTTCCAGCAGCATTAATGGACTCTTCTTTTGTTTTTTTTTTTATACTTTTCCTCAAAAATCACCCAATCTCATCCTTTCACTTTTGATTATTTTTATTGTAATTTTTGGTTTATTTTTATTTATTTTTTAGGGTTTAATTTGAGTTTTTCCCCTATAAATAGAAGTTGATTTCACTTGTTGAAATCACTTCCAAGAAGCACAAAATTGAGCCTCTCTTAGGAGAAATTTTGGCAAATAGTTCCAATACAAATTTTGAGAGTTCAAGTCCGAATTTCCTTGTTTAATCTTCTTCCATCTTCATAGGGTTCCAGCCGCTGTTCGGTGTTCCTTGTAAAAAACAATCCATTGTTCTCACCCAATCTGAAAAGTGTAACATTTGCTCTCCATTCTCTTAAACTCTTTTATTTGTTATTGGTTCTAATTATAATGCAATATATGTGTTGGTTTCTCCTTCCTATCTTTTGTGAAAATTGAGTATAATCTCCATGTGTTTTACTTTCTAAAAATCATTTACTTCTTACATTCTAGAGCTTAAACTTCATTTCGAAACTAAATATTGATCCGCTGTTCGGGGCATTTAGAGTAGATTTGGAGAGATTTAATGTATGACCGTTGTTCGGCGCATTAAAGCACAAACTTAAGGTAATTATATTATAAGTAAAAATCCGTTGTTCGGTGCATTTATAATATGAAAAATGTATGAAGAAATATGAGTTTGTGAAGGTATAATTTCGTGATTAATTCAAATTTATGCAATTGTAGTATGTTGGTGAAGTTTGTGTTTACGGGAAGTCTACTTTGTGCATAAGTTAGAGTAGAAATAGAATGAGTTCATCTATGCTTTTACTAATTTACATAATTACAAACCTCTTCAAAACCCCCCTTGTTTATTCTTTATTCTTTTATTCTTTTATTCTTTGATGCCTTCATTCTTTCATTCCTTTATTTTTTAATTTTTTAATTCCTTGATTAATTAATTCTTTTATTCTTTTATTATTTCATTATTTAATTCGTTAATTTATTAATTCTTTGTAATTCATTAATTTATTATTTCTTTATTCTCTTATTCATCTATTCTTTAATTTATTAATTCTTTGATTACTTAATTCTTTTATTATTTAATTCTCTAATTCATTATTCTTTTATTCGTCTTCCACTAACATATTAGTAATATCCCTAATTTCCCCGGTTAAGAACGATCCCTATTTATCAATACTACATCTACACAAAAAGGGTTTAAATTGCATAACACTCGAATTACATGTTTAATTTAATGCGTAGTTTGGGCGTAGTCACCTTTCATGGCTTCAAATCCCTCCTCTCTTCCTCGATTCACCATTTTCTTTTCTTTCGGTGCACACCCACTAGACCCACCAAAAAGTGAGTATAACGGTAGGTCGTTAGTAGGGAATACGAAGAAAATTTTAGAACCTTCTAGGGTACTCTAGGTACATGAAAAAAGACCAAAATGCCCTTAGTGGAAAAATTACCATTTTTCCCTTTCACCATTTTAACCCATAACTATATCACCCGAATTCCGATTTTGACGTGTTGTTTGTGTATACTCTTAGGATCTTGAGATGTTCGTAACGGTTTTCTCGAAATTCTAAAAATAGGTATGTAGTAAAGAGTCAATATTTTTGACTTTTGATTAAAACGTCAACTATTTGACTTTCAAGGGCATAATTGTCATTTTACGCAATTTTTCCAAATTTTTATTTCCTCAAAGTTCTGGGTCGTCACACTGCACCCCTTTTGCATCGAGCTACAACAAAGAGATCCCCAATCACCCCAAGCACTTGCGTATCCACTCCTTCGGATGCTTGCCACCGAATGATGACCCCGGATTCTGTTACGACAATTTTTTGGGCACGAACAATAAGTATAATTTATTTTATACTACAAAGTATTAGTGTATGGTTTATAAATGTAGTTTACAAAGCACTTCCCAAAATATAATCATATTTTTTTCGGTCACGAGCCAAGGAAAAGATCCATTTGATACTATAATTTACTGAAGACGATCCTCGCGAAACGTTATGTGCAAGATGGAACCATAATATATTCAAAAAATAGAGTTTTCACAGAGCCCATAATTTATGTAGTGTACATATTACCCCTAATAAAGAGACCAATGACATGAAAACATATATGCATTGATTATTACTCGTCTCTTTGCATCTATTGATGCGTGTGCCAATTTACCTTTTTATTTTTATTAAATAAAATATATTTTATTAAATTTTATTAAAGTTTTTTAAATGAAAGAGGAATGAATAACTATTTGAGTCTACTATCCATCTTTTTTACTCCCACTTCCTCTAATAATTATTTTTTTAATTTATAAATTTAATATTTAATTTTACTATTTAACCTTAACTATTAAATAATTTTTTAAGGTTATAAGCATTGATAAAAATATCGAAAATATCGCCGATATATAGGTCGATATGTTGGAAATTTTGGCCGGCCACACGTAAGAGAGAGGGGAAAGAAATTGAGAGAAATATCCATTTTTTTTCCTTATTTTAAGCCCATCGATCTCTTTATTTCATTAAAACGATCGAGATAGGGTTAAATTACATGAAAATCTGATGTAAAACGATAGAGTTCCAGTCGGGTCATGTCGCGTGGGTTAGAAAATCCGAATCGCAGACTCGCGAGAGGTAGGAGATGACTATTTTAAGTTAATTAGTATGCTTAATATATTAGTGGGTGCCTATATTTTCAATTGAGCTTGTTTAGCATAGTTGGTTGTGGGCTATGCTTGCCCCTTATTAATGCCCAGACAACCTGGGTTCGATCCCAAGTGCGCGCATGGGTGCTCAATATTTTTTCGTTTTTTCTTTATTTTCTTTCAGCTAATTTTTTTTTCGGGTTTTCCTTATTTTCTTTCAACTATATTTGTAAATTTTTTTCCAATTTTAAATATTTTAATCCTTTCCAATTTTTGAACAAAGATTGACTCTATTTTTTCATCATTTTGTTTTTCAATTTTACATATATTTACTCATTTTATAATTTTTCTTCCATTCAAATTTTTTTATGCTTATTGTTATGTTTTTAATTATATTAACATTCAATTATAGTAATTCACTTCCATTTATGTTTATGTTTACATTTTTATATTATTAGTTATCGGCAGAACTCTATTGTATCATATTATTCTTCATATATTTATTATATCATAGTCATTTTATAATTTTTATTAGTCTTATATAACCATCATTTGGTACTTAAGTTTTTCCCAAAATTTCATTCCAAATTTCCAACTTTTAGACTAAATTTCCATCATTTTTGTTGACCGTAAACGATATCGATATTTGGGGCGAGATATCTGTAAATTTGACTAATGATATATCCGTCGATATTAATATTTTTATCTTTAGTTATAAGTGAAAGAATTGTTTTCGCTAAACATTTTTGGTGAAGCCCAATTACAGTACTCATAGTCAACCTAATTATTTTGTACATGATTGGATACTAGCAACTTTCTTATTCGGACATTCCTCTTCAACTTTCTTCTACCTCATTTTCATACTATAATATTATTCAATTTACTATGTAGACGGTCAATTTTTGGTTAAACCACATTTTTAGTACCTTTTGACACCTAATTCGAATTTGGTCTCGTAATTTCATTTTAATCACATTTCGTCCTTATTGTAATTTCCAAGTACTTGAGCAAATTAATTTGTTGTTTACACATAATTCGAATTTGGTCCAGTAATTTCAATTTAATCACATTTGGTCCTTATAATTTCGAACAGAAGCAAATATGGGCATTTTATTAACTTTTTTATGGATTTATCATTTAGTTGTTTAGTTATTTTATTGTTAGAAAAAGAAAAAAAAAACTCAATTTAATGTCTGATTTGTTGTGTCGTTGAACAATCTTGAGTATTGTTTACACATAAGGGTGGCAATTTCTGACACGACCCGATATACGACTCGAAACCATCACAAAATTAACCCGATTCGATAATAATCCGGGTCATTTTCGGGTCAACCCGTTATAACCCGTTTATTAAACAGGTGGGTTTCAGGTCAACCCACTAACCCATTTAATAACCTATTAACCCGTTTATTAAACGAGTTATTGAGTCCCAACTTGTTAACCCGTTAACATGCCAACCCATTTAGTACTCTAGGTCTAAGGTTTCACAAGGACCAAAATATAAATACTAAAACTTTATAATTTATAACCTAATTAAACACAAAAATCCAAATCTATAGCAGCCCTCCACTTCCATTCTCTCCAACAGCCGCACCAAGTTTTCTCCATTCTCAATCTCCATCAACAATCCAACGACCCACCCACCCGCCAGCGAGCCGCATCACCGTCTTCGACGTCGCCGGCTTCTCCACACCACCAAGCCGCCGCTGCTCGCTGCCAATGGAAGGTCGACGATCTTGTGCTTGTGACTTCGCCCAAACTACGCATTAAATTAAACATGTAATTCGAGTGTTATGCAATTTAAACCATTGTCTAACCATGAAATGACATTTCTCCCAGTTAAGTACCAGATTAGTTTCGACACACCTTTGTAAGATAAGTGCTAAGTGTTCTAAGCATGCATCAAAACTATCCCCAAAGACACTGAAATCGTCCATAAATACTTCAATTATTTTTTCGACGTATTCAGAGAAAATAGAAAGCATGCATCTTTGGAAAGTACCTGGGGCGTTACATAAACCGAAGGGCATTCTTCGGTAGGCAAAAGTGCCAAAATAAAGTCGTTTTGTCTTGGTCATTTTGAGCGATACAGGTTTGATTGTATCCGGAATAACCATCAAGAAAGCAATAATAGGAGTGACCTGCTAACCTTTCAAGCATTTGATCAATGAAGGGCAAAGGAAAGTGATCCTTCCTAGTTGCTTTGTTTAGGCGTCGATAGTTGATGCAGACTCTGTATCCGGTCACTGTTCGCTGGGGCACTAGCTCTCATTCACTGTTCGCAACAACTGTGACTCCACTTTTCTTTGGGACTACTTGGACTGGTGAGACCCATTTGCTGTCTGAAATTGGGTAGATGACACCACAGTCCAAGAGTTTGATGACCTCTTGTTTCACGACTTCCATCATCGGAGGATGGAGGCGACGTTGGGCTTCGCGAGAGGGCTTTGCATCATCTTCTAGTAAGATTCGATGCACACAGGTTGTAGGGCTGATTCCCTTGATATCTGACAGAGTCCAACCAATGGTTGTCTTGTACTTCGTCAAGACCTGTACCAATCTATCCTCCTGTGACTCGGTTAGTGCAGAAGACACTATAACAGGCAGAGTATCGTCCGGGCCAAGATAGGCATACTTCAGGTGGTCAGGCAAAACTTTGAGCTCGAGAACGGGAGCCTGAATCACTGAAGGAGGAGTGGCATTAGTACTAATTGGAAGTCACGAGGGTACCTGATGATTTACCATTCTGGGGGCCTCATTTAGGGTCATGACTTCATCCCAAATTCGAGGCTCTAGTTCGAAATCTGTATCTTCAACCAAGGCGTCCCCTTATTGCGTTAGGCCAACTCCTTCCTGGATTATCATGTTGAGTGTATCTTCTCGAATTGAATCAAGATGTTTCTCTGCGAGAGAAGTGCACACGTCAATAGAAAAAGTAGTATGAGTTGTGGAACTAGGGTACCTCATGGCATCAAAAATGTTGAAGCCAATTTCCTCTCCGTCTACTTCCATAGTTAATGTTCCATTGAACACATCAATCTTTGTCTTGGAAGTTCTCATGAATGCTCTTCCTAACAGCATTAGTGGAGCTTGATTCGTAGGGGAATCCTCCATGTCTAGGACATAAAAGTCAGCGGGGAAGATGAGCTGGTTAACCTGCACAAGAACATCTTCGACGTATCCCTTAGGACACACATTAGAGCGATCGGCTAACTGAATGATAATATCGTCATGCTGTAATTTACCTAGACCTAGGGCAACATATAGTGAATATGGCATAACATTAATGGATGCTCCTAAGTCTAGCATGACTTTATCAAATGACTTGTTACCAATCACGCAGGGAACATAAAAACTCCCTGGATCCTTCAACTTTGGGGGTAGCCGACGCTGGATTACAGCAGAAACTGTTTCACTCACCATTACAACCTCCTTCTCCCTCGTCTGGCGCCTTGGAGTGTATAACTCTTTCAGAATTTTTGCGTATTTCGGCACTTGTTTGATGCACTCGATCAAGGGCATGTTGATTTGCACCCTTTTGAAGATCTCCAAGATTTCCTCATCAGATTCATTCTTCTTAGATTTGGCAAACCTACTTGGAAATGGTGCATGCACAAACGGGGAATTAGTAACAACCGAACTTGAAGGGATTGAGTTATTACCTTGTGTGTGGGTAGGTTGAACTGGCGGTTGTGTCGTGGTGGTCTTAGTTGCCACCTTGTGCTTTTCAGCCTCAGAAACGGCTGGATCGGGCTCTATTTCTCCGAGCACTTTACCACTTCGAGTGGTAATTGCATTGGCTTCAGGTCTTACATTTGGGTTGGGTGTAGGTTGAGGTGGGAGCACCCCGCTAGCTTGGATCTTACCCACGAAGTCAACGACCTTGCCCATTTGGTCCTTGAGATCAGCGATGTCTTTTTGTTGATTTTGCTGACCTGTGACAAGTGCCTGAGTTGACGCCATTAGTGTTTGCTGCCCTTGGGAAAGAGCAGCCAACATTTTATCTTAATCAGGATTAGGACATTATTCGGATCTCTCCAACTGTAACCTTGGGTCCTTGGCCCTCCTTGAAAGCCTCCAATGGCGTGTGCCATTTCAGTTCCGTAGTCTTCCTCCCTTGCAGTGTAGGGACATTGCTCCTCAAGATGGCCTTGAGAGCATATGAAACAAACTAGAGCTACCTGTTTCTTTAGTTCAAGCATATTCGAAAGCATAGAGGTGATCTTATCTAACTTAGAATCATTTATAGCATGGGAACTTACCTCATGTACCTTTCTAGAAATAGGATCGGCACCTTCGTATTGTGCATCATTGAGTGCACGGCTTTCAAGTAGTGCACGACCATCTACTAGGCTCCGAGCTAAGAAACTTCCATTAGTTGCAGCATCGAGCAGTCTTCTATCCCAACCTTTGAGTCCTTCGTAAAAGTAGGTTAAAAGATAGCCTTCAGTGATCCCGTGAGTAGGGCATGTAGCACAAAGTTCCTTAAACCTTTCGTAGTACTGGCTGAAATTCTCATCATGTTCTTTCTGCTTGATTCCAGTGATCTCTTTTCTTAAGACCGTAATCTTTGAGGCAGGGAAGTACTTGGTAAGAAACTCCTGAACCAACTTCTCCCAAGAGTTAATATGATTGGGTGGGAGACCCAAAAGCCATACCCGTGCTCTTTCTTCCAAGGACAACGGGAAAGCTTTCAGCTTCATGATTTCCAAGTCCGCATCATCCGGACACATACTACCAACGATGAATTGGAACTCTGTTAAGTGTTTATGTGGATCTTAATTTCTGACTCCACGGAACATGGGTAGCTGATGAAGGACTCCACTCTTAAGCTCAATATCTTTCTTGTTGGTTCTAGGCTCGGGATACTGGATGCAGAAGTTTGTAGTGCCATTTGTGTTTGCACATGTCTGCTCCCGGATACTCAAGTTTCGTGCCATGGCTATTGGTGTTCCAAAAGTCTGTTCTTCTTCTGAATTACTCTTCTCGCTTTTGGACTCACCGAATATTGGGAATGGAGGTTCGGACGAACCAGTTTGCTTAAGTGCGTCTCTGAATGTCGCGTTGCTTGGTGAGATGTCAAGTTGTCTTCTCAGCCGATCAAGCTTAGATTGATGAGCACGCATTCATAAGTTTGTACCTCTATGAAAACAAAACTCTAAGTTAGAAGACATGTATACACAAGAAGAGATAATACGAGTAAGATAGTTGAGATTTTCATAAAGTATCACATAAATGGAAACCAGAATTAACAAAAAGTTACGTTAATGGAAAGAAAATGCACAAGTTCCAAATGCAAACTAATAATGTAATAAGTAGAGTTTTAGAGTGTCATGAATAACTTTCCCCTTCCGCTTCTCATAGTACTTTCCTGGGCGTAAGGCCTGCGCGTACTGATAACCACCATTCCACCATTCAACATTAATCATAGCCAGTTGAGATAGATGTAACGCGAGAAGTAAGGATAATTTTAAGAGCACCCCGAGGCTAGCTTGGCATATACTCCATTGGTGTTCCCTTTCTTAATCCAAGACTTGTCACCAGTCATAACTCTCCTAGACACCATAATCAATCCAAATGACGATTTAGAGAATTACCAAACCCTAGTGTTTACAAACTCCGCCCCAACCTCATGTCCATAGATTCGAGTCTATGGTGTGTAGTGATGAAATCCACACATCATGAAGGGTTAAGGAGAAAGTAAATAAGAGGGGCACTACCTGTTCCCGAAAGTAAGATTTTAAAGAAAAAGGGGCTAAGAGATTCATGCAACTCTAAAACAGTTAATATGAAACAATATTTACATTTTAGGAAATTCAAAGATGAATAAAGTTTCTTACTCTTTTAAAAAAATTTAATTTTTTAATTTTTTTTAATTTTTTTTTAAATTATTATTATTTTATATTTTTTTTATTTATTCCGAATTTTCTTTTTTTCATTTAAAATTTAAAGTTTAACAAGACATAAACAAACAATTCATTACATAAGAATAAAATAAGTGTAAACATAAAGTTAATGGGACATAAAAGTTATGGAATAAAATTAAAAGAAAGTTAATGGAATAAAGTTAATGTAATATAATTAAAGTTAAGGGAATAAAGAAAAAGTGTGAATATTAAGTTAATGGAATAAATAAAAGTAAAAGTAAAGAAAAGTGAACATATAACATATGCAATTATGAACAAGTATCAATTTTAATATGAACAAATATATTAAAAACAAATTATGAATATTTATGAACAAGTATAAATTAGAAATTAAGAAAAAGTAAAGTATGAGCATTATAAACAAAAATAATAAGAACAATAATAAGATGGATAAATAAAATATAAACAAGTAAGTAAATGTTATAAACAAATATAATATTAACAAAAGTAAAATTTATAAACAAGTATAATATGCACAATTTATATACATACACTAACAAATTAAAAATGATTTTCAATCTCCCCGGCAACGGCGCCAAAAATTGACTACGCCCAAACTACGCATTAAATTAAACATGTAATTCGAGTGTTATGCAATTTAAACCCTTTTTGTGTAGATGTAGTATTGATAAATAGGGATCGTTCTTAACCGGGAAAATTAGGGACATTAATAATGTGTTAGTGGGAGATGAATAAAAGAATAATGAATTAAAGAATTAAATAATCAATGAATTAACAATTTAAAGAATTAATTACTTAAAGAATAAAATAATAGAGCATGAAAGAATAAAAGAATTAAAGAATTAACTAATCAAAGAATAATAAACTAAAAGTATGAAAGAATAAAAGAATAAACAATAAAAGGAATCAAAGAATAAAAGAATTAAAAGAATAAAAGAATAAAAGAATAAAATGGGGGTTTTAAAAAGGTTTGTAATAAGTAAAAGCATAGATAAACTAATCTTACTTCTATTCTAATTCATGTACAAATGACCTTTTTTTTTTAAACACAAATCTTACCAACACTCTAATAATTGCAAATATTAAAACAATCACGAAATTTTACCTTAATCGTCTTAATTACTTTCATACATTTTTCAATACTAATTGCACCGACAGCGGACAACACTTACAATATGATTCACCTTTTATTTTTGACTGAATGCGCCGACAGCGATCAACATTAAGTCTCTTCAATTCTACTTTAAATGCACCGACAGCGGATAAAACACTTAACATTGAATTGAAGTATGAAGCACTAAAATGTATAAAATGACTAAAATTCATAAAGTAAGATACATGAAGATTGCATTTAACACTTACAAATATTAGTAAGAAAAACCTCACATATATTGAACTATAATCAAAACCAATAACAAAAATGAGAGTTTGAGTAAATGGAGAGTAATTGTTACACTTTAAAGATGGATGAAAACAATGGATTGTTATTCATACGATTCTCCGACAGCGGACAGAACCTTATGAAGATGGAGGAAATAACCTTGGGAAATATGGACTCAAAATTCAAAACTTTGTATTGGAGATACTTTGCCAAAGTTTCTCTCAAAGAAGGCTCAAATGTGTGCCTCAAAGAAAGTGTGTTTCAACAAGTAAATTGAAACCCTATTTATAGGTGGAGAAAGCTACCAAAAATAATATAAAAATACAATAAAAAATGTTAAATAATGGAATGATGAGTAATAAAGATTTGTGATGATGTTTAGAAGTGGTTTGAGTTGTAAAGTTGTAAAATTGGGTTGGAAAGTGGTTGGAAAGTGAGTGGAAATTGGGTGGAAGTTGAGTGGAAGCTGCTGGAAAAGAGTCCAGCAGAGAGCAGCAGAAAATCACTCCCAAATTCGGCCAGAAGCCACTGAAGAGGCGCTGTGGCGGTCGGCAGGCGGCTGCTGAAGAGGAAGCCTGAGGTTCAGCGCACGCGCGCCGAACGGTAACCCTGGGACTCGGTGAGCGCGCGTCGAACCTGGTCTCTGGGCTGGGGCAATCAGATGCGCGCCTGGGCCGTCTGCTTTGGGCCGAATTGGGCTGACGCGCTGGGCTTTGCGCAGTGGACTGGGCTTCTTTTTTTCTTTTTCTTTTTTCGCTGGGCTGCAATGATCCACTGGGCTTGGGCTGGTAATCTGGGCTGCTGCACGGATTGGGCTGCAAAACAAATAATTAATTAATTTAATTTATAACTAAATTAATTAATTCACCGAATTTCGTCCAAAATTTATTCGTTATAATTCCGATCGAGACGATTCTTTCGCCAAAATACTCCAAATTACAAACTTTATTTTTCTAAACATAAAAATCACAAAATAAATTATTTTATCAATTTATTTAATATTTTAATATTAAAAGTCAAGTATAAGGGGTATAAAATAATATAAAATAATGCTTATTTAACGTCCTATCAGCTTGCTAAAGTCAAAGGCTTCCCTGCTTGGCCTGCTACGGTAACTAGGGTTTAGCAGTCAGCCCAATTTAGAGCAGAGGAGAAGCTCTGTAAGTGAAGCCATATTTTTCCAGAAATTCCAGTCGTGTGCTTTTGAATTCATTTTTCCAGAAATTCCAGTGAAGCCATATTTTGAGATATCATATTTATATGTTATATTAGCAAACAAATGTTACATAAACTACGTGATTCAAAAAAAGTTTTCTGATTGAGAAGTATATCTTATTCAAATGCTATTACTCTCGAGTTTGTATAATCTTTGACTAGGGCAAGTATATCATCGTCAATGGTATATTACAGCTGGTCTCCTATACGAAGGAGAAAAATGCAATCTTGTTCACTCATCCTCCCGCAGTATGTTTATTGTCTATTTCCTTGTTTCTAATAAAGATTTTTTCATATTGATGGATTTAGATCTTTGAAGTAGTTATCCCATAATCAATTGATGGCTGGATGAAAGATTTTGTTAAAGTTTAATGCTACCCTTTTGCTGCCAATTGTGTGGTTCAGCTCTAGGTAATGATGAAGAAGAACAATTGAAATCATTAACAAATGTTGTCATATATTTTGATACTTGAATTTTTAAATGTTGTCATATATCTTTGATGCTTGAATTATAAGACGTTGCCATGGTAAGACGGTATTGTCTTAGATTAGTTTTATGGCTAGTTGTGTGAATATCATAATTGAATAATCAAGCTTTGTTCAGAGTTTGCTCCAAATGATCAAATTTGCCAAGGTTTGCTTTAGCATGGTTGATTGGTTGATTTCACTACATGGCATAGTATGAACTTTGACTGGCAGTTATATGATAGTTGTTTGTTTTTTGGATGTTCAGTTCATATATCAAGTTATCTTTTTTCCCCCATTAGCAAGGTAAATTAGTTGCTGGTAACTTTGTTTCTGTCAAATACGCCTGTCATATTCCTTTTCATTATAAGACGAGTGAATATTGTAAATGTGACCAAAAGTATACTATAGAGACTCAAAGCTGGATTTACACGCTATAACCATTTTGGGGCAACCAGTTCATGTTATCTATTGAATTCGATGTACATTAAGTTCATTCATGATCCGAGAGAGTGAGAAATTGGAATTTAGTTTTGTTGCCATTTGGGAAAACAAAGAAAATTGGTTGTGTTGTCTGCCCATTTCTGACTAGTATCGCATCATTGTGCAGGGAGCCTTCAGCACTGGGTTGGTGGTGTCTTCCAAATTACCAAGATTTTCTGACTTGTACACGCTAAAAGTTGCAAGTGCAGATCCAAAATCAATTTCTGC
Organism: Prinsepia uniflora; assembly: GCA_032719365.1. Classification (NCBI taxonomy): domain Eukaryota; kingdom Viridiplantae; phylum Streptophyta; class Magnoliopsida; order Rosales; family Rosaceae; genus Prinsepia; species Prinsepia uniflora. The sequence goes on along the minus strand of CM064874.1, from coordinate 50,737,143 downwards.
TAACAAACCGGTGGAATTCACAAAGAGTGTTACTCAGTGGTATGTGTTCAAAACTCACGAGTATATTCGCTTTGCTTCTTGGAGATTCATGTTGCACTAGTATTTGCTGCTCTACATTCTCTTCTCCGTTACTGTTTTAGGTTTACGAAGGATGGAGTACTGGTGGAAGGCCTGTTCTGGAAGGAAGTAGACGGACTGATCAACGATTACGCAAGGGAACGAAAGAAGAGCAAGTGAATTCCGGCATTTCAGGAACCCCCTCTGATATTGTATTGTTGGTCATGGATACTAAATTATTACATTTACTTATGAATTATGAATTATGAAGTTTGTTGAATTATGAAGTTCGTTGATGGTTGGTATAATATTTTAGTGAAAAAATTATGCTTCAAATATTATAGGTTAAATGGGTTAAATGGGTTAAATGGGTTAAACGGGTTAAACAGGTTAAATGAGTTATTCAACACGACATGTTTAATAAACGGGTTAAACGGGTGGGTTTGGGTTACCTGTTTAATAAACAGGTCAGGTTCGGGTTACATGTTTTGACACGATTAATAAATGGGTCGGGTTCGGGTTGAGGTTAAATAGGTAAAATAGAGTACATGACACGATACGAACCTGACACGATACGACCCATTGCCAAGCCTATTAGCCTTTGAAAGCGTGAGGACCCATGCCTTTGAGGCATGGTTAGCAATCCCACATCACCTAGAGGGATCTGGGGATGCACCTGTGGACGCGCATCTATTCAACAAAAGGCCTTTTAGGACCTCACTGCTTTGGATTCCTTGAGAAATCTAAAGTTAAGCGAGTAAGGACTGGGGTAATCACAAGATGGGTGACCCACTGGCAAATTGCACTTGAACTCTCGAGAACAAAACTGTGAGGTATGGGCCCAAAGCGGACAATATACTGTTAGAGAAGGTCGGGTCGTGAAAATTTAGTATCAGAGCCCAACCCAGATCGAAATTGAGTGTGCCCTCGAGGAAACTAGGCCCCAAGGGGGTGGATTGTGAGAACCCGTTCCTTTGAGGCATGGTTAGGAATCCCACATCACCTGAGGGGATCTAGGGCATGCAGTTATTTGTGTGGACGTGCATCTATCCAACATGATTCCTTTTGGGAGCTCACTGGCTTTGGATTCCTTGAGAACTCCAAAGTTAAGGGAGTAAGGGCATGTGCAATCCCAGGATGGGTGGCCCACTGGGAAGTTGTACGTGAGCTCTCGAGAACAAAACCGTGAGGGTTGGGCTCAAAGCGGACAATATTCTGTTGGAAAAGGTCGGGTCGTGACAGAAAGACTGAACTTCGAGTCAGTTTCACTTTTGGACTATGAGGTCCATAGTAATTTTAGGGACAATTGAGGAGATTCTTGTCCAGTGTCTTTCTTGACCTCTCGATCTTCTAGTCTGAGTTATCATCTGAGGTGAGGACTTATAGTATAAACTTTTCTTTGCATTTTCTGCACATGACCAAACGCCCAACCATTGTGGCTCCTAAGTCTTCAGGGCCTTGAATTTCTTTAAAGACTCTCGGTTGGTCTTTTCGGGTCATGTGGCCTTTACCGGGATGTGGCCATTGTAAGTCAACCATGTTTATTGATGTCATAGGGAATGGATTGGTGTCCACTATCATTGGTGTTTTTGGTATTGGGGCCAGAGCGATATGCCCTTAGTTTATCAAACCTTGGATTGTGTCCCTGAACTAGACACAATTGGCAGTAAAGTGATGTAGTGATACATGCCACTTGCAGAAGTGCTTTCCCTTGATCTCTTCTAGTTTAGGCATCACTTGATTAGGATCATGTTTGATCACCTTTTCTTTGACCAGTTCATCATATATTTCTCCAGCTTTGGTTAAGTCGAACAAATACGAAGTGAAAGTTGGGACTTTTTTGGTAAAGTATCCTCTAATCGGGTTGACGGGCATTTAATCTCACAAAGGCTTGACTAATGATTTAATAGTTATGGGCCCTTTACCTGAAGTCTAGATCTCGGCGGTAGCCACCTTTAGTTCATGCCCTTCTTTTATTGAGGATTCCTTCTCATAATTTTTTTGGTCTACATGATGAACAGGCACCTTGTTTTTATAGAAGGATGGCACTTTAGAGTTATACTTCTATTTTTGTTCTTCTTCCAGTAGTCTTTCAAATCTTGATACAGATGCCTCTATCTCCTGCATGTCTGAGAAAGAAGCGTCGTCGAACTTCTTTCTAAGTTGGAACCTTAATTCTCTCTACGCAATGGCCACTATCTGGCCGTTGTTCATAGGGAATCTGCACTTCATCTTCAACCTTTTAATTCTGGCAATGAAACTCTTAGTAGTTTCATGCTCTCCTTGTTTAATGGTAGTTAGGTCACTAATTGTGACCTCAGGCCCGATTTGGTAAAATTCCTCATATAACTTAGCCTTCATTTTCCCCCAAGTGTGTATGGAGGCTTCTGGTAGCGAAGTGTACCAAGAGAATGCATCCCTAGCTAAAGAGCTTCTGAACATACGTCGCTTGAGATAAGAATAATCCTCAAGAGCTACAAATTAGGTCGTGAACCTCCTTATATGTTCTAGGGAAGATGTACTGCCATCTTCACTAAATAGTGAAAAAGCTGGCAGTTTGAAGTTCCTGGTAAAAAGATTGTCAAGGTCCACTTACATTAGATAAGGTTTCCCGTATGTTGTGGGAATTGGCTATCCGAGGAGGCACTAGTTGTCCTTCGATCATATTCCTTATCTCGGTCATTTCAGTCATTATGGCATGATGCTCGACTACACGAGGTGGCCTTTGGTTAGGCCTGAATTCTGCTTCTAACCCCGTGTCGCCAGATTTTCTCCAATTCTTAGAGTTTCCTTTGATGCCAGTCAGGACACCCTTGGCCACTTTTAGTTATGACTCTTCCCAATAAGGTGGTCGGTACTTGGCCTGGGTCCCATTATCTTCTTTCGGCTGAACTTCACGAGTTCTGCTCGTTTCAGGAATTTCGGCAAGCAGAGCATTAACAGAAAAATCCCTCGTAACCATGGTTTGTTTCCCTTTGTTCCGGCTAGCTACATCTAGAGGTGGGGTATAGGTCCCTTTCAGATCCGTTCTCCCCTGTTTGGAGAGCTCCTGAACCTGTTTGTTCAGAGCCTTCATCTTATCATAGATGGGAGATAAAGCATCCTTGATGAACTTCATCAATTCCTCCTTAGCCAATTCCTAACTGGTGACATCCTCGAGACATTCATCACGAGGAGTTTCCAAATTTCCCTCCATTAGTGGTGGCTCAGGAATTTCTATTTGTTGAACAGCCCTCACAAATCTTCCCTTTGAGTCACGCATTCGCTCTATGTATCGGAACTTGGATATGCACTGCAAAAGAGTCCCATTGGGCATGCCTCATTATGTCCATTCCCAAACATTTGTTGTAGTGGAATCCGAGGTCGCCATTTGGTGGCGAACTTCCGAAGGAACGGATACGCAGGTGCTTGGGGTGACTAGGGATCTCTTTGATGTAGCTCGTTGCAAAAAGGGTACAGTATAAGTAACTAAGCCGAATAGGGGGAAAGCTGGAAGCCTTAGGCTACGGTGTCGCTAGCCTACCCTTGGTGGGCTGGTCCTACTGGCTTGGCCTTCTAGCTGCCTTGAAGTAGGCGTACCACTAGTAGAGACTAGCCCTGGTTGTGGTTCGGTATGGTTCGGTATGGAGGTGATACCAAAATTGTACCAAATAATTTTAACCGGTTCGATATTTCAAAATATGAAATTGATACCGGACCTGGACCAAATAATTTTAACCGGTTCTCATCACATTGTTCACCAAGGGGCAACACCTGGACCAAGGTAAAGTAAGCTTCACGTTAACTTACTTCTATTAGTAACATTCACTATCACGACCCGACCTTCTCCAACATGATATTGTCCGCTTTGGGCCCAGCCCTCACGGTTTTTTTCTTGAGAGCTCATGTGCAACTTCCGAGTGGGTCACCCATCTTGAGATTGCACCAGCCCTTACTCGCTTAACTTTGGAGTTCCCTATGAATCCAAAGCCAGTGAGCTCCCAAAATGCCTCATATTGGATAGATGTGCGCCCACACATATAAGGGGTATCCCCCAGATCCCCTCAAGCGATGTGGGATTGCTAACCATACCTCCAAGGCACGGGTTCTCACAATCCACCCTCTTGGGGCCCAACGGGATATTTTCCTCTTTGGCACACTCAATTTCGGTCGGGGTTGGGCTCTGATACCAAATTTTCACGATCCGACTTTCCCCAACAGGATATTTTCCTCTTTGGGCCTAGCCCTCACGGTTTTATTCTCGGTAGGTCATGTGCAACTTCCTAGTGGGTCACCCATCTTGGGATTGCACCAGCCCCTACTCGCTTAACTTTGGAGTTCCCTAGGAATCCAAAGTCAGTGAGCTCCCAAAAGGCCTCTTGTTGGATAGATGCGCGTCCACACATAAAAGGCGTATCCCCCAGATCCCCCCCAGGTGATGTGGGATTGTTAACCATGCCTCCAAGGCACGGGTCTTCACATTCACCACCACATTGGCCTCACATTGAAATTGGTAAGGCCATTTTACCTTCACAAAATACTTCATGTCAGAGGGCAAGATGAGAATCTAGGATCATTGGGAAGCTTAATGCTTCCCGGGCAAGTGAAAGGTTCAGTGGGATGCCTTTTGCTGGTGCGTGCATATAGAGCATAAAAGTTGTCTCAAAAATTACAACTTCAGAAATTTAGATATGAGAGCACCCTATACTAACATCAGTAGGGACAAGTGTTAAGAAATTAGAACGTGCATGCACTGGCTGATTATATGATTTACGAGTCTACTCATGCGATCGATGGGTTTCATGTCCTTAGGAACACGCAATATCTTCTCTCCATTGAGGTGTTTGAGAATTTCAATAGAGCAACAACCTATCCTAACTTGAAACTAGAAAATGACAGGGGTACTCTTATTAGCTATTAGGGTTTTTTTCCCTTCATTTTTTTTTTGGATTTAATTTAGTTTTATAATTATTTTAAAAAAATTAGAATTGGTTCGATTTCGGTACGGGTTGGTATTCTCCGACATCAAAACCGATCCCGTACCAGTTTGAACCAGTTCGGTACTGATACTATACCGATCATGTATTCAGTATTACTGTTCGATTTTTTTCGGTTTGGTATGATACGTGACGAGACGATTTCGGTATTTCGGTACAATATGCACATGGCTAGTAGAGACTGCTACTAGACAGGGTTAGTGGTTGGTTCTGAATTGCGACCCATGAATCATCATTCGAAATCAAGTGAAAGTGAGGCAAGCAAGCATCTTGCTTGTACTGTTCTTTTCTATGCCTCTCGCGAAGACTTTAAATATTTTCTTTTGTGCCTAGTCCAAATTCAATGTTCGGCGTGTTCATGTTTGCGACATGCAATTTTGTTTTCCAGAATTAGGAAAAGGGGTTTAACATATTAACCCTTCAAAGTCCAGCTATTCGAATACTGAACCAAAACACGGTGCTAGTTCTACGGCTTAAGCAACCTCTAGAACCATTGGTTGGTACTTTCCAGTTATCGGAGCCAAGACTTGGAAGAGCCAATGAGGCAAATAAAGGGGGAGAGGGGATGCAAACACTTAGAATATAAATTAAGTGGTTGCATTGAAGGTGGAATTACATGTGTGTGAAGTAAATCATCTGTAGACTAAGCCTTGAGTTGGCGTTGGTCGATAGAGATCATCAACATATATGAACATCTGTTGGAAATCATACCAAGGGTGTTGGCAGAGCAATAACAAGACATGATGATGTCGGGGATAAGTTTGTGAGGGTCTCAAAAGACTGATTGAAGGCAGTCGCAGTAAGGAAGATGATCTTTAGAAAAGCAGAGGAAGCTTATAAATGAAAAGTAGTGTATGAAGGTCGGGAAATCTCCAGATGTGAGCTTGGGTTGCAAGTCGGATTGGATTGAAGGCTTTTGAGAGGGGTTGAGAGAGAATAACTGAGCTCAGGATTGGGTCGAGGATACAAGTTTTGCCAAGAAGGCTAGCTTTTGAGTAACAAATAAACTTTTGAAGGTTTTGTAATTGTTGTAATTGATTGAGTTTGATCAATTGTATTTGTTTGAGTTGAGTTGGTTGTCCTTTGAGAAGAGGTTTTCTTCTCATTTTATAGGCGGCATGGGGTAGTGAATGGTCAACATGTGCATTCTCGCGTGCATCTCAGTTGCAACAACTTTGGGCACTTGTCCCCTTGCCCTTTCTGACGGTTTTCGGCGATGTGTCAGAATTGTCTGTGACTCACTGCTCGCGCTTCCCCATGATCTAGATGTGGATACTAGCTGGGCTTAGACCTTTAAGTCAGATTGAGTCTTTAATTTCTTAAAAATCCCTCCGAGACCCGTAGTGGTATTTTTCAGTTGTAAACACTTATCTTAATATGTTATTTTATAAATGTTATCTCTTTGATGTTTTTCTTATAGTTTATAATCCAAAAAAAGCCTAAAAGGAAAAGGCTTGTATTTTCTTCTTAAAGGACAGCCAACAGAATCTAAAACTCCTCAAAATCACTCATACCTCGTTTTCTTATTTTTCTCGGGTCCTAACAATCTATGACATCTCTAAATTCCAAATAATACTTTGTTATGTCTCCTTTATTTTTTCCGCTATTTATTTTTTCAAGGCCAAAACTCAGTAATATTTGCCATGTCTGTATAGAAAACTTCCTGTATGTGTTTGCTTAATTAGCAATATCTCATTAGTTATTTGAATAATCTTAAATATGTACCATAGTCACTATCTCATTATTTAATTGAATAATCTTAAATATGTACCATAATCACTATCTTATTCATTAACAAGATTCTTAATGCAATCTGGAAAATTAAAGTAGTGAGCGCACAAAGGTAAAAGGAGAGTTGTTTTGTGCCCCAACCGGCCGGCCAGCCAGCCAGCCAGCTTTCTTCACAAAAGTGGGATATGATGTTGGAATTGAAGCATGATTGTACAAAGTCTCAGCAACGCACTTATTATTCAACCCAGTCAACTCAATCTAATACTACTGGAAAAGGTCTCACATCACATATTCACATGCATGCATGTTTTGAATAAGGCTACGAAAATAAAAACGTCAAAACCATCAAGTTTCCACCGTATCGAAAGGATTTTTTTTAAAAAACTTTATAACACTACCTTAATGTCTTTTTAAAAAAATAAATTTACTCTGTCATGACTCGGGAATCAGGAAAAACGTGTTAACGTTCAAATTAACAATCTTCATGAAATTATAAAATGATATATATTCATATAATTTCTAATTAAACATGACGGGAATATATAGATATGAATATATGTATATAAATTGATCATGAGCAGGGGTTAAAAGCATGAATGGAGAAATGCAAAATAACACAACCAAGAGAGCATGAGTACTTTCAGGCGTAGTTGAAATCCCCTAGGCATATGGCCAAACGTCCAACGTTTTGCAAAATTTAAAATATAATGTTACAATATATAATATCAGACCAGTCAGCTCAAAAATAAAACAGCTGAATATATTTATGGGAATTATTTGAACAACTTAAATTAAAAAAAAACTTAGGCAACAAACTTACAAGCATTCGAACACGCACCTATATATTGGGTGAGGGGTAAAGACATGGTGCCTTTTTGCAACGAAATAAACAAAGTCAAAAGGTGATAAGACCTCCAGAAATAATAGGATATAGCGATGGTACGTGGAGTCAAATCCGATATCTAGACGAAGACCCGGCGCTCCATCGCCAGCAACCAAATGCTTTGTCCGTGTATATAGAATCTTGACATTTGCTTTATGAAAGCAGCTTTGATATGTAATTGTTTACCCCTTAAAAAATTCCCTAGGGCCCAATTCGAGAATCATGGAAATTAAAGACCCAAAAAATGATTTTTGGTTCAAGACCAAGCCGTTCGCGTGTGAAAAAGAGGAAGGCTTGGGCGGTGCTGTCAAGATAGAAAGAAAACAAAGGTAAAGGGGGAAGTACCCTAACTGAAAAAAGGGGAAGGTAGGTCCCGCGTGGGTCCCAATCTAGCAAGTTGAAGAGTTTCCTCGACCGCCTATAAATAGAGAACGACTTGGTTTCTCAAAGGACAAGCAATCAACCAATCAAAACTCATCAAATTGATTTCCATCAATTTCTGAACTTATGAATACCTTTAACCAAGGTTTCATGGTTTGAAAACAGTTGGCCCTTTTGGCAAAAACTGCATCTTTCGACCTAGGAAATCAAGACGCAACTTCTCTTCTCACCCCTTCGAGGCATTTATGCAACGGCCTATGTGTCTTTTTGACCGGTCTAGCAGTATTGTCATAATGGTTAAGCTTCATTTGATGTATAAACCTTCTTTCTAACCACCTATGTCATAAAGGTTGCCTTCATCCTAACTGACCAATTCATGGACTTTCGAGGGAAGTTCGCAGGAGATCAACCTTCTTCCTGACCACTTCGAATCATAAGGGTTGATATCATCAACTACCAACTCACAAAATGTCATCTCGACTACTGGTTTACGGATAGTGTTTGGTCATAGCCTCTACGGAAAACCAACCCGACCACCTTCCTACGGAAAGTCATTTCGATTGCCAGTTCATAGCTGATCACTGAGGAATTCAAACCACCCTTTCGACGTCTCACTGTCGCATTTGAGTGTTCTGCCATCTTATGACATGATTTTCGACTGATATTCTTTTCAGTTGATGATTCCCGAAACTTCTTGCTTATTACGAGTTTAAAGCACGACGGGAACAACTTACATTTTTGCACTTGTAACTTCAGTTTGTTTAAATTCAAGTACTTTTACATTCATGTATTGTACTACCACATTCATTTCAATACAAAAACCAGTTTTTCTTAAGTAAGTAATTGGTTCTCGGGATATACCATCTAAACGTGGTTTCCGACTTCACAATTCGGGATACCATCTTTATGCATTAGTCTGGTTACTTTGATTTCGACTTGAGAAAACCTGGGACCACTAACCCTCTCAACAAACTGAAATAACAACGTCGCCAATCAAAGTATCATGGCGAAATAAAATTCATTGGTTTGGGTAATACTAGAAAAGAATGTTAAGTCCTTGAAAAGGGCATAGCAAAGAACAGCGCATGAGAAATCTTTTCTGCCTACTCCACGATCGTTTTGATAAGAAGAAAGGTTCTTGGGCTAAAAACGGAACCAACCTACACTGTTTAGTAGCAGTTTCTCTACTAGTTACACGCCTACACTCAAGCTGAGAAAACTCAACTGCTTCCTGCTCCGCCCATTCAGAGATTGACCTAAGATCAGGGCCTATTATTCTCCACCCATCTAGCATCTCTACACACATCACAACAAAAGAGATCCCCACGAGTGGTCCACCTCCCTCACTTCCGTAGAATAGGTTCCACGCGGAGGCCCAGCTAGAGTTGCCTTAGGACATTCGGCTCGTAACAGGAGAAAAATATTTTGGTCATGAACAGTAATAATAACATTTTGGAATGGCTTTTTATTTACTGGTGTACTTATTTTGCATAATTGACAATATAATTAGAATCATATTGTTGGGTCTGAAGTTTTAGTACTATATATAGTAGCATCTCAACGTTTGAAAGCTATAAGATGTCTTTAATTAGGAGTTTCACTTGAATTAGCTAGCTAGCTATAGATCCAGATAATATATGATCAAAATTGTGAATTGAGATGTACGTACAAGTAGATTTAGGGCCGGTGCATACTCAAGTCTTGTTTTATTTATAGAAGGCCAACAACTAATTTATTAGTCATAATTCAAGTGATTTAAAAAATAAATCAAAAAATCGTGGAAAAGGTTTCATGAAGAAGCAAATAATGTCAGAGACATGGAGGTGTGAAATATATTTATAAATATTCATTTGGTTCTAATCAATCCTCTGAAAATAGTTTTAAGCAATGCCAATACAGACATATCCTTGTTCATTTAGTGGGCTAGCTGCAGGCCAGCTTTAAACTTGGTAGAGATAATTAAAGTATAGCATCAATAATTAAGTATAGCATCAATTAATCCAGCTATGTGGGACACTGCTAAGTGCTAACTACTAATGAAAAAAGCAAAGAGCACGAGGTCAAGGAGGCGTAGCTAGTCAAAAATAAATTAAAGGTGCAAACTCAATCCACATATATATACATGGATGCATGCATGATCGATCCACCCTCAAGGCTCAAGGCTCAAGGCTCAAGGCTCAAGGCTCAATATCAATGAAACACGATGAGAATTCCTTCAACATCATACATACCAAACCCTGTTCCTTTGAATATAAATATACATATGTCTCCAAAAGCAAGGACTTTAATCTTCAGTCTTTTTAAGCTTTTGAACTTGCTCAAGGCATCTATACTTTTCAGTGTGATAATGCTCAACTCAGACATGCTTTGTCCTTTGATGGTACGTGCTCTCATTTTTGTGCTATTTATATCGATCGATCCCTGGCTACATGAAATTTAATTATCCATGATAATTAACCTGCTTGCATGAAATTTAGGTAGGCTTTCAAGTCTTCTTTTGTCCCTTCATACAGCGCTCTTTTGTTACTAATTGATGTGAACATCACACTTGAATCTAATAAATATCTTGATATATATGTTTGCAAATGTCATTTTCAGGTACTATTTTTCTCGCCAATTATGGTTTCAGGTGAAATTAATAGTAATTTTCAAGCCTCCAAATTAAATCATGTACTTTATAAATTCACTAGCTAGATGGTGCTTAGTAATCAAATTAATAAAACACCAATCTAATTATTAGCTAGCTAATACTTCTTGATTACCTAACCCTAAACGATAAATTATAATAGTTAACCTTAATTAATCCAGTCAAAACAATAGCTTAATAAACGAATTTTATATTTATATATATATATCAATCGAGCAAATGAGTAGTATATCTGTGAGTGTGAACGGAGAATGCCAAGTACCACCCGGCTTCCGATTTCAACCAACGGAAGAAGAGCTCCTGCAATATTACTTAAGGAAAAGGGTTTCAAGCCAGAAGATCGACCTAGACGTAATTTGTGATATCGATCTCAATAAGTTTGAGCCATGGGATATTCAAGGTACGTGTCTGTTAACTATGCATGTAAATGTTTATTTCATTAATTAGGAAAACAAGTTCATCAGTATATATAATAGGCAGGATGTGTACTTACTACTAAACTTGTTTAGCAGAAAAATGCAAAATTGGAACCATGCCTCAAAGTGACTGGTACTTCTTTAGCCGGAAGGACAAGAAGTATCCGAGTGGGACGCGAACAAATCGCGCCACCATTGCCGGGTTTTGGAAGGCCACAGGCCGTGATAAGGTGATATACAGCAATGGGAGACAAATTGGGTTGAGGAAGACACTTGTGTTCTATAACGGTCGAGCCCCTCGTGGAGAAAGGTCTGAGTGGATCATGCACGAATATAGGCTCCTCATTGACCTTGTGGACACCAAAAATGTATGTTAATGTTCACAACTTTAACATTGTAAGCCATTAATGGTTTTGTAAGTTCATGTAATTTAATGATGATAACAATTTTTATTTGTGTTCATGATCACACGTTTTTGTTTTAAAATCAAGGTTATAACCGACGCTGCCGGAGAGGGATCAACGGAGGAAGAGGGGTGGGTGGCTTGCCACCTTTTTATGAAAAAAAGGAAGAACAAGAAAACCTTAAACAGCCCTAGCGATTTGTCGTCGGGAGAATTAATTCATCAGATGTCCGATTCTGGTTATGATGAAGGAGGAGCTCTGGAGCAAATATTTCAGCAAATGCAAAGGACATGCGCACAAGACGACGAGAAGATCAACGCAATTGACAGTGAGCAACCCAGTCACTGTAAGCTGGGAGAGATGGTCAAAGACAATATTGCCCCTGATCATAACTCGTTGCATCATCAAATTGTGTCTGGGCTCACTAGTTGGGCAGCCTTCGATCGCCTAGTTGCTTCCCAGCTCAATGGCTACGCATGCTTATTGCAGTGATTGATGATGCTCATCATCATCTCCAAATTTCAGCAATAACAAGTCTTATCATATATTAATTAATTAGATCGTACGTGTTGGAGTACTCAATTAATGTATCAAAAGTTAGACTCTTAATCGGTTTCAATAGTACGTAATACATAACACTAATTTGTTATGCTCTAAATCTTGAGACGTACAAGATTTAAAAGTATTGGACTTGCACAATCTAAGTAAAAAACTTTTCTCCTAACATTTTTCCTACAAAGTTTTGGGATAGAAAGGAATATACAGGGAATATCGATCTTGCAAATTCAAACTTAAAATTTAAGATAACTCACTATATAATAAAGAGAAATATCATTAAAAAAATGGATTAATTTTCAGTCTTCCTAGTACATACTTGTGAATAATGTTTATTGGTGTTTTGATAGCCAATGTTGAAATAAAAGGAAATTGAGGTTTTACCCCAAAATTAATTGACAATATCAACAGAAAATCTAACCCAAGTCATTACAAAATTATACAACTTGATCTCCAATATGGCGACTTCTGTTCCTTTTACATTCTCACAAAAATGCATCCCAATTCAGTTTGGATCTCCCACACCCTATTGTTTATCTCAAAGGGCCATACACCTTTTATCAGAAGAGAAATAAAAACATTGGTCTATATTTTTCTTTACTTTTTTTTTTTTTGAAAGAAGAAGAACATTGATCTAATTTCTTCCTTTTTTAGCTTTCTTTAAAAAAAAAAGAGAAAAAAAAAAGGAACATTAAGTCTAGTTAAATTCTGGATATGCTGGTTTGGGATTATTGCTAGCTTAGGATTTTGAAGTTTAGATATTTCAGCTTGGGTGGGTTCGGACTTGGGATTCCCAACTTGGGAGTTTGGGCTCTATGGACACCGGAAAATATTGTTTACGTACTCAAATAGCCCAATGTTAAGAGAGGTCTCTGTTCTATAAAGTGAGGTTGCACGAAGGCTTTGTTTCAGCATCGGCGTTTTCTCGTATTACCAGCTGATTTTAAATTATATTCCTGCCATTGAAAATTTGACATCAGAAATAAGAGATCCACGTATCATCACTTTCACTCAATTTTTAGGGATAGTATTTGCAACTTACCCATGAAAAATCTCTGATGTTTAACTATTTTTTATTTAGAAAATTTGTTATATATAAATATAATCGGAATCATCCTTGCTCTAAATTAACATTTGAAATTTATATTTGTAACAAACCAATCAAAATGATGAACGTTTATATATATATATATATATAATCGGAATTATTCTTACAATAACTTAACATTTGAAAATTATATTTGTAACAAACCAAACAAAATGATGAACGTTTGCCGATATAAATGTATCAAACAAGTGGATAATTTTGGTAAGAATTGAATTTCTTTTGAAAAACTATATAAATTAAATTATACACATGCATAAGCAAACATATGACCTTAAAAAATTATCGATTTAGGTGCTTCTAAAACAAAATAATGATTTAGTAGATGATGTTACGACCTATATCCTAGAAAATAAAATTTGAAACAAAGAATTGTCTAAATATCAGTAAGTACTGGATTGGACATAATTGTGTTAAATTGGGCTAAGTTGGTATTGAAATATTAGTAAAGGCCCAAAGTACAAGTGGACTGTGGATTGCATTTAAAGGTAATTCGTACTTTAGTTGGGAAATTACCATTTTTCCCTATGTTTCAAGAGGTCCCAAGAGTCGGTTTTCGATCGGGAGAACTTTTGGAAGTATTTATCATAACATCAAGTACTCAAACACACGTAGACATGTGATACTCATGAATCAAAGTTCATATGAGGAAATTACCCGTCTCAAATGGCCCAGATATATTGATAATTTCGAAAAAATTCAAAATATAAATTGGAGTTTTTTCTCTCCTCGTCATATTGGACCATTTATTTTTCCCTCTCTACTCTTTCTCTCTTCCTTCTCTCGTATGACTCCAAACCCCACCACCATCATCGGACGCCATTGTTGGTTCCACCGTGTACTTGGTTTTATATGTGATTATCCCTTATCTCACTGATTTTCTTGTATATATTTTAATAGTTTAAGGGTTTTTTTGAATTTTTATTTAGCTATCAAACAGTGCAGACCCTTTCACGATTATCAAAATATTTTCAGGAGGGTTCATATCAAAGTAAAGAATGCATCCATTTCATTACTTAGATACATTGCAATACGAGCTTATATAAAGAGTACAATCAAGGATTGAAATATGATATCGACTGATATATTGTTTGTCAAATTTACGGATATCTCGTCCCAAATATCGTTATCGATATTGATATCGTTTACGGTCAACAAAAATGATGAAAATTCGATCTAAAAGTTGAAAATTTAGAATGAAACTTTGGGAAAAACTTTAATACTCAATAATGGTTATATATGACTAATAAAAACTATAAAATGACTTTGATATAATAAATATATGATGAATAATATGATGTAACATGATTCTGACGATGACTAATAATATAAAATCTTAAATATAAACATAAATTGAAGTGAGTTACTATAATTGAATGTTAATATATTAAAAACATAACATTAAACATACAAAAATTCAATATAAGAAAAATGATAAAATAAGTTTAAATATATTCAAAATTGGAAGAAAAAAAAGGATAAAAAATAGGATCAAACTTTGTTTAAAAATTGGAAAAAAATTGATATATTTAAAATTGGACAAAAAATGAAAAAGAAAAAAACCCAAAATTCGTTGAAAAGTGGAAAAAATGAATTCAAATGGATAAAAAAGGAAGAAAAAAAAGTGGTTGTAGGCTTGTAGGGGGTCGAACCCAAGACCCCCCAACTTAGAAACAAGAACTCAACCAACGCTGCTAGCATCGAGTTTGTAAACTAACCAACACCAATTATATATGTAACGACCCGTCCTGGGAATCGGGATTAGCTTAGTGATTAGTGACGGATTAGTATGTTAATCGGTGCTTAGTTGGCTACTTTTGGATAGTTAGGGCAGAATGACGATTTTGCCCCTGGAATGGGCAAAATGTTGACTTTTAGTTCGGACGGTCAATTAGGCATTGACCGATGACCGTGACGTGGTTCGGGACGTCACGAGTCCGTAGATAGGTGGCACGCCCGATTCCGACATCCGAGGAGGAAGTTATGATGTTCGGAAGGTTAAGGGCATTACCGTAATTTGGTTAAAAAGAGAGGGAAAATGTTGACTTCTGCTGGACCCTTAGTTTTCACGTAGATCGAGGACCGTTAGATAGGTCTCGACGTCCTGAGTACAATGATAGGAGGCACGCTGTCATCGGACGTCGGACGGTTTAGTTATAGGTTTAGGAAGTTGGAGGGTAAAATGGTAAATTGGACATTGTATGGGCATTTTGGTCCTTTTGCACCTGGGCCAATCAGATAAGGCTATTTGGGGAATGGGGTTGGATATTTTTGGCTGTATCCATAGGATGATGGACACGTGTGGGACTCCTAGAGGGTTCTAGTCGAATTGGGTGTACACGGGTACATATTTGGGGCTGCCTATTTTGTTCACAGAGAAGGAAAAACAGGGAGCTGGAGACGGTGAGAACAATCGATCAATTCCAGAGAGTGTGTGAGAGTTGTTTTTTCTGGGCTTGAGTAAGTGAGTGCAGGTGTGTTTGAGTGAGCTTAAGAGAGTTAGAAAGGTCGAGGGACGGTGCTAAGGGAGGAGAAAACCCGAAACAGAGCAGGGGACACCGTGCACGGCTGTGCACCCCAGTCGATCAAACCATCAAAATTGCAAGAGTGGTGGCGTTCAGTGACCTGAGAGGAGTCATGTGGACTCAGTGGAGCACGGTGGAGCTCACGGTGGAGGTTAGAGAGTAGGTAAATTTCTCGGTCCATTTTGCTTTCTCTGTTTTTCCAGTCTGCTTCAAAATGAAAGTCGAGATGTTTAGAGGGGTGTCGAAGTTTTCTAGTGACCCTATTAGTTATAGGAAGGTGTGAGGGACCTTAGGGTTTGAACTGGAGCTTCGTGGTGGCGATTGGTGGCCTGAGACAGAACCTCGATATTTTCTGGGTTGTCTTCGAGCTTTGGACGGTAGGAGTTTGGATTGGTTGTCACAAATTAGTTAATGGAATCGATTACCCAGACAAGGACGAAGCTAATGGGATTGATTGGACTGAAAACGGACGGAAAACGGCGAAGAACCACCCTCGCCGGTTCAGACCGGTCGACGGCTGAGGAAGACGAGATGAACAGTGATTCACTGTAGTGGCGCGTGAGGCCCACGTGCAACCCCTTTGGTCGGGGAAGTGTCCAACATGATTTTTACTCTAATCGATGTAACGAACATGTTAGGACAAGTTTCGAGTCGATCGGACATCGTCTCGGGTTAGTTTTGAGTGTCCGAAGGTTTTAGTGCTCGGTTAAAATAGTTAAAAATACGAAAATATTAAGGGGCTTTAGTATGACCTTTTTGAAGTAGTTAGTGACCTTGATATGGGATTTGGACAGGTTCGGAGAAGCCGAGGATAGCGGAATGGCCGGGAACGGCGTAAGTGCACGTGTATCGAAACGACGTCGGAATGGTCTGTGAGTGGACTTTGTTTTCTAACTCTTGATGCATGCATATATGTTTTTATATGTTTTCTATACATGATTCTATGATTTGATTTATGATCTTGATGATTTACGAAATTTCACATTTTACGAGGTTTTGATGGATATTGTGATTTGAACCTGGTTTTCATGATTTGATGTCGGGGTTTGAAATATGATTTAAAATCAATGATTTAAAATGGATTTCGGAAAAGTGTTTTTGGGCTTGAAGCCCCGATCAGAAAGTGGTTTTAAGACACGTGATTTCTGGTTTTTGAATCGGATTTCCAGATGACGATTCGGGATTCGATTTGGGACTTGAAAGCGGATTCCTAGTTTGGGTTCGGAATGATTATTCCGGATGCTAGCTTACGGAATGATGGTTTCAGACTCGGATCTAGAAAGGAGATGGATATGAGTTCTGGGTTTGGATTCGGGATTTTGATGAGATTGCGGATTCAGATTCAGAAATGGATGATGGTTTTCAAATGGTTTTCGGATTGGATTTGCTGGATCTGGTTATTGGGTTTAAAGACTCGGATTATGATATGACGGGAGCGGGCCCGAATTGGGTTTAAAGACCCGGATTGGGTTTAAACACCCGGATTGAGTTTAAAGAATTTGGAGTTTAAAGACTCGGATATTGATATTTTCCCCCGTAGGCCTATTGAGTTTAAAGACTTGGGAATTTAAAGACTCGGATTATATTGAGGCCTGGATTCAGTTTAAAGACTCGGATAGATCCAGCAGGTTCGATGGATGGAAATATAGTTCCAAATGTGTTTTGGTTTTCACTAAGACTTGATGATGATGGTTTTGGGCTGAGGCCCAGGAATAGGAAAAAAAAACTACTTTGTTTTCCTACATGGTTTTATGACATGAATTTGATATGCACGCATTGGTTTTTGAAATAGAGGGTATAAATGGAATTGTTTTATTGAACTGTTTTTAAACATATTCTTTATTTTTTTTCCACTCACAGTCTTTTCCAGTTTTCGATACCCTCCAGGTTGTTGCGGCATGGGCTGTTGGTCGAGAGAGACGGAGACATCACACCTGCGATCCACAGTAGTTCGGTATTCTCTGGGAAGACCGGTACCTTTACGGATGGTTGGTTCGAGAATCCCTTGTCCGACTTACGTGTCACATGCAGGTTGAACGCCAGTTTAACCTCCGTGTCATGTGTAAGTTAGACGGGATCGGGATTTTAGCCCTTAATCTCGGGGGATTAGGGGTGGGTCCTGTCAATATAAATATAAACAATAGTAGTCATCACCTACCTCCAGCCGGGTCTGCAACTCGGGTTTTCCGACCCGACGGCATGACCCGACTCAATGTTCTCCATTTTACGTCCGATTTTCACAATTTAATAGTGCATCTTCATCGTTTTGATCCCAGAAAAGGATCTGTGGGCTCAAAACAAGAAATCATGTCAAAATTTCTGCCAATTTCGTCCCCTTTCTTATATGCCGTCGGCCGAAAAAACTGATATATCGGCGATAATGGTGATTTTTCAATCCATGAGTACAATAAAGATGACTTGTCTCTAATCACCATAACAGGAAACTAACAAACTAGAAAACTAAACTAACTCTAACATCCCCCCTCAATCACCATAACAGTAAATGTGATAGATAAAATTTTGCCTATATGCATCACAACCAAAAAAGAGAATATGAGTTGTTGATTGAAGGATTATAAAAATACAACATGGATCCATAATGACCGTTCAATAAACTAAGGGCACAAAAAAGTAAATGTGAGACTCAGAAAAGTTGTCATCATCGAAGATGATGATCATCTTGAACGTCGTTCGTCTCCCTATTTTTCATCATCACTGTCTTCACCCTCATCATCACCGCCAATGATCCCAATAGAAGAAGACACCAAAAAAGTACAAAATGGAGAGGAAGTGACGATGCAGTAACTTTGATTTTGGGTCTTCCAAAAGGATGTCGTTTCTTTGGATTTGTCATCCATTTCGTACTTTCACCAGGTCTACCTTAAAATCACATGCAAATACATGGAGATTCATGTTCTCCTCCAAAACCATAATTTCTCTTAGGAAAGCCCATCAAAAAGAGAAGGTTCCCGAGGTGAATGGAAAGGATTTGGCAGGCTGCGATGGGCCAAGGCCCAAGCTCAAAAGAGTACACCAGAGTCAAGTTCTAGTCTAACCCAAAATGCGTCACATGGCTCACCAAGCAAGGTGAACCCGCCCAAGAACGAGAAGGTTCCATTCGTCGTCGACAATGGTGGCTATAGTGATCTCACAACCCTCCCCGCTATACCAGAATCGAATAGCAATTTGTGGAGATCTGAAGATGAAATCGCGTCACATGTGTTGACCCATTTTGACGACCCTACTAGTTTTGAATTTAGATCTAATTTCGATAATTCATCACTATCTATGGTGCTCTGTGCACGGTGATGCTTTATGACAGGACCCGTCCCAATCCCCCCGGGATTACAAAGGATGTGTCATGCTCCCATCTAACCCACGTGCGACACGAAGGCCAGAAACATGTCTAACCCCCATGTAACACGAATGCCAGACAAGGGATACCCAGGCCAACAACCCAAACGGGGCTTCTAAAGCGTGCAGAAACAATGGTGTGGAGTGTGTGATTTCTAGGCCTCATCAGCAGCTTGCATCAGCTATCAACGTTAAGGGCATTAAAAACCAGAAAATTTGTGAGTGGACGAAAATAAATAACTTAATAAAAACTCATTTCACAAGAAATGACAGTTATGCCCTTCACATAAAACTATGCATGCATTCAAAAACTAGTTCATTCAATCAAATCAACGATAATAAAACAGTGAAATAGCTAAAGTCACCTCTTTCAAAATCCTTGGGCCTTAGCCCAAAACCATAAACCAAACCAAGTGTGGGAACTCAACCCACAAACCGTAAATCCATTTCATGTGGACCACTGCCCAAAACATCTGAGT
Organism: Prinsepia uniflora; assembly: GCA_032719365.1. Lineage (NCBI taxonomy): Eukaryota > Viridiplantae > Streptophyta > Magnoliopsida > Rosales > Rosaceae > Prinsepia > Prinsepia uniflora. Next base: position 50,717,630 of record CM064874.1, on the reverse strand, counting down.
CTTTAAACTCAACGAGTCATTAAACTCAATAACATATCAGGCATCCCGGGTAACGAGTCGTTAACTCACGAGTATTTAAAGCCAAATAATATCAGGCCCCTCGCGGGTCAATCAACGAGTCTTTAAACTCACGAGTCTTTAAACTCAAATAGCATATCGGGCCCCCCGGGTCAATCAACGAGTCTTTAAACTCAAAACATAACATCAGATCTAGCAAATCCAATTTAAAAGCATTCATGTTTCAAAACCGAATCTATAAAGTAAATTTATCAATTCCAAATCCGAATCCGAAATCACATTTTATCAAATGGGACTCATGCCCGAATTCATCTTTCCAAATCCAAATCTTTCCATTAAACCATTATCGAAACACAATACGTATAAATACAGTATAAAACCAACCATCAAAACCATTGTTAAAGCACAACACGTATGAAAGCAATGTAAAACCATAACCTCGAAATTCGTGCAAACACGTGAATCACAAATACCACAATCATAGTCGTAGAAATCACATATATAAAACACAAAAACAGTTATGCATGCATTATGTCAGGACCCACCCCTAATCCCCCGGGATTAAGGGCGAAGCCCTGCTCCCGTCTAACTTACGTATGACACGAAGGCTAAATTGACGTCCAACCCCCATGTGACACGTAAGGCGGAAAAGGGACTTTCGATCCGATCGTCCAAAACTTCCGAACTTCTCATAGTGCGCAGAGTCTACTGTGGATCATAAGTGTGATGTCTCCGTCTCTCTCGACCGACAGCCCGCGCCGCAACAACCTGGAGGGTATCAAAAACACGAAAAGACTATGAGTGGACAAAAATAAAGAATAAGTTTAAAACAGTTATCAGAAAACGCAATTACATTTATACCCTCTATTTCAAAAACCAACGCATACATATCAAATTCATGTCATAGAAACCATTCAATACTCCGATTAAGCAAACCATGTAAGAAAAATCGAAATCAGGTTCCTTTTTCTCAAATCCCGGGCCTCAGCCCAAAACCATCGAAAAACCTTTATTGAAAACCATACCACATTTCCATTCATCGAACCTGCTGGACTATCCGAGTCTTTAAACTCAATCCAGGCCTCAATATAATCCGAGTCTTTAAACTCAACAGGCCTACGGGGGAAAATATCAATATCCGAGTCTTTAAACTCCCGAGTCTTTAAACTCAATCCGGGTCTTTAAACCCAATCTGGGCCCGTCCCCGTCAAACATAATCCGGGTCTTTAAACCCAATAACCAGATCCAGCAAATCCAATCCAAAACCATTGAAAACCTTTTTCCATTTCCGAATCCGAATCCGCAATCTCATTAGGATCCCGAATCCAAACCCAGAACTCATATCCATCTCCTTTCCAGATCCGAGTCCGCAACCATCATTCCGTAAGCCAGCATCCGGAATAACCATTCCGAACCCAAATCCGAAAATCCATTTCAAGTTCCAAACCGAATTCCAAATCGTCATCTGGAAATCCGATTCCAAAATCTGAAATCACGTTTCTTAAAACCACTTTTTGAACTGGGGTTTAAGCCCGAAATCACTTTCCAAAATCCCTTTTTCTTTCATTGAAATCAAATCGTATTTCAAATTCCTAAATCAATTCATTTACCACCAGGTTTAAATCGCGACATCCATCAAAATCTCATAAAACGTGAAATTCCGTAATTTCCTCGAAAAACGTGCAAAACCGTATACCATCAAGATCATAAATCAAATCATAGAATCACGTATAGTAAACATATAAAACATATATACATGCATCAAGAGTTAGAAAACAAAGTCCACTCACAGACCATTCCGACGTCGCCTCGATACGCGCGCACTTACGCCGTTCCCGGCCATTCCGCTTTCCTCTGCTTTCCCAAACCTGTCCAAAACCCATACTAAGGTCACTAACTACCTCACAATGCTCATACTAAGGTTCCATAATTTTCCCGTATTTTTAGCTATTTTTAACCGAGCCCTAAAACGTTCGGAAATCCCGAAAACTATCGAGACGATGTCCGATTAACTCGAAACTAGCGTCAAAATGTTCGTTACATCGAATACATTAAAAGTCATGTTGAAACCATCCTCGAAAACTGAGCCACGCACCCACACACGCTGCCCAAAGGGGCTGCGCGTGGGCCTCACGCGTTGCTACAGTGTCGTCCCCTACCTTGGGACAGACCGGTTCGGACCAGCCGGTTCAACTGGACTGGTGTACCCGATTTCCGTCTATTTCTTGGTTCCTTCTTCCTCCTTTTGATTCCATTAAGTTCGTCCAACCATAAATAATTGTTTTAACTAAGTAAATAGTGAAACCTAGACATGTTTTTACCTGCCCAAGTCGACTAAGAAAACCCAAACAGCCTCCTCTGATTCCTCGTCACTCCCGCCGTCTCAAGCCATGATTCCAAGTTCAAACTTCCTCTTTTACCTCCAGAAACCTTGTGCAAACAAACAAGTAGGCTATTAATCCCTAAAACAGACTTTGCCATAATTGAATCCAAAAACGATTTCGACGGGTGCTTAACTTACCATCCCTCTTTTGCGTCGAATTCGAGTCCAAGGAGCTTGTCTCCTCACCCTTTCCATTTTCTATTTACAGACCGTAGGCTGTTAGGATTTGAGGAGATTTCCTTCACAGTGACCCGTCCTTCTCTGTTTTTCAGAATTTGGAACTCTACACCGTCCACGACGACTTCCACGGCCACTCCTCCTCGTTTTTCACCTTCCCTCACCGTAATTACTAACACTGGAAGATTAATTTGGGCATGGTTTCACGATGGCTAACTCAATGCACTCTACTTCTCTGTTTTTCTTTCCATTTTTGTTCTTTTGTTTTTCCCAGCCCGTGCACAATACATAAGTCTGTTTAAACAGACGTTAAGGCGGTTTGTACCATATTCTACCACCATCCAGACTTTGCCAGGTGGATCAATCCTGGTGGTCATCCCTTTCAATTGCAGCCAAGTGTCCCACTCTTACTGGGCACACATCCCTATGCAAACAAAAGACCAATTTACCCTTTATTGCCCAATTTACCGTTTTACCCCTCGCGTTCCTAGACCCATATCTTAACCGTCCCACGTCCGATGATGGCATACCGCATGTCGTTGTACTCAGGACGTCGAGACCTATCTAACGGTCCTCGATTTGCGTAAAGAAACCTTGTCGTTCAAAAAGTCAACAAATTTCCCTCTTTTAACCAAATTACAAAAGTGCCATCAACCTTCCGAACATCATAACTTCCTCCTCGGATGTCGGATTTGGGCATTGTTTGATCCTAATTTGACCAACTCGATGAGACCCGCTGGGGGTTCTAGGACCAGCCGCGTGGTGTCTCGGGCCCGCTAGGGGCGTCGTGGTTCGGCAGGGATCCTGTAAAACTAGACACCGGTGTGATGCCAGCCAAAGGGGCTCCGATGCCTAAGTTAGTATCTGAATGCCGAGGGGCAAGTAAATACAGTGCTCTGGATCGGTTCCGAGTGTCTTACCTTTGTGAAGGGTTTCGGGGTATTTATAGTGGCCATAACTGCGGTAGGTAGGCTACTGTTACGGGAGCAGGTGGTGCTTTATGGCTGAGAGCCGTCTGACAAGCCCTGGACATCCGGGGGAGGCGCCAGCTGGAGTCCCAACCTGCCTCCGTCAGGGAGTTGGTATGGCAGAGTTGGTTAGGTGACTGTCGCAGCCAGCTGTCGTCTGTCCATTGTCAGATGCCGAATGGCGGGTCTGCAGTATGGTGCCGATCGGCAAGCCGTGGGCCGCGAGGGTGCCGATCAGGCGATCGGTCGGTGGCCTTCCTGTCCAGGCGGGCCCTGTGCTAGGGTGGTAGGTCGATATGGTATTAACATAAGTCCCCTAAGTCTTTTACTGAGGTGGAGTTCCTCGGTCGAGGACTTGAGATGACGGTCGGTACCTGTCGACCGACCAGGACGCTGCGTCCTGTATCCCTAATAGCCCCCCAAGTCATGGAGCGAGGAAGTGCACCATATGTCCGATTTGAAAAGAGCCCCCATTTCCGAGTTCCGCAAGCTACCCACCGTACAGACCGAAAGATCGCGGAAAAGGCGGCCGTGGGGAATGGCGGGGAGACATCGGTAGCAGTGTGCTTACCGACGAAGAAAGGAAGCATGTCGTCGGGAAAGATGCCGAGAGGCTCCGGTCGGCATGCGGTATGGATGCATACTGGGAGCGATGTACGTATGTACGTATGTAGTTGAGAATGTATGATATCGATGGGTATCCAGTACAAGGTATTCGTAGCCGAAAGGTGGCCGTATCGGCCTGGCGACCGTCAGATCGGAAGCGCGCATCTCGAGGCGGGCTAGGGGCCTATAAATTGGGAGAAAGCTTTTTGACTTTTTCACTTTTTACTCAGAGCATCTGTGGAATAATTGCAAGTGCCGACTGAATTGGAGACTGCCGAGCCAAGTCGACTGGAGATAGCCAAGTCGAATTACAACAAATGTAAAGCAGTGTACATGGGAAGTATAATTAAGTATAAAATAGCTTGAGATGATCCGCATGCCACGGGTGTGTAAGCAGACGTCCATCTGCAGTCTGAAGCTCATAAGTGCCTGGTCGACAAAGTCGGGTCACCCGGTAGGGGCCCTCCCACGTGGGCCCGAGTGTCCCATCAGCACGCTCCTTAGTGGCCAAGCTAACCTTGCGAAGGACCCAGTCACCTACCTGGAAACTGCGTTCGTGAACGCGCGAGTTGTAGTAGCGAGCAACTCGTTGTTTGTGTGCCACGTTGCGAAGATTGGCCTGTTCACGGGTTTCCTCGATGAAGTTGAGATTCTGTGTGAGGAGCTCCGCATTCTCTTGTGGATCATAGGATAGTACTCGATAAGAGGTCTCCCCAATTTCCACGGGAACGACAGCTTCGGTCCTAAAAGTCAAGGCAAAGGGTGTCTCCTGTGTCGATGTCCGGTAGGACCAGAGAACATCGGATAGGAGGTCGGACCATTGGCCTTTCGGGGTGTCGTGTAGTCGAGTCTTGAGATTGTGTTTGATGAGCTTGTTTACCGCTTCGACCTGTCCGTTAGCCTGTGGATGTGCCACCGAGGCGAAGCAGAGCTGGATGCCATAGACGTCGCAAAAGTGTCAGAAACAGACAGAATCGAACTGAGTGCCATTGTTTGTGACGATCGTGTGGGGGATACCAAAGCGACAGATGATGTTCTGGTAGACGAAGCTCTCAACCTGGGCGGCCGTGATTGTTTTGAGGGGCTTTGCTTCGTCCCACTTAGTGAAATAGTCCACCGCAACGACTGCGTGTTCGACGCCGCCCTTTCCTCGTGGCATGGGGCTGATGAGGTCCAAACCCCATTGAGAGAAGGGCCAGGGGCTGAGCATGGGAGTAAGGCGCTCAGCAGAAGAATGGGGTACAGGGGCGCACCGTTGGCATGGGACGCACCGTTGAGTGATGGCCATAGAGTCGGCGCGCATTGTGGGCCAATAGTATCCTTGCCGAAAGGCTTTATGTGCTAGGGACCTGGGTCCGGAGTGGTTACCGCAGATTCCCTGGTGAATTTCTCGGAGCACCGCAATGCCCCGGCCCGTAGGGAGGTACTTGAGGAGGGGGGTGTCAAATCCCCGTCGGTATAAGTGGCCATGTGCCATGGTGTATCGTGCGGACTGGCGTTGGATGCGTCGAGCCGCATTGCGGTCTGGCGGGAGTTCGGCCATGGTGAGGTACCGGACAATGGGGTTCATCCAAGAGGCTTCCTGTGTTGCGACCAGGACTGGTTGCTCGTTTGTGCTCGGGGATGCCAAAAATTCGACGGGAACACGGCGGCCTATCTTGTCGTCGATGGAGGAGGCCAGGCGGGCCAGGGCATCGGCGTGGATGTTTTCCGACCGTGGTATTTGCATGACCTCGTAGCCGCGGAAGTGGCGGAGTAGGGACCGCACTTTTACCAAGTATCGGGTCATTGAGGCGTCTTTGGCATCATAGAGGTTGTTGATCTGTCGGACGACGAGCTGGGAGTTGCTGTAAACCCGCAGCTGTTGTGCTTGGAGGTCGGTGGCCAACCGGAGGCCAGCCAGGAGGGCTTCGTACTCGGCTTCGTTGTTGGAAGCCTGGAACCCAAAACGCAACGCATACTCGAGCCGTTCCTGGGTAGGTGTGCTGAGTACGAGGCCGGCGCTAGAGCCAGTGTGGTAGGAGGATCCATCCACGTAGAGAGTCCAAATTGGTTGGGCGGGGTCCAAGGTGGACGGGTTTGACGACTCGCAGATAGGAGCGGCGGGGGCCGCAATGTTGGTATCCGGAGTGTCGGGCACGTGCTGCGTTGTGTTGTAAGTGAATTCGGAAAGGAAGTCGGCGATGACCTGCCCTTTGACAGCTGGTCTTGGGGCGAATGAGATATCGAACTCACTAAGCTCCACTGCCCATTTAATGATCCGCCCTGAAGTGTCTGGCTTTTAGAGCACCTGGCGAAGGGGTTTGTTAGTGAGGACTAACATGGGATGTGCCTGAAAGTATGGGCGGAGGCGCCGGGACGTCACAATGAGGGCAAAGGCCAATTTCTCCAGGTCGTTGTACCGGGTCTCCGCGTCCTGGAACGCCCTGCTGACATAGTACACTGGGAACTCCGCGCCGTCTCGTCTGGTGATGAGGACGGAGCTGACAGCAGATGTGGAGACAGAAAGATAGACGGTGAGCCGTTCCCCAGTGGTAGGTCGGGCAAGTAGGGGCGCGGTGCTCATGTAAGTTTTGAGAGCTTCAAAGGCAGCGTCGCACGTTGCGTCCCAGTTGATGCGCCTGCCCTGGGTCTTCATGACTTTGACGAATGGTAAACACTTATCTGTCGCTCGGGAGATGAACCGGGTGAGGGCGGCGATCCGGCCAGTAAGGGTTTGGACTTCCTTGAATGTGCGCGGGGGCTTCATGTCCAGGATGGCCTTGATTTTCTCAAGGTTAGCCTCGATTCCCCGCTGGCTGATCATGTAACCGAGGAATTTTCCAGAACGGACACCGAAGACGCATTTGGCGGGGTTGAGCCGCATCTTGTATTGCTTCAGGACCTGAAACATCCTGTGGAGGTTAGGCACGTGCTTGTCAGCCGTCCGGCTCTTGACAAGCATATCATCTACGTACACCTCCATGGTCTTGCCAATCTGATCCACGAACATGAAGTTGACAAGCCGTTGGTAGGTGGCACCGGCATTCTTGAGCCCGAAAGGCATAACATTGTAGCAGTAGACTCCCAGATTGGTGCGGAAACTGGTGTGGATCTGGTCATCGGGGTGCATCCTGATTTGGTTGTAGCCAGAGTACGCATCCATGAAGCTGAGGAGTTCATGGCCAGCTGTGGCGTCGACCAAGAGATCGATTTTAGGAAGCGGGAAGCTATCCTTCGGGCAGGCTTTGTTGAGATCCGTGAGGTCGATGCACATCCGCCAGGATCCGGAGGGTTTCTTGACGATTACGACGTTTGCGACCCACGTGGCGTAAATGGCCTTGCGTACGAAGTGGATGGTGCTGAGCCGAATGATCTCTTCTTGCATGGCTAGCTGTCGCTCTGCGTCATAAGTCCGCTGCTTCTGGGTGACTGGTTTGAAGGAGGGGCTGATGTTAAGCCTGTGGCAGATGACGTCCGTGGATATGCTAGGCATGTCGGCGTAGGACCAAGCAAAGACCTCGTTGTTGTCCCAGAGGAATTGGATGAGTTGTGTCCTGATTCCGGGGGCGAGTGTGCTCCCAATTTTCACTTGCCGCTCGGGGTTATGCGGGCAAAGGGTGATCAGCTCTGTATCCTCCACGGGTTGTGGCTGCGAGACGGCGGAGAGGTCCCGCGGGTCCTCGGGGGGACCCGCTCGTATTTGCTCAAGGAGCTCGGAGTCGACGGGGTCGGCCTCGTAAGCAGCCTCGGCGACCGCCATGGTTTCTCGCTTGTCGCATGGGTTGAGCTTTGTCAAGGCGGTCTGATAGCAGAAACGGGCGGATTTTTTATTACAGCGGACTTGGCCAGTGCCCATGATGGTCGGAAGCTTCATGAGAAGGGCCCGAGTAGAGATGACGGCGCTGAGCTGGTTGAGGAGTCCCCTACCCAAAATGACGTTATAAGCGGTGAGGCAATCGACCACCAGGAATGTGGTGATGGCTGTTGCGATCTTAGGCGCGCTCCCTAGGGAGATAGGCAGGGAGATGGTGCCGAGGGGCATGACAGAATCGCCCGAGAAGCTGAGTAGCGGAGAACCAGCGTGGGTGAGGGTTGTGGAATTGATGCCCAACTGGTTGAAAGTGTCCATGAAGAGGACGTTCACAGAGCTACCAGTGTCCACCAGGATCCGCCCAACATCGAAATTGGCTATCTGAGCGCGGATGATTAGCGGGTCGTCGTGGGGAAAAATAACTCCCCGCTCTTCTTCCTCGGAGAAAGTGATGGGCGTCTATCCCGCCCGTGCGACCTTGGCGGCGCGTCCATCCGTGATGTTGAATATTTGATGGTTGGATGTAGTGGCGCGCAGGAAGTTTTTCTTAGCCCGATTGGAGGTGCAGGAGGAAGAGATTGTAGGGCCCCCGCCGATCGTGTTTATCTGTGGCAGTCCCTGTCCGGGGCGTACGTGTTAGAGGAACTGGTTGATCTTCCCCTCCCTTACGAGTGCTTCCACGATGTCGCGGAAGGCCACGCACTCATCGATGGTATGGCCATTGAACTTGTGGTACTGGCAGTACAGGTTAGATTGGATCCCCGGGGGGGGGGGGGGGGGGGGGGGGGGGGGGGGGGGGGGGGGGGGCGGGCGGTCGTGCTCGCGGCTTGGGGATTGTGTCCTCGATGCTGATCAAGACATTCTCGAGGGAGGTGTTCAGGATTGGATAGGTTTCGTACTTTGAGGTGGGCCCCGTATAGGGTTTGCCTGCTTGGTGGTGGCCTGATCCCTGTCCCCTGTTGTTGTACTTGTCCCTCCCGCGATGATCATTGTTGTACGTCCCCTTCCGCTTACCAGAGTGTGAGTCAGGTTGGTGATCCGTATGTGCGTTACTGTGCCTGCCGGTTGCTGAGAGGCGGAGGGCGCGTGCTATTCACGTCAGGTCGGGATGCGACCTGGGGAGAGTTGAAGTGCTCCACCTTGGCGTGTATTGCCGCTCGCCGCATGAGCTCATTGTAATCGTCCCAACCCTGGGTGAAGGCATGGTACTTGAAGGTGGACTCCCGCAGCCCGTTGCGGAAAGCCCGGTAGGTGGCCTTGTCGTCCGTCTCGTGGCATTTGGAGTACTCCAAACTGAAACGAGCGGCGTACTGACGTAGGGGCTCGCTATCTCCCTGTCAGAGGGTTCCCAGGTCCTCGGTTGTGAGCAGTCGATCCGTCTGGATCATGAACTGGTTCAGGAAGACCGTGTGTAGGCGGTCGAACGAGTCGATAGACTGTGGTTCCAGTCGATAGAACCAATTGAGCGCGGCCCCGGTGATGGTGGAGCTGAAAATTAAGCACTGCGCCTCGTCGGAGATATTTCTGAAGGCGAGCGCTGAGTTGTAGTTATTGATATGGGTGTTTGGGTCGCCTTGTCCGTCATACAAGGCAATCTTCAAGGGTTTGACCTCCGTTTCATGGCGGTACCGCATGATGCGGACCGTGAAGGGACCAATGTTGGTCCGAGGTCGGGGTAGTGTCCCAGCCTTGGGTCTGGCGGCCTCCAATTCCCGCACGCGCTGGAGGAGTTCTCGGACCACCTTGTTTGATTGGTCGGGTCGATCTGCCCCCATCGGGCGGTCGTCGACTGGATGATTTGCGCTGCCGCCTCTGGGCTTCCCGGGTTGCACCGGTCGCCGCCCGGACGAGGCCGTGGTCGAGCTGGCGTTGTCTTCCAGCTGGAGCCAGCCGACTGGCGAGGGAGGACTGCCTGGAGGCTGGACGGCGAGCCGCGGAGGCTGTGCAGATCGGCGTGCCGATCCGGAACTTGATCGGGCGCCCTGGGATAGGACGAGCAGAGGTGGTTATGCCTGGATGCGGGGGTCGTGGGTAGGGTAAGTCAGACGGTTGGCCGGAGTCTGCGTCTTTCTCCTGTCGAGCAGGTCGCGGGCGTCACGGTATATCTGTGTTCCCGAGGGGCCAGGCAGGTCGGTCTGGTGGAAGAGCAGGCGACCGGACACTTCTGGTCGGCAGGTGTCACCGATCTCGACTCGGCCGGTATCGAACTCCGGCCGACGCGATGCAGCGGCTAAGGCCCGTTTGGTTGCCTCCCGTTGCTCCTCCAGTTCCTCGCGTGTGGACTGCAAGATGGCCAGGGTGCTTCCATGCTGTTCCCCCCACACGTGGTTCCTGCTCTCGATGGCAGCGTTGCTCTTCCTGAGTTCGGCAACCTCCGACCGGAGGGTCCTCAGCATCTCGAGCACGTCATCGGAAGGTAGGCTGGCTCGGGTTCGGCCGCGATCTCCCGGAGGGGTATTGTTGAGCTCACCGTCATCCCGTTCGGCAGACATTGTTCGTCAGCGGAGGGTCGAGCGGGGGTATGTGAGTTAGTGGGTGTTTACTTCTTCCCACAGACGGCGCCAATTGTTTGATCCTAATTTGACCAACTCGATGAGACCCGCTGGGGGTTCTAGGACCAGCCGCGTGGTGTCTCGGGCCCGCTAGGGGCGTCGTGGTTCGGCCGGGATCCTGCAAAACTAGACACCGGTGTGATGCCGGCCAAAGGGGCTCCGATGCCTAAGTTAGTATCTGAATGCCGAGGGGTAAGTAAATACAGTGCTCTGGATCGGTTCCAAGTGTCTTACCTTTGTGAAGGGTTTCGAGGTATTTATAGTGGCCATAACTGCGGTAGGTAGGCTACTGTTACGGGAGTAGGTGGTGCTTTGTGGCTGAGAGCCGTCTGACAAGCCCTGGACATCCGGGGGAGGGGCCAGCTGGAGTCCCAACCTGCCTCTGTTAGGGAGTTGGTATGGCAGATTTGGTTAGGTGACTGTCGCAGCCAGCTGTCGTCTGTCCATTGTCAGATGCAGAATGTCGGGTCTGCAGTATGGTGCCGATCGGCAAGCCGTGGGCTGCGAGGGTGCCGATCAGGCGATCGGTCGGCGGCCTTCCTGTCCAGGCGGGCCCTGTGCTAGGGTGGTCGGTCGATATGGTATTAACAGGCATGCCACCTGTCCACTGACTCGTGACGTCCCGAACTACGTCACGGTCATCAGTCAATGTCCATCTGACCGCCCAAACTAAAAGTCAACATTTTGTCCATTCTAGGGGAAAAACCGTCATTCTGCACCAACCGTTTTAAAAGTATCAAACTAATCATCGATTAACTTTGCTAATCTATCATTAATTACTAAGCTAATCATGGACTTCCGGGATGGGTCGTTACACATTATATTTCAGAAAACAAAATCCACTCACAGACCGTCATAATTGCTGCCTCGATATAGGTACAATAAGCTTTTCCGAGGCCAAAGCACCATCACCGGAACTTCTGTACCTGTCCAAATCACACCAATGGTCACTATCGGACTCTATAAGGTCAAATCTAAAGCCCATGAACAGTACCAGCTCGGGAACGCGTCCCGAGGCTAAAAACCTCAATTTGACCAACCTAACGATCTCCGATCGACTCAAAATCACCACCATTGGATCTGAATCATCAAAATCATTCAGATGACACCTGGCACATCTCGAAATTCACGCTCACGCGCCCCCACGAGCGTGGTCAACAAAAAGTCAATGTGCGAATAGTACCTTATGACGTCATCGCTAGCGTTAGCACTGACAAGTATAACAGTGCCACGTGTCTAGTTCCCATTGGTCCCCTGTCTTACATGTTAGTCTGGCATTGTCAGACCTGACATGATGATGTCATCACTAACATCATGTCGTCCCCTTCCTTCGTCCGGGTCAGCCCGAACTCTTAAATCAGGTCGCACAGACCTGCGACCCGACTCGGTCGATTCTCCTTCGATTCTCATCCAAAATTGACAGGATTTCTTCCTAATTGATCGTCTAAGTGTCCTTAATTGATCTATGGACTTGAAAACGTGAAATCAAATCTAAAACTCACCCTCTGAATCCATGAACAGTGAGCCCAGAGTCCAGCTTCGATTTCTCTCAGCTCCAATCACCGCTGCCATCAATTCCTAGCTCACTGAGCTCGTCTCGACCTCAGGAACATCGTTCGAACCATTGAAACCATCAACAACCAACAAAACGTGATTTGCCATTTTGAGCTAAAAACAAAGTTTTGAGAAATCCCTTACCTTCGTCGTCTTTGCTCCGCTGTGACCACCACCACGATCGTCCAAGTCCCCTCTCCAACTTTTGTTCACAAGTGATAAGCCAGGGATGAAGAACGAAGTTGTTTAGTATGGGATTGGGTACACGGGTTCGAGAGCTTTCACGGGTTTTGGGAGAAATGGGGAAAATCAAAGAAGATAATCGAATAAGGAAGAAGATAAGGACCCCCAATTTGGGGAATTTGTTCTATCATATGGGTGAGACTTGTCACTCACCTGGTGGGTCCTTCCAGAAGTTTTCCCCCAATCAAACTATGCCATTTGTTGCTTACTCGGTTTACGTGCATGGAGCTTTGTTGGCCAGCTTCCATGTACGACCAGTACTGATTGATCGGATTATCGAAGCACAACTTCAGGATCCGATACTCTGTATTTACAGAATTGAGGTCGATGCGGATGGGAGACAGGATTTTACCATCTGGGACGACGAAGCACTTGTGAAATTGGGCCGTTTGTGCGTACCTGCAGTGGCAGAGTTACGAGCCGAGATTCTTGAGGAGGCCCATAATTCGGCCTATGCTATGCATCCGGGAGGTACAAAGATGTATCGTACCCTCCGGAACCATTATTGGTGGCTAGGAATGAAGAAGGATATTGCTGAGTTCGTGAGCAAATGCTTAACCTGTCAGCAGGTTAAGGCAGAACGGCAGAGACCGTATGGGGCTATGCAGCCACTTCCGATTCCCGAGTGGAAGTGGGATCACATCACCATGGACTTCGTCTTTAAGTTACCAAGGACTCAGAGTGGAGTAGACGGAGTATGGGTGATCGTGGATCGGTTAACCAAATCAGCCCATTTTCTGCCAGTTCAGGAGACCTATAAACCTAACCGACTGGCTCAGTTGTTTGTGAAGGAAATCATATGATTGCATGGTACGCCAGAATTGATCGTGTCCGATCGTGATCCGCGTTTCACTTCCAGGTTCTGGCGGAGTTTGCAAGCTACTCTGGGAACAACCCTACGTTTCAGTACTGCTTTCCATTCACAGACCGATGGACAGTCTGAAAGAACCATTCAGACCCTGGAGGACATGATGAGGTCATGTGTACTACTGTTTCAGGACTCTTGGGATACTCATTTGCCATTGATGGAATTCGCTTACAACAACAGCTATCAGGCAAACATCGGGATGGCACATTATGAGGCACTGTATGGTCGACAGTGCAGGACACCTATCTGCTGGACGGAGATAGGAGAGCGAGCGGCTGTAGGGCCGAAATTGATGGACTTAACCATGGAAACTGTTCGTGTTATCAAGGAGAGACTGAAGGCGGCACAGGATCGCCAGAAGAGTTATGCCGATCGACGGATTCGAGACTTGGAATTTGAAGTGGGAGATTTTGTCTTCCTGAAGTTATCTCCATGGAAAGGGATTATCCGATTTGGTCGACGGGGGAAACTGAGTCCGCGTTTTATCGGACCTTATGAGATCGTGGAGAGAATTGGCAGAGTTGCATACAGATTGGCGCTACCTCCAGAACTATCTAGAGTTCACGATGTTTTCCACATATCGATGCTACGGAAGTACGTACGTGATGCTTCTCATGTACTTGGGGAACAACCTGTCGAACTACGGGAGGATTTGAGCTTTGATGAACAACCCGTACAGATCTTGGATCGGAAGGACAAGGTACTACGTCGGAAGACGATCCCTCTCGTGAAGATTCTCTGGAGAAACCAGAATGTGGAAGAAGCCACATGGGAGCCTGAGGCTCAGATGCGAGAACAATTTCCTCATTTGTTTCCTTGAAATTTCGGGACGAAATTTCTTAAGGGGGGAAGGTTGTAACACCCTGGACATTCGAGGATTTTAATATTGCAATTTAATGTGTGAATTGACGCTTTTACCCTTGTGATTAGTATGGCCAAATTGTTGACTTTTTGATTGATGAGTTAAATGGACTTTTACCTATGATCGTGATGTAGTACGGGACGTCACGAGTTCATAGACAGGTGGCACGTCCAATTCGGACGATCAGGGAAAAAGTTATGACTATCGGAAGTTCAGAGGCATTACCGTAAGTTGGACTTCACGGACAAAAATGTTGACTTTTCGTTTGACAATTAATTTTCACGCGACTCAAGGACCGATAGGTAGGTCTCGACGTCCTGAGTCCGTAGACAGGCGGCACGCCAAAATCGGACTTCGTATGGCTGAGTTACGGGTCTAGGAAGTGAGGGGTATTTTGGTAATTATTGAACCAGGGGCATTTTGGTCTTTTTGCCCTGGTTACTGTAGCAGACCGCGGGGGACATGGGCGGCACCACTATGTGCGGTGGTTCTATCATGCAATTGATTATGCTATCATGTGCTGGAATGTCTGGGTTGTCTTTTGCTTTTGAACGTGGCCTGAGTCGTCCAGCCTGCACGATCAATTGATTAATTCAAGATCAAAGCTTTTCGGGGAACATTTTTCAGTGGACAATTGGACACCCACGAGCCTCTGGGACGGCTTGAAATTGTTTAAAACCAATTAGAACGTGCTTGAGCATCACTCTGATGCTGTTATAACTAAGAACGGGTGAGGAAAACCAGAGAAGCCATTTCTGGAAAAATTGGAGGGAAAATCAGTGTTTAATTTCTACGGTGTGTTGGGCCAATCTAATCGCAGAGTAAGCTTTCTGGGAGTATTTGGAACACAACCATATCAAAATCAAAGGCAACCAGCCACGGGTGAGCTGGGACGTGACTGCCGTGTTCAGAAGAATTTCAGAGGTTTGGACGACTACTTCCAGGTGAGTGTTGATTCAATTGAGTGTGTTTTCCAGTTCGTTGTGATACTATGATGCTTCATGTAAGGTTAATTTGATTTCGGTTTAGAAACCAGTGAGTTGTGGTGATCGACCCGTTTAGTTGATCACGGGTCGAAGGGCCGTTTGAGGATTCGATTTGACAAATTAATAACCCAGAACTTAAATTGAATGTTTAATTAACATGTTAGGATCAAATTGGATTGAAATCGAGTAGGAATTGATGGGTAATTAACCGGGTCAAGCCGCGGGTGGCACGCCCGAATTACAGACAAACGGGTGAAGGTGCTGACACTGTAGCTACAGTGTCAGGCGCGTGACTTTTACGCGCAGCCACTTTGGGCGGAGCGTGAGGGCGCGTTGGGGCTTATCTCCGATCACGATCAACATGACTTTTATCCCTCTCATCATTCTAAACATTTTTGGTGAATTAACCATGTTGATCTGAGATAGTTTTTGATGGGTCAGTTTAGGGCCGGTTGCCTCAGGGAACGTGTCGACGGATTCCCCGAGCCGGTTTCTATTTCGGACTTTGTGGTTAAACATTCTAGACTTGTAGTGACCCTTACATGTGATTTGGACTGACAGGAATTGTACGATAATCCCGGTACAAGTTCGTACGTGCAGGTTCACCGCGGGATTGTACTGTGAGTGGGCCATTTTCTTAAACCCTTGCGTGCATAAATGTTTTCTGGTTTATTATACTTATTCACATGCTAAAACAATAATGGTTTTGATGATATGGAAAATATGGTTATGGCACGGTTCACGGTATTTGGGCTTGAGACCCGTCTGATGAAACTTAATGATTGGTTCGGATTTTATCTATGTATATATATATACTTTGCATGTGGATATCAATAAAATGTATTTGGTACTGCACTGTATAGATCCTTTCATATTATATTGTCTCCTCCGGCGAGGTACCCCGGAGAGGTCACGGACGTCTAGTACGTCCAGCGTCTATGACCCTAAGCATCAGGTGATGCTGCATCAGGTGATGCTGTACCCGAACGGGATTCGGGGATTTAACTCGGAAATTGAGACCCGAGTGGCACGCGTAGCCTTATTATTGTGACCTTATTAGGCGTCAAGAACGTCAAACATCAGGTGATGTCAGGATTGGAGTGTATAGTGCCGCAACTAAAAACTATACTTGTGGTTTTATTATTTTCCTTATTGTTCATATTATATGATTGATGGTTTTAATTATGGATGCATGCATGTTTGGAAAACGGAGGGGTAAATTATATGTTTTACTTATCAAATGATTTTATAAACTTGAGTCTCGGCCCACTCACCCTTAATGTTTTGGTAACCCCTCCAGGTCGTGATACTGAGGTAGAGGAGGAACCTGAGGCTGAGGCATAGATCTACTTCTGCGTACCTGAATCCCTGTTGGGTGGTGTACCCGCAGGTTTATGTTAGAGTCGTGCTCGCAACCTGAAATTTTGGATTTCATCCCTTGTCTGACATTGTTTAATTCGGATTTGATGTATAACTTTAATTTGGTTATTTATGCATTTGATGTTTGAGGTTAAAATTGGTATGAATTATTGGGTGTCAGACGGGAACAGGGCACGTCCCCTTGTGGTCCCTGTCGGATCGGGGCGGGTCTTGTCATGTCGTATGTCATAAACTTCCGAGACCCATAACTTCCCTGTCGAACATCGAAATCGAACGTGTCACCTGTCTACGGACTCGTGACATCCCGTTCTACGTCACGGTCATCGGTCAAAGTCCATTTGACCATACGAATTGAAAGTCAACATTTTTCCCAATTCCATAAGCAAAACGGTCATTTCACACCGTCCGTCCGAAATCTCTCAACTAATAGCCAATCAGTCCCGCTAATCCGCCAATAATCACTAATCAAATCCCGAAATTAGGGATGGGTCGTTACACTTTAGGGACCAAGAAGGTGGTAAGTCGGAGCTTCTTAAGAGTTGACTCGGGCCATCAAAATGACCAGGTTGAGAAAGTAATTTCAGTCAGCTCCCAGCATTGGGCGGAGTCGAGCAAACCCAACCTGTAACGACCCGTCCCGGAATTCGGGATTGGATTAGTAACTAATCATGATTAATGGGGGTTAATCGGTGATTAGTCGGGTGGAATCGGACGAACGTGGCAAAATGACTATTTTACCCCTAGTTGTGGGTAAAACGTTGACCGATGACCGTGACCGATGACCGTGACGTAGTTCGGGACGTCATGAGTTCATAGACAGGTGGCACGTTCGATTCCGACGATCGAGGTGAAAGTTATGACGTTCGGAAACCCGAGGGCATTTACGTAAATTGGACGAAATGGGGGGAAATGTTGACTTTTTGACCGGGAGGTCCGATGGCCGAGGACCAAAGACCATTAGGATGGTCTCGATGCCCTGAGTCCGTAGACAGGCGGCACGCATCAATCGGAGTTCGGATGACCAAGTTACGGGTCTAGATGTGTGAGGGACATTTTGGTAATCTATCAAGCAAGGGCAAAATGGTAATTTAGTTGCTGCAATTTGTAACAGCCGTGAGTGGGTTGTGGAATTGTTCTAAACAAATGGGAGGCAAGTGTACATGGGATTGGAATTTGAAACTAGTGGACAATTTTGAATTGAAAAAGGGAATTGTTTAATGGTTTTGAGTTAGTGGACATCATTGTTAATGTTTTGAGTTCCTTGTGGGGAGCAAAGAACATGGGCATGAATTTGTTTATGGAACATAATGCATGGGATTTGTGTGAGGGATTTGTTTATGCAATTGGGAGTGGAGACCTTGCACGGGTATGGCTTTGTTGATGAAGAAAAATGGTTGGGCTGAGTGAAATGAATTGTTAATCGTGAGTGCCTTGGGGTCAGTTGAGATAGTGGGAACTTAATTAAGTAAGAGTGTTGTGTGTGCTGTGAAGGGAGAGTGCAGGGGTGAGTTTTAAATTGCTTGGTGTGGTGGGAAGTGAAAAACAAAGACAGTGGAGGCTTGTGCTCAGTGTGAGATTGTGTGATGGTGGGGAACCTTAATAAAATATGTTGTAGTGTGCGTGGATTTGGAGGCATTGAAGCTTGGTTTGGGGCAGAAACAGAGCACGGGAAGGATTTTAAAATTTGGTCTGGGTCTGTTTTGCGGGAAACAGAGACTCAGTGAGATTCCCACGGGTGTTGGGTCACAATTCGGTTAACTGAGAGTGATGGGAGTGAGAGAGATTCATTTGGTGTGACTGAGAGCTGAGGAAATGAGAGGAAATTGGTGAGGGAATGTTCAAAAAACCCGAAACTGGTTTTTGATAAATTCAAATTCAAATTTCGGTTTTAGGCCAGCCCAAGCCGATTTGAGGTTGGAAAAACTCTTCTGGGACCTCACTTGGTCGATCCAAATCGTGGGATCGAAGCGTGATGCTCTGGGAAGCCAAGGACGGACACGACAGGTTCAGAAAAATTTGAAGTTTGAGTCGTGGAAGTTGAGGGGTTTGAGGATGCAATTAAGATCGAAGATATGTTCCTAGGGACTGTACAAAGCTCCTGGTGTGATTAATTGAAGAATAACATCGGAAATCATGGGACATTGTCGACTGAACAGGGTCGACTGTTCTTCGGGAAAACCAGACTCGAATTGATGGTTTGAGGTAAGTGTTGTTGGACTTTACATTTCAGACCTGTAATTAGACTTGAATCGAAGATAAATAAATGTTCAATCGAAGTAATCGAGGCTGAATTGATAGGAATTGAACCGGGTTGTCACTCGGGTTACAGGACCCGTTTGCAGAGGAAACGGGCGAAGAAGACGAACTGTTCACCGTTACTGTAGCTGGCGCGTGGCTGTCATGCACAGCCACTCACGGTGGCGCGTGATGGGGCGTGGGCACGAATCCCGAGGTACGGTCAACACGACTTTTATCCTATACGTTATAACGAACATTTTAGCGTTGGTTTCGAATTTATCGGACACCGTTTCAATGTTGTATTCCGAGGGTCCGAAGGTTTAGGTT
The DNA here is from genome assembly GCA_032719365.1 of Prinsepia uniflora. Classification (NCBI taxonomy): domain Eukaryota; kingdom Viridiplantae; phylum Streptophyta; class Magnoliopsida; order Rosales; family Rosaceae; genus Prinsepia; species Prinsepia uniflora. Next base: position 50,698,675 of record CM064874.1, on the reverse strand, counting down.
ACGTTTTTAATTAACGAATAATTCCCGGAAAATTATGGGGAATTGGTAAGTTGTTATTTGAGACCTTAATGATCCTGGAATATGTTTTCGGACAAGATTCTAGTTGTCTGGAAAATGCAAGAAATTACGGGAATGCGTGCGGTGCGAATCCGAGCCTTAAGAACTGTGTGTGAGTGGACGTTGCTTTCAAAATTTAATGCACGCATAAATATTTCCATGATTTTTATGATTATGATTATAATTTGTGATTGATTTCGATTCCCATATTTATACGTATTTTGCTATACATACGAAATTACACATATTTCGAGACTATGGTCACTCTTATGCTTGATGATGGTTTAACGAAAGAATTTGCATAATTTGTGCGTATAATGTTTTATGAATGTTGTTTATGATTGTGAGTGTGACTCACGGTGTTGACACGGTTTTCGAGATTTCTACAGATTTGCACGTGTTACGGGGAATTTGAGTATGTTTGACTGGACCGTGATTTTGGTGTTTAAGATTGTGGTTTTGATGTTTCGATAATGAGATTTGAGAAATGAAGTGATTTCAAGGAATTAAAATTGATTTTGAAAAAGGAGATTTCGGGCTCGATGCTCGGGGCATAAAAGTAACTTTGATTAACGAGATTTCGGTTTTCGGAAATTTAAAGTGGATTCTTGGTTTGGGTTCGGGATGATACTTCCAGATGCCGGCTTACGGAATCATTATTGCGAATTCGAATTCGGGAATGAAAAAGGATTTAATAAAGTGATTTGGTATGATTGTACATGCCCCGTGTGTAATGATGATTTGAATATGATTTGTGAAGTAAGATTTGGGGATTTGAATGTGGAAATTCGGACCATAAGTCCTGTTGTGAAAATTGTGATTTCGGGATGGATCCCGCGTTGTTGTGATTGTTAAATGTTTTGGGGTTTAAAGACCCGTTGAAAACTGTTTTGGGTTTAAAGACCCGGTGCTATTGCTGGAGCACGTTTTGAGTTTAAAGACTCGGTTAATTGATGACGGGGGAGGGCCCTTAAGAAGTTTAAAGACTCGTGAGTTTAAAGACTCGGTTATTGTGATACCCCCGAGGCCTATTGATTATGTTTGAGTTTAAAGACTCGTTGAAATCCCGGTAAGGCCTGGTTATGCGCATGGTTTTGAGTTTAAAGACTCGGGCGCACTTGATATCCAGCAAAATGTTTGATTTGTGATTTATTGTGGTTTTGATGTTTCGGGTGTGTGGGGCTGTGGCCCAGTTTATGTGATTGTTGGTTTGAATCATGTTGAGTATCTGGTTTGATTCGTGGTTTTGGGCAGAGGCCCTGTGTTTACGTTTGCGGGCTAAGACCCGAGGATCAAGAAATGGAAAATGTTTTTGATTTTCATATACGGATCTCTTATGTTGGAAATGTAACGGTTTGCGAAATGATTTTTGTATGCATGCATTGTTTTTACTTGGAGGGTAAAAACGTCTTTCCGTAACTGTTTTTATAAACGGAGTTATTTTGTCCACTCACACCTTTTGGTTTTTATTGACCCTCCAGGTCGTGGCGCGTTGGTCGAGGCTGGTTGAGAGGCGGAGGCATGAGTAAGTACGTGTGGCTATCCCTGGTTTGGCAAGTACCGAGGGTAATTTGGGAATTTCAGTCGTCTTGCTAGACGGGAGCAGGACCGGGCACGGTTATCAATGCCCCTTTCGGGGGCGGTCCTGTCACAATCCAAATTTTTTAGGCTTGGATCGTGCGGAGTGAGGTTTGTGTCATAGTTTGAAAAGTATCATGCCGAACCGGGTGGGTTTAGTGACATATATGATGACACAACCCGACCCGGAATGTCCACCTATGGCACGAAGGGTGAGACATGCTGACTGACATCAGAACGATGACGTCTAGATGACGAAGTCATTTAAGTCAAAACGACGCATTTTGGAGAGTCGGGTGAAACCTAACCGGTGAAAACCGATCACATTTCACCCAACAGTGGAAACTTAGAACATGGAAAATAAAACTGATGATCATACACTACATACTACCTGTAGATACCCGATGACCTTACCTGTTCACTACAAGCTCGGGAGTTGTCAGAGCAGCATCCGCATCTCCTCGAAGTACGCACGCACCAATGAACACCTAAGGGGTCTAAAGACACAAGTTTGAGTGGACTCGGATGCTTATTTAAGTATAAAACTGCAATTTAGTAAAAACATACCTTAACCCCTTGTTTTGATTAAAATCCAAAAAATAATCATAAAATACTTGCACGTAATAAGAGAGAGTACGCCATGGAGGCGACTTAGTCATGCCATTAGGCTACATGTGTCATCTTATACGTGTGAAGAATTACCATAAGTTATAGTATGTGTGGTTTTATAATCTTATTCATACTCGATCATGTTGTATGCTTGTGTTGTGTAGTTTTATGATTTTATAGGTAATTCAAAGATGTTCATATAACCCTGCAGGATATTATAATATTATTGTTATTTTATTGTTATAAAATGAATATAGCATTTTATTGAAGTTTTAATCAAATTAGAGGGATATTATACGTTTTATAAACTGTTTTACACTGAAAAGAAAAACATTAAAGTCCACTCACCTCTATTTCTTTTGTGCCCCTCAAGTTTTAGAAGAACGTTTGTGGGGTTAAGGAGGAAGTATGGCAATGATCGTTTAGACACTACATTACGAAATGTAGCACGGTAATAATCTGATGTTCGCATTCGATGTTTTATTTTATAAGCAATACTTGTATTTAAATATGCTCTAAGTTTTTGGTGTTACATGGTTCAAAATCAGCTTTTAGTTGGGATTTAATGTCTAGATGTCGACCAGCATTCAGTAATTCCAGAATTCAGGTGAATTTTCAAGTTCGGTGTATCAAATGATCAGTTCCAAGAATGACTAATGTAAAGAAAAAATAAAATTTTCTAAATAAAAAAACAGATGGAACGAGAAAGTTTATCTAAAGTAGAAATAATATAAATGAGATTAAAATCAAATTAAATTGAATATAAATGAAGATTATTTATTTTAAAGTACATAAAGTTTTATATAATGAGTTGAAAAGTTGTTTTTTGTTTGGATTCTAGGAAGGACAGTTCAAACCTGATTTTCTATCATATCCATATGAATCCAAAGCTAACAAACTAAAAATCTTGCTAGCTTGCTTGCATACCTTGCATTTGGGGATTTGCATATAATATATAATAATACTAATTAACCAGTCGTAATGGATCCTTTTAAATTGGATTACAACAACCACATGGAAACGTAAACTAAAGTACACGGGCAAAGAATAAAAAATTTAAAAAAAAACATCAAATATATCTTGTATAATACGTAATTAGCATGCACTAGTAGGTAAACAGTAATCTAATTGTCACACGTTTCTTAATTATTTATCATTTCCTACAAAATTGAATAATTCATTGACATTATAGCGCATGATTAGCTTATAAAAATAGTCAAAAATACTTAGGGTTTTAAAAGGATAAGGAGGTAAGACATAGCACAATTCCTATAAGTGTACAGAGTAATTAGGTTCTATACATCCACAGGGGAGGAATCATAGCGGATTTGTGTTTCATGAGCGTAATTTCTATTATACCAACTCAAAATAATTCGGATATAAACTGATATATTTATTATGTACCAAATCGCTAGAGTATAGAGTGGGTATAAGTAGGAAATGTGTACCAAACCTCCTGATTCTACTTAAATTAGACAATTACAATAAAATATAAATTATATTTATAATAGAAACAAGTTGTATTTCTAATAGGAATGTTGACTCGCAGCAACAAAACTTACATAGGTAAGCCTAGGTACAGTTTGCCCGTGCAGGGGCGGTTACAAAATAATTAATGGTCCAACCAAAATCAAATAATAAGATAATAATTGTTTAGCTTAGAGGAATTCATGATGAGCTTAAACTAATGTCCATTTCTACTAGATATACTAACTGTGGAAACTAACGGTCACTAGCTTATAGGGTACGTACACGAAACAATATATTGTTGCTTAACTGGATACCACTCCTTCTGATATTGCTTAATAATTACCAAGAAATGGCTATGGATAATATATTCCCCTATTTTATTTTGACTATTCATTTCAATCTTCTTGACAAAATAAGCAATCATTATTCAATAAACATGCTTAACGCTACAGAATATTTTCTATGCGTGCGTCTTCTTATGAACATAATAATAGCAACATTATTTGCTGAAAATTAAGAAGACATTACCCTCATATATATAATATAAATATATATTACTACTTTATTAGGTGTTGTAGCCCTATCAACTACTACGTACTTACGTACGCCTCTAATCAGTTGTTGGTACAGTAATTAATTATTTCCTATCGATCACATGATACACATGTATGCTTGGATCATCTCGAGAAAAGTAAGTGTTTACGAAAAAAATATATAACGAAAAAAGTAATTTCCTATCGATTACGAAAAAAAAAGTAATTTTTTTATGGAAAAAAAACTAAAATATTCATGAATTAATTATTTATGTGGTTATTTACTAATAATTAATTGATCATATATATACCCATAATGAAAAAAGTAAGTGTTTACAAAATTAAATAATTATTTACTTCCATAATTAACCTCATACCTCATGTTGCAATTATGAAAAAGAAAAAAGTATATACTTGCACTTACAAAAAGATTAAAAATTGTGTCAGACGAAAACGCTGCACTGCATGGCTTTAGCGTAGTTTTCAATTTACAAATGGTTAGGTATTTGAGATAATCAATAATTAAGATATAATATTATTATACCATGGAAGCTGGATGTATTAGTCATATTATTATATAGTATATTAAAGGATCTTTCACATGCAAACAAATATTAATTCTTTCAAGTATGACTTTATAAGAAGTAAACAATAACCATGCACAACGTGAACGTATTGAAAGGTACCCCTACTGAGTTTTGTACTCATTGATCTGGACCAACTTTTAGCGTATGCATGCAAGAAAAAGGTTTTTCTACTTCAAATCCCTGCCGCCCCAAAAAGGCCACAAGACAAGATATCTCGTCCAAAAACATCCAAACAGCCATTCATCCGCCAGACTCTCTACTTTTAATGTTAAATTTAACATATTGAAATAGTACTAGCTAAATATAACCAACTAATGTTCTTTTTTGTGAGAATGTGAGGATGCAAAAATTCTACATTGGAAAGTTGCACAACCTTGCAAAGGTTTCTGGAATTAGGCATCTCTCTCCATTGTCAATTGGTTTTAAGATGAAACCTCAACTTTCTTTATAGTATTGGAGCATGTTATCTCACGTGCATGTAAGGCTTAATCACCACATGTGATCTACGTCACCCAATATAAGTCGTCCACGTGTTTGGTTTGAAGATCCCCCACACATGAGTGGGCGTGTGAGAATATGAAGGTATTACAGTCTCACATTGGAAAATTACACAATTTTGCAAGGGCTTAAAAGGAATTAGGCCGCTTCCCCTTACCGATTGGCTTTGGGATGGAACCTCTACTTCTTTCACTTTTGGACAAATTTGAAGTTAAACATAGAGTTTGTTGCCAGACTATTTTAATCAAAAAACTACATTTGAATAGTCTAATATGAATGTTCTTATCTACTTGACATAAAAGTTATGAGTAATAATGTTTGAAAATGCTTAATTGAACACATTAATTGACACTGATGTGGCAATTAATTAGGGTTTTCATGTAAATAAATTAAATGACCTTAATTATGTGGATGTCATTTTAATTGTATTTATTAATTGTAGACAAATGGAATGCTATAAATGTATCAAATAATATCGTGAATTATGTGTGTTCAAATAGCAGTATTTTAAAGTCAAAGTGGTCATTTCGCTTTGTTCTAAGTGTAGGCTATTCCTCTTTTTAAGTTGATTGTGCAAATTCTTATCATATATGGGCATACGTGGTATTTAATTATATTCTCACTCTAAATAAGAACAATTGCCTTAAGAAGATTCGCTTCGTTACAGCTCCAATGGATTCCCTTAACCAAGTCACTGCATATTACTCCTCGTCACTCTCCTCGTTGTTACTCAATATAAGTTCTTTCATGTATTCAGTGTTAGGTCGAATGGTCTATGAGTATAATGAGTTCAATGGTAGAGAAAACAAGTAATCTTTCTTGATAAAATCGGTCGATTGAGAAAAATAGTCGTTCATGCACCTTTGATGCATATGGCTCAACAAAAATCACGAAGGTTGCTTGCTTATCGAGCCACCCTTGCAAGCTTCTCCAATTCAATTATTATTCTTGACTTGACTTACTATTATAAAAACTGCTCACTATCAAGATGAAAAGTTTATAAAGAGGTATAAAAGTTTCATATTAAAAAGTTGCATAACTTTATAATGGTTATAACGAGTTGGGTTTCTCCCCCGATATTTGCCAATTAATTTGGAGTTGAACATTAATTTCCTCCATGGTATCAAAACGGGCTATCTCATGTATAAAGTTTAATCACCTCATGTGCTCTACGTCGCCAAATATACATTGTTCATGTGTTAGGCTTGAAAACTCTCAAAAACTATTAGTGAGGTTTAACCTCTTCCCTAATTATTAATTGATAATAGAATGCGACGTCAACTTCCTTCACAAAATACACTTTGTATCTAATAGCCTCCTACATTCAGATGCTAGCAAGCTAGGCTAGCTAGTTTGCTAAAAAAAATTGGGCCATTAATCATTAATTATCTGCACGAAAAGCAAGTATTTATATGCAACCAAATTATTAGGTGAGGATTTTTAATTTGTAGTGATTAATTAAAATGAAGATGGACGGAGAGGCCACAAAAAATCTTCTTTTAATTAAACACCGAAGTCGCGTGGTTGTTTTCAGGTGGTATATATGTTCATCCATTCGTATTCCTCAACTTTGTAATCTTGATTAAAAAAAATTCATCAACTTTCTAATTATGTTTCCTTTTATATATATACTTTTTGTCGGAATTCGTTATAAACATACACATATAAAATTTGACCGGCCACAAAAAAAAAAAAAAAAAAAAAAGAAGAAAGAAGATCCCATGAAAAGGTTTCCACACCATAATTATAATGGCGTACAAACAATTTCTTATTCCATTTGGTCACAATATTTGTTTTGTCCCATTATTTGCAAACAAACGTCGTTGGATTGCGCAGATGACCCTAATGAAAGCTCAGTCGAACATGCAAATCACGATTGGAGAGCTCACAAGCTGGTATCCTTATTAGTCATCACAGGCAAGAAATTTATTGAGTTTCTTAATTTATGAATTTAAGCTAAAGTGTAACAAGTAAGCATCTTTCATGTTACGTTACACAAGAAATTAGATGGAACGGTTATAATTTTTTATGAGACATATATGCATGGATGAAACTCGCGCGGTATATACTAGCTTAAATATATTATTATTATTATCATTAGTGTAGGCATGGAAGCCTATCCACGTAGTAGTTAGAATACACAGTATCTCACGACGTACGTATAATATATTTCGATAGTTTTATTTAATCAATTTTACATGCAAAAACATAAAAAAAAATAAAAATAAAGTATATGCACGTCTATTCAGTGTATGTAATGACTTTGAGTCGCAACTTACTACTCACAAGTAAGAGACTAAAGTTATCGCTTTCTTTATTAATTCTGGAAGAAGCCTCCTATCATATCTTCCATAGGAATGGGATTCACATGGTCCCATCATAGGTACCGACATATTGGTATTATATGGAAACGTATCAAAATATTAAACTTACAAGCAATGTGGGTATATATTTAACGGTATATTTCAAGGCAAATATATATATATAAAAAATTAATTTTGAAAATTAAAATGTATAATATTACACAGTACTATATCACGACGGATAATATATTTTGATATTAATCATTTTTACATGCAAAAACATAAATAAAAATAAAATAAAATATATGCACGTCTATTCAGTGTATGTATCGCAACATACAACTTACAACTCACAAGTAAGAGACTAAAATTGTCGTTTCTTTAGTTGCAGAATGAGCCTCCGATCATATCATCCATAGGGATGGGATCCACATGTTCCCATCATAGGTACTAGCATATTGCTTTTATATGGGGAACGTATCATAATATTAAACTTACAAGCAATGTGAGTATTACATATCTAACTGTATATTTCAAAGCAATCATATATACATATATGTTATGTAAATAGAGACAACTCCAAAATCTAATTTTTGGATGGCTAAATATACCTATTAGTTATAAAAAAAGAATCCACGAATAAATGTTATTAATAAATATAAAAAATATACTTAGTCGGGGGAGACGTATTAACTTTGTTTCTTACAATAAAAACTAGTACATAAATGCAACCATCATAGTCATAGTCTTGATTTAATTATTCCGATAAAAAAAATCCTAATTTTAATATTCAAAATTTTAAATTTTCAAAACTAATATATATATATATATATAACCCTCAAATTCCCAAAGTCAAAAGTCTAGGTGATGTTGTTCATACATCCTTTGAAATGTCCAACCCCCACGTGTGAAGGTTGAAATGCGTGGTATGCGTATAGTGTACGACCATGATGTGGATGATTTAGTCCAAACAATTACTCATTGCACTGTTTACTTCCACTGCGATGACAAAACATCTGTGATAGAAGAAAGCAGACATGTAGCGTTTTCAAATGTGACGTTAAGGATGAGGATCATCAGGATTGGTTTCCAGGCCAATAATTTAATAATCAACTTTTTATTTTCACTTTTTAATAAATTCTTTATTTATAAGGGTAACGTTAAAGTTCAAAAAGATGTCCTACATGTAACAAATTTTTTAATGATGGAGCAAAATTGTAATATTTTAAAAAATTAAAAATATTAAAAAATGAAATTTAAAATATCAAATATAACTTTGAAATTTAAAATAAACGGGAAAATAACTATCTTAATAATAATGCCAAACTCCACATAAAAATCTAGGTAAGATTTTTCAAGAAGTGCTGCAATGTTGACATTTCACCTTTACTTATACGGACCATGCCTAACTAACAATAATGCAAATTTATATCTAATATATATATATATATATATATATACATATGTAGTTAATTAATATATTCATCCAGTCAAGAAAAAGTGCACGCCAACTATCAGAATGAGTTAAATTGCCTTTTGTTTTTATCTTTTAGTGGTCACCAGAATTAAAGAAGAGACTGCTGTTATATATTCAGACATATTAATTGAGAATCGAAGGTCGCTGACTATATATATATATATTCCTAATGTAGTAATTAAGTTCTATTGGTTGAAAATGTGGTTAGTAAATATATATATAAAAAAAACAATAAAGTGAATTGATGTTATTTGGACGGTAGATCGATATTGATATTTTAACCAATTTTATAATATAGACAAAAAACAAAATTATTCTTTCGAATTAGATTAGTGTTCATGTCTCAAGCTGCATGTCTACAGTTATTCCTCGAGTATCAATATTTTGGTTACTAAATTAATTTATTACATTTGTACTCCTTAATTCAAACTCTATTAAATGAACCAAATTAGTCCTTGTCTACCAATTTTGTACTCTACTATTTGCATTCCCTTCCCACCCACTGTGTCCACCCAATTCGTCCTTCCCTTTTTGCAGACTCTTCCCTTTTGAAATACCAATAGATTGAACAAGCAACCAAATAAAAGAGAGGGTTTGGTTCACATGATGATGTGAATAGTTTTGTTTTATGTTTTTTTTTTTATATATATGTTTTTAATTTTCAATTCTTTTTAATGTTTTCTTTTGAAAAATTATGAATTGTATCTTACAATCTTCAATTAGAGGGTAAGCTGGTCAGAATTGATAAAGAACGACCATTTTGGCACGTTTGGTAGAGTCTAGGGACTACAAAATGTAATAACTTTATAGATCAAAATGCCAATTGAAGTATAATGAAGGGAGCATGAGAAGTATCAACATTTTATTAAAGTATAATATCAAATATTCACTCATATTATTCTACGAGACTTGAGGTAGAAAAATGTACTCAAGTGATCACCAGGTGGCAATAAGGCTATACCTGGATGAGAAATTACAAATGAACACCAAGGAATTAAAGCAAAATTAGTAATTATAAATGCAACACACTAGATTAGATAAAGGGTGTTGATGTAATAAATGGACTAATTTAAACTTGCCTCAGTATCTCCTTCAAATGTTTTTCTCATAGTGATGGGACTTGCGAAGAGAAGGTAAGAGTAAAGGAGCAGCGGTGTGTTGACAGCCTAACAATCTCTGATGCTAAAGTAAGATTAAGTGTGGAGGGTACTGTGGTAATTTAGGCAGTGCAAGAACAAGATTCTCATTAATTTTTGTAAGGGAGGCACCCTTGTATTTTTAGAAGCATTGAATGTTTTTGGTGGAATAGTTCAATGAAGGAATAATGATGTTGTCTTAGGAGTTGACACGTGTTCTCGTGTGGTCTTGAGCCACGTTTCTAGCTTAGTTGGCCGATCAGAAAGTACGCTGACCAGATGTGGTCGACCTAGGAGGCATATGTGTAGCTTGAGATGTACTCAGGGTCTTGGGTTTGGCCGAGAACCAAGATGACCGAGCAAAGTTCAAGCAGATCATATGTGTTCGATCAGGATGTCCTTTGTCTTGTGTTAAGCTTAACCTTATATGTTCAGTCTAACTGAGGGTTAGGGCTTGTCCTAGGTGGGATTTTTTAGCCTTTAATCAGGTTGACCAAATTAGTTATGAACTTAAGTCCCTCAAGTCATTGACTTAGGTGGATTCCTTGGTCGAGGGCTCGTTGTTACCTATCGTTTTGTGTGGGTATTTGTCACATGTCAGTCCCCAGTCCCCCAAGCCCTTGGATGAAGAGGGATGCCGAGGGGAATCTTTCGGTACACCTGAGTGGAACCTCGCACAATAAAGTGGTTGATTGGCCTAGGAATGTCCACTAGCCAACCGAGTTCCAATTTCAAGGTGAGTATATGTCACCTTGCTCGGCCCAACTGAGCATAATCTCGCATGATGAGGTGGTCAATCGGCCTAGGAATGACCATTGACCAATTGAGTGCCATTTTCAAGGTGAGTGTATGTCACCTTACCTGGTCCACCTAAGCGGAACCTTGCACGATGAGGTTGTCGACTGGCTTAGAAATGTCTATTGGTTGACTGAGTGCCATTTGTAAGGTTAGTGTATGTCACCATGCTCGATCTACCTAAGCGGAAACTCGCACAATGAGGTGGCTGATTGGCCTAGGAATGTCCATTAACCAACCGAGTGCCACTTGTAAAGGGTGTGTATGTCAGCTTTCTCGGTCTACTTGAGCGGAACATTGAATAATGAGGTGGTCGATCGCCTAAGAATGTGCATTGGTTGTCCAAGTGCCACTTGCAAGGTAAAAGTATGTTACTTTGCTCCGTTCTTCTTAGTGGAACCTCACATGATGAGGTGGCCAATCGGCCTAGGAATTGCCATTGGCCGACCAAGTGTCACTTGTAAGGTGAGTGTATGCCACATTGCTCGATTCATCTTAGCAAAACCTTGAACGATGAGGTGGCTGATCGGCCTAGGAAATTCCATTGGCCGACTGAGTGCCACTTGCAAGATGAGGGTATGTCACCTTGCTTGGTCCACCTAAGCAAAACCTCGCATGATGATGTGGTCGATTAACCTAAGAATGTTGATTGACCAATCAAGTGCCACTTACAAGATGAGTATATGTCGCCTCGCTCGGTCCACCAGCTGAACCGTGCATGAGGTAGTGGCCGATCGGCTTAGAATGTCCATTAGCAGACCGAGTGCTACTTGTGACACCATGTTCTGACATTCTTAGTGCATTTCCATGTGTTGTGCGTGACACGACCCATCCCAATCCCCCTGAATTATCATGGGATGCGTCATCCTCTTGCCTGACACCACGTGCCAGACTATGGATAAAGCCGTAACCCGCTCGGGGTTATCCAAAGTACGCAAGGATCTGTAGGGTTACGTATCAGCATGTGATGTCTCGATCTCAACTATAGCCCATATCCGCGATCAACCTGAAGGGTATCAAAAACATAAAAGGTGTGAGTGGACAAAAATAAGCAGTTTATAAAACCAATTTAACAAAAATGACATTTATACTCTTCACGTAAAAGCATGCCTGCATCAGAAAGCAGTATTTCAAATACTTTTCTCAAAAGCAAATCATATTGCTTTTCAAATCCATAATCAGTGAAAAATGCTTCTCATTCAAAGCCATTTCCTCAGTAGGGTCTCAGCCCAAAACCAAATCATACAGGGTCTCAGCCCAAAACCAAAACATACAGGGTCTCAACCCAAATCATATCCATGTGGGATCTCAGCCCAAATGTAATACCGTGTGGGATCTCAGCCCATCATCATCAGTCACGATTCCAATCCCAGCAATACGTGCCCATAAGCTCAAAGATTGCTATAATCCTGAGCATGTCTCCATGAATGCATCACCGGCCGACAATATCCAGATCGTCGTAAACATATCATCAATCAATCGCATATCTCGCACTCCTGAGTCGAGCCTTCCTTGTTTGCTCGATAGTAGGCGCATCGTGACATTTCTGTACATCAAAGGCAAGTATTATCTCTAGGGTGTTTTTCGGGGAAACATATTCACAACCGGACCCTCACATAATCCGAGTCTTTAAACTCCTGAGTCTTTAAACTCCCGAGTCTTTAAACTCCTGCGTCTTTAAACTCAAAATCATAATCATCATTTTGAAAACAGTGGAAACATTTTCATAACTGTTGTAACTCAAATCAAAACAGTTATTTCGGATAAACCATCTCAACAGGGTCTACGCCCGGAATACAGTTTTAACAAATCCGTTTCCACAAAATCATCATTGAAAACAGTGTTTATCAACACTTCATAAACCAAGGATTCCTCAAATTCTATCAAACCTCACAACTGGGTCATACGCCCGTAAGAAATTTCTGAATTCAAAAACCATTTCATTGTTCAAATCATTTTCTAAATCCCAATAATCAAAGGGGATTTCAAACTTGGACTCATGCCCGAATCTCGATTTTACGCATCTCCTTGAAATCATTCAAAACCGTTAGTCAATCCTCGGTGTCACGCCTCTCCACGAAAAAATCAAAATCATATAAAACAAATGTACATAGAACACTCGGTCGAAGCCCAAATATCATATAAAACATAAATCTCGAACTACGTGCAATATCACATAAAATGCGATATAAAACATATTTAAATTATATGCACTCAAGGCATCTCAAATCATGTTCATAAGACATATAAAGCAGTTATGCATGCATCATATTTCATAACACAAAGTCCACTCACAAATCGTCCGTGTTGCGCACTTCGAAACTAGCGTCTTAAGCTACTTCAGGGATAATCCATACTCTCAGGGACGTTCGGACCTGTCCAAATCATGCTCAAAGGTCGATATCAACCTATACTAGTCCTAATCCTAAACCCTAAAAACTCCTGAAATAGTAAACGTGTCCCGAACACGCTTTTTAAGTCTAAAACCCCTAAATAACCTATCATACGATCTCTGAACCACCTGAAATCACCACCATTGAATTCCGATCATCGAAACATTTCGAACAAGACTGGTTTAACCACAAAACTTGTGCCTACGTGCCCTCACGCGTGGGTCAAAGTTTGGTGAACCAAAAAGTCAACTGTCAACGTTGACGTCAGCAAAGCGAACGCTAACGTCATCGGTCAACACTGACGTCATACTGGCGTCATCTGTTGACATCAGCCTGACAGGTATGACACTTGTCAGGTATGACACTTGTCAGGTTTGACAACCTACCATGTGGCACTCCCTGATTAATGCCACATGTCGCTGACACGTTAGCTCTGACTACCTGACACACTACCATGTGGCACCACTTCATTGGTCCAACAATGCTGATGTAGACCTACCATATCAGCTTCCACGTCACCTGTCACCCTCTAACACATTGCCACGTGGCACCACCCCATTGGTCCACATGGGCTAACATGTCTAATGTGGCACTGCCACATTGCTGGTAACTAGACCTGACATCTGGCCACGTGTCACCCTCTGGTTAGCCACGTGGGCTGATAGGTCTGACAGGTGATGACATGGATTGCCACATCATCATCGTCAACCTCTGGTCGGGTCAACACAAACTTCTCTAATGGGTCGTTTGACCCGCGACCCTGACTGGTCGTTCGGCCACCATTTTAATCTATTTTTCGCCCAATCGAGTCGCCTACTTCCCAGAAAGGGAGCTACGACCTCAAAACTAGAAGAAAGGGCCTGGAAATACCTGTTTGATCTCGAATCCTCACGACCAACCTTCTAGCCTTCTTTTGGGATGGTTCCGCCATCCATTCTCCTAGATTGTTGAGCCTATGAACTCACCTCAACTCGAGGAACATAACTAGGGCATCAGAATAGGTCCCAAATGTGTAAAAATCAAAAACCAATTTTAATGGGTTTTGGGTTTTACCTTTTTTTGGTTTCCTCAGCCGTCCACAGCGGCTCTGCCGTCCCACCACCTTCTCTCAGTCTCTTCATCTCACTCATTCACTGTGTCTCTCTCCCTGGTCCAGAAGCAAGAAGATGGAATGGGTTTGGGTGGTGGGTACGATTTTGGGTGTGAAGAAATGAAGAAGATGAATGAAAATGTAAAGGGTGGGATGCATGTATGTAGATGAGAATCAATGGATGAGTGACATTTGTCACTTATCTATTGGTCCCCACAAGATATTTTGGGTCCCACCAAAGACAACTCAGATCCATTTTTTTTTGAAACCATGCAATCGTAAATAGTTCCAGGAACCTTCCGTGGCTCGTAACTTTCTCGTACGATGTTCGATTTCAACGTGCGGCCTGCCTACAAACTCGTACCATCTCGATCTATGTAACAGTCCTCGGTCCTCGTGCTTGAACCTCTGGGGTCAAAAGTTAAAATTTTACCCTTTCTAGGAGCAAAATCATAATTTTCCCCGATCGTCCAATCGTCCGATAATCCGTGACTAATTTTGATTAGTCCTTAATTAATTCTTGGTAATATTTTATTAACCTTAATTAATCCCATTGATTCAAGACGGGTTCTTACTGTTACTTTTGAAAAGTATAAATTGGTTTGGACTGTTTTCACTTTTCACTTTTGCTTTTAAGTGAAATTTGAGAGAAATGTTGAAGTGATTTATGACCACCCAAGATGATTTTCGGCATAGATTCTACGATGGTGTTCACATCCTTCTTCTTCCAAATGAATTTTCCTCTATTTTTAGATTTAAAGTTTTGAATTTTGCATGAGTTGAGCATAAACATATTTGTGTGGTAGTTTGACTATCTAGGATTCTAATCGTTGTGTCTTGCATGTTTCCGTTCTTAGACTTTTCATGCTTTATAGATGTCTTTCCAAAATGATTTGCATGGCACTGATGATCGATTTTGCAATGCCCTCGACAGTGAATTAAGACCCGCTCAACCGAGTTTGATTCACGGTTGACTTCAGATGATTCAGCTTTAGTTTCGTATTCATCTCAGCTGAAGGTGAATTTGAAGGTGTTAGGGTCGGTCCTCGGGGAGGCTCTAGGAGATGGCTCGGATTAGGAGTTTCAGGATGAGCTAAGCAAAGCATTTGTTTTAATTGATACTCAATCTGCCTCGACCGTTTATGGGGCTGAGAAGAGTGATGCCGAAGTAATATCGGTTGATCAAACTTAGATCTTTGATACAATTCCTACTGAAAATTCCTCTCGAAAGACAAAAAGTAAGGAGAAAGTTGGGAGGAGGACCAAAAAAGGGTAAAGTTTTAGGCCAAAACCCATAGAGATAAATACAGAGAAGGCCGTGAAGCAACTGGCAGTCACCTCCTTGGGTTATTCATTAGATATGTAGGAAAGCACGGTGACCTACGAAGATGTGATTGCATACAGGCAGGTCTTTGGTATACCAGATTCAGTCTAATTGAGTTTTCTTGGTGACAATGAAAGGCCGAGATGTCCTCCACTGAATTGGGAAACCTTCCACCCAAACATTCTTAACCATGATGTCGTCTTGTCGTTGCACATATAGCTCCAGACGATGACCGAGGAAGTTGGAGTGGTGTTCTGCCATCTGAATCCAAACAGTTGGATTATGCTAACTAACATCTACACGACCTTCAATCTGGGCGGGAAAGGTGAGCCAACCTGAGGTCAAATCAACCACTTTTATAAGTTCTTCCAGGATAAGACAAGTTGTGTTTATGTTGAAATGAAAGAGAGAAAGGTTAGGCGACTGCTTGTTCACGACATGCTAACTTCCTCAAGCATGGAAACACAAGTCCGTCTTTGTGTCTGGTAATTGAGAAGGTGCTCATCTGACGAAGCAGTCAAGGCGTATACCACACACATACTAGTCAAAAGGTTGTAGTTGTGGGCCTTTGTTTTGTGTGTCAGTCTTGTGTGAGTCAATCTGTCTAAGTCAATTAAGTATGAGTCAGTCACATTGCTCTTTGTTGTTGATCATAATTTACATGTCTTTTCTTGCAGAGATTTTCAAGTGTCCAGCAATAACATATCAGGAGAAGGCTGACTGCATAGAGGTGTTTGAGAAGCTTGATCGAGCAAAGAGGAGGAGTGATAACCTTCGTCTATTGGGAAAATTATTAGCGGTCAGTTTGTTATCAGAACTTCGTAAGTGTGTCTTCTTTATGGCTCATTACTTCTTGTTTTTTTGAATTTTATAAAGTTAATTTTGTTCTTGCAGCTGATCCGAATTTTGTAGTTGATTCAACCAAGAAGTGTGTAAAGAGAATGGCTAAGATCCAAGATATCCTAAAGAAGGCCAATGCTATGAGCACCGAGGTAAAGAAAGCTGAGGCCTTTTCCAAGGTAGACTACCGCTAACTGGTGATGCCTCACCCAAATGCGAGGGTTCCTCAAATAACACTCATGGTAGGGAATATGCAAGCCGAGGATGACGAACCTAGCGTCTCGATCGATGTGGATCCGACCACGGGTGAACCGTTGGTTCCATTGTTTATAAGTCCTCCAGAGTTGGTCAACACCAAGAAGGTCAACTCGGCGCCTTCTTCCAACTGAAAAAAACTAATTCCCCTCGTCAGTTTAGATGATAAGGTCGAGGAGTGTCGGTGGCTGATTGTCGAGGCATGGAAAAAAAAAAGAAAAGGAAGATAGCCGAGAAGCTAGAGGATGTCGTGCACAAAAGAAAGCATACAGAGGTGGACGTTCTTGAGGAGGTTGGAAAAGAAAAATTTACCTAGGAATGGACTCGATCTTGAAAGGCCGAAAGGTTCTTAAGAAGGTGAAGATGTCAAAGTTGGACGAGTCAATCAAATCATATTTCGTCGATGATGATGAGGAGCTTGACTTGATGCAGACTCAGAATGTGGATGATAGCTGGCGGTAGCTGTCCATGTCCTTCCACCCATCTCAACAGGACTTCATGAACATGATTTTTAGTGGCTTCCAGTTTGAATTGGACAAGATCGCCGACCTAAGGCAGAAAGACTTTGCTAACCATTGTGACAAGACCATGTGCTTTGGAGTTCATGTAAGTATCTCTTGGCCACTTCTGAGTTCTTGTTTTTTTTTCACTCAAGTTGTGCTAAATCGGCCTCGTTTTTTTAGTTCCTTAGAGTGGTCTTCACAACTTTTCGGCATGCTAGCTAGGTCTGGAAGAGGATGACCGAGGAAAAAAAAGAGTTGGATGAAAAGGCCTACCCCTTGGTTGATAAAGTGAAAATGTTTGATCGAGCAGTCCACATAATGGCCGATCTTGAGGTCCAGGTAAAGAAGTTGAAGCAATAATTGGCCTCAAAATCTAATGCAGCAAAATTTCATAAGCTGAAGCTGGAGTCTGCGAATGTCAACCTGGCTGTGCAGCTTGTGTTGGCCAAGGAGGTCAACAGCAAGGAATTTAAGGCCATTCATGCTTATCACAAGGCCCAGCAGTGGTTTGGGGAAAATATTGAAAATGGCCTTTTCAAGAAGGTGCTACTCTCCAACATCGTTTGACACGACCCATCCCAAATCCCCCCAGGATTAACGCGGGATGTGCCATGCTCCCGTCTGACATGAAGTGTCAGACAAGGGATAACTCGAAATCGCAACCCATTCGGGGTTTCCAGAGCGCGCCAGGATCGGTGGGGAGTGTGATGTCTCGGTCTCTGCTACAGCCCGCATCCGTAATCAACCTGAAGGGCATTAAAACCATTAAAAGCTGTGAGTGGACGAAAAATCAATAGCTTAATAAAACTCATTTCATAAAGACATTTATGCCCTTCACTAAAAAAAAATGCATGCATTCGAAAAACAGTAATCAAACCATTTACTTAACTAAATCATTAGGGCCTTAGCCCAAAACTGTAAATCCAAACATATGTGGGAACTGTAAATCCAAACATATGTGGGAACTCAGCCCAAAACCATAGAACACCAAAATCCGTAAATCCAGATCCAAGTGGGCCACTGCCCAAATCCATTAAACATAAATTCATAAAAACATGAATACCATTTCATAAATCCAATAATTCATGTTTACCAAATACCCATCCTCGGCATCCCAGATGGCTAGCGTCCCAGGCGCTTGACGTCCCAGGGGCTTGACATCCCAGGCGCTTGACATCACAGACGTCATATCTCAGGGTCAAAGCAACGCGTGCTGTTTGGGATCTCTCCGGGTCCATTTCTCTGACATCCCAGATGTCTGACGCCCTAGACGTCTAATCATAGCAATCCTACTCCTGAGTCACTATATGGTCCAGTCGCTTCGTATAATGACCCCTCGCAAGCAATGCACCGTGACTTCCTCAGTGTCTCAGACATCTGGAAGAGACCATCCACATATCCTTGTATTAAGATGGTATATGGAAAACAGTTTTATAAAGCCATTTCAAAACATCTCAAAGGGCCCTGCCCGAAATTTCCATCAAACCATCGCAAATCCAGAAATCCAAGTACTCAAATCCAAATCCATTTTATCCAAATCCATTTATGGGTCCTCGACCCGAAATCACATTCATCAAACACAAATGGGCCTCATGCCCGATTTTGTAAACCAATTAGGCTCCTAGCTTGATAATATAACTCAAATGGACTTCACGTCCGAGGGTTTCCAAAGCAAATGGGTCTCATGCCCGAGCTCATTTTTCCAATTCCAAAACCATTTCATCAAACCATCACCGAAATCACAAGCACGTAAAACTACAGTAAAACCATGACCCTTGATATACGGCAAATATGAAAATCATCTCAAAATACGTGCAAATATGTAAATCACCACAATCATCATCATAGAAATCACATATGTAAAATATATAAAACAATTATGCATGCATCATAGTTTAGAAAACAATGTCCACTCACAGACCCTCTTACACTGCCGCCTCGATATGCATGCCATAAGCCTCCCCGGGCTAAATCACTGTCCTCAAAATATCCGAACCTATACAAATCATATTAGAGGGTTACTAACCACTTCATTAACCTCTCATTAAAGTCCCCAAATTTTCCGGGATTTTTAAACGTAATTTACAGACTTTAAACCTTCGGACTCACGCGCCGAAACATCCCCCAGAAATATCTTCGAAACCAGTCCCAAAATGTTCGTTACATAAAAAGGATGATTTCATGTGTTGGAAACTTCCCCCAGAAACATCCCACGCGCCGCCCAAAGGCGCTACTCGTGGAGCTCACGCGCCGAACTATTCATCGTCTTCAACCTCGCATGAACCAGTTCAGATCGGTCCAACTATTCAGTCGATCCAAATGAACCGGCGTGACCAGTTCAGGGCCATATCTTCCTACTTTTTCATCCTTTTTCTTCCTTCTTTCCGCCAATCCTCTCTAATCTATCCTCGGAGTTGTTTTATGCAATCAAATCAATGAAAACAATCCTAAATCCTAATTGTTCTTTAAACCATTAAAAAACCAAAATTCCAATCCATGTTCTGGGCATAACCAAGGGCCAAAACTACTTCATAGGGACTTCATTTAGCTTCTAGGAACCTTAAAAATAGGTTTAGGGCTTCGGTTTGGATTTACCTGTCCATTTGGAGATTTCGGCTGGTTGCCACCGAAATCCCTCCACGGTTGTTCCACCGCCGTGCTCTCAAGCCTCCAGCCACCTTCAGCCATGAACTCGATCCCAAGTAGCTCATACGACCTCCAGAAACACATCCCAATAATTAGAATCGATCAACAACCCTTAAATCGAGCTTTTCCATTTTCGAATTAAAAAACAGGGCATTCGGTTCCTTACCTCCTAACTAGGCCACCATGCACAATGGTCGACACTGTTGCCACCATCATCATCGTCTCACTTCACTCTCTCTTTTTCATTCACACACCAAGCACAGATAATGAGGATTGAAGGAACTATATGGAATGGGTTTGCACGGGGTCGAGAGGGTTCGCGGGTTTTTGGGAGAAATGAAGAAGATGATCGAATCAGATGAGGATAAGGACCCATTTAATTGGGGTTTGAGCCTATCAGATGGGTGACACTTGTCACTCATCTGGTGGGTCCTTCTAAAAGGTTCCCCAATCAAAATCTACCACGTGTCAATTTTCCTCGGTTTACGTGAATAGTATCGTAAAGCATCCTAAACCCATAACTTCCTCGTTGAACCTCCGATTTCGACGTGTCACCTGCCTACGGACTCGTAACATCCCGATCTACGTCACGGTCATCAATTAATGTCCATTTAACCACCCGGGTCAAAAGTTAACTTTTCGCCCAATTCCTAGGGGCAAAACGGTCATTTCACACCGTCCGCCGAAATCTCTCGACTAATCCTCGATTATTCGCACAAATCCTTAATTAGTCACTAAATAATCCTGAAATTCGGGATGGGTCATTACATCGTTCTTCCAAACTAGTTCCTCTGGTTGTAGTCTCTACTAAGATTAGACGTATGTGGGATCTCGTAGAATCCCCTAAAGCGATTGCAATTGAATTGCCTCCCATTACCAATGACATATGGGGGATCTCGAATCGATATATGATGTGCTAATAGAAAAAGTATTTAATTTGTGATGGTGTGATGGTTTCCAAGGGTTTCACTTCTGCCCACTTGGTGAAATAATCCAAATCTACGATGGTGTAGTTGATGTAACGACCCATCCCGGAATTTGGGATTAGATTACCACCTAATCATGATTAGCGGGGTTAATCGGTGATTAGTTGGACGAAAATTGGACGAACGATGCAAAATGACCGTTTTGCCCCTAGTCGTGGGCAAGACGTTGACTTTTTATTCGGACGGTCAAATGGACTTTGACCAGTGACCGTGACGTAGTTTGGGACGTCACGAGATCATAGACAGGTGGCACGTTCGATTCCGACTTTCGTGGTGAAAGTTATGACGTTCGGAAGCCAAGGGCATTTCCGTAATTTGAACGAAATGGGGGAAATTGTTGACTTTTTGATCGGGGGGTCCGATGGCCGAGGACCGAGGACCGTTAGGATGGTCTTGATGCCCTAAGTCCGTAGATAGGCGGCACGCGTCGATCGGAGTTTGTTTGACCAAGTTACGGATCTGGGACGCGTGGGGGCGCATTTTGGTAATTTTCCAAGTTAGGGCAAAATGGTAATTTTCTGCAGGGGAATTGTTTGATTGCCGCAAAAGCAGAGTCCGAAGCCCATGCCGGGAGTGACTGCCCATTAGCCCATTGCTAATGGTTCTGAGTTCTTGTGGGGGACAGTGGGCTCTGGGCTGGTAATTTTTTTATGCCATTGGGAGTATTGAGCAGGGCACGAGGGGCATTGTTTATGTTCGAGTGGGAGTGAAACTGGTGCACTGTGCGGGTGTGGGTGCTCTGAGGCGGTGCTGGAGCTCGTGAGGTGGAGAGAAAAACAGAGACATGGTGGGAGACATGGTCGACCTTCCCAAGGCCGAATTGAGAGAAGAGAGGAACGGGAAGAGACCAAGGGAGAATTAGTAGTGTGTTGTGAGGGTCAGAGAGAGCGAGGGAGAAACAGAGAGTTGAGCTAGGAGGAGAAATTTCACCCAGAAACCCGAAACTGTGTTTAATCAATTCAAAAATTCAAGTCGAAATGTAGGCCAGCCCAAGCCAATCCAAGGCTCAATTCAGTCTTCTGGGACATCACTTAGTCGATCTAGATCAAGGGGATCGAAGCTCGAAGCCTGGGGAGCCATGGACGGTCACGACGGAGTTGCAGAAAAATTGAGCTTGGAGTCATGGTCATGGAGGTAAGCCCTTGTGAAATTGAGCTCACAATCATCGTGAGGGTGAATCTATGGTGCTTCCTAACTGATCAATTGAAGGAAACAGTGACGGTGTGATGAACTGGGACGTTGGACTTCGAGTTCGACGCGAGTTAAATTAAGTTGACTTTGGGCAGTGTCGAGTGGAGTAATTGATACAGACATTTAATTGTGTCCCTTGCGAGTCTATTTGATGGATCAATTGAGGAAATTAGGTTGTGCTTGGCAGGAATTGGAACGGGTCACACACGCGGGTCGACCGCCCATTTACCAGGGAATCGGGTGAGGCTGGTGACCGTTGGGTTACTGTAGCTGCCGCGTGGGTGTCACGCGCAGCCGCTTGCGGCGGCTCGTGACGGCGCGTGGGGCCGAATTTCAAGGTGAGTTCAAAACGACTTTTGTCCTATACAATGTAACGAACTTTTTAGCGTTGGTTTCGGAATTTTCGGACACTGTCTCGATGTTATTCCGAGGGTCCGAAGGTTTAGGTTACATTTTTAATTAACGATTGATTTCCGGAAAATTATGGGGAATTAGTATGATGTTATTTGAGACCTTAATGACCCGGGAATGTGTTTTCGGACAGGATTTGGAATTTCTGGAAATATCGGAAATTACGGGCATGCGTGCGGCGCAAAACCGAGCCTTAAGGATGGTGTGTGAGTGGACGTTGCTTTCAAATTTAATGCATGCATAAATTATTTCTATGATTTTATGATTATGATTATAAATTGTGATTGAGTTTGATTTCCATATTTATACGTCTCCGTTTCCCGTATTTATACGCATTTTTTCTTTGTGTTACTATACATGAGAAATTACGCGTATTTCGAGACTATGGTCACTCGTGTGCTTAATGATGGTTTAATGAAAGAAATTATATGAAATGGGTGTAAAATGATTTAAGAAGGTTGTTTATGATTTGCGAGTGTGACTTACAGTTTTAACACGTTTTTCGAGAATGTTCCGAATTTGCACGTTTTACGAGATTTCGAGTTATTGTGATTTAGTCACTGTTGACGTTGAATCTGGGAATTTAAAAGAGACTTGTGATTTTGAGGATTTTAAAAATGGGTTTTGAGTATTATTTCGATTGGATCGTGATTTTGGTGATTATGATTGTGGGGTTGATGTGTTGAAAATGAGATTTGAGAAATGGGTGATTTCTAAGAATAAAAATGGATTTGAAAAGGGTGATTTCGGGCTTGATGCTCGGGGCATAAAAGTAACTTTGATTTACGGGGTTTCGGTTTTCGGAAATAATAAAGTGGATTCTTGGTTTGGGTTCGGGATGATGCTTCTGGATGCCGGCTTACGGAATCATTATTGCGAATTCGAATTCGGGAATGAAAAAGGACTTAATAAAGTGATTTGGTCTGATTTTGCCTGCTCCGTGTTTCATGATGATTTGATTATTTTTGTAAAGTATGATTTGGGGAAAATGAACGTGGAAATTCGGACCATGGGTCCTGTTGTGAAAAATATGATTTTGGGGATGGATCCCACGTTGTCGTGATTGATAAACTGTTTTGGGTTTAAAGACCCACTATTGTGTTTGAAAACTGTTTTGGGTTTAAAAACCCGGTGCTATTGCTGGAGCACGTTTTGAGTTTAAAGACTCGGTTAATTGATGAGGGGGGAGGGCCCTTAATGAGTTTAAAGACTCGTGAGTTTAAAGACTCGATTATTGTGATACCCCCCGAGGCCTATTGATTATGTTTTGAGTTTAAAGACTCGTTGAAATCCCGGGAAGGCCTGGTTATGCGCATGGTTTGAGTTTAAAGACTCGGGCGCACTTGATATCCAGCATAATGTTTGACTTGTGATTATTGATGATTTCTGATGTTTCGGTTGAGTTGGGCAGTGGTCCGGTATATGGTTGTTGGTTTTGGGATCATGTTGTGCATTTGGTTTTGATTCGTGGTTTTTGGACTGAGGCCCGGTGATTATGGTTACGGGCTAAGAACCGATGGTTGAGAAGGAAAAATTATTTTCAGATTCATCCGAGTTTTTCCTTATATTGAAAATTGATACACAGTTTTTCTTATGCGGAAAATCTTAACCGATTGCGAAATGGTTTTGTATGCATGCATTCGTGTTTACGCGGAGGGTAAAAACGCTTGTTGTAACTGTTTTGCTAAACTGATTTATTTTTGTCCACTCACACCTTTTGGTTTTTGTTGACCCTCCAGGTCGTGGCGCGTTGTTCGAGGCTGTACGAGGGGCGGAGGCATGAGTAAGTACGTGTGGCTATCCCTGGTTTGGCAAGTACTGAGGACGATTTGGGATTTTCAATCATCTTGCCAGACGGGAGCAGGACCGGGCACGGTCATCGATGCCCCTTTCGGGGGCGGTCCTGTCAGTTGACCTTCCCCTTGCCCTCCGGCATCTGACTGATAAGATCTAGTCCCCATTGTGAGAAAGGTCATGGGCTCAATATAGATGTCAGGTTCTCTGTTTGAGATGAGTGATTTGTGCTTGTCCCTAGTATTTGTCGCATCTTTGAATAAGCGCAACGGCGTCAATGAGCATGTTTAGTAAATAAAAACCTTGTCTAAATGCCTTGTGAGACAAGGTCCGTGCTCTGGAATGGTCTCCGCAGATTCCTTCATTGCAATTCTCTAAGTACGTAATCCCCTAGTTCTAGTGTAACCACCCGTCCCTAATTTCGGGATTTGATTAGTGACTAATCAAGGATTAGTGAGGTTAATCGATGATTAATTGAGCGAAATCGGACGAACGATGCAAAATGACCGTTTTACCCCTGATCGTGGGTAAAATGTTGACTTTTGACCCAAGAGGTCCAATGGCTGAGGGCCGAGGACCGTTACGCAGATCGAGTCTATACGAATACGTAGATAGGGGCCACATCGAAATCGGACGTCCAACGAAGAAGTTATGGGTCACGGAAGTTTGATTTCACTATGCATGCATTTCGAGACGGGGATGATGTGGCGATATCTTATTGGGCAGATATTTTAATGGGACTTATGGATGAGTGACAAGTGTCACTCATCCCATTGGTCTCTTCCCCAAAAAGTGGATCTAGTTTAATTAAATAATAATATCTTAGATTATTTTATCATTAATCCTACCCATCTTTCATCCTAACCCTCCATCTTATCTAATCTCTCAATCTTGACCGTCCATTCATTTCCCTCTCTCACCTGATCATCGATCATCTCTCAGTTTCTCTCACAAACCCAACCCCCTTCATTTCTCCATTTTCTTTTGGATCAAACAACCACACATGGTATACCACCCCACCACCATGACCATTTTCTGGGCTCTATTGAGGGATTGAACGTGAGGAGGACGATGTGGTGGAAGGTGGGCTGCGACGGTGGCCACGACGGGGAAAACTCGAAACCAGGGGGTAAGCCATTTCGAATTTTGGACTTTTAGTTCTAGGGGTTTTCGCTTGATTCGAGGGCTAGGATGGCCGGAGGCCACGGCGGCGATCGATTGCAGGTGGCCGGTTCTGTTCCAATCGAGAAGGTGAGGTTTCTTACCTTTTTCCTTGTGTTGATCATATATCTGGATTCCTAGGACTAAGATTAAGAATTTGGAATTAAAATGGGAAGAAATGGAGTGAAAATGAATGAGAAATGAGGGTGAACCGTGACCACCAGTTCGGTTGGACCGAACCGATTCGAACCGCTCTGAACCCGATCGGCTAGAGGTTAGGGACAATGAACAGTGCAGGCGCGTGGCTCCCACGCGCAGCCCCTTTGGACGGAGCGTGAGGGCGCGTGGTGGGTATTTTAGGAAAGTGTCCAACATGTGAAATCATCTATTCGATGTAATGAATATTTTGGGACTAGTTACGTGTCGATCGGACATCGTTTCGATAGGTTTCCAGGTGTCTAATGGTTTAGGATCGAGTTTAAAAATAGTTACAAATTTAGGAAAATTACGGGATTTTAGTTACGGGTTAATTAAGTAGTTAGTAACCCTCTAATGTGATTTGAATAGGTTTGGGAATCCCGGTGACAGTGATTAGCCCGGATAGCCGTATGGCACACGTATCGAGGCGGCAGCTCGGACGGTCTATGAGTGGACCTTGTTTTCTAAATTGATGCATGCATAAATGTTTTTTATGTGTTTTAATACTCGTTTTGTGATGCCATGAGTGCATTTGTGTTTGGTTACGTATTGGCACGTATTTCGAGGTTTCGGCCTTATATAGTGCCTATACGGGTTTGTATTTCTACGATGGTTTAAATGAAATTGTTTTGGATTCAAAAAGGATAAACTCGGGCATGAGACCCATTTGGTTTTGTCTCGGGAATGTGACCCTATTGGTGACCTACGAGTCTGAGTCGTGGTCGCTGCGAGTGCTATGTACACGGCGACGGACGATACGATGCTCGCCTCCGGACTGAGATGTGTTCCTTCTGGAGAGGTCGCGACGCATGATCCATTTTTGGGCAGGCGATGGAGGCTCGACTTCGGAGTGCTGACGGTTCAGGATATCGAGCGGTGATGGGTGCACCATGATCTAGTGGTGGTCGCGTCGGTTGATTCGTTCACGACGACATACTAGGATTGAGGGCGGTCCTGGACGGATGGTTGCACGCATCACTACGATCGAAATCGTGACTAACCCTAAGATATCGGGCACGATGCCCAGTTGAGTCATGAGTTCGGGCACGAGGCCCAGTTACTTTACGTTTGTGATTTCGGGTCGAGGACCCTAAAAGGATTTCCGGATTCATGACGGTTTATGGGCACCAGGCATGAATCCCTTGAAATATTTTAAGAGTGTTTTCAATATATATATATATATATATATATATATATTCATATACCTTCCTTATTTCGATTGTCTCCTCCAAGGAGGGTCGTTGGCCTGGGTGGACCCCGGAGTAGTCACAGAGCACTAACTGAGTGGAGTCGCCCCCGTTGGGTACCTTACTCTCAGAAAGGCTATGAATTATAAACCCCAAGTAGGGTCATTGATCGACGGACATTGACCTGGGTGGACCCTGGGGAGACTTGGGCTTTGAGACCCCAGGTAGCACACGCGTAGCTTTAGAAACCGTGACATGATTGGTTATGTGATTTATATGTATATGTTGTACGATATATGATGTACTGGTTTTGGGCAGTGGCCCGTATGTTTGGTTTCATTCACGATTTTGGGCTAAGGCCCTAATGGTTTGATAAATGGTTTTCGAATGCATGCACGATTTTTAGTGAAGGGTATAATGTCTTCTCCTATTAAATGTTTTTATAAATTATTGTTTTTTCCACTCACAACTTTTAAATGTTTTGACTGCCCTTCAGATTGATCCGGGATGTGGGCTGTAGTAGAGACCGAGACATCACCTACCTCCTCCGAATCCTGGCGTACTCTGAGGCCCCGAGTGGGACTAGACCATGCACGTCCTGCGTTAATCCCGGGGGGATTGGGACGGGTCCTGACAATTGTAAGACCCGTGTCTTGGAGGGAACGCTGAACGATCCCACATTCCTGCGAGGGGAGAATGGTATGGAAAGAGAATGGTGGTGTGCCATAAAGGTGTAGGCACACACCTATCTAGCACGAGGCCTTCTGGGAGCTCACTGGCTTTGGATTTCTGGGGAACTCTAAAGTTAAGCACGTGGAGGATGGTGCAATCCCATGATGGGTGACCCACTGGGAAGTTACACTGTGAGCTCTCAAAAACAAAACCGTGAGGGCGAGAGCAAGGAGGTCCAAAGCGGACAATATCGTGCTAGATAAGTCGGGTCCTGACCGAGGAGGGTCGAGTCCTGACAGAATGGTATCAGAGCCAGACCCCGACCGGGAAGTGTGGCAGCGAGGGCGCTGGGGCCTAAGGGGGATGGATTGTAAGACCCGTGTCCTGGAGGTAACGGTGAACGATCTCACATTCCTGAGAGGGGGGAATGGTCTGGGAGGGAAATAGTGGTGTGACTTAAAGGTGTAGGCACACATCTATCTAGCGCGAGGCCTTCTGAGAGCTCACTGGCTTTGGATTCCTAGGGCACTTCAAAGTTAAGCGAGTGGAGGATGATGCAATCCCCTAATGGGTGACCCCCTGGGAAGTTGCACTGTGAGCTCCCGAAACAAAACCGTGAGGGCAAGGGCAAGTAGGCCCAAAACGGACAATATCGTGCTAGATAAGTCACATCCTGACCTAGAAGGGTCGGGTCCTGACATCTGGTGTCACGCACATCAAAAGTGGGGTGGTGAAATAATGTTTGTAAAGGTTGAAATTTGGTTTGAGAGGTCAAATGAACGTGGACCGAGGTTTATTACATAGATTTAGGGATTACGAGTACGTAGATAAGCAACACGTTGAATTTGGACATCGTCGACCATGATATGGGTCAAGGACAATTTGATTGGGATTTTCAGTGCACGTTTAAGGAGAAAAAGGAATTGATATTTGTTTTCTTGTGGGACCCAAAGTATCTGTTGGGGAACCATAGGACAAGTGATAAGTGTCACTCACCCTATGGCCACCATCTTCATCACACAATATCCTTCACTCTCTCATTTCAAACACACACCTGAAACCCCCCATTTCCAATTTTCTCCAAGGTTTCCACCAGCTGCTGCTGGTTGAGGTAGACAGAAGGAGACTATGAGTGACTGAGAGGTAGTGGGTGACGGAGGAAGGACAAGAGCCGCGAGGGCTGGCCAGAAAACCTATGAAAACAGTAAACCCGTGAGCTTGAACTTGGAGATTTTGTTAGAACGTATAAAGCTTAAAGCTAATTATAACGCCTCAGGCCTTTAAGTAAATTTAAATTCAAAAATTTAATGTGAAATGACCATTTTGCCCTTAATTAAGGAAAAAATGTAGACTTTTGACTTGAGAAACTGTTTTGACTTTGACCAAGACTCCTTACGTAGATCGAGACATTACGAGTCCGTAGACAGGCGAGACATTACGAGTCCGTAGTCAGGCGACACATCAAAATCGGACATTCGACGGGAAAAATATGGGTCACGAGAGGAAATGAATACTATTTATATTTTCCGAGAAATTGTACAGTTGGCATTAATTGATTGGTCAAAATATCCAAGTTGGACCAATTTATGAGTGTCAAGTGTCACTCATCTGATTGGCCCAACCCCCCCAAATGAGGGTTCATTGTATCATCTTCATCTCATCTTCTTCATTATACCCGAAACCCACAACCACCAAAACTTACCCAAACATCCTCCAAATTTCATCCTCTTTTGCTTGTGTGAACGGGAAAATGAGAGAGTGGGACCAGAAGACCAGGACGGTAGCAACGTTTTGGACAACCGTGCACTGTGGTTGGAAAACCGCGAGTAAGCCATTTTAGGTTCAAAATTTTAATTCGATTTTATGGTTTGTTAAGGGTTTCTAATGATCAAACACGATCCATAGGAACTGTAAAATAACACAGAAACCAAAAGAAAGGGTCGTGGTGGCTAAAATAAATGGGAAAACAAGTTTGGAAATCGACCGTCACTGTTCAAGCTTGGGAGGTAAAATCTAGACCCTTTTTGCTAGTTTAAGGTTCATAGATCCCTTCCTGGGATCAATACGATCACATAGGAACAAAAATGGGGAAAAATGACTTAGAATTGAGTAAGATAGGATTGGGTCAGGACGTGAGTCTAGTCGACCCGTTATAGAGAGTCGGGTCAACCTAGCTGGAGGAAGACGAAGTTGTTAGTACACATGGCTAATCAGGTGATGCCACGTGGCATGTTGTCAGGTCCAGTTAGCATGTTAGACAAGTGGACCAATCAGGGGCTGACATGTGGCACGTATCAGACCTAACAAGTGTTAGAACTGTTAGGCTAAGGTCAGCATGACGTCATGCTGACGTTAGCCTTGACCATTGACTGATGACGTCAACATTGACTTTTGCTGATGTCAACGTTGACCGAAAGTTTGACCTGCATGTGGGGGTACATGGGCATGAATTTCGAGGTAAAACTTGTCTTGTTTGAAAGGTTTTGACATTCTAAATCAAATGGTGGTGGTTTCAGGTCGATCGGAGACCGTTGGTTAAGTCATTTAGAGGTTTGAAGCATCGAGAAGCGTATTTCAGATGCGTTTTTGGTATCGGGCTTTGTGAGGGTTTAGTGTATGAACATGTATAGCATATTAGTGACCCTTAGACATGTTTTGGACTGGCTCGGAGACTTTGGACTAGTTCGATGATAGGTACGACACTGAGATTAAGCGCGCAGCGTGGACTGAGTGTGAGTGGATCATTTGTTTTATAACTGAAATGCATGTATAACTGTTGTACACGTATTATTATATGATTTAAGTTAAATGATTTGATATCATGGTATTTTTGAACTTAAATAATCGATCATAGGCTATCTTACGGATTTGCGTGAAAACACGATTTTGGGTTTGATACCTGTTTGGATGCTGTTTGACCCAGATTTTGGAGTGAACGGGAATTTGAAGGAAAGAACATTTTCGTATGGATTTAAATAGCGATATGGTATGACTGAGTTTGAGAAATTTAGTTTTATAAATGTTTTTAAACATTGTTAAATGAACCTAATACATGTTTCCACATTTACCATCATGTATACATTATTTAGTCTCCTCCAGACGCTAAGGATCCTAAAGTAATCACGGTTACGGTATTATGATATCATCATGGACGTGGTAGATCCGTGGTAGACACCCCATGTAGATATCAACCAAGACATCGTTGAGATGATCTTGAGGAGTACTCGGAGATGAGACCCCGAGTTGCACGCGTAGCATTATAGATCGTGACTGGTATTGGTTATGGACATCGCGGATGTCTAAGGATAGGTTATATTGTGTGTTACTCATGTGTGTGTGTGTGTTCTGGTGGTTACGTTCATATATGATTTGATTTACTTCCGTATGTTTTGAATTATATGCATGCATGTTTATAAAACGGAGTGTCTAAATATTACTGTTGTTCCAAAATGAGTTTATAACTTATTGGTCCACTCACACTTTGATGTTTTATTGACCCTCCAGGCTGAGATACAGAGGCAAGGATTGACTTCGAGGCAGAGACATAGATTGTACTACTGCGCACATGATCACCCTTCGGGGTAGGTTGTTGTGTATTCATATTTATACATACATTATGCTCGTATTCCTTGTCTGAAAATGGTTTGTACAGACGTTGTATGTGTTGTATGAACCCCTTTAAGGGTATTTATGGTATTTAAGTTTACTGTTAGACAGAAGCATGACACATGCCACAGTGGTCCCTAAGGGGATCGGGACGGGTCCTGTCACTCATCCCATGGTCGTGTTCTCTAAGGTCGTATGAGTAACCAAGAACAAGAAAATGAAGGAATGGATACTGGAATCGTCCTGGGAACAAGCTCGAAGATTGGCCGTGAGTTTCGATCGTGACCTGGGATTTTACAGGTACGTTTCCTCTATTTCATGGTCGTAAAATATTTCTGGGAATTAGACGAGTCTAGGGCTGAAAGAATGCCAAAGAATGGTTGAAAAATGGTGAAGAAAGAGTCAGACACAATTCGGGTCGAGTGACCTAGTTTCAAGGGTCCGAGACGACTCAGCAGGAGGAAGGCGATGATGACATGGTGGTCCATGTCATCACAATCAGACCACGTGGCCAACCAGATGACGACACGTGGCAAGTTGTCAGGTCAAGTCAACGTCGATGTGGCAAGTCCATTTCAGCGTTGACTATCCACGTGGACTAGTGAGGAGGTGCCATGTGGCAGTGTGTCAAAGAGTGTCAGGTTGTTAGGCTGACGTGGCAAGGCTGACGTCAGTAGTGACGTCATCATGTGCAACATGCCACGTGAAAAGAGGGTGACACGTGGCCCTAATTGGGGGTACCACATGGCAGGTTGTCAGAGCTCAGACTCGTCAGGCTGACGTCAGCTGGTGACGTCAGCTGTTGACTTCAATGTTGACCGCGTGAGGTCAGTGTTGACTGCCACTAACCGGCGTTAACTTTTGTAAACCAATATTTGAAAGGCGTGTATGGGCACGTGGGAATAAATTTTGAGGTTAAATAGGTCTTGTTCGAAAGGTTTCGACGATTTGAATCCAATAGTGGTGATTTCAGGTCGATCGAAGATCATTGGATAAGTCATTTAGAGGTTTTTTAACAGGACCCACCCCAATTATCACCTCGATAACCGGGATTAATCCTGCTCTCGTCTGATAACCAAACTTTAAAAGACCAAAATAACTGCAATAACCACAAAACATACATTTTCAGACGAGGGAGAAAGTACAATACAACCAGTCAATAGTAGCACAGAGCATAGTAACAGTACATGATAAGAACAAAATCCTACTGTGAGTTGACTACATGCGCAACGGGAAAACTTTATGCCTCTAGCTCTGCCTCAACATTAGCCCCAACGTTCACACCACGACCTGGAGGGTATTTAAAACCATAAAAATGTGAGTGGACTAAAAAAAATAAGAGTTTCAAAAACAGTTTTAAAAGCAAACCAGGATTTTACCCTCCGTTTTAAAACATGCATGCATAACTAAGTATTTGAAAAACAACCATATAAACCGCATAGCAATCATTATGGAAACATCATCATAAAAACATGAAATACGAAATATATCATCAACCAATCGAACTTGATGGATCTATCCGAGTCTTTAAACTCCCTAGTCTTTAAACCAATCCAGGCCTCAATATAATCCGAGTCTTTAAACTCAATCCAGGCCTCAATATAATCCGAGTCTTTAAACTCCCGAGTTTTTAAACTCAATCCGGGTTTTTAAACCCAATACGGGTCCGCCCCCGTCATGTATCATATCCGGGTCTTTAAACCCAATAACCAGATCCAGCAAATCCAATCCAAAACCATTTGAAAACCATTTCCAAATCCATGTCCAAATCCGAATCCGAAATCACTATTCCGAAGCCATGCTGGCGTTCAGAATTATCATTCCGAATCCAAATCCAGAAATCCGTTTTTAAGCTTTAAAACCGAATCTCGATTCCGAAATCAGATTCTAAAACCCAAAATCTTAATTATCGAAATCACTTTTCAAAACCCATTTGTAATCATTGAAAACAAGTCATATATTTAAATCCCAAAGCTATAGCATCGGAATCATGATCAAATCATAGCATAAATTCATATCTCGTAAAACATGTCGAAATACGTATACATCTAAGAAACATCTTGAAAAACGTGTAATTATGTAAAGCAAAGATATAGTAATAAAAAACATAAAACCATATTTGAAAACATGGAATAAGTAGATAAAAATAGTTATGCATGCTCGGCTAGAAAATAAAAGTCCACTCACAAAGTTCGAACGCGTCAATCGCGTCCCATACGCTCCTCGGATGCCTCAGGAATGTCCCGACCTGTCAAATGTCATAATTTTGGGTCACAAACACTGCGATTAAGCTCACACTAACTTCTCCAATTTTTCGGGATTTTTAAACGTAATTAAGTTAACCCCTAAACCTTCGGACACTCAAAACTACCCCGAGACGGAGTCCGATCCACTCGAAACTTGTCCCAAAATTTTCGTTACATCGATTAGACGCGCCGTCCAAAGGGGCTGCGCGTGGGAGCCACGTGCGATACTATTCATCATCGTCAACCTCCAGCCAGCTCGGTTCAGACCGGTCCAGACCGGCCCGGTCCAACTGAGCCAGCGAGGCCGGTTTTCAACCATTCCTAAACCATTTTCGATCCTTTCTTCACCATTAGCTTCGTCCTTAAATTTAGAACTGATTTAACTAACTAAAACACAAAATGAAACCCTATTTCATACCTTTCAAAGTTGAACAGAAAAACCAGAGGTTTCAACTCTCTGTTTCCGGCCACCACGAGCCTCTCCGATCATGGTTTTGAATCCCTGGGTTCAGCAGTAACCTCCTAAGATGATAAACATCAACACATTTGTTCAACAACATGCCAAACTCTCGATTTCATTTTAAACCGTTTCAGGAAAATAGAGCAGTCTTAGTGGCTTACCTGCCCTCTGTCCTCCGCCATGACCTCCACTGTGCTCTCTCAACGTCCAATGGTCGATTCTCAGCTCACTAATCACCACCACATACCAGATTTAGGCTGGTTTTGATCAATTGAGGTTCGTGGCCGTTCACGGTTTCCTTCTCTGTTTTTATGGGTTTTCTCACTTCTCACACACTTCTCACTCAGTCTTTCACCCAGCCTCACTCACAAAAGTCACAAGCAAGCCCCTGATCACTCACTCACTAACACAAGGAACCCACACACGATTCATTCACTGAAAATGGACGATTTGCTATCTGTCTCTGTTTTCAACCATTTGATCGATTCAGCCTAATTTAAAATTGGTTTAACCGTGAGTGTTGGCTAGAAGCCACTGGAGAGTGGACAGATGTCCTGATCTCTGTGGTTCTCAGCCAAAATATCCAATCCATCCAGCCCAGGTGTCCTCATCTGATTGCTCACATAATTCAAGCTGCCAAAAGACCATTTTGCCCTTAAATGTCCAAATTACCATTTTACTCCTCACATAATTAGACCCGTAACTAAACCGTCTAACGTCCGATGACGGCGTGCTGCCTGTCGTTGTACTCAGGGAATCGAGACCTACCTAACGGTCCTCGAATTAAGTGAAAAATGCTTGTAGTGTAAAAAGTCAACAAACTTCCCCTTTTTAACCAAATTACCAAAATACCAAAATACCCTCGACCTTTTGAACATCATAACTTCTTGCTCTATTGTCGGAATTGAACGTGCCACCTATCTACGGACTCGTGACGTCCCGAACTACGTCACAGTCATCGGCCAACGTCCGTTCGACCTGCCAAACAAAAAGTCAACATTTGAACTCACTATTCACAAGGGTAAAATCGTCATTTTTATACAATTCTTTTCTGAATTTACATTTTTGCCTTTTTGAAGTTCCAGGGCGTTACATTTTTCTTCTCGGGAAGCGCGTTCGAGACTTGATTTCAATTTCGAGATTTTTGGGAGTTTCTGATATGGACTTATATGGATATATAGCGAGCCTTGGGTGTGATTTGGATAGGCTCGGACGTCTCGGAGGCTTCGGATTGGCTTAGGACTCTTGTTTTGAGCGAGCGGTAGTACTGTGAGTGAACAGTTTCTTTCATAACTCTTGTGCATGTTTAAATACATTTTTACTAGCTTTATGATACTTCTTCGCATGATTTTGACTATGGTTATGATTGCGGGTTTTATGATTTGGTTTGCATGTGTTTACGCTTGATTTCTGGATAATGATTTCCTTAGGGTTTCGGAGAACTGGGATTTGGGCAGGGTGCCCTAGAGTCAACTGTTTTGGGCTGGTGTCAATGCAATAACTTTGTTGGGCTGGTTCCGATATGTCTATTTGTAGATATTGTTTTGAGATATTATGTTCTGGTTTGGTTAACTTCAGGCGATTGGATCGCTCTACTGGAGTTGGACTCTGTAGATTCCTAGAGATGTTCTCGGACGTAGCCAGAGTTGGACTCCACACGTACCGATGTGGTTGGACCCTATAGATCTCGTACTCTCCTACCGGTAGTGCACTTGGGATGCTAGTTGGACTAGGAGCTGGTTGAACCAGCATGGTGAGGTTGGGCTTCAGGCTAGCTAAGCCAGCAAGTTACAGGTTTGGTATTTACTTTGATATATGTTTTGTGCAAACATAATCTTAAGGGGCTTCGAGCCGGTGTTTTCACTGAATTGTGGGCCAAGGTGCCCTTTTTCATAATTTATGAGTTTCCGGGTTGTACCTATGGTTTTATTTATTTATATATTGTTGTTTACTTCGAGCAGTGTTTTAAATGGATTATGCATGAATAATTTATGCATGGTTTACTTCGAGCAGGTTGCTTGAGGACGCGGGCTGCATGAAGGCCGAGGCATCACGGTGAGTGCGTACTTTGGTTATTTTAGTTAGTCGCGATAGTATTCCTAGTCTGACGCATGGTTAGGATGTATAATCATTGTTAAGGGTAAAATGGCCATTCATACGAGGTCATGTTAGACGAGAGCAGGTTTATCCTTGCTAATCAAGGGGGATTACGGGGAGGGTCCTGTCACTTCTCATCCAATTAGGATGCAAGTCGTGCTAGAGCATTATCATGACTATTCTCTGGCCTTGAGACTTTGTTGATTTCATAAGCTGAGAAGGCTTGGTGAAGTTGATTGGCAAGGGCCTGGTGCAAGGTCATGGATTCGTCATTTGCTTCGAATTCATTGTTGACTTGGTTGATGAATAACTAGGAGTCAATGTTGATTCGCAGCATCTTGGCCTCCAAATATTTTGCAAGACGTAGACCGGCCCAGAGTACCTCATATTTTGCCTCATTTTAGGATTCCTTGAAGCTAAAGCGTAGTGCGTATTCAAGCTTTACTTGATCAGTAGATTTAAGGACTAATCCTGCTCCTAATCCGCTATGACAAGCGAATCCAATGACATACAGTATCTAACATGGGTGTTGTAGATCAATGGTGGGTATCTTGGTTGGCCCAGAATCTTCTTTGTAACTTGCTCTTCCTCAGGGATTTCCTTGGGTGGCATGTATTATGTTAGCTAGTACGAGTGCTCTACAATGAAATCAGCCATTTTATGCCCTTTCACGGATGTCTTGGCCACATAGGACATATCAAACTCGCTTAACTCGATTACCTATTTCATCAGACGACTAGAGGTGTCTAGCTTTTGTAGGACTTGGTGTATGGGCTTGTTGGTAACAATTTTAATCTCATGCACCTAGAAGTATGGCCCGAGCCTTCGATCAGTGACCACTTGGGCCAAGGCAAGGTTCTCTAGGTTGGGTACCAGACCTCCACATCTTGGAAGGATTTGCTGACATAGTAGACATGGTTTTCCACTCTGTCCCGCTTGGTGATGAGAATATAACTCATCGTCGAGGTAGAGACTGATAAGTAGACAAAGAGGTTATCTCCAGTCTTTGGTCTAGTCAGGAGTGGTGTCGTGTTCATGTACCACATGAACTTAACGAATGCCTTGTTGGATGTCCTTGTGAGTTTGCAGGGGCTGCATGTCAAGGATTGCATTGATCATCTCAGGATTGGTTTCAATGCCCCTTTGGCTAATCATGTAGCCCAAGGATTTACCTGATCCCTTGCTGAAGTCACACTTGGTGGGGTTAACGCGTATCTTGTACTCCTTCAGAACCTTTGAACATTTTTGCAAAGTTGAGGATGTGCTCATCATTTTTCTTTTAACAAACATATCATCCACATATACCTCCATTATTTTTCCAATTTGGTCGGTAAACATGAAGTTGACTAACTGTTGGTATGTTGCCCCTGCATTCTTTAGGCCGAAAGACATAACATTGTAGTAGTAGATGGTTAGGTTAGTTTTAAAGCTTGTATGGATTTAATCACTTAGGTTCATGAGGATCTGGTTGTATCCTGAGTACGCATCCATAAGGCTGAGGAGTTCGTGTCCCGTTGTGGCATCCACAAGCATATCAATCTTAGGCAAGAGAAACTTGTCATTAGGACAAGTCCTGTTGAGATCGATGAAGTCGATACATATGCGCCATAACCCAGATGGTTTCTTAACATGACCACATTGGCTACTTAGGTAGCGTAGATGGTCTTCTAAATGAAGTGTATGGTGCGCAGCTTGGTGATCTTGGCTTGCATGGCCAATTGCCTTTCTACATCGTAGCTTTGCTTCTTCTAGGTGATGGGTTTGAATGAGGGATTGATGGTGAGTCTACGGAAGATCATGTTAGTGGAGGTACCGGGCATGTCTGCATATGACCATGTAAAAACTTCAGTGTTTTCCTTGATGAATTTTATGAGAGATGTTCAGATGCAAGGCTTAAACTTTGATCCTATTCAGACTATACGATCTGTATGCTGATAAAAAAAGGATTGTCTCAGTCTCTTCCACAAGTTCTGTCTGGAGCATGTTTGTATGGTCTCATGGATCTTCTGTGGAGCTATCCTTGGATCGTCTCCCAAGGCCGTCTCAATGACAAAAAGTCTCTGTTTAATCCGTCTAATCTTACTTGCTTGTCATGGTTAAAGCTGTGTCATAGCATGTCCTTCTAGCGAGCTGTTCTCCTCACATTAGTCTTGTTCCCAAATTTGTTGGGAATTTCATCACCAGTGAATGTGTTGGGAATTTCATCATGAGTTGGTTGGTGGATATGATGGCTCGCATCTAGTTGAGCGACCATTTCTGATGATGGCATTGTAAGCCATTGTACAATCGACCACAAGGAAGGTTGTGATGGCGATAACGATCTTGAGGGGCGGTGTCCATTGATATAGGAAGAGAGATGATTCCTTTGGGTAAGACTGAGTCTCCAGAGAAACCCAAAAGTGGTGTAACCTTGCAATCAAGTTCTTTTTCATCTATACCTATCTGCTTGGATGCCTCCCAGAAGAGGACATTGGCTGAGCTTCCTGTGTCTACAAGTATTATGCCTACATCGTAGATGGAGATGTGAGCCCTTATGATGAAGGGGTCATCGTGCGGAAAAACAATTTCCTTCTCTTCCTCCTCCGCGAAAGTGATTGATTCCTACCCCAGCCTGGCCACCTTACTTGCTCAGCTTGCGTCGATGATAAGTACGTGACGGTTGGACTGTGTAGTCTTGAGTAAGTTCTTCTTCCCGCTGTTAGAGGTGATGGGGGAAGAGAGTGTTGGTTCTCCACTGGTGGTATTTATTTGTTGATGTGTCGCGGCTGCTTATGCCCTTGATAAGAACTGGTCAAGTCGTCCCTCACAGACGAGTTTCTCAAAATGTCTTTGAATGCGATGCACTCCTCAGTGATGTGACCATTATACTTGTGGTATTGGCAGAAGACTTCTGTAAGACCCATGTCTTGGGAATAATGGTGAGTAATCTCATATCGCTCAAGGAGTGAAAGGTGAAGTGTCTTATATGTGTGGGCACGTATATTTCTAGAATGAGGTCTTTTGGGAGCTCACTGGCTTTGAGTTTGGTTGGAACTCCGAAGTTAAGCGAGTTTGGACTAGAGCAATCTCAAAATGGGTGACCTACTGGAAAGTTGCGCGTGAGCTCCTAGAAACAAAATTGTGAGATCTAGGCCTAAAGCGGATAATATCATGATAGGGAGCTGGGTCGTGACAGCTTCCTTGTTAGCGATGAGGTAGTAGTTGGGAATCATATCCTCTACATTTAGCTGGATGTTGTCCAAAGAGGTGTTCAGTATGGTGTATGTCTCAAAACTACGTTTTCATCCAGAGTTGTCTCTTATCAATCCTCGTGCTCCGTGGCTATTGTTGTCGCCTCGCCTGAATTTTCGATTGTCGTGATCTAATCGGCCTTTTCATAGTGCGGCCCGTTGGAGATGGGTTTCCTCTTTTCTTGGTGTGATTGGTCGTTGCCTTGATTGTAATTACTAATGAAGGAATTTGTAAATAACTACGTGAAAATTCCTTTCAGTGATTTTCCAAACCCTCTATTTAATTGTTTGCAATGTACTATTATTTAGTATATGGCTTAAATCCCTTAAAATTTTCAAGTTTGTTTTTCCAATATTACCTAGGAAAAATACGAAGGGACCACATTATTAGACGAGCAACCTATGTATATTAGATGCAATCCACATATGACCTAACAAGACAGTAATATGCATGCAGTATACTACAGCAGGAATAAAAAAAAAAAAAAATCCTTCATATAATATACAAAACTTCCACATACAAGAACGAGGTTACCTCTGGAGGTAGTAATCAAGGCCATAAGCTGAAATCTGAAAATATATATATCTATATATATATATATATATATATACATTTGTTGTGCAACCAGTCACTTTTTTTTACGGTGAAGGAGTTGTGACTTAATTGGTTTTAATATTTTGTCACGTATTTTACCAACGAGACTAACAATGAAGTTTATTTGGTCTTTTTCAGAGAGAGTTGAATGTCTCTGTCAAAGCTGGTGGACTAATTATATGTACATACGACTCAAATTCAGCCATGAAATGTACTATTTGTGTCCCTTTGCTGATCGTCAGGTGACCATTTGCAACACCTTATGCTTGTCCAATATAGCTGCATCGACTTGTTAATTAATTAATTAGCAACTAGCTAGGGTTTCGCACGTCATGTATATGTACACGGAGGCTAATATATCGGCTTCTACACACTTGGCATCACTTTGCAATGTTTATAACAATTGAGAAAGCTAATTATGTGATGTACCTACACATCTTCACTCGATTGTCTGTTAATGTTGTAAATAATACAAGTCACTAAATACTGGAAGCATATATGCAAGATTAGTATTTTCCATTTAGTCTATATATATATATATATATATATATATATGGCTCACTTATAATATATTGTATCACTAGAGAGTGAAAGAAGAAAAAGATTCGCAGGAAGTAGGGTATAATTATTAGCCACATTATTTTGGCTAGCTTGTCATACACCTAGTTAAGAAAAAAAAATCCTAACATGCAATCTTTCTTGCGAACTTCTCTAGTTAGCGACACATTAATTTATTTCAGACATAAATGATTTATTTATTTATATGTTGAATTTTTTACTGTATGTACTAATTAAAAGTCAGCACACAATCATTTTCATTCTTTCGTGTTGTGTTTATATATATATATATATATATATATATAGATTATATAGATATATGATTGATTAAATTATTTATAAATTAATTAATTTTACACAAGCTAGACTAATTTTGTTGAACAAATTTAAAAAAATAATAATTTCAATTATATATTAAGTGAATACTCAGAATGTGAGGGGTAAAAAATTAAATACCGAAAAAAGTGAAAACGCAAATACTCAAGAGTAATTAGATGTCTTTAATTTTACCCTGCATATGTATATATATGTAGACTGCCGGCACAAAGTTATTTAATATACATTATTAATTTACACAATTATATTTTGGCTAGCTTGTTGAAGAAATTAGAATGGCCAACTAGAAGCGCAATAGCGAAATTTGAAAAGAAAGAAAAATATAAATGCCGGTTAGTAACTAAAGTATGAAGTGGTTGTTGTGTCATTTTATCAGCAAAACTATAATGATTAGGGGCAGAGAAACAGTGAAAGCTTCAAAATGATTAGTGTAGAGACCTCTTTAAAGCTTGCCTAACTAATTCTATACGTTCAGTCCCCGGCCATTTGTTGACGATTGTGAATGAGAAAGTGAAATATTGTTACGCACAAGTACAAACTTAGCAAAACGCAACAATTCAGATACAAGTCTCTACTTGTTACGCACAAGTACAAACTTAGTGTATAATCATTTTCTGCAAAATTCAATCGCATTATAATTATTTTGCCTCTTAAGTATGATTGCTCCATTGAAAAAATAATTTTGATCTATATGCAAACATTGAAATTTTTCCCTTTAAACCCCAACTCTTGCCTTCTCTTCATGATGGTCTCATCGCCCTTTTACAACTTCTTCATTTCTAGGCACTATGCACTGCTTTAATTTTTCTCTTCTATTTTTTGTTTTGTTTTTGTACACCATTTGGATCTAGTTTGGAGAAGATGTTATGAAATTAAAAAAATTATTTTATTCCTTCCCGAATTCTAATACCACCAACCCAATCTCCAATATCACTCCACTATCCTAATTCCTACCATACATTTAAATTTAAAATATATTCAATAATAAAATTATTTCTACATTCTCAATATTTTGATTATTTGCCAAACAATTTGATTTGATTAATTATTAAAAAAGTTCGCTTGACTATGAATTTTTTAATTGATTAGTATAACTACTTGTTTTTCATTTCGCATTATTTTTCATATAAAGATATTGGAAAGAGAATATTTTTTAAATAAATATTAAATTACATTCAGTTTTCACCACTAATTAATTAATAAGGATAATGTCAGTTTGCAATATTGCATGACCAGAGTTATTGTAAAACCTTAAGACTGGCCCAACCGTCACTCTTCCACACACTGATTCGCTGTCTCCGTCGGAAGGGGTGACTGCTCTCATAAGTCATAACTAGAATAAGGGGTGGCCTATATATATATATATATATATATATATATATATATATATCCCGAAGTTGATTTTCTTTTGTGTAAAGATTTTAGTAAAATTTTGTCATAAGTTCATCACTTGGGAATTACCATAAAATTAAATCACCTTTCTTGATTACTTATGTTAATTAGGCTATCAGAAATTCAGAATAGGAATGAGAAATTACACACTCATTTTTTTCCTTCTGTCTCAAATTTTGAGGTCGGCCTTAATAATGTTTAGGCTAATTATATTTAAATGAAGGAACCTTAACCACTCAACTCACCCTAAATTCTAAATTCCCATTGAAATATTAACTGAAGTACTGCTCCAAACAGTTATTTATTTAACCGGATAAAAATTAAATTATTTGAGAATTCAAACCGTTTCGTTAGTAACGGAATGATTTTGAATTTTTATCTATATATTTAAAAGACAATGTTATTATCACACCACTCAAGTTCCACTCCAATCTTATAGGATCGATGTTATATCTGTAGGGCATATAAAACCTTATTATTGGCACAAGGAGTGCATGTAAGGCAGACATGCATATATAATATTAAGAAGGAAACATTTAACATAGGCTTACATTGGATTTATCTATATTAGATAAAATTTGAAAAAGATTAACGCATATTAATCTACTGTATATCATGTCTTACTTAAATTTTGAGTTGGTCACAATTTAAGTTTAGATTCTAATCGAATGCGTAACTTGTAAATCATACGTATAGACACAAATTCTCTCTAACATAACCAAGGTGCGCGCATGGTATTAATCTGGTATAGCCTGTTACGTATCCAACCAGGTTGACACTTGTAGATATGCCAGTAGATGTTTAATTATATATATATATCGCATGTGTAACTCAATTCCTCAAATAATATTATGGAAAGAATATATAAATAATCGTCTCACAAAGAATATATACATCTGTGAGCAAACAAGAAAATAATAACAAAAACAAACATGGAGCAGGTGAAAATTTAACCATAAATCTATAATTATATTATTATTTATTTATATATATACATACATGTGTTGGAATGTGAGGCAATGTCTCACATCAAAAAAATACGACTTAAATTTATGGTTTATATAATCTTGGGTTACTCCTCTCAAAGTCAATTGGTTTTGAAGTGGAATCTCAACATTATACATGATATCAGAATAAGGTTGTCTCACGTGTTTGGCTTAATCGCTAGACGTGTCATACGTTACCCATTTATTGTTAAGTGATAAGTTGGAAAATTCCTCACATGTGAGGGGGCGTGTTGGAATGTGTGGTAATGTTTCACATCGAACAAACACAACTTAAATTTATGACTTATATAATCATGGGTTACTCCCCCCATTACCAATGAATTTTGGAATAAAACCTCAACTTCTTACAACATGCACAACCGTACACATACGACGTATCGATATACGTATAGAATATTATCTTATATAGTGTTTGGAACCCCTCTTATTAATTAATGATCACCGTATAAGTTAATACAATAACCGGATGACTAATAATCTTGAAAAGTATAATAATAATAATAATAATAATAATAATAATAATAATAATAATAATAATAATAATAATAATAATAATAATAATAATA
Organism: Prinsepia uniflora; assembly: GCA_032719365.1. Taxonomy (NCBI): domain Eukaryota; kingdom Viridiplantae; phylum Streptophyta; class Magnoliopsida; order Rosales; family Rosaceae; genus Prinsepia; species Prinsepia uniflora. The sequence goes on along the minus strand of CM064874.1, from coordinate 50,654,888 downwards.
ATAATAATAATAATAATAAATATTAACACCCATAATTAATCAAAATAAATAATAAATAATAATATACATAATTAATATTTATAATCAATATTTCTTATCAACTATTATAATATAATCCGGTCAGTATAATATAGTCGTCATTTTAATCCGGTAGAACACTAAATGTCCGATTAAATAGTCAGTCTATCTAATGAATATATTAGTCTATCTAATTGAAATAATCAATATAATACTCTGTACCAAACGAAATATGAACGTTCAGTGCTGCCACCAATCGGTCTACCAACGTTCTTTAATCAATTGAGAGATTCAACTAAGAAACTGGCTTCATTAAAGAGCTAGTAACCAGTGATCGAGTGGATCGATGCAATGTTAAGAAAATTATATATATTTATATATATATATATTATAAACTATGTTTCTAATATATTTAGTGTTAGAATGTCATCTGTCATGGCCCTTGGATCAAGCAACTGATAGTTAGCTTTCTGTTAGGAAGTGTGTAGCTGTCCATATTGTTAGAAGTTAGTTAGGACTGTTACTTGTAGAGTACGGTCAAGCTCACAAATGATCAGAGTATAAAGACTCTTGTAATGCGTATACCATTGTGTAGTTATGAATTGAATCAATACAATAGACTCTTCTTTTATTCTCTTCCTCTTTTCCTCACTCCGATTCTCTTCTTCTCTTTCATTAAAGATCTCTGATATGGTCTCAGAGCCGTGCTAGACGGCCTGGTTGTTCCTTCTTCTTCTACCTTCTTTCTTCTGCTGCTACAAATCAAAGAGATCTTCACTAAAGAGTCTAAATCAGCAGAGAAAGCTGATGCACAACTTAGTGCCTTCTTGGAACAAAGACTCAGTGACTCAGTGTTCTTGAAATCAGCATTCAAGCTGATACATAGCAAGTTTTCCTCACTCTGATTCTCTTCTTCTCTTTCATTAAAGATCTCTGATATTTAGATCTTATTAGAATGTAAGTAGAGCACATTGTAATAGAGACATGATTTACAATATGGACTACTTTAGTATTTTTTGTGCGCATTTAAAATTAAAGCCTTTTGTGGTACACTAGCAAGTTAGAAATAATATGGATATTATAAGGTGTGAACTACCATTTCATCTCTAAAATTTTGAAACAATATCAGATTGGTTTTGAATGGACCCAAATGATCTTAGTTCTACTTTAATTACTAATTTACCACCTTCTCTTACTTTAATTCCTTGCTTGATGATCGTGTGACATCTCTACCAAGTATAAAAAAAAAAAAAAAAATAGCGGTAATAATAGAGTGAGCCACTAATTAATATGACTCAAAAATAGCCTAAATATTTGTGCGGTGAATCTTTATATGGACTTGAATGAATTCTTTATAGCCAGTACATTTTATTAGTTATTAATTTCATGGGCAAGCTTAGTGGCTTAATAAATTAACCAACTAATTAATTAGAAGGATAACAATAAAATAAATAAATTTATAACTAATTAAAATGATCTAGTATGCGGTCTTATGACATGCCTTTAGTCACATAACATAATGGAGCCTTAACTCTTACGCATGAAGACAAATGTTTTGTTTCTTAATGCAAGCCATTTGCCTTTTGTTTTATATGTACAGCTACCATGATATTCTGGGTAATTTAACAATTAAGATTCAATAAAAACTTATATTATCTTCGTCATCTTTCTTCTCATGAAGGGAGATCTTTTTATCATCTCCCTCAAAGCATACATTACACCAATTTATTCACACACATTAATGGAAATAGAAATCAAATACCTAACCACAAAGATCCCTACTAGCAGTATCCAACAATTTTTTGGCCTTGAAGAGGGGGTTAATGGAAACTAAAGCGGGTTTGAGCTAGGGGTTCAGCCGCGCGCATGCAACCTTAATTAGAGTTAGAGATCAATCGGCTCTCTCCAAGGTAGGCCAATGTCACTTCTTTCATGTCACATTTTCGTCTTCTCATCTAACGGACCTTGAAAGAGCAATCCCTACAAGCCCCACTATCTGTTTTTTTTTTTTGTCCCGGTGGTTGCACAAAGTCGAGAGAGAGAGAGAGAGAGAGAGAGAGAGAGGTCATATATATGGTTGTTTAAGAGGTGGTTTTCTTAGGAGATTTTAAGGTCGAGGGTCTTAGTTGTGGATGTGAACTTGCACCATTACACTATTAGCTTATTTACCCACATCGTCCTCAGTGGGTCCCTTTTTTTATACCCACATCCATGGACCCCACATATTTCCCCATCGATACAGGCCGGGTATGGTGGGTGGCTCTTCTCTGAACACAGTGATCACGAAAGAAAACAAACCTCACACTCAAATTGTTTGTGTGTACAAACACATACATATATGTGTCCCATGAGAAACCAAAACCTTCATCAATTCACCATTCATCTATATATATCTTTTGCCTCTTTCATCCCACTACACCATATATATATATAGTACCCTACCCCTACATACTTATTTGTGTACACCACCACCTTTCCCCTATAGGCTTTACCTCATCTAACTTGTTCTTTTTCTTCTTATTAACATTATTATTCATCAGAATGGCACCTGAAAACATGAGCATATCTGTGAATGGCCAATCCCAAGTCCCTCCTGGTTTCCGGTTTCATCCCACGGAGGAGGAGCTCTTGCAGTACTACTTGAAGAAGAAGGTCTCTAATCAAAGGATTGACCTTGATGTAATCAAAGATGTTGATCTCAATAAGCTTGAGCCATGGGATATACAAGGTACGTACTTATTATTTAATATTCTCCCCATATATAGCCCTTTTGATCGATTTAATTAGTACTACATTATAATTTTTCACATTGTTTTTTTCTTCAGAAAAATGTAAAATAGGAACCACGCCACAAAACGATTGGTATTTCTTCAGCCACAAGGACAAGAAGTACCCGACCGGAACACGTACAAACCGCGCAACGGCTGCCGGATTCTGGAAAGCCACAGGGCGTGACAAGGTGATATGCAGCAACTGCAGGCGGATTGGCATGAGAAAGACTCTTGTGTTCTACAAAGGCCGTGCCCCCCACGGCCAAAAGTCTGACTGGATCATGCATGAATATAGACTTGATGACAACACAACCAATACCATCACTATTAATGTACGCCAATTTCCCTTTTAACTTAATTTTTTCATATATATATATATTAATTAACCTATTGGCCATGTCTATATCAAACGTTGATTCGCTAGCTTATTGCTTCTCGCGTCCGATCCAAATACACAGTCACAGTCTGACACTTCTTACCACTGTTTATATCATCAGGTGTCGTCGATTGTGGGAGAGACAACTCAAGAGGAAGGGTGGGTGGTTTGCCGGATCTTCAAGAAGAAGAATCTCCACAAAAGCTTGGGCAGCCCGATCAATACCACATCATCAATCACAACAGATCAATCTAGACCACTGTTTGATTCATGTCCTGACGGAGCTTTGGAGCAAATACTCGAATACATAGGAAGGACTTGCAAGGAAGAAGAGATGAATGAAGCCAACAACAATATTATTACCGGCGGAAGGTTTCAACATCTCCCGCCCATCAACACCACGATGAATCACAATCGTGATAACAATGACGGATACCATGACAGTCGGTTCATGAAACTTCCAAGCCTCGAGAGCCCCAACTCGACCAGCAGCCAAGAATGTTACCAGCCCAATCTTTGTCACGAGGACATGATTGGCAACAACAACAACCACCAGGTGATGAGTAATTTTACTGATCACCATGAAAGCATGGATTACTCGAGCGTCACCAACTGGGCGGCCCTCGACCGTCTGGTGGCTTCGCAGCTCAATGGCTCCCAAACTGAGGGCTCAAGGCACTTGGCTTGCTTCACTGACCAACCAAACCGTGCCATTGGTTACGGCATTAATGATGATGATCATCTTGATCATGAGCTTCAGTTGCCCAGCACCCTACCTGCTGCTTCCATATCTAATTCCTCTTCATCCAACAAATCGTACCATGCCACAGGGGATTACAACAACAACAACAGCGAGATCGATCTCTGGACTGGCTATGCTCGACAATCATCATCGTTCTCATCCTCCGACGCCCTCTGCCAAGTGTCCACCGCTCCAATATAACGGAACAACCCAATATCATGTAATGTCAAATATAAAAATGTTATCTACACCCTTCAAGTCAGAACAATATAATTACAACACACAGCAATATGTCTTACTGTCTTAGTATTAAAGAATGTGTATGTTAGACAAATAAATAATAAAACGTTATTTTTATTTTATTTTTTAAATACTATTCTTTTCTACATGTGCATGTAAGTCAAAATTAAACCTTATTTTTTACTGATTAGTGACGAAGAATATTATTAGAAGATGGTGTTGGTGGTTAAAAAGGTAATTAATTAATGAAGAGAGTTTAACTAATTAGATGGGGTGGCATTGTCAAGTAATTAGTACCATTATCTTTGGTTAATCACGATGTCTAGTATTAAATTTGTGCACTATATATCTACAAGCACAAATTGTGTGACTTAGCTCGATGGTGAGTGGCGTACTGGTACCATTGATTATTAATATCTCTTTCTGAATGCAATTATATTTTCCTCTCAACATTTTTTATCTTCTAAGATGATATTCAAGTTGGGGATGGACCATATCATCTTCGTCATCATCATAATCATCATAAAATTTCTCTTTGAGTCACGTGGCTTGTCGGTTTGCTTGAGTAAGCCGCGCTTAGCGCAAATCCTCTAACGTTACCAAAATTATGTACCATAATATAATCACACCTCCTTTCTTTGGGAATTCTAACCACATCTCTATGTTTATATATATATAAAAGCCCTAATCACACTGAGCCTTCTTGCCCTAATTAATCACACCCAACTCTCTTTAAGTAAACACTCAATTATGAGATCAAAACTCTACTATTGAAATCTAAAGGTTTGCCTAGCTCGCTTTTAAAAAGTCAAAAGGGAATGGAATGATATAGCTAGAAAGCAACGTAAGCTTTGCATATTTGTCTCGTCATCAAATATATTAGGTTGACAAGTGGAGGGATCGAGTGTATATATATTGTAGTGAGTGCATGTATACATGAGTGCATGGAGACTCGTAAGAGAAATATCAAATAGGTTTTGACTCAGCGGATGGATTGGATGCATGACGACATTAATTAGTGTCTTGGGTTGTTGTCGTTTTAATTGTATGCTGCCATGATTGCCGTGAAAGGTTTCAAATTTTTTAGTTGGCCATAAGAAAGCTCGATCTCTCTCTGCATAGGTAAAGTCCTTCATTGATGTGTCTTTTTGTTCGTGTATATATACGATCCAACGACGTCCCATCCTTTTTTTCTTTTTAAACTTATGTGTGGTATCTTAAGGTTGGACGTACATGTAATCTGCAGGGCTTCATTTTCAGGTGACTTAAACTTAATAAAGAAAAATTTAGTGGCACCAATTGATTATACCAATAATAAATGAGCCATGCATGTTGTAAAATACGTACAATAAACCCCAATTTAAGACTATTAACATACTTATATGAAAGAAAGAAAATTGATATTATATTATTTTCTAAAGTCACGTGTAATAAAGTTAATTAGTATATTATTATTATTATTATTATTATTATTATTTATACTGGAGCTTGATACAATAAATTATTGACAAAAAAATAAATAATACAAAACAAAAATTAAACTAATTTTTTTTAAATCTAGATGAATATAATTAAAATATTAATATAATTAAATTTGGTAATCGCCAGAATAAAGCTATAATAATTATAAGGGAATAAAAACAACATAAATAAAAATGATCCTCGCTAGCTAGCTATTTATGTTGGGGAATATAAAATTTCACTTAATCAGAGCAATCCAAATGAACTAGCTAAATAAGCTTAGTCCTTAGTTAGGTCAAATTGTAGAAAAGAATGTTTAAAATTTCAACTCTAATCATGCTGGTTATACCCTAACATAGGTTAACCTCTAGGGAATTCTTAAATAATTCGAAGAAGGAGAAGGCGCACCTAGTAACTCCTTAAAATTTAATGCTATAAATTTTATACTTAATAGTTTCTATATAGTTTAGTACTCTTTTAAATATTTTTTTATTTATGTTTTATTTAATATTATTAATATTTTTTTGATAAATCAAAGTATATTAAAAGAAAAAGACAAAATCCAGAGAACAAACTCAAAGGGCCAGCAGCCCAGTAGCCAAAAAGGCACCAAGAACCACATGGAAATATTCCAATTTATAGATACAAACGAGTTAGTCCTAGTGACAGGAAAATTTAGGAAACAGAGATAGCCCCTAATCATGTTAGAAACAGAAAGAACGGGGAAATACCATATGACCCAATATATCTGACAAGTCGCACTATACGTCAATCCACAATGCATCTTCCTCTCTGGGACTTCGAAAAGGTAACCCAGTAGCCAAAAAGGCACCAAGAACCACATGAAAATATTCCAATTCATAGATACAAAGGAGTTAGTCCTAGTGTCACGACTCACCCTCAATCCCTCGGGATTAAGGGTTAAGTTATGCTCCCGTCTAACTTACGAGTGACACGAAGGCCAAACTGACGTCCAACCTCCATGTGACACGTAAGTCGGACAAGAGATTCATGACTAAACCGCTCAAAACTTCTGGATTTCCCAGAGCACACAGACTCTATTGTGGATCGCGTATGTGATGTCTCAATCTTTCTCTCGACCAACAGCCTGCACCGCAATAATCTGTAGGATATCGAAAACACGAAAAGACTGTGAGTGGATAAAAATAAATAATAATTTAGAAAACAGTTCAGAGAAAATACATTTTTTACCCTCCACGCAAAAACCAATGCATGCATATAACATCCAAGTCACAAAACCATTTCACATAAAAAACCATCAATGAAAAACCATTATTGAAAACCCGAATCAAATATGTCATTCAATTCAGGGCCTCAGCCCAAACCACAAACCAATCTCAAAGTACGGGAACTCGGTCCCAAAACTCTTCAAATCCAAGTCATCCGGACCACTGCCCAAAATATCTAAAATCAGTGAAAAACATCAATCATGCGAGTTTGCTGGATCTCAAGTGCGTCCGAGTCTTTAAACTCAAAACCATGCGCAATAATCAGGCCTTCCCGGGATATCAACGATTCTTTAAACTCAAAACACAATCACAGGCCTCCGGGGGGGGGGGGGGGGGGGGGGGGGGGGGGAGGGGTATCATAACCGAGTCTTTAAACTCAAAACATATCAATCCAAGGCCCTTTTCCCGTCAATCAACCGAGTCTTTAAACTCAAAACCAGATCCAGCGGTTTTTTTTTTTCTTTTTCCGGGTCTTTAAACCCAAAACCATTTTTCAATCAACAGTGAAAACCATAGGAAATCCTTATCCGAATTCGAAACACTGATTCCGTAAGCTAGCATCCGGAACCATCATCCCGAACCCAAATCCAGACTTTCTTTTCAAATCTCAAAACCAAATCCGAAATATCATTTCCGAAATCACATGAATAGGGCTCCAAGCTCGAAATCAGTTTTCCAAAAGCCATTACAAATCCTTGAAATCAAATCATATTTAAAATCCCGAAATCCAATCATCAAAATCATAATCAAATTGCAACATAATCAAAATCTCGTAAAACGTGCAAATTCGTTATTTCTCGAAATACATGCAAAACCGTAAACCACCAAGATCATACTCAAAATCATAGAATCACGTATAGAAAACATATAAAACATATATGCATGCATCATAAGTTCAAAAGAAAAGTCCACTCACAGACCATAGCGTCGTCACCTCGATAAGCGTGCACCTATGCTGTTCCCGGCCAATCCACTAGCATCGGATTTCCCGAAACTGTCCAAATCCCATAATAAGGTCACTAACTACTTCATAAAGCTTATACAAAATTCCCGTAATTTTTTCGAATTTTTTAACTATTTTTAACCGAGCCCTAAAACCTTCGGACATCCCGAAACATATCGAGACGATGTCCGACCGACTCGAAATCAGTGCCAAAATGTGACGACCCGACCCAAATTAAAGGGATTAATTAAGAATTAATGACGGATTAGCGAGACTAATCAGAGATTAGACGAGGATTAGCGAACGTTCGGGCGAAATGACGATTTTGCCCTTGGAATGGGCAAATCGTTGACATTTCATTCGGACAGTCAAATAGACTTTGGCCGATGACAGTGACGTAGTTCGTGACGTCACGAATTCATAGACAGGTGGCACGCTCGATTCCGACGTTCGAGGAGAAAGTTATGATGTTCGGAAGTTCGAGGGAAATTTGGTAATTTGAGCTAAAATTTGACTTTTGATCCGGGATGTCCGACAGGCGACACTTCGAATTCGGACGTTCGACGGAGAAGTTACGGTTCACGGAAGTTGTGAAGTACTATTCACGATAGCACGTTTTTCGAGGCAAGTGGAATTAGGTGGGGCCTAGGGATTTGTCAGTGGCCCAATGGATGAGTGACAAGTGTCACTCATCCGCTGGCCATTCATTGTCATTCATGCATCTCCCCTTCCAATTGCATCGATCCATTTCTCCCATTTTCCTTTTCCTAACCAAAACCCGATCTCACCCTCCCTTAAACCAATCCAACCCTTCCATTGAGCTTGAACCATGAAGGAAACTGAGAGAAAAGACTGAGCCGTTGATGGTGGTGGCAAGGTTGCAGACCACCGTGCACGGCGGCGTGGAGGAGACACAAACCGAGAGGTTCGGGAATCCCGGAGGCGACGATTGACCCGGGAGACGATTATGGCACACGTATCGAGGCGCAGCTTCGGACGGTCTGTGAGTGGACTTGTTTTATGAATTCGATGCATGCATAAATGTTTTATAATTGTTATAGAATATGTTTTGTGATGCCTTGAGTGCATTTGTTTGTGGTAGCCTTGGATTTACGTATTTGCACGTATTTTGAGATTTCCGATTTTATACGCTGCTTATACGTTCTAGGTTTTCAATGAGGGTTTTATGAATTGGTTTTGGATTAGGAAACATGAAATCGGGCATGAGACTCTTTTGATTTACAAATTCTCGGACTTGGAGTCCATTTGAATTGACGAGGAATCGGACCGAGGGTCCATTTGTGTTATACGATGGGGCCGGGAGTCCAGTTGGTTTACGATTCGGGTTTGAGGCCCAGTTAGTAGTACTATCGGGCTTGATGTGATAGGACCCGTCCTAACTAGACTTTGATAACCGTGCCCGGTCCTACTCCCGTCTAACAAGTCAATTGAAGTCTCGAAAGTACCCTTCAGCACCTATCAGACTAGGGATAACTGCAGTGATTGCCGCTCATGCCTCCGCTTCTCGATCAGCCTCGAACGTCGTGCCACGGCCTAGAGGGTCATCAAAACAGAAAAGGTGTGAGTGGACAAAAATAATAGCTTTTAAAATGATTTGGAAACACATCAGTTATCCTCTAGTTTATCAAACCATGCATGCATAGGGAACAAAAACGTATGAATCACAAGCACCGGCTTTCCAGCCAAATCACAAAACAAATCAAATCCCGGCTCTCAGACCAAAACATGTGAACACACAAGCACCTGGCCATACAGACCATAAACCCGTACTCAATACCAGTACGTAATCACAATCAACATCAAACAATACAACCAATCAATCAATCCATCCATCAATCTGCACTATTCACAAGTGCACAATCAATCACACAATCACATCCGCACTACGCGTAGGCCAACCTCGGGAACTGCACTCAAGCACCATCCGAGTCATATCCATCATGTCTGGGAACTGCACACGCACCATCTAGACGTACCACATACTCGAGAACTGCACTCACGCAACATCCGAGTCCCGTCTAGGAACTGCACTCGCACCATCCAGCACATGATCCAGTATCCAGGATCCACAATCACAAACACAATCCATATCATAACACATATCAATCATATCCATGACCTCAAATCAAGTCATAAGCATTCCCGACAGGGTGTTTAAGTTCAAATACCAATTATACGTAAATCCGTAAAATCATATGGAAAACATTAAAATAATCCAGAAATCATCAGTGACTCACCAATTAAGTCAAAATATCCTTTTCAAAACCTTTTTTACTCCGGGCCTAGCCCAAAATAACATTTGCACATTTCTCGTAAAACGTGCCCAAAAGACCGATTAAAATAATCATTAAATAACACATAATCATGCCACATCATCAAGACATCAATGCAAGTCAAATCATGTAAAACAGTTAACTATGCATGCACAATGGTTTAGAAAACAAACGTCCACTCGCACACCGTCCAAACCGCTCGCTTCCCAAGCTGCACGCGTTTCCGTAATTTCTGACACTTGTCAGGAATCTCGAATCCTGTCCAACATCTCGAATCTTGTCCAACATCATTATGCAGGGTTACTAACAACTCAATTTACATCATATCAATTCCCCGTAATTTTTTGTGATTTAAATATTATTTTAAAATATAACATAAACCGTCGGACCCTCGAAATATTATCGAGACGATGTCCGATTGACTCGAAACTAACTCTAAAATGTTTGTTACATTACATAGAGTAAAACACCTATTGAACATTTCCCCATAAACCTCACCACGCGCCCTCACGCGCCGTGAACAGTGTCACCCCTGTCACCTGATTGCCTGTTATCCGGGTCTGCAACCCGCGGTGCAACCCGATTCATTCCTAGCCAATTCGACCCCAATTTCACCGTTTCTTTCACTCATTTTCATCCATTCCATCTGTATTAGTGATCTATGACTTCAATTTCATGAATTGAACCCTAGAATCCCTCGACTCTAGGTCGATACCCGACGGGTCCTAAATCGGGTTCTAGCCAAACTCGACATGTTCTCTTCAATTAAACACACAGGAAGCATTATATGTCCATGATAAACACAAATTTGACCTCAATTTCAAGAACCCTTACCTCCAATTAATCGAACTCAAGCTCCAAAATTCGACAATCGCGCAGGAACTGTTCTTTGTCAATTCACCACCAATTTCTTGCCCAATCGATTTGGTTCGAGTCGTCTAGCTCCCAGAAAGCTAAAGATCACGTCAATTTCAATCAAAACCATCTAAGAAATCAAATTCGACATATGTGTTCTTAGATTGTTTTTCGGGTTTTTTCTCAATTCTAAATCCATTGTTCCTCTCGATTTTTCACTCAGTTTTGCTCACCCAACTTCATCCTTTTTGGTTCTCTGTTCAGTCTCTCAAATTTAAGGAGGGAATGGATCGATCAAAAATGAAGGAGATGTGTGTTCTCTGTTTTTGTAGATGAACACCGTACTAACTCTAACTGATAATTAACAACCGTTTGATTTAATTATTTAATTCTAAAACAAAGCAACTAAGTGCCACTAATTAGCTTATGGAAATGGCAAGTGTCACTTGCTGAGTTACATGAATCATCTACTGGGCTGAATCAGCAATTAAACCATTTAATATCAATTACTTGCACCGTTTAATCAATTCCCTTGCCTAAAGTTACCATTTTACCTCTACCTTAAAAATTACCAAAATGCCCTCATAGTTCTAGACCCATAACTTTTTCGTTCGGACTCCAATTGACACATGCCGCCTGTCTACGGATTTAGCGTCCCGAGACCTATCCAACGGTCTTCCCGGAAAGTCCAAACAAGGTCCCGAACAAAAAGTTAACTTTCAGCCCTTATCACCAGGGGCAAAATCGTCATTTTCCTCAAATTTTCATTTTTCGAATTTCCGAGGCGTTACATGATGCCCCGTTGATTTATGATATCGGGCCTGAGACCCATTTAGTTGAGATATCGGGCTTAAGGCCCCGTTAGTTGTGAAATCGTACTTGAGGTCCTGTTGAATGTAACATGGGGCTTGAGTCCCAGCTCAGTTTATGAAATGAGTATGCGGGCATGAGACCCTGTTGAACTGAGGATTTAGGCTGAGGCCTGTGAAATGGATTTGAATCGGATTCGCAGAATCCTATTGAGATGATTCGGGTATGCGACCTAATTGAAAAGTGAATTGAGAAAGAAAGAAAAGAGTAATTGAAAATGTATATGAAACCCTCCATATTGATTATATGGTCTCCTCCAGCGTCGACCTGGAGAATCACGATCCACAGACCAGAATGGGTATCCCCATAGGGATCCCGTTCCAGAAGTGGTGGTTACTAGATATGTTGTGGTCCCGGACCAGATTCCGGAGAGATATGTGGACTAGATCCAGAGAGAGAGCTCGGACTAGATCCAGAGATTGAGCCTCCCAGATGGAGATTCCTGAGAGAAGACTCGGAGTGAGACCCCGAGTAGTGTGCACACTAGATAGAGACGATACCATGACATTTATCGGGGATGTGTTCCCTAGGGGCTGTGTGCCCCGAGTTGGCATCTTCTCGGAAGAGCCGCGGATGGCTTATACGTATGCGTACGTATGAGGTTTTATGAAAGTGATTTGGGGGCGGAGACCCCGTGTTCCGTATTTGATTATTTAGAAAGTGATTTGGGGCGGAGACCCCCGTATTCGAAGTTGTGAAAGTGATTTTGGACGGAGACCCCGTTTGTGATATTTTGAGAATGGTTTTAGGCTGAGACCCACGTGATGAGATTTGGGTTGAGTTCCCATGTATTGATTTATGGTTTTGAGTTTGTGATTTTGGTTCGAGGACCCAAATGGAATTATGGGTCATGACGGTTTATGTGGCCGGGCATGAACCCTTGAAAGGTTTTGAGAAAATGTGTTCAAATAGTTTTGTGAACGTGTTTGATAAACGATTTTGAATGCATGCATATGTATTTATGAAGGGCATAAATGTCTTTAAGCGAAAATGTTTTTAATAAAAGTTTATTTTGTCCACTCATGACTTTTGATATTTTAATGCCCTTCAGGTTGATCGCGGATGCGGGCTGTAGCAAAGACGAGACATCACTCCCGTCCTCCTACGATCCTGACGCACTCTGATAGCCCCGACAAGGGCTAGAGATGAAATTTTCCCTAGTCTGACACTTCGTGTCAGACGGGATCAAGCGGATCCCACGTTAATCCCGAGGGATTTAGGACCGGTCCTGATACAAAATGTTCGTTACATCGAATACTTTAAAAGCTGTGTTGGAAGATTCCCCAAACTACCCTTCACGTGCCCCCACGCACGTCTGGAACTTCCTGCGCGTGAAACCCACCTGCTTGAACAATGTCACCATCAAGCTCTGGTCGACCCAGTTTAGACCGAATCATACCGGTCTCTGCAACTCGAACCGGCGTGGGCGATTTTCGTCCAATTCTCACCCATTTTTACTCCTTTCAATCCCATTAGCTTCGTCCCACACTAAGCATTCGATTTACTTAGTTAAATTAAGAAATGAAGTACGGGATCTTACCTCCCAAGGAACCCGAAAACTAGAATGTTTCTCCTAACTGTTGCTCTGATTCCAACCCTTCCAGACCCTGGTTTCGATTCCATTCACCTCGTGGCAGTCTGAAAGGAAGTTCCCAATCATCAAACCCAAGTAACGGTCACGAAATCACGAAACACCATTGTCGAATGAAAGCTTACCAGTTTTCAATTCTGCAGCCACCGTCCACGGCGAGCCGCCGGTTCAGGCTTATTCGACTCCTAGGCACCTTAGAAACAGCACCTAATAATCAATTTGGCTCAATAACCCTTCAATTCGATTCCAAAGTTTCAAACTCAACAGGGGACTAACAGTTTCTTACCTCTGTTCGACCAACACCGTGCACGACGGGGCTTGGTATTAGCACCACCATACTCCTCCCCTTCCACTCTCTCTTTTTCGTTCACAGTGTAGGCAAAATTGATGAAGATTGAAGGAAATTAAAGGGTGGATTCCTCTCTGTTTTCCTCTGTTATCCTAAACCGGGCACAAAATGTTTAAAAACACATTTGAGATGGTGAGCAACGTTCTACCACCATCCAGACCTAGCCAGGTGTCCAAAACCTAGTGGTCATCCCATCCAACAACAGCCAAGTGTCCATCTCTGAGTGGGCACAGATCCCAATGCAGGAAATGTCCAGAATGCCCCTTGCTGCACAAATTACCATTTTGCGCCTCGAGTTCCTAGACCCGTAACTTTAACGTTCGAACTCCAATCACACATGCCGCCTGTCGTTGTATTTAGGAGATCGAGACCTTCCTAATGGTCCTCGAATTACATGAAAAGTAGTTGTCGTTTGAAAAGTCAACAAATTACCCCTTTACAACCAAATTACTAAATTACCCTTGAACTTCCGAACGTCATAACTTTTTCCTCGGACGTCGGAATGGGATGTGCCACCTGTCTATGAACTCGTGACATCCCGAACTACGTCACGGTCATCGGTCAAAGTCGATTTGACTGCTCGAACTAAAAGTCAACATTTTTGTCCATTCTAGGAGCAAAATCGTCATTTCGCACCGTCCGTCCGAACGCATCCAACTAATCACCGATTAACTTCACTAATCCGTCATTAACAACTAATCTAATCCCGATTTCCGGGACTGGTCGTTACACCTAGTGGCAGGAAAATTTAGGGAGCAGAGATAGCCCCTAATCATGTTAGAAACAAGCAACAACACAACTAAGGGACTACTACAACACCCCGCAAACAACCGAGCATTCCAATCTTTCCAAATACCATAGACACAACAGCCAAGAACAATCTTGCACACAACCATAATTTGAGATTTACCACGCCAAGAACACGCTAACAACGTAATAAGGGAACTCCGGGAACACCACACTTAGCCATTAGGGCTCTCCAAATACCTCCAGAAAAAGAGCAATCAAAGAACAGGTGGCCATAACTCTAAATCCATGCCGCAGAGAGCACAGATCATAGAAGTCCCCATTGAGTAGATGCAAATACGATCAAAAATAGAAAACCGAGAAGATATGGCCAACCACAACACAAAACTAACTCAGGGAATAACTTGAGGGAACTAGACAAGATGGGCCCAATGGACCTTCAGAGAGCTCAAACGAATGCTATTCCACAACTGAAGGGCGGAGAAAGACCGATTAATCCCAAGTTCCCAATAAAAGGAATTAGGAGCACCAGACAAGATAGAGACTGAAACTGCTGTAGAATGAATCTCTCGAACGCAAGCAAAGAATGAGGGAGGCCATATCTAGTTAAACGTATAGATAACCTCAGAAAAGCTTAGCATGACCATCAATCCTAGACAAAATTGCAACATGGTCACCACAACGATCAAACAAGGGACCATTAGGAGGCCAAGAGTCATGCCATAAGAATATATAGAACCATCTCCCATCTTGGCCTTGATAAAAGGTTTAACTAATGAACAAATCTTCATTAGCTTCCACTAGCTCCAAGAACAAATAGAGAGACACTGAAAATTCCATAAATAGTTTCCTTTAATATAGTTAGCATTGGCCCACTGACACTAGACATTATCTCTTAAATTCCAAATAGATTTAGGGTTTAGTTTAGAAATAGTATTTGTGACTTGCTAATTTAGAAAAGTTTTATTTGGTATATTTAGTTTAAATGTAATTTTTAAATACATAATATGACTGGGGATACTTTTAGTAAGTAGAAATAATAATAATAATGTTGTTGGATGATTACAAATACTAATGATATATTTGTAATTAGGTACCTATAAGGTGTTAGCATGAAGACTAAGTCTGAAGTCATGAGGACCAACGCTGAATGTTACTGGCTCATAATGTTGTTAGGAGTATTGTTGTCCTAGTTGTACATTGATGCTATAGTTAGTTATGACAGCTAGGCTTGCTATTAGAAATTGCTTAGGCTCCAAGAAAGTAGATCTTTGTTGATCCTAGTATAAAAACTAAAGTGTTATATGACTGTAATGAGTATGTTGAATAATAACCATTAAGAAATTCCTTTCTCATCTTTTTTCTCTATTCTCTCTAAACCACTCATTTCTTCCAAGGTTTCAATTTTTTCAGCATGGTATCAAGAGCCTATAATGGCTAATCCCAATTGATTCAATCCTACTTCAGCTGCAACAATCTACTTTCTCTAAAAATCTCAACAACAACAAAAACATTCTGCTACTACTATAGCTTCAGTGTTTCTCCTTCTTGATTCTTGCTCTTCCTGCTTCTAGACCTCTTTCTTTCTCTTTTAAATCCTCTTTTCTGCTTCTAAAAAAAGTTTCTCATTGTGCTTACTACGTGTTTGAAGCATTGTCTCAATAAAGATCTCAAATCAAGATTCACAAGAAAAATGGTGAATCCTATTCAACTTCAAATCGTGCAATCACCTATAGCTAGCTTAACCTCTACAGTGGGGAATTATATACAAGTAAAGCTAGATGATCTGAATTACCTCACATGGTCCTTTTAGATGGAACTGCTGCTCAATGTTCATAGACTAATAGGTTTTGTCACTGGCCTGAACTCCTATCTTGTATCCAATTCTTCTTCTTCAACTACTGGTGATGATTCTTGTACACAAGCTGCTCAAGTATAGTGAATGCATAATCAACCCCTCATGCAATTGATTACTGCAACACTGTCTACCACTACCATGTCGTGTGTCATCGGCTGCAAGACGTTGCAAGAAATGTGGACTAATCTTCATGATATGTTTTCTACAATTTCCAAAGCCTCTATCGTTCAATTAAAGACTGATCTTCAAACATAAAGAAAGGGTCTAAAAATGTGAATCAATATTTACAATGTATTGAAGATGCAAGAGATATGCTAGAGTCTTCTTGAGTTCATTTTGAGACTGATGATATTGTGATTCTTACTCTAAAAGGCTAAACTATTGAATACAATACTTTTAGAACTGTGATTAGGGGTAGGGAAAGCACTATTACCAGCTTCTTGCTGAAGAAAGTTGATTCATCAATCTTGTGAACCACTTCATGATTTAACTACTATGGCTGCTAATAGAACTTTTGTTCCTATATTTGAGAATTCTACATATGAACATGGTGCTTCTAGGTCTTCCAGCTCAAATCAGGTACCTTGTGGACATGCTCTTGAAAAAGATCTTATCTCAATTGGCCAACAAATGGGAAATTTTCAACAAGTGAATGACAATTTCCAGTAGTTTGGCTACAATAAAGGTTATAACAATCATAGTCAGTACAATAATCAGTATAGAGGTAATGGATACAAGTGTAAGAAGCACAATAACTATAATAATAGTTACTATAATGGCTACAATAATGGAGGTAACATATACAATCAAGGAATAGGGCAATGCCCTCTAGTGGCACTAGGAATCTTGGGTTCTCCAGATCAGCAGTCCTTCCATGCACCTAACCAGATCTCACCTTTCAAATTTGTGGAAAACATGGTCACTATGTTGCTGGTTGCTTTCACTAACATGAAAGTCAACCTGTTTCCTCTCCTGAATCCTGCCAGATTTGCAAGAAACTTAGTCACACAGCTATGAACTGTTACCATAGATAGACCTTCTCATATCAAGGTGCTTTACCTTCACCAGCTCTCAGTGCAGACTTATCTACTATGACTACCACTGCTCCATAAATTGCCTCAATGCCACATCCAACTCAGGAGTATTTAGTTGCTGATACAGGTGCTACAATCCATATGACCGCAAATCTAAATCAACTCACAATGGTGTCTCCTAATTCATCATCTAGGTTGTTACCCCTGTTGGTGGCTTAGCTTTGGAAATTGAAAATATAGGGAAATCTTCCATTGTCCTACATAATCCTTCTCCTTACTTTTTTCAACTTAATCAATTTCGTCATGTTCCAAAAAATCTCACAAAACTCCTTATATGTAAATTTCTTATGCAAAGTAATCACTATCAATTTATTCGTAATGATGCGTACTTTGTGATTCAGGACAAGATCACATGAAGGATTTTGTACAGAGGAATGAGCAATGAAGGCCTATATCCAATCTCATTTCATCTACCCTCACCTTACCTGTCTTCCAAGTCTTCTTAGAAATCAGCTTCTGCTTTGTTGTATAAGAAAACTCAATGTCAACTTTGGCACCACAGACTAGGTCATCCATCTAATCCAGTTGTTTCTGCTATGCTACGTAGGTCTCTGTATCTCTTGTTTCTAATATTGATCAAACTATTTGTGATCCCTGTTTAGAAGGAAAGTTTACAAAATTGCGTTTTGTTTTTCTAGTTCCTAAAACTTATGTTCCTTTTGAATGTGTGCATTCTGCTGTCTGGGGGTCAACTCTAGTTCATTCTTTAGAAGGGGTCAACTCTAGTTCATTTTTTAGAAGGCCTCAAGTATTATGTAGTCCTTATAGAAAAATGTACAAGGTACACCTGGATTTTCCCAATGAAGAATAAATCTGACTTTTATCACATTTTTGTCTCTTTTCTTGCTTTCGTGCAAACCTTTTTTTTTTTTCTATTGTCATTAAGATGCTTCAATCTGATAGGTAAAGGGAATATATAGGGAACAACTTACATCAATTCATGTTATCTAAGGGAATAATACACCAAAAATCATTCCTCTACACCCTTGAGCAAAACGACCTGGTTGAGAGAAAACACAGGCACATTATAGAAACAATTATTACATTTTTACAATCTGCAAGACTACGTTTACATATTTGGGCTCATGCTTGTCTTACTTCTGTATTTCTGATAAATAAAATTTCATGCTCCCCCTTAAACATGCTTTCTCCACATGAAAAACTCTTTCATTCTATACATGATATTTCCTTGCTTAAAATGTTTAGTTGTGCCTATTTTCCCTTACTTAAACCTTACAATTTTAATAAACTCTAAACCAAGATTGTCAAATATGTCTTCTTAGGGTATGCCAATCAATTTAAAGGTTACCTATGTTATAACCCCACATCTTCCTTGAATCCTGGTTCTACTGCATCACCTAACACTACACCACAATTGACAGGACCCGCCCCGATCCCACAGGGACCACAAGGGGACGTGCCCTGCTCCCGTCTGACACCCGATAATTCATACCAATTTTAACCTCAAAACATCAAATGCATAAATAACCAAATTAAAGTCATACATCAAATCCGAATTAAACGAATGTCAGACAAGGGATGAAAACCAAAATTACAAGATGCGAGCACGACTCTAAAGTAAACCTGCGGGTACACCGCCTAACAGGGGATCAGGTACGCAGAATGTAGATCTACGCCTCAGCCTCAGGTTCCTCCTCTACCTCAGTTTCCCGACCTGGAGGGGTTATCAAAACATTAAGGGTGAGTGGACCGAAACTCAAGTTTATGAAATCGTTTGATAATTAAAACATATAATTTACCCCTCCGTTTTCCAAACATGCGTGCATCATAATTCAAAGTCATAAACCATATAATACGAACCATAAGGCATATAATAAAACCAATAAGTATAATTTTAGTTGCTGCACTATACACTCCAATCCAGACATCCCTGATGTCCGACGTCCCTGACGTCCAATAAGGTCACAATCACAAGGCTACGCGTGCCACTCGGGGTCTCAATTTCCGAGTTCATTCCCCGAACCCCGTTCGGGTACAGCATCCCCGATGCTTAGCGTCATAGACGCTGGACGTACTAGACGTCCGTGACCTCTCCGGGGTACCTCGCCGGAGGAGACAATATAATATGGAAGGATCTATACAGTGCAGTGACAAATGCATTTTATTGATATCCACATGTAAGGCATATATATATACATAGATAAAATCCGAACCAATCATTAAGTTTCATCAGACGGGTCTCAAGCCCAAATACCGTGAAACGTTCCATAACCATATTTTCCATATCCTCAAAACCATTATTGTTTTAGCATGTGAATAAGTATAAATAAACCAGAAAACATTTATACACGCAAGGGTTTAAGAAAATGGCCCACTCACAGTACAATCCTACTAGAAACTGAACGTATACCCTCGTCCTGGTACAAATGTACAATCCCTGTCAAGTCCAAAGTATTCGTAAAGGTCAATACAAACCCCTAACATTCAACCATGAAACCCTAGACCGAAACCGGTCCGGAAAAGCCGCCCGAACGCGTTTTCCAAGGCAATAAACCTTATTTTGACCAACTTAATGATCTCCGATCGACCCGAAACCACCGCCGTTGGATCCGGATCGTCGAAACCTAAAGAATGGTGGTGGTCCCACCAGAAACACTGTTCACACGCGCCCCCACGCGCCGGTCAACGCGGCGGTCAACGCTGGAACAGTCCTGCTGACGTCATCGCTGACGTCACTACTGATGTCAGCATGACGTCATCTGACAGCTGTCAGGTCTGACGTGTCAGACTCTGACAGGTGGCACGTGTCAACATCCGATTGGTCCACCTCGCTGATCTATCAGGCCACGTGTCAGATCTGACATGTGCCACGTGTCAGCACGGCACTGGTCCACGTCACTGACATGTCAGTGACACGTGGCAGTCCCTAACTGGTCCACGTCACTAACATGTCAGTGCTGACTGTGCACTGACATGTGACACGTGTCGGCTCATGGTTGGTCCACGTCACCTGACAGACTGACAGGGTGCCACGTCATCACCGCTGTCCTCAGACGGGTTGACCCGAAAACCTGCAACTCGGGTCGATCAGACCCGCGATCAAGACCCGGTCACCATTTCTTCATTTCTCAATCATTTTCATTCCTTTTGATTCCTAGCTACTCGTCTGGATCCTAGGAAGGGTTCTATGGAATTAGAATTGAGAAAAACAGATAGGATCGAGGGCCTACCTCGAAGAACAGAACTGGCCTCCCGTCGCAGTTGTGTCACCGTCCTGAGCACCTCCGGCCACGAGTTCAATCTCAGTAGGTTCCTGGCAGTCCCTAGAGTCGATTAGGATCCATCAAAAACAAAACTAAACGTGGGAAATGGATTTACCAAAATCTGGGTTTGAAACCGCCACGGGTTTCCCTGATTCCTTCCTCGCCGCCGTCCTCCGCCGTGGTCACTGCCGTCGCTCAGCCTCGCCAGTGAGTCCCCAATACGCAGACACAGAGAGTGGATGATTTGCTGGGATGTTTGATCGAAATGGACAGAATGTGCTCTGCGGGTATGAAATATAAAGAAATGGAGGGAAGGAAACGGACGATCCAGATTTGATCTCCATGATTAGATCAATGGCTCATATTAGATCAGGGGTTTTCAATCCAAGGGCTGGAATTTAAAGCTGATTTAATTGCTATTTAATCCCAATAGTGGATCTGATCCAATCTGGCCAATGGGTGAGTGACACTTGTCACTCACCAGGTGTCCTCCAATCAGATTTCCTGAATATAATATTCGACACGAAAACCGAGACACGAACCTCCCGAATTCACGTTTCTGACCATAACTTCCTCGTACGAAGTCCGATTTCGGCGTGCCGCCTGTCTACGGACTCAGGACGTCGAGGCCTACCCAACGGTCCTTGAGTCAACTGAAAATTGGTTGCCAAGAGAAAAGTCAACATTTTCCCCCGAGAGTCCAAATTACGGTAATGCCCCTGAACTTCCGATAGTCATAACTTTTACCCTGATCGCCCGAAATGGATGTGCCACCTGTCTATGAACTCGTGACGTCTCGAACTACGTCACGGTCATATGTCAAAGTCCATTTAGTTCAAAAATCAAAAAGTCAACATTTGACCATGCCAATCACAAGGGTAAAAGCGTCAAATCACATATTAAATTACAATATTGGGATCCTCGAATTTCCGGGGTGTTACAACAATTATCTCAAACCTCTTCTGATGCACTTCCCACATCCTCCAGATCAGTAAGAACATCATCTCATTCACCAGAGTTTGAGCCTACATTGCTCCAAGTTGTTCACCATCCTATGCAGACCGGATCTAAAAATGAAACTCTCAAGAAAAAACCTTGAGCGCAGTTCTCGCTTCTGAGCCTCACATTGAACCTGATCTATTTGATACAAAACCCTTATCCTACAAAAGTGCATCTTCCTCTCCAATTTGGAATGCTGCAATGTAGGGGGGAATTAATGCTCTAGCTGCTCAAAACACATGGTCATGGGTGCCTTTTCCTGCCCATAAGAACTTGGTGGGATGTAAGTGGGTTTATAGAAACAAAAAGAGCTCAGATTGATCAATTAGACGGCACAAGGCCAGGTGGGTTGCAAAAGGCTTCAGTCAAGGGCTTGATTTAGATTATGGGGAAACCTTCAGTCCATTAGTGAAGCCTACAATAGTGAGGCTAGCCTTGGCCTTAGCAGCTCAATTCAACTGGTCCTTGAAGTAACTTGATGTCAAGAATGCCTTTTTGCATGTTGTCCTTAAAGAGGTAGTGTTCACAGTTCAACCTCCAGGTTTTGAGGCTCCTGGTCACAAAACCTATGTCTACTAGCTTCACAAATCCTTGTATGAACTTAAACAAGCTCCTAGGGTCTAAAATGAGAGATTCACTAGTTTTTTTTTCCTGGTTTAGGATTCATGTCCACTTGGTCTGATTCATCTGTATTTTTCAAACAAATCAGTGATGCTATTATGATCTTGTTGCGATATGTTGGTGACATCATTCTTACAGTCAGTTTTTCATCAGCTAATCAAAGTGTCATTTCTACTCTCACTTAAGAGTTTGATATGAAAGACTTGGGAGATTTCCACTACTTCATTGGCATTCAGATCAAGAAAAATAAGTTCGGCTTGTTCCTGTCCCAGGCCAAGCATGTAAGTGATATGCTAACAAAAACACCCATGCTTCACAGTGATGGTCCTTCTTACTCCAATCCAGAAAAATGCAAGAGTAATGTTGGTGCATTGTAGTACGTCACATTCACTCGACCAAACATAGCCTTCTCAGTAAACCAAGTCTGTCAATCCATGAACTCCCCTATCGAGTCCCACTTCATGGTAGTGAAACAAATCCTCATATATCTACATGGTACTCAGCATCGTGGATTTCAACTTTAGACTGTTCCCTTGATCTAGTTGTTTACACTGATGCTGATTAGGTTGGGAATCCCAGTAATCGTCGATCAACCACAGGCATGGTGGTGTTCCTTAGTTATAATCCAATTTTTTGGTCTTCTAAGAAACAAACCACAGTATCCAAGTCAAGTACAGGGGCTGAATATAGGGCCCTTGCTATGACAGTAGCATAACTTGCTTGGATCAAACAGTTACTTTGTGCAATTCATGTTCCTCTTCTGTCTCATGCCTTGATATATTGTGATAACACCTCTTCTACTAGCCTCTCTGCTAACCCGATCATCCACTCAAGAGCCAAGCACATAGAGGTCGATTACCATTTTGTTCGTGAAGGGTAGTTCGAGGTGATTTGGATATTTAGCATATTACCTCTGCTGATCAAACAGCTGATATGTTTACTAAAGCCTTAGACGAGAATATCTTCCTTGTTCACATGTCCAATATGATGTTAGCATGAAGACTAAGTCTGAAGTCATGAGGACTAAGGCTGTTGCCGACTCATAATGCTGTTAGGAGTTAATTACATTGATGTCCTAGTTGTACATTGCTTTTATAGTTAGTTATGACAACTAGGCTTGCTGTTAGTAATTGCTTAGGCTCTAAAAAAGTAGATCTTTATTGATCCTAGTATAAAAGCTAAAGTAATCTATGATTGTAATGAGTATGTTGAATAATAAGCATCAATAAATTCCTTTCTCGTATTTTCTCTCCATTCTCTCTAAACCTCTCCTTTCTTCCCACGTTATAATTGTTCCAACGTAAGGCTATATATAGACGGGAAACAAGTTGCCTCATTAATATTGTTTGAGAGTGAGTAAAGTGTGACCATATAATAATTCAATTTTGTACTATTAATTTATGTTATACTCTGACACATATACCAGTTGACAATATGTGATGAATTTAAAATATAACTTATGAATAAATATTATACGCACACCCTAATTTTGAGAAAACATTATATTGATTGGAAGAAATAAATTAAATAACAATGGAATATATGATAAAAAACAAGCGGCCACATTAAAAAATTTATTATGCTTTTTAATGATATCAAAGAAAAATGAATATCATACACCAATTTGAGAATTGGTATAGAATATGAAAATACTCAAATCAATTTTCAATGATGTAAAAAATGATATTGGAGAAAACTCAAATAAAATAAAATAATCTTTGGATTCGAAAAGAAAAATATTGAAGAGGCTCATTTATAAATTACATATTGAATATATATTAGCGAACATGACCTATTTTAAACATGCATAAGAAATTTAAAATGTAATATATAAATATAATGTTTATAATATTATCTGTTTGAAAATATTCCAAACAACATGGACATCCAATGACGTATGGAAGAGTTGTGGCACACATGATTTAATTAGTGGAATTAAATAGCCAAAAGATAATTAAGAATTTTAAAAGAAAAAGTGTCGCTGCAACTGCCTCTGAGGGCAGCAATTAGGAGCGGGATTCTAGGCCATGCCACCAACCAGGGAATGGGAATGGGAAACGTCGTTATTTGTCCGTTAATTGGAGTTCGTAGCTTAATGCATGGATGCAGTACTCTACAGGCTCTCCTTGTTCATTTAGTACGTACTTAAACATTATCGTCACATTGCATATCATGGATTGGTTAAACAATGGACGTTTTTAACTATGTCATATGTATAAGGGGAGGAAACTCATTGCAAGTTTTGGCATCAGTCTTTATGGTGAACCAGGATCAATTCAAAATAACTAAACAATCTTCATTTTGTTTTATTTTTTTGCATAGATGATTACTGCATGTGCATAGAAAAAGAATTTGGAAATCAAGAATAGGATGAACAAGCATATATATTCATGTAACTCGAACAAGTTTTGTCTACTTAATTAAGAATAGGATAATACTTGCATTCCTTCATGGTGGTATCTTCTCGTACAAACCAATTAACTATAGAGGGGGATGTCCAAACCAATTGTCCATGGAGGGAGATGTTCAACTCCTTATAAGCCCTTATTAGGTTGTGCAACTTTCCAATGTGGGACTTTGGTTCCTTCGTATTCTCACACGCCCCATCACGTGTGACAAATTTTCAAACCTAATAAATGGAAGACTCATATTAAGTGAAGTGGAGCACATTGTGGTGATTAGATGAAGGGGAGCACGTATAGTGATTAAATTTTATATTAGAATAAGGCCCTGTGACACTATGAAGGAAATTGAAGTTCAATTCTAAATCAATTAACTACCTATTAAGATGTCCAACTATTTAGAAACCTTTAATGTTAGATGTGTCTTCCGTCATATATATTCTCACAATATATACTCTAATATATATTCTCTCACAATATATACTCTTAAGTGGGACCCGAGAATGTTCCGTGATATAAAATCCTCCATCTCATACGTCCGGCATATGTAATAGAGTTTTTTATTCGTCAACATCCTAGATAACATATTAGATTAGGTCAATATATTAATATTAAACCCAGCCGGGACTAATTAATTAAACCACATTTTGATTAAGAACATTATTAGGGCATAAAATAGAGCTTTCAACTCCGAAACCCGGCTGTTTAGGTTAATACGATTCCGTATCCCAACTGCTACTTAAATTAATCCCTGATTTGAGTTGTCTCTTCCATTGTCTAAGTAGCTTTATGCAGTTCTTTAAAACTTAAAAGGTGATCAATCAACCATGACAGAGAAACCAGCTGCAGAGAAGGACAACATCAGAAAGGGCATTGGAGGAAGGGGGGAACAAAGAACATGGCATTAATATATCCATCCTCCTCCAGAAGTCGTCATCTCATCAGCTTGGGGAAATGGATCATTACTAATCATTCATGTCATCTTTAAATAATTCAACCTTTCATTATCGTACTAACAACTTTTCCTACAGAACCTTGTGGACACTACCCATCTATCTATGTCGGATGTTATTCATTAGCATGCATATTTACATACAGAAAAAACGCGGGGTAATTACCATTGCCTTTTTTCATTAATTAAAAATAAAAGGGAATTACTGAGGCCGGAAAGAGAAATGAAGAACGGAAAAATCAAACCAAAGTACGATTCAAGAATTTTTTTTGTACAACAAATAGAATGAGCACACGTCAAATCATCCGTTTATAATTTCATTGTTAATTTCAACCGTTGGTTTTAAGAAAAGAGTAATATTATTTGGACACACTAAATTGATCATATTTGATAGCACATTTGATGTTGCAATCAATGTTAGATGTTATTTTAATAAATTAAATCATTTGGTGCATTCTGTTCACCATTTATTGAGTGACACATCAAATGTGTCACTAAATACGGTCAATTTAATGTATCTAAATAACATTATTGGCAAACATAGCATTATTCTCACAATGATGTACACTTATAGAATTTATGTGGACAGCAAACCAACATGTATATGACTTCTCATTTGTATTAATTAAGGTGGTATGCATAATTTCTTAATTAATCTCAATAATGGTCTATGTTTGGGTTGGAAAAGTTTAGGACGACGGGAGATTATCTCATCCCGGACTAAGGCATATTAAGGCCTCATTGGATATTTAATTACAGCGGAGAATCTTAGCTTCCATTTTGAAATTTACAAATTTCCCACGCGTATTGATCGATCTACTATGTAAACATTAAAAAAAAAAAGATAATAGTATTTGGGCACACTAAATTGATCATTTTTAGTGACCAAGTTGATGTGATAATTAATAAAAATGATATTATTTTATATTTATATTAGGTCATTCATTGATTGTCATATCAACATGGTCACTAAATGTGGTTAATTTAGTGTATCCAAATAATATTATTCGAAGAAAAAATGCATAATATCAGTATGGGAGTATAATTATGGTTCAGTTATGCAATCTACCGAGTTATTTGGCATTTAAGTTTATAAAAATTGATATATTAACTTCATTTATAGTAGTTGAATTTGAGAATTTTTATTTACAAATAAAGAGAAATATCATTATATATAAATCTTAATTATAGTGTATATATGTCAAGTGTGTCTAATTCTGTTAATTCTACCATTGATTGGTAGATAATTGGTTTCAAATTTGAATTCTGATGATATATTACATGAAGTTTTTCTAAAATTTCCTCGGTTTCTTGTAAATAAAAAAAATTATAGTGTATATAGTAAGATTCATAATAAATTTAGGCTTTGATTGAGCCATTGTGTGATAAGGCCAAAATTATTATTTGTGAATTATAGGACCCATACCCGACATTAATTTAATTATGTGTAAGATTGACATGAAACCAACGGGACCATGGGAGATTTTTATTTGTTGGTCATGATTATAATTTATTTTTATCATCTCAATCATCCATGTATGATTTAATGGTTGGGTGACAGTTTTGAAAAATTATTTAAGATATTATATCATTAAATATTTATTTATTTATTTATAATATGTAAAATAAATATATCATATAGCCCAATATCATATGATGATTTCTTTAATTAGGACATAATTAATCTTAACAAAATAAAGTCGACCTAAAAAGAAATCGATTGCCGTGTAAAGAAGAAAAAAAAATCGATTGTCAGGCCTGATTTGATTAAACAGAATTTGGGATTATTTTCCAAAAATATATCTCGTTTATCCTATTTTTCTTTTTGAATTGCCAACCTAGCTACCATGCCTGATCTTAATCTAAATTAAAAAAAATAACAAAAATGAGAAAAGGAAAAATAAAGTCGAATATGCTTTCGTTGCCGAGGATCTCCGGCAAGAGAGGGAGTGCTTTTCTGGTGACATGAGGGTGTCACCGTAGGCAATTGGTTTAGTCAAAGTTCTAATTCGAAGGTCTGTTTTATTTATGGACGTGGCAAAGTGTACCTTCATTTCCTCATGTCAATCTTCTCTTCATTTGTGATAAATTGATAGACTATACTTAATATTGTATACATATAAGGTGACGGTATACATGAAGTACGTGTGATTGTCGAAGTTCACATGTGAACTATGGAACTTAAAATCGCCTGAAAATTGCGAAGTTGTCATGTGGCTTATAATTCTCAAAATGCCCAAATTACTCATGGTAATGACATTAATGACTTACAAACACTCACACAGTAAATAATATATTTTCAATCAAGTACATTATTAAAACGGGTTAATGTTAATTATCATTATTATCATAATTACTATTAATGTTAATTATCATTATTATCATAATTACTATTAATGTTAATTATCATTATTATCATAATTATTATTAACATTAATTATCATTATTATTATCATAATTATTATTAATGTTGATTATCATTATTATCATAATTACTATTAATGTTGATTATCATTATTATCATAATTATTATTAACATTAATTATCATTATTATCATAATGATAAATTATTATGATTATTAAATAATATTTTAAATATATTATTTAATTACAAATTCAACCGTCAAATCAGAACGCTCCGAAACTCTCAAGGTTTCCCTATAAATAGCGGAGCTCATTTCATTTCCAAGGTAATTCGGTTCAACACTATTTAAGCTCTTGAGATTTCTCTTTCAAAACTGACTTAAGCATTGGAGCGTTCTTAGTCGAACAACCCCCGGAGTCACGATCTCGAACGAACGATAGCTTACTGTTTGTTGTTTGCAGGGATCTAGAAGATTTTTGAGTGTAAAGGACGAATTCTGTTTCAACAACTGGTGCTTTCATTAAGAGCCAATTGAGAAGTATTCAAGATGAGCTCTCAAGATCATTCATCGTTCTTCAACGGTGTTCATCGTTCTTCAAATTTTTTCATCGTTCATCTTACTTCGTTCGAAATTCATCGATATTGTTCGAAGATCTTGAACGTTGTTCATCATCCAACAAAAACTTTCCATTCAAAAATCTTTGTGATTCAACATGGCTAGGGTTCGTCGATTCGTTCGATCAGTTGGAGGTGGTGTTTCAGCCTCAACAGCTCAGACGAGAAATGAAGCTCACATAGAGACTCCAGAGGAACGCCCAAGTCGACCCCGACGTGTGTCCATCGAAGCGCCCATGGAGACGCAAGAAAGAATTCCAACTTTCAGCTTCGAAGTGCTCCCCTCTCCAACAACTCAAGTGCCTGCGCTAGAAGAAGGAACGTTAACCTTACAACAAACATGCGAGCGGTTGGTATGAGGAGCATCAAGGTAGAACCAGCCCCACACAAACATGGATCTATGGGATTTCCTAGATGGACGTCATGACATCTCAGGGAGGAACCACCCCTAGCCTTCTCAGGACAACATGGCTCAACACGTCGAAAGGTTGAGCATTCAAGTTCAAATATAGTCAGAGCTTTTTCAACGGCTCTTGGCAGAGAGAACAACCCAAGAGCCTGAAAGACATTCCACCTTACGTGGAAAGCAAGATAACGTTTCAAGGTGCCCTAGAAAGGAAAAGGTCTGATGTCGAATGATGTCTCGGGACGCCTCGTTAAGTGACTCCAGAGAAGAAAGTCACACCCGCAGAGTAAAGAGCCCACAACGTCCAAGGTCGTCAGTGCATGAGCGGCTTGGAAAGAGGGTAGGGGCAACTTCACGAGAGGAACACTCACATGGAAGCAGGGGGCAGCATACGACCTCCCGAAAAACCCCAAGACGATTTACCCATCGCAGTGAGGGGGAGGACGAAGCTTACTAACCTGCGCGACCTCAAAGGTCAAAGGTTAAGACTCGAGGAGGTTCCCGACGGTTAGCACGTAACAACTCTCCACCTCGGCGAGGTGCTCTGCAAGATGATGATGTCCAAATGATTTTGGGTCAACACCTATGTGTCCAGCGTGACGACGATCTAGAAGACGATCTACATTACCAAATTCAGTCATCCTCACCTTTTGTGAGAGATATTAGGAGGAAACATTCGCTCAAAGATTCGCGACGCCAAACTTTAATCAGTTCAAAAGAATTTCCGACCTGGTAAAGCATATAGATTACTACCGAGGAGTCATGGTTCCTCATAGACATAATGACGCACTTATGTGCAAAGTGTTTCAAGCCTCTCTTCAAGGCCAAGAAATGATGTGGGCTTTAGCATTTGTGAAGGAGTACTCACAGCTTCGAACGGTCGATGTGAAGGATGACCATCTCTTCACTATCCGAAAGAGAGCAAAAAAGACCCTTTGAAAATAAATTCGGAGGTACTGCAAGGAAATGTCTCAAATTGTTGGGTGCATCGACATTGTTGCTGCAATGGCATTCAAACAGAGGCTTCCTCGAGATAGCCAACTCTATGCTGACATAGTAATGAAAAATGCCCGTGGCCTCACCAAGATGCTCTCCTTAGTAGAGCAACATGCATGTTGGAAGGATGAAAAGAATGCTGCACATGTGCCAGATCATGCCGGGACGAGCAAGAAAGCCTCCAAACCGTCATCACCATGCGAAGAGGATGTCGGTAGCAAATTTTCATATGGGGGGTTCAACAAACGCAAGGTGAGCCAAACTCCCAATGCCTCAAACATCGAGAAGCCTAACATGCAATTCTCAATACCAGTCCACTAGATTCATAATGAGATCAAAGACAAGAATTTGTTCAAAAGTCCAGGACCCATCAAAGGCGACTAAGAGAAAGCGGATAAACAAAATAGTGCGCCTATCATGAATGATATGGCCACAATATCAGCACATGCATATCTTTTGAAAGATATCTCCAAAATCTCATAAAGGAAGGGCATTGTACATATTACATCAAAAAGAAGACTACAGATCGTCTGGAGAACAAAGAACCTAAGGAGCCTGCATCAAAGGTGATCCGCATCAGCTAACTGCATCTCAATAGAATTGATCCTGTCATCGCTTATTGCAAGCTGCATGTCAAAATACAAGAGACATAGAAGCCTATGAAAGTTTCAATTTTGCTTCTTATGTTGTCTTCTAAATTCAAGTACTATGCATTTGAATTATCAATAAGATTGACAAATTGTTCTAAATTCATACAAATATATGTGTACATCATATACAGTTTTCAAAACTTCTCCCAAGAAGTACTCAAAACAAATCCAAGTCGTCCTTCAGGAAGCATCATGAACCTTCCTCTGTGAAGCATCCAACTAGGCAGCACTTTGAAACTTAGCATTCCTTCCGGAATCGAAGCCTTCGCCATGTGGAGCATAAAAGCCTTCATCATACAAAGCATCCAAGCCTTCGTCATGTGAAGTGTTAGGACCCATCCCAAATATCACCTCGATATCCGGGACGAACCCTGCTCCCGTTTGACAATCACACTTAAAGTACTAAAATAACCTCAACAAACCATAAGTATAATTATCAGACCAGGGATAAAAGGTAATACAACAGTAACACAGAGCATAGTATTATACAAAACAGGTACAAAAGTCCTACAAGGCTAATCACGCAACGGAAAACACCGCAAGCTCTATGCCTCTATCCCTGCCTCAACGTTCACCCCTGCGATCTTCACCACGACCTGGAGGGTAAATTTAAAAACCAGAAAAGTGTGAGTGGACCATTTAAAATGAAAAGTTTTAAAACACTTTAAGAACAAAACAGAATTTCCCCTCCGTTTTAAAATAAAATATGCATGCCTAACAAGTATCAGAAAAACCTCAACAATAACAATATAATAATCATTCTAAAATCGTATAAAAAAAAAACAAGGTCTACTAATGTCAAAGTCCGATCAAACCTGCTGGGTCTATCAGAGTCTTTAAACTCAAATCAGGCCTTAAATGTAATCCGAGTCTTTAAACTCCCGAGTCTTTAAACTCAATAGGCCTACGGGGGTAATAGCAATATATCCGAGTCTTTAAACTCAATCCGGGCCCATCCCCCGTCATATATAATCCGGGTCTTTAAACCCAACCAGATCCAGCAAATCCAATCTAAACCATTCATAAACCATTTCTATGTCCATATCCAAACCCGAATCCAAAATCACTAGTCTGACGTCATTCCGGCATCCAGAACCTTCATTCCGAACCCAAATCCGGAATTTCACTTTTCAACCTTAAAACCAAATTCCGCTTTCCGAAATTCGATTCTAAAATCGAAAACTTTGATCATCAATTCATGTCTCAAAATCCATTTAAAATCAATAGAAAACAAAGATAAATTGAAACCCCGAAATCATGGCATCGAAATCAGAAATAGCGAATGTCTCGTAGAACGTGCTAAAACTCGTAAATAACTCGAAAAACGTGCAATTATGCAAACCACATATAACATAAGCAATAATCATAAAAACATACGTAAAGTCATAAAACATGTAAATAAAACAGTTAGGCATGCTCATTGAAAAAGAAAAAGTCCACTCACAGGTCTAAAAGCGTCAATTGCGCTCCATGCGCTCTTCAACCGTCTCAGGCGTCTCTCGTCCTGTCAATAGTCACAAAATAGGATCACATTTACTTCAAATACGCTAATCCTAAGTTTCCCAATTTTTGGGAATTTATACGTAATTTAAATTAAAACCCTAAACCGTTCGGATCCTCGAACTAACCCGAAACGACATCCGATCAACCCGAAACCTGTCCCAATAGACTCGTTATAACATTTAGACTCAAAACCATGTTGGAAGGTTCCTCAAAATCCTCCCCACGCGCCGTCCAAAGTGGCTGCGTGTGGCTTCATGCGCCTGCTACAGTGTCGTCTTCAACCTCGAGTTAGCCGGTTCAACTGTACTGAACCGGCGTGACCGGTTCTCCTTCATTCCTTGCTCAAATTCAACCCTTTCAAGCCCAGAAGTTTCGTCTAATTCCCAGTAACGATTTCCAATCCTAACATCTAAGAATCACGGCCTCTAAGCCGTCGTCTGCAAGCTCAAACCAAAACTACCCTAAACCCCTGTTTCGGTTCCCAGCCAACCAGACGCTCCCCCGTCACGGCATCAACCTTAATCGACTCCTAGGAACCTACTGAGTCTCACACAACTCACAGAAACCATCGACTCAGCCTCAAAAGTCACGACTTTTGAAATGACTAAAACAGGGAAAAATAGAGGATTTTGGGCTTACCGTCGATTTTACCTCCACCGTTCGTACCGCCGTGCACCTTGGTGTCCACTGGGTCTCCCTCAGCCATCCTAGCTTCCCTTCGAACTTATTTGACTCAACTCGATCGTCTTTGGCTGCACCACAACTCTCGACTTCTCTCTGTTTTTCTAAGTTCTGCACACCTCACACTCGCACAACCTCAATCTAATTCACTTCAACACGAACACACTCCCACTGAACCTCCTGTTATCACTCACTCAACCTCAATGTCCTTAACGACTGGGAATCGATCAACAATCACTCTCCCTGTTTTCTGCAAAATGGACTATTGCACGGGTTTATGTTTGGACAATTTGTGACCGTGCACATCTAAACTTCTCCTAGAAACCTCTAGTGTCAACACACGTGTCCCATTCTCCATGGACATCAGGATAAATATCCAATCCCACAAAACCACTTGGCCTTATCTGATTGGCCCTAAGGTGAAAAGACCAAAATGCCCCTAGGTCCAAAAATTACCATTTTACCCTTCAACTTTCCAGACCCATAACTACTCCGTCCGACGTCCGATGACAGCGTGCCGCCTGTCATTGTACTCAGGACGTCGAGACCTATCTAACGGTCCTTGGTCTACGTGAAAACCAAAAGTCCAATAAAAAGTCAACATTTTTCTAAAATTACGGTAACGCCCTTAACCTTCCGAACACCATAACTTTTTCTCCGATTGTCCAAATCGAACGTGCCACCTGTTTACGGACTCGTGACGTCCCAAACTACGTCACGGTCAATGGTCAACGCTCGTTAAAAAAAAAAAATCAAAAAGTCAACTTTTGGTATACTATTCACAAGGGCAAAATTGTCCTTTATACACAAATATCTTACAAAATTACATTTGTACCCTTCTGGAAGGTACGGGTTGTTACACGAAGCATCCAAGTCTTCACCATGTGAAGCATCCAAGTCTTCGCCATGTCTTCACCATGCGAAGCATCCAAACTTTCATCATGCGAAGCATCCAAGCCTTCGTCATGTGAAGCATCCAAGTCTTCGTCATGCGAAACATCAAAATCCAAAGCCTTTCTATGAGAAGAACCTAAAAGCATTCCTTCCGGAATCAAAGCCTTTGCCATACGGAGCATCCAAGCCTTCGTCATACAAAACATCCAAGTCTTCGCCATGCGAAGCATCAAAGCCTTCGTCATGTGAAGTATCAAAGCCTTCACCATGCGAAGCATCAAAGCTTTCGCCATGCGAAGCATCAAAGCCTTCTCCATGTGAAGCATCCAAACCTTCATCATACGAAGCATCCAAGCCTTCGCCATGCGGCGCATCCAAGTCTTTGCCATGCAAAGCATAAAAATCTTCACCATACGAAGCATCCAAGCCTTCGTCATGTGAAGCATCCAAGTCTTTGCCATGCGAAGCATCAAAACCTTCGCCATGTGGAGCATCAAGGCCTTCGTCATACGAAGCATTCAAGCCTTCTCCATGCAAAGCATCCAACTCTTTTCCATGTGAAGCATTAAAGTCTTCACCATGCGAAGCATCCAAGTCTTCGCCATTTGAAACATCCAAGCATACAAGCCTTCGTCATACAAAGCATCCAAGCCTTTGCCATGTGAAGTATTCAAATCTTTGCCATGCAAAGCATCAAAACCTTCGCCATGCGGAGCATCAAAGCCTTTGTCATACGAAGCATCCAAGCATTTGTCATGCGAATCATCCAAGTCTTTGCAATGAAAAGCATCAAAGAATTCGCCATGCGGAACATCAAATCCTTCGTCATACGAAGCATTCAAGCCTTTGACATGCAAAGCATTCAAGTCTTCGCCATGTAAAACATCAAAACCTTTACCATGCAAAGCATTAAAGACTTCGTCATGCGAAGCATCCAAGCCTTCGCTATACGAAGCACCAAAGTCATCCTTCAGGAAGCACCTCAAGTCTTCCTCTTAGAAGCAATCCAAGGCTCTATCTGGAAGTCGTTCTAAGACCTTCTCTAAAAGGCAACTGAAGTCATAAAGCTCTCAGTGGATGCTCATGGCGGCAATAGGGGCATTTGACAAACCTATAAGTTTGGAAGTTAATAAAAACTTTGCAGAATAAACTTCATACATAAATTCAAAATTTTGTATGAACAAACTTTTTATTTCTTTATTTGAAAAACGGTTGGTAAATCACATATCGATTACTCAAACCAAGTATTCAAACTAGAATGAAAATACAATCATCAAAAAATTCCTACGGCACGGGAGTGAAGTAAAACAAAAATTACCGACAGACATGGAAACGGTAAATCCAAAAAAAAATGTACATCCCTTAGGATTCCCTGAATTCCGATGTGAGGGCATTTGTGGAATCCAAAATCGCCTGAAAATTGCGGAGCTGCCACGTGGCCCATAATTCTCAAAATGCCGAAATTACCCATGGTAATGACATTAATGACTTATTGACACCCGCACAGTAAATAATGTATTTCCAGCCAAGTACATTACTAAAACAGGTTAACGCCTCGATAATTTTGATATTCTCCGATAAATAAATGATATTCATAA
Organism: Prinsepia uniflora; assembly: GCA_032719365.1. Classification (NCBI taxonomy): domain Eukaryota; kingdom Viridiplantae; phylum Streptophyta; class Magnoliopsida; order Rosales; family Rosaceae; genus Prinsepia; species Prinsepia uniflora. Next base: position 50,619,523 of record CM064874.1, on the reverse strand, counting down.
TAATAAAAAATTGTTATTTATATTAATTATCAGTATTACTATTAATGTTAATTAACATTATTATCATAATTACTATTAATGTTAATTAACATTATTATCATAATTATTATTAACATTAATTATCATTATTATCATAATTACTATTAATGTTGATTATCATTATTATCATAATTATTATTAACATTAATTATCATTATTATCATAATGATCAATTATTATGATTATTAAATAATATTTAAATATATTATTTAATTAAAAATTCAACCGACCAATCAAAACGTTCCGAGACTCTCAAGGTTTCCTCATAAATAGCGGAGCTCATTTCATTTCCAAGGTAATTCGGTTCAACGCTACTTAAACTCTTGAGATTTCTCTTTCAAAGCTGACATAAACATTAGAGCGTTCTTAGTCGAACAACCCTCAGGTTTCGATCTCGAACAAACGATAGCTTATTGTTTGTGTTTGCAAGGATCTAGAAGACTTTTGAGTGTAAATGACGAATTCTGGATCAACATGAACTCATAAGCTATTCATATTGTTATGACGGAACATTACTATTTCACCCAAAAATTATTTGTCATTTAAAAATTATTATCCGTTTGAACGATATGCCCATTATTTTTATTTTTATTTTGAAAAAATACAAAATTTTATGGATTGAGTAAAGATACAAAATAAATACAAGCTAGATCATAGTAGCTTGATTTTAAATACTAGCAACTACTTCTAGTGTTATGTTCGATATCTATCGAAACAATCTAAACGGAATAACACACAAAATAATGTAACTTGAATCCCCTAATTAAGTATCAAGACCATTTCTGCCATAATAGTTAATCTTTGCAATCATACAGTTAACTCGTAATAAGAGCCGACGGACTTATTTACACAAAGTAGACTACAACGAAAAAAAAAATAACCTAACAAAAAGTTCAAATGATTCACGTCGTTTTCAATCATGTTATTGCCGCCTTCGAAATTCTGTAGACGACGAGAATATCGCCCACCACCATATCGCATATGTTTCAATTCACCACACCATCAATGGATATATGTGATGGCTCGATCAAAAATTCCACTTAACTAGTCAAAGTCCTGTGAAGGTAGATCATGTTTCAGATGAAGAGTTTCATCAACAATTTGATCCCTCGAGATACCGAAACCTGTGACCATGCTAGACACCATGATGATAGACAAGAAAAATAAGTATGAACACGGACAAATTTCAGTAAAATCTGCACTAATATCGATTGAATTATCCAATTTATTCATTACATTCCTATGAGTACAAAAGGAAAGTTCCCCTGTGTAACGACCGAGACATTTGAAAAAGGAAAATTTGGAAAATTTGAAGAAAATGACAATTTTGCCCCTGGCTTTGGGCGAACGGTTGACTTTTGATTCGAGCGGTCAAACGGACTTTGACCAATGACTGTGACGGAGTTCGGGACGTCATGAGTTCATAGATAGGTGTCACGTCCGATTCTGACATTCGAGGAGAAAGTTATGATGTTCGAAAGTTCAAGGGTAATTTGGTAATTTGGTAATTTGGTTAAAAAGAGGCAATTTGTTGAATTTTCAAATGACATGGACTTTTCACATAATTCAAGGACCGTTGGGTAGGTCTCGAGACGCTGAATCCATAGACAGGCATCACGCGTCAATCAGAGTTCGGACGATCAAGTTACGGGTCTAGAAGTGTGAAGGACATTTTGGTAAATTGTCAAAGTAAGGGGAAAATGGCAATTGATCAATTAAATGAGAAAAGGGTCGGTGATTGGGATGATTCAACCAGGGTTATGTCATTGAGTGACATCTTTCACTTTCTAAGGAGGATTTGTGGCAAGTGCATGGTGTGTGTCTTGTGGCGGTGGAGGAATTCAAAGAAGAAAATTGAACCGTGTCCTTAGGAGGAAAAACAGAGCAGCAAAAACATGCTCATCAATCTTCCTTGTTTGATCGATTTAATTGAGAGGGTTAGAGAGAGGAGGAAGAACAGAGGATTATGAGGAAGAAAAAGGATGAAAATCGTGAACACAAATCATAAAACCCCAAAGAGAAACCCGAAACAATATCCATGGAAGTTGAAATTCGAATTGCACCTTGCAGCCATCAAACATTGAAATTGGACTTAGATTATGACTTATGGGACTCGTGTTGGTCGATCCACGTCGAGAAACTCAAGGTTCGAAGCCCTTTGAGCTAAGAACAGACATGGCGAAGCTTGAAGATTCGAAGGATTGAGTTGTGTAATTGGAGGCATTGGACGATGCAATTGAGATTGAAAACAAGTTTATGATGATCTCACGAAGCTGTTGGCTGGATCAATTAAAGGAAAACAATGGAAATCGATGAACTTTGATGAAGCAACAGTGTTTGAATGTTCTTTGAAAACTCGAGCTCGAATTAACGGATTGAGGTAAGTTCTAATGAAATTAAATTTATAGAACCATAATTAGCTCCATAATGATGCTTTCGACTGAATCAATTGAAGAAATTTATGGGAAATTGACAGGATTGAGCCGGGTCAACACGCGGGTTGAATGACTCGTTTAACAGATAACCGGGTAAGAACGATGAACAGTGATTTTACTGTAGCAGCGCGTGAGCTTCACGCGCAGCCACTCACGACGGCGCGTGGGGGCGCGTGGGACCGAATCTCGAGGTGAGTTCAACATGAAACTAGCTCCTTTTAATATAACAAACATTTTGGCACTTGTTTCGAGGAAATCGGATATCGTTTCGATAGTGTTTAGTGTATCCGAAGTTTTCGTATACGTTTAAAATGCATATTTAAATCCCGGAAAAATTGGGGAAACTTATATGATGTATATTGAAGTGTAGTGACCCTCGATATTGATTTTGGACAGGAATTATGACTTTCAGAATTTACGGAAAAATGTGCAGTTCGGAAGCGAGCCGTTTGGACGGTGTGTGAGTGGACTTTGTTTTCTAAATTTCAATGCATGCATAATTATTTTCTATGCTTTCTATTGATGATTTCTATGATTATGATTATGGTTTATGGTAATTATGGTTTCCGTATTTATACCTATTTCGATATACAATACGTAGTTGCACGTATTTCGAAACTATGGTTTCCCCTATGCTTTGATGATGGTTTGGTGGATAATTTTATGTGATTTGTGTGTATCATGTTTTAATAATGTTTTGATTATGATTGAGAGTATGATTTACGATTTTGGCACGTATTCTGAGATTATTACGGATTTGCTTGTTTTACGAAATTTCGAGTATGTTGTGATTTGACCATGGTTTTAATGATTTGAATTTGGGATTTGAAATATAATTTGATTTCAAAGATTTAAGATAGATTTTGGAAAAAGGTGATTTCGGGCTTGATGCCCAGTTCATAAAAGTGGTTTTGATGAACGAGATTTCAGATTTTGGAAACTTGGAAATGGATTTCCAAATTTGGGTTCGGAATGGTTATTCCGGATGTTGGGTTACGGAATGACGGTTCCGAATTCGGATTTGGAAATGGATGGTGAATATGATTTGGGATTTGAACGTGAAATTCGGACATGAGTTCTATTTTTTTAAAATGTGATTTCAGATTTGGTTTTGGAATGTGGCTTACAATGGATTCTGGATTTATTATGAATTAAACATGGTTTTGGGTTTAAAGACCCGGTACTATTGCTGGATCATGTTGATGACGGGGGAGGGCCCTTGATTGATATCTTTTGAGTTTAAAGACTCGGTTATTGTGATATCTCACGAGGCCTGTTGATTGTGTTTTGAGTTTAAAGACTTGTTGATATCCAGGGAAGGCCTGATTATGCGCATGGTTTTGAGTTTAAAGACTCGGGCGCACTTGAGATCTAGCAGATTGATTGACTTGTGATTTACTGTTGATTTCCGATGTTTTTGGATGTGTTGGGTAATGGCCCGGTTTATATGGCTTGATGGATTTTTGGGTTATGTTCGGTACTTGGATTGTGATTCATGATTTTGGGCTGAGGCCTCGTGTTTTCAGGCTAAGGCCGAGGTTGAGAAAAAGAAATGATTTTGGTTTGCATACACGGTTTTCTTATATTGGAAATGCTTTGGATTATGAAATGATTTTCGAATGCATGCATTGGTTTTACGTAGAGGGTAGAAATGTCTTTCTGTAACATGTTTTATAATTGATTTATTTTTGTCCACTCACACCTTTTGTGTTTTTATTGACCCTGCAGGTCGTGGCGCGATGATCGAGGCTATTCGGGAGGTGGAGGCATGAGTGGGCACCTGTGCGGCTATCCCTTGTTTGGCAAGTGCTGAGGGTAATTTGGGAACCTCAGCTGACTTGTCAAACAGGAGCAGGACCGGGCACGGTTATCAATGTTCCTCAGGGGACGGTCTTGTCACCCTGGTTTCAAAGAATATCAGTTGAATTTTTTTTAATGAAAGATTTATTTTAGAGAGGAGGTTAGGATTTTTTTTAACTTATTATGTTTGTTATGCCCTTCATATTAGTAACCTTGGTTGTGGTTTGAATATCCTTACTCCGACTCGATTCGGATTTTCCATTCAAGTATAGCTAGAATTTTGTAATTGCCTTCATATTGGTAACCTTGATTGTGGTTTGAAGAGCCTTCTGATTCGATTCGGATTTTCCACTAAAGGATAGCTTGAATTTTGTAATTTATGGACGTGTAATAGTTTTCCTTCAATTAGGTTAATAGTCACCATACATATATGAGTGAATATAATACACTGTAAATATATTATCGTTGTAACAATTGACGTTACCTTTTCCATCTTTTATTCATGAATTTTGAGGTTGTGTACGTCAATCAAAAACTATTTCAAAAGGAGTAGTGAAAAGTCAATTTTAGAAACTACTTTCGAAGAATCTTCCAAGAAGATAAACAAGTCAGAAAGAAGCTGAATATTATTTTTTATAAGTTTTTGTAAGGTTCTATAATTTTTTAACATATTATATTTATAGCTTCATAAAGTTTAATACTTGGACAACTTATATTAGGTGGCATGTTGACAGGACCCATCCCAATCCCCCCGGGATTACCGTGGAATGTGCCCTGCTCCCGTTCAACAAGGGGTGTCAGACAAGGGATAACCAAGAGCCACTGCCCAAACGGGGCATCCAGAATGCGCAAGGATCGATGGAGGAGGTGTGCAATGTCCCCGTCTCTGCTGCAATCACATCCGTAATCAACCTGAAGGGCATTAAAACCAAAAGCTGTGAGTGGACAAAAACCAATAAGTTTATTAAACACATTTATAAGACATTTATGCCCTCCAATAAAAACGTATGCATGCCACCAAAACCAGTAACTAAAACGTTTGCTCAACCGAGCCATTAGGGCCTTAGCCCAAAAATCAAGTGTGGGAACTCAGCCCAAAACTGTGGAATACCACCACCAGACATATTAAAACCATGTGGGCCACCGCCCAAAACCATAAATATAAATCCATAAATCCAAAACCATTTAGGGTCCCCCGACCCGACATACCATTTCATAACCAATAATCCATTTTTACCACATAACACATATCCAACCGAAAAGCCATTTCATAGACTCATTAATCCATATTTTACCATTACCATCACCTGCATCCCAGATGCTTAGCGTCCCAGACGATAGACGTCCCTGACGTCATATCTCACGGTTTAATAAGCTACGCGTGCTGCCCGGGGTCTCTCCAGGTCCATATATCTGACATTCCTGATGTCTGACGTCCCTGACGTCAATCATAGCAATCCTGCTCCTGAGTCATCATACGGTCCGACTGCTCCGTACAATGACCCCTCGCAGGCAATGCACCGTGACTTCCCCAGTGTCCCAGACATCTGGAGGAGACCATCATATATCCTTGTATCTAGATGGTATATGGAAAACAGTTTTATTAAATCCTTTTATCACATCATTACAATGGTCCCTGCTCGAAATTTCCATAAAACCACGTAATTCCATTTAGGGTCCCTGACCCAAAATCACAATTATTAAACATAGGGTCCCTGACCCGAAATCACCATTATAATCTAATTGGGCCTCATGCCCGATTTTATGAACCACTGGGCCCACGGCCCGATTTGTAAACCAACTGGGCCCGCAGCCCGACTTTATAACTCAACTGGGCCCACGGCCCGAATTCGTAAATCAACTGGGCCCCTGGCCCGATAACATAACTCAAATGGGTCTCAGCCCGATTTCATATCAACTGGGCCCCTGGCCCGATTCTCAAATGGACTCCAAGTCCGAAATTTCCAACACAAGTGGGCCTCAAGCCCGAGTTTATATTTCCAATTTCAAAACCATTTCATCAGATTGTATCCAAGTTATAAATATGAAAAATCCATGTAAAATCGAAAAACCTCGATTTACGTACAAGCACGTAAATCGCCTCGAAATACGTGAAATCGTACAATTTACCAACAACCAAATCAACATCATACAATCACAATCACAATCACAATCCATATAAAAGATTTAAGCATGCATAGAATTTATAAAACCAACGTCCACTCACAGATCGTTTTAACGGTATGCCTCGATACGCGTGCCACCGGCCCTCCCGGGCCTCACCACTATCACCGGGACTTCCAATCCTGTCCAAATCACATTAGAGGGTTACTAACCTCCACATTAACATCCTCTCAAAGTCCCGTAATTTTCCCGAATTTTTAACTATTTTTAAACTTAATTTAAAACTTTCGGACATCCCGAACAATATCGAGACGGTGTCCGATCGACACGAAACCAATTCCAAAATGTCCGTTACATTAAATAGGACAGAAGTCATGTTGACCTCACCTCGAGATTCGTGCCCACGCGCCGTCACGCGCCGCCGTGAGTGGCTGCGCGTGAAACCCACGCGCCTGCTACAGTGTCACCATCTAACCCGTATGTCTGGTAAACGGGTCCAATTAGCCCGCGAGACGACCCAGTTCCAATCCTATCAATTCAGCCTTAATTACATCAATTGATCAATCCGTTAGCTTCATTCTAAGTTCAATTTAAGTTCTGTAACATTGATTACACAAAACATTACCTACAATCTCACGATTCGATGATGAACACCAAGAACATCCAACCATTGTTCATCATTCGAACCCCATCAATTTCGATCGATATCCTTAAATTGATTCAACCAGAAGCTTCCATGGACTCAGTTAAACATTTCCCCCAACTCAATTGCTTCAATCCAGTGCTCAATCTCCACGACTCAAGCTCGATAGCCGTCACTGTGCAACCATGGAAGTCTGCCAATCTCCAACGTTTTCCTTCAATTGATCCTTCTAGAAGCATCGTGGGATCCTTAGGAGCATAATCCCCAGCTCAATTTCATCCATCGAAGCCTCCAATTCCTCGACTCAACCTCGAATTTCCTCCTCTGTCACCAAGTGTGTTCAGAGCCAAAACGTTACCAATTCTTCTTGTTTTTGATGTGGATCGACTCGTCACAACCTCAGGAAGCTAACTCGAGCTTCAATTCCACTCCTCACGGCCCAAATCTTCCAATTCGAATTTCCCTCCAATTTTTCTAAATTTTCGAAACCCAGAATTCAGCATCCTCACAACCTCTCGTGTTTCCCTTGTTATTCCAATCATTCAATCTCTCATTTTCTCTCAGGAACGGCAGAGGAAGGGAGCCAATTCTCCCAATTCAGTCCCCCCCCCCCCCAAAATTTGTGCACGGTTTGAAGAAAATTCAAAGAAAAGGAAAGGGAATGATGGATGAGGAATGATGATGTTGTAATGATAGTGTTGGGAGGGAAACATGGATCAGATTTTAGGGGATGGGTGACACTTGTCACTCATCCGGATGTGCACAGTCATCGGTTACTATTCATTATTATATTATTATTTTAATCGAAGCCTCGGCTCGTAAATTCGTTTCCCTGACCATAACTTCGTCGTTGAATCTCCGATTTCGGCATGCCGCCTGTCATTGGATTCTATCGACGATACCTACGTAACGGTCCTTGGCCCTCGTCCATCGGACCTCCCGGTCAAAAAGTCAACATTTGACCCCAATTGACCAAAATTACCAAAATACCGCTCAACTTCCGAACATCATAACTTTCTCCTCGGATGTCGAAATCGAACGTGCCGCCTGTCTATGAACTCGTGACGTCCCGAACTACGTCACGGTCATCGGTCAAAGTCCATTTGACCACCCGATCAAAAGGTCAACATTTTGCCCACTACCAAGGGCAAAACGGTCATTTTGCACATTTTGTCCGATTCCGCCCTACTAACCACCGTTCAACCTCACCAATCAAGATTAGTGATTAATCTAATCCCGGAATTCGGGACGGGACGTTACACATGTAGTATATGTAGCGGCTAAGTTTTACACGTGGAATATATCACTATGATACTAGTAAAACAATGGTTTTTAGTCTAAATTTAAAGTAAATCAATGACGAAAAGTTTGAAAAATCAGAGAACTAGGATATGACCGAAAATAATAATTTCTGAGTTGGATTACTAATCCTTTCTTCTCAGTTTACTATAAGTAAACTAAGTTTATATACAATTAGTTACAATGACACAAAGTAAATAGCCATATTATTAATCATATGAATTCACATACACGTAACAATAAATTAACTAGAATCTAATATGATACAGTCATTACCAGTTACATCTTGTTTATACCCGAAAAAAATCTTTTCCTTGGAAAAAGAAAATGGCCTAACTAATTAAAGGATCAAATCGCATAGGACAAGGCTGAAGACGCCCACTTGGAACATGCAGAAGTGGAAAACATGAGGAGGAGAGAACAGCTCTGACGCGTGCGAAGAGATAGAAGGGCAAAATGGGTTGTTCTCGATAAGATAAATGTTGCATGGCCCTGTTTAGGTTTACATGGAAGCCTAATTAGCATCTCCACCAGCTTAGAATGGACTCAAGGGACAACCAATCAACCAACCAAACTACCAGTAAATTGATCAAACTCAATCAATCGACTGCAAACTCTAAAATATTTCATTGTTTCAAAGGCTCGCCTCTTTAGTCACAATCTATTTCTTTTGATTTAGGATCAAGATTGAGTTATCATCTCAACCTTTCTAGTTCTTCACTCTAGAACACCAAGCTTTTCTTCATCCAGACTTGCATCCCATGTAACGGCCCTGATCTTGAGGAAACGTAAAATTTGGAAAATATAAAGGTAAAAAGACTATTTTACCCTTAAAAAGTCAAATAGTTGACTTTTTGCTACGAACGTCATTTGAGAATTTCGAGAAGACCGTTACAATGGCCTGGAAATTCTGAATTCGTAGACAAGCGGCATGCCAAAATTGGAGATCAGATGAATTCGTTATGGGTTCGGAAAGCCTAAGGACATTTTGGTCATTTTGAGAGAAAGGCCTAGTATTTTCTAGAACCTTCTTATTTTTCTTCAGTTTTCCTCCTAAATTTCTCCCTCAACTACCTAGTTTATACATATATATATATGTATTGTGGGTGTTATGTGTGGAATTCGGGAGGAGAATGTAACGACCCGTCCCGAATTCCGGGATTAGATTAGTCACTAATCTTGATTAGTGAGGTTGAACGGTGGTTAGTAGGGCGGAATCGGACAAATTGTGCAAAATGACCGTTTTGCCCCTGGTCGTGGGCAAAATGTTGACTTTTTGATCGGGCGGTCAAATGGACTTTGACCAATGACCGTGACGTAGTTCGGGACGTCACGAGTTCATAGACAGGTGGCACGTTCGATTCCGACATTCGTAGAGAAAGTTATGGTGTTCAGAAGTTGAGGGGCATTTTGGTAATTTGGCTTATTAGGGGCCAAATGTTGACTTTTGATCGGGAGGTCCGATGGGCGAGGGCCAAGGACCGTTACGTAGGTATCGTCGATACGAATCCAACGACAGGCGGCATGCCGAAATCGGAGATCCGACGACGACGTTATGGTCAAGGAAACGAACTAACGAACCGAGGCCGGGATTAAAATAATAATATAATAATGAATAGTGACCGTTGACCCTACACACCTGGATGAGTGACAAGTGTCACTCATCCCTTGAAATCAGAATCCATGTTTTTGGGGGAGACCTCATGATGATGTTTAATTAGTTTTTAATTAATTAATTAATCTTTTAATTTCCATTAATCTCCATATTTTCCTTAACCGTGTACAACCAAATCCAATACTCTCCCAACCAATTCCTCTTCCATTGCTGAACCTGAGAGTGTGAATTTGTGAGCGATTCGAGAGTGAATTCAACTGGGTAAACACGAGAGATTGACAGGAGGAACTGAGAATTCGAAAGATTAAGTTTTGGGAGGGAAAATCAAATTGGACGAATTGAGCTGCGATGATCGAATTGGAGCTTGGAAACATCTTACTGAGGTTGTGACGAGTCGATCCACGTCAAAAACGAGAAGAATTGGTGCCGTTTTGGCTCTGATCGAGCTTGGTGACAGAGGAAGAAATCGAGGATGAGTCGTGGAGTTTGGAGCTGCGATTGACTCAATTGTTGTGGGGAAATTACTTTCCATGATCCCACGATGCTTCTGGGTTCATCAATTGAAGGAAAATGTTGGAGAATGGCAGAACTCCATTGTTGAACAGTGACGGTGCTCGAGCTTGAGTCGTGACGATTGGGCACAGGGTTGATGCAATTGATGTGGGGGAATTGTTCCTCAGGGTCCGTTGATGCTTCTGGAATCATCAATTGGATGAAACCTGCAGCAATTGAGAGAGTTCCATGATTGCACAGTAACCGGGTGTTCTTCGTGGATCATAGTTGAATCGTGGGAATCTGGGTAAGGATTCGTGTAATTGATGTTACAGACTTATAATTGGACTTAAAACGAAGCTAATGGAATGATCAATTGAAGGAATTAGGATCGAATTGACAGGATTGGAACCGGGTTGTGTCGCGGGTGCATTGGACCCGTTTACCAGACAAACGGGTTGGGCTGGTGACACTGTAGCAGGCGCGTGGGTTTCACGCGCAGCCACTCACGGCGGCGCGTGACGGCGCGTGGGCGCGAATCTCGAGGTGAGGTCAACATGACTTCTGCCCTATTTAATGTAACGGACATTTTGGAATTGGTTTCGTGTCGATCGGACACCGTCTCGATATTGTTCGGGATATCCGAAGGTTTTAAATTAAGTCTAAAAATAAGTAAAAATTCGGGAAAATAACGAGACTTTGATAGGATGTTAATGATGAGGTTAGTGACCCTCTAATGTGATTTGGACAGGATTGGGAGTCCCGGTGATAGTGGTGTGGCCCGGGAGAGCCGGTGGCACGCGTATCGAGGCACACGGTTAAAACGGTCTGTGAGTGGACTTTGGTTTTATAAATTCTATGCATGCTTAAATGTTTTATATGGATTATGGTTGTGATTGTGTGATGTTGATTTGGTTGTTGGTAAATTGTACGGTTTCACGTATTTCGAGGCGATTTACGTGCTTGCACGTAAATCGATGTTTTCCGGTTTTACTTGGATTTTCCATATTTATGACTTGGATATAATGTGATGAAATGGTTTTGAAATTGGAAATATGAACTCGGGCTTGAGGCCCAATTATGTTGGAAATTTCGGACTTGGAGTCCATTTGAGAATCGGGCCGGGGGCCCAGTTGGTTAATGAAATCGGGCCAGGGGCCCAGTTGGTATGAAATCGGGCTGAGACCCATTTGAGTTATGTTCTCGGGCCAGGGGCCCAGTTGATTTACGAATTTGGGCCGTGGGCCCAGTGGGTTTATAAAGTCGGGCTGCGGGCCCAGTTGATTTACAAATCGGGCCGTGGGCCCAGTGGTTCATGAAATCGGGCATGAGGCCCAATTGGATTATAATGGTGATTTCGGGTCAGGGACCCTATATTTAATAATTGTGATTTTGGGTCAAGGACCCTAAATGGAATTACATGGTTTTATGGAAATTTCGGGCATGGCCCAATGGTAATGATGTGGTAAAAGGATTTAATAAAACTGTTTTTCCATATACCATCTGGATACAAGGACATATGATGGTCTCCTCCAGATGTATGGGACACTGGGGAAGTCACGGTGCATTGCCTGCGAGGGGTCATTGTACGGAGCAGCCGGACTGTATGATGACTCAGGAGCAGGATTGCTATGATTGACGTCAGGGACGTCAGACATCAGGGATGTCAGATATATGGACCCGGAGAGACCCCGGGCAGCACGCGTAGCTTATGAAACCGTGAGATATGACGTCAGGGACGTCTAGCGTCTGGGACGCTAAGCATCTGGGATGCTGGTGATGGTAATGGTAAAATATGGATTAATGAATAAAATGGCTTATTGGTTGGATATGTGTTATGTGGTAAAAATGGATTATTGGTTATGTAATGGTATGTCGGGTCAGGGACCCTAAATGGTTTTGGATTTTGAATTGATGTTCATTTATGGTCGTGGGTGGTGACCCACATGGTTTTAATATGTATGGTGGTGGTATTCCACAGTTTTGGGCTGAGTTCCCACATTTGGTTTTTGGTTAACGGTTTTTGGGCTAAGGCCCTAAGGGCTCGGTTGAGCAAACGTTTTGGTTACTGGTTTTGGTGGCATGCATACGTTTTTATTGGAGGGCATAAATGTCTTATAAATGTATTTGGTAAATTTATTGGTTTTTGTCCACTCACAGCTTTTGGTTTTAATGCCCTTCAGGTTGATCACGGATGCGATTGCAGCAGAGACTGGGACATTGCACACCTCCTCCATCGATCCTTGCGCACTCTGGAAGCCCCGTTTGGGCAGTGGCTCGTGGTTATCCCTTGTCTGACACCCCTTGTTGGACGGGAGCAGGGCACATTCCACGGTAATCCCGGGGGGATTGGGATGGGTCCTGTCAGAGAAGGCCAAAATAAAGAAGAAAAACATGATGCAAGAAATACCAAGAAATTAAAGAAAGGAAGAGAGGGAAATGGCGGGAGTGAGGAAGAGATGAGGCAAGGATTGATGAAAGGTTGGAAGAGGAGACATGGGTGGAGCTCTCGGTGATCCTAGAACTCAACCCGTGAGGCCAACAATGGCCGTGACTCACTCAACGGTCTTGAAACATTATAATATAGTTATAAGGATCTTGGATGGCTAGTAAAGCTCCTAAGACCACTCTAGGATTGAAATAACGACGTGGGATGGTCTAGGAAGGCTATTGTAGGTGCAGAGAACCGTGGCCAAAACACCACAATCTTTGAGTACACGATTAAGGTACATTTTCTAGTTCATGGTCTCATAGATCCACTTATATCACTCCCTAGATGTTGTAGATGCTTAAAACATGATAAACCGATGTGAAAAGTAGGTTTCAGAGTCGGGTCGGGCTGTCGGATTGGGCGACCCGAGTTGCAGACTTGACGAGAGGTTGGTGACGACCAATGTGCTAGCGCATGACCCTCAAGCGCAAGGAGCTTTCGCCTCCTTGTGAGGGCGTGTGCGGCATTTTTAGGAGGAGGGATCAACATATGAAATGTTCCCCTTCTTCTTCTTCTTCTTCATCTTCTTCATCTTCTTCTTCTTCTTCTTCTTCTTCTTCTTCTTCTTCTTCTTCTTCTTCTTCTTCTTCTTCTTCTTCTTCTTCTTCTTCTTCTTCTTCTTCTTCTTCCGAGTTTATTGATATAAAGTTTGGGAAAATTGGCTACCATATGTGTATGTTTTGGAATTTATGAAGTTTGTGTTATGCTTAATAATTTGGGAAATTAAGAAAATTTAGGGGATCATGCTATTCTATTCAGAGGAATCTTATAATAAATATTGAGGGATAAAAAAAGGTGAAATTAAAGGATATGAAAAGTTTTCTTTAAGGACTTGTATATGTGGACTTAGTTATAACTTGATTTATATTTTGTGGAAAAAAAATTATGTTTTATACTTAGAAGCAAACAAATTATATTTATCTTTTGGATGATTATAATATTGGTAATTTGATGTATATATATGTATAATGATACTTATGTTATGCTGGTTAACTCAAAGGTTCAGAATAAATGTAGTTGAAAATCTTAAGGTTATAGTTGGTGGATCATTCAAAGGAGTATAACATTTTCATGTTGAATAATAAAGAGAGTTTGTAAGGAATCATGTGTTCATTTTGGGGTTTGGTTGTGACGATATAAGCATCAAAGTGAGTTAATTAGGGTTAAGTTGCTAATTCCAGACCTTGTCAGGATTAGAGGGTCGGATGTGGGCGGTAACCTGCAACAGTGGAATTATTTTGGTTAACAAATAAAATAATTTTACTATTAAATTTGGTAAAATCCTTTATCTGATAAGAGTGATCAGACGAGGGTAGGACCAATCCAGTTTTCATAGAACTTTGGGGACAGGTCCTGTCATCCCAAGCCAGTTTTGAAGATCATCCTACATTCACCTTTATCTCGACTTGCTTCTATAGTCAACTTTAAAGGCCAATCTTATTTTGATTACCATTCAAAGTAGTCTTTGAGGCATCCAAACACCTCTCCCTCAATGTCCCATCATCCTCTTTGATTGCTCTGCCAACCTATGACATGATTTCAACTTATGTTCATTTTCTGTTGATGATTTATGGAATCTCCTTTCTACTCAAGGCTAGACTATGAAGGAAATAATTTACTTTCTGCACTTGTAATTTTATTTCTCACATCTCAATACCAGCACATTTACCTCTTATTATTTGTACTTGGCTTTCATTTCAATATAAATCAAATTTTCTTAAGTAAAGATGAGTACTTGGGATATACCATCATAATCTGTTTCATGGTTTCCGAAGTCGTGAAACCATTTTTGTGCCTTGGTCCAATGCCATTGTCCCGACTTGAGGAGGAACCTGCATGTCTAACTACTAACTTCTTAAATAACAAGCTGCTAACCTACACACCATGGAAATCACATGAATTTGGACTATACTGGAAAGAAAAATATTAAATTTCTCGGACACATTAGGAAGAAAACATAGAAAAGAATAGTGTAAGCTATCTTGTCCGCTTTCATCATAATCGTTTGATCAGAAAAATGGTTCTTAGGTCGCGAACGAAACCCATTTACAACTGCCTAATAGCAGCTTCTACTAATAACACGCCTACTTTGAAAGCAGTTAAGGTCAATTTTCTTGTTGGTCACCCATCTAGGGATAGGTTGTGGCATGAAAGCCCTTTACTTCATGCTTTCAAGCCATCCAACAATCCAAACATACACACCTCTACAAAGAGACCAATCGAAGGTGGCCTCAGACATGGTATCCCAACCGCTCGTACATTTTTGGCAGGAACATAATCTATATGTCCAGTGGGACTCTTTTTAGTGTATGTCCAAGTTCAGATACTCTCATAAACACCGAGATGCTAAAGGAAGATTTCAAAAAAATCCATCCTAAGAAACACTGCTTGACTTGTCAATCCCAAAGGTTGACATGGAACTACCTCGTGATGGAGAGGTGGAGAACATCACAAATCAGGTTATAGCCAATGATTGAAATATCGATATCGACGAATATATCACTAGTTAAATTTATGGATTCGTTCAAAATATCGCTATCGATATCAATATCATTTACGGTCAACAAAAATGACGAAAATTTAGTCTAAAAGTTAGAATTTTTTAATGAAACTTTGGAAAAAACTTAAGTACCCAATAATAGTTATCGAAGAGAAATAAAAACTATAA
Source organism: Prinsepia uniflora (assembly GCA_032719365.1). Lineage (NCBI taxonomy): Eukaryota > Viridiplantae > Streptophyta > Magnoliopsida > Rosales > Rosaceae > Prinsepia > Prinsepia uniflora. The sequence continues at coordinate 50,603,917 of CM064874.1, read as the reverse complement.
AATGACTTTGATATAATAAGTACATGATGAATAATATGATAGAATATGAGTCTCACGATGAATACTTATAATAATAATACTAAATTATAACAATGTTATTTAAATTCTTTCAATTAAAACATATATTCTAAGTTAGACTTCGATGATGATACAAAGTTGAGCAAAAACACATATCTGCTAAATTAAAGCATATATTCTATATTAAAACAATTATTGCCAAATATATGAGTTAAGCTATATTCTACATTAAAATATATATTACCAACACATATATTAGTAAATAAAAATTTAGGGATTTTAAAAAAATGGGTTAAGTAGGAAAAAATAAAAAAGTCCACATGAGTTTGTGGTCTTGCATGTGCTATTGAATTATTGACTATATGGAAAAGAAAAAAAAGGACTTATTGGCTAGTTAAAATGATCTAACTTTCAATATATAGACTACCCACCGAGAAAAATCAAAAAGCGAAGAAGTCGAGAGTCTTCTCCATGACACCATCCATCATCTAAAAACCTTCGCTATTCTAGTTCATCTACATCCAAAAACGGAGAAGTCGAGGAGTCTTCCCAATGACTCCATCCAAAAGCGGAGAAGTCGAGGAGGTAAAAATATCTGAAGAGAGGGGCAAGGAATCGAAAAAAGAGGGACACAAAGAGAATCGAAGATGAGGCTTCGATTCGCGATGGAGGAGACTTTGATTCACGATAGAGGCTTCGATTCGCGATGGAGGAGGCTTCCTTCTGAGGTTCACAATTTTCAGAAAAAGGCGCTCGTCGTAGATGGTTGGGGTGTTGAAGCATGGAGTCAAACTCGAATGTTATCAAATTTGGGATATATGTCTTTTGGTAATGTACTTCAGTTTCAAATTTTCATTGTTTTTTTCATTGTACCTCTTGAATCGATCATTTGGTCCTTCATGGATGAATTTGGGAATTTCCTTTTTTTTTATTTTTTCTTTGAAGATTGATGTCATTCTATATCGACATATTTCGGTAATTTTCGGCGAAATTTTTTGATATTGGATGATCTCGTGGAAATTGGAGGAAGAAATTTCTTCCCCCCTATTTAGATATCGGACCCCTAATTTTTCAAAATCTCTAGCGAAATATCGGCGAAATTGTCGATATTTCAATCCATGGTTATAGCCAATAAAGAGTAAGCGAAATTCTTCAAAGATTGCCTATCTATTATCAGCTTGCAGATAAAGGCCTTGAACCGTTAGGTCCAGGAGATTTCCAACCGTGGGAAAATTCAAAACAAAGAAGACAGCGTCTCACATCCAAAGGCCTCAAGCCCCGATAATGGAAAAAACACCATGGAGTCAAGAGTGTCGGTCATTGTACCATAAATTCCAGAACTTGCCTTCTTAAGAGGGTCTGTAAATGAGATCCCAAAAATAAATAGAGCCCGTGAAGAAATTACAAGATTTGGACTTGGGATTTCTACCAAATACCGACCACCTATGCTCAGTCAGAAAGAATCTGAGCCCATAGTTCCAATGAGGAACATAAGTGAGCTAGACAATTGGAGAAAACCTGATCCAAATGACGCAGGATTAGAGGGAAAAAATTTGTTTAACCAAAGGGCGCCCTGTATAGCATAACATCAAGCCATCATAAATGATATGACTGAACAAAGGTGCATGATACTAGGTCAACCGCCACATCCTAGAAAAGAAAAAATTTTGATCTACAAAAAACCTTACCTGACCTATATAGATCAAGACAACCCATTGCCCAAGAATAACCACCGGCTTTTGCACTCTTCAGTGGAGATGTTAGACCTTGGTGCACATAAGGAGGTTCTCAACCCATTGCGTATCCATCGAGGACAACACCTATCTTAAACTACGACTATTTAGTAGTTCCCTCTTTGGGGATAATTTCTCTTGGTATACTTCGTTACTGAAGCATCCATATGCACTAAATTTTACAGGGTTGAGCCAGAGGTCACAATCAGCAACCTAACTACTTTCACGCAAGGGGACAATTGAGAACTTCATCGCTGGGATCAAAAGGTTGAACTTGAAATGTAGGTTCCCCATAAGCAATGATCAAATGATGGTTATTGCAAAATGAACTCTGAGGTTTTCCCTCATAAAGAAGTTCAATGATACCACATTTTTTTTTATCTCCAAGAGATAGTAGTATCAGTAACCAAATTTGAGAGCCTGCTAGAAGAAGCAATTTTAGAAGCACAACCCTAAAGTACCTCATTTCTACAAAAACAAGATTCAGGCGCATCAATTGAAGCACAAAGAAATTGAGGAAGATTCATTAACAAAAGAAGAGGGCAGGAACTAGAGGTTTCAACAACTAAGACCCGGACCCCTAGAAAGGGACCAGTGACCCTCAAATCTTTAATCAAACCTGTTGAGGAACAAAAAACTTTCATCCCAACTAGAAAACTTTTCATGAATAAGATGCTAGTGTTTGGTTCTTAATCCTTTGATCTCACTAAAATGGGAGAGATCTACAACGAATTGGTGAGGCCAATATTAATCAAGCCAGATCCCAAGTTGGAAATCCCTAAGTTTGATGACATTGAGGGCAAGCAACTCTGCAAATGGCATGTGTCACCACATAATTCCACAACCAATTGTGTTCAATTCAAGGATATAATCCAAAGGTTAATCAACCAAGGACAAATTGTGTTGGAACCAATCCCTAAAACCTCAAAGAGGGTGGACACCAACCCTTTTTCCAATGGCATCAGTTAATATGATGAAACACTAACAACCTCAACCTAAAAAGGAAGCCAATAAAACAAAGGGAGACCAATCAGAAACTTGCCAAACTGAGAAGACACCAAAAATAATCGAGGGCGTGATAGTACCATGCAGAAAATGCAAAGAATAATGCATCCTAGTAACCGTGACCATAGATAAAAGGATAAGGTTGGGAAATTTAGAGGGAGGGAAACTGGGATGAAGATTTTCTCAAGATCCCTGAAAAGAGCTTAGGTCCACACAGTCGTAAGGAGAAACTACCACGAACAATCATTTTCTAAAGATTGGGAAACATTAAGAAAAAGCAAAAGTGGGTAGCTAGTCAACAAACTAGGAGGAAACATGACCAATGAGTGTACATGACAAACGAACGGCTCTTCCTCAGAAGACCGCTGAAAAAACCAAACCCCGCAAAACTATAATCAAAAGAGAAAGTGGTACATAGTTAGCAAAGATGGAAGACCATCCAATGTGTTAGGAAGAACTACACAAAGAAGGATCCAAAGGTAATGGGGAGTTTACCTTCGTACTCAAAAGAGCTTGGGGCAAGCCCTTCCAAATTGAAGAAAGAACAAATGACTACTCATGTAACAAAAAGGAAGTTAACCAGAGAAAGAAGGCTCGAGGAAAGGGACAAATAAGGGTATCCTTTCCTGTAACGACCCGAAAATAAACCGGAAATTCGAAAAAGGAAAATTTGAAGGAAAATACGATTTTGCCCTTGGTTTTAGGGGGCAAAAGTTTTTGATCGGGACCTTATTTGGACCTTCTGGAAGGACCGTTGGAAAGGTCTCGAGACGCTGAATTCGTAGACAGGCGGCATGCGTTAATCAGAGGTCGGATGTGAAAGTTACGGGTCTGCGAAGGCTAGGGGCATTTTGGTAATTATGTAAGGAAGGGCAAATTGGTCTTTTTTTCCTGTTTGATGACTCATTAGGGAAATTAACAGTGCTTGGACATCTGTCCCTCACTAATTTGGATGAGAATTGGCCATCTGGTGACATCTGTCACCACAATGGAAGGATTGATGGCATGAGTTGAATAGTAATCGTTTTTAAAACAAAATTAAACTGTTTGTTGAGCAGAGGGAAAAACAGAGAACATGCTCCTACTTAATCAATCTTCCAAGCAACCAAATGAGAAAACTGATGCAATTGGATGCAATTGAGAGCCTTTGGAGCTTGGGACAGAAAAGAAAACACGAAGGATTAGAAAGGATAACCAGGATAGATGAACAAAGTGAGGACCCGAATTGATGAACAAAGTGAGATCGTGAATTTGGAGTTGTGGACCTTGAGGACCCTAATTGACCTTGAATCTATCCTTCTAGGATCATTCTGAGGTAATCCATCTCAAAATCGAATAAGATTGCTATCGTTTTAGCCGAGAACCGCATCTCCCAACTCTTCGAAAAATCAAGCTTGGGTTCACATAATTAGAGGTAAGCAAAATTGAAATTGATCTTGAAATCATGTTCATATAAGTTGTAGGATACTTACTGGTTGATTGAAATTAACAGAGGGGTTGAAATTGGACGAAATTGGAGTTATGGCCGATCAAGAATGGGCTTAGAAATCGGCCTGTTTAAAAGGTGATTTCATGAAATTGAGCATACAGATCCCTAATTAGGATTGAATATATGAAAACCAGTGAAAGAAACGAAGAAATTGGGGTCGAATTGACTGAGAACGGATTGGGTTGCACAGCGGGTTGCAGACCCGTTTACACGGCATTCGGGTTGGGACGATGAACAGTAATGGTACTGTTCATCGGCGCGTGAGTTCACGCGCAGCCTATGTAATCGGAGCGTGAGGGCGGGTGGTTGACTTTCTAGGGAAGTGTTCAACATACGTTTTCATGCAATTGATGTAACGAACATTTTAGCGTTGGTTTCGAGTCGATCGGACACCGTCTCGATAGTGTTTCGAGGGTCCGAAGGATTATGTTACGTTTTAAATTTGTATTTAATTCCCGAAAACTTTGCGGGATCTTAATATGCTATTATTGGATTCATTAGTGACCCATAATGATGTTGTTTGACAGGATTTGGGACTTCCAAAAATTATGGAAAGGCGTGTAGCTCGGAAAGTGAGCGGTTTGGACGGTGTGTGAGTAGACGTTTGTTTTATAAATCGATGTGCATGCATAGTTAAATGTTTTACATGATTGATTGAATGATTTGGTTTGCAATGATGTCATGGTGATTTGGCATGATTATTTGTGATTTAATGATTATTTTGATCGGTCTTTCGGGCACGTTTTATGAGGAATGTGCAAATGATATTTTGGGCTAGGCCCGGAGTAAAAAAAGGTTTCAAAAAAGATATTTTGACTTAATTGATGAGTCAAGGATGATTTCTGGATTATTTTAATATTTTCAAATGAGATTTTATGGATTTACATGTAAATGGTATTTGGGCTTGAGACCCGGTCGGGAATGATTTTGACTTGGTTTGAAGTCAAGGATTTGATTGACATGTTTTGGGATGTAATCCTGGGATGGTTTTCATTGTAATTGTGAGTGCCCAGACGGTCGGAGCTAGGAGATCACTTAGACGACCGGAGCTTTGGGGATATGATTGTGAGTTGTTTTATGGTAAGCCAGTTTCTCGGATGCGACTGAGCCTAGATGTACCACTCGGATGTGTCTGAGCCTGGGGATGTGTTCTCCCAGCTGTGACTGAGCCCGAGAGTTGAGCCCAGATGTATCTGATCCCGAGAATGTGGTTGGATGTTGGCCTACGCGTAGTGTTGATGTGACTGTGTGATTGTTTGTGCACTTGTGAATAGTGCAGATTGATTGATTGATTGATTGATTGATTGATTGATTGTGCACTTGTGAGTAGTGTTGTTTGATGTTGATTGTGATTGCGTACTGGTATTGAGTACGGGTTTTGACCTTTGTGGTCAGGTTATCATTTTCATATGTTTGGCTTGAGAGTCGGGATTTGATACGTTTCATGTGCTTTGGCTGGAAAACCGGTGATTGTTATACATATGATTTACCCTATGCATGCATGGTTTGATAAACTGGAGGGGAAACGATCTATTTGAAATATATTTTCAAATGATATCATTTTGTCCACTCACAGCTTTTCTGTTTTGATGACCCTCCAGGCCGTGGCACGACGTTCGGGGCTGATCGAGAGGCGGAAGCATGAGCGGAAATCACTGCAGTTATCCCTTGTCTGACAGGCGCTGAAGGGTAGTTTCGGGACTTCAGTTTACTTGTCAAACGGGAGCAGGACCGGGCACGGTTATCAAAGTCCAGTTGGGACGGGCCATATCATTTCCAGACACCATCTCATAAACTTTTACCAAGATAAGGAAATGAATTGTATTCAGGAGTTTTGATCAAGAAGACTCGATGAGCGAACAAACAAGGATACAAAAACCCCAAATATGAAGGAAAAATCCAAACTTGACATCTAAGAAGATTATAGTCAAGTTATGACCAAGAAAGAATTAGAAGAATTTGAGAACGATCTACGGGAAGTCATGGAAATGGATCATTTGTTTGACAAAAAACTGAAGGAAGTTCAAGTTGAGATCAATATAATGGTAGTGCTACCAGAACACTTAACTGTATATCACCAAGTCAACCAAAGGATAAGTGATGTTACCACTTATGAACCTTCCTAAGAAATGATCAAAATCCCAATGGATGAAAAAGAAAGCTGAAATGTCATCTCAAAGTTTGCTCTTTATAGAGAGAAATCATTGCTCTCTAACCAGACTAAGGAGATGACAGATTATCTACCACTTATCTTCATCATAGCGAATCTAGATGGAATTCCGATTGAAAAAAAATGGACATTGACGGAGGAGTTTCCATCAATGTCCTACCATTCAAAAATGCTAAAAAACTTGAACAGAACACTACAGGACTGCTTCCCGGTCACGGTTATAATGTCCAATTTCAATGGTACCATTACCAAGACCCACGAGGTTCTACCCTTAGAGATTACATCAGGTTCTAAGCGAATGATGTTATCTTTTTTTGTCGCAGAAAACGTCACTTGTCACAGCCTGAACTTCTCCAAGATGATATTTTCCGCTTTGGGCCCAGTCCTCGCGGTTTTATTCTCGGGAACTCAAGTGCAACTTCCCAGTGGGTTACCCATCCTAGGATTACACTAGCCCCTACTCGCTTAAATTTGGAGTTCCCCAAGAATTCAAAGTAGTGAGCTCCCAAAAGGCCTTTTGTTGGATAGATACGGGCCCATACATATAAGGTGACAAGACCTGCCCCGATCCACCTGGGACCACAAGGGGACGTGCCCTGCTCCCGTCTGACACCCGAACAAACATTCCAATTTTAACCTTTAAAGTTCAAATGCATAAATATCCAAATTAAAGTCATACATAAAATATGAATTCAAAAGATGTCAGACAAGGGGAAAATGTCCAAAATTACAAGTTCTGAGCACGACTCTAAGCTATCATATGGGATAACCTACCCAGCAGGGGGTTCAGGTGCACAGTGTAGATCTATGCCTCTACCTCGGGATCCTATTCTACCTCAGTAGCACGGCCTGGAGAGGTCAACAAAACATTAAGGGTGAGTGGGCCGAAACTCAAAGTTTATAAAACAGTTCAACAAATAAAAGCATGTACTTTTACCCCTCCGTTTTTCAAACATGCATGCATTAGTATTTAAAACCATAAAATCATATAAGATACCACAAGTCATATAATAAAACCGTAAACATAACCTCAACCACTGCACTATACATTCCGCCTCTGACATCCCAGATGTCCGACGTCCCAGACGTCCAATAAGGTCACAGTCCCAAGGCTACGCGTGCCACTCGGGGTCTCAATCCCGAGTCCAATCCCCAAACCCAGTCCGGGTCCCAGACGTCCAATCATAGCAATCCTACTCCTGAGTCATCCTACGGTCTGATCCCTCCGTAGAATGACCCCTTGCAGGCAATGCGCCGTGACCACTCTGGGGTACCCACATCCGGAGGAGACAGTATCACACGGGTAGATCTATACAGTGCAGTACCAAAGATCGACATCCACATACACAAATATATATATAATCCAAAACAATACTTAAATTTCACCAGACGGGTCTCAAGCCCAAACATCGTAAATCGTACCATTGCCATAACTCAAGATAAACGAAACCTTTGGTTGATTCACACACATATATATATAAGTGAAAATAGTTACGCATGCAAGGGTTTAATGAAATCGGGCCCACTCACAGTACAATCCTGCTGTAAAACTGCGCGTATAACCTCGTCCGGGTATTATTGTACGATTCCTGTCAGTCCAAATCACACGTAAAGGTCACTACAAGTCCTTAACATTCAACCAAGAAGTCCTAGACTGAAACCGGCCAGGGAAAGCCCCCCGAACATGCTTCCCGAGGCGATAGACCCTATTTTGACCAACTTAACTATCTCCGATCGACTCGAAAATTTAACTCAAAATATTCAATACACTGAAAGGATGAAAACTCAAGTTGACCGTGACCAGAGATGAGGCTTCACGCGCCGTCACGTGCCGTCACGCGCCGCCCAAAGTGGCTGCGAGTGAAAGCCACGCGCCATGCACTGTAGCTACAGTGTCATTGCCCTTACTTGGACGTCTGTTAAACGGGTCCCCAAACCCGCGACTCAACCCGGCCAAATCCCCATCAATTCTCACTCGAATTCCTTCGTTTTTCCACCTAAGACCTTCCTTAACCTTTTAATTTAAGCTCTGATCCATTAATTAGCCTCAACATGTCCTAAATCGTTCACTCGACCCGTGATCAAACAAACGGGTCAACCGTTGTTCTTCACTCAGCTCAACTCCAAATCCAAATTAACTTAAGCTGAAGCTTACTAGGACCTATACGAACAATAAAACACAACTAATTTCAAAAATACTCACCTGGAAGTCGTCGTCCTCAGTTCTGAAAATCCTTCGAAAATGGAACTTGGGTTCCTGGCCAAACCGTGGTCGAATCACCTCAGGATTGATATGGTCGAACTCCAAATGGTCCCAGAAAACTATTTCGATCCTTGGTTTCGTCCAACTCGTCTCACAAATCAAAACTCTATTTTTCCCTTAAATTTCCAAATTCTCTAGTCTCTGTTTTCTCTCAAGTTTTCAGACTTCCCTTAACAGAAATGACCCTCTCTCAGTCCCCATTACTCTGTTAATTGAACAGTGCAGCCAGCAAACCGTGGGAATCCTTCTGGCTTTTCTGAAAAATGTTACCCGCAACGGTCCCAAACCAGTTAAACAATGGTGCACGTGCTTTGTTTCTTGTTTCAGTCCATACCAACACGTTCCCATTACCTCAAAACCAATAAACTAATCCCTGTCCAGTCCACTAACAAGTTAAACAATTGCTTGATCAGAACAACCAAGCACGGTGGTGCAGGCCCTGTTTTCCATGGTTTCAAACAGTACCTCCCTGCAAAATTACTATTTTGCCCTTTTGCCCAAAATTACCAAAATGCCCTTCTCTTCTTAGACTCGTAACTCATACGTCCGATGTCCGTTTTCAGCGTGCCGCCTGTCTACGGACTCAGGGCATCGAGACCTACCTAACGGTCCTCGAATCGTGTGAAAATCAGTTGTCAATCAAAAAGTCAACATTTTCACCTTTTTTTTTATCTAAATTACGAAAATTCCCTTGAACTTCCGAACGTCATAACTTCTTCCCTGATCGTCGGAATTGGACGTGTCACTTGTCTATGGACTCGTGATGTCCCGAGCTACGACACGGTCATTGGTCAACGTCCGTTTGACCTACCAATCAAAAAGTCAACAAATTGACCATACTATTCATAAGGGTAAAAACGTCATTTCATTTATTATTTTACAATTTTACATTCCTCGAATTTCCAGGGCGTTACATAAGACGCATCCTCCATATCCCTTCAAGCGATGTGGGAATGCTAACCATTCATCTAGGGCACGGGTCCTCACAATCCACCCCCCTTGAGGCCCAGCGTCCTCGCTACCACACTCAATTCCGACCGAGGTTGGGCTCTGATACCAAATTGTCATGACCCGACTTTCTCCAACAAGATATTGTCCGTTTTGGGCCCAGCCCTCACGGTTTATTGGCCAAGAAGTCGAACCCGGCTAACTCTGGCCAACTCTTCCCTGTTAGCCCACTATTTGCTAGAGAGCCTTCGCCTTCTTCAAATCCACCTCAAGAGCAAGATTCTCATCCGTCAAGTGCCCAAGCTCCTTCAGTTGCTGATCATAGGTGGGAAAGGTAGTTACAATGCGGTCGAAATAATCTTCCTAATGAGAAAGGGAGCAAGAATACATGATGAAATTAGAGATAAGAACATTTTCTATGTTTTAAGTTTTCTAATGGTGGTTCATAGAGACGAATGAGGACTAAAGGGGTTAATAAAGGCAATCTTGCGACCTTACGGTGGCATGATTAAAAAGGTGCATATAATTCGTAACATTTAGAATAAACTTGCACACGCGAAATGAAAAACACAATCTTCCAAATAGTATTTACAAAGGGCCGAAATCAATACTAACATAAAAGGACCAAAATCAGAATTCTAGCAAACAACCCAAAACAGCCTGAAGCCCAACTCTGATGAGAGGTTGTCTTCCCGCTCATGAGCAACCCGCACTTGGCTTTCTTTTTCCCTAAATCTGCTTTCTTTAGCAAGCATTTCAGCCTTGGCTTGCTCATAGTCTCGCTTGGCAACCATTCACGCAATTCATCCTGCTGTAGTGATTGACTGGAGAGCCTACAATCGATGAGCTAAAGCAACCATCTTGCGACCTTCCTGAGTACTTTCTTCATTCCCTTTGAGGAAGTCTTGTTCCAAAGAATTCAATTCATCTGGGACGGGGTCTCTTCTAGAAGGATATACCACCTCTAGTCCCGTTTAGATAGCTTCCTTTGATACTCATCTAGAAATTGTGTCAAAGATTAAACAGAAAAGGAAGCAACAGGTGAAAAGTTTGAAAATACCACTTGTGCTCCCAACCCTTCCCCCCTCCCCCCCACCCAAAAAAAAAAATCATGAACATCTTTCCCATTAGAGAAGGTCATTATAAGATCCCAAATTACTGAGTGCTCAAGATAGGTGGGAGCTGCAATGGAAGCCTGATCTGGGGCTGTGGAGATCAGAGTGAGAAAGAATTCCACTTCATTTTCTAAAAGCTCAATCTCAAGGGAGTGAAAGCCTGAAATAGGGAAGGAATATAAGAATAAAGAAAAAAAAAAGCCAAGATCTAATAAAGTACCTGTTAAAATGCGAAAGAAGATCCAAGCTCCCCACTACTAAGACCACATTCAGGGAAGACCATGAAAGAAGTGTGTGGTGTACTAGTCTCCATTAAGCATTGAAAAATCCAAGTCCATTGGGGACACCTACTTAGGGGAAGATGAGGAAGGTTGGAAGGTTGCAATTACAGGAGTTTTGCTTGTGGGGTAAGGGCGGAGGCATATAGATCTCTGACGGATTCCTCAACTTTGAGCTTCCCATCTTAAGAAAAAGGGCAAAGGCATCTAGATATGGAAAAGGTGCTAAACCTATGGGTTATGGCCTTGGTAATCTCAGGGTTTGGACCTATAGGGAGATATGGACTGGTGAAAACAGTGAAATCGGCAATTCTGCCAGCAAGGCGCAGAAAAAAAAACGGCCATGTCAAAGAGGTTTGGAGTCATAGGACCCACTCCAAAATCGAAGTGTTAGTATTACTATTCTAGAAAGATAAAGTAGCACTAAGAAGGTTTACATTGAGAGATGTGGATAAGTCAGATAAACTCACTAGTGTGTTGCACTTCATTGACCTAGAGATCATTGTAGTACAGCTTCTTCATCCTCCTAACCCAACGTAAGAAACAATCAGAAATCTTTGATTTGTGGCACCTGACTTCGCCAATAAGGCCCCAAGATGAAACAGCGCACGAAATCTGTAGTGAGGAAGATACCATTGGTAATTTGATTTTCCTCTTCGCAAACTCGTAAAGCTTCACAAGCACAAGCAGAGAAATCTTCAAAATGTTCAATAGAAATCCATGGCGTTTTAGTAGTTGGATTGGCTCCTAGCCAGAAAAAGAAGAAGAGCAAACGAGAGGTTTTCCCTTCAGAACTACTTTTAGGGCCATATCTTTTTTTTTTACTAGAAAGAATTCTTGATTTCAAAGGAAATGGGAGAAAGATGGTGATTTTCTCAAATAATATCTGCAATAATGAAGAAAGGAACTACCAATACTTGGGTTAACAAAGTTTTCGAAAAAAAGTCAGAGAAGGGCGAAATGGGTAAAGTGGAATCGTCTAGATTTAAATTGTTTTATAACAAAATATTTTAAATTCAGGAAGCAATGTTTGCACCGAAGAAAATCCTTTCTTGGGCCAGAGAAAATGGCCTAGGAATAAAGACCCAAATGCGAAGGAATAGGCCCAAGACGCCTACTTGGAACGTGCAAAAGTAGAAGATGTGAAGAAGGAGAGAACGACTATGACGCGCAAAAAAAAGACAGAAGGGTAAAAGGGGATGTTGTCGACATGATAACTGCAGCACGGGCCCGCTAAGGTTTACATGGCAGCCTAATCAGCATCTCCATCGGCTATAAAAGGAGAAGAAGCCTTCTTTTTAAGAGACAACTAATCAAACAATAAAACAACCAACAAATTGATCGAACTTGATCAATTTCAAAACAACTCCAAACCCTCAAAAGTTTTATTGTTTCAAAGACTCGCCTCTTTAGGCACAATCTATTTCTTTCGATCCAGGATTAAGATTCAACTTTCTTCTCAACCCCTCTCAGTTCTTCACTCAAGAACAACAAGTTTTCCTTCATTCCAACTTGCATTCCAAGCCAATTTTGAAGACCCTCCTACATTCACCTTTATCCTAACTTGCTCCTATAGCCAAATTTAAAGGCCAACCTTATTCTGATTGCCATCCAAATCAGTCATTGAGGCGACCAAACACCTCTCCCTCGACATCTCATCGTTGTCTTTGATTTCTCTACCAACCTATAACGTCATTTTGACTGATGTTCATTTTTAGTTGTGATGTTTGGCATCTCTGCCTACTCAAGGCTAGATTGCAAAGGAATAATTTACTTTCTGCACTGATAATTTTACTTCTCGCACCTCAATACCAGCTCGTTTACCTTTCAGTATTTGTACTTCTATTTCATTTCAATATAAAACTAAATTTTCTCAAGTAAAGATTAGTACTCGGGATATATCATTAAAATGTTTTGCGCCTTTTTCCGATACTATTGTCCTGACTTGAGGGAACCTGCATGTCTAACTATTAACTTCATAAAATAACAAGCTGCTAACTTGAACATAATGGAAATCACATGAACTTAGATTACGCTGGAAAAAAAATTATTAAAGTCTTTCTTGAACATAATGGAAATCACATGAACTTAGATTACGCTGGAAAAAAAATTATTAAAGTCTTTGAATACATTAAGAAGAAGTTATAGAAAATAACAGTACAAGCTATCTTGTCCGCTTGTCTCACGATCATTTGATTAGAAAAAAAAAAGTTTTTGGGTCGGGAACGGAGCTTATTTACAATTGTTTAGTAGCAGCTCCTACTAATAGCGGGCTTACTTTGAAGGGATGGTTTATTTTCTTTCTAGTCAATCAATCTAGAGATGGACCGCGACTTGGTTTATTTTCTTTTTAGTCAATCAATCTAGAGATAGACCGTGACACGAAAGTCGTTCAACTCATGCTTTCAACCCATCTAACAGTCCATACATACACAACGCACCTCTATAAAGAGGCTCACCCGAAATCTACTTCTTCACTTCACGGCTTGATTCCATGCAGATACCAGCCGAAGATGGCTTCGGACATGCTGTCGCGGCTACACACGTTTAAGGCAGAAACACATCTCAAAAAAAAAAAAAATCATTACACTTTGTAAGCTGCATCCAAACACAGGAAGCGTCTCTCTCTCTCTCTTTGTGGCAGAGATGGATGAGATTGCGCGCAGCCTTGCTTTGTCTATCAACTTTTTCAAGGAGACATGCCATGCCGGCCAACCAAGCCTATACAACTTTTTTCTTCTAGCTAGCTAGGACATGTCATCCATAGCCCAATCCCTAGACGATCGACCTACTAATAATAATTTCCTTTGAATTTCTTTCTCCACCAGATACATGGTTAACCTGCATTGGAAACTTATCGACAAAAAGAAAAGTTGTTGTTCAAAAGCGTGCATATACTAGACCCTAATGGGGCCGGCCAATGGCAATTATAAGTATCACATTTTTTGTTGATTATTGAGTCGAGTTTAAAACAATTGGAGGTAATATTCATTAATAAACAAAAAATATGCAACATTTACATCAATAGCTATTTATAGATAAAGAGTGAGGTTCAATTGTCAAAAATAACACTAATTATATATTAATTGTTAAGTAAATCAAACTCAGACTTGTTTGAATTATCAAACATTTAACAAACATGTGAAAAAAATTAAATTTTCACTTAAAAATTAACTGTCAGTAGAAAAAGTACGCAAATCAACTTTTTATAACCCCTTACAGAATTTAGACTTGGGAGATTATATTTTTACTTACACATTTTTGTAATCCATTTCTTTGGCATAGAAATTAATCAACATTGGCCCGCATGCAACTACGCAAGGGCCACAATAACTGTGGAGCCAGAGTGACTGCGTTTAGGGAATCGCTGACATCCCGTATAACAACAATTAAGTAGCTCGCTTGGGTAGCTAGCTAGTTATCACTTGTAGGTGATGCCATCATGCTCTCCAGGTATAAAATGGTTGTTGGTCATGACTTTGGAGCAGGGAGCCACCATTGCTGTCCAATTCACCCATCATATTTCCAAATTTATCGTAATTGTGATCAATTGGGACAACTAAACTGGAATGTCAAAGTTCAAACACCAAAAACAAATAAAAAATAAAAAATAAAAATAAAAATTACTCTTGGAGCTGCTGGCTAGCTCGATTCTCAAATACGGTGGGTGAAGTGGGGTAATCCAAGGTGTTACGTCTAGATCGAAAGAGCGCACTTAAAATTAATCTAATTTGCAGATGAATCATGATTCCAGAGGTCAGTTCTAGAATGCTATTAATCCTCTTTTTGAAAAACAAGGCCATAAGGGAATCATTTCGCAATGCCACCAACTCGATCATGTATTTTTGTATCAATTTGATGTGATTTTGAGGTGAGAAATATTGAAATTAATTTAAACGTGAATCTTGATATAAGTTTCGCTTCGCTGTTACATCATGTTTTGTTAAACTATGAAGTAATATTAATTTTTTTCATATAAAACAGATATTGTATATTATATACGACAAAATTAAAATTTTCATGATGAAATGATATTATTATATTATGCATTTAATTGGTTAGTTTTTTTTTTATTGATTGGTGTTTTTTTTTTCTAAAATCAAATTTGAAACTTCTAATTACATAACAAATATATAAGAAAATCACGAAATAGTAGTACTAAATGGCATTGCACTAACTATTAAGTAATTAACTTAATTTAGAGACATATTCTCGTCTATCACTAATTCCAGGGCCGGGGCAGAAGAAAACATGAGGTTTAGTTGAACGAGGGGACATATGCACCCCATACTCACACCCTGCAAGACTAGAAACATGTACACGTGATTTGTAAGAGATTCCTTTGTCACCTTTATCAACTGATGAATGTTGAAGAAATGTTAGATGTATTGTCAGCTGGTGATCATCAAGAGGGAGAGGGAGACGACGACACCATTTCTTTCACAATCAGTTGTACCATTCATCATCTAATGAAAAAGCTTCCCTAATTAAAGAGCTTTTGTAAAACAATTTCTTTTTCACCTTTTCGCAATTACTAGGTGTTCTAGATGATATTTAACTAAGTTTCCCTCATTAAAGAGCTTTTGTAAACAATATCTTGTTTTGCCTTTTTGCAACAAATTGTTCTAAATGACGTTGCATTAAACAACCATGAGTTTTTTTTTTTTTTTTTAAACTAGAAAAAGTGGAAGGGGATAACTTTAGATGGATATTTTCTTTGGCCTAATCATAGGGGCTCACACATGCTTGAGGAATGTCTGCATTGAATCATAGTTACTCGCCACAATAAAATGGGCGCATCACCTCAGCCCTACCGCATTGAGTCATATCTACTCGCCACAATAGATTGAGGAATGTCTGCATTGAATCATAATTACTCGCCACAATAAAATGGGCGCATCACCTCAGCCCTACCGCAGCATTGAGTCATATCTACTCGCCACAATAGATTGAGGAATGTCTGCATTGAATCATAATTACTCGCCACAATAAAATGGACGCATCACCTCATCCCTACCGCATTGAGTCATATCTACTCGCCACAATAGAAAGGGTGTGTCACCTCAGTCCTATTGAATGACTAGCAAACAAGAGCCAGTGAGATTCGATCAGAGGATCTCCACCCACCAAAGCTCATACGAATAAGCCCTTGCCACTAGGCCATCACCCTCGTTGGTATTAAAACCCATGACTTTAATTCTGAGATGAAACATTAGAAATTGAAATAGTTATTCATGATTTTCCTAGCATTATTTATGAACCAAATACTACTAGACATACACGGACTTGACTTTGGACTGAGTGGGCTCTCAAATGTGAGAAAAAAAAAAAATAGGCATAATAGTTCTCATCCACCTCAATTATCATGTACTAGTTTGATTCTTTTTCCCGTTAATCTCAGAGATTTGGGCCACCTCTTGGTGTTACTTATAATTTTAAAAGACCGGTACATATACTATATAATCATTTATTTATGTCTATATGATTTGTAATGAAATATAAACTAGAAGTATCAATACATTTTGTAAAATTTGAAAAAAAAAAAAAAAACTACGGATAAATATCAATTAAAATTGTTAGAAAAAAAAAACTTTTAAATTATCTAATTTTAATTTCAACTGATTCAAGCCTGCTGAGAGGATAATAGATGGGTTGAATTTAGGTGATAATATATATCACATTTTCCAGTCTTGGCCTTGATCAAGTTCAAGTAGCTAGCTAGTTGCATTCAATGTGACATAAGATTGGTGGGTTTACAAAGGGTACTGGTGACACGGACCATATGACATTTATATGCATGCATGCATGGATGAGGTTTTTGACAAAATTTGGGCATCCGGATACAAACAAAAACTGTAGTACAAAGGACTTCGGGTGCTTGTTTAGTTAAATCATGACCCTTAGCTCAGCTTAGCTAATAGCTAGCTTTCAGTTTTTGTTTTATTAAGTGTATCTAAATCTCTCTCTCTAGTCTGTACTATGGAAATTTAATTTGTTAGGATTTTCAATAAGGTCAAATAAAGAAGATGGGACATGTGAGTACGACATATATATATATATATTATATGTTTTTGTTACTTAATCACTCAATTGACCAATTTTATTACATAAATAATCATTTTAAAGCTTAATAATCAATCTTAACATGAATATTATAATTTAAAAATATTTCTTTTTATTTCATTTATAAACGATAAGTTTCCATTATGATTCATAAAGACATTCTGTATTTTTATTAATTTTAACATCAAGTTATATCTAGCACGTTTGCTGGGATTATGTATTTACTTACGAGGTACGTATACACAAGGAATGGTAGGTTTACAAAAAGAATGTTTGTATGAGGAAAAAAATTTAGAATTTAATTGGTGAAGAGTTAGAAATTTTAAATTGGACCGGAGTAGTAAAAGTAGAACTAGCAGGACTCATTAGAATAAATTATGATTGCATAGGAAAAAGTAATTATGACTGGCCCTAATCGAGTATGAGTGTTGATTTTCTTCTTTGTTTGGTTGGGCTTTGGGTTTCTTCATAAGCAGTACCTTTCTTTTTCCTTTTGGGGTTGATCCAAACACACCCACCAAATTCAATCAATCCTCCACGTCCAAGTCCAAACCCAGAAAGATTAAACACAAACTAATTAATGGCTAAATCCAAGTCCGGCCCATGATAAGCGAAACTTGGGCTCTTAATGAGACGTTGGAGATTTCACAAGACATATTATACTATATACTAAAAGAGAAGTGAAAAATCACGGTAGATCCACTTTTACCTTCTTCTTTTTTTTTTTCCTTTTTTTTCTTTTTTTTTCCTTTTCCTTTATACATATCAAAAAATCATAAAAGATATTTTTTTTAAAACACTGTTCCTCTACAGTGTTTTACCGATTCTGTTTTTTTTTTCCCCTTTCCTTTATAGATATAAAAAAAATCACTGCTTATTTATGGAAAATTAGTAATATTCAATTCAATAACCCCGCGGCAACGCGCTGGCCTAATTGCTAGTGTGCACTAGATCTCTAACTCTCGGGAGAGTTTGTTCATGTCCGAGGAATGCCCTAACAGGAGTACTGGCAACTTTTTTTTTATTTTGTTTTATCATCTTACAATTGTTTGATGATGTAAGCCGTGTATTTTTCGAAATAGATTGATTTCATCAATTTTAAATTTCTAATTAGGCTTCAAAATTTAACTCTCTTTATGGTTGTCTTTCCTTCCTAGTTGGGATTATGAGGGAGGGCTATTATTGTGACCCAAATAAGATCCATATATATACATAAAGAAGCTGAGGCGCTGGCTCTCCACCCTGCTGCTGGTGTTCGGTCTGTTGCTTCTTCCCCTCTAGTGGAAGGTTTTGGGCTGCAGCAGGGCTATGCGGTGGCCGTTATTGGATTTCACGTGCAGCATTCGACCTTACTTGTCATCTTTGCTCCGTGTGGTGGTCCTATCATGCCCCGTCTGCGGTGGGTCGTGGCTAGTTTTCAAGTGTAGCTTTCGGTTCTACTCTTGATCGAAGCTTCCCTTTCGATTTTTCCTTTTTTTTTTTTAATTTAGTTTTCTTTTTTATCTTCTTCGGCTCTATTTTTTTTTCTATCTTCTGCAGGTTCTTGTGTGTTGTTTTCCTAGTTGTTTTGAGTAGCCTCTCGGCTTCACTCTTCGCTTTTTGTGGCTTTTATCCAGCCTCTTCCTCTATGAAAGTTTTCCCTTCTCCTTCCATAGAGATGTCCAGAGTTCACCTCGATCTTTTTTCCCATCTCCATTTCACTTTCCTTCCACAATGCCTGAATCCCTTCCTTTTCCCTCATCCAATGGCCTTGACGGTGATAAATCTCGAACACTTCAGCACCAAAGTCCATCCTTCAATCTAGCGGCTATTGTGGCCCTATGTTGCTTTTTGCATCCGTCGGATGGATTAGGGGAGCGCTCTTTGTGCGGGTGACATGCTTACTCTCATTTTCCGCTGACTTCTTCGATTTTACCTTCACTTTCTCTGCTTCTGGTGGTTCTGTGTTTGCTGGTTCGCGACGGCTCTGAGTGGCGGCGAGTTGGGCGATAGTAGCTTTTCATATTTTAAATCTAGGGTTACTATTGGATTGTTTTTAATTTATGTTATTGGATTTGTATGCACATGATTGTGGTGTTATATGTGCTTATTTTTTGTCTTTTTTAAGTCTTTTTGTTTATAAGCTTTCATTGCTTTCTAAATGAAACTCTTATTTGATTGATAAAAAAAAAATACATAAAGAAGCTGTAAGAAAAATCAAACATCGTGTTTACAGCAATAGGGGTAGGGTCCATATATATATATATATATATATACCCATAATGAAATTGAGTATTGACTATCTACCAGAATGGCAATCTGACACACAAGTAATAATTCTAAGTCACATAATGTGCTTGCAAATGCAAACAGTAGCTGTAAGTCTGTAACAGTAGGAAGGAGCTGATGCAAATCTTACTGCATATATTTCTGGGGTCTACTTCGCTTGACTTTACTGGAACATCAAAATCCAACTACTTTTTCTTCTAAATTTTCTGGTTGCTGAGTTAACTCCTCTTTTAAGTAACAATTTTGAGATCATCAGAAAACTTGAAACCTAAACTAAAGGCTGGGGGACCTTTAATTATCTATTGACTAATGATTCCTCATTGATTACAGTCAGCCGAAAATTTGCAAGCTAAACTTAGGACTGGTGGATCTTAATCTCTTTGACCAGACTCATCATTGATTACACCCTCATATAGTTGGAAAACTACTTGATCTTATTTACCAAAAAGGAACATTAAACTGGCTAACCTAAGAAAAATATCAGGCTCAATCTCTCATTCCCTTGTGTTGTAACCGTGGTTAAATTGGTTTATAAAATTATAAAATATGTAAAATAAAAATTACCTATTCAACTTAGCACTAGTGAAAAAGGGCCTTCGATTGTACAAGTAGCTGTGCAATTATTGATAGGAGCAAGTTCAATGGGTGTGGCCCTTTAGGATGAGCTTGGCCCAAGCAAGCCCTTGGGTCCCAAATCCTTACCATTTATCTGCAATAATTTTGATCCTCTGTAAAAACAGTGATATGAAGTACAGAGACTGTATCTAATATCTACATATATGTCTGCTAGTCTGCTACATGAAATTTGATTTCTTGAACAATAAGCCCACCAAACTAAAAACAGGAGCAAAGTGAACTACAAAGTTTGACCAGAAATCACCATGTGCAATTGTGCATGATTTTTTCTTCACAATCAGCATGTGCATCATTCTATATACTAAAGTTACCGTCAAATTTTTCACTATTAATGTATTTTACTCTTAATTTTTTTTTATCATGAATTATAAAATTACTGAGAAATCCTTACCCAAAGTTTTATTCAATTAGGTAAAAAATTCTAATAAACTTGTTAAAATTTTAAAACTTATTTGATTATCCATCCGTAATAATAATACCAATCTCCACTTAAAACAGTAACAGTACGGATGCTATTTAACGAGTTTAATAGATGTGAGATTTGATCTAAACCCGGAAAGTGTGGATCCTATATATGTTGAAATATTTTTATTATATATAAGTATTTTTTTTCTAAGATGTAGAATATTCTTCAAGGAAAGCCTACAACCACAGGTTTAACAAAAAATGGCAAGAATGTTAATATTTGGCTTATTACTGTAAATGCATTAGGAATGCGCCACCGCGTCTTAAAATGCATTAGGAATAAAAATTCGTTCCACTTTGTACCAGAAAATGAGTATAACGTTAGGTCTGTTGTACCATTTAACGAAGTTCGTCTTTAACACCGTTAAAACTACTGTTTATTTCCTTAAATGCCTTTAAACACTGTTCATCATCTTCTTTTTCTTCTCTGAAAGTACAACTCAAACTACCAAAAATCCTCCACACTTACTTATGTGACTTCTCCACCAAACTCTCTGACAGGACCCATCACAATCCCCCTGGGATTAACGCGGGATGACCCTGCTCCCGTTTGACACGAAGTGTCAGATAAGGGATATTTCCGACCTTTGCCCACCCGGGCTATCAGAGTACGCCAGGATCCGGAGGAGGTATGTGATATCTCAGTCTCTGCTACAGTCCACATCCGATGTCAACCGTCAAAACATTAAAAGCTGTGAGTGGACAAAACAAGAGTTTATAAAAACATTTCCATAAACACATTTGTACCCTTCACTAAAAAGCATGCATGCATTCGAAAACCGTTTAACCAAATAAACCATATGTGGGACTAAGCCCAAAACCATAATGAAATAGACCATCCGGGCTACTGCCCAAATCCATAAGAAACCAATACGGGACTTAGCCCAAAACCATAACCATACTGAAACCAAATACACGAGCCACTGCTCAAATCCTGTACACACCTGTGCACACCACATATCTCATATCATATATCATATATAATTCACACAACCAATCCTGTCACGGTTTCCAAAGCTACGCGTGTGCTACCCGGGTCTCAATCTGAGTCTTCTCAAAGTCAAGGTCAATGTCTGCAGACCACTGACCCTACCCGAGGTTATAGTAACTATAGCCTTCCTGAGAGTAAGGAACCTAACTGGGGGGTGACTCCACTCAGTCGGTGCTCCGTGACTACTCCGGTGTCCACCCAAGCCAACAACCCTCCCCGGAGGAGATAATAGAAGTAAAGGAAGGTATATGAACATATATATACATAACATAAACATTCATGCCCGGCTCCCCTGAACCGTCATGATCTATAGCATTCATGCCATTCATATATATATATATATATATATATATATATATAGAAAACATCCTCCATGCCCGGTTCCCATAAACCGTCATGTACCACAATAACCATTCCAGGGTTCATGTTGGGTTCCCATAAACCGTCATGAACTTGGAAATCCATCTAGGGTCCCTGACCCGAAATCATCAATACAAGTAAATTGGGTCTCGTACCCGAACATATGACATCAGCTGGGCATCCTGCCCGATATCTCAGGGTCAGTCACGACTCTGATCGTAGTGATGTGTGCAACCATCCATCCAGGATCGCCTCAATCCTGGTATGTCGCCGTGAACGTATCAACCGACGCGACCACCACAAGATCATGGTGCACTCATTACCGATCGCTATCCTGAACCGTCAGCACTCTGAAGTCGAGCCTCCCCAGGCTGCCCGACCATGAATCGTGCATCGTGACCTCTCCGGAAGGAACACATCCCAATCTGGAGGCGAGCGTCACGTCGTCCGTCGCTGTGCACCAAGCATCTGCCGCGACCACGACTCGGACCCGTAGATCATCAACAGGGTCATATGCCCGAGACAAAACCAAATGGGTCTCATACCCGAGTTTATCCTTTGAAATCCAAAACCATTTCATTTAAACCAATAAAGACATACAGACCCGTATAGGCACCGTATAGGGCCGAAACCTCGAAATACGTGCCTATATGTAACCACACACAAATGCACCCATGGAATTACCACACATGTAATAAAACATATAATAAAAATTTATGCATGCACCAATTTAGAAAACCAAGGTCCACTCACAGACCGTCCGAGCTGCCGCCTCGGTTTACGTACCATACGGCTCTCCTGAACCAATCACCGTCACCAGGACTCCCAAACCTGTCCAAATAGTAATATAAGGTTACTAACTATTTAATTAACCTCCCACTAAAGCCCCGTAATTTTTCGGAATTTTTAACTATTTTTAAACTCGATCTGAAACCTTCCGATGCCCCGAATATTATCGAGATGGTGTCTGATCGACACGAAACCAGTCCCAAAATGTTCGTTACATCGAATAGAGTGTTTCACATGTTGAACACTTCCCCAAATAGTGGGACACGCGCCCTCACGCGCCCCAAGAAACCACTGCGTGTGGGCCTTACGCGCCCTGCACAGTGTCTTGTTCCTCCTCCAGCCGACCAGCCGGTTCGGTCTTTTTCTGCAACTGGACCGGCGTGACCGGTCCAAGCTCATACTGTAATAACCCATACCTTCAGAAAGGGTACAAATGTAATTATGTAAAAGACTTGTATAAAAGGACGATTTTGCCCTTATGAATAGTGTGTCAAAAGTTGACTTTTTGATTTGTAGGTTTAATGAGCGTTGACCATTGACCGTGACGTAGTTTAGGACGTCACGAGTCCGTAGACAGATGGCATGTCCGATTTGGACAATCGGAGAAAAAGTTATGAAGTTCGGAAGATTGAGGGTGTTACCGTAATTTTGGCTAAATAGAGGAAAATGTTGACTTTTTGTTGGACTTTTGATTTTCACGTAGACCGAGGACCGTTAGATAGGTTTCGACGTCCTGAGTACAACGACAGGCGGCACGCTGTCATCGGACGTCGGATGGAATAGTTATGGGTCTGGAAAGTTGAAGGGCAAAATGGTAATTTTAAGTTTAGGGGCATTTTGGTCTTTTCTCCTTAGGGCCAATCAGATAAGGCCAGTTGGTTTAGTGGGATTGGATATTTGTGTTTTGGTCCATGGGAATAGGGACACGTGGAAGTGACCTAGAGGTTTCTAGGTGGTTACAATGGACACGGGTATAACTTGGTCGATTTCAAACCGTGCATTTTGGGGTTGAGAAACAGAAAACAGAGAGGTGATGCGGTGAAGTTCTTGATCGATTCAGTGAGTGTGTGAGGTTTTTTGATTTGTGAGAGTGAAAGAGGGAAAAAGAGAAGCTGGTGAATGGAGTTGGGAGTATAATCGTGCAAAGAACAACGTGGGTGTGAGGTTCGATTTCTCTGGGAAACAGAGGGTTGTCGCAGGAATTGGTGGTGGTTGTGCCGTGTGTTGATCCAATCAAGGCTGAGAGGAAGCTAGGACGGCTGAGGGAGACCTAGTGGACACGGAGGTGCACGACCGTGCGAACGGCGGAGGACAAATCGACGGTAAGCTCAAAATCCCCTATTTTTTCCGTTTTACTTAATCCAAAAGTCGTGGCTTTTGGGACTGAGTCGAGGGATTTGGTGAGTGGTGTGATACTCAGGAGGTTCCTAGGAGTCGTCTAAGGTGGTTTCCGTGAGTGTCTGGGTGGCCGGGAACCGAAACAGGGGTTTCGGGCTGTTTTGTTTCGAGGTTGAGGACGACGGGGTTAGAGGCTAGGATTTCTGGATTTTAGGATTTGAAATGGTTACTGGGAATTGGACGAAACTTTTGGGTTTGGAATGGTTGAAAATGATGGAGGAATGGCAGAGAACCGGGTACGCCGGTTCAGACCGGTTCACTCATTGAAGACGACGATGAATAGTGCACTGGTGCAGGCGCGTGAGGCCCACGCGCAACCACTTTTGGCGGCGCGTGGGGGCGCGTGGGAAGGATTCTGAGGAACTTTCCAACATGGTTTTAAGTCTAAATGTGATAACGAATCTATTGGGACAGGTTTCGGGTTAATCGGACGTTGTTTCGGGTTAGTTTGAAGATTCGGACGGTTTAAGGTTTTAATTTAGATTACGTTTAAATTCCCGAAAAAATTGGGGAAATTAGGGTTAGCATATTTGAAGTAAATGTGACCCTATTTTGTGACTATTGACAGGACGACAGACGCCTGAGACGGTTGAGGAAAGCACGGAGCGCGATTGACGCTTTCAGACTCGTGAGTGGACTCCTTCTTTTTTTACGAGCATGCCTAATTGATTTTATTTATGTTTTATGATTTTAAGTATGTTTTTATGCTTTTTAAATGATGTTATATGTGGTTGAGCTACTTGCACGTTTGTCGAGACATTTTTGGGCTTTCACACGTTTTTCGAGAAAAAGCTTGATTTCTGATTTTGATGCTATGCTTTTGGGAGTTCAATCTATAATTGTTTTCCAATGGTTATAAATGGATTATGAGACATGATTTTGGTAATCACGGTTTTGATTTTAAAATCGGATTTCGAGAAGCGAGATTTGATTTTAAAGTTGAAAAAGTGGAATTCCGGATTTGGGTTCGGAATGACGGTTCTGGACGCTGGAAGGGCATCAGACCGGTGATTTCGGATTCGGGTTTGGATATAGAATTAGAATTGGTTTTCAATCGGTTTTGGATTGAATTTTCTGGATCTGATTTATGGGTTTAAAGACCCGAATTCTGATGGACGGGGGAAGGGCCCGGATTGAGTTTAAAGACTCGGGAGTTTAAAGACTCAGATATATTGATATTACCCCGATATGCCTGTTGAGTTTAAAGACTCGGATATATTGCTATTACCCCCGTAGGCCTGTTGAGTTTAAAGACTCGGGAGTTTAAAGACTCGGATTACATTTAAGGCCTGGTTTGAGTTTAAAGACTCGGATAGACCCAGCAGGTTTGATCGGACTTTAACATTAGTGGATTTGTTTTTTTATGA
Source organism: Prinsepia uniflora (assembly GCA_032719365.1). Classification (NCBI taxonomy): domain Eukaryota; kingdom Viridiplantae; phylum Streptophyta; class Magnoliopsida; order Rosales; family Rosaceae; genus Prinsepia; species Prinsepia uniflora. The sequence continues at coordinate 50,578,561 of CM064874.1, read as the reverse complement.
TACGATCTTAGCACATTTATTATACTGTTTTATGTTACGGTTTTTCTGATACTTCGTTAGGCATGCATACTTTATTTTAAAATGGAGGGAAAAATCTTGTTGTTTTCTTAAAGCTCTTTTGTTCTTAAATCGTGTTTTGAACTTTTAATTCTCTTTAGTCCACTCACATTTTTCTGGTTTTAATTTACCCTCCAGGTCATGGTGATAGCGTTGGGGTGAACGTTGAGGCAGGGACCGAGGCATAGAGCTTTACGACGTTCTTCCGTTGCGAGATTAACCTAGTAGGACTTTTATGCCTGTTTTGTATAACGCTATACTCTGTATTACCGTTGTATTATATTTTCTCCCTTGTCTGATAGTTATGCTTATGGTTATGTTGCGGTTCTTTTGGTACTTTAAGTGTGATTGTCAGACGGGAGCAGGGTTCGTCCCGGATATCGAGGTGATATTTAGGATGGGTCCTGACACATACAATCCTCATTTTTGTTTTGTCCCTAATCAATCCCTAAATTCCTATTTTCATGTTTCCTATCCAACCCAATCCTTAAAACTAACCAAAACCATCTAAAACCCAAGGTTCCATTTTGAACCTCACGGTTCAAACTTCTCTTTTTTCTTCCCACGGCTTCTCAGCCGTCAACCACCACCAAAACCTCATTAACAACCCCCTAACAACCTAGATAACCCATTAAAACCAATACAAACGGTCCATAATTACAGAAATGGAAAATGGATAAAAAATGGTTAAACCGATACCTCCCGGGTTTTCTCCACCGCCGTCCACAGCGGCTACTGTCCTGGGCTGGCCACCACGTCCTCAGCATCCTCTCTCACCCTCTGGTCTCAGTCATGGCCGAATGGGAAGGGTTGGGTTTGTTTGGGTTCAAAGGAAAATGAGATCGTGTATTAGGTTGTTTGAAATAAAGATGAATGGAATGATCGATGCATGTATGTTAAGGGGTGGCCAGTGGATGGGTGACAAGTGTCACTCATCCATTGGGCCTCCATAAAATATCTGGGCCCACTAGCTGCCAAAAGTCACTTGTCTCGTAATTCGTGTAATAGTGCACTTGAACTTCCGTGAACCGTAACTTCGCCGTCGAACGTCCGAATTCGACATGCCGCCTGTCTACGGATTCGTATCGTCCCGATCTACATAACGGTCCTTGGCCCTCGGCCATTGGACATCCCAATCCAAAAGTTAACATTTGGCCATTTTTTACCAAAATTACCAAAATGCCCTTAAACTCCGAACGTCATAACTTCTTCCTCGAACGTCGAAATTGAACGTGCCACCTGTCTATGAACTCGTGACGTTCTAAACTACGTCACGGTCATCAGTCAAAGTCCATTTGACCGCCCAATCGAATAGTCAACGTTTTGCCACGACTAGGGGCAAAACGATCATTTTGCATCGTTCGTCCGATTTCTCCTAACTAATCACGAATTAACCTCACTAATCGTGATTAGTTACTAATCTAATCTAGGAATTCGGGACAGGTTGTTACACTCTCCCCCTCCCAAGTTCAGAAATTCCTCCATCGCAAAGCAATCCTGATTCCTTCGTCGTCATTCATATGATCTTCTTTAGCCTCAGTGTAGAGCTCAACTCCATAGGGTGCATGGCCTTCGCCAAACGAACATACATGATCTTTAAGCAATCTCTTGTGCTTGAATTAAAGCCGCAACTGCAAAGCCACATCTTCCTGCAGTTCTTCTCTTGCGTCCTTTAATCCCCTCTCACGGTGAACGACTTTCCACACTTCTGGCAGTTGAACGGCTTGGAGCCGTGTTTTCTCTTGTAATGTGTTTGCAAAGTCCGGAAGTCCTTGAGCAGCCTTAACCTGGGATGCTGGATGTTGTTCTTGCACCATTCGACAAAGCACTAATGTGGCATACTCAACATTGACGAAGACAACTTTGTCCCTCGCAAAGATTCTGATCCCTTCTTATATTGTGACCCATGCCCCCACATATGGAGGAATTTCTATATTGCAATGAATTTCTGGATTCCGGTCCCTTCAATTCCAAACAGATATCATTTAGGACTAAGCGCCCATTGTTGACCTTAAAAAACGATTGCATAATTTCTTCTTTTAACTAAAACCTAATTAGCATAACCAATATCAGTTTACTGAGAACAATTCCAAGGCTTAAATTTCAAAGATATAAAAAGAAGAGAGTGATGCTACTTTTTTGTTTAGAGTTTTACATATACGAACCATATATGTAAAGTTAATTGAAATTCACATTAGAAAGTGGATTGGTTGAAGGTTTGCATCATGAGGGACCTTAGTTGCAAGGATTGTAGAAAGTCACATATGATAAGTCGCACTTGAGACCATCAAAGCTGAAGCAATACAAACTTCTGGTGTCTACATGTTATATCAGTCTTTGGTTTTTTAGAGCACTTTTATCATCTGACCAGTGCAAACAAACAACAAAAATTCACTAGGACATTATGAGCATTAACAGATGAAAGATTAAAATCACTTCTAGATCAACCAATTTTGGAGCTTGACAAGCACACATCCGACATTTTATATCTAACGAAATGTATCACTACATAAAGCTATTTCAATTAGCAACGTAAAAATCTTTTGGGCTTGCTTCAATTACTATCAACATTGGGAATTCAGTACTGGGGTTCTACAGTACGTTGGAGGAATTACAATTGCTCTGTGATGGAGGAATTTCGGGGCTTGGGAGGGGGAGAGCTTAGTGGAGAAGCCACGGAAGTAAGTGTGGAGAATTTTGGGGGGTTTGAGTTGTACTTTCAGAGAAGAAAGGGACGAAGATGAAAATGAAGAATATGAACGGTGTTTAAGGGTAGTTAAGAAAAGGGAAGAAGATGAAAAGCAAGAAGATGAAGAGTGTTTAAGGGTATTTAAGAAAAGAAACAGTAATTTTAACAGTGTCAAATACGAAATCCGTTAAATGGTCCAATGAACTTAACATTGCACCCATTCCTAATTAAAGTGAAACTAATTTCCGTTTTTAATGTATTTTAAGACCATCTACAGTAATAAGCCTTAATATTTTTATGGACCACCCTATTTTTCTAAGCGCATCTTCTGATGCAGTTTCTAACTACAGCTTTCAATTGTGGGGTGAGGACCACCGTGCACCATCAACCACAATATAACTACACCTCTCGCTCTACCTCTACCTGCTGGCCGCTGGTTACCACCACGTGACACCATGAAAGCTTCATACCCCAGTCCCAGTTGTTTATATTTTTTAAGACACAAAAAGCCAGCAAATTTCACAACAAATGAAAAAAAAAATAAAAAAATAGGCACTACTGTTGGTGTCTGTGCACCCTCAACGTGCTCACTTTTTCTATCATTTCTTTTTGCTCTCGGTCTTCAACATTCTCGATATCATTCAAAACACAGATCATATATATTAATTTTATCGCTACGAGGATTATTAGTTTTGATTAAATGCAATTTGTCACATATTTTTTACAAAATTAGTTTTAAAATTTTAGTAACCCAAGTTTTATTGAGGTAGCTTCTGACAGCACCCATAAGTGTCCTTCAATGCCCGCAGACAGACCAAAGCTTTAAACTTTAAGAAAAAGATTTCGGATTTATTCCCTTGGAATATAATATTTGATTGAATCTTTTTTTTTTTTGATCCAGAATATTTGATTGAATCTTAGCAATTAGCATAGCTGAACTATGAAGAGCAAGTGAGCAAGTCACATTGCTTGGGTTCCTCTTCTCCCACTTTCTTTTTCAAGCTTTTGGGTGAAAGAGTTGGCACTTTCGTACAAGCCACAATCCACCCACATCACTGTCTGGCGCTATGTGATGCTACAACCCTCATAATATTTGCTGTAAATGCAGCTGGGTTCTAGTTTTACTGTGCTATTTCATGGGGAAGAAGGGAGGGACTTCATGGTTGACTGCTGTCAAAAGGGCTTTCAGATCGCCCACTAAAGACGATGAAGATCAAAAGGTTTTTTCTAAAAACCCAACAATCTTTTTATTTTTTATTTTTTTTATCCTTCAAGTTATAACTTTTTGGGTTCATAGGGCAGATGAAAAAGTTGGGAAACTTTAATTATGTTTTTCGGGGTTTAATTTGTCCAGAAAAGAGAGAAGAGAAGGTGGATTTTCAGAAAACCCACACATTTAAATCAGCAAGAAACAAGCACACAGCAAGCGCAACCGCCAAAAAATGTAGCAGAGCATGTCTCAGCAGCTGCTGCAGAGCAAAAGCATGTGCTTGCTGTGGCGGTGGCCACGGCGGAGGCTGCAATGGCCACCGCGCAAGCAGCAGCTGAGGTGGCTCGGCTTACTAGGCCGTCTAATCATGCTAGAGAACAGCATTATGCGGTTGTAATCCAGACAGCTTTTAGAGGTTACTTGGTAGGTGAACAATAATTATGATCTGTAGATCTAATTCTAAAGTTGTTTGGTTGCTAGGAAAGTTGAATGGGAAAAAGAGAAAGTGGGTTTTTATTGTTTTGTGTGCTGTGTTTGTGCTTAAGGCAAGGAGGGCTCTTCGTGCGCTTAAAGGGCTTGTAAAGTTGCAAGCTTTGGTGAGAGGTCACAATGTGAGAAAGCAAGCAAAGATGACACTCAAGTGCATGCAAGCTCTGGTCCGAGTGCAGTCTCGGGTGCTTGATCAGCGCACCAGGCTCTCCCATGAAGGAAGCAGAAAATCTGCTTTTAGTGACACCAATAGCGTTTGGGAATCGAGGTATCTTCAAGACATCTCAGACAGAAAATCCATGGTGAGTAACATACTTGAGCTCACTTTCCAACAATATTTATACATCATTGATCTTAGTTAGTGTTTGTGTTGCCTCTATCATGAAATTTCTTTTGAAATTGAAATTTTCGATGTTGTGTGTAGCAGTCTAGGGAGGGAAGTAGCATAGCAGATGATTGGGATGAGCGTCATCATACCATTGAGGAAGTGAAAGCCATGTTGCAGCATAGAAAAGATGCTGCAATGAAGCGTGAGAAGGCCTTGTCCCATGCCTTCTCTCAACAGGTTTATTCTCTACTTTATTAGATTCATCTCTGTTATTTCCTCAATAATGGTTTCGTTGCATTTTTGGAGCTAATTTGTATTGATATGTTGGTAATGGAAGATATGGAGGAGTGGCAGGAGCCCATCTATTGGCAATGAGGATGAGCTCGAAGGGAAGCCAAAATGGCTAGACAGATGGATGGCCCCAAAGCCGTGGGATAGCAGGGGAAGAGCCTCAATTGATCATAGAGACCCTATCAAAACAGTCGAAATCGACACTTCTCAGCCTTATTTAGCACCCAACTTCAGAAGATCAAGCACAGGCCAATACCACCATCATCAACAAAGGCCAAGCTCACCACAACAAAGACCAAGTTCACCAAAACAAAGACCTGGTTCACCACTTCATAGAGATAGAGCCCACCATAGCCAACCCTTCCATCACCACTCCCCAGTCACACCCTCCCCATCGAGAAGCCGGCCTCTCCAGGTCCGGTCCACCAGCCGTCGTTGCGTTAGAGAAGATAGAAGCTCCAATGCATCTCAGACTCCAAGCCTCAGGTCCAACTATTTCTACAGTGGTGCTATGTACCAACAAAATAGCAGGGGGAGTGGCAGTACAAGCAATGGCAGCAATGTCAATGCTGGTGCTGCATTGCCTAATTACATGGCAGCAACTGAGTCTGCTAAGGCTCGAATTCGCTCTCAGAGTGCACCCCGGCAAAGGCCATCGACACCAGACCGTGAACGAGCAGCTGGATCAGCTAAGAAAAGGCTTTCTTTTCCAGCCCCAGACCCTTATGGTATAGCGATGGGGTATGGAGGGTATGGACACAGCTTGAGGAGTCCAAGCTTCAAGAGTGTGAGTGCGTCACATTTTGGTGTGGAGCAGCAGTCTAACTATTCTTCTTGTTGCACTGAGAGCCATGGTGGTGAGGTTTCCCCTTCTTCAACTAGTGATCTTAGAAGGTGGTTGAGATGATTTGACGGACGCAGTGTGAGCTACGGCTTGTCAATCGTAATTTAGTTTGATTTGAATTGTGATTAGGATGTAGTTTTGACCATTAAATAATGATCTAGAGCCAATTGGGATGAGCAATGAGAGTATTTGGATAGATAGTAGGATGAATCTGATTCAAGTTTATTTATTTTTTTTTTCATTTTCCTTCTTAAGATTGGCTTCAAGTGGTAGGTGCAATTGTCTCATTATTAACAAACTGTGTAACTTTGTTCATTATAATTTTCTCACTCTCTTTGCCCCCAAAGAAATCAGGGTTCTGTAAAATCTAAGTCCTGTTCTAACCAATTTAGTTATGCCTTTTCTCACAGGTGAAATTTTGTTTATTATTAATATTCGTATGTTCATATCCTAGTTTTACCGATTAAAAGTGCAGCCTGGGATAATAATTGATTTGTCAAATCTTTTTTGTTCAGACTTCACCAATTTCATATTGGTCTGATAACTCCACTCATGGGCATCAAACAAGTGATGGCTCTGAAAAGTGGCCTCTATGATTATGTCTTTCTGCAAATTGTTGCTCTCGAATGACTATTTCCATGGCCTTTGTTGGAAGTTGAGACTGTCTCAGTGATGCCTTTTATCATTTTCTTTTCCACTTCAATAGCTGGCTTTCTATTTTAATTGAACCAGATGCAACAATCGGGATGCCTATCATATTAAATTATTAATGCGTCTCCTTACATCGAAAATTACACATATTTAGAGAAAAATAAGCACTCTCATATGATTTGGATTTGATTCCTCTAAATCTCTAATGCATGTACGTGAAACTGTGCATGTGCATGTACAGCTTTTTTTTTTTTTTTTTTGGGGGAATGCGACACAGATTGGTTATTGTAGTGTTATTCCTTCACATGAATCACATCTTGCCATTCCTTTATGGGAAAGGTATTGTTATTGGCAAGATGATGGCAGAATCGGTCAAAAGATCAAATGAATTAAAAAGAACAAAAAAGATGCGGTGATAATTTGTAGATTCGATGTCCAAATTCAGAACGTGACCTACCATACTTTAGCCAAACAAGATCTATAGGGCCTCAAAATCAGTTTTTGAAGACTTTTGGATATTTTTGGGATTTTTATTAATTATGGTTTTTATTTTCCTTTTCAGTCTAGTCTTTTAAATATTGTATTGGATTTTTACCTTACTTTTATTCAATTAAATTTGAGAGTTTCTCAACTATTTTCTGATGGATTTCAGTTTATATTTCCTTTAGGGTTTACGCTTGTAAATCTTGTTAGTCTATGCTGCGTCAAGTGGTATCAAAGCAGGCACCTCCCCTCTTGTTATCGTTGATTTGTATCCATGGTTGCTCGTGCAGATGATGCCCTTGTCACTCGAGCTGATCAGGATTCCCATAACCGTCCATTGACACCTCAAATTGGGGATATTTGTGAGTTGTTGCTGGAGAATAATCGAAGAGTCAATATAGGCAACAACCATGGTGGTAACGATAGGGGAAATCTAAGAGGCCTAGTGAGTAAAAAAGTAAGTTTGATTCTGAAAAGGTAATCGAAGACCCATGTCAAAATAACAACAAACGCAACAATTGTGATGACTACAATATTAAAGCCGATATTACCAAATTTTGGGGAAATTTGAAGATTTCTAAGATTGGTTAGTGGAAGTAATGACAGGACCCACCCCCAATCCCCCGGGATTAAGGGCTAAATCATGCTCTCGTCTAACTTACGCATGACACGAACACTAAACCGACGTCCAGCCTCCATGTGACACGTAAGTCGGACAAGGGATTCTCGATTCGACCGTCCAAAAAGCATCCGGACTTCCCAAAGTGCGCATAATCTACTGTGGATCGCACGTGTGATGTCTCCGTCTCTCTCGATCAACAGCCTGCACCGCGACAACCTCCAGAGTATCGAAAACACAAAAAGACTGTGAGTGGAAAAAAAAAAATATAAGTTCAAAAACAGTTATCATTTATACCCTCTACGCAAAAACCAATGCATGCATATAAAATCCATATCATGAAACCATTCCATATCCAAAACCATCAATGAAAATCATTATTTAAAACCCGAATCAATACCGTCATTCAAAGCCAGGGCTTCAGCCCAAAATCATAAATCAATCTCAAAGTACGGGAACTCAGTCCCAAAACTCATCAAATCCAATTCTTTCGGGTCACTGCCCAGAACATTCTGAAAACCAGTGAAAAACATCAATCATGCGAGTCGCTGGATCTCAAGTCCGCCCGAATCTTTAAACTCAAAACCATGCGCAATAATCAGGCATTCCCAGGATATCAACGAGTCTTTAAACTCAAAACACAATACGGCCTCGGGGGGGGGGGGGGGGGGGGGGGGGATGGTATCATAACCGAGTCTTTAAACTCAAAACATATCAATACAGGGCCCTTCCCCGTCAATCAACCGAGTCTTTAAACTCAAAACCAGATCCAGCGGTTTTTCTTTTCTTTTTCCGGGTCTTTAAACCCAAAACCATTTTTCAATCAATAGTGAAAACCATAGAAAATCCTTATCCGAATTCGCAAGAATGATTCCGTAAGCCGGCATTCGGAACCATCATCCTGAACCCAAATTCAGAATTTCCTTTCAAGTCTCAAAACCAAATCCGAAATATCGTTTCCGAAATCCAGTTCCAAAACTGCAATTTCATTTCCGAGATCACATGAACAGGGCTCCAAGCCCGAAATCACTTTTCCGAAATCCATTTCAAATCATTGAAATCAAATCATCGATACCATTGTCAAATCACAAGATAAATTGCAACCTCGAAAAATGTGCAATTCTATAAACATCTAGAAAAATGTGCCAAATCGTAAATCATCAAAATCATAAACAAATCATAGAATCACGTATAGAAAACATATAAAAACATATATGCATGCATCATCAGTTAGAAAGCAAACTCCACTCACAGACCGCTTCGTCGTTACCTCGATACGCGTGCACTTATGTCTTTCCCGGCCAATCCACTATCACCGGCTTACCTGAACCTTTTCAAATCCCATAACAAGGTCACTACCTACTTCATTAAGCTTCTACTAATTCCCCGTAATTTTTCCGTATTTTTAACTATTTTTAAACGAGCCCTAAAACCTTCAGACATCCCGAAACATATCGAGACGATGCCCGATTGACTCGAAACCAGTGCCAAAATGTTCGTTACATCGAATACTTTAAAAGCCATGTTGTAAGATTCCCTAAACTACCCTTCACGCTCCCCCACGCGCGTCTAAAACCTCTTGCGCGTGAAACCCACGCATGTGAACAGTGTCATCGTCAACCTCTAGTCGACCCGGTTCAGACCGGGTCAGACCGGTCTCCGCAACTCGAATCGGCGTGGCCGGTTTTCGTCCAAGTTTCATTTTTTTTTCATCTTTTTAAGGCCTCTAGCATCGTCCTATTCATTCTGATCGACTTAGCTATTAAAATCACAACTTACAGACCAAATTCATACCTTCCCGAATCGATGAAAATCTGGCCATTGTTCCTTCATCGTGTTCTTTGATTCCGACCACTAACGTCCTTGATTTTGATCCCAAAGAATCTCTGGAACCTCCAGAAACATTATTCAGTCATCGAAACCACAAATCAGACAATAAATCTCCAAGTACCATTTTTGAACTCAAATTGGATTTCTCGAGACTCTGCCTTACCTCCACTGCCGTACCTCGCCGTGGCCACTAAGAGACTCCTCATACTTCCTATTTCCTCTTCCTTTCACTTTGTACACCAATCGAAGAGGTTTTAAGCGTGTTAATCGAGTATGGCCAGTCACGGGTTGCAGGGGAAATTCACGGTTTTCTTTTTCACGGAGGCAAGACAACCGTCCACGGCTGTCCACGACGATGGCACTAGGGTTTAAACTGGATTTCTGTTCAGACGGCACAGCTATCTGAGGAGAGTTGAGGGGTGTGAGGTTGCACGATTTCTATGTCTCTGTGTTTCGAAACTGTGACAACTATCCCAATTATCTTCATCCCTTTTTAAAATCCTTTGAGGCAGTTTCCACGGTTCCACAACCTTCCAGACATAGGACAAGTGTCCTTGTCTGATTGGGCACAATTCCCAATGCAAATGGCACATGACCAAAATACCTTTTGCACAAAATTACCATTTTACCCCTCGTCGTCCTACATCCATGATTCTCTCTCCCGACCTTCAAATAACATATGCCGCATGTCGTTGTACTCAGGGTATCGAGACCTTCCTAACGGTCCTCAAAAGACGTGAAAATTCCATGTCGTCCTGAAAGTCAACAAATTTCCCTTTTTACCTAAATTACCAAATTACCCTCAAACTTCCGAACGTCATAACTTTATCCTCGGTTGTCGGAATCGGACGTGCCACCTGTCTATGAACTCGTGGCGTTCCGAACTACGTCACAGTCATCGGTCAAAGTGCATTTGACCGTCCGAACAAAAAGTCAACATTTTTTCCCATTTCAAGGGTAAAATTGTCATTTTGCACCGTCCGTCCGAGAGCATCCAACTAATCACCGATTATCTTTACTAATCCGTCATTAACTACTAATCTAATCTCATTTTTCGGAACGGGTCGTTACAAGTAGAGAGGTATTTTCAAGATCATTGAGGTTCCTGGGGCCAAGATGGTAAAGATGATTACTTTCTGTCTTAAAAGCACGATGGCTGTTTGGTGGGATCAACTCTAGAACACCCATCAAAGATAAGGAAAAAATAGGATTCAGATGTAGAGAAAGATGAAACAATTTATGATGAAGAGGTTCTTACCTACTGATTATGAACATATTTTGTACTAAATATGGGAAATGTACAAGGCAATAGAACAATAACTGAGTATGATGACGAGTTCATGAGGTTGGTAGAATGTAACAACTTGAGGTAGACTGAGAATCAAAAAGTGGCAAGGTATGTGAATGGGATGAAACCTTCTATTCAAGAGAAGATTGGTTTGCATGAATTGTGGACCTTGCAGGAGGCAATTAATATGGTGATGAAGGTTGAGTTGATGGAAAAAGAGAAACATCAAATGCCTTACTGGAAGAATATGCCAGAGAAATAATGTTGTTTTCCCTATTTATAAGGGAAAATCAGTACAACATGGCACACCAAAACCTTCAAACTTCTAACCAAGCGGAGCTAATGTAGGAAGTGGTAGGAATTTCGATAGATGGCAGACTTGAAATCAAACCTAGAAGCAGAACCTATATGCCAAACCCACATAGGATGCATGTTATCGTTGTGGTAAACTAAGGCATCGTTCTAATGTTCTCCCCAAACGAAGAGATGCCAATTTAGTAGATATGGATGATAGCGAAGAAGAGGAAGAAGAGAAAGAATGAGAGCTTTTTGAAGATGATTATGAGGGAGTTGAGTTTGTATTTGAAGATGGGTTAGAAAGAGTTACTTTGGTGATGCAGCGAATTCTTTTAGCTCCAAAACAAGAAGGGCAACATAACAATATCTTCCATTATCGTTGTTCAATTAAATATAAGGTATGTGATGTGATTGTAGAGAATAGCATCTGCGAGAATTTTGTGTCGAAGAAAATGGTGGAGCATTTGCAGCTACTAACAAAGCCACATAACACCCTTTATTCGCTAGGTTGGGTGAAGAAAGGGCCTTAAGTTTGAGCCATTGAAATATTTTGTGTGCCACTGACGCAGCACGAAGTATAACAGGATATACAAACGTAAAATCCTAAAAAACAAACACGGGAATCCACTAGAAGATAACTGAGCAAACTCTCAAATTTGATTGAATAAAATATATGATAATTCAAATACAACGTTTAAAGGTTGTTTAAATACCAAGGAAACCCTAAGTTGAAACCTAGGTTAAAAAGGAAAAGAAAACCCTAATTAATTAAATTTCCGAAAATACTAGGAAAACTTTAAAACTACTTTTTGAGGCCCTAAACGACGATATTCGGTTAAAAGGCCCATATATCACATCTTATATTGTGGGTTTGATTAGTCTCGTCGTTCTCTTTCCGGAAAGGTATCATATGCTTCATTCTGAGCTCGGACGCCAAATCTGTAAATTCCACTTACGACCTTTTTGCAGTTTTCGCTCCATCTCTTCCTCAATCCATTCCGCCATCTGTTCTACATCAGTCCCCTCTACTTCAGAAGAAGTTGACCCCGAGTTATCATCAGGATAGAGACCTACATCTTCACAGAACTCATACATGTCAACCACATTGAAAGTATTAGAAATTCCCATGGATTCCAGCAAGTCTAATACATAAGCATTGTCGTTGATTCTCTTCAGCACTTTGAATGGCCCATAATTTTTCTGCTTTAGCTTACTGTACATACCCGTAGGGACTTTTTCCTTCCTCAAAAACACCATAACAAAATCACCCTCGTGGAACACCTTAGCTCGCCTATGCTTGTCGGCTGCTGCTTTATACTTGGCATTGGTCTGCTCCAACTTCTGTCTAACTTCATCCCTAACAGCCACTACACCTTCAGCCATATTTTCTGCAGCAACATTTACTCCATGGCCATTAGGCAGCTTCATGAGGTTCACCACATGACTAGGTACAGTAGTATAAACAATGGCAAAAGGCGACTTCCCCGTGGCACTATGAACTGCACTATTGTAAGCGAACTCCACCTATGGAAGGGCATAGTCCCACTGCTTCGGCTTATCACCACAAATGCTACGCACCATGTTCCCCAAAGTTCTGTTTGTCACCTCGGTTTGACCATCAGTTTGAGGATGGGTAATGCTACAACGATTCAAAACAGTCCCGAACATCCACCAGAAAGTAATCCAGAAATGGCTAAGGAACTTGGTGTCACGATCAGAAGTTATAGACTTAGTCACCCTATGCAGTCGAACAACCTCCCTGAAATATAATTTGGCTATGTTGGACGCATCTGCTGTCTTCTTACAAGCTATGAAGTGCGCCATCTTGGAGAACCTGTCAACCACAACAAAGACAGAATCCACTCCTTTTTGTGTTCTAGGTAATCCGAGCACAAAATTCATAGCTACATCCTGTCAAACATCTTTAGGAACATGTAAAGGCATATACAACCCAGTATTTTGAACTTGACCCTTTGAAGTTTGGCACGTATAACACTTTGACACGATAGCTCCAACATCCCGTTTCAACTGTGGCCAATAGTATCTCTCCTCCAAGCTTGCAATGGTTTTATCTTGGCCCAAATGGCCACTCAATCCTCCTCCATGTAAATCCCAAATCAACTTCTCTCGCAAGGATGCGATAGGGATACACAACTAGTTACCCCTGAACAAATACCCTTTATTAAGAAAGTAATCTGTTGCTGGTTCAAGATTAACACACTTACGCCATACTTCTTTGAAGTCCTCATCACTTTCATACAACTCCTTCATATAATCGAACCCCATAATTTCTTGAGAAAGTGTAACCAGCAATATAGCTCGTCTACTTAGAGCATCAACCACATGATTTAGGGTCCCTAATTTATGTTTGATAACAAATGAAAACTTTTGCAGAAAAGTCACCCACCTGAAATGCATCTTATCAACGTGTTTTTGGCTATTAATGAACTTCAAGGCTTGGTGGTCGGTAAACAGTACAAACTCCTTTTGAACGAGCTAGTGCTCCCATTGTTTCAAAGCCCTCACAACTGCATAAAATTCCTGATCATAGGTACTCCACTTCTGTCGAGCTTCACTCAATTTTTCCGAAAAGAATGTTATTGGTTTCTTTTCTTGTGACAATACAGCCCCCACTCCTACTTCACTAGCATCACATTCGACCTCGAATACTCTCTCAAAGTTTGGAAGAGGAACAACTGGGGCGGTGCAAAGCTTTTCTTTGATGAGGGCAAAGCTCTTCTCTTGTTCGTCCCCCCACTGGAATTTTCCATTTTTCAAACATTCAGTGATAGGTGTCGTAATAGTGCTAAAGTTCCTTACAAACTTCCTGTAGAACGTGGACAACCCGTGGAAACTCTTACTTCAGTCACCGACCTTGGAGCCGACCAATCATGGATTGCCCGAATTTTCTCATCATCCACCTGAATGCCATCCCCACCAACCACAAATCCCAAAAATAACAACTTATTTGTACAAAAAGTACATTTTTCAGGTTCACATACAACTTATTTTCTTGCAGAACCCTGACTACGCTCAAACTACGCATTAAATTGAACATGTAATTCGAGTGTTATGCAATTTAAACCCTTTTTGTGTAGATGTAGTATTGGTAAATAGGGATCGTTCTTAACCGGGGAAATTAGGGAACATTAATAATGTGTTAGTGGGAGATGAATAAAAGAATAATGAATTAGAGAATTAAATAATAAAAGAATTAAACAATCAAATAATTAATAAATTAAAGAATAGATGAACAAGATAATAATAAATTAATGAATTACAAAGAATTAATAAATTAACGAATTAAAGAATGAAATAATAGAAGAATAAAGGGCTTAGTTAATCAAAGAATAAAGGAATTAATTAATCAAAGAATCAATAAATTAAATAATAAAGGAATGGAAGAATAAAAGCATCAAAGAATAAAAGAATAAAGAATAAAAGAATAAAGAATAAACAAGGGGGGTTTTGAAGAGGTTTGTAATTATGTAAATAAGTAAAAGCATAGATAAACTCATTCTATTTCTATTCTAACTTATGCACAAAGTAGACTTCCCGTAAACACAAACTTCAACAACATACTACAATTGCAAATATTTGAATTAATCACGAAATTATACCTTCACAAACTCATATTTCTTCATACATTATTCATATTATAAATGCACCGAACAGCGGATTTTTACTTATAATATAATTACCTTAAGTTTGTGATTTAATGCGCCGAACAGCGGTCATACATTAAATCTCTCCAAATCTACTCTAAATGCCCCGAACAGCGGATCAACATTTAGTTTCGAAATGAAGTTTAAGCTCTAAAATGTAAGAAGTAAATGATTTTTAGAAAGTAAAACACATGGAGATTATACTCAATTTTCACAAAAGATAGGAAGGAGAAACCAATACATATATTGCATTATAATTAGAACCAATAACAAATAAGAGAGTTTAAGAGAATGGAGAGCAAATGTTACACTTTTCAGATTGGATGAGAACAATGGATTGTTTTTCACAAGGAACACCGAACAGCGGCTGGAACCTTATGAAGATGGAAGAAGATTAAACAAGGAAATTTGGACTTGAACTCTCAAAATTGTATTGGAACTATTTTGCCAAGATTTCTCCTAAAAGAAGCTCAATTTTGTGCTACTTGGAAGTGTCCTCAACAAGTGAAATCAACTCCTATTTATAAGGGAAAAACACAAATTAAACCCTAAAAAATAAATAAAAACTAAACAAAAATTATAATAAAAATATTCAAAAGTGAAATGATGAGTATGGGTGGTTTTTGGGGAAGAGAAATTAAACAAAACAAAGGAAAAAGCTTGAAAAACAGCAAGAAAATCCACTTAATTGCTGCTGAAAAGAGATTTCGGTGGGTGCAGGCTGGAAAGGAGGCGGCTGGTCGGCTGGCGTGAGCTGGAAAGGAGGCGGCTGGTCGGCAGGCGTGAGCTGGAGTGCAGAAGCTGTCTTCGGCAGGCGCGCTCCGAACGGCAGAAAGGCAGGCTGGCGTGATTTGGGCCTGGGCTGCGCTGACGCGGGCCGCACGGGCTGTACTGACGCGGGCCGCACGGGCTGCACTGACGCGGGCCGCCTGGGCTGCTGGTCACGCGGGCCTGGGCTGCTGGTCTTGGGCTCGCGGGCTGGTTTGTCAAATGGGTTTTGGGCTGCAGAAATTAATTAATTTAACTAAATTAATTAATTCATCGAATTTCGTCCATAATTTATTCGTTATAATTCCGATCGAAACGATTCTTTCGCCAAAAATACTCCAAATTACAACCTTTATTTTTCTAAACATAAAAATCACAAAATAATTTATTTTATCAATTTATTTAATATTTTAATATTAAAAGTCAAGTATAAAGGGTATAAAATAATATAAAAGAATGCTTATTTAACGTCCTATCAAATACCCCCACACTTAAACTTTGCTAGTCCCTAGAAAATACTAAAATCAAACTACGAATTCAAAACAAGTAGACCCTTAACCATTTGTCTCAAATTTCATTGTTATAATCATGGCATAAAAGATTTTCACTTAAAACATTTAAGCAAATGGAATTCAAGAGTTAATACATGGTAACAAAATGTTTCGACAAGTAAGATAATGAGTAAATATGGTGAAATGGATCTCTGCATGAATAAGACAAGTATGAATCAACTCACAAGGATATGCACTCATAAATTCACTCAATTTTGTGAGGGTTTGTGTTTGCACTCAAAGTATGTGAGAGATGCTCACATAATCGAAATGAAGTACTTTTGCAAAATCTCAAACAAACACCTCAAGATAAAAACAAAACATACTTGCGCAAATGAACCAAAACCATAAGCTTACTCAAGTGATTGACTCAACTAATCAAAATTTACCATCTTAAGGATCATAAGGTCTTTACGAAGGTTGTAATGGGGCTAAGTTTAGAGGCAAGGAATATATAGGACAAGTGGTGCTCAAATTCGTTCCAAGACTCAATAGACTCCCAAAACGAATCATAACTTCCCAACCTTAGTGCAATGATGTCAGTAATCCATCCCTTCGAACATAGGCCTAATTTCATCTTGTTGGGCCTCGAATTCATTCTTTGTGCCGGATTTACAAATGTAAAGGACTCAACTCAAACATTCATAATCAAACCTTATTACCTTGATAAATATATCTTTCTTTCTTTTTTTTTTTTTTTTCTTCTCTTTTTTTTTTCATTTTTTTTTTCCTCATATATCAAGGTAATAACATGTGTCAAAAATACAACAATGTTTGAGTAAGTAAATCCACAAAATACACATAAAAGTCTTTCAATATCATCATTTTCTCTTTACATAATCATTATGTCTTCAACCGAGTCCTTGGAACAAAGGTAAAAGATGTCTATACTAAGCTCAAGTGTTTAGATAATCATGGTGAGGAAAGAAAGGCTTAATGTGGGCTCAAAAGGGGTAAAACTAAGGGGGTCGCAACTTGTGCGCACAAAATAGGGAACATGGATGTTTGAATTTGTGGTGTTAACCCTAATGCCTTAATCATTTCCAAAATCAGAGAATTTATTGACTTAAAAGCTTTGAAAATCACATAGAATAAGTTCTAGTGCTCTAGAGTTCATTAAAAGCTATGGCAAGCAGTTATGAGGCATATGTATATCAATTTAAACAAAGAACTTATGAATCACTCATCAAAGATGTATATAAGTTCTAAAGCTCACATAAGGTTCAAATGATTCATACTTATCATATCATGCTTATTTATGTACCAATTTACATGCATTATCTTTAAGTTATAACACTTAATTACAAAATATTAACAAACAAATTCAAGTTGTAGTGATTATCTTTATGGCCATAACATAATCATTTCCATTCACTTATATCATTGACAAGTTAAAGGGCAACTTGATGACTCGTAAAAACGCTACGTTAAAACAAAAAGACTCAAAATTTTTTTTTTTTTTTTTGGAGAAAGAAATAAAACAATTGAAAATTAACACAAATAAGAAAGAAACAATTGAAAATTAACACAAATAAATTTGTAAACCATTCCCCCACACTTAAATTCTACATTGTCCTCAATGTAGGAAAATACGAAGTAATTTAAACATAGAATCCAAGTAAGGAAGATGATTTAAGAAAATGAAATAAGAAAGAAAAACATAAAAGAGAGTGAAGGGTTGAAAGAAAGCAAATCTGTGTTGATGACTCCTTCACACTCGCGAACACATTGGGTTGCCTCCCAACAAGCGCTTGAAGTTTAACGTCCATCCAGCCTAGACCAAATTTAGTTCATCTGATGGGACGTCGTAGCACTCTTTCTGACTCCACATCGTGTTCGCCAATTGCCTCGATATAAGGCTTCAATCTATGGCCATTGACCTTGAACTCTTTTCCAGTTCCAACGTGTTTTATCTGTATGGCTCCATGGGCAAAAATATTAGTGATAACAAAAGGTCCTACCCATCTAGAACATAACTTACCAGGAAAGAGTCTGAGCCGAGAGTTGAAAAGCAAAACTTTCTGGCCAATGGCAAATGCTTTACTCCTGATCTGTTTGTCATGAAATGCCTTTGCCTTTTCCTTGTAGATCAGAGTGCTTTCAAATGCATCATTTCTTATTTCCTCAAGCTCACTCAGCTGGAGCTTTCGATGCAGACCGGCGTCATCTAGCTTGATGTTGAACGTTTTGACGGCCCACCATGCTTTATGCTCTAGTTCCACCGGAAGGTGACATGCTTTTCCGTACACCAACCTATAGGGAGACATTCCTATAGGTGTTTTGTAGGCCGTCCTGTATGCCCAAAGTGCATCATCCAACCGTTGGCTCCAATCCTTTCGATTAGGACCCACAGTTCGCTCTAGTATCTTCTTGATCTCTCTATTACTGACTTCCGCCATTCCACTCGTTTGAGGATGGTAAGGTGTAGATACTCGATGAGTGACACCATACCGTTTCAGTAAAGCTTCAATGGTCTTGTTGCAGAAATGACTTCCTCCATCACTTATTAGGACCCGCGGGATCCCAAACCTGGAAAGAATGTTAGTTCTGAGGAAATCTGCAACAGTTTTAGAGTCATTAGTCCTGGTGGCCTTAGCTTCCACCCATTTTGATACATAATCAACGGCAAGTAAGATATAGAGATAGCCATTAGATTGAGGAAACGGACCCATAAAATCGATACCCCAAACATCAAATATTTCAACAGTAAGAACATAATGTTGTGGCATTTCATCCCTGCGTCCTAAGTTTCCTGATCTCTGACATTTATCACCGGCTAAGCAAAATGAATGTGCATCTTTAAAAAGTGTGGGCCAATATAGTCCAGATTCTAAGATTTTGAGTGCAGTTTTTCTAGATCCAAAGTGGCCTCCACAAGCATGGCTATGGCAGAACTCTAGGACTGACCTATGTTCAATATCAGGGACACATCTCCTAATCAATAAATCTGCACAGTGTTTCCACAAATAAGGTTCATCCCAAATATAGTGCCTAGCATGCTTCTTAAGTTTATCTTTTTGTGCACGGGAGAGGGTGGTGGGCAACTGCTTGGTGACTAAATAATTGACAATATCAGCATACCAAGGAGTACCTCCCTCGATTCTGAAGAGTTGTTCGTCTGGAAACATCTCTTGAATCGCCACAGGATCTCGCTCATGTGCAATGCGACTCAAATGATCCGCCACCACGTTCTCTACGCCTTTCTTATCTTTAATCTCGATGTCAAACTCTTGAAGAAGAAGAATCCATCGGATCAGTCTTGGTTTCGCTTCCTTCTTGGCTAGGAGATACTTCAGTGCTGCATGATCAGTGTAAATAATGACTTTAGTTCGAAGTAGATAAGAACGAAATTTATCTAAAGCAAATACAACAGCAAGCAACTCCTTTTCTGTAGTGGTGTAGTTCATCTGGGCATCATTTAAGGTTCTGGATGCATAGTAGATGGCGTAGGGCTTCTTATCCCGCCTTTGTCCGAGTACGGCTCCAACTGCATAATCAGAGGCATCGCACATTAGTTCAAAGGGTAAGGACCAATCAGGGGCACAAAGAATGGGGGCAGTAGTTAAGAGATTTTTAATCTTTTCAAAAGCTTCCTGACAGTCTGCATCAAAGACGAAGGGTGTCTCCTTCTGAAGCAGTCGGCACAAGGGCCTTGCAATGTGGGAGAAGTCTTGGATAAATCTTCTGTAAAATCCTGCGTGACCAAGAAATGAACGGATTCCTCTCACCGAAGTGGGAGAGGGTAAGTGGCGCACAGTATCAACTTTAGATTTATCGACTTCAATTCCTCTTTCAGAGACAATATGGCCCAAGACTATCCCTTGTCTAACCATGAAATGGCATTTCTCCCAGTTAAGTACCAGATTAGTTTCGACACACCTTTGTAAGATAAGTGCTAAGTGTTCTAAGCATGCATCAAAACTATCCCCAATGACACTAAAATTGTCCATAAATACTTCAATTATTTTTTCGACGTATTCAGAGAAAATAGAAAGCATGCATCTTTGGAAAGTACCTGGGGCGTTACATAAACCGAAAGGCATTCTTCGGTAGGCAAAAGTGCCAAAAGGACAAGTGAAAGTCGTTTTATCTTGGTCATTTTGAGCGATACAGATTTGATTGTACCCGGAATAACCATCAAGAAAGCAATAATAGGAGTGACCTGCTAACCTTTCAAGCATTTGATCAATGAAGGGCAAAGGAAAGTGATCCTTCCTAGTTGCTTTGTTCAGGCGTCGATAGTCGATGCAGACTCTGTATCCGGTCACTGTTCGCTGGGGCACTAGCTCTCCTTCACTGTTCGCAACAACTGTGACTCCACTTTTCTTTGGGACTACTTGGACCGGTGAGACCCATTTGCTGTCTGAAATTGGGTAGATGACACCACAGTCCAAGAGTTTGATGACCTCTTTTTTCACAACTTCCATCATCGGAGGATGGAGGCGACGTTGGGCTTCGCGAGAGGGTTTTGCATCATCTTCTAGTAAGATTCGATGCACACAGGTTGTAGGGCTGATTCCCTTGATATCTGACAGAGTCCATCCAATGGCTGTCTTGTACTTTGTCAAGACCTGTACCAGTCTATCTTCCTGTGACTCGGTTAGTACAGAAGACACTATGACGGGCAGAGTGTCGTCCGAGCCAAGATAGGCATACTTCAGGTGGTCAGGCAAAACTTTGAGCTCAAGAACTGGGGCCTGAATCACTGAAGGAGGAGTGGCATTAGTACTAATTGGAAATGACGAGGGTACCTGATGATTCACCATTCTGGGGGTCTCATTTAGGGTCATGACTTCATCCCAAATTCGAGGTTCTAGTTCGTAATCCGTATCCTCAACCAAGGCGTCCCCTGATTGCGTTAGGCCAACTCCTTTCTGGATTATCATGTTGAGTGTGTCTTCTCGAATTGAATCAAAATGTTTCTCTGCGAGAGAAGTGCACACGTCAACAGAAAAAGTAGTATGAGTTGCGGAACTAGGGTACCTCATGGCATCAAAAATGTTGAAGCCAATCTCCTCTCCGTCTACTTCCATAGTTAATGTTCCATTGAACACATCAATCTTTGTCTTGGCAGTTCTCATGAATGGTCTTCCCAACAGCATTAGTGGAGCTTGATTCGTAGGGGAATCCTCCATGTCTAGGACATAAAAGTCAGCTGGGAAGATGAGTTGGTTAACCTGCACAAGAACATCTTCTACGTATCCCTTAGGATACACATTAGAGCGATCGG
This sequence comes from Prinsepia uniflora, assembly GCA_032719365.1. Lineage (NCBI taxonomy): Eukaryota > Viridiplantae > Streptophyta > Magnoliopsida > Rosales > Rosaceae > Prinsepia > Prinsepia uniflora. Next base: position 50,557,271 of record CM064874.1, on the reverse strand, counting down.
CTAACTGAATGATAATATCGTCATGCTGTAATTTACCTAGACCTAGGGCAACATATAGTGAATATGGCATAACATTAATGGATGCTCCTAAGTCTAGCATGACTTTATCAAATGACTTGTTACCAATCACGCAGGGAACAGAAAAACTCCCTGGATCCTTCAACTTTGGGGGTAGCCGACGCTGGATTACAGCAGAAACTGTTTCACTCACCATCACAACCTCCTTCTCCCTCGTCTGGCGCCTTGGAGTGCATAACTCTTTCAGAAATTTTGCGTATTTCGGCACTTGTTTGATGCACTCGATCAAGGGCATGTTGATTTGCACCCTTTTGAAGATCTCCAAGATTTCCTCATCGGATTCATTCTTCTTAGATTTGGCAAGCCTACTTGGAAATGGTGCATGCACAAACGGGGAATTAGTAACAACCGAACTTGAAGGGATTGGGTTATTACCTTGTGTGTGGGTAGGTTGAACTGGCGGTTGTGTCATGGTGGTCTTAGTTGCCACCTTGTGCTTTTCAGCCTCAGAAACGGCTGGATCTGGTTCTATTTCTCCGAGCACTTTACCACTTCGAGTGGTGATTGCATTGGCTTCAGGTCTTACATTTGGGTTGGGCGTAGGTTGAGGTGGAAGCACCCCGCTAGCTTGGATCTTACCCATGAAGTCCACGACCTTACCCATTTGGTCCTTGAGATCAGCGATGTCTTTTTGTTGATTTTGCTGACCTGTGACAAGAGCCTGAGTTGACGCCATTAGTGTTTGCTGCCCTTGGGAAAGAGCAGCCAGCATTTTATCATAATCAGGATTAGAAGATGAGGAAGTATGATTATTTGCATGATTATGAGAAAAGTTAGAAAATGGGACCGGGGGCCTTGGTTGCCATGTGGGCCTTGGTTGCCATGTGGGCCTTGGGAACTGGTCTGGGACACGGTTTGGCCCGGTCGACATGTGCTGAGGGTTTAGGACATTGTTCGGATCTCTCCAACTGTAACCTTGGGTCCTTGGCCCTCCTTGATAGCCTCCAATGGCGTGTGCCATTTCAGTTCCGGAGTCTTCTTCCCTTGCAGTGTAGGGACATTGTTCCTCAAGATGGCCTTGAGAGCATATGGAACAAACTGGAGCTACCTGTTTCTTTAGCTCAAGCATATTCGAAAGCATAGAGGTGATTTTATCTAACTTTGAATCATTTATAGCATGAGAACTTACCTCATGTACCTTTCTAGAAATGGGATCGGCACCTTCATATTGTGCATCATTGAGTGCACGGCTTTCAAGTAGTGCACGACCATCTACTAGGCTCCGAGCTAAGAAGCTTCCATTAGCTGCAGCATCGAGCAGTCCTCTATCCCAACCTTTGAGTCCTTCATAAAAGTAGGTTAAAAGATAGCCTTCTGTGATCCCGTGAGTAGGGCATGAAGCACAAAGTTCCTTAAACCTCTCATAGTACTGGCTGAAATTCTCATCATGTTCTTTCTGCTTGATTCCAGTGATCTCTTTTCTTAAGACCGTAATCTTTGAGGCAGGGAAGTACTTGGTAAGAAACTCCTGAACCAACTTCTCCCAAGAGTCAATATGATTGGGTGGGAGACTTAAAAGCCATACCCGTGCTCTTTCTTCCAAGGACAATGGGAAAGCTTTCAGCTTCATGATTTCCAAGTCCGCATCATCCGGACACATACTACTAATGATGAATTGGAACTCCGTTAAGTGTTTGTGTGGATCTTCATTTCTGATTCCACGGAACTTGGGTAGTTGATGAAGAACTCCACTCTTAAGCTCAATATCTTTCTTGTTGGTTCGAGGCTCGGGATACTGGATGCAGAAGTCTGTAGTGCCATTTGTGTTTGCACATGTCTGCTCCCGGATACTCAGGTTTCGTGCCATGGTTATCGGTGTTCCGAAAATCTGTTCTTCTTCTGAATTACTCTTCTCGCTTTTGGACTCACCGAATATTGGGGATGGAGGTTCGAACGAACTGGTTTGCTTAAGTGCGTCTCTGAATGTGGCGTTGCTTGGTGAGATGTCAAGTTGTCTTCTCAGCCGATCAAGCTTAGATTGATGAGCACGCATTCATAAGTTCGTACCTCTATGAAAACAAGACTCTAAGTTAGAAGGCAAGTATACACAAGAAGAGATAATAAGAGTAAGATAGTAGAGATTTCATAAAATAGCACATAAATAGAAACCAGAATTACCAAAAAGTTACGTTAATGGAAAGAAAATACACAAGTTTCAAATGCAAACTAATAATGCAATAAGTAGAGTTTTAGAGTGTCATGAATAACTTTCCCCTTCCGCTTCTCATAGTACTTTCCTGGGCGTACGGCCTGCGCGTACTGATAACCACCATTCCACCATTCAACATTAATCATGGCCAGTTGAGATAGATGTAACGCGAGAAGCAAGGATAATTTTAAGAGCACCCCGAGGCTAGCTTGGCATATACTCCATTGGTGTTCCCTTTCTTAATCCAAAACTTGTCACCAGTCATAACTCTCCTAGACACCATAATTAATCCAAATGATGACGTAGAGAATTACCAAACCCTAGTGTTTACAAACTCCCAACCTCATGTCCATAGATTCGAGTCTATGGTATGTGGTGATGAAATCCACACATCATGAAGGGTTAAGGAGAAAGTAAATAAGAGGGGCACTACCTGTTCCCGAAAGTAAGATTTTGAAGAAAAAGGGACTAAGAGATTCATGCAACTCTAAAACAATTAATAGGAATTTTTTTTTTTTAATTTTTTTTTATTTTTTTTTTATTTTTTTTTAAATTTTTTTTTTATTTATTCCGAATTTTCTTTTTTTTTTCATTTCAGATTTAAAGTTTAACAAGACATAAACAAATAATTGATTACATAAAAATAAAATAAGTGTAAACATAAAGTTAGTGGAACATAAAGGTTATGTAATAAAATTAAAAGAAAGTTAATGGAATAAAGTTAATGTAATATAATTAAAGTTAAGGGAATAAAGAAAAAGTGTGAATATTAAGTTAAGGGAATAAAGAAAAAGTGTGAATATTAAGTTAATGGAATAAAGTATAATGGAATAAATAAAAGTAAAAGTAAAGAAAAGTGAACATATAAAATATGCATTTATGAACAAGTATCAAATTTATTATGAACAAATATATATATAAAAAAAAATTATGAACATTTATGAACAAGTATAAATTAGAAATTAAGAAAAAGTAAAGTATGAGCATTATAAACAAACATAATAAGAACAATAATAAGATGGATAAATAAAATATAAACAAGTAAGTAAATGTTATAAACAAATATAATATTAACAAAAATAAAATTTATAAACAAGTATAATATGCACAATTTATATACATACACTAACAAATTAAAATGATTTTCAATTTCCCCGGCAACGGCGCCAAAAATTGACTACGCTCAAACTACGCATTAAATTGAACATGTAATTCGAGTGTTATGCAATTTAAACCCTTTTTGTGTAGATGTAGTATTGGTAAATAGGGATCGTTCTTAACCGGGGAAATTAGGGAACATTAATAATGTGTTAGTGGGAGATGAATAAAAGAATAATGAATTAGAGAATTAAATAATAAAAGAATTAAACAATCAAATAATTAATAAATTAAAGAATAGATGAACAAGATAATAATAAATTAATGAATTACAAAGAATTAATAAATTAACGAATTAAAGAATGAAATAATAGAAGAATAAAGGGCTTAGTTAATCAAAGAATAAAGGAATTAATTAATCAAAGAATCAATAAATTAAATAATAAAGGAATGGAAGAATAAAAGCATCAAAGAATAAAAGAATAAAGAATAAAAGAATAAAGAATAAACAAGGGGGGTTTTGAAGAGGTTTGTAATTATGTAAATAAGTAAAAGCATAGATAAACTCATTCTATTTCTATTCTAACTTATGCACAAAGTAGACTTCCCGTAAACACAAACTTCAACAACATACTACAATTGCAAATATTTGAATTAATCACGAAATTATACCTTCACAAACTCATATTTCTTCATACATTATTCATATTATAAATGCACCGAACAGCAGATTTTTACTTATAATATAATTACCTTAAGTTTGTGATTTAATGCGCCGAACAGCGGTCATACATTAAATCTCTCCAAATCTACTCTAAATGCCCCGAACAGCGGATCAACATTTAGTTTCGAAATGAAGTTTAAGCTCTAAAATGTAAGAAGTAAATGATTTTTAGAAAGTAAAACACATGGAGATTATACTCAATTTTCACAAAAGATAGGAAGGAGAAACCAATACATATATTGCATTATAATTAGAACCAATAACAAATAAGAGAGTTTAAGAGAATGGAGAGCAAATGTTACACTTTTCAGATTGGATGAGAACAATGGATTGTTTTTCACAAGGAACACCGAACAGCGGCTGGAACCTTATGAAGATGGAAGAAGATTAAACAAGGAAATTTGGACTTGAACTCTCAAAATTGTATTGGAACTATTTTGCCAAGATTTCTCCTAAAAGAAGCTCAATTTTGTGCTACTTGGAAGTGTCCTCAACAAGTGAAATCAACTCCTATTTATAGGGGAAAAACACAAATTAAACCCTAAAAAATAAATAAAAACTAAACAAAAATTATAATAAAAATATTCAAAAGTGAAATGATGAGTATGGGTGGTTTTTGGGGAAGAGAAATTAAACAAAACAAAGGAAAAAGCTTGAAAAACAGCAAGAAAATCCACTTAATTGCTGCTGAAAAGAGATTTCGGTGGGTGCAGGCTGGAAAGGAGGCGGCTGGTCGGCTGGCGTGAGCTGGAAAGGAGGCGGCTGGTCGGCAGGCGTGAGCTGGAGTGCAGAAGCTGTCTTCGGCAGGCGCGCTCCGAACGGCAGAAAGGCAGGCTGGCGTGATTTGGGCCTGGGCTGCGCTGACGCGGGCCGCACGGGCTGTACTGACGCGGGCCGCACGGGCTGCACTGACGCGGGCCGCCTGGGCTGCTGGTCACGCGGGCCTGGGCTGCTGGTCTTGGGCTCGCGGGCTGGTTTGTCAAATGGGTTTTGGGCTGCAGAAATTAATTAATTTAACTAAATTAATTAATTCATCGAATTTCGTCCATAATTTATTCGTTATAATTCCGATCGAAACGATTCTTTCGCCAAAAATACTCCAAATTACAACCTTTATTTTTCTAAACATAAAAATCACAAAATAATTTATTTTATCAATTTATTTAATATTTTAATATTAAAAGTCAAGTATAAAGGGTATAAAATAATATAAAAGAATGCTTATTTAACGTCCTATCAAACCCCTAAAACTTGCCTCAAATGCACCATATGTTCTTTTGTTTGACTATAAATTAAAATATCATCAAAGTAAACCACAACAAAAGAGCCAAGGAATGGACGAAGAACCTGATTCATATGTCTCATGAAAGTGCTAGGTGCATTTTGTAACGACCCGTTCTAGAAACTGGAATTAGTTTAGTGGTTAATGACGGGTTAGTGAAGTTAATCGGCGATTAGTTGGGTGATTTTGGACGGACGATGTGGAATGACGATTTTGCCCTTAGAATGGACAAAATGTTGATTTTTAGTTCGGGCTGTCAAATGGACATTGACCGATGACCGTGACGTAGTTCGGGACGTCATGAGTTAATAGACAGGTGGCACGTCCGATTCCGACATCTGAGGTGGAAGTTATGATGTTCGGACGATTGATGGCATTTTCGTAATTTAGTTAAAAAGGAGGAATTTGTTGACTTTTTGAACGACAAGTTTTCTTCATGCAAACCGAGGACCGTTAGATAGGTCTCGACGTCCCGAGTACAACGACAGGCGGCACGCCTTCATCAGACATCGGACGGATAAGATATGGGTCCAGGAAGTGAAGGGTAAAATGGTAATTTTGACAATTAGAGGCAATTCAGTTTTTTTACACCTTGGGCTTTGTGCAATCAGATAAGGACACATGGGCTGAGCTAATTGGATATTTTGGAGAGTGGACCACAGGTTGAAGGACACCTGGCTTCACCCTAGAGGCTTCCAGCCTTCTCACGGTTAAACCAACAATTTAAATTGTGTGGGTTAGTCGTGCAACTGAGAAGAAAACAGAGAGCCCGAGCTTGATCGTGAGAGCCAAGTCCCACTTCTAACATAAGTGTTGGTTGCTTGTGATTAATGAAGTGGAGTGGGATAGAGGTGGATGAGTGGTGGTGCTTGTGCCACGGACCGCCGTGGACGGTGAGTCTTGAGCTTTGAGAAAACAGGGGACCTTGAAAGACCACCTTCGCAATTCCTTCCATATTTCAATTGTTGACCATAAATTATAAAGAAAAGTGAGAAATGGACGTTGAGGATTGGGTTGAAACCATCGCCGAGGGCCGTCGTACACGGTGGAGGTAATAACTGTGATCATTGGTTTTAGACCCGATTTTGGTTAGTTTGTTTTAGTGGTTAATAAGCTAATTAATTATTGGGATGACGTTGTGAAGGTTGCTACAAGTGGATCAAGTATGGTTTTAAGGCTCGCTGTGGCCTGTAGCTGGGAAACCCGAAAACTGGGTAAGCTTCACTTTGAAATGGCAAGTCGTGTTTTATTGGTTTTCTTTGAAATTGGTTAATCAAGGAAGCTTTTCGATGTTGTTAAGGTCTCGTTAGACTTGGATTGAAGGTTGGAGATAGCCAGAGCCATGAGAACAGGGAAGGAGAACTTGACGGCTTAAAGGATGAACGGGAAGGTAATCCCTAGGCTTTGTTTCTCACTTTTGGAATCGTGGATCGATTGCTTAGGATAGGACGACACTAATGGGATTAAAAAGGAATGAAAATGGCCTGGAATTGAACAAAAACCGCCCACGCCGGTTCATGGTTGGACCGGGTTTGCAGAACCGATCTGAACCGACCGAACACGGGTTGAAGATGATGAATAGTGCCAGCGCGTGGCTCCCACGCGCAGCCCCTTTGGGCGGTGCGTGACACTGTTTATGGGGAAGTTGTCATACACGACTTTTGAATTATTCGATGTAACGAACATTTTGGCACTAGTTTCGAGACGACCGAACATCGTCTTTATATGTTTCCGAAGGTCTGAAGGTTTTAGGTCTCGGCTAAAAATAGTTAAAAATTCGGGAAACTTACGGGGCTTTAGTATGATCATTGTGAAGTAGTTAGTGACCTTAGTATGAGATTTGGATAGGTTCGGGAAAGCCAAGGATAGCGGAATGGCTGGGAACGGCGTAAGTGCGCTCGTATCGAGGCGACGTCGGAATGGTCTGTGAGTGGACTTTGCTTTCAAACTTATGATGCATGCATGTATGTTCTTATATGTTTTCTATACTTGATTCTATTGTTTGATTTATGATCTTGATGCTTTACGGTTTTGCACATCTTTCAAGGTAATTACGGGATTTTACGCTTTACGAGATTTTGATTGATCATGGTTTTAATGATTGGATTTCGGGCTTTCAAATATGATTTGATTTCAATGATTTAAAAAGTGATTTCGGGCTTGGAGCCCTGTTCATGTGATTGAGATTTCAGTTTTGAAACTGGATTTTGGAAAGGAGATTTTGGATTTGGTTTTCGAGATTTGGAAAGGAAGTCTGGACTTGGGTTCGGGACGATGGTTCCGGATGGCGGCTTACGGAATGATCGTTGCGAATTTGACTGTGGATTTTATGTGGTTTTCACTGATTGAATGAAAAATAGTTTTGGGTTTAAAGACCTAGAAAAAGAAAAAGAAAAACCTACTGAATCTGGTTTTTAGTTTAAAGACGTGGATTGATTGACGGGGGGAGGGCCTTGGATTGATATGTTTTGAGTTTAAAGACTCGGTTATGATACCCCCCCGAGGCTTGTGATTGTGTTTTGAGTTTAAAGACTCGTTGTCCCGAGAAGGCCTGGTTATTTGCGCATGGTTTTGAGTTTAAAGACTCGGGCACACTTGAGATCCAGTAAACTTGTATGATTGATGTTTTTCACTGGTTTTCAAATGTTTTGGGAAATGGCCCGGATGAATTGGATTTAATGAGTTTTGGGACTGAGTTCCCGGATTTGAGATTGTTTTGAGATTTGAGGCTGAGACCTGGATTTGAATGATGAATTTTGATTCGGGTTTTCGTTGAAGTTTTCTCATGTGAAGTGGTTTCATGACTGGATTGATATGCATGCATTGGTTTTCAAATGGAGGGTATAACTGTAATTGTTTTATGATAAACTGTTTTAAACTTATACTTTATTTTTGTCCACTCATAGTCTTTTCGTATTTTCGATACCCTCCAGGTTGCTGCCGTACGGGCTGTTGGACGAGAGAGACGGAGGCATCACACCCGCAATCTACAGTAGTTCGGTACACTCTGGGAAGTCCGGATTACTTTTGGGATGGTAGTATCGAGAATCTCTTGTCCGACTTACGTGTCACATGAAGGTTGGACGTCAGTTTAGCCATCGTGTCATGCGTAAGTTAGACGGGATCAGGATTTAGCCCTTAATCTCGGGGGATTAGTGGTGGGTCCTGACACGTTTGACAACCCGAAAGGCATGACCAACCATTCGTATAATCCATCCTTGTTGTTGATCGTCGTTTTCCACTCATCACCCGGTCTGATTCGAATCTGGTGGTAGCTACTCTGCAAGTCCAACTTCGTGAACACCTTAGAACCCTCAAGTTCATCCAACATGTCTTTCAAGCGTGGTATGGGAAATCTGTATTTTATTTTTATTTTGTTGATTGCACGTCTGTCAACACACATACACCAACCATTCTCCTTCTTAGGAACTAGAAGGACAGGAACCGCACAAGGACTCAAACTCTCTCTGATAAATCCCTTCTTCATCAACTCCTCAATTTGCTCCCTCAAAATCTCATTCTCCTTAGGACTCATACGGTAATGAGGCAGATTTGGTAGGCTAGCTCCAGGTACTAAATCAATTTGATGCTGAATATCGCGCATAGGTGGCAGTTCGTTAGGCAATTCTTTAGCCACGAGCTCCTTGAATTCCTCAACATCTGCTTCACATCATTGGGAATTTCGACCTTTTCTTTGATTACCTCATTTATCTTTTCCTCATTGCTAGTCAAAGTTAGGAAACTCGAACTCTCCTTTCTTGGGACACTCATCTTTCCTGAATGTGTGATAAGAGCCATAGCAATTTTATGATTATTCCAAGTAAACAAGATAACATTGTCTCGACCCTTAAAGGTAGTATCCACATCAAACTGCCAAGGTCACCCCAATAAAATATGACAAGCATCCATATCAATTATGTCACATAATATTTCATTACTGTAGTGCTTACCAATGGAGAGTGGTACACGACAGGTTTCAGAGACTCGAACTGAAGGTCCTTTCTTCACCCAACCCAACGAATAAGGAGTGCTATGTGGTTGTATTGGTAGCTGCAAATGCTCCACCAGTTTTTTCGACACAATTCTCACAGCTACCATTATCTACAATCACATCACATATTTTATTTTTAATGGAACAATGAGAAAAAAATATACTATTACGCTGGCCTTCCTCTTTTGGAGCTAAAAGAACTCGTTGCATCACCAAAGTAACCCGTTCTAAACCCTCTTCAATTGCAAACTCGGCTCTTTCATAGTCATCCTCAAAACCTTCTCCTGCTTCTTCTTCTTGACCATCATCATCCATGTCTACTAAATTGGCATGTCTCCGGTTAGGGAAAACATTTGAACGATGCCCTTGTTTTCCACAACGATAACAAATATCCCATGTGGGTCTAGCATACAGATTCTGATTCTGCTTCTGGGGATGATTTCGAATCTGCCCCCTATCAAAATTTTTTCTACTCCCCTCATTACCTTCTCTAGGTTGGAAATTTGAAGGTTTTGAAGTGCCTTGCTGCACGGATTTTTCCTTACAAGTAGAGAAAACTGAATTATTTTCAGATAAATCTGGCATATTCCTCCAGTAAGGCAATGTGCGTTTTTCTTTTTCCATCAACTTGGCCTTCATCGCCAAGTTAATTGCCTCTTGCAAGGACCACAAATTCTGTAAGCCAATCTTCTCTTGAATGGCAGGTTTCAGCCTGTTCATATACCTCGCCACCTTCTGATTCTCGGTCTCCCTTAGGTTATTCCGTTCAGCCAACCACATGAACTCATCAGTAAATCCATTCACTGTTTTATTGCCTTGAACACATCCCATGAACATCCGATACAAAATTTGCTCGTGGTCAATAGGTAAAAATCTCTCCATCATAAGTTGTTTCATCTTTCGCCATGTCCGAACCCTATTTTTCCCTTGCCTTTGATGGGTATTCTGGAGTTGATCCCACCAAACAACCGCTGTGCTTTTCAAACGGAAAGCAACCATCTTTACCATCTTGGCCTTGGGAATCTCCATGAGCTCGAAAAATCTCTCTACGCCCACCAACCAATCTAAGAAATCTTCAATTTTTAAATTTCCCAAAAATTTGGGAATATTAGCTATAATGCGATAATCATTATAATGGTTGCGGTTATGGTTATTGTGACGTGGCTCTTTGAGTTCCTCTTCAGAATTGGAACCACCTTCTTCCTCACAAAATCTCCTAGGGTTTCCCCTATCATTACCCGCCTGATTGTTGCCTTGGTTTCCTTGGTTGCCTCTTCGATTATTCTCCAACAACAACGCTCGCAGCTCCCCAAATTGAGCAGTTAATTAATCAAATTAAGTAGTTAATTCAGCGAGAGTATAGTTTTGGGCATCGATACGACGAGTTTGGGCATCCAAATCCACTCGAGTAGCAAGGACATCGTCTACACGATCAGTAATGGATAGAAATCAACGTTAACAAGAGGAGAGAAACCCGTTCTGATACCACTTGACGCAGCACGAAGTATAACAGGGTATACAAGCGTAAAACCCTAAAGAACAAACACTGTAATTCATCAGAATATAGCTGAGAAAACTCTCAAATTTGATTGAATAAAATATATGATAATCCAAATACAACGTTTAAAGTTTGTTTAAATACCTAGGAAATCCTAAGTTGAAACCTAGGTCAAAAAGGAAAAGAAAACCTTAATTAATTAAAATTCCGAAAATACTAGGAAAACTTTAAAACTACTTTTTGAGGCCCTAAACGACGATATTCGGCTAAAAAGGCCCATATGTCATAGCATAAGATGTGAGTTTGATTAGTCTCGTCGTTATCTTTCCAGAAAGGTATCATATGCCCCATTCTGAGCTGGGACGCCAAATCTGTAAATTCCGCTTATGTCCTTTTTGTAGTTTTCGCTCCATCTTTTCCTCAATCCATTCCGCCATCTGTTCTACATCAGCCACTCTCCATTGATAAGCACTATTAGTGATGAAATATTGTGTGATCTAATTGATATGGATGCTTGTCATATTTTTTTTATGGCCTTGCCAGTTTGATATAGATACTACCTTTAAAGGTCAGGATAATGTTATATTATTTACCAAGAATAATCACAAAATTACTATGGCTCTTACTACTAAGGATGAAAATATCTTTTTTTTTTACGGAAATATCATTAAAAACGTTGGAAATTGTGAATGAAATTTCAGAAGAAAAAAATTAAGCACTAAATAATATATAAGACTAATACTTGTATCATGGAAATTGAGGGGAGATTTTTCTTCCTTCCCTATTTTTATGTCAAGATCCTTAAAGATGGGTATATTCACGGAAATATCACAGATATTTCTTCCCTGTATTTTAATGTCGAGACTTCCAAATACGGATATATCAACAGAAATTCCACGGATATGGCAGATATTTTCACCCATGCCTACTACACATTCGGGAAAGAGGAATGTACCAAGAAAAGAGAGTTCTAGTTTTCAAACCTTGACTAGAAATGAGCGAGAGATTAATGAGGCCATCACAAAAGCTAGTTCTATTTACAATGTTGTTGAAATGATTATTGACATCAAGCAAAGAAAATGTCAAAATTCTCCATGACGCGCATCAGATGTTCAGGGACTTTAAAGAGATTTTTTTTCTTGATGAATTGCCTAATGAACTACCACCTATGAGGGATATCCAACATCAAATTGATTGGTAACCAAAGTTAGCTGACATGACCCTTCCTAAAAAACTTTCATAACCTTGAAATTTCCTGTTCCCATCTGACAAATAAATCAAAGTTTCAAAAATATTGTAACGACCCAGAAAATCGATAAAAAAAAATATAAAAATTAAATGGAAATGATAGTTTTACACCTACAAAGTAAAAATGTTGACTTTTGACTTGGGCATCTTTTAGATATTTCTTGAAGATCGTTACGAAGGTCTCAAACTCCTGAGTCTATAAACAGACAGTATGTCGAAATCGGATATTAAATAGATTCAATACGGGTCGAAATTGATTATGGGCAATATGGTAATTTTAGCAGCAATGGTATTTTGGTAATTTTACTTGAGAGATATTGTTAGATGGTGACACTTGTCTAGAACAATTTGGTTATTTCTTCCTCCTTACCCTTCCACCGACTTAGTCGTTATATATATATATATATATATATATATGTGCATGAGGGTGTGGGGGTGTCTGGTGAGGAGTGACTGAAAAAGAAGAAAAAAAGAAGAAAACTGATAAAGCCAAACCGTGAAAGTGAGAATCAGATGGAGGAGGGGAAAAACCGGTGAGGAAAAATGGAAGAAGGAGATAAGAGGAAATGAGGATAGAAAGAGAGAAGGAAGGAGGAACGATGAGGAAACTGTGAAGGAATGGATACCAAAAACTTTTGAGTTTCTATTTTGGGTTCTCAGTTGTGAGCCAAGAATCTTGGGAATAGGCATCTGAGTATGTCCTCGGAGACCATATGATTATCCTCAAACAAGAAGGGAATATTTTGGACGCATGAAAGTGGTGGAGATGGACTCTTGAACCATGGATGAAGTTCATAGATTCGGGCTATGCCATCAAGGTGAGTTTTCATAGTTTTATTATCATAGATTCCTTCCTAGAGTCTAATAGAAGCATTTGGACGTTTGAAACACAAGAAAAGGATGAGAAATGGATGTGTTTGAATCGGGTCATGGTCGTCGGGTCGGGCGACCCAAATTGCAGGAACCGGATCGAGAATCCAAGGTTGAAGACGACAATGTAGCAGTGTGTGGCCACCATGCGCAGAGGACTACGATGGAGCGTGGGGGTACATGCTACCATATCTCGTTTTCTGTCCAACAAGAAAATTTATGTTTTTTATGTTACGAGTTTAGTGGTAAAATTTTCGAGACGATCATACATTGTCTAGAGGCAATTTTGACGGTCTGAAGGTTTATACGATATTTTAAATTCATTTAAAACTCCATAAATTAAGCGATTAAAATATAAGTTTATTTACAACGTTAATGGCCTTAGAAGTGATTTGTGACATGGAGTAAAAGTCTCTAAAATTACGAAAAAACGTGCAAGTCAGATCTCGACTACTTAGAGGGTGTGTGAGTGGAATTTTTATTTATTTAACCTATTATGCATGCATAATTACATATTTTAAATGCTTTATTATGTGATTAGCATGATGATGATTTGATTATGATTTTTACATGATTTTTGGTGATTTTAAGAAAATTATTTTGATGACATGTTTTATGAGATTTGATTATGATCTGTGTTTTGAACTTAGGCCCGGATCTTGAAACATGTTGTGGTTTATGAAATTGATGTATTCTGATAAATATGTTTTCTCGATATGTGTGTGTGGATTGTTGTGTTATGAATAACCCTCCTCAGGATGTTGTTTTGGTTGGTTAGTCTTGGACGTCGAAGTAAATGTAACAACCCAAAAATTCGAGAAAAATGACGGTTTTACCCATATAAAGTAAAAAGTTGACTTTTTGATCGGGACACTTTTTGGACATTTTACGAGGAGGGTTAGGTAGGCCTCGAAATTCTGAATTCGCAGACAGGTGATATGACGAAATAGGAGATTGAATAGTTTTGTTATGAGGCTGAATTGTTTAGGGGCATTTCGATAATTATGTCATGAAGGGTATTTTGGTAAATTCACATGGGTCATATTTCATGATGGTGACATGTGTCTAGAGAATTCTGGGATTTTCCCTCCCATTCTCTCCACCGACTTACCCTATTATATATATGGGTTGTGTGTGTATGTATGGCATTTGGTGGTGGTCGACCGAATAAGAAGAAAAAGAGGAAAAACATGAAATGGCAAAGAAGTGAGGCACGACTAGGTAGAAGGAAGGCAAGGAGGGAGAAAAGAGAGAGGAAAGGAAGAAGAGAGACTAGGAGAGACTAAGTCGAGATACCCCAAAACCATAGCTGTGAACAAACCCGTGAACGTTAAAACTTGGTCGTGGGCCATCAAGACGGTTTTAAGCCTTCTAGTGGCTAACTAAGAATATTAGGATGTTCATGGAGTCCTTGGGATAGTTCTAGGACAAGAAAAGAGGAAGTTCGATGTGGGACGACAAAAACATGGTTTATGAACCATTGTTGAAAATGGTGGAACCAGGTTGAGCTCTAAGGTATGTTTTTCTTCATCTTAAATCCTATAGATATTCTTTTGGGACATGTGAGATCAATTTGGATGTAAAAAGTGTATGAAATGATGATGAAATATTAGTTTTCTAGTCGGGTCCATATCGTGGGTCAATCGACCCAGTTGCAGGAAATCGGGTTGAAGCCTGAGGTTGAAGATGGTATTGTAGCTAGTGCGTGGCTACCACGTGTAGACGCATGTGGTGGTGCATGCAGGTGCGTGGGCCACTTCCTAAGTTTCTAGCCCTGCCAGCTTCACTAGTAGGAGTTTGATTCCCGCATGTTGTACCAAAAGTCGATGATGCCCTTTCATACTAGCTTGTAGCATCATGGTCTATCGTACTACTGCTCGGTTGGTATGGGAAATCCTGTTTGAAGTGATTAGGTTCCCACATAAATAAGAATCGCATGTGTTTACTCATGTAGGTTTACTAGTTTGTCCACCGGTCGATTAGACAAAAGCTCCATTAGATTGGGCTGATGCTCTCGATAAAAACCTCGAGTACCTTAATGTCGCACTCCACCGTTGCCCAAACCTAACCGGGGACCACTAAAGGATCTTGAGCTAAAACTGCCCCTCTTCAAGGTTGTAAGACCCGTGTCTTAGGAAGAATGGCGAGCAATTCCACCTCACTCGGGGAGGGAAATGTGAAGTGCCTTATAAGTGTAGGTATCTTCCTAGCACGAGGCTTTTTGGGAGCTCACTAACTTTGGGTTTGGTTGGAACTCCATAGTTAAGCAAGATTGGACTGGAGCAATCTCAAGATGGGTGACCCACTCGGAATTTACATGTGAATTCCCAGAAACAAAGCCATGAGGACTGGGCCCAAAGCAGACAATATTGTGTTAAGGGACCGGGTCGTGATAGAATGGTATCAAAGATGGGCCCCAATCGGAAGTGTACCAACGAGGATGCTGGGCCCTAAGGTGGGTGGATTGTAAGACCCATGTCTTGGGAAGAACGGTGAGCAATCCCACATCGCTCGTGGTAGGAAATGTGAGGTGAGGTGCCTTATAAGTGTGGACACGTATCTTCCTAGCACGAGGCCTTTTGGGAGTTCACTGGCTTTGGATTTGGTTGGAACTCCATAGTTAAGTGAGATTAGGCTCGAGTAATCCTAAGATGGGTGATTACCTGGGAATTTGCACGTGAGTTCCCATAAACAAAGTTGTTAGAGCTGGCCTAAAGCGAACAATATCGTGCTAGGGGAGTCGGGCCGTGGCAAAGGTTCCCTGACTCGGAGGTTCAAAATCCTAACGCTCTTGGTGTTATCCAGAACTTATAAACCATTGCTGCACATGAAAACTCACCTCTACTCTGATGGCAGAATCTAAAAAATCCCTAAGGTGGTGTAGGTTCCCACGGTCACCGCGACCTTGATCTTATCCCGCAGACTAAGTTAAAATCAACGACAGTTGTTTGCCTCACCTTTCACAAAATCCAGAGCAAAACAAGACAAGTCCAAAAACCTCTGCTCATATAGAGCAATGGTCATATCTCCCTGATGCAGTTGTAGGAACTTAATCTATCTACCATCACAATAAGAGCGAGAATAAAACTAATCCTACCTCCTAGGTCACTGTGCAGATGTCCCAACTTGTCATCCGCAATCCATGCTACCATTTGTGTGTATAATCAACCACAAGGAAAATGGCTAGCAGTACTATATCCTCTGGAGGACATTGCTTCACCTCAAAAATCAATTCTAGGAGAGTGATCCATTCATTAGTCTCGTTTGGGCCCATCTCACCACGGAATATGGTGTCTCCTAATCGCTAGGTTCTCTCAATATCAGGATCCGCTATATCCCTCGTAGTCTCTGTCTCACCACTGGGGCATGCACTGGGCTCACGTCATGGAAGCATTTTATTTTTCAAAATAAACCCAAATTAGGACCACAATACCTTGCATGCCAAGTGTGCGGTCTAATGGAAGTTAACCTAGTGCTCTGATAATCGTGTAAGGTCATGCTCTCATTTGATAAATAAAAGTTCCAAAATTACCCTTAATACATGTCAAACAATGGATAACAATGCTGATGTCAGGGGAATAGCCTCCACATCAATATCAGCCCTAATCACTACGCAACGACCTGGAGAGAAATATAAAACCAATAAAAGTGTGAGTGCAACAAAATAATCATTTGAAAATATATTTCCGAGGAATTCAATTTTTCCATCCAAAAATAAAACATTGCATCTATGTATAAATATGTATCAAGTCAAATCGTGAACAACTGGATTTGAGTTAAAATCAAATCATAAGCAATAGGAGCCACAAAATCACATATGCATATAAAAAAATTTGTGGCCCCCATTTCCCTGGGAACTTTTATAAAATCATTGAAAACACAACCTGGACACAAATATCAGGGATCAAATATAACCAATCCTTAATGCTCATGCCTCTGCTAGCTAAATACCTTGTACTACACGTAGGCAGCCTTGAGATACTGCAACGTCCGAGTAACCTTGAGATCCTGCAACGTCTAAGTAACCTCGAGATCCTGCAACATCCGAGTAACCTCAGGATTCTGCAACATCTGAGTAACCTCGGGATCCTGCAACATCGGAGTAATATCCCAACCTCAAGAATATGTGACATTCGAGAACTGATTAAACCTCATGAGGATGGTCAACTATGAAAAATAGTTGAAACAAAAAAGTCAAAACCTTGTTTAAAAAAAATCTTTGACTTCAAATCCAAGTCAAAACATTTCAAACCCGGGCTTGAGCCCAAAACGCTATTTCCACAAAACCCGTAAAATAAGTGTCTAAAATTAATCAAATCCTGAATAAATATTCTAAATCCAGAAAATCACCAAAACATATTTAGAATCTTTCAACCCATTATAATCCATAAAATTCAATAAAAAAATTAAATCATTTAGTCTTGCATGCATCACAGTTTATAAAACAAATGTCAACTTACAGTTTGTCCAAATAGTTCAATCCCGAGTTGTGCACTCCTCTGAAGTCCCAAGAGCTGTCTGGCCTGTCAAAAATCATAATTGGGGGTCACTATTGTCCAAAATAATCTCATATTCAAATCCCCTAATTTCCAGGATAATATACGTAGTTAAAACCTAGACATTAATACTTCGGACACGTACAATTACCATGAGACGATGTCTAACAGACTTGAAACATGTTCCAAAATGTCCATTGCATCGATTACATAAAAACATATATTTTTCAGAACCGAGGGACTCCAGCACGCACCGCCATGCGTTGGTGGACGGTCGGGCGTCACTCCCCTACGCGCCACATGCCATAGGTCATCCCTTACCTCCAATTAGGTAAACCTGTGGGTCTGAAACCGATCCCAACCTATGACCCGATCCGATCCAAAAACCATCAAACTTCACCATTTTCTATGTTCCAAACATCAAATTGCATCTAATCATACCCATGAATAGTTTTGTGATCTCAAAACATGAATTCTTTACCTCGATTCCAAAGGAAATCGATTACATATCACGACCAAACTTCAAGCTTGATTTTAGCCTTGTTTCCGCAGGTTCTTCCTCGAGTTTTAGCTTAGTTTTGGTCATGAGGACTCTAGGAAGATTGAAATTTTCCTTGTTTTGATGAATTAATGTCCAAAAACGAAAAATCAAAGTCATGGGTACATGGGTATGTGTTTAGGGTTTTTGGGTATGAGTTGGTTCCTTCGGTTTTTGGCTTCTTCCTTCCATCTCCTTCCCTTTCTCTCTTCTTTTCTGGTTTTCATCTCCTTTTCTTCTTTTCTTTCCTTTTTCCCCTTTCAGTTTTTCATTCATGCAAATTCACATAGGCAAAGGGGAGGTATAGGCGGTCAAGTCCACTTCACTTAGTCTTAGGGTGACACTTATCACCTCCTAAGTGATCCTATTGGTGACTCACTAGCCACCTTCTCGATGGCACACAAACCCATAATTAATTTGCGTGCACTTGAATGTCTCGGAAAACCATTTTAGACCCGTAACTCGACTGTAGGGCCTCTGACTTAAACATGTTGCCTGTCTACGAACTCTGAGTTCTGAGATATACGTAAAGGTCCTCGATAAATATGCAAAAAAATTATCCAAATCAAAAGTCAACTTTTAACCATTAAGTATATACAAGGAAAAATATTCAATTTACAATGTGATTTCTCGGAATTACATTTCCCGATTTTTGATCATTACACTAGCCTGCTAAGCTCATTTTCGTATGAGCCCGAAGGAGAATGAGATTTTGAGAGATCAGATTAAGGATTTGTTGAGGAAGGGATTTATTAGGGAGAGCTTGAGTCCTTGTGCGGTTAATGTCATTCTAGTTCAAAAGAAGGAGAATTCTTGGCATATGTGTGTTAATAGCCGAGCCATCAACAAAATAACAACAAAGTACAGACTTCCTATGCCACACCTGGAAGACATGTTGGACGAATTGGAGGGTTTTCAGGTGTTCACAAAATTAGACTTGCGAAATGGCTACCACTAGATTCAAATTAGACTAGGTGATGAATGGAAATCGGCATTCAAAAATAAGGATGGAGTATATGACTGGTTGGTCATGCCTTTAGAGTTTTCTAATGCACCTGGCACTTTTGTGAGACTTATGAACCAAGTCCTTTGTCCATTCTTTGGCACTTTGGTTGTGGTTTATTTTGATGACATTTTAATTTATAGTTAGACCAAAGAAGAACACATGGTGCATTAAGGTAAATTTTAGGTGTTTTACAAGAAAATAAGTGTATGTGGCTTTGAAAAAATGTATTTTTTTACAAATAAAATGACATTTTTGGGTTTTGTTGTTAGTGAGGATGATATTCAGGTCGGTGACAAGAAAATTAGGGCAATTTGTGATTCGCCAACTTCCAAGTCGGTGACTAAGGTTTAAATTTTCATGTTTTGGCGACTTTACATAGAAGGTTTGTTTTGAATTTTAGCAACATTACTGCACCCATCACATAATGTTTAAAGAAAGGAATTTTTTAATAGGGATAACGACAGGACCACCCCCGAAGGGACATTGAAAACCGTGCCCGGTCCTGCTCCCGCCTGGCAAGATGACTGAATTTCCCAAGTTACCCTCCGTACTTGCCAGACCAGGGATAGCCACAAGTGCTTACTCATGCCTCCGCCTCTCGATCAGCCCCGGACAACGCGCCACGACCTGGAGGGTCAATAAAAACCAAAAGGTGTGAGTGGACAAAAATAAATCAGTTTGTAAAAAACAGTTACAAAAAGACGTTTTTACCCTCCGCGTAAAACCAATGCATGCATACAAAAAAATTCATTTCGCAATCGGTTAACATTTTCCACATAAGAAAAACCGTGTATCAAATTTCAACATAAGGAAAACTTGTATGAACTCAAAATCACTTTTCCTTTCTCAAGCATAGGGTCTTAGCCCCGCAATCATAAACACCGGGCCTCAGCCCAAAACCACAAATCAAACCAAATGCACAACATGATCCAAATCCATCAACCATATAAACCCGCCACTGCCCAACACATCCGAACATCATAGAATAACAATGAAGCACAATCAATCAGTTTGCTGGATATCAAGTGTGCTCGAGTCTTTAAACTCAAAACGTGCTCCAGCAATAGCACCCGGGTCTTTAAACCCAAACAGTTTTCAACGGGTCTTTAAACCCCAAAACATTTATCAATCACACAACGCGGGATCTATCCCGAAATCACATTTTTCACAACAGGACTCATGGTCCGAGTTTCCACATTCAATTTCTCAAATCATACTTCACAAACATAATCAAATTATCATTAAACACGGGGCATGTACAATCATACCAAACCACTTTATTAAATCCTTTTTCATTCCCGAATTCGAATTCGCAATAATGATTCCGTAAGCCGGCATCCGGAAGCATCATCCCGAACCCAAACCAAGAATCCATTTTCCAAACTTCCGAAAACTCGTTCATCAAAATTATTTTTATGCCCCGAGCATCAAGCCCGAATTCATCTTTTCCAAAATCCGTTTTAAATCCTTGAAAACACCTCATATTCCCAATCTCAAGGTCAAAACATCAAAACCACAATTAAATCACCAAAATCACGATCAAATCACAACATATTCGAAATCTCGTAAAACGTGCAAAACCGTGACATTCTCGAAATACGTGTCAAAATCGTAAACCATACTCACAATCGAAATCCAACATCTTAAAACATAATACGCACAAATCACATGAAATCATTCATTAACCCATCATCAAAACGCAAACGAAACCAGAGTCTCGAAATGCGTGCAACTCGCAATAAATATGGAAATTGAACTCAATCACAATTCATAATCATAGTCATAGAAATCATAGAAATTATTTATCCATGCATTAAATTTTGAAAGCAACGTCCACTCACACACCGTCCTTAGTGCTCGGTTTCGCGCCGCAAGCATTCCCGTAATTTCCGGCATTTTCCAGAAAACCCGAATCCTATCCGAAAACAAATTCCTGGGTCATTAAGGTCTCAAATAACAACATACTAATTTCCCATAATTTTCCGGGAATTAATCGTTAATTAAAAACGTAACCTAAACCTTCGGACCCTCGAAACAACATCGAAACGGTATCCGATAAATTCGAAACCAACGTTAAAATATTCGTTACACTGTGAAGGATAAAAGTCGTTTTGAACTCACCTTGAAAAACTGTCCCACGCGCCGTCACGCGCCGCCGTGAGTGGCTGCGCGTGACACCCACGCGCCAGCTACAGTTACAGGCACTGTTCACCTTCACTCACCCGATTTCACTGTCAAACGGGTATGCGACCCGCGACTGGGCCCGTTCCAATTCATGTCAAGCGCAACCTAATTACCTCAATTGATCCATCAAGTAGACTCGCAAGGGACTCAATTAAAGGTCTGTATCAATTAATCCACTCGACACGGCCTCAAACCAACCTAATTGAACTCAAGTCGAACTCGGAGTTCATCGTCCCAGTTCATCACACCGTCACTGTTTCCTCCAATTGATTAGTTTGGAAGCATCAGAGACTCACTCTAAGGATGATTGTGAAATCAATTTCACGAGAACTTACCTCCATGACCACGACTCCAAGCTCGATTATTATGAACTTCGTCGTCCCTGTCCCTAGCTCCCAAGGCCTTCCAGCTTCGTCCTATCGATCTGGATCGACTAAGTGAGGTCCCAGAAGACATAATCTCACCCCCAATTGGACTTGGGGCTGGCCTACATTTCGAATTCGGGTTTTTGAATTTGTCCAACACAGGTTTCGGGTTCCAGTGCACAATTTCACTCAATTTCCCCGTTCTTCCTCTCTCTGTTACTCTGAAGTTCTCAGCCCATCTCAAACACCCCCAGAACGAACAAAACCAACCAATTAATTCCCCCCAAACCGACCAGTGCTCTATTCAAAATTCTCAAACGGATAAAACAATTCCATGGTGCTCTTGTTCCTCCCATTTCCAACGGCACCCGCACAGACCCACTAACACTCCACTGCGCCCAAGTGCATAAACAATCCATCACACTCAGCCCAGGCGATTGATTTCAAAAACACCCGTGGGAATCTCCCTGGCCACACTGTAAAGCTGTTTCCCGCAAGGGACCACAACCCAGTTTGTTTAATCCTTCCCCGTGCACTGCTGCCCAACGTTCACCCAGTTCCCACTTAGTACAATTAGCACTCAGGGAACAAACATAGGAGTATGGGTGATGTATGGGGAGGAGACAGTGGTGTCGGCCGTGCTTGCACAGAGAAGGTGGGAAATTTGAACTGATGGAGAATAAGGAAATGGACGGCCCAGATTTTCCCAGGTTGAAGGCTTAGATTAGATGGAGGGTCCAGATTCACTCTTGGGATTAAGTGGAAAATTTTTAATAATTAAACCCAATTATTTTAATCCACATTCACCAGATAAAAAGCACAAGTCCATATTTTAATGTTATTGGTCCATGGGCCCCACCTAGAACATCTGATCCAATCTGAATAAGCCACGTGTCCTTGCCTCGTAATGCGTGCATAGTGAAATCGAGCTTCTGTGACCCGTAACTTTCCCGTCCGAATTCCGATTTCGACGTGCCGCCTGTCGTTGTACTCAGGGCATCGAGAGCTTCCTAACGGTCCTTGGCCCCTCGGCCATCGGACCTCCCGATCAAAAAGTCAACATTTTCCCTTAATCGTCCAAATTACGGTAATGCCCCCCGAACTTCCCGAACGTTATAACTTTTTCCTTGGACGTCGGAATTGGACGTGCCACCTGTCTATGAACTCGTGACGTCCCGAACTACGTCACGGTCATTCGGTCAAAGTCCATTTGAACCGCTCGAACAAAAAGTCAACATTTTCTCCACGACTAGGGGCAAAATGGTCATTTTGCCACGTTCGTTCCGATTCCACCCAACTAATCACCGATTAACCCCCATTAATCATGATTAGTTACTAATCTAATCCCGAATTACGGGACGGGTTAGTTACAATCTTCCCCCCTTAAAGAATTTCGTCCTCGAAATTCCAAACCGATCAAAACTTAACTGTTCCTCCCTCCTAAAACCAGTTTCGTTCTCGAAATTTCCAATTATCCATATTTCACATCCACCTCGTGGAAAATTTTTTGACCTCGCAACACGTGTACATCCGGTACACCAACTAACTCATCTGTACTCAGAAGTCCCCAAGTACCGACCATACTCGACCACCTCGAGTGAAAATGATCACTTGACGTCTGCTCCCTCTGGGAGTCACCAAATCTCACTTGTCAGTCCGCGCTGACGCTACCAGCCAAACTGTCACCACTAAACCTCCGTAGTAAAGTGGCAATCAATAGCCAATGGGTGTCACTTAAAGTAGCGTAAGATTAATAACAAGATCTCATCTCGCAGGGCAAGCCCAACCTTACGGCATATATCAAGCTCAAAGTCCAGTTCACACAAATCCCAAGTGTGTCGGAACTAAGCCGAATGCCAACACGTACAACCAAACCACTGGTACCTCCCCACGTACCGTCACTAACTACCACTCGGCCTGTCCGGTACCAATCCTCGTACACCGTACAGGGTATGTACATCCATCTCCAACAAGTCCACTACAAGGTTCACAGTCAATCACAACCTGACACTGGGGTTTCTTGTCCGATCTCATACTAGACAAATCGATCATTCTAACTTATCATCCATTCTAGATCCCATGGTCACCCGACCAGTAACACAACATCAACTCCCAAACACGTCATCCAAGATGTACCAATCCAAGCACACTCACCATGACAGGACCCATCCCAATTCCCCCGGGATTACCGTGGAATGTGCCTGCTCCCGTCCAACAAGAGGTGTCAGACAAGGGATAACCAAGAGCCACTTCCCAACGGGGCATCCAGAGTGCGCAAGGATCGATGGAGGAGGTGTGCAATGTCCCAGTCTTTGCTGCAATCGCATCCGTAATCAACCTGAAGGGCATTAAAACCAAAAGCTGTGAGTGGACAAAAACCAGTAAGTTCATCAAATACATTTATAAGACATTTATGCCCTCCAATAAAAACGTATGCATGCCACGAAAACCAGTAACCAAAACAGTGGAATACCACAACCATATATATTAAAACCATGTGGGCCACCGCCCAAAGCCATAAATATAAATCCATAAATCCAAAACCATTTTGGGTCCCTGACCCGACATACCATTTCATAACCAATAACCCATTTATACCATATAACACATATCCAACCAATAAGCCATTTTATTCATTAATCCATATTTTACCATTACCATCACCAGCATCCCAGATGCTTAGCGTCCCAGACGCTAGACGTCCCTGACGTCATATCTCACGGTTTCATAAGCTACGCGTGCTGCCCGGGGTCTCTCCGGGTCCATATATCTGACATCCCTGATGTCTGACGTCCCTGACGTCAATCATAGCAATCCTGCTCCTGAGTCATCATACGGTCCGGCTGCTCCGTATAATGACCCCTTGCAGGCAATGCACCGTGACTTCCCCAGTGTCCCAGACATCTGGAGGAGACCATCATATATCCTTGTATCCAGATGGTATATGGAAAAACAGTTTTATTAAATCCTTTTATCACATCATTACCATTGGGCCCTGCCCGAAATTTCCATAAAACCATGTAATTCCATTTAGGGTCCCTGACCCAAAATCACAATTATTAAATATAGGGTCCCTGACCCGAAATCACCATTATAATCCAATTGGGCCTCATGACCGATTTTATGAACCACTGGGCCCCTGGCCCGATAACATAACTCAAATGGGTCTCAGCCCGATTTCATACCAACTGGGCCCCTGGCCCGATTTCATTAACCAACTGGGCCCCCGGCCCGATTCTCAAATGGACTCCAAGTCCGAAATTTCCAAAACAAGTGGGCCTCAAGCCCGAGTTTATATTTCCAATTTCAAAACCATTTCATCATATTATATCCAAGTCCTAAATATGGAAAATCTATGTAAAACCGAAAAACCTCGATTTACGTGCAAGCACGTAAATCGCCTCGAAATACGTGAAACCTTACAATTTACCAACAACCAAATCAACATCATACAATCACAACCATAATCCATATAAAACATTTAAGCATGCATAGAATTTATAAAACCAAAGTCCACTCACAGACCGTTTTAACGGTTTGCCTCGATACGCGTGTCATCGGCCCTCCCAGGCCACACCACTATCACCGGGACTCCCAATCCTGTCCAAATCACATTAGAGGGTCACTAACCTCATCATTAACATCCTATCAAAGTCCCGTAATTTTCCCGAATTTTTACTTATTTTTAAACTTAGTTTAAAACCTTCGGACATCCCGAACACTATCGAGACGGTGTCCGATCGACACGAAACCAATCCCAAAATGTTCGTTACATTAAATAGGACAGAAGTCATGTTGACCTCACCTCGAGATCCATGCCCATGCGCCGTCACGCGCCGCCGTGAGTGGCTTCCCGTGAAACCCACGCGCCGTGAACAGTGTATCGTTCTGACCCGGTTGTCTGATAAACGGGTCACCGTGACCCGCGACCCAACCCGACTGGTTCTCAGTAATTCCTTGATGATTTCCAATTCTGTTTGTTCCTACAAGATCGTCTCATCAATTCCAGTTGATCCATGATTTTAAAACTGAGAAACCAACACGTTTGACTACCTGTTCGTGGAGGTGTGCAGACCGGCCACCTGCAACCGTCGTGTCTGCACGATCCCGGCCACCATTCCTTTCGAAAATGATCCCTATAGACTCGTCTCAACCCCTAGATCATCATCCTGGTCACAAGATCGATTGTAGTACGTTAAAACCCATCCTGCCATTTTTACCCGAAAACAGACTCACGGGTTCGAGGTTTACCTCGCCGTCGTGGCTCCCGCCGTGGCCACCAGCATGCCCAGTTCGACTCCAGGAACATCCTACGTCCATTTAAAACGATCAAAACCAGCCCAAAACGACTTCCAATTTCTAACTTTTGGACCTCCCCTGTTTTTCCTTTCCGCCGTGTCCGCTGCCGTCTCCCGTCGTCTCCCGTCGTTCCTCAGGTGCCCAAATCTCCCACTGGACTTAGTCTAGTAATGGTGTAGGTTTAGTTGGTGCGGGTTGGATGGGTAGTGGATTTGGGGTGGTAGTCGTTCACGGTGAAATGAGAAATGAGAGAGGGAGATTAACTGATCAAATTCATTAAGGAAGGGATGAGATGAGATGGACGGTCCAGATGCAATCTGGGAGTGAGATGGAGGGCTGAGATTAAAAGAGGGGATAAATTGTATTTTAACCCATTAATGGAAGCATGATCCAGATTTAGAGCCCCAAATCAAGGGATGAGTGACACCTGTCACTCATCCAAGGGTTCAGATTCAACAATCACTATTCATTATTTTATTATTATTTTAATCCCAGTTCGTTCGGTAAACCGAGCCCGATTCCTTGACCATAACTTCGTCGTCGTAACTCCGATTTCGGCATGCCGCCTGTCGTTGGATTCGTATCGACGATACCTACGTAACGGTCCTTGGCCCTCGTCCATCGGACTTCCCGGTCAAAAAGTCAACATTTAACCCCTATTACTCGAAATTACCAAAATACCCCTCAACTTCCGAACATCATAACTTTCTCTACGAATGTCGGAATCGAACGTGCCACCTGTCTATGAACTCGTGACGTCCCGAACTACGTCACGGTCATCGGTCAAAGTCCGTTTGACCACCCGATCAAAAAGTCAACATTTTGCCCACGACCAAGGGCAAAACGGTCATTTTGCACAATTTGTCCGATTCCGCCCTACTAAGCACCGTTCAACCTCACTAATCGAGATTAGTCACTAAACTTATCCCGGAATTCGGGACGGGTCGTTACACACCAAGGCGTGTACAGTCATGCCGAAGGAGCATCTAACCCCACTCCCAACTACCGTGGCGTACCAACACCGAATCTATCGGGTACTCGCTCAACGGTCACCACGTCACATCCGATTGACTTCGAAAGGAAGCCAAGCCCATCATTCCCGAGTCGAAACCTCGAGTCAAATATAAACATTCCATCTCGCTCGAGTGCGGATTAACTTCGAAAAGAAGTTCAATCCAACCATTCTCAAATCCCAATATTCATGACAGAGCGATAGGCTCATCACCTAACCTGATCAAAACGATTACCAATTAAATCCATCACCGCGTCACCCGACTGGTAACACCACGATCCTAGATCGTCACCACGCCCAAGGTCCAAAACATCATAATCCGGATCCACCCAACATTCATCAGTTATTTCCACATCCAATCAGTCACTCAACAATGAAACACATCCACTCCGTGGATCCCCTCCATTTACCTCAAATCGATCCTTATCACCCCACCTAGGAGAGACCAAGGATGATCCAATACGATGTCACCAACATCCATCCTATGTGAGTGCAAACACAACTCTCTTTGCACCCACCGTACCAAATATCCAACATCGTCCGCCACCAAGCAAAAAATGGGAATCCCGTTTGCCCAACTTCGAAAAAAAATGCAACTCCTCATGAGGATCCCAAAACACACATGGGTCCACCAACCTTTACACGCCCAACGTACTGGTATCCACGGTCAACGTCTGCCAGGGCAGAAGATAAGAAGTCAACCCCAATGACTTCAGAATACCACTCACCAATGCGGAAACGAGCACTCCTCCCGTCCCACAGTCACAACTCTCCTTGAAACTAAGATTCCACCCATGTTGGGATCAGACACACTTCCCATGAGATGTCAAGTCCAACCACCAGACTCCTTACATCCGTAACTCACTTGGACAATCACGTGTCCGCAATCAATCCAATGCTCAGACCTCATGTCTATTAACGACTAATTATGCACATACACTGATTCCGATTGGGAATTACTCAACTCTTGTCACCTCGTCACTATTGGGACTTACCCCAATACCTCACAATCTCTGCTGGATCCTATCCAGTCCATGAGTCAACCACTACTGAATCTCAAATACCAACGCACGCTCATCATGACAGAGTCACACCCCAACTCGTGGCTCACACAATCTCAATCACTGACACTAGCACCAGCGCTAGTACCAGCACCAACATACAATCATCCGCACTAGCACACCATGTGCAAAGTGGGTAGCCCTGGATTTCCGCTCATACCGAACGACGATCCCGCATCCTTACTCGTGCTCCACAACTATGGGTACCACTATTATGACAATCCACATCAGGATAATGGACGTTCCCTGAACGCCCCCGAATTCTCAACTACTACCACTACACCAAGTACCCCAGACCATCAGCTAAACTCCACAAGACCACCGTTCCACAAAACCAAGCCATAATTTCCTAACTCATTCAATACCTGACCATAAACTGGTCCTTGGCATCCTAAGTGCCAAACGTTCCTCACTCAGCCTTTCTGGCTCCCCTCGAGCCTTGGTACCTTACCATGACTCATCTCACATTCCTAACCCAAAATCCTGACTCCTCGTGAGTCCTCCATCCACATCTCGACTCCTCCTGAGTCCAATCTCATACCAAACCAATCATGTCATCACTGACATACCCAGTCCCCGAGCAATTCCCAATGCTCAACCACATTCTAAGCGACCAATAGGGCCTAAGAGATAGTACAAGTTTCCCAATTATGCGGCCTTCCAGCCATCGGTCTCGTTGGTCCCTGCGACCCACGCAATTCTATGTCCAACAAATCGCAGTTCACAATGTACACTACTCGCCTGGCAAGATGACTGAATTTCCTAAGTTACCCTCCGTACTTGCCAGACCAAGGATAGCCACAAGTGCTTACTCATGCCTCCGCCTCTCGATCAGCCTCGGACAAAGCGCCACGACCTGGAGGGTCAATAAAAACCAAAAGGTGTGAGTGGACAAAAATAAATCAGTTTATAAAAAACAGTTACAAAAAGACGTTTTTACCCTCCGCGTAAAACCAATGCATGCATACAAAAAATTTCATTTCGCAATCGGTTAACATTTTCCACATAAGAAAAACCGTGTATCAAATTTCAACATAAGGAAAACTCGTATGAACTCAAAATCACTTTTCCTTTCTCAAGCATCGGGTCTTAGCCCGCAATCATAAACACCGGGCCTCAGTCCAAAACCACGAATCAAACCAAATGCACAACATGATCCAAATCCATCAACCATATAAACCGGCCACTGCCCAACACATCCGAACATCATAGAATAACAATGAATCACAATCAATCAGTTTGCTGGATATCAAGTGCGCCCGAGTCTTTAAACTCAAAACGTGATCCAGTAATAGCACCCGGGTTTTTAAACCCAAAACAGTTTTCAACGGGTCTTTAAACCCCAAAACATTTCTAAATCACACAACGCGGGATCCATCCCGAAATCACATTTTTTACAACAGGACTCATGGTCCGAGTTTCCACATTCAATTTCTCAAATCATACTTCACAAACATAATCAAATTATCATTAAACACGGGGCATGTACAATCATACCAAACCACTTTATTAAATCCTTTTTCATTCCGGAATTCGAATTCGCAATAATGATTCCGTAAGCCGGCATCCGGAAGCATCATCCCGAACCCAAACCAAGAATCCATTTTCCAAACTTCCGAAAACTCGTTCATCAAAATTATTTTTATGCCCCGAGCATCAAGCCCGAATTCATCTTTTCCAAAATCCGTTTTAAATCCTTGAAAACACCTCATATTCCCAATCTCAAGGTCAAAACATCAAAACCACAATTAAATCACCAAAATCACGATCAAATCACAACATATTCGAAATCTCGTAAAACGTGCAAAACCGTGACATTCTCGAAATACGTGTCAAAATCGTAAACCATACTCACAATCAAAATCCAACATCTTAAAACATAATACACACAAATCACATGAAATCATTCATTAACCCATCATCAAACAAGGGAAACCAGAGTCTCGAAATGCGTGCAACTCGCATGTATAGCAAAAAATACGTATAAATATGGAAATTGAACTCAATCACAATTCATAAACATAGTCATAGAAATCATAGAAATATTTATGAATGCATTAAATTTTGAAAACAACGTCCACTCACACACCGTCCTTAGTGCTTGGTTTCGCGCCTCAAGCATTCCCGTAATTTCCGGCATTTTCCAGAAAACCCGAATCCTGTCCGAAAACAAATTCCCGGGTCATTAACGTCTCAAATAACAACATAATACTTTCCCATAATTTTCCAGGAATTAATCGTTAATTAAAAACGTAACCTAAACCTTCGGACCCTCGAAACAACATCGAAACGATGTCCGATAAATTCGAAACCAACGTTAAAATGTTCGTTACACTGTAAAGGATAAAAGTCGTTTTGAACTCACCTTGAAAAACTGTCCCACGCGCCGTCACGCGCCGCCGTGAGTGGCTGTGCGTGATACCCACGCGCCAGCTACAGTGACAGGCACTGTTCACCTTCCTCACCCGATTTCACTGTCAAACGGGTATGCGACCCGCGACTGGACCCGTTCCAATTCATGTCAAGCACAACCTAATTACCTCAATTGATCCATCAAGTAGACTCGCAAGGGACTCAATTAAAGGTCTGTATCAATTAATCCACTCGACACGGCCTCAAACCAACTTAATTGAACTCGAGTCGAACTCGGAGTTCATCGTCCCAGTTCATCACACTGTCACTGTTTCCTCCAATTGATTAGTTAGGAAGCATCAGAGGCTCACTCTAAGGATGATTGTGAAATCAATTTCACGAGATCCATGACCACGACTCCAAGCTCGATTATTATGAACTTCGTCGTCCCTGTCCCTAGCTCCCAGGGCCTTCCAGCTTCGTCCTATCGATCTGGATCGACTAAGTGAGGTCCCAGAAGACATAATCTCACCCCAATTGGACTTGGGCTGGCCTACATTTCGAATTCGGGTTTTTGAATTTGTTCAACACAGGTTTCGGGTTCCAGTGCACAATTTCACTCAATTTCCCCGTTCTTCCTCTTTCTGTTTCTCTGAAGTTCTCAGCCCATCTCAAACACCCCAGAAACGAAAAAACCAACCAATTAATCCCCTCAAACCGACCAGTGCTCTGTTCAAAATTCTCAAACGGATAAAACAATTCCATGGTGCTCTGTTCCTCCCATTTCCAACGGCACCCGTACAGACCCACTAACACTCCACTGCGCCCGAGTGCATAAACAATCCATCACACTCAGCTCAGGCGATTGATTTTAAAAACACCCGTGGGAATCTCCCTGGCCACACTGTAAAGCTGTTTCCCGCAAGGACCACAACCCAGTTTGTTTAATCCTTCCCCGTGCACTGCTGCCCAACGTTCACCCAGTTCCCACTTAGTACAATTAGCACTCAGGGAACAGACATAGGCGAATGGGTGATGTATGGGGAGGAGATAGTGGTGTCGGCCGTGCTTGCACATAGAAGGTGGGAAATTTGAACTGATGGAGAATAAGGAAATGGACGGCCCAGATTTGCCTAGGTTGAAGGCTTAGATTAGATGGAGGGTCCAGATTCACTCTTGGGATTAAGTGGCAAATTTTAAATAATTAAACCTAATTATTTTAATCCACATTCACCAGATCAAAGCACAAGTCCATATTTTAATGTTATTGGTCCATGGGCCCCACCTAGAACATCTGATCCAATCTGAATAAGCCACGTGTCCTTGCCTCGTAATGTGTGCATAGTGAAATCAAGCTTCTGTGACCCGTAACTTTCCCGTCCGAAGTCCGATTTCGACGTGCTGCCTGTCGTTGTACTCAGGACATCGAGACCTTCCTAACGGTCCTTGGCCCTCGGCCATCGGACCTCCCGATCAAAAAGTTAACATTTTCCCTTAATCGTCCAAATTACGGTAATGCCCCCGAACTTCCGAACGTTATAACTTTTTCCTTGGACGTCGGAATTGGACGTGCCACCTGTCTATGAACTCGTGACATCTCGAACTACGTCACGATCATCGGTCAAAGTCCATTTGACCGCCCGAACAAAAAGTCAACGTTTTCTCCACGACTAGGGGCAAAACGGTCATTTTGCCACGTTCGTCCGATTCCACCCAACTAATCACCGATTAACCCCCATTAATCATGATTAGTTACTAATCTAATCCCCAATTCCAGGACGGGTCGTTACAGATAAGAGAAGGAAAAGAGCTTTTCACCGCACTAGTTCTAACTCTTCTGAATTTTGAGAGAGTATTCAAGGCCGAATGTGATGCTGGTGAAGTGGGAATGGATGTTGTATTGTCATAAGAGAGAAAATCAGTCACTTTCTTTTATGAAAAACTAAGTGAAGTTCGTAAGAAATGGAACACCTATGATCACGAATTGGGAACATTACCTGATTCAGAAGGAGTTTGTACTATTTACATATCACCAGGTTTAGAAGTTCATTGATAGCTAGAAGTACACCAATAAAATGCATGCCTGGTGAGTGACATTCTTGAAAAAGTTTCCATCTTTTATTAAACATAAGTCAGGAACCCTAAATTGTGTTGTTGACACTCTAAGTAGAAAAGCTACCTTGCTTGGTTACTCTTTCTCAAGAAATTGTGGGTTTTTAATTTTTGAAAGACTTGTACGAAAGTGATAATAATGTCAAGGAAATATGTGGCAAGTGTGTTAAACTTGAGCTAGTAATAGAATACTTCATTAATGAAGGGTATTTTGTTCAAGGGCGATTACTTATGTATTCATATCTCTTCCTTGCGAAAAAAGCTTATTCGGGATTTATAGTGGTGGATTGAGCAGTAATTTGGGGTCATACAAAACCATTGCAAGTTTGGAGGAGAGATAGTAATGGCCACAGTTGAAGTTGGATATTGAAGATATCGCGAAGAAGTGTTTCACTTGTCAGACTTCAAAAGGTCAAGTTAAAAATACTATTTTGTACACGCCTCATTCCTAATGATATTTGGAAGGATGTAGCTAAGAATTTTGTGCTTAGGCTACCCTATACACAAAGGGGCGTGGATTTTATCTTAGTGGTGGTTGACATGTTTTCCAAGATGATGCTTTATAGTTTATAAGATGACACAATTGATGCATTTAACATAGTCAAACTATATTAAAGGGAGGTTGTTCAACTGTGTGGGGTGCCTAAATCAATAACGTCTAATTGTGACACCAAGTTCGTGAACCATTTCTGGCTTACCTTGTGGAGGATGTTCGAGACTACTTTAAATCAGAGTAGCACTGTCCATCCTTAAATCGATAGATATACAGAGGTGATGTAACGACTTTTCCCGGAAGTCGGAATTAGTGAAGTGATTAGTGACGGATTAGCTGAGTTAATCGGTGGTTAGTTGGTTACTTTTGGACTTTTGGTGTAGAATGACGATTTTGCCTAGTTTGGGCAAAATATTGACTTTTAGTTCGGACTGTCAATTGGGCATTGACCGATGACTGTGACGTATTTTGGGACGTCACGAGTCCGTAGACAGGTGGCACGCCCGATTCTGACATCCGAGGAGGAAGTTATGACGTGCGGAAGGCTGAGGGTATTACCGTAATTTGGTTAAAAGAAGGGGAAAAGTTGACTTTTTGCACGACACGGTTTTTACACGTAGACCGAGGACCGTTAGGTAGATATCGTCGTCCTGAGTACATCGACAGGCGGCATGCCTTCATCGGACGTAGGACGAGTGAGATACGGGTCTAGAACGGCGAAGGGTAAAATCGTAAAATGGGCTCACAAGGGCATTTTGGTCTTTTTGCACATTGGGAATTGTGCAAATCAGATCGGGACAAGTATACATGGCTTATTGGATATTTTGAGTTTGGGACCATAGGGCTTGGACACATGGAGTGTGTCTAGTAGGTTCTACAAGGTTGCACGGTGCAATTAAAATGGTTGGGTCGTGCTTGAGAGAAACAGAGACTGAGTTTGAGAGGAAAATTGATCGAATTGCAGGGAGGTGAGAGTCCTTGAGTGTGTGAGTGTGATCAGGGGAAGGCTGAGAGTGCAGGGAGTGTGTTGAGAGGAATTGAGAAGTCGAGTGAGTGTGTGCGGTGAGTGGGAAAACCAGATAACAGAGAAGAGTCGAGGTGGTGGTGTTGCCGTGTTTCGACCAAGCGTGGCTGGTGGTGGTGTTCAGAGGATGGTGGAGACGTGCTTGACAGGTTAGGGCACGGCGGAGCTCACAGTGGCGGTTTGAGAGCAGGTAATTTCTCGATTCCCTCTATTTACTCTGTTTTTCTGTTTGGTTTCAAACTGAAAGTCGTGACTTTTGGGGCTGAGTCGAGGTGTCCTGTGAGTTCGAATAAACTTAGTAGGTCCCTAGGAACCCTTAGATCTCGAAACCGTGACGAGGGGAAGGACGGTTGGTTGGGAACCGAAACAGGGGTTTTGGACGGGTTTTGTTCGAGCTTGAGGGAGGTGGTTTATAGGCCGTGTTGTCGTGTTTTGAGTAGGGGAATAGTTTGCTAGGAAGGGGACAAAGCTTTTGGCTTTGAAAGGAACGGAAATGGGCGGAGGAAGGCGGAGAACCGGTCACGCCGGTTCAGACCGTGTGACTGTCGAAGAAGACGATGAACGGTAACCCTGTGCAGGCGCGTGAGGTCCACGCGCAGCCCCTTTGGTGTAAGACCCGTGTCCTGGAGGGAACGGTGAACAATCCCACATTCCTGCGAGGGGGGAATGGTCTGGGACAGGATGGTGGTGTGCCTTAAGGTGTAGGCACACACCTATCTAGCACAAGGCTTTTTGGGAGCTCAGTGGCTTTGGGGGGGATTGGAACCCCAAAGTTAAGCGAGTTGAGGCTGGTGCAATTTCATGATGGGTGACCCCCCTGGGAAGTTGTACCGTGAGCTCCCGAAAACAAAACCGTGAGGGCAAGGGCAAGGAGGCCCAAAGCGGACAATATCGTGCTAGATGAGTCGGGTCCTGACCGAGGAGGGTCGGGTCTTGACATTTGGTATCAGAGCCAGACCCCGATCGGGAAGTGTGCCAGCGAGGACGCTGGGCCCTAAGGGGGGTGGATTGTAAGACCTGTGTCCTGGAGGGAACAGTGAACAATCCCACATTCCTGCGAGGGGGGAATGGTCTGGGACAGGATGGTGGTGTGCCTTAAAGGTGTAGGCACACACCTATCTAGCACAAGGCCTTTTGGGAGCTCAGTGGCTTTGGGGGGGGGGATTGGAACCCCAAAGTTAAGCGAGTTGAGGCTGGTGCAATTTCATGATGGGTGACCCCCTGGGAAGTTGCACCGTGAGCTCCCGAAAACAAAACCGTGAGGGCAACGGCAAGGAGGCCCAAAGCGGACAATATCGTGCTAGATGAGTCGGGTCCTGTCCGAGGAGGGTCGGGTCTTGACATTTGGTATCAGAGCCAGACCCCGATCGGGAAGTGTGCCAGCGAGGACGCTGGGCCCTAAGGGGTGAGCTCCCGAAAACAAAACTGTGAAGGCAAGGGCAAGGAGGCCCAAAGCGGACAATATCGTGCTAGATGAGTCGGGTCCTGACCGAGGAGGGTCGGGTCTTGACATTTGGTATCAGAGCCAGACCCCGATCGGGAAGTGTGCCAGCGAGGACGCTGGGCCCTAAGGGGGGTGGATTGTAAGACCCGTGTCTTGGAGGGAACGGTGAACAATCCCACATTCCTGCGAGGGGGGAATGGTCTGGGACAGGATGGTGGTGTGCCTTAAAGGTGTAGGCACACACCTATCTAGCACAAGGCCTTTTGGGAGCTCAGTGGCTTTGGGGGGGATTGGAATCCCAAAGTTAAGCGAGTTGAGGCTGGTGCAATTTCATGATGGGTGACCCCCTGGGAAGTTGCACCGTGAGCTCCTAGGAACAAAACCTTGCGGGCGCAGGTGTGCCCAAAGAGGACAATATAGGGTTAGATAGAGGGTGCCGATGCGCACCTCTGATCTAAACTAGGCCTTCTGGGAGCTCACTGGCTTTGGATTCCGGGGGAACTCCAAACTTAAGCGAGTTGAGGCTGGTGAAATTTCATGATGGGTGACCCCCCTGGGAAGTTGCATCGTGAGCTCCCGAAAACAAAACCGTGAGGGCAAAGGCAAGGAGGCCCAAAGCGGACAATATCGTGCTAGATGAGTCGGGTCCTGACCGAGGAGGGTCGGGTCTTGACATTTGGTATCAGAGCCAGACCCCGATCGGGAAGTGTGCCAGCGAGGACGCTGGGCCCTAAGGGGGGTGGATTGTAAGACCCGTGTCCTGGAGGGAACGGTGAACAATCCCACATTCCTGCGAGGGGGGAATGGTCTGGGACAGGATGGTGGTGTGCCTTAAAGGTGTAGGCACACACCTATCTAACACAAGGCCTTTTGGGAGCTCAGTGGCTTTAGGGGGGATTGGAACCCCAAAGTTAAGCGAGTTGAGGCTGGTGCAATTTCATGATGGGTGACCCCCTGGGAAGTTGCACCGTGAGCTCCCGAAAACAAAACCGTGAGGGCAACGGCAAGGAGGCCCAAAGCGGACAATATCGTGCTAGATGAGTCGGGTCCTGACCGAGGAGGGTCGGGTCTTGACATTTGGGCGGCGCGTGAGGCCTACGCACAACCCCTTTGGGCGGCGCGTGAGGCCCACGCACAGCCCCTTTGGGCGGCGCGTGAGGGCGCGTGCGACGGTTTCTGGGGAAACTTCCAACATAGATTTTGGTCTAATCGTTGTAACAAATCTGTTGGGACAAGTTTCGGGACAATCGGACAACGTCTCGTGTTAGTTCTAAGTGGTCGAAGGTTTAGGGTCCCGTTTAGTTACGTTTAGGATTCGAAAAAATTGGGGAAAATTAGGAGGAATTTAGTTGACGTGTTAGTGACTAGTTTTGGTGACTTGTGACAGGATCGGGAATCCCTGAGGCGACTAAGGAACTTACGGGACGCGAGTGACGTGCCCGGGAATAGTGAGTGGACTCCTTCCTTATAACCGAGCATGCATAACTGCTTTTCATTAATTTTTTTATGGTTTTAATTATGATTTCATGATTATTGAATACTTTATAACTATTTTATGAAATGGTACGGTTTTCGAGGAATTTACGTATTTGACACGTTTTACGAGAAATACTCTGTTATGCTTTTGATGCTATGCTTTTGGGGATTTGAATCTATAATTGGTTTCAATGATTATAAATGGATTTTTGAACGTGATTTCGATGATCAAGGGTTTTCATTTTTAGAATCGGATTTCAGAAAGCGAGATTTGGTTTTAAAGTTGAAAAGTGGATTTCCGGATTTGGATTCGGAATGACGATTCTGGACGCCGGAATGGCTTCGGACCAGTGGTTTCGGATTCGGGTTTGGATATGGATTTAGAAATGGTTTTCAAACGGTTTTGGATTGGATTTGCTCGATCTGGTTATTGGGTTTAAAGACCCGGATTATGTTTGACGGGGGACGGGCCCGGATTGGGTTTAAAGACCCGGATTGAGTTTAAAGACTCGAGAGTTTAAAGACTCGGATATTATGATATTTCCCCCGTAGGCCTGTTGAGTTTAAAGATTCGGGAGTTTAAAGACTGGGATATGTCCAGCAAGTTTGATCGGATGATGATAGTGGTATTTCATGTCTTATAATACTGTTTTTATGATGATTACTATGTGATATAACTGTTTTCAGATATTGGGTTATGCATGCATGTTTTCAAAACGGAGGGCCAAACCCTGGTTTGTTATGAAACTGTTTTTGAAACTTTTATTCTTTTTGGTCCACTCACACTTTTCTGGTTTTTAAATGCCCTCCAGGTCGGGGAGCTAGCGCGGGGGTTGACGTTGAGGCAGCGTCGGAGGCATAGTGTACTCTAGAGTTATCCCGGAGTGTTTTCAGCTTTTCGTTGTGTGTGTAGTCAAACTTTGAGTAGGATTTCTGTTTTTACTTTGCTTGTACTATGCTCTGTATAATGGTTGACTCTTGGATGTTTTAAATTCTCCTTTGTCTGGCAATGTAATTTGTGGTTTTCGTGAGGTTGTTTAGGTCTTTCGTTTTGGGTTGTCAGACGGGAGCAGGGTTCACCTCGGTTATCGGGTGATAATCGGGGTGGGTCCTGTCAGGTGACAAACAGAACTTTGAAACATATGGTGCGTGGTATTTTTGGTGAAGAGCCGAAGCAATGTGACTATGTCCTTCCACAAGTGGATTTCTCTTACAACAATGTAGTTCATAATGCAACAAGGAAGTCTCCATTTACCATTGTTTATATTGATGGGCCTAGCCATGTGGTGGATCTAGTGAAGCTACCTAATAGTCATGGAGTAATTATTGATGCAGAAAATAAGGCTGAGGTGTAGTAGCCGTTAGAGACGAGATTAAGCAAAAGATGGAGCAAACCAATGCCAAGCACAAGGCAGCATCGAACAAACACAAGCGAGTTAAGGTGTTTCAAGAAGGTGATTTTCTATGGTATTTTTGAGTAAGGAGAGAGTTAATGCTAGTACTTACATCAAGTTGAAGCCGAATAAGTATGGTCCATTCACAGTACTGAAAAGAATCAATGATAATGCCTATGTGATAGACTTGTCGAAGTCCATGGGAATTTTCGATACTTTCAATGTTGCTGACATGTATGAGTTCCATGAAGACGTAGCTCTCATCTTCATAATAACTTGGCGTTGAGTTCTTCTGAAGTGGATGGGGACTGGTGTAGAACAAATGGTAGAATGTATTGAAGATCAGAAGGACCAAAAAGTACAAAAAAAGATAATACAAAAAGACGCAGTGGTAATTTATAGATTTGGCACCCGAGTTCAAAATAGGGCGTACGATACCTTTTCGGAAAGGGAACGATAAAAGGAATCAAATTTAAAGCTTATGCCTTGATATAGAAGCGAATTTATCCAAATAAAGTCGTATAGAGCCTCAAAATCAGTTTTGAAGATTTCCAGATATTTTTCAGGATTTTTATTAATTACGGTTTTTGTTTTTCTTTTCAACCTAGGATTTATTAGGTATATAAACAAACTTTTAAACGTTATATTGGATTTTTATCTTATATTTTATTCAATCAAGTTTGAAAGTTTCTCAACTATTTCCTGGTTGATTTCAGTTTATGCTCATTTTATAGTTTACGTTTCTAAACCTTGTTAGCTTGTGCTGCGTGACATGATTGCATAAAAAAAATCAATTACGTGCAATCAATAATAATATATCACTTGAACATAGGAAGTTAGTATCTTGAGTAAGTTTGTAAGGGCTCATGAGGCCAAAGAAATCAAACACTAAGGGGCACATAAGGCAAAGAGAACAAAAAAAGACAATGTTATTTTTAATTGTTTAAAAGAATTCTCAATAACTCACTTATTCTCTTTATTGAAATATAAAATGGTAGATATGGAATTTGTTACTTACAATTTTGTTTAGGGACTTTGAATAAAAAAAAGTTTGAAATAAGGTCTTATTTTGTTTAATATATAAGCATTAAAAGTTTTAAATAAAAGTAAAAGTTGTTAAGGGTGTAACAATGATTTACCCTATCACTTATTAATTATTATCGGATGAGTCCTACGCTCTACCAAGACACGCTTGAAGAAGTTGAGCAAATGGATCTTCAAATATATATGAAGTATAAATGCCTCATTGGAAGAAGAATAGGAACATGGCTTCGATGGTGTGATCAACAAATAGAACGGTTGTGAAGAGTTCTTGAGGGCTAAATATCTAGCTTTGATCCGATAAGGCTCTTCTTTAGCGAATGGACGGAGCAAGTTCGGTAGGGCGTCAATAGTAAAGGAAGGGTGTACCCTAGAAGGGTTGTGCCTTTGCTCACAAGACATTCACTGTGCCCTAAGTAAGGGTTATTTCCATACACCTTGTAAAGCCTTCAAGGATATGCAAGGGTTTGCAATTAATCTAGCTAGTGACTAAATAGCCATATACGTATACATATGTACGTGTACATGGTCTTTAAAGATGCAAGGGTTTGCACTAGTACTATGTACGTATGCATATATAGACCTATTAAATTTTAAGAAAACCAAGAACATCATCAGCTAGAAGCCTAGGAATACTGTAATATTTGTATTTGTGGTAGTAATGAAATAAGAAGTAATTATATTTTTTTAATTGGCAGAATAACTGTAATACTCAAATTTGGTTTTAATAAAGAAAATCAAAATAATATGCAATTAATATTAGCCAAATTGAAGAAACACGTGCACATCTTGCTTCCTCCACTCGTTATCTCTATGTATGCTTCAACAAATTCATGGATTCATATTAAAGGCATCCCTCCAATGCCTGAAAAACAACAACAACGCTCCATGATTTAAAGTTGAAGAAAGTAAACTGACACTGCCGACACGCACCTGCCATCTAGCCTTGTCACGTTGGAAAAAATGGGAAGAATTTGTTTTGTGATCAATATCTGCTTAGTCAATAAGAAATAGAGTACATTATGACCTCTTACGCAATTTCCATATAATATATAGGAGGAGAGGAGGATATCAATGTATTATATTTTTATTTGTAAAGTATATATTATTAATAATTATCTGTCATATTATATCTGACATTTGTTAAATATAATAATTAAAAAAAATATAACTCGTAATATTTGAAATCACGATGAAGATAAATTAATATTATTAAAAAAATGACGTGAGAAAAAATGTTAGTGAAGTGATATAAAGAATATTATGAATTTGAATTTACTTAATGAAATGACATATAGCAATTAAAAAAAAGGTTCATAAATCATGCTTTTAGAAATATTGATCCGAAATTGGGATTGTGTAATGGTATGAGGTATTTGTGTCGTGATTTATATATAAATCTCATTGATGCTGAAATTCTAACTTGACCGTTGGGAATAAATTTTTTTTCCTTTGCTCCACTAGCGATCTTCAAAGAATACCATAGAAACAACAATAAAAAAAAAATCCTGAAAAGTGTTAGGATGCAAAGAAGTTAAAGTAATTATCAAATCATATGCAATAACTTATAATCATTTTATCAATTTGAATTTTCACAGCATATCTTCAGATTTGTGTTGCAATAGTATGATGCGGCCATTAAAAAAAGTTCAAAGCGGGACTTTATAATTAGAGATTCTTAAACATTTAAATCCTCATTGCTCCTAGCTTGCCAATTGTAAGTTGAAGGAAATGTAGTCGGTTGGGGTGACGCGCTGCAACTAGAACTCATTATTATTTTTATCTGATAACCCATTGTTGATGCAGAAATTGTCCGAACATAGTTTCAGTATGCGTTTTTTATTACCTTCTGAAGTGAAGAGAGACACTGTATTTATATTGGAATCTTGTGGGTCACAGAACCGTCTGATTGGTTAAAAAATATAGTGTTTAATAGGTGATTCTACCGAGAGAAATCACTATTATTAATTGATCTGATTATTTAATATATTTAATTGATAAATATATTATATTTATGTAGAGATCATGTGATGTCATCATCGTATTTACCAGGAGTAATATCAGCATTATGAGAGTTGTAAACCATATGACAGCTATATAATTTTTCGATAATTTATGGTTAATTCCACACTCATTATTTCTTAAATATCACTTTTCTCTTTGTATTTTTTATTCTTTTAAGAGAAAAAAATATAAAAAAAAAATTAATATTTTTAACAGAAAGAGAAACCCATCCAAGGTATGGTTTGTCCTTCCTTATTTCCTTTTCTTTATATTTGGTTATTCTCTTTCATGCTTCAAGTACTATTTTGTTTGATTTTAATTTCATATGTACTTTTTCAATCAACTAAGGAGACAGAGTGGGGTGAATTTCCACATTTTGTATATATGTCAAAATAATCAACATTTGTATATATGTCAAAATAATCAACATTTGAGAGTAGCTGATCGTACCATCTCGCTATCCTAACTTCTTTTCTCCAGTTTTCCAATCCCTCATTTATTCTTCATCTTCGATCTTCTCTATTCCATCTCCCATATTCATATTGGTCGGTATTTTTTTGTTTCTTCTTCATCTTTGATCTTCTCTATTCCATCCCTCAACGTCTGCGACTTTACCAACGTCTCTTCTCACGTTAGTTCAGTCAATAAAATATCTACAGCTTGTCTGATGAATTAAAGTGAAAAGAACATTGAAGAACCAAGTATTGTAATCAAAAGAACGTAAAAGGAACAGTTACTCAGTTTAAAATAATCTTCTATTGTATTGAAATCTGCAATCAATGGTGTACAGGCAAAGCATAACAAGAACATGATAGAAGCTTTTAGTACCTTTCCTATTTTACAAACAAACTATGATGAAAATGAAATCTAAGCATGGGGTCAATACAATAGAAGCTTTTAGTAACTTCCAAAAGGACCAATTGGATAATTAATTAATTTCAAGAACGCCTCTTCCTTGCATATAAACAACTTAATAATGAAATAAAAACCACCAGATGACCTGAATTTAAGTAAATTCTATATATTTGTAATCTTAGATAGAAAAAAATAGGGATAGTAATTATTATAAACATCAAAATCAAACGGCCTGAAATTCCCGGTGTTCGTGCCCTGTTGCAATGGGCATAAATTCCTTAACCTTCTTCTTCAAAGCTCGCTCATATACGACAAAAAAAATATATAATTAACAAACTGCAGATCCTCATATTCATGAGACCACATAGAGGATTAGGGTTTTCATACGATGAATTAACTTTTGATCAATAACCTTGTACCCTTTGTTGTAATAGAGATGATGCAGTGTCAGTTGTGATATGATCAGGTAATTCCCTTTATGTATGCCATTTTTGAGTACTTGCAATTTATTCCACACATTCGTACTCGGTACTGCACCATGGAGATAGAAATGGAGATAGAGCGGATTGTTGTTCCTGGGGTGGGTTTTACTTGGAACAGTTCTTATATATTCGCAGGGCCGGCCAACAGGGGAGACAGAGGGGAGACTTAAGGGCACAAGCTCTGGGCCTAAAAATATTATAGAGTTCAAAATATGTTCAAAATTATTAATATATTATATATATAATAAATAAATCACGCAGATAAATAAATAATATATAAGGATAAATCAATAATATAAGAGCATATAAATTTGATGTTGTTCTTTATTCTTTAAATAGCGGAACTCTTATTTAAAGACTAAATACTTGTATTGAATATGAAAATTGTAATCTCATGGTTTTGAATGTGGACATTTTCATTTATGTATATAATTTTTTTTCTTTTCGAACTAAATGTAATATTTTGGACATGAGCTCTTTTTTTCTTTGTTAGTAGTTTTGTCCCAATAGGTTTTCCCTAATAAGTTTTTAATGAGATTTCATAGTATAAAAAATGAAATAATCAATCCATACAAATTTACGTTTTTAATGGTTCGATGTGTAAGGGCACATTTTCTATTTTTACCGTGAGTCTTCAAATATTTGGATTGGCCCTGCTTATTCATGATTTGATAGACGTTTTCAAATGAGTTATAGATTATATTTTTGTGGTTTTTTTTTATTTTTTTAATGTCTACAGTTATTTTTCAAAAAAAATACCACTGTAACCCTCCCTTCATTTGTTTAACAATTGTTTTTAAGCAGAGGTATTTGTGGGTTTATTGAAAATTTAACAATTATTTTTAGCATACTGTCCTCAGTAATTTAATTATATCTTTCTTTAAAAAACTATTAAATATGAAAATTTTAAGTATTATTGAAAATTTAACAATTATTTTTAGCATACTGTCCTCAGTAATTAAATTATATCTTTCTTTAAAAAACTATTAAATATGAAAATTTTAAGTATTATTGAAAATTTAATCATTATAAAATTATGACTA
Organism: Prinsepia uniflora; assembly: GCA_032719365.1. NCBI lineage: Eukaryota > Viridiplantae > Streptophyta > Magnoliopsida > Rosales > Rosaceae > Prinsepia > Prinsepia uniflora. The sequence goes on along the minus strand of CM064874.1, from coordinate 50,513,652 downwards.
TACACACACGAAAATATCGCCTACAGATTTCATTTCCATTCTTCTCTTAAAGCTGCCGACATAAACTTATGCTAGTACTTACATCAAGTTGAAGCCGAATAAGTATGGTCCATTCACAGTACTGAAAAGAATCAATGATAATGCCTATGTGATAGACTTGTCGAAGTCCATGGGAATTTCCGATACTTTCAATGTTGCTGACATGTATGAGTTCCATGAAGACGTAGCTCTCATCTTCATAATAACTTGGCGTTGAGTTCTTCTGAAGTGGATGGGGACTGGTGTAGAACAAATGGTAGAATGTATTGAAGATCAGAAGGACCAAAAAGTACAAAAAAAGATAATACAAAAAGACGCAGTGGTAATTTATAGATTTGGCACCCGAGTTCAAAATAGGGCGTACGATACCTTTTCGGAAAGGGAACGATAAAAGGAATCAAATTTAAAGCTTATGCCTTGATATAGAAGCGAATTTATCCAAATAAAGTCGTATAGAGCCTCAAAATCAGTTTTGAAGATTTCCAGATATTTTTCAGGATTTTTATTAATTACGGTTTTTGTTTTTCTTTTCAACCTAGGATTTATTAGGTATATAAACAAACTTTTAAACGTTATATTGGATTTTTATCTTATATTTTATTCAATCAAGTTTGAAAGTTTCTCAACTATTTCCTGGTTGATTTCAGTTTATGCTCATTTTATAGTTTACGTTTCTAAACCTTGTTAGCTTGTGCTGCGTGACATGATTGCATAAAAAAAATCAATTACGTGCAATCAATAATAATATATCACTTGAACATAGGAAGTTAGTATCTTGAGTAAGTTTGTAAGGGCTCATGAGGCCAAAGAAATCAAACACTAAGGGGCACATAAGGCAAAGAGAACAAAAAAAGACAATGTTATTTTTAATTGTTTAAAAGAATTCTCAATAACTCACTTATTCTCTTTATTGAAATATAAAATGGTAGATATGGAATTTGTTACTTACAATTTTGTTTAGGGACTTTGAATAAAAAAAAGTTTGAAATAAGGTCTTATTTTGTTTAATATATAAGCATTAAAAGTTTTAAATAAAAATAAAAGTTGTTAAGGGTGTAACAATGATTTACCCTATCACTTATTAATTATTATCGGATGAGTCCTACGCTCTACCAAGACACGCTTGAAGAAGTTGAGCAAATGGATCTTCAAATATATATGAAGTATAAATGCCTCATTGTAAGAAGAATAGGAACATGGCTTCGATGGTGTGATCAACAAATAGAACGGTTGTGAAGAGTTCTTGAGGGCTAAATATCTAGCTTTGATCCGATAAGGCTCTTCTTTAGCGAATGGACGGAGCAAGTTCGGTAGGGCGTCAATAGTAAAGGAAGGGTGTACCCTAGAAGGGTTGTGCCTTTGCTCACAAGACATTCACTGTGCCCTAAGTAAGGGTTATTTCCATACACCTTGTAAAGCCTTCAAGGATATGCAAGGGTTTGCAATTAATCTAGCTAGTGACTAAATAGCCATATACGTATACATATGTACGTGTACATGGTCTTTAAAGATGCAAGGGTTTGCACTAGTACTATGTACGTATGCATATATAGACCTATCAAATTTTAAGAAAACCAAGAACATCATCAGCTAGAAGCCTAGGAATACTGTAATATTTGTATTTGTGGTAGTAATGAAATAAGAAGTAATTATATTTTTTTAATTGGCAGAATAACTGTAATACTCAAATTTGGTTTTAATAAAGAAAATCAAAATAATATGCAATTAATATTAGCCAAATTGAAGAAACACGTGCACATCTTGCTTCCTCCACTCGTTATCTCTATGTATGCTTCAACAAATTCATGGATTCATATTAAAGGCATCCCTCCAATGCCTGAAAAACAACAACAACGCTCCATGATTTAAAGTTGAAGAAAGTAAACTGACACTGCCGACACGCACCTGCCATCTAGCCTTGTCACGTTGGAAAAAATGGGAAGAATTTGTTTTGTGATCAATATCTGCTTAGTCAATAAGAAATAGAGTACATTATGACCTCTTACGCAATTTCCATATAATATATAGGAGGAGAGGAGGATATCAATGTATTATATTTTTATTTGTAAAGTATATATTATTAATAATTATCTGTCATATTATATCTGACATTTGTTAAATATAATAATTAAAAAAAATATAACTCGTAATATTAGAAATCACGATGAAGATAAATTAATATTATTAAAAAAATGACGTGAGAAAAAATGTTAGTGAAGTGATATAAAGAATATTATGAATTTGAATTTACTTAATGAAATGACATATAGCAATTAAAAAAAAGGTTCATAAATCATGCTTTTAGAAATATTGATCCGAAATTGGGATTGTGTAATGGTATGAGGTATTTGTGTCGTGATTTATATATAAATCTCATTGATGCTGAAATTCTAACTTGACCGTTGGGAATAAATTTTTTTTCCTTTGCTCCACTAGCGATCTTCAAAGAATACCATAGAAACAACAATAAAAAAAAAATCCTGAAAAGTGTTAGGATGCAAAGAAGTTAAAGTAATTATCAAATCATATGCAATAACTTATAATCATTTTATCAATTTGAATTTTCACAGCATATCTTCAGATTTGTGTTGCAATAGTATGATGCGGCCATTAAAAAAAGTTCAAAGCGGGACTTTATAATTAGAGATTCTTAAACATTTAAATCCTCATTGCTCCTAGCTTGCCAATTGTAAGTTGAAGGAAATGTAGTCGGTTGGGGTGACGCGCTGCAACTAGAACTCATTATTATTTTTATCTGATAACCCATTGTTGATGCAGAAATTGTCCGAACATAGTTTCAGTATGCGTTTTTTATTACCTCCTGAAGTGAAGAGAGACACTGTATTTATATTGGAATCTTGTGGGTCACAGAACCGTCTGATTGGTTAAAAAATATAGTGTTTAATAGGTGATTCTACCGAGAGAAATCACTATTATTAATTGATCTGATTATTTAATATATTTAATTGATAAATATATTATATTTATGTAGAGATCATGTGATGTCATCATCGTATTTACCAGGAGTAATATCAGCATTATGAGAGTTGTAAACCATATGACAGCTATATAATTTTTCGATAATTTATGGTTAATTCCACACTCATTATTTCTTAAATATCACTTTTCTCTTTGTATTTTTTATTCTTTTAAGAGAAAAAAATATAAAAAAAAAAATTAATATTTTTAACAGAAAGAGAAACCCATCCAAGGTATGGTTTGTCCTTCCTTATTTCCTTTTCTTTATATTTGGTTATTCTCTTTCATGCTTCAAGTACTATTTTGTTTGATTTTAATTTCATATGTACTTTTTCAATCAACTAAGGAGACAGAGTGGGGTGAATTTCCACATTTTGTATATATGTCAAAATAATCAACATTTGTATATATGTCAAAATAATCAACATTTGAGAGTAGCTGATCGTACCATCTCGCTATCCTAACTTCTTTTCTCCAGTTTTCCAATCCCTCATTTCTTCTTCATCTTCGATCTTCTCTATTCCATCTCCCATATTCATATTGGTCGGTATTTTTTTGTTTCTTCTTCATCTTTGATCTTCTCTATTCCATCCCTCAACGTCTGCGACTTTACCAACGTCTCTTCTCACGTACGTTAGTTCAGTCAATAAAATATCTACAGCTTGTCTGATGAATTAAAGTGAAAAGAACATTGAAGAACCAAGTATTGTAATCAAAAGAACGTAAAAGGAACAGTTACTCAGTTTAAAATAATCTTCTATTGTATTGAAATCTGCAATCAATGGTGTACAGGCAAAGCATAACAAGAACATGATAGAAGCTTTTAGTACCTTTCCTATTTTACAAACAAACTATGATGAAAATGAAATCTAAGCATGGGGTCAATACAATAGAAGCTTTTAGTAACTTCCAAAAGGACCAATTGGATAATTAATTAATTTCAAGAACGCCTCTTCCTTGCATATAAACAACTTAATAATGAAATAAAAACCACCAGTTGACCTGAATTTAAGTAAATTCTATATATGTGTAATCTTAGATAGAAAAAAATAGGGATAGTAATTATTATAAACATCAAAATCAAACGGCCTGAAATTCCCGGTGTTCGTGCCCTGTTGCAATGGGCATAAATTCCTTAACCTTCTTCTTCAAAGCTCGCTCATATACGACAAAAAAAATATATAATTAACAAACTGCAGATCCTCATATTCATGAGACCACATAGAGGATTAGGGTTTTCATACGATGAATTAACTTTTGATCAATAACCTTGTACCCTTTGTTGTAATAGAGATGATGCAGTGTCAGTTGTGATATGATCAGGTAATTCCCTTTATGTATGCCATTTTTGAGTACTTGCAATTTATTCCACACATTCGTACTCGGTACTGCACCATGGAGATAGAAATGGAGATAGAGCGGATTGTTGTTCCTGGGGTGGGTTTTACTTGGAACAGTTCTTATATATTCGCAGGGCCGGCCAACAGGGGAGACAGAGGGGAGACTTAAGGGCACAAGCTCTGGGCCTAAAAATATTATAGAGTTCAAAATATGTTCAAAATTATTAATATATTATATATATAATAAATAAATCACGCAGATAAATAAATAATATATAAGGATAAATCAATAATATAAGAGCATGTAAATTTGATGTTGTTCTTTTTTCTTTAAATAGCGGAACTCTTATTTAAAGACTAAATACTTGTATTGAATATGAAAATTGTAATCTAATGGTTTTGAATGTGGACATTTTCATTTATATATATAATTTTTTTTCTTTTCGAACTAAATGTAATATTTTGGACATGAGCTCTTTTTTTCTTTGTTAGTAGTTTTGTCCCAATAGGTTTTCCCTAATAAGTTTTTAATGAGACTTCATAGTATAAAAAATGAAATAATCAATCCATACAAATTTACGTTTTTAATGGTTCGATGTGTGAAGTAAGGGCACATTTTCTATTTTTACCGTGGGTCTTCAAATATTTGGATTGGCCCTGCTTATTCATGACTTGATAGACGTTTTCAAATGAGTTATAGATTATATTTTTTGTTGTTTTTTTATTTTGTAATGTCTACAGTTATTTTTCAAAAAAAAATTACCACTGTAACCCTCCCTTCATTTGTTTAACAATTGTTTTTAAGCAGAGGTATTTGTGGGTTTATTGAAAATTTAACAATTATTTTTAGCATACTGTCCTCACTAATTAAATTATATCTTTCTTTAAAAAACTATTAAATATGAAAATTTTAAGTATTATTGAAAATTTAATCATTATAAAATTATGACTATACACACACGAAAATATCGCCTACAGATTTCATTTCCATTCTTCTCTTAAAGCTGCCGACATAAACTTATGCTACCTTTTGATCAAAAAAAAAAAAAAAACTTATGCTACCTAACTAAATAGTCATTACATGTGGTAATAACTTGTAAATATCTTAACTTTAAGTGGTGCATAATCATTTGGTATCTGTTTTAAAAGAGTTACTGTTAGAGGAGCCTTCCTTATGCACGGCCTTCTTAATTTTTATATATAGCAGAAATTAATAAGAAACCCTAACTTTAACTAGCGACTATTATTTTTTATAAAATTATTTTAAGGGCGAAATATGAATGGTTAATGCTAACATATGTCGGTTAGATCCTTGATGGTCTTCATTTTCATCCACGATGCATGCTAGCTAGCTTGTCTATTTTTGGTCCCAACATAAATTTGTTTTTGCATACATTCAGTCCAAATAAATATAGATACTGCTGGCCCATGCCATTTTGTACTAAATTCCTACAAACTGCACCAGAGAGTACGTATTAATATAATAAATGCAATAGAGTATACAAAAATGTAGTGATCGAAGCACTTCATTAATTAAAGGCCACCGGCCACCAAGGCTTTCAAAATTGCTGAGACCTTACTCTTGTGGAGCACTACGTAGTGCATTATGGGGTACGTACGTTGCTAGGATATTGTTTCCAACACATACGCATGGGTTTCAAATATAATATGCAATATTATCCAAACTGAACAAACATATATGTACCCCGGACATCTTGCTTCCTCCACTCGTTATCTCTCTCTGTGTAATTTCTACTCCAACAAATTCATCCATTCATTTTCAAGGTATCCCCTCCAATGCCTAAAAAACAATAACAGTCCTGTTGGAAACTCGATGTAATTATCTCTCTATTTCATTTAGTTGAACCCACTTATATAAAAGTAGGGTTAATAGTACAAAGTACAAAACTTATCTATCTATCTCCTTACATATAACTAAATTATCCTTCACAATATTACATAAATAACCACGTACTTAAATATATTTTTAACAACTCCATAATTTCAAATTAATTAAAGTCAACAAATCAACTGTATAGCATTGCCACCATTGTCAACACCTGTCAGCCTTGTCACGACCCCAAATTTACCCGCAAGACACGTATCGATCACAGAATTCCATCTGAAAGAAATGATGTTACTTGGGAAGATGGCTGGAAATTTCAAGACTAGTCCCTATATATCATTATTGGAAAAAGATAACCAGTAATTCCGTGATGATTTATACATAATATAGTACGACAGGAGATACTATATATAGTTTATACTCTTGACCTTCTTGTACTTCTCTTTTAACATATATATATCTATAGACTAATCTATGTACATATATCATATTTGAATGCATTTAACGTCTAAATAATCTTTTTAATATCATTTTTACAAAATAAATAAATCAACAATTTTGAAGGTCTTTTAATCCTTCATATGTATAAATCACAGTTTTGATAGCAATAATGATCTTCATGCAAACCATCTGTTTAGCTACTCTGACACATGAATGGCTAAAATATCTTCAATTTGGTTGATTAGTTGTTTTTGTTTTGTTTCGTTTTTTTTTTGTATATAAGTGATGATTTAAGAATTAACTAGTTTTAATTTTCATATAAGTATATAAATTATTCGATAAATAAAAAGATGATACGGTACTAAATACTATAAGAAATAATTAAAATGTAAATATTAACCTATATATTAAAATATCACCTATAAATTTCATTTCCAATTTTCTCTGAAACCGCCCTCAGAAACTTATGCTGCCTTATAAGTAGATATATAGTGATCACTACATGAGGTTATAACTTGTAAATATCTTTGACTATGATTGGTGCATAAATGATTTATTAACTTCCAAGCATTCCAAAACTTTAAGTTTTCATAAGCCAAACAACTATAAAGCAAAGGGTGTAGCGTGCATAAATTACTCTCTAGTATTTATGCTTCAATACTAAGAAATTACATAATAGAATCATCGACATCAATCATGTCTTTGTTAAACCCAAAATCATCAAGTCTGTTGAGTCTCCTTCTCCGATTAAACTGTCTATTTCTCTTGTCATTTGTGGTATGCATTTCAACTCCACCGGAGGACCACATCAAGTGTTCATCGCCAAACAGCACAAATTGCACCATCACAAACTCCTACGGCATCTTCCCCGATCGCGCCGTGTGCAGAGCAGGCGGTGTGGCATACCCTTCATCGGAGGAAGAGCTCATCTCAATAGTGTCCAATGCAACAAAGAAGAAGACCAAAATGAAGGTGGCAACTCGTTTCTCTCATAGCATTCCCAAGCTGGTTTGTCCACGTGGCGAAGATGGGTTGATCATAAGCACAAAGAACCTGAATCGTGTGGTGAAGATTGATGTTGAAGGTATGAGGATGACAATGGAGAGTGGTGTGACTCTGAGGCAGGTGATCAGTGAGGCTGCCAAGGTAGGGTTGGCGTTGCCGTATGCGCCATATTGGTGGGGTTTAAGCGTTGGAGGCTTATTAGGAAGTGGGGCACATGGAAGCACGTTATGGGGTAAGGGAAGCTCAGTTCATGACTATGTGGTGGGACTTACCGTTGTGAGTCCAGGAGGCCATGATGATGGTTATGTCAGGGTTCGAAAACTCAATAACGGCGATAAAGATTTTAATGCAGCCAAAGTCTCACTTGGTGTCCTAGGAGTAATTTCACAGGTGAATTCTTTTTTTCTTTTTCTTTTTAATGCCGTTACTTTAGTGACCAACTAAATCTGGACTTATATTGATTTGTGACACTATACCAATCGATTACTTTATATTTATAGATTAATCAAGCATTTTTTCGTAGCTAGAGAGAGTTTTCATACATTTATTTATTTTAGCAGAAAATCAAAATATGGATTCTAGTGAAAAAGGTTTATGATTTTTGTGTCCAATGGACCAAAGAGAGGTTCTTTTAGAAATCTCAAGCCTCGGTCACATATTTTCTTGTAAAGCTGCATATCCTATCATGTTTATGGAACCTACGTTCATTTGAAAGTACATAAAAAAACTATAATTAATAACTCGTGCTCAAGTAGCATTATTGTCAAGTAAATCTAATGCAGTTAGTTTTAGAGTTGACTTATAGATAATTGGTCTCGAATTCGAATTTCAATAACATATTGTATGTAAATTTTCCAAAAAACTTTCCTCTCCCTTGTAATAATAAAAAAAAAAGTAGCATCATTCATATTAGAAAAAATGTGTAAATATTTTAAGGAAACAAATTTAATTGCCTTTGTAACATATAGTTTAGAGAAATATTGCATCTATTTTAAGGTAGATGTACTTATTGACTCCATGATTGAGTATTTAATATTCTTTATTTTTTTTTCCAAATATTTAATATTCCTTATTCAATTGCACGATTGAAATTGTTAATTTCTTAAATTGTCATGTAAAGATATATATATATATATATATATATATATATATGGCCTGCAAACAATTTCCAATCTGTTTATATTTTGTAGAGATAATCTTTACATAATATTTTAAGAAATCAACAATTCTAATTAACAAATTTCAAAAACACAAAAAACTAATTAACACATTTGCTTACGTCGTATTCAGTAATCAATCATTAAAACATGAATATATACACAATGATGAATGAAAAGTATTTCCCATTTTTTTATGAATTAGCACGAATTTTTCGCATGTTGTTGCGAGAATGCTCAATTGATTATAAACATGAATTCTATAAAATAGGAAAGCCTTAAAAAAATGATTAACTATTACATACATACATCATCATTTGTTTATTTATATGTTTTTACATTATTATAGTAAAATTGGATAGCTAATAGTATGCATGATTTATATTAGATATATATATATATATATATATAATTATAAAAACTATCAAATAATGGCTCTAAAATGTAAAAGGTAAAAACATTGTTTTATTTTTAAGAAATAAAATATAAAATAAAAACTCTAATAGCCTAATTAATATAAGTTATATAATCAAAAGGGTACACATAAAGATTATAAATAAATTAAAAGGGCGGTATAATAATGTATTCCTAAATATGAGAGATGCAAGTATTACGTACCCTAATTAATTATTATTAACTTGATAGAGAGGCTAATAAACACATACTAATTACCTTCGTGTTTACCTTTGTGCTGAGTAGGTTACTCTAAGTTTACAGCCCATGTTCAAGCGATCCATCACATATTTGAGCAAGAACGATTCAGACTTGGGAGATGAAGTGGTAAGATTTGGCAAGCAACATGAGTTTGCAGACATCATTTGGTACCCCAGCCAGCACAAAGCAGTATATCGGATAGATGACCGTGTCGCCTCCACTATCTCCGGCAATGGCTTATACGACTTCATTCCTTTCCGGCCCACATCTTCGCTTCTACTTGCAGTTATCAGAACCACAGGTTAATTTGCTTATACTTAATTAAATAAATAATAGGAGTTTCATTAGTAGACATTAACATTTGTTCACGTTTGACATAGGACAAGGAATCAATAGTTTGTGTTTCAATTAGCTAGTCAAAATCCAAACTTAATTGAAAATCGATCGGTTCAATCAACCGAACTGATCGAGTCGAAATATTAATGGTCCGATTACAGTTTGCATACAATATGTTTTCCCATTACGAATTACAATTAAGATAATTCAATATTAATTTATCTTCTAAATCATGTTTCTTTTCGTTGTTATATAAATAATAGAGGACGATCAAGAATCCAGAGGTGATGTTAACGGCAGGTGCTCTGCTGCGAAGTTGCTGACATCTACTCTCATTAAAAGTGCTTATGGTTTAACAAATAATGGTACACCTTCTTAATTTCTAATATTTCCTTGCTTAATTTTGAATATTAATTGTCTGACCCATTTTTATATACTCGTGCAGTGGGTAGGATTGAATAATATGTAATTTGAACTAATTTAGAGATATATATATATATGTCTAAATTACTAAAAACATAGCAATTTCCGTTTGATAATAGGTGTGATCTTTACCGGCTATCCTGTTATTGGATTGCATAACCGACTTCAATCATCGGGGACTTGCCTAGATAGTCATAAGGATTCAAGGATCACAGCATGCCCCTGGGATCCCAAGATCAAGGGTGAGTTTTTTCACCAAACAACATTCAGCATCAGTTTATCTGTCGCTAAAACTTTCATTGAAGATGTGCAAAAGCTGGTTGAGATTGAGCCAAGATCCATGTGCGGAGTAGAGATCTACAATGGAATCCTAATGCGCTACGTCACAGCCTCAAACGCTTACCTTGGAAAACAAGAAGATGCAATCGATTTTGATATCACTTATTATCGAAGTAAAGATCCCATGAGGCCTAGGCTCTACCAAGACATACTCGAAGAAGTTGAGCAAATGGCGATCTTCAAATATGGAGCATTGCCCCATTGGGGGAAGAATAGGAACATAGCCTTTGCTGGAGTGATCAACAAGTACAAGGGTGGTAAAGAGTTCTTGAGGGTTAAAAATGTATATGATCCGATGGGGCTCTTCTCTAGCGAATGGACAGACCAAGTTCTTGGAGTGAAGGGTACGGTGTTCATAGTAAAGGACGGGTGTGCCCTAGAAGGATTGTGCATTTGCTCACAAGACATTCATTGTGCCCCAAGTAAAGGCTATCTCTGTAGACCTGGCAAAGTCTTTAAGGATGCAAGGGTTTGCACTTTAGTGACGAAATAGACCCATGTATTATATGCAGTAGTGTAGTACCATGTATACAAATATATACCTATTAAATTTTAAGAAAACCAAAAACATGATCAGCTATAAGCCTAGCTAGATATACTGTAATATTTGTCTTTCGTAGTTGTAATTAAACAAGTAGTAATACACAGAATAGCTGTAAGACTCAAGTCCGATTTTAATAAAGGAAATGATAGTGATACTATTGCATTTTCCAGCCTATGATGAGGTTCCTAAGTCTATTAGGAATATTAGTCTTAGCGGACAGAAATCCTATTCCTAATAGGAGTTTGTTTTTCCAATTAGAAAGATACTTGGAATCCAATTGTAGGATTAGGATTCTTAATTGAAGGTCATTATTATGGCTATAAAAGAAGGATGTGGTGCTAGTTTGATGTGTCCAATCAGCTAGTAAGAAAGGAAGATTGTGTTATGCCACTATAGGTGTTAAAGTGAGAGAATATTGATAGGGAAAAGTTTGCAAGGAGAGAAGAAAAGAGATAAGAGAGTTGTTTCTGTCTCTTGTTATGTCTAGTTGTTCACCAAGTCTTAATTCTAGAGGCTTGGTAAGATAATTTGTTATACCCATTATCGATATAGTGGAAGTTTGTTGTTGCTGCTTGGTGGATGTAGGTGCATAGCCGAATCACGTTAATTATTGGTGATATTTATGTTTTTGCTTATTTTCTTCGGTTTCCAAAGTTTCGTTTGTCTTTCTCGTTCTTAAACGAAATCACAACAATAGGTATCAGAGAAACAAACTTGTTGATTGTCATTTAGAATGGAGGGAACGAATAACACCATGATTAAACCGACCAATGCTAATTAGGTGTGACACGACCCATCCCAATCCCCCCTGGATTAACGCGGGATGTGCCATGCTCCCGTCTGACACAAAGTGTCAGACAAGGGGTAACTCAAAACCTCAGCCCGTTCGGGGCTTCCAGAGCGCGTCAGGATCGGTGGAGGAGTGCGATGTCTCGGTCTCTGCTACAGCCCGCATCCGTGATCAAACTGAAGGACATTAAAACCATTAAAAGCTGTGAGTGGACGAAAAATCAATAGTTTAATAAAAACACATTTCATAAGAAGACATTTATGTCTTTCACTAAAAAGTATGCATGCATTCGAAAACCAATAATCAAACCATTTACTTTAATTAAATCATTAGGACATTAGCCCAAAATCATAAATCCAAATATGTGGCAACTCAGCCCAAAACCGTAAATCCAATCATGTGAGCCACTGCCCAAAACCAACAACACTGAAATACCATTTCATAAATCCAATAAATCTGAAATCCACATACATAATCTAGTAAAGCCATGAATCACAATTCAATCCAACACCATTATATACCAATCTTCGGCATCCCAGATGCCTGGCGTCCCAGACGCTTTACGTCTCAGACGTCATGTCACGGTCCAAGCTACGCGTGCTAACCGAGGTCTCAACCCGAGTCAATCTCTGACATCCCAAATGTCTGAAGTCCCAGACGTCTAGCAATCCTGCTCCTGAGTCACTATACGATCCGGTCGCTCCATGCAGTGACCCCTCGCAGGCAATGCGCCATGACTACTCTAGTGTCCCAAACGACTGGAAGAGACAATCCATAGATATAAGGATGGTATATGTAAAACCTTCATAAATCATTTCAAACCATTCAAATGGGCCTATGCCCGGGATTTCCATAAAACCATCGTAATCCACCAATCCGATTTCTCAAATCCAAAACTATTTCATCAAACCATCACCGAAACCACAAGCACGTATAACTACAGTGTAAAACCATAAACCTCGATATACGTGCAAATACGTAAATCACCTCGAAATACATGCAATTATGTAAATCACCAATATCACAATCATCATCATATAAATCACATATATAAAACATATAAAACATATAAAACATTTATGCATGCATCACACTTTAGAAAATAAGGTCCACTCACATACCGTCCTAGCTATCACCTCGATACGCATGTCATAAACCTTTTCGAGCTAAATCACCGTCCTCGGAATATCCGAACCTATCCAAATCATAGTAGAGGGTTACTAAGAACTTCAATAACCTCTCATTAAAGCCCCCTAATTTTCCAGGATTTTTAAACGTATTTTGCATAGACTTTAAACCTTCGAACACCCAAAACTACCCCTAAACGGTGTCCGATCGACACAAAACCAGTCCCAAAATATTCTTTACATCGAAAGGATGATTTCATATATTGAACATGACTCCCAAAATTGCCCCACGCGCCCCCCAAAGGCACTGCGCGTGGGCTTCACGTGTCGGGGTACTATTCATCGTCTTCCTCGATCAAACCGGTTCAACTGTTTAGCTGGTCCAATTGAACCGGCGTGACCGGTTGAGGGCCATATCTTCGTACTTTTTCATCCTTTTTCTTCCTTCTTTCCACTAATCCTCTCTAATCTATCCTAGGAGTTGTTTTATACAATCAAATCAATGAAAACAATCCTAAATCCTAATTATTCTTTAAACCATTAAAAGACCAAAAATCCAATCCATGTTCTTGGCATAAACAAGGGCCAAAACTACTTCCTTGGGACTTCATTTAGCTTTTAGGAACCTTAAAAATAGGTTTAAGGCTTCGGTTTGGGTTTACCTGACCATTAGGAGTATTCGGCTGGTTGTCACCGAAATCCCTCCATGGCCATTCCACAGCCGTGTTCTCCTGCCTCCGGCCACCTTCAGCCATGAACTCGTTCCCAACCTGCTCATACGACCTCCAGAAACATGTCCCAATCATTAGAATCGATTGACAAGCACTAAACCACGAATTGCCATTTTTTGAATTCAAGAACAGGGCATTCGGTTCCTTACCTCCGAACTGAGCCACCGTGCACTGCCGTGGCCACCACCACGGTCGTCTCGACCTCCCCTTTCACTTTTTTTCATGGGTCAGTAGCAACAGATGAAGATGGGAGGGTGTTTGTGTGGGTTTTGGGTGTACGGGTATGATTTTATGGCTTGAACGATCAAAGAAGATGAAGCCAAAATAGGATCCCAATGTTAGGGGTAATGGGCCAATCAGATGAGGGACACTTGTCACTCATCTGGTGGGTCTAACCCAGATATTTCCCAATCCAAATAGTACACGTGTCAGTTTCTCGATTTACGTGCAATAGTGTTGTTTTCCATTTTAGACACATATCTTTCTCGTCGAACGTTCGTTTTTGACGTGTTGTCTGTCTACGGACTCGTGACGTCCTGATCTACGTCACAGTCATCGGTCCTCGTTCGTTTGACTCCCCGAGTCAAAAGTCAACATTTTGTCTAATTCAGGGGCAAATGGTCATTTTACATCGTTCGTTCAATTTCTCTCGATTAATCATACTAAATCCATAATTAATTAATGTTTAATCTCGACATTCGGGATGGGTCGTTACTGTGGGATCGTTCACTGTTCCCTACAGGACACGGGTCTTACAAGGTGACTTGGAAATAAAGAATGGAGGACATACTTTATTGTATAGATATTCATGAGCCAATTGAAGGTGTTGCAAGCAAGCTAGAAAGTATGTCAAATGTAGATTGGATCAAGATGAATAAAAAAAATATGGGTACAATTATACAATGGATTAATTATAGTGTCTATCACCATGTGTCTAAAAAGACTAGTGCCGAATCCCTTTTAGGAAGTAGGGATTCTTCTTTAAGAAGAAAATTGATGCCAAGAAAGCATTCCCTATGAAAGAGATTTCAACATGAAGTATGCAGAAGATGTTAGTAGAACTTCGCAATTAAGCAACTTTTAGAATATGACCAATCGGTTAGCCACTATGGGCATGACAATTGAAGATGAGGTGCTAGCACTATTGTTGCTAGATCCTTGCTAATTGGTTGGGATACCTTCGTTCTAAGTGTAAAGTTTTTTCTACTAATGGCATCATGACAACGGATATGGTCACATATCGATTGTTTAATGAAGAAACAAGGAGAAAATCTTCAGAAATTGACCTTGGAAAACTCTTAGACAGAGATACTAACATCAAGGACTCTAATGAGTCAAAATTCGGTAGTAACTACCATTATTGTGAGAAGAAGGGCCATACGAAGAAACACTTTCGTAAATCGAAAATGAACAAAAAGAAGGAGACAATATTGCGGGTATTCTAACTTGGGAACAAAGAGAGCATTTTGAACACCCCATCCGTGATGGATTCTGGCAACAGAGTCTGAAATTGTCTTTACCAAAGAATAACTAGGGAAAAAAGAGAACTTCTTTAACACCACATATGTGATGGATTCTGAAAAAGGGATTTGAAATTTCCTTTGTCAAAGAATATGAGGAGTCTAGTCAGGGGGATCTGATCAAGAGAAGTACGATTATGTGGAACCTAGTTATGAGAAATGCGATTAGAGAATGCCTAACCATGAAAAGTTTGATCATGGGGAGCTATAAAAGGAATATGATTAGGATTCCTAATTGGAAAGCTACTTGGTATCCCATTAGGATTATGATTCCTAGTTAAAACCCATTATGATGGCTATAAAAGGAGGGTTGCTACGGTATTTTGATGTATCTAATCAGTTAGCAAGAAAGGAAGATTTTGTTATACCATTCAAGGTGTTAGAGTGAGAGAATATCATAAGGAAAAGTTTTTCAGGGGAAGAAGAAAAGAGATAAGAGTGTTTTATTTCTATTTCTTGTTCTTTCTAGTTGTTCATCAAGCCTTAATTCTAAAGGCTCCGTAAGATAATTCATTGTCCATGTTGATGCAATAAATGAACCAATTTAGACTCGCCACGTTGAGCACCTTCGGTCGCTCATCTCGTGGTGATGGGACCTATAAAGAGAAGGTAAGAGTTAATGAGTAGCAGTGTGATACTGACCTAACAATCTCCGATGTTTAAGTAAGATTAAGTATGGAAGGCAATATAGTAATTTAAGCAGTTTCGGGGCAAGATTTTCATTACCTTTTAGATGGGATGGTACTCTTGTATTTATAGTAATATTGATTGTTGTTGGTGGAATAGTTCAATGTAAGATAAACATTATTGCCCCTCGAACTGACACGTGCCCTCGTATGGCCCTCAATCACGTTTCTAACTTGGGCAACCGCATAAGAGATAGGCCGACCAGATGTGGTCGACCGAGAAGGTATATATGTTATTCGAAGTTGTAATAATCTATATTGTTTGTGTTGCCAAGGGAATAGATGGCCCACCAGATATGGTCGACCTAGTGGTTCTTGATATACCTTACCTCAAGCTGAGCTTTGTTTAAATATGTAAGTGTGGTCGAGGGCTTGGATTGTCTTTGACGAGACTGCTTGGTATTAATCATGTTGACCAAATTAGGTACAAAAAGAAGTCTCCCAAGTCTTTGACTGAGGTGGATTTCCTCAATCGAGGACTTGTTGTCACTTGTTGAACTTTGTGGGTGTTTGTCCCATGCCAGTGCTTTGTCCCCTAAGCCCTTGGTGGATGAGAGATTCCAAAGAGAATCTCTAGTTAGTCTGCCTGAGTGGAATCTCTCCACGTTGCTATGGTTGATCGACTAGGAATATCTATGGCCAACGGAGACCCACTTGCAAGGTGAATGTATGTCACCCTACTCATCTCACCTGAGTGGAACCTCGTACACTTATATGGGCGATCAACTAGAAATGTTCATGGTCAACAGCTAGAAAAACAATGCCCTTCTCTTCCTCATTCGAGAACGCTATTAACTCCCACCCAAGCTTAGCTGCTTGACTAGTGCCAATGCTAAGTATCCGGTGGTTGGCTTGTGTTGCCCTGAGGAACTTCTACTTTACCCTGTTAGAGGTGACGAAGGAGGAAAATGTTGGCCCCTGTTAATAGTACTGATTTGTTGATGTGTCGCGGCTTTGGGTGCATGTGGTAAGATTGATCGAGTCTTCCTTCCTAGACGAGCTACTCAACAATGTCTTTGAATGTGATGCATTCTTTGCATGTTCATTATAGTTGTGATATTGTCATAAAGATTTCTTGTTGATGATGAGGCGGCAGTTGGGATTTCTCGGTGTTGACGTGACATCTGACCGAGCAACGGGCCTGCCAAAATACTAGACTAGACTACGGGACAAGCCTACCAGATGACCTCAAAGATCACACAAGGCCCATACCTCAAATCCCATCACTATTCCCCTAATCTAAACCCTAGACCACTTCTATAAATAGGGAGCCTCCTCCCTCATTCAGGGGACCTCTCTCTCCCTTCTCTCTAGTATCTATCAAAGGCTCATAGCCTCATGTATATGTACAAAATATCATATTATTAATGAGAGTGAGACAATATCGTGGACGTAACCCGATTTGGGTGAACCACGTACTTTCTTGTGTCTTGGTGTGCGTGCGTGTCTTTACAGTCTCGTTGGTACAATATTTGGATCAACAGTTTGGCGCCGTCTGTGAGAATCGATACAAAAGGTTATGTCGGTTATTTTCAATTTTTCTCACCTGCTGAAACACCATAGCCACCCAAGCACCAAGAAAATCTAAATTGGCTTTCTATCAAAATAACCCATAAAAAATCCCCCCACTCGGTCGGTCAAAACCCATCTTTTTACACAAAACAAAAACTCACTCTCCTGGTGGCTCCTGCAAACCCTACCCACCACAAAATATTTGTGGTTAAAATCCACCACAAAATGGTTGTGGATAGAATCCTGTAAAACTCTGCCCACTATACAAAATTGTCCTTCGCTAGTTACACCCTGTCACTTGACCCTACAAAATATCAACTCCCTTTATCTTTTGTGGCACCGAATTTGTCTCTTTGGGGGGACTTTCACCATCTTCTACCGCTCAAGTTTAACACTACACTGAATGACCACCATAATTAGTCCATCGACTGGTCACCACCGTCAGACCTCAGTCCACCGACCCGGCTTCGTTGCTCACCACCGACGGCAACCTAGCCACGCCCAATCACAGGAAGGACTCGATCCTGTCACTCGACTCGGTGCATTTTCTTCGACCTGCTCGGCTCGGTACATCTGCTCGCCCGGTATCTATAGTGGGCTACTGCTTGGTCCGACATCCCCCTACGTTAGACACCCTGCTGTCGATTGTCGACCGACCGGCCTGTCGCCGTGGCGGGTTTGTTCGCTGCTCCAGGCACCTACGCTATGCAGTCTGCTGTCTGCCTAGTAGAGGTTCTGCTTGGCACAATGACAATGTGCAGAGAGGCAAAGGGAAGAAAATAGGAGGAAATTGGAAAGCTCAACCTCCGCTGCTCGCCGACACGTCAATGAGAGAAAATCAGTGGATTACTAGCCGACCTATTCGACGCACCGATCATCTGCAACTCCCCCAGTGGTCCCGACCCACTCGCACCGGCCCGTCATGGTTGCAGAAATCCCACGGAAAATCCTCGTCGATCACCTTCGCCACCACGCGACAACCATTGTCACACACAAGTACAGAAGCTGTCCACCTGTAATTGGAGGACGACCGACTATCACCCTCTTGCACCGACAGAACCCGCAAGCACCAGAAGTCCCCCGGCCAGGCCACCACTCGGTATCATCTCCACCGATCGGCAACCTGTCAAGCCACCGCTCGACATCATCTCCATCACCGAGCATGTACCACCTCACACGGTCACATGAACCTACAGCCTCATAGGCAACGCCCGGTCAATCAACTGACGTCAATATGGCCACCCCGACTGGCAACGATCAAGAATAGCCGCTTCTACGCTAGTAGACCTCCATTATCGAATGAGGAAGATAAGTTTTTTCCCTTTTCCTCTTATTTACGCTTTTGCAATTAGAAGTTTTTGTTTGGGTCTACATTATTAGGCCTCTCACCTACACAAACATACAACCTGGGTCACTTATATAAACAACTTATTTGGGCTCACAGGGCTCACACCACCTAGCCTGGCAAGAGAAACAACAACACAAAAAAAAAAAACACTTGGGCCCGACCACTTCAATTGGGCTCCAGTCTTTTTTGTTCTCAAAACGCTTTGGGCTAAAACACATTTCGGCTAACACCAGGCGCCTTTGGGGCTTAAGGCCTAGGCTGTTAAACAAAATATTTTGGGCTGTAAAAAAAAAAACACACACACACACACACACACACACACACACACACACATATATATATATATATATATATATGTATTTAGGGCTCAACCCTAAACACACATTTGAGCTGTAATCATTTTATCTCAAAAAAAAAAAAAAATATATTTTTGGGTCGTGATGCCTTCATCCAAAACACATAGGGCTCAAATTCTTACATGTTTAAATTCATGCGCTACACATATTAAGCATGCTTACTCTACCACTATTTACACAATTATTTCTTTTTTATTTGTGCAACACAAATTTATTATTCGTCCTACGAATTTACGGATCAGAACAATTCATTCTTATTCTCAGGAATTATCGAAAGACTCCATGATTGATCGACATAAATACTGCACCCTCTCGGTCAGCATGCCCCCTATGTCGACTTCTTCTTCAACTTGCTCAACGCCCGACCGTTGGATCCTTTCAACACACACTTGTACATTGGTCTACCCCTTACATTTCTTTGCTCGCACCGAGCTATGCATCTTGCTACACCTGAATACAACCAGGTAACACTTCTACTTAGAAACTCCTTCTAACCATCATTACTGACATACATACATGTCACACATACATGCACTCGCACATACCGACATACATGTCACACATATATACCCTAGTGCATACTAACATACATGTCACACATACATGCTCTCGTTCATACTGACATACATGCCCTCGTGCATACTGATATACATGTCACTCATACATGCCCTTGCGCATACTGACATACATGCCACTCGTACTTGACACTCATACATGACATACATACATGCCCTCATGCATATTGGCGTACATGTCACACATACGTGCCCTCGTGCATGCCGACATACATAACACTCATCCATGTCAAGCATACATGAACTCATACATACGCTCGACACATTACCGAGCTGCTCGACACACTACCGAGCACCCACATATGCTCGACACATTACCGAGCCGCTCGACACACTACCGAGCACCCACTTGCGCTAGACACAGTACCGAGCTACTCGACACAGTACTGAGCTGCTCGACACACTACCGAGCACCCACATATGCTCGACACATTACTGAGCCGCTCGACACACTATCGAGCACCCACTTGCGCTCGACACAGTACCGAGCTGCTCGACACACTACTAAGCACCCACATATGCTCGACACATTACCGAGCACCCACCTCAGCTTAACGCATACCGAGTCGCTCATCTACTGAGCTTACTTTCACCGCTACACCTAGCTCACATGCCGAATGACACAAATGTACATCAAATAATCACTCACAAGCAGTCAGACTCACACCTGAAGTTATACTCACACCTGACGTCATACTCACCAGGGGACTACTAGAGTGCAATCGCAAAATTGTCAATCCACTTAGACATACAACACACTATAGGGCCTCTTCTCTTCAGCATCCTACATCGACCGAGGACTTGAGGGACTGATGGTACACCGAGCGGAACAGTGCAAAGTGGGGAGTTACTCGGTCAGTTCACTTTACTTGAAAGTCCTTAGCTGAGGCAGTCCGCCCCAGTCAAGAACTAGGGGACTTGTTGACGTGACATCTGACCAAGCAACGGGCCTGCCAAAATACTAGACTAGACTACGGGACAAGCCCACTAGAAGACCTCAAAGATCACACAAGGCCCATCCCTCAAAACCCATCACTATTCCCCTAATCTAAACCCTAGACCACTTCTATAAATACGAAGCCTCCTCCCTCATTTAGGGGACCTCTCTCTCCCTTCTCTCTAGTATCTCTCAAAGGCTCATAGCCTCATGTATATGTAAAAAATATCATATTGTTAATGATAGTGAGGCAATACCGTGGACGTAGCCCGATTTGGGTGAACCACGTAATTTCTTGTGTCTTGGTGTGCGTGCGTGTCTTTACAGTCTCGTTGGTATAATTTTTTCATCAACACTCCGC
This sequence comes from Prinsepia uniflora, assembly GCA_032719365.1. Lineage (NCBI taxonomy): Eukaryota > Viridiplantae > Streptophyta > Magnoliopsida > Rosales > Rosaceae > Prinsepia > Prinsepia uniflora. The sequence continues at coordinate 50,492,606 of CM064874.1, read as the reverse complement.
TTGTCCTTGGAAATCATTTTTTCTATATTCAACAAGACATTGTCTAGAGACGTGTTTAGTATAGTGTATGTCTCAAAGCGACGCTTTGATCCAGAGTTATCTCTTACCAATCACCTTAATAGTTATTGTCACCATGTCTGCATCCTTAATCATCCTCTTTCCTTGGTGTGATTGGTTGTTCCCCTGGTTGTAATTACCATGGTTGATCTTACCCTGGTTGTTATTACTCGGGGGAGTGGAGTATGAGGTTGGTTTTTTTCTTCCTTGGTGGGGGTGTGGAAGAACTCTGTCTTGGCATGAATGGTTGTCATTTTCATGATCTCGGTGTAGCTCCCCTAGTCTTCAGTAATGGTTGCATACTCGGAGAGAAACTCCTTGAGGTCGCTTCGGAAAGCATTGAAATTGGCCTTGTCATATGTGTCCCAGTAACGAGAGTACTCGAGGCTGAACCTTGCGGTATATTTCTGAAGTGTTCCTTGCTCTCCCTTCCTGATGGAGAAAAGATCATTTGTGGAGACAAATCTATCTGTTTGGATCATAAACTTATTGAGGAAAGTTGTTTGCAATTCCTTGAATGAGTCAATAGTGTTATGAGCCACGTGGTAGAACCAATTGCGGGCCACATCAATAAGAGTTGAGCTGAAGATGAGACACTAAACCTCATCTATCACATTATTATAGGCCAGGGCAGAGATATAGTTGTTCAGGTGGCTGATAGGATCGCCCATTCCTGTGTATGGAGTAATTTCAAGAGGTTTTTACCTCTAACATATGCTTGGACTAGAGGATTTGGTTAGTGAAAAGATCTATGCTAGTCTTCCTCAAAGTTGGCACTTTGACCTTGTCTTGCTTAGCTGCGAGGATGTGTATCATTTTCAAGAGGCTCTTCATGACGTCGCTGCTTTGTTAGGCTGGTCGGTCAACTGGCATTCCATTCGGCTAATACTTCAGTCATGGCGACCCCTATTTCTTCTCCGGCTTTGGGAGTGGCTTCTTACTATTGAGTCTGTTTCACCCAACACCTAGCTAATTGCTCGGCCAAAAGTGCATCCAGCCGCTAGTTGGCTATGTAGATTAGCTAGGAGGTGTTGTCAGGACTCGTCCCAAATATCGCCGCGATACCAGGGACGAACCCTGCTCCCGTCTGACAATCACACCTTGAGTACCAAAAATAACCTTACTACTACTATAAGCATAACTATCAGACGAAGGAGTAAATATAGACAACAGTCAGTCAGAGCATAGTTCTACAAAATGGGCACAAAATCCTACAATGCTAGTCCCGCAACGGAAGAACGTCGTAAGCTCTTTGCCTCGATATCTGCCTCAACGTTCACCCCAGCGGTATCACCACGACCTGGAGGGAAAATTTAAAACCAAAAGTGTGAGTGGACTAGAATCACTAAAAGTTTTAAAAATCAGTTTATCACTAATTCAAGGTTAAGGAAAAATAAGAATCATTGTTCCCTCCGGTTTGAAAACAGGCATGCCTAACGAAGTACTAAACAAATTATAATATGAAACATCATAAGAAACAGAAACACTATAAAATACCATAAGAAACAGATACACTATAAAATACCATTTTCCGACCAAATCTGCTGGGTCTATCCGAGTCTTTAAACTCAACCAGACCTTAAATGTAATCCGAGTCTTTAAACTCCCGAGTCTTTAAACTCAATAGGCCTATGGGGGTATCATAAATATCCGAGTCTTTAAACTCAATCCGGGCCCGTCCCCCGTCAAAGCAGTATCCGGGTCTTTAAACCCATATCCAGATCCAGCAAATCCAATCCAAATCCAATATACAACTATTTCCAATTCCATAACCAAACTCGAATTCGAAATCTCCGGTTCGAAGCCCTTCCGGCGTTCAGAACCGACATTCTGAACCCAAATCCGGAAATCTACTTTTTAATCCAAAACCCACATTTAATCACAAATTATGTTTCACAATCCATTTATCAGCATCAGAAATAGTTATAGCTTGAAATCCCCAAATATGATATCAAAATTCGAAAACCAACTTTTCTCGAAAAACGTGCAAATCCCAAAAATGTCTCGAAAAACGTGCAAACACATCAACCATATATAAACATCATTAAGAAGCATAAAAACACATTAATATCATAAAATATCCACAAAAACAGTTAGGCATGCTCGAAAGAAAGAAAGAGACCACTCACAAATCAGAACGAGTCAATCGCGCTCCGTGCGCTCCTCGACCGTCTCGGGTACCTCCCGTCCTGTCAATATGCACCAAAAAGGGTCATAAACACATCAAGGATATTAACCCTAATTTTCCCAATTTTTCGAGAATTTATTAATATTTTAATCCTAAACCCTAAACCGTCCGGATTCCCGAACAACTCCGTAACATCGTCCGATTCACCCGAAAACCACACCAACAAACTCCTTAGGACATTTAGAACCAAAACCATGTTGGAAGCTTGGCCGGATTTCTCCCCACGCGCCGCCCAAAGTGGCTGCGCGTGGGCCTCACGCGCCTGCTACAGTGCATCCCCAACCTCGATCGAACCCGGTTCGCACCAGGGCTGCAACCCGGACCGACGAGAGCCATTCTCCATCGTCCGGCCACCATTTTACTTCCTTCCTTCACCCAAAGCTTCGTCCAGTCACAACGAACTCATCCCCCTCACTCTCCTGGTTCGACTCAACCCTCAGCTTCACGACTGAAGCTCGAAAGAAAACACAACCAAACCCCTGTTTTCCTTCCCGGCCGTCCAGTGCTTCCCCCTTCACGGTGGCGATCCCAGCCTCTTCCTAAGACCTCACTAAGTCACCCCCAACTCACAGAAACCTTCGATTCACCCCTGAAGTCCACGACTTTCCGTTTGAGCTCACGGCCAAAATAGAGTACAGAGTACTCGCCGTCGTCTGAACTCCGCCGTGTACTCCCCCGTCACGGCGACCGTCACAACCCACTCCTAGGACCTCCCTAAACATCATTGTACTCACCAATCCCCTCGATTCGCATCCTACCTTCACGACTTTCAAAATGAAACTCACGGGAAAAAACAGAGGAAAAGGGCTTACCTTTCGATTCAGGCTCCGCCATGCGCACCGCCGCGTGCCACGGTGCTCGTTGGGTCTCCTGAAACCTCCTAAGCCTCCCACTGCCTGGGTTTGAGCCACCTCGCGGCGTAGCCACCGCCACAGTCCACCTTCTCTTTGTTTCCCCCAGAAATTGCAACCGTCCTCCGCCGTGTCCCTGTGCACGATTTCCGTCCAGCAGCACGACCACCAGCTCACTCTTACCTCCCTATCACTCTCACGAATCACTCTTCACTCTCCCTTGCACAGAATCGATCACTCCTCCCCAATTTCTCACCCTCTGTTTTCTGTGTTTGAACCAAATGCACGATTGATTTTTGAACGGTTTGTGGCCGTGCACAAGTAGACTCCTCCAGAAGCCTCTGGCTTCTCCCCACGTGTCCACAATCCTATGGACAACAGCACAAATATCTTACCCCACTCAGCCACTTGTCCTACTCTGATTGGCTGAAAACAATGACCAGAAAACCCCTCATTTTAATAATTACCGTTTTGCCCTCGAACGTTCTAGACCCGTAACTTTTCCGTCCGACGTCCGATGACAGCGTGCCGCCTGTCGTTGTACTCAGGACGTCGAGACCTATCTAACGGTCCTCGGTCTACGTGAAAATCACAAGTCCTTCAAAAAGTCAACATTTTCCTCATTTACTCAAAATTTACGGTAACGCCCCTAATCTTCCGAACGTCATTACTTTTCCTCCGTTTGTCCGAATCGAACCTGCCACCTGTCTACGGACTCGTGACGTCCTAAACTACCTCACGGTCAAGGGTCAACAGTCATCTAATCGGTAATTCAAAAAGTCAACTTTTAGCCTACTATTCACAAGGGCAAACTCGTCCTTTATATACAAAAATCTTATAAAATTACATTTTTACCCTTCCCGAAGGTACGGGTTGTTACAATTTACCCCCCTAAAAAGAATTTCGTCCCCGAAATTCAGTGAAACAAATAAGGGTACTGCTCGCGCATTAAGGCCTCGGGTTCCCAAGTAGCTTCTTCCACCTGATGATTCCTCCACAATACTTTAACTAAGGGAACCGTCTTCCGTCGTAAGACCTTATCCTTCCGGTCCAAAATCGCTACTGGTTGCTCTTCAAAACTCAAATCTTCCCTCAGTTCAACTGGTTGTGCTTCTAGAATATGTGAATCATCTCGAATATACTTTCGAAGCATAGAGACATGAAAGACATTATGTACCTTTTCCAAGTCTGCTGGTAAAGCCAATCGATATGCAACAGGACCAATCCGTTCTAAGATCTCATAAGGTCCAATGTAACGAGGACTCAACTTCCCTCGTCTGCCAAACCGTACTATTCCTTTCCAAGGAGATAACTTCAAGAAAACCCAATCGCCTACGGTAAACTCCAAATCTCTGATCCTACGGTCGGCGTAACTCTTTTGTCGGTCCTGAGCTGCTTTCAATCGATCCCTGATCAACGCCACTTTTTCCTATATAAGGTCCACCAATTCAGAAGTAGTCAATCGCCTCTCACCAACCTCAGTCCAACACAATGGAGTCCGACACTGTCGTCCGTATAACGCCTCATAAAGAGCCATCCCAATGCTCTCCTGATAACTGTTGTTGTAGGCGAACTCCATCAAAGGTAAATGAGACTCCCAAGTACCCTGAAACTGCAAGACACAAGCTCGCATCATGTCCTCGAGAATCTGAATAGTCCGCTCAGACTGTCCATCGGTCTGAGGATGAAAAGCAGTACTGAAATGCAGCTTAGTCCCAAAAGCTTCCTGTAAACTCTGCCAAAAGCGGGAAGTGAATCTCGGATCTCTGTCAGATACTATTGACTCTGGAGTCCCATGCAACCGAATAATCTCATTTATGAACAACTGTGCAAACTGCGCCAACCTGAAGTTCTCCCGTACTGGCAAGAAATGAGCAGACTTTGTAAGTCGATCCACAATAACCCACACACCATCGTGTCCCTTGGGTGTTCTGGGCAGCTTGAATACAAAATCCATAGTCAGGTGATCCCATTTCCACTTGGGGATCGGCAAAGGTTGCATTGCTCCATAAGGTCTCTGTCGCTCGGCTTTCACTTGCTGACAGATCAAGCATTTACTGACATATTCTGCAATCTCACGTTTTATCCCCGACCACCAGTAATGCTCTCGAAGTGTACGATACATCTTGGTCCCACCAGGATGCATCGCATAGGCTGAACAGTGAGCCTCATCCAGTATCACCTTCTTCAAAGCTTCATCCTCGGGTACGCACAACCGTCCACCCTTAACCAAGGCTCCATCCTCACGGATCTCAAAGTCCTGTCTCTCTCCAGGCTCGACCTCAATCCGAATGATGCCTAGAATAGGGTCCTCAAACTGAGCATCAATAACCTGATCAATCAAAACAGGTCGCACATGGAAACTCGCTAGGAGTGCTCCCTGATCATGCACAGTCAACTCTACTCCCAACCTGCGGAGCTCAACCAACAACGGTAACCTTACTGTCTTCAAATGTGATAAAGAACTAGCTGGCTTCCTACTCAGAGCATCGGCTACCACATTAGCCTTTCCTGGATGATACTCAATCGTGCAGTCGTAGTCCTTGAGTAATTCCAACCATCGGCGTTGTCTCAGATTCAATTCCTTCTGAGTGAACAAATACTTCAAGCTCTTGTGGTCCGTGAAGATCCTGCACCTCTCGCCGTACAAGTAATGCCGCCAAATCTTCAGTGCATGAACCACCGCTGCCAGTTCCAAGTCATGTGTAGGGTAGTTCATCTCATAGGGTTTCAACTGCTGGGAAGCATAAGCAATCACTTTCCCATGCTGTATCAAAACACAACCCAAACCGTGCAAAGAAGCATCACTGTACACCTCGAACTCCCCACTATTGTCTGGAAGGGCTAGCACAGGAGCAGATGTCAACCGCCTTTTAAGCTCCTGGAAACTCTGTTCACAGTTCTCGTCCCACTCAAATTGAACTCCCTTCCGGGTCAACCTCGTCAACGGTGCTGCTAGAATAGAAAAGCCCTCAATAAAGCGCCGGTAGTAGCCTGCTAAACCCAGAAAACTCCTGATCTCTGTCACCGTCTTGGGCTGTTCCCAATTTGCTACCGCCTCAACCTTCTGAGGATCCACTCTAATGCCCTCGGCCGAAATCACATGGCCAAGAAATCCAACACTGGTCAACCAGAACTGACACTTACTCAGCTTCGCAAACAACTGATGTTCCCTCAATGTCTCAAGCATGAGTCTCAGATGTTTCTCATGTGCCTTCGCACTCTTCGAATACACCAAAATGTCATCAATAAAGACGATCACAAAACGATCCAAATATGACCGGAACACTCGGTTCATAAGGTCCATAAAAGCTGTTGGGGCATTAGTCAAACCAAAAGGCATCACAACAAACTCATAATGACCGTACCTCGTCCGGAAGGCTGTCTTGGGTACATCCTCCTCTTTAACCCTCAACTGATGATAACCGGAGCGAAGATCAATCTTCGAAAAGTACTGGGCTCCCTTCAGTTGGTCGAACAAATCGTCAATCCGAGGTAGAGGATACTTATTCCGAATAGTTACCTTATTCAGTTGTCTGTAATCCACACACAATCTCAATCCTCCGTCCTTTTTCTTGACAAACAATACAGGTGCTCCCCAAGGTGACATACTCGGTCGAATGAATCCCATATCGACCAACTCTTGCAACTGGGCCTTAAATTCCCTAAATTCTGCAGGTGCCATACGGTAAGGAGTCTGTGAAATAGGATGTGTACCTGGAAGAAGATCAATCGTAAACTCGAGATCTCGGTGTGGGGGTAGTCCTGGCAACTCCTCGGGAAAAACATCGGGAAACTCCCGTACCACTGGTATATCCTCCGCCCTCACTAGCGTAGTACGCGTATCCACCACATGAGCTATGTAACCTTGGCACCCCTTACGCAACAACTTGCTAGCCTCAAGTGCCTATATAACTCCAGTAGGAACTGCACCCTGATCCCCCTGAAACGTAGTGTCTGGTAATCCGGGACTCTGGAAAGTCACTCTCATATCAAAGCACTCGATAGAAGCATGATGTCTTGTCAACCAGTCCATACCCAAAATAACATCAAAATCCTGTAGATCCAAAAGTAACAAATCGGCCATCAACTCAACCTCACCTACCATCACCGGACACTCTCTCAACACCTGAGTCACCACCAACACCTCCCCAGTAGGTGTACTCACCCCTAAAGCACAATCCAAAGTAGACACCTCCCTCTCTGTCACCAGACTACAACTCCGGGCTACAAATGAATGCGTAGCCCCGGGATCTATCAAAGCAAAAACAGTGTGGCCAAGTATGGTGAGTGTACCTGTCACCACTCCTGGTGCTGATCTGGCCTCCTGCTGAGTCATAGCAAAAACTCGCGCCTGAGGTCCCGATGACCTACCGCGCCCTCTGGAACTGCTCGTGGCACCACCGCCACCCCTAGGGCCTGCTGCCCCTGACACTGAAGCAGTACTCCGCCCGGGTTCCGCTGCACCTCGGCTTGCTCCACCCTCCGGAGCTAACAATGGGCACTCCCTCCGGAAGTGTCCTCGCTCTCCGCAATAGTAGCAAGCATCCCTACCGGATCCACCGGTCTGCCTCCCAGTAGAAGCAACAGAAGTAGCACTCGCCTGAGGAGTCGACTGTGCCCTAGCTCCCCGAAATCCAGAGCCCTGAAAACTGCCTGGTCTGCCATACCGGGCTCCACCAGCTGAGGACGAACCACCAAAATTACCCCGCTTCGGGGTCCTCTGACTCGATGCTCCGGGAAAAGAATGCTCTCGGCGCCGCACACTGCCCGAGTACTGTGGCCTGGCCGGCAAACTGGCCTCCACTCTAACAGCAGCATCAGATAACTCCCGGAAAGTAGCAAAAGAGCCGGCTGTCATAATGGCTCTAATCTCTCCTCGAAGACCCAACTCAAACCGGCGGCACTTCTCTGCCTCGGTCGCCACAAATGCAGGAGCGAAACGAGATAGCATCTGGAATCTCTGTTCATACTCAGCAACTGTCAAGTTCCCTTGCTTCAAGTGAAGAAATTCCGCCTCTTTAGCATCCCGGAAAGAACGGGGATAGTACTGATCTAGAAACCGCTCCCGGAAAGTCTCCTATGTCACGGTATGTGCATCCCAGCCGGACAGTTCCAACGTGTACCACCACTCATATGCAGCTCCATCCAACAGAAAAGTAGCTAACAAGACCCAATCCTCTGGAGGACAGTGCATCACCCCAAAAATACGCTCGAGCCGGGTGATCCATCGGTGAGCTTCCTCTGGATCGGCCCCACCGCTGAACGTAGTAGCCCCAAGCCTCTGGGCTCTCTCGATCGAAGCGCTCTCAGTCCCTCTCGCCGCTTCATCTTCAGGTCGTGAAGGGGGTTCACGTCTCGGAGGCATGATCGATCGTACGCTGAAAGAGGCATAGAGTTAGTAAAACAACCTAGAGACGACACAAACCGACAAACCTATGCTCTGATACCAATTGTCAGGACCCGTCCCAAATATCGCCGCGATACCCAGGACGAACCCTGCTCCCGTCTGACAATCACACCTACAGTACCAAAAATAACCTTACTACTACTATAAGCATAACTATTAGACGAAGGAGTAAATATATACAACAGTCAGTCAGAGCATAGTTCTACAAAATGTGCACAAAATCCTACAATGCTAGTCCCGCAATGGAAGAACGTCGTAAGCTCTATGCCTCGATATCTGCCTCAACGTTCACCCCAGCGCTATCACCACGACCTGGAGGGAAAATTTAAAACCAAAAGTGTGAGTGGACTAGAATCACTAAAAGTTTTAAAAATCAGTTTATCACTAATTCAAGGTTAAGGAAAAATAAGAATCATTGTTCCCTCCGGTTTGAAAACAGGCATGCCTAAGGAAGTACTAAACAAATTATAATATGAAACATCATAAGAAACAGAAACACTATAAAATACCATAAGAAACAGATACACTATAAAATACCATTTTCCGACCAAATCTGTTGGGTCTATCCGAGTCTTTAAACTCAACCAGACCTTAAATGTAATCCGAGTCTTTAAACTCCCGAGTCTTTAAACTCAATAGGCCTATGGGGGTATCATAAATATCCGAGTCTTTAAACTCAATCCGGGCCCGTCCCCCGTCAAAGCAGTATCCGGGTCTTTAAACCCATATCCAGATCCAGCAAATCCAATCCAAATCCAATATACAACTATTTCCAATTCCATAACCAAACTCGAATTCGAAATCTCCGGTTCGAAGCCCTTCCGGCATTCAGAACCGACATTCCGAACCCAAATCCGGAAATCTACTTTTTAATCCAAAACCCACATTTAATCACAAATTATGTTTCACAATCCATTTATCAGCATCAGAAATAGTTATAGCTTGAAATCCCCAAATATGATATCAAAATTCGAAAACCAGCTTTTTCTCGAAAAACGTGCAAATCCCAAAAATGTCTCGAAAAACGTGCAAACACATCAACCATATATAAACATCATTAAGAAGCATAAAAACACATTAATATCATAAAATATCCACAAAAACAGTTAGGCATGCTCGAAAGAAAGAAAGAGTCCACTCACAAATCAGAACGAGTCAATCGCGCTCCGTGCGCTCCTCGACCGTCTCGGGTACCTCCCGTCCTGTCAATATGCACCAAAAAGGGTCATAAACACATCAAGGATATTAACCCTAATTTTCCCAATTTTTCGGGAATTTATTAATATTTTAATCCTAAACCCTAAACCGTCCGGATTCCCGAACAACTCCGTAACATCGTCCGATTCACCCGAAAACCACACCAATAAACTCCTTAGGACATTTAGAACCAAAACCATGTTGGAAGCTTGGCCGGATTCCTCCCCACGCGCCTCCACGCGCCGCCCAAAGTGGCTGCGCGTGGGCCTCACGCGCTTGCTACAGTGCATCCCCAACCTCGATCGAACCCGGTTCGCACCAGGGCTGCAACCCGGACCGGCGAGAGCCATTCTCCGCCGTCCGGCCACCATTTTACTTCCTTCCTTCACCCAAAGCTTCGTCCAGTCACAACGAACTCATCCCCCTCACTCTCCTGGTTCGACTCAACCCTCAGCTTCACGACTGAAGCTCGAAAGAGAACACAACCAAACCCCTGTTTTCCTTCCCGGCCGTCCAGTGCTTCCCCCTTCACGGTGGCGATCCCAGCCTCTTCCTAAGACCTCACTAAGTCACCCACAACTCACAGAAACCTTCGATTCACCCCTGAAGTCCACGACTTTCCGTTTGAGCTCACGGCCAAAACAGAGTACAGAGTACTCGCCGTCGTCTGAACTCCGCCGTGTACTCCCCCGTCACGGCGACCGTCACAACCCACTCCTAGGACCTCCCTAAACATCACTGTACTCACCAATCTCCTCGATTCGCATCCTACCTTCACGACTTTCAAAATGAAACTCACGGGAAAAAACAGAGGAAAAGGGCTTACCTTTCGATTCAGGCTCCGCCATGCGCACCGCCGCGTGCCACGGTGCTCGTTGGGTCTCCTGAAACCTCCTAAGCCTCCCACTGCCTGGGTTTGAGCCACCTCACGGCGTAGCCACCGCCACAGTCCACCTTCTCTCTGTTTCCCCCAGAAATTGCAACCGTCCTCCGCCGTGTCCCTATGCACGATTTCCGTCCAGCAGCACGACCACCCGCTCACTCTTACCTCCCTGTCACTCTCACGAATCACTCTTCACTCTCCCTTGCACAGAATCGATCACTCCTCCCCAATTTCTCACCCTCTGTTTTCTGTGTTTGAACCAAATGCACGATTGATTTTTGAACGGTTTGTGGCCGTGCACACGTAGACTCCTCCAGAAGCCTCTGGCTTCTCCCCACGTGTCCACAATCCTATGGACAACAGCACAAATATCTTACCCCACTCAGCCACTTGTCCTACTCTGATTGGCTGAAAACAATGACCAGAATACCCCTTATTTTAATAATTACCGTTTTGCCCTCGAACGTTCTAGACCCGTAACTTTTCCGTCCGACGTCCGATGACAGCGTGCCGCCTGTCGTTGTACTCAGGATGTCGAGACCTATCTAACGGTCCTTGGTCTATGTGAAAATCACAAGTCCTCCAAAAAGTCAACATTTTCCTCATTTACTCAAAATTTACGGTAACGCCCCTAATCTTCCAAACGTCATTACTTTTCCTCCGTTTGTCCGAATCGAACCTGCCACCTGTCTACGAACTCGTGACGTCCTAAACTACGTCACGATCAAGGGTCAACAGTCATCTAATCGGTAATTCAAAAAGTCAACTTTTAGCCTACTATTCACAAGGGCAAACTTGTCCTTTATATACAAAAATCTTATAAAATTACATTTTTACCCTTCCCGAAGGTACGGGTTGTTACATGTGTTGTCTCGTGGCCCTACGATCTAAGTCCTCGTACATCAACCACACATATGTTATCTCTAATTGGAAATTTTCTAGCAGCTGACGAGCGTCCTTGTAGATCCTTGATTGGGAAGGACCAGCGTCATAGGAAGGTTGGATGAAAAGTTTGGATTAGCCCTGGGCTACTTCCTCTTAGGTCTGTCTGATAAAACTTGCTCGATCACAGGATGATTGGCGAGAATGCAATCAGTTGCAATCTGGTCGGCCAGCCCTTTTGCTAGACTTTACTCACGCTGCGACATCCTCATACTTTCCTACAAAGACCTAATTGGCATTTATCTTAGCGTTGTGAGCTTTTAACTCGACCACTTCCCGCATGATGTTTTCTAATGTCTTCCTGTAGACATTAGGTATGTTTTCCCTTGAGTTCCTTTTGTAGGAAAAGAGTGTGAGTAAGCTCTCCTTCATCTTGTTTGTCCAACATGATGTTGGGTGTAGTTAGGATGGCTGAGGTGGTAAGTGAGAGGATGGGAAGTTGTTTCAAAATTCCCACAAACACCACCAAACTATTGATGCAATAAATGGATCAACTTAAACTCGCCTTGCTGAACTCATTCAGTCGCTCTTCTCGTGGTTACAGGAACTATAAAGAGAAGGTAAGGGCAACGAAGCATCAATGTGTTGCCGACCTAATAGTCTCTGATGTTTAAGTAAGATTAAAGGTGGATGGTGCTGTAGTAATTAGACTGAGTAATGGCAAGATTGTCATTGCCTTTTGGAGGAGAGGTATTCTTGTATTTATAGTAACATTGATCGTTGTTGGTGGAATATTTCCCTATGGGATAAACGTCGTTATCCCTAGACTTAACATGTGCCCTCGTGTGGTCCTCAATCATGTTTCTAGCTCGGTCGGCTGAGTAAGAAGTAGACCGACCGGATATGGTCGGCCTAGCAGGTATAGATGATATCCGAGGTTGGAACAATCTGGAATGTTCATGTTGTCAAAGGGATAGTTAGTTGACCTGATGTGGTCTGCCTAATGGTTCTCGATGTACCTTACCTTAGGCTGAGCTTTGTTTAAAAATGTAATTGTGGCTGAGCTTTATTTCAATTGGTATAATTGATACATTTATATAGTGGATTATACATATTAGGTTAGGGGGGTTATGGGGATAGAGATGGTGACAAAAGTCATTGGGAGTAATGGTGGCGGCGATGGCCATGCTGGTGGTGGTTGGGTGGTGATGGTGTTAGTGGAAATAATGGTGGTGAACACGGTGATAATGATAATGTTGGTGTGTATATTATTATTTTTCATATTAATGTAAAACTTTGACTTTGTTTTGTATGTACAATATTTTGGTGGTTTCAATCCTTAAAATCATGAAATGCATCATTTTGACGATTTACAAAATGTAGGCAAATTGTTATATCTCTTATTTTTCATATTTCAAATTCATTCTACAAAATCAACTATTACACATGTTTTACACATATTTATGTTTTTGAAAAAGGAAAAAGAATTATTCGAAAAAGTTACCAAAATTCTATAATATTTTACATGGAAAACTTGTGGAAGTAATAACTGATTGGAAATATTAACAATGACATTGAGATAAAATTGTATAAGGGAAATAGCTTAGTACATGAAATGCATCATGAAACTGACACTAATCACACTTTGTCCCCTAAAGCTTACTTGTATCCGAATGTACCCTATACTGCAAATGTTGTCCCCGTAATATAACTTCCATCAACTCTATATATCTGACGTTAAAAATGTTGATGTGGCAGTCTAAATAGGGACAAATTTGTCTCTTCATCTTTGTGAACTAACACTTAATTCCACTTTACACCTCACTCTGAAGCTACTTAATACTTATGTTCCAATTGCACCCTATGTTGCAAATGCTATCTCACTTAACACCTTTTGTCAACCTATCCATTCCTAATTAAATTGCTGACGAGGAGTTTGCTATCTGAAGAGTGCAAATTTATTTTATCATGCTTATCTCTATGTATCAAGGTGTTGTGTTGGTTAAGCCCTCTCCTTAATAACCTTGTGTTCAAAGCTTCGAATCTCTTGGAAGAGATAAAGTTTCAAATAATCTTTCGGTTAAATATACATAGAGATAGAGATGGAGAGATAAATTTGCTCTTTTTCAAATTGCCACTTAGGTTCTACTTTAGTATTTTTTTTTAACGTTGGATGGATGTGTTGGAATAAGTAATATTAAGTGGATAACGTTTTAAGATTGGATTGATTTTGTTAGCGGAAATAAATATTAAGTGAGAAAATATTTAATGATATTGGATGGATGGGGCTGACCTAATTGATGTCAAGTGAGATAACATTTGCAACATAGGGTGCAAACTTGGGCATAAATTGTTTTAGGGCGCAAATTGAGATAGAGAATGAGACGAAGAGATAAATTTTTCCATATTCACACCTTCACTTGGGTTTGTTGCCGACCAATTAGTTTCCATCAACATTTCTAACGTTGGATAAACAGGATTAACGAAATTGATGTCGAATGGGATAACGTTAACATAGGGTACACAAGGAGACGTAAGTAATTTCAAGTTGGTTTTTATGTAATAAGCGAAAGCAAAATGACAAATTAAACATGATGTGTCGTTCTCGTGGCGCATTTGATTGGTCAACAGGAAATAGTCTCACAAGAATATGGTGTAAACGCATACAGTTTGTATTAACTCCGACTCTCTTTCCCGATTAAGAGCCTTTGGGAAACAAAACCCCCATTTGGAGTTCGTCGGATAACAACGCAAACGCAAACGCAAACAGAGACCCTTTTTGAGACTGAAAACCCCTCTTCTTCGCCCCGTACGCGAAACAAAGCCAAAACGCCAAAGAACGCCCCACAGCCAAATCTTTGCTCCCAAATTCACACCACACTGGTATGCAAAGTCTCACTTTTTTTCTGACGTCCTTGTGGTTTAAATTTGTTACGCCGGAGTGCCCTTTCGCTTGTATTTCTGATTCGCTTTTGGGCATTTCTCATAATTTTTCACGCCTCATAATCTCTTCTGTTTTGTGGGTTATTGACCTGTCTGTATCTGGTTATATACTCCTCTCTATGCTAATTGATTCTCCATTTTAGGTTCCTGCTATGCTTAGGATTGATTGGGTTGGATATTTGTTCAGTCAGATAGAAGGGTTTTTCTCAGACAAGTATTTATAAACTCTATTGGGTTTTCTACCTGGAAGAGTTTAATCTATTGGGTTTTTTAGTTTTACTCAGATGAATGGTTTAGCCCCCTGACTTGGTTATATTTTGCTTAGCCAGAGAGATGTGGTCCTAGTCTCTGTTATCTAATTATATTGGATTGGAAGCATTGTGCGTTCTTTCTTTAGAATCTCAAGTTGTTTTGTGGCTGCCTGAATAGTTGAATACAAGAGTCTGTGGCTTGAATTTTTATTTTATAGCTATTATGACGCTCATGAGTCATGCATATAGTGCATATCCCCTTCAACATAGTTTACCTCCAGCTTCTTGTGCGCCATTTTCTTTCTTGTTTCACCTGGTTATAAATATGATCACTTTGATGTCTATAGTTGGAGTGAAATTGTGAGGTCGTCTCTATTGTTTCGCAGAAACCATGGGCTGCCAAGAAAAATTGACCAATTTTAAAGCTCTTGTTTATTTCTTGCAACACCTTTTAAGTTTACTCTAGCAATGAATTTGTCATTGCCTCTTTCTCGGAAACAACTACTAGGTGTATTTCCTGCTTTGGAAGTTCTTCCGAGTTTAATGCTAGTTAGTTCTTTGCTAGCATATGTATACCTTTTCATGCAAATTCTCATAAGGTCAGTGCAATTTCCCCAAAAAAAAAAAAAAAAATTGTGTAAGCCTGCAGCTTATTCAGTTGACAATTGGGTTAGTTGTTAGATGACAAAAGTTGGTACGTGAACCAGACATGGCAGAAGGCGCGGAAGTAGAAGAGCGGGTGGATCTTGACGAAGATAACTACATGGAAGAGATGGATGATGATGTAGAAGAGCAAATAGATGAAGGAGTAGATGGGGGCAGTGATGAAAATGTGGAGGAGCATGCTGAAGAAGCACCTGAAAATCCTACAAATAAGGCTAGTGAGAAAGATCAATCACCAGAACCAGGTGAAACTGATGATGCCGGTGAATTTGTGGAAAATGAAGAGAAACTTTCTGCTCCTATGAGCGAAGAGGAGAAGGAGAAACATGCTCAACTTCTTGCCCTCCCTCCCTATGGGTCTGAAGTTTTCGTTGGTGGACTTCCTAAAGATACCCTGGAAGAAGATCTAAGGGATCTATGTGATGAAATTGGCGAAATTATTGAGGTCAGAACTGTGGCCTCTATGTGACTGGCATTTTAGCCTTTGGTTTGGGTCGACCTGGGCGTGAGTTGAATTTACATTGAGGGTTTGATTCTTTAATAATTTTGCAGATAAGATTAATGCAAGATAGGGAAACTGGTGAAAGCAAGGGTTATGCATTTATAGGATTTAAGACCAAAGAGGTTGCACAGAAAGCCATTGAAGAATTACATAATAAAGCTTTCAAGGTAATTATTTTCTCTCTGCAACTTTCATTCCTTTTAAAGATAGGTCCCACGTAGTTGTCACTTACAGTATGTTTTATCTATGCAGGGTAAAACTTTAAGATGTTCACTTTCTGAAACTAAACATAGATTGTTCATTGGTAATGTTCCGAAAGTCTGGACTGAAGATGAGTTTCGAAAAGTCATTGAGGAGGTTGGTCCTGGGGTTGATCACATTGAGCTAATAAAGGTTAGTTTTTAACCCACCCTTTTTAATGTAAATTCAGAGATAAATTGAAGCTCTGTTCAGCATTCTTATGGATCTTTTTGTTCATTGCAGGATCCTCAAAATCCAAGCAGAAATCGTGGTTTTGCTTTTGTTTTGTATTATAATAATGCCTGCGCTGATTATTCAAGACAAAAAATGTCAAATTCAAGTTTTAAGCTGGAGGGAAATACCCCAACTGTGACTTGGGCTGATCCAAAAAGCACTTCTGATCATTCTGCTGCTGCCCAGGTATACTCCAATTTACGTTTTAATGGCATTTCCAGCTTCAGGGGGATAATTAACAGGTTACAGATATATAAAAAAAAAAAAATCATTATTTCAAATGCTTAGCTGATTATAGTTGAACTGCATCTGGTACTATATCAATGCAAATGATCAACTAGTTCATAAGAATCTGTGCAACATGACTGTATATTGCTCACTTGTCTCTTAAGTTTAGATTATTGGAAAGACGCAATTGAAGCTCTTATAGGGCATAGTTTATGACCGATGTCGGATTCTAGATTCCACTATGGTCTACTGAACCAAACCATGTGAATCCACATGCATCTTGGTTGTCAACCAATCTTTGACTGCATCTTCCCAAAGGGAACTGGTGGTCGGTGAGTCCAGGAAGACCACCGGCAACGTGGTTGCTTGGTAATCGACTCCTCACAAGCTGTCGCAAAATAGCGTAGGCTTTAGGGGCAACTTAAGGGGTATTACAACGACCCTGCCTTTAATCACTCCTAAAATCCACTGAAAATCATCATAATAAGGCCTTCTGTAAATTCTTTGTTATAAATTATGAAGTTTTGGTAACTGCGAAGAACTGACTATTTCCATGGGAATGCGGACTGGAGTGGCTTAATTTTTCCTTCTCATTGAAGTTTTCCTTTGGAATTTCTTTTTACATGTTTTTCTTCTATTTAAGTTAAATGGAGAACCCAAATAAGTTGTTGCCTGTCTACTTTTTATATTAGTTTTGGATATATATATATATATATACTCTAGTTATATTTGTAACTTTAAACTCATATGAATCATAGCTTGACTTGATCTGAACACAGTTAATCTTTTTGCAAACTTTGAAAGGGAAATTAAAAGTCACTAAGTCAGTAGCTCATGTATTTGAAGTTTCAATGCTACCTTTTATTTCTATTTAAAATTTTCTGACTATCTTTACCATTGCACATCCTGCTACTTGTCATTTTCATGCTGGTAATTTCTTGCTTTTGCAATTTTCAGGTGAAGGCCCTTTATGTGAAAAACATACCTGAGAATACTACCATTGAAAAGTTGAAGGAACTGTTCCAGCGCCATGGTGAAGTGACAAAAGTGGTTATGCCACCGGGTAAAGGCGGCCAGGGAAAACGGGATTTTGGATTTGTCCATTTTGCTGAAAGGTCAAGTGCTCTGAAGGCTGTCAAAGAGACTGAGAAGTATGAAATCGATGGTACGTATGTTGCACCACCTTGGGTTTTTTATCCATGGGAATTTGAAATCCAGAGATCTATGCATCTTTTATGGTATGTTTGAATGAGGAACTTCAAATTACCAAGGGATTTAAGCTATATTAGTAATAAATGCATTGTAAACAATTGAATAGAGTGCTTGTAAGGGAGCACCTGCTCCGCATGAGCATAAAAAAACCACCAAACAAGGGATTTCCAAAGTAACACCTATCAAGTGATTTAGTTGCATCTAATCATTTGCAAATTCCTTAGTGCTTTAAAGTTCCTCAATTTTAACTAATTTTGCCTTAATCCTTTGTACTTTGAAGTTCCTCACCCAAATATAGCCTTGATGTACATGCAGCTTGTACTACGTCTGGCATATACATTTGAGAGTTAACTTTCAATGAACTTATTTTGGAAATCCTCAACTAAAGAAAATAAAGAATGTTACAAAATATCTAGTGAAAATTTTATCAGTTGGTTTTGTGCCTTTGAAGTCATGTAGTGGAAAGGGTGTTTCAGTTGGCCTTTTGACACCAATGATGCCTTAAAAGAAAAGATAAAGCAGTATGTAGGAAGTTTACTCAGAATGCTACCACAGGTCTGAAGATATCTCAAAGCTGTCTGGCCATCTGCAGCCCAACTATTCTGACTGTAAATATGTGAACTGCAACTAAATCAAATATGTGTTTCATAATGTTTTAAGCTTTGGTGTTTGGTTTCAACATTCATGGTGTAGAATACGATGCTATATGATTTGGGTTTAGATATCAAATGGTAGATGGTTGCTTCGTAATGGAAGTATTAACTCTTACTGTCGATTCTTGTCATCATTGTGGTGTAAAGTTACTCATATCATATATCAAACTTAGTATCCCGTAACAAAATTGAGAACTTGAAAAATTGTGGCTGCCACTATGATTTTATTGTAAAAATATTGGAAATGACAGCATTATATGCCTGTGCATAACATGGTTATCTTGAAAAGGGAAACATTCTAAATTTGGGCCGATTCTGCTGTTTTTTTTTTTTTTAAATAAATGGAGAGCCTGGTTTTGTCTATTACATAACATGAGTTGGGCAATAGATACTGATTTATTACATAGCGTCCTCCAAAATAATAAATGAATGGATTTATAACAGGTCAGCCGCTGGAGGTTGTTCTTGCGAAGCCGCAGACTGACAAAAAATCTGAAGGAGCTTATCCCCACAGTGCTGGCCCTCACGCAAACCACATTCCGCACCCAGGGTATGGTGGTGGTTTTTCAGGAAATCCATACGGCTCTGGAGGTGCGGGATATGGTGTTGCTGCAGGCTTTCAGCAGGTAGAGATCCCTGAATTTATGTTGGTTCTCAAAGTGTATTGGTATTGATCCTTTATCAATCCCTAATTTCTTCTAACGGGTTCTACACATGAGCAGCCAATGATATATGGTAGAGGCCCAATGCCTGCAGGAATGCACATGGTGCCAATGGTTTTACCAGATGGGCGAATCGGCTATGTTCTGTAAGTTGCCCCTTGTTCTGTCAGAGATTGTTGTTTGTAACATTCCTAGAATAATGTCTGATAGAAATTGGTATTTTGCAGTCAGCAGCCCGGTGTACAGATGCCAACGCCTCGGCCTCGGAGAGGGGATCGGAGTAATGGTCCAAGTGGACAGTCAGGACGAGGAGGTGGTGGCAGTGATGAGGGCAGCCGCGGTGGCAGGAGGTACCGACCTTACTAGTGGCAGAGGATTGAGGCAGTTTTTACAGTTAATACAAGGGGAACGTGACGAGTTTCTTCAAATGGACAAAAAAAAAATAACAGAGCCACCTCCCCTTCCGTTTTTTTCTCTTTTCAATGGAAAAGATGGGGTAAAAACAAAAACAGAAACAAAAAACAAGAGGTGCTAGGTTTAGGAAAATGAGGTATTTATTATAACTGAAATGTTGGTGTCTCAAATCTCAATGCTATTAGATGTATTGCCACAGAAATGTTCCAAGAAAATTGACAGTCTAGGAATTGCCTCTTTTGTATCAACTTATGGGCTTGAAATGGCATTTTGTTGGCATTTTTTTTTATTGATGCCCTGCACAAATCAAAGTTTTGATTTTGCTGGCATGTAAATCTCTTTCTTCCCTTTTGGTTTAAGAAAAAAAAATTCGAAAACTAAACACAATAAGTTAAAGTATGCGCTTGGGAAA
Organism: Prinsepia uniflora; assembly: GCA_032719365.1. Taxonomy (NCBI): domain Eukaryota; kingdom Viridiplantae; phylum Streptophyta; class Magnoliopsida; order Rosales; family Rosaceae; genus Prinsepia; species Prinsepia uniflora. The sequence continues at coordinate 50,472,724 of CM064874.1, read as the reverse complement.
TTTTGCAAATCTCCCAGTTAGGGGACCTGCTAACGTTTTCTGGTTCATGTAATTGAAACTGAAAAGGGATATACTCACACTGAGCGTCAGAATCAAACCAAATCTTCATCTTCGGGCATGTTCTTCCTGGAACCGATTTTGATTGTAGGCGTACATGTACAACACAAAATCAATATATTTCTACTTTTAAAGATATACGCATGTATACAACTAAAATCAATTCTTAACAATACACTAATTTTAAATTAGACAACTCATTAAATTCATTGGATATTAGCTTAGTTAAGTATTATAGGATCGTAGCCAATCCGCTTCAACAAAAGTTGCCTAGTTATATAACATGGGGAACGGAAGAGAAACCCAGATATTTTGTTTTTGGTAAGCTGTAAGCAGGAATTTCAGTCTAGAAGATGAACTACCAGAACCCAGGTTCAATCTCAATGTATAATAAAATACAAATCTAAATTATACTTACATCAGTCTCCCAGGTAGTATGATATTCATAGTTTCATTCAACTTATAAACAAATATATTGTAACTCGTAAGCATGAAGCTTGCTCACAAATTCCTCTCTTTATACCATTTTCTATAGAGAAGGTTAAAATTTTGGTCCTTCACTGAAAGTCACGCAAACGAAGAAAGAAAATCAATCTTCCTTTCATATTGTCATTGTGGCAAGTCAAAAGAAGACAATGCATGAATATAAATTTGACTGGCCAGCCGTCTACTTTCTTATAAGGAACCAATCATAGCTGTCCAATTATATCCACTAAATTCAGATTTGTAGACCTAGAAAAGCCTTTGAAGTGTAAAATGAAAAAAGGTTTTGAAAAGACAGAACAATAATGAGTCTTTTCCAATACATTATGGGATGAGGGGTTTATTTTATATCCATCTTTATGCTTAAGAAATCATTTACAAAGAAAACCCTAATGCCAAGGCTTACTTGTATCTCAAGGTGCTTTTCTAACTCGTCCAATCTACTACCCCACTCACCCTTCACAATCAACGTCCTAAATTTACCATACTCATCATCCAGGGTGGCATGGTGTTGGTGGGGACAGGCAGGACACTGCCCACATGGTGTGTAAATCAGTAAATGGGTGAGGCGTTGGCTTTGCCTTTTATGTCAGCCATACACTTATACTTCGGTGGAGCTGGGAACTCGGGTTATTAGCAAGTTGGACCATTGATCCATCATTAATGGGTCAAGTTGGGTCGGTTGGTGATGATTCGGTTCCATCCGTCGCATTCTAGTCAAATTCCGTAATTTTTATTTGATATAATCGTTATTAATTTTTATAGTGTTTTCATGAGCTTTATAAAAGGTGTAAATTGGTCCAATCACTAAATCTCATAGCTAGTGTACTCAGAATAACTACAAGAAATCAATTTATTCACTTCAATAATTTTTTTTTTTCATTTCTTCTAGAGTAATTGTCTTTTTTTTTTCTTCTATGAATTCGTGCATTATTGTCAATTTTTCTCTTCATTTTTTTATTTTATTTCAGTCCACTTTTATTATAAACTAATAATAATAACGATGATAATAATTGTTAAGTCGTGTAATCTTAAAATATTCACTCACACTTCATCAAAAATTTCCAAAACAAAAATCTATGCTAGTAGTCTTTAAATATTTTTCTTTTTAACGTAACAAATTAAAATAAGGAAAAATATGAGCATAAGAGTGAAATTTCTAATAATAATTATTCATGGGGAAATTATTTTAAATAAAATTCATGACAAGTCACTATAGATATGAGGAAAATTTGACAATATAACATATATATTATATACAAAATTGAGTGGAAATTGATACAATGATATTTGGGGTGAGGGATTACATATAAACATTGGGTAGGTATCGACCTCCCACTACAAGAGTGAATTCAAGACATCTTATATACAGAAGAGAAATATCATTCGACAATAAAACTAATTAACGAGTGAGGAAAAATAAAATGCATAGTCTCAAATACAAAAATAATTTTATGTAATTATATGAATTGCCGTTTAGAGTATGTATCATCAACTCGAGATCACCTTATTTCATATTCCATTTGGTTATATTGCTGGTGTAGAAAGTGAAATCTGAACTCACTTATTTATCATGAAGATAATCAAATTGATTCCGCCTTCATTAGGTAAGCTCATAATGGTTGCAACCCGTCAATCCGATTCCGAGCAAATTAACATATAAATTTGGGGACCAAAATATACCTTCTGATGTGATTGCCCACGTCAGATGCCTCCATTCACGATATTGGAGTGTTCCAGACTTCCAGCATAATTATCAGAGCCTCGCTCCCCAATTAAAGTCTCCATGCATATATGATGCATTCCTATTATTCCTTTCCAAAATAAAAAATAAAAAATAAAAAATAAAAAATAAAAAATAAAAAAAATATATGTACGTACGTAATTAAAGTCTCAAATTAAGGTCGCTCATAGTTAACCCGGCCTCCATGCAGTGCACTAATTTAATCTCCTGCTAATTAAACTATAACTCTTCCAACTTTGAATTCAAAGCTAGTCTCCATGCAAATTAGTTTTTTCGCTTCGTACGTGTAGTTCGGATTTTCACGTCTCACATGGTTCAATCTTCAATGTCTTTCGTCGCAGAGTTCGATGAGTGAGAATGCATATATGGTTCGTGATAATAAGTTAATTGATCAACTCAACTCTAGCCATCTCCTAATAAATGCCATCGTTAGGGAAGGGGCAGTTATGGTTTGAATTTCCTCTATCACCTTACCAGATCAATAAACAAAGAATAAGGATTACAAAAAATCTAATGGTTCAAACACTAGTTTGATTTGTTTTCATGAAATAGAGTTGAGACTGTTTTCGAGTTGGAAATGTTTCGAGTTGGGAAATGCTATTAGCCTCGAAGATGACATAATATCTCCGAGATTCTTATTTTAGACTCTCGGGAGCTGAAGCTAAATCAATTACAAACTGACCCGCTCGGAATCCAATCAAGTTGTGGATATCGAAATTTTGTGTGGACATAGATTAATCTCCTAGCAATGTATTTGGTGACACCTCATGCAATATTAAAAAAAGAAAAAAAACAAAAAAAAAACAAAAAGCAAAAAAAAAAAAATATACAATGAATGCAGCACCAAACAACTAAACATGGATATTGATTTTGAGATGCTCTTGTTGCACAAGTCATGTCCTCCCAATTCTTTCAAGTCAATTTGGAGTAGATGTTAGGGAAGGCGTTGCAACTTACAAAACCTAATAAATGTAAAATGTGCATAAAAAAATGTATGAATAAATGTGAAGTAACTCGGCTAAAAGTCATGTTTGTGGCTTCAGTACTTTCAAGCCCCACTTTCTTTATGGATATATCCTAAAACCAACCAACCAATTTTCTGTACCAACCACTTCACATTTCTCAATCAAATTGCCCAGCAGCAACAAAAACCAAAACAAAAAAATTGGTCAAAAAGGGACATCAATGTTTCCAATCAAATTGCCTACGCATCATATTACGTCATCTTATTTTGCATGCATTGTCCATCCATATATTATCCATGTTATAATGTACAAGTGGACGACATGCTTTCTTTCTTTTTATAATAAAATAGGTTCATAATAAGTATCATAATTATTATATAATTGTATGAAATTTGAAATTTACTTAAAAATAGAGCTTGGAATTTACTTATAATAAAATAAGTGTATAATTCGTTTGAAATTTTGTCATATTTACTTTAAATTAATTACTGGTAATATTTAGGTTGTTAGAGTTTGGAATTTACCCATTATTTAGCTAGTAGGTTGTTTTGTTTTGTTGCCTAAGTTCTCGGTTCTTTTGGTTCGCAGTTTGGTTGTTGTTCCTTCCTGTTTGGGATGTGTGGTTCAACCCTGTGTGCGTTTGTTGTTGTTGTTGCCTTTTTTGAAATTTTTAGGACTTATCCTTTAATCCAATTTTGATTTATCAAAAAAAAAAATTTACTTAAAAATAATATTAACACACAAGATAATGGAAGATTATTATCTAATTGGCCAATGAAAGAAAGTAAGGGTTCCTTCATTTTCAATTTCTTCACATTTATTAACTTGTCCTTAATGTCGTGCATTAATGATAATTGCATTAATGTATTGGAAATTTTGAATTCTTTGCTCATTTTCTATCGAGAGAATTGAAACTTTGAAGGTAGACAAAGAAAACCTTTTGTTCATAAATGACAAAGAAAACTTTAAACACATCAAAAGGATGCAGTAGTTAGTGCTTGCAAAATATAGACCAAAAAATCAACAAAATATCGCAGCATACATTTCATTACAAAAAAATTGAATGCAATGGGTGTTTTCCTTTGCAAAGATCTTCAGTTCCAATTACTTTATAAATAATTCATCCTAAGAGTTGGTCACTATATAATATGCTTGCATATGAAGTTCATTAATATTACAAATCAACACCAGGAAAAAAAAAATTAAAAAAATTAGAAGTAAAAGGACCCGCCACATGTAATTCCACATGGGAGGACATCATACCACGTGGATTATACATCTTAAGCCATTGGTACTTTGACCGGGTACCTATCAATCGAGTCTATCCACGGGTTGCCCAATCCGTCCCCAAGTGAAATAGGTCGGAGCGCCCGCCAAACCGCGCTGTTACACTTGAAACCCGACCCGAACGCAATCTGCCAGACTCGGTCACCCCTCCCAACCCGGCCCTTGGCCTCCGTGTACGACAGCTCGTACCACAGCGAACTGCTGGACGTGTTGCCGAAGCGGTGGAGAGTCATTCTAGAAGGCTCCATGTGCCACTCAGAGAGTTGCAGATTCTTCTCCAACTCGTCGAGCACGGCCCGCCCACCCGCGTGGATACAGAAATGCTCAAATGCGAGTTTAAAATCGGGTATGTACGGCTTCACCTTGGCCTTGAACACCTTCTTTCGGATAAGCGTGATGAAAAACAACACCTGCTCGGTAAACGGTAAAACAAGTGGGCCCAGCGTCGTTATATTCGTTTTCAGTGCGTCCCCGGCCACGGCCATGAGCTCGCGCGCCAACGAAACGCCGACAGTTCCTTTGTCGTCCTCTCTTTGATATACGCACATGTAATTCCTGTCGTCCGCGCCCTTGTGGGTCCGGACAGTGTGCACGAGTTCGTACTTGGACCGGCACCGGTCCCGGCTTTTGTTCGATAAAAGAACCGCCGCGCCGCCCATTCGGAAAATACAGTTACAGAGCAGCATCGATTTGTCGTTTCCGAAGTACCAGTTCAAGGTGATATTCTCGGTGCTCACCACGACGGCGTAGGAGTTTGGATTTGCTTTCAGGAGGTCCTTGGCGAGGTCAATGGAGATCAGACCGGCACTGCAGCCCATTCCGCCGAGGTTGTAGCTCTTAATGTCGGTTTTGAGCCTGTAGTGGTTCACGATCATGGCGGAGAGCGACGGGGTCGGGTTGAATAAACTGCAGTTCACGACAAGGATGTCGATGTCCTTCGGTTTGACGCCGGTTTTCTCGAACAGTGAGTCGAGTGCGCCGAACATGACCGACTCGGCCTCGGACCGGGCTTGTTCCATATTGAGCTGGGGCGGTCTAGACGTAATTCCGGCTGGCAGGTACGTCTCGTCTCCTAGACCTGACCGGTTCGAAATCCGGGTTTGGAATTGAACCGTGTCCTGAGCAAATGCACCGCTCTCTTCCGTCATTTTCAAAAACGAGTCGACCGTGATCTTGCGTTCTTCATCCGGTTTGTAACAAGAGAAGTCGACGAGGTAAACTGGTCTGGATCGTTTGGCCCAGTAGAGGCCGAAGAAGAAGAGGAGGACGCCCGAACCGGCGAGCCTTGTGGCCACGTCGATGCTCTCAAGACGGACAGCTTGGTTGGTCCAGAGTTCGGTGACCCGTCTGAACTCCAGACCGGTGAGCTGGATCAATATAGAGACAAAGAGTGGCAGGATGAAGAGGAAAAAAAGAACGGTGGCTGCATTACAAGAGTAGCCATAACCAAGCCTGACATATTTGAGCTTAACCGACTGTAAGAAGTCCGGCAAGCGTTGGCGGATTTGGATGACGGCGGATGAGGAGTCCTTGAAGGCCATCTCCGCCGTCAACCTCTCGTCCATGTATATGCTATTTTTACCAGTATCACGGGCAACATCCACGGGTGAAATAATAATATATTTGAATTTTGATCGTCTCTCTCTCTCTCTCTCTCTCCCTATCTATGTGTTTATAAAGCAAAGATTCAAATGGTAAACAGGATGATAAAAACAAAGAGAGATGGTAGTGTGAGTCGACGCGTGGACGGCAGAAGCAAAGTCGTACACGGCTAGAGGAAAGCTGGAATGATGGTGTTGAATTAATGGCGAGTACTTCATGGGAGGGGAAGGGGAAGGGGAGGGGGAGATAGCTCAACTACCATCGGGGTTTAGATTAAATTAATATTTGGGGGGATATAAATGGGTCCATGTTTTTGTAACTTCTGGTTTTGGAAATATTATCGTGTGGTTGATGAGGGCAATTTGACTATGTGGTCAATACGAGATAATACAGACGAGAGCGGGGAACTGGAAGAGAGGTTTCTTTCAAGTTTCAAGCAACCTGCTTTTAACTTTTTAAGGGTACTCAAGACTCTAAGAGTGAAGAAGGTCTTCTCCCTTTGTTTTTCAACATTTCCACGTTTGCAAATTAATGTGAAACAGGGAGAGCAACAATTGTTTTGGTCCAATTCGCCCTTTTGGGGTATTCTTCAAATCTTTAATAATAGCGGGGACTCGGAGGGCTACTAATATAGAATTAATAAATATTAAGTAGTATGAATATTTCAGCATGATTCATCCTTTACAATTTTTTTCATAAATTTCGTTAATTGATTGATAACGTGTCTCATATGAACTTCGCGTGTGGGTGAGGGTAAAACTATTAAAATGAATCAAACTAATAAAATGACTCTAAAACTAAATATAGTAAGGAAAAAAAAACCATATTGCGTCATTTTTATATTCAATAGAGTGATGCAAAATTGTTATTTTACTTATAAAATGATGCTAAATGCCTATTTTGACCCTAAATTCAGTTGTCAGAATCGTTTTTAGGTGGTCTCGAATAAGACATGTTTTAAAGTAACATGATTTATGATGAAATCATGATCAAATATTTAAAATTCGGAGTTCTTGAACACAAATTTTGAAAATTTTAATATAACTTTAAAAGTTGGTGTAAAACATCGGATATTGAACTGTGTTTTGCCTTTATATTTATAATAAATAAATAAAAAAGGTAATAATTTCATATGAAAATTTGGAAGACCTATAATATTAACGTGGAAGTCTGGAAGTGTGTTAAGGTTGCTGTGGTGGTGGGGGTGGGGGTGGTGGAGGGTGCCTGGTGGGTGTAGCTGACTGACTTGTCATCAGACAATAATAAATGGATGTAAAGAGTCAGTGAAACAACGACATGTAGCCTCTAAACTTCCACGACAAAAAAGACCAACACAAATATTGCAAATTAACAAACACGACTATCTTAGTCGTTTATTGTAATTACAAATTACGAAAGAAACATTTTTTTTGGGTTAATACCGCGAGGTACTTAATTCCCATTTGAAATGTGGATTAATCGTGGCTATGAAGTGTTAAGCATAAAAAAATTCGTCATTTCTAATGACAATTTACTAACTGCATCATATCTTATGGTTCAAATAAATTATTTGACATATATGATATAGATAATTACTTAATTAGTGAATTGAAATTGATAATTGATATTGAAATTGGGTAAAGATCTAATGTTGTCTCTGTTGATGCACGAAATGTGCCAACTTAGGGAGCAAATGCTGCTCTGCCACGTGCCCTGTGTGAACCTGAAAGAGGAAAGAAACTGGTCGGTCGGTGAGAGTATAGGCACCGGTGTGGTACCGGCCCAAAGGTACTCTGACGCCTAAGTCAGTGGTCGGTATGAGGTTTTAGGGAGGTAGCAGAAAGTATATTGTAAAAGTAATAGTAAATAGTAAATTGTTTAGTTACCTTTGTACGAAAAGTGGACCCCTTTTGTATGGGTGCGGTGAATATAATATTTGTATTTTCCCGATGTGGGACAAATATCAATTCGCTGTGGGACGGACACGTGGAGGTGCCATCCAGACCGAGTGGGACTTGTCCGTGTGAGTGGGCCTGGGCCCCTTGGGCTTGTGGTAGGTGGTGGCACTAGGCCGACCGGTCGGTCTGGGCCGACGCACCGATCGACAGGACCCACCCCGGTTCCACCCCGAAAACCGAGGTAAATCCTGCTCCCGTCTGACTAAACCGAAAGAAACTCACGAAAAGTACCCAAACCCACAGTCAGACGCAGGAGAACTTTTAAACATCTGAAGTCAAAGTTTACAGAGCATAGTACTAAATACAAAGAAAAGAAAACCGAAAAGCTAAGTACATGCACAACGGAAAAGTTCAACACTCCGGGGTCACTCTATGCCTTTGACAATGCCTCGACGTCAAAACCCCGCGCTAACTCCACAACCTGGAGGGCAATTTAAAACAGAAGGTGTGAGTGGACCAGAATAAAAGAAAAGTTTTCAAAACCATTTATAAGAAAATCGGGTTTGGCCCTCCGTTTTGAAACCACATGCATAACCCAATTATTAAAACAGTTATCGTTCACATAAACCTTATCATAAAAACAGAAACACTATAAAACACAGTTACAGAAATCATAGCATAAGCATCATAAAACCGTATCATAAACCGTGAATATCAAATCATCATTTTCTGATCAAACCTGCTGAACCTATCTGAGTCTTTAAACTCAATCCAGGCCTCAATAATATCTGAGTCTTTAAAATCCCGAGTCTTTAAACTCAACAGGCCTACGGGGGAAATATCAATATATCCGAGTCTTTAAACTCCCTAGTCTTTAAACTGAATCCGAGTCTTTAAACCCAATCCGGGCCCGTCCCCCGTCAAATCAATATCCTGGTCTTTAAACCCAATAACCAGATCCAGTAAATCCAATCACAACCATTTGAAAACCATTTCTAAATCCGTATCCAAACCCGAATCCGAAATCACTGGTCTGATGCCCTTCCGGCATCCAGAACCGTCATTCCGAACCCAAATCCGGAATTCCACTTTTCAACTTTAAAACCAAATTCCGATTTCCGAAATCCGATTCTAAAACCGAAGACCTTGATCATCGAAATCATGTTCTAAAATCCCTTCATAATCATTGAAAACCATTTATTGTTTGAAATCCCAAAACCATGGCATCATAATCAGAAATCAAGCCTTTCTCGTAAAACGTGCCAAATACGTTATTTCTCGTAAAACGTGCCAAATACGTTATTTCTCGAAAAACGTGCAATTAAGTAAAACCGTTATAGCATATTCAAATGACCATGAAATCACATATAAAACCATAAAACAAGTAATTAAAAGCAGTTATGCATGCTCAGTTATAGAGAAGGTGACAGGACCCGCCCCGATCCCCCTGGGACCACCCGGGACTTGCCCTGCTCCCGTCTGACACCCGACATTAAAATACCAAAAATACCCTTATTGAAGATAAAATGCATAAAGAAAATCCATAGTTAAGTCATACATAGCACACCACACAAATACTCAAATACAAATAGTGTCAGACAAGGGATGGTTCCCGAATACAGTTTATTGAGCACGACCCTAGACACACTACGTGCCAACCTACCCAGCAGTAGGGTTCAGGTACGCAACGTAAACCTATGCCTCTTCCTCCTCGGGATCCTCCTCCTCCTCCTCGGGATCCTCCTCCTCGATAGCACTACCTGGAGGGGTAGTAAAACAACAAAGGTGAGTGGGCCGAAACTCAAGGTTTACAAAGTAGTTTACCATTTCGAAAACATATAGCTTTTCCCCTCTGTTTTCCGAAAAGACATGCATAGTATCATAAACCACAAAACCATATAGTCATAAGCAGAATAATATCAACATAATATAATCTTAGTCACTGCACTATACATCCCAACCCTGACATCCCAGATGCCTGACGTCCCAGACGCCCAATAAGGTCACAGTCTCAAGGCTACGCGTGCCACCCGGGGTCTCAATCCCGAGTCCAAATCCCGAACCTAGTCCGAGCATGGCATTCTAGATGCCTGACGTCCCAGACGTCCAATAGTAGCAATCCTGCTCCTGAGTCACTCTACGGTCCGGTCCCTCCGTAGAATGACTCCTCACAGGCAATGCGCCGTGACCACTCCGGTGTACCTACATCCGGAGGAGATAGAATCCTAGGGTATATCCATACAGTGCAGTACCACAGATAATATCGAGATCCATTATAAATATATATGACTCCAAACCATTCATAAACAACCAGATGGGTCTCATGCCCAAACATCGTAATACGTGCCATAAATCATACTCAAGGTAAACATATACTTTTACTCAAATCACATATAGATATAGTAGAAAGTAAAACAGTTATGCATGCCGAAGTTTAGTGAAATCAAAGGCCCACTCACAGTACAATCCCGCTGCAATCCCGAGCGTAACGCCCCGTCCAAGGGTTAAAGTACAATTCCTGTCATGCCCAAAACATACGTAAAGGTCACTTTAAGTCCCTACTAAACAACTAAGAAACCCTAGACTGAAACCGGCCCGGGAAAGCCGTCCGAACACGCTTCCCAAGGCATCAAACCCTAATTTGACCAACTTAACGATCTCCGATCGACACGAAACCACCGCCATTGGATCCGTATCGTCGAAACCTTGAAAATGGCACTGGTCCCACATAAAACACTGTTCACACGTGCCCCCCACGCGCCGGTCAACCCTCTGGTCAACAGTGCTACAGTGATGCTGACGTCAGCATGACGTCACTGCTGACGTCAGCATGACATCACTGCTGACGTCAGCATGACGTCATCACTGACAGTGTCAGAGGACACGTGTCAACAGCCCATTGGTCCCTAGTCTGACAATATTCTGACATGATGACGTCATCATGACGTCACTGCTGATGTCATCATGACGTCACTGCTGACGTCAGCATGATGACGTCATCAGCTACAGTAACCGGGTCTGCGAATCGGGTCACCGCAGACCCACGGTTCGACCCGATCACAGATCGTGATTCTGACCACCAAAATCGATGGGATTTGTTCCTATGAACTCGTCTGAACATGTTCTATGGCTCTGTGTAATCAAAACAGATTTTTAAGTTCGAGAAATCACCTGAAAAACGACGGGGAACTGGCTGCCGGTTCTGGTTCGTCTTCTCCGGCGAGCCGTCACACTTCCAGCCACAAACTCTGGTCCAAAACGCTCGTCTAGTCCCCTAGGTTAAGTCTCAAAAACAACCAAACAAGTTTAACGTTAAAAACGGACGGTTCGAGGCAGGGAAGGAAAATCGGCCTTCTCGGGTTTGCAGGCTTACCGCCGCCGTGTCGCCGCCGTGGGCTGCCCAGTCCAGTCCTAAGCCGTCCAGAGGTCACAACGGTCCTAGCCCTAGGTTGGTTCGAGCCCAGAAGTCACGGTTTGGACGGTTGGATGGTTTTGGGCTGCACGGGTTCCTCTCGGGTTTGTGGGTTTTCCGGGTTGCTCCGCCGTCCGTGGTGGTGGTGATGGCCGTCTGGAGGTGGCTGAGGGGTAGGCTGGTGTGTGGGTTGAGGCTGAGGGATGGTGTGATCGCTGGTGTGTTTGTGCAGAGAATGAGAGGTTGCACGGTTTGAAGGAATGGAAATGAGAGAATGAATTCTCTCATGGTTTTTAAAACAAAGTGATCAGATGGAATGGAGGGCTGAGATTCAACCTGAGTTAAGAGTGAAGGGTGAGGATTTAAGGAAATTAAACTAATTAATTAATCACATGGCAGACCAAGATCCAGATTGTTGGGGATGATGTGGATGAGGTAGATGAGTGACATGTGTCACTCATCAAGGGTCCAGATTGATTGGGTTAAAGTGAATCAGATTATAATATTTTATTATTATTTTAAGTTCCGAGTCTCGGTTAGTTCGGTTACGTTCTTGACCATAACTTTTTCGTCGTAAGTCCGATTTCAGCGTGCCGCCTGTCTACGGATTCGTATCGACGAGATCTACGTAATGGTCATTGGCCCTCGTCCGTTGGACTTCCCGGGTCAAAAGTCGACATTTGGCCCCCAAATGGCCAAATTACCAAAATGCCCCTCGACTTCCGAACGTCACAACTTCTTCCTCGAACGTCGGAATCGAACGTGCCACCTGCCTATGAACTCGTGACGTCCTAAACTACGTCACGGTCACGTGTCAAAGTCCTAAATACTTCCCGAGGTAAAAGTCAACTTTTCCCCCCCTCAGGGGCCAAACGGTCATTTTACAATAAAATAATAATTACGAAAGTTCGGGTCGTTACAATCTACCCACCTTACAAAAATTTCGTCCTCGAAATTTACTCGAATAAAAACGGGTACTGCTCCCTCATCAAGTCTTCGGGTTCCCACGTCGCCTCCTCGACGTCATGGTTCCTCCATAGCACTTTCACCAACCGAATCGTCTTGTTTCTCAGAACCTTGTTCTTCTGATCCAGAATCTGCACTGGTTTCTCCTCAAAGCTCAGATCAGTCATCAGTTCTACTGGTTGTTCCGGCAAGGCATGTGAATCGTCCCGTAGGTATTTCCGTAACATGGACACATGGAAAACATCGTGCACTCTGGCAAGTTCTGGAGGTAATGCCAACCGGTATGCCACTAGTCCAATCCTCTCAATGATCTCGAACGGTCCAAAGTAACGTGGACTCAACTTCCCGCGTCGGCCAAAACGGATAATTCCTTTCCATGGAGATAACTTAAGGAACACAAAATCTCCAACCTCGAATTCCAAGTCTCGAATTCGTCGATCCGCATAGCTCTTTTGGCGATCTTGTGCTGCCTTCAATCTTTCCTTGATGATTCGAACTGTTTCCTGGGTCATGTCCATCAAATCCGGTCCTAAAGCTGCTCGCTCTCCTACCTCCATCCAACAGATAGGTGTCCTGCATTGTCGGCCATATAGTGCCTCGTAGGGTGCCATCCCGATACTTGCCTGATAACTGTTGTTGTATGCGAACTCCATCAAAGGAAAATGAGTATCCCACGAATCCTGAAACTGCAGTACACAAGACCTCATCATGTCCTCCAGTGTCTGGATAGTCCTTTCTGACTGTCCATCGGTCTGTGGGTGGAACGCTGTACTGAAATGTAAGTTTGTACCCAAGGCGTTCTGCAAACTTCGCCAGAACCTAGATGTGAAACGCGGATCTCGATCAGACACTATCGACTCCGGCGTACCATGAAGTCGAATGATCTCCTTCACAAACAGCTGAGCCAGTCGGTTTGGCTTAAATGTCTCCTGTACTGGTAAGAAATGAGCTGACTTGGTCAATCGGTCGACAATCACCCAAACTCCATCGCATCCCCTCTGAGTTCTAGGCAATTTGAAGACAAAATCCATGGTAATGTGATCCCACTTCCACTCGGGAATCGGAAGCGGTTGCATTGCTCCATACGGTCTCTGCCGCTCAGCCTTGACCTGCTGACAGGTCAAACATCTGCTCACAAACACTGCAATATCCTTCTTCATTCCTGCCCACCAATAGTGGTCCCGGAGGGTACGGTACATCTTTGTACCTCCCGGATGCATGGCATAAGCCGAACTGTGGGCTTCCTCGAGAATTTCTGCCCGTAACTCTGCCACTGCAGGAACACACAAACGGCCTAGTTTCACCAGAGCTCCATCTGGTCGGATAGTAAAGTCCTGCCTCTCGTCTGCTTCGACCTCGATCCTGTAGATACAAAGTGTCGGATCCTCCAATTGTGCCTCGATAATCCGATCGACTAGCACAGGTCGTACATGAAAACTGGCCAACAAAGCTCCCTGCTCATCCATCCCCAGCATAACTCCAGCTCTTCGGAGTTCCACAAGCAAAGGAAGGTACACCAGCCTCAGGTGTGCAATTGATCCTGCTGACTTCCTGCTGAGTGCGTCTGCCACCACGTTCGCCTTCCCTGGATGATATTCAATCGTACAATCGTAATCCTTGATCAGTTCCAACCACCGTCGCTGCCTTACGTTCAACTCCTTTTGAGTGAACAAATGCTTTAAACTCTGATGATCGGTGAAGATCCTGCAAGTCACCCCGTACAGATAATGTCGCCAGATCTTTAAAGCATGAACCACCGCCGCCAACTCCAGATCATGCGTAGGGTAGTTCAGCTCATGTGTCTTTAGTTGTCTCGATGCATAAGCGATAACTCTGCCATTCTGCATCAGCACGCAACCCAAACCTTGCAACGATGCGTCACTGTAGACTTCGAACTCTCCACTGTTATCCGGCAAAGCAAGAACAGGTGCGGTAGTTAACCGACGTTTTAATTCCTGATAACTCTGCTCACACCGTTCATCCCAAACAAACTTTACTCCCTTCCTGGTTAAACGAGTCAACGGTGCAGCAATACTAGAGAAGCCCTCAACAAATCTCCGGTAGTATCCTGCCAAACCAACGAAACTCCGTACCTCTGTCACGGTTGTCGGTCTAGCCCAATTCGTCACCGCTTCGGTCTTCTGGGGATCCACACTAATCCCGTCTGCTGACACTACATGTCCCAGAAAACCAATGCTGGTTAGCCAAAACTGACACTTACTCAGCTTGGCGTATAACTGGTTCTGCCTCAGCTTCCCTAACACCGAACGTAAGTGTTCCTCATGAGCTTGAGCACTCCTCGAGTACACAAGGATGTCATCAATGAACACGATCACGAACTTATCCAAATAAGATCGGAAGACCCTATTCATTAGATCCATGAATGCTGCTGGAGCATTCGTCAAGCCGAAAGGCATCACAAGGAATTCATAATGCCCGTATCTGGTCCGAAACGCTGTCTTCGGGACATCTCCTTCAGCAATCTTCAACTGGTGATAACCAGATCGTAAATCAATCTTCGAGAAGTACTGTGCTCCCCGCAGTTGATCAAAAAGATCGTCAATCCTGGGTAAGGGGTACTGGTTCCTTACCGTGACCTTGTTGAGCTGTCGATAATCCACACACAAACGGAGGCTCCCCTCCTTCTTCTTCACAAATAATACCGGTGCTCCCCACGGTGATGTACTCGGTCGGATGAATCCCAAGTCCACCAACTCCTGCAATTGGATCTTCAGTTCCCGTAACTCCGCTGGTGCCATCCGATATGGTGCCTGCGATATAGGTCGTGTGCCGGGAAGTAGTTCAATCGTGAACTCAATCTCCCGATGTGGTGGTAAACCAGGCAAATCTTCCGGGAACACATCCGGAAATTCTCGCACCACAGGTATATCATCGGCACCCGAAGTATCACTCTTTGTCGTCACCACATGCGCCAGATAGCCCTGGCATCCCTTCTGTAGAAGCTTCGTAGCGGCAAGTGAAGAAATTACTTCAGGTAGCGAACCGTCGCGCTCTCCCTGAAAAGTAACCTCCGGCAAACCCGGACTTCGTAGAATCACCCGCCTACTACAACAGTCGATGAGCGAACCGTGCTCAGTCAACCAATCCATTCCCAAGATAACATCAAAGTCATGGATATCCATCAGGATTAGATCAGCTAGCAGATCTACATCCTCCACCCTTACTGGGCATCTCCGGATCACCTGATTCACTATGTACACAACGCCCATCGGTGTACCAACACCCATTTCACTATCCAAGGCTGACACCTCGCGATCTAACATACCCGCATAACTTTTCGAAATAAAAGAATGAGTAGCCCCAACATCCATTAACACCCGTACAACAATATTGGAGATATGAAGAGTACCTGTAACCACACCAGGGGCTGACCTCGCCTGCTGCTGAGTCACTGCAAAAACACGAGCTCGGGGTCCCGCAGTCTGTCCGCGCCCACGCGCGCCACGCTCAGCACTCTGTCCTCGGCCTCTGGAAGGGTGAGAAGCCGAACTCTGTGTCACACTAACACCTTTAGTCTCGTTGTTCCTTGACAGTAAAGGGCAATCTCGGGCATAGTGGCCCGCTCCTCCACAAGCAAAGCAATTAACTGTCCTCGGTCCATCCCAAGACCCTCCTGATGCACCACTCCAAGCCTGATGCTGTCCAGAACTGAATCTCGATCCGCCCCTCTGAGAGTTCCCATGTCGACCTGACCAGCCACGACCACGTAAAGATGAGGGTGCTCCTCGGTAATTTCCCCCCTTAGAGATCTTTGGGCCGGTTGGTCCAGGATGTGGACGATCACGGCGCTACCCCTCGCCTGATGATTGTCGCGCCTGGTGTGCCGCCAGACTGGCCTCGACACGAACTGCAGCGTCGACCATGTCCCTCAGAGTCGCGTAACTAGTAGCCGTCACACTTGCCCGCAACTCCCCTCGGAGTCCCAACTCAAATCTTTGACATTTTTCCTCCTCAGTACTCACGAAAGCTGCGGCAAAACGGGAAAGCTTCCCGAAAGTCTGCTCGTAATCTGCCACGGACATATCTCCCTGTTCCAGCCGCAGGAACTCTGCCTCTCGTGCCATGCGAAATGAACGCGGGTAATACTGATCTAAGAATCGGGCATGAAAGACCTCCCATGTGGTGGTGTGAACAGTCCACCCGGACATCTCAAGACCATGCCACCATTGATAAGCCCCGCCTTCCAGTAAGAAGGCCGCCAATGCCACCCGCTCGCCGGGTGGGCAGTGCATCACGGTGAAGATTCTTTCCCATTTCGCAATCCACTCATGGGCATCCTCGGGGTTTGATCCCCCGCTGAACGGTGTGGCTCCCAACCATTGAGCCCGCTCAATGCTAGCACATTCCATCTCTCTCGCGATTTCCTCGTCAGTTCGTGTTTGAGGAATTCTCCTTGGAGGCATAACCCGCTGTTAAGAGGCATAGATTAGATACTGACATCTTTTAAACTAAGTACTGACCACTAGTCTAGCATGCTGACCACAACCTAGTGCTCTGATACCAAGTTGACAGGGCCCGCCCCGATCCCCCTGGGACCACCCGGGACTTGCCCTGCTCCCGTCTGACACCCGACATTAAAATACCAAAAATACCCTTATTGAAGATAAAATGCATAAAGAAAATCCATAGTTAAGTCATACATAGCACACCACACAAATACTCAAATACAAATAGTGTCAGACAAGGGATGGTTCCCGAATACAGTTTATTGAGCACGACCCTAGACACACTACGTGCCAACCTACCCAGCAGTAGGGTTCAGGTACGCAACGTAAACCTATGCCTCTTCCTCCTCGGGATCCTCCTCCTCCTCCTCGGGATCCTCCTCCTCGATAGCACTACCTGGAGGGGTAGTAAAACAACAAAGGTGAGTGGGCCGAAACTCAAGGTTTACAAAGTAGTTTACCATTTCGAAAACATATAGCTTTTCCCCTCTGTTTTCCGAAAAGACATGCATAGTATCATAAACCACAAAACCATATAGTCATAAGCAGAATAATATCAACATAATATAATCTTAGTCACTGCACTATACATCCCAACCCTGACATCCCAGATGCCTGACGTCCCAGACGCCCAATAAGGTCACAGTCTCAAGGCTACGCGTGCCACCCGGGGTCTCAATCCCGAGTCCAAATCCCGAACCTAGTCCGAGCATGGCATTCTAGATGCCTGACGTCCCAGACGTCCAATAGTAGCAATCCTGCTCCTGAGTCACTCTACGGTCCGGTCCCTCCGTAGAATGACTCCTCACAGGCAATGCGCCGTGACCACTCCGGTGTACCTACATCCGGAGGAGATAGAATCCTAGGGTATATCCATACAGTGCAGTACCACAGATAATATCGAGATCCATTATAAATATATATGACTCCAAACCATTCATAAACAACCAGATGGGTCTCATGCCCAAACATCGTAATACGTGCCATAAATCATACTCAAGGTAAACATATACTTTTACTCAAATCACATATAGATATAGTAGAAAGTAAAACAGTTATGCATGCCGAAGTTTAGTGAAATCAAAGGCCCACTCACAGTACAATCCCGCTGCAATCCCGAGCGTAACGCCCCGTCCAAGGGTTAAAGTACAATTCCTGTCATGCCCAAAACATACGTAAAGGTCACTTTAAGTCCCTACTAAACAACTAAGAAACCCTAGACTGAAACCGGCCCGGGAAAGCCGTCCGAACACGCTTCCCAAGGCATCAAACCCTAATTTGACCAACTTAACGATCTCCGATCGACACGAAACCACCGCCATTGGATCCGTATCGTCGAAACCTTGAAAATGGCACTGGTCCCACATAAAACACTGTTCACACGTGCCCCCCACGCGCCGGTCAACCCTCTGGTCAACAGTGCTACAGTGATGCTGACGTCAGCATGACGTCACTGCTGACGTCAGCATGACATCACTGCTGACGTCAGCATGACGTCATCACTGACAGTGTCAGAGGACACGTGTCAACAGCCCATTGGTCCCTGGTCTGACAATATTCTGACATGATGACGTCATCATGACGTCACTGCTGACGTCAGCATGATGACGTCATCAGCTACAGTAACCGGGTCTGCGAATCGGGTCACCGCAGACCCACGGTTCGACCCGATCACAGATCGTGATTCCGACCACCAAAATCGATGGGATTTGTTCCTATGAACTCATCTGAACATGTTCTATGGCTCTGTGTAATCAAAACAGATTTTTAAGTTCGAGAAATCACCTGAAAAACGACGGGGAACTGGCTGCCGGTTCTGGTTCGTCTTCTCCGGCGAGCCGTCACACTTCCAGCCACAAACTCTGGTCCAAAACGCTCGTCTAGTCCCCTAGGTTAAGTCTCAAAAACAACCAAACAAGTTTAACGTTAAAAATGGACGGTTCGAGGCAGGGAAGGAAAATCGGCCTTCTCGGGTTTGCAGGCTTACCGCCGCCGTGTCGCCGCCATGGGCTGCCCAGTCCAGTCCTAAGCCGTCCAGAGGTCACAACGGTCCGAGCCCTAGGTTGGTTCGAGCCCAGAAGTCACGGTTTGGACGGTTGGATGGTTTTGGGCTGCACGGGTTCCTCTCGGGTTTGTGGGTTTTCTGGGTTGCTCCGCCGTCCGTGGTGGTGGTGATGGCCGTCTGGAGGTGGCTGAGGGGTAGGCTGGTGTGTGGGTTGAGGCTGAGGGATGGTGTGATCGCTGGTGTGTTTGTGCAGAGAATGAGAGGTTGCACGGTTTGAAGGAATGGAAATGAGAGAATGAATTCTCTCATGGTTTTTAAAACAAAGTGATCAGATGGAATGGAGGGCTGAGATTCAACCTGAGTTAAGAGTGAAGGGTGAGGATTTAAGGAAATTAAACTAATTAATTAATCACATGGCAGACCAAGATCCAGATTGTTGGGGATGATGTGGATGAGGTAGATGAGTGACATGTGTCACTCATCAAGGGTCCAGATTGATTGGGTTAAAGTGAATCAGATTATAATATTTTATTATTATTTTAAGTTCCGAGTCTCGGTTAGTTCGGTTACGTTCTTGACCATAACTTTTTCGTCGTAAGTCCGATTTCAGCGTGCCGCCTGTCTACGGATTCGTATCGACGAGACATACGTAACGGTCATTGGCCCTCGTCCGTTGGACTTCCCGGGTCAAAAGTCGACATTTGGCCCCCAAATGGCCAAATTACCAAAATGCCCCTCGACTTCCGAACGTCACAACTTCTTCCTCGAACGTCGGAATCGAACGTGCCACCTGCCTATGAACTCGTGACGTCCTAAACTACGTCACGGTCACGTGTCAAAGTCCTAAATACTTCCCGAGGTAAAAGTCAACTTTTCCCCCCCTCAGGGGCAAAACGGTCATTTTACAATAAAATAATAATTACGAAAGTTCGGGTCGTTACAGAAGGGGTCCACTCACAGTTACCGAGCCCTCAATCGCGCCCCGAAAGTCCTGTACGTTCCTCAGCTTCCTCGGGAAGTCCCGATCCTGTCAACAATCACCCAAGAACGTTACTAACACATCTACGAAGGTCCACCTAATTTACCCGAAAAATCCCCGGGTCCTAAACGTAACGAACCGAAACCCTACACTTGCAACCTCGCGAATCTACTTCGATTCAACGTCCGATTAACCCGAAACTAATACCGATAGACTCGTCACAACACCTAGACCAAAAACCATGTTGACCATTTTCCCAACCGCCGCCGTACGTGCCCCCACGCGCTGCCCAAAGGTGGCTGCGCATGGCCCTAACGCGCTGCTACAGTGTCACCAGCAACCTCTGGTCGACCCGGTTCGAACCAGTCGCTGCAGCTCGAACCGGCTTGGCCGATTCTCCACCGTCCCGCCACCAAAACTGCTCCTCTCTTCACCATCTTCATCGTCCAACCTTAAGCTATCCATTCCCCTACTCTAAACACCTCGACTCAGCCTACAACTCGTCGACTAAAGCTCGAACAAAAACCAGAACCAGTCCCCTGTTTCACGATCCAGCCACTCCGGTCACCCCCCGTCACGGTGGCTACCTTAAACCCTTCCTAGAGCCTCAATGAAACTCACCCAACTCACCAAGACTCTCGACTCACTCCCTAAATCCACGACTCACCGTTTAAAAATCACGGCAAAACAGAGTACTTACACGGGGAGAAGGAATTACCTGCCGTTGAGCGCCGTCGTGCTCACCACCGTACTCCCTGAAGTCCACAGAGTCGTCCTTGTTCCTTGTCGAGTCCAATTGCACCAACATACAACCACACCACCACCACGATCTTCCACTTCTTCTCTGTTTTCTCTGAAAACCGACTGCCCCGACCACTGTGTTCTTGCATGATTTCACTCCCCCAAACACTCACCAGTTCACTCTTCCACCCTCTGATCACTCCTCACTCACTAGAACACACCAACACTCACCATCCTCTCTCAATCTCCCTCTCTGTTTCTCCCTGGTTCGAAGAACACACACTGCACGATTTAACCCCACATTATTGGACCCGTGCACACAATCCTGGAATCCTCTAGTCAAGCCCCACGTGTCACCATCCTACCCTTCCTCTCACAAGTGGCCCAATCTTAGCCATCCAATTTTCCTTCTTTGTGCTCAAATACCCAGACAACCAAAAGACCAAAATACCCTTTCTTTTAACCCAAAATTACGATTGTGCCACTACCTTTCTAGACCCGTAGCTCACACATCCTAACTCCGATCAATACGTGCCGCCTGTCGTTGAATTCAGGACGACGAGATCTACGTAACGTTCCTAGGTCAACGTGTCAAAACCCGTTCGTACGAAAAGTCAACTTTACCCCCTAGTTTAGACAAATTACGGTTATGCCCTCAACCTTCCGAACATCGTAACTTCCTCCTCGGATGTCGGAATCAGGCGTGCCACCTGTCTACTCATTCGTGACGTCCCGACCTACATCACAGTCACCAGTCAAAGTCCATTTGACCACCCGAACAAAAAGTCAACGGTTTGGCCAACTAGGGGCAAAATCGTCATTTACCTACTAAGCAACAATGAACTCACTAATCCCATCTTAATTATGGTCTTAATCCTAACTTCTGGGACGGGTCGTTACAACCTACCCACCTAAAAAGAATTTCGTCCCCGAAATTCCACAACTCCGTCCCTACGGGGTCTCCTATTCAAACCACACTACCTCCACGACAACAACTCCTGGGTTTCCGATCTATCAACTCCACCTTGGGTATTTCACCACACTCCCACTCTTACCACCTCGCAGAACAACAGACCCTAACCCTGTACGACCAACTAAACTTTATGGTGTACGTAAGGGAAACTCTACAAACTAAAGAAACAAAGGTATTTTAGAATACCTCATTTTAAAGTGCCCAAATAGAGTTTATAGAGTACATCCTCACGTACCACCACCTCACTGCTTCTCCTTCGGTTCCCTCAACTACAGTTCCACTCACCTGCCTGTCGACAGAAATCTACAAAGTCCAGAAGGCAAATGCTAGATTGTGGGTTCTCTTCTCTTCAATAACCTCATATCGATCAATAACCTCATATCGATCGACAATCTCACTCCCAGTCGTCTAGAGTAACGTCGAAACCAAACAACACCAAATACAACTCAACCATGGAGAGTAAACATACCTGTCTCCTCACCAGGAGCTGACTGAAATTCCTGCTGAGTCATCGAAAACACTCGAGCCTGAGGTCCTGACGATCTACCACGACCTCTAGAACTACTGGTGGCTCCTCCACCTCCTCTAGTGCCTACCGTCCCTGATGCGGACGCTGTACTCCGTCCAGGCTCCGCTGATCCTCGACCTACACCACCCTCCTGTGGCAACAGTGGACACTCACGTCAGAAGTGACCTCGTTCCC
Source organism: Prinsepia uniflora (assembly GCA_032719365.1). Lineage (NCBI taxonomy): Eukaryota > Viridiplantae > Streptophyta > Magnoliopsida > Rosales > Rosaceae > Prinsepia > Prinsepia uniflora. The sequence goes on along the minus strand of CM064874.1, from coordinate 50,450,464 downwards.
CACAGTAGAAACAAACATCCCGACCAGGTCTAGGTCTCCCTGTAGACGCAACAGATGTCGTACTAGCTTGCGAAGTCGGCTGTGCTCGATAACCACAGAATCCTGAACTCTGGAAACTACCTGGTCTACCAAACCGATCATCGCCAGAAGACGATGCTGAACTGAAGTTACCCCTCTTCGGTGTCCTCTGACTTGATGCTCCAAAGAAAGATGACTCCCGGTGTCTTACCGGCAAACTAGCCTCAACCCTCACCGCAACGTCCGACTACTCTCGGAGGGTAGAGAACGATCCAGCCATCACTATGGCTTGAATCTCACCTCGCAGACCCAACTCAAATCTACGACACTTCTCCGCTTTAGTGGCCACAAACGTAGGAGCAAGCCGAGACAACATCTGGAACTTCTGTTCGTACTCAGCCACACTCAGATTCCCTTGCTGAAGTTGCAGAAACTCAGCCTCCTTAGCATCTTGGAAAGAACGAGGGTAATACTGGTCTAAAAATCTCTCCCGAAACGTCTCCCAAGTCACTGTGTGGACGTCCCAACAGACAACTCGAGGGTATACCACCACTGGTACGCCGGACCATCCAGTAAAAACGTAGCTAACAACACCCGGTTCTCCGGTGGACAATGCATCACTGCAAAGATCCGCTCAAGTCTCGTAATCCATCTCTGAGCTTCCTCAGGATCAGCCCCACCACTAAAATTAGTAGCCCAGAGCCGCTGGGCTCGCTCAATCGTAGTACTCTCTGTTCCTCTCGCCGCTTCGTTTCCAGGTCGTGGAGAGGGTCCACGTCTCGGAGGCATAGTCAATCGCTCACTGAAAAAGGCATAGAACCAGTCAAACAACCGAAACACAACCTCACAAACTCGACAAACTCAACAAACCTATGCTCTGATACCAATTGTCAGGACCCACCCCGAAAGCCGAGGTAAATCTTGCTCCCGTCTGACTAAACCGAAAGAAACTCCCGAAAAGTACCCAAACCCACAGTCAGACGCAGGAGAACTTTTAAACATCTGAAGTCAAAGTTTACAGAGCATAGTGCTAAATACAAAGAAAAGAAAACCGAAAAGCTAAGTACATGCACAACGGAAAAGTTCAACACTCCGGGGTCACTCTATGCCTTTGACAATGCCTCGATGTCAGAACCCCACGCTAACTCCACAACCTGGAGGGCAATTTAAAACAGAAGGTGTGAGTGGACTAGAATAAAAGAAAAGTTTTCAAAACCATTTATAAGAAAATCGGGTTTGGCCCTCCGTTTTGAAACCACATGCATAACCCAGTTATTAAAACAGTTATCGTTCACATAAACCTTATCATAAAAACAGAAACACTATAAAACACAGTTACATAAATCATATCATAAGCATCATAAAACCGTATCATAAACCGTGAATATCAAATCATCATTTTCCGATCAAACCTGCTGAACCTATCCGAGTCTTTAAACTCAATCCAGGCCTCAATAATATCCGAGTCTTTAAACTCCCGAGTCTTTAAACTCAACAGGCCTACAGGGGAAATATCAATATATCCGAGTCTTTAAACTCCCAAGTCTTTAAACTCAATCCGGGTCTTTAAACCTAATCCGGGCCCGTCCCCCGTCAAATCAATATCCTGGTCTTTAAACCCCATAACCAGATCCAGCAAATCCAATCACAACCATTTGAAAACCATTTCTAAATCCGTATCCAAACCCGAATCCGAAATCACTGGTCTGATGCCCTTCCGGCATCCAGAACCGTCATTCCGAACCCAAATCCGGAATTCCACTTTTCAACTTTAAAACCAAATTCTGCTTTCCGAAATCCGATTCTAAAACCGAAAACCTTGATCATCGAAATCAGGTTCCAAAATCCCTTCATAATCATTGAAAATAATTTATTGTTTGAAATCCCAAAACCATGGCATCATAATCAGAAATCAAGCATTTATCGAAAAACGTGCCAAATACTTTATTTCTCGAAAAACGTGCAATTAAGTAAAACAGTTATAGCATATTCAAATGACCATGAAATCACATATAAAACCATAAAAAAAAGAAATTAAAAGCAGTTATGCATGCTCAGTTATAGAGAAGGGGTCCACTCACAGTTACCGAGCCCTCAATCGCGCCCCGAACGTCCTGTACGTTCCTCAACTTCCTCGGGAAATCCCGATCCTGTCAACAATCACCCAAGAATGTTACTAACACATCTACGAAGGTCCACCTAATTTACCCTAAAAATCCCCGGGTCCTAAACGTAACGAACCGAAACCCTACACTTGCAACCTCGCGAATCTACTTCGATTCAACGTCCGATTAACCCGAAACCAATACCGATAGACTCGTCACAACACCTAGACCAAAAACCATGTTGACCGTTTTCCAAACCGCCGCCGCACGCGACCCCACGCGCAGCTCAAAGGTGGCTGCGCGTGGCCCTCACGCGCTACTACAGTGTCACCAGCAACCTCTGGTCGACCCGGTTCGAACCAGTCGCTGCAGCTCGAACCAGCGTGGCCGATTCTCCACCTTCCCGCCACCAAAGCGTCTTCTCTCTTCACCATCTTCATCGTCCAACCTTAAGCTATCCATTCCCCTACTCCAAACACCTCGACTCAGCCTACAACGCGTCAACTAAAGCTCGACCAAAAAGCCGAACCAGTCCCCTGTTTCACGATCCATCCACTCCGGTCACCCCCCGTCACGGTGGCTACCTTAAACCCTTCCTAGAGCCTCACTGAAGCTCACCCAACTCACCAAGACTCTCGACTCACTCCCTAAATCCACGACTCACCGTTTAAAAATCACGGCAAAACAGAGTACTTACACGGGGAGAAGGAATTACCTGTCGTCGAGCGCCGCCGTGCTCACCACCGTACTCCCTGAAGTCCACAGAGTCGTCCTTGTTCCTTGTCGAGTCTAATTGCACCAACACATGGCCACACCACCACCACGATCTTCCATTTCTTCTCTGTTTTCTCTGAAAACCGACTGCCCCGACCACCGTGTTCTTGCACGATTTCACTCCCCCAAACACTCACCAGTTCACTCTTCCACCCTCTGATCACTCCTCACTCACCAGAACACACCAACACTCACCATCGTCTCTCACTTTTCTCTCAATCTCCCTCTATGTTTCTCCCTGGTTCGAAGAACACACACTGCACGATTTAACCCCACATTATTGGACCCGTGCACACAATCCTGGAATCCTCTAGTCAAGCCCCACGTGTCACCATCCTACCCTTCCTCTCACAAGTGGCCCAATCTCAGCCATCCAATTTTCCCTCTCTGTGCATAAATCCCCAGACAACCAAAAGACCAAAATACCCTTTCTTTTAACCCAAAATTACGATTGTGCCACTACCTTTCTAGACCCGTAACTCACACATCCTAACTCCGATCAATACGTGCCGCCTGTAGTTGAATTCAGGATGATGAGATCTACGTAACAGTCCTAGGTCAACGTGTCAAAACCCGTTCGTACGAAAAGTCAACTTTACCCCTTAGTTTAGCCAAATTACGGTTATGCCCTCAACCTTCCGAACATCATAACTTCCTCCTCGAATGTTAGAATTAGGGGTGCCACCTATCTACTCATTCGTGACGTCCCGACCTACATCACAGTCACCAGTCAAAGTCCATTTGACCACCCGAACAAAAAGTCAACGGTTTGCCCAACCAGGGGCATAATCGTCATTTACCTACTAAGCACCAATGAACTCACTAATCCCATCTTAATTATGGTCTTAATCCTAACGTCTGGGACGGGTCGTTACAACCTACCCACCTAAAAACAATTTCGTCCCCGAAATTCTACAACTCCGTCCCTACGGGGTCTCCTATCCAAACCACACTACCTCCACGACAACAACTCCTGGGTTTCCGATCTATCATCTCCACCTTGGGTATTTCACCACACTCCCACTCTTACCAGTTCGCAGAACAACAGACCCTAACCCTGCACGAGCAACTAAACTTTATGGTGTATGCAAGGGAAACTCTACAAACTAAAGAAACAAAGGTATTTTGGAATACCTCATTTTAAAGTGCCCAAATAGAGTTTATAGAGTACATCCTCACGTACCACTACCTCAATGCTTCACCTTCGGTTCCCTCAACTACGGTTCCACTCACCTGCCTGTCGACAGAAATCTACAAAGTCCAGAAGGCAAATGCTAGATTGTGGGTTCTCTTCTCTTCAATAACCTCATATCGATCGACAATCTCACTCCCAGTCGTCTAGAGTAACGTCGAAACCAAACAACACCAAATACAACTCAACCAAGGAGAGTAAACATACCTGTCTCCTCACCAGGAGGTGACTGAACTTCCTGCTGAGTCATCGAAAACACTCGAGCCTGAGGTCCTGATGATCTACCATGGCCTCTCGAGCTACTGGTGGCTCCTCCACCTCCTCTAGTGCCTACCGTCCCTGACGCGGATGCTGTACTCCGTCCAGGCTCCGCTGACCGTCCAAGCTCCGCTGACCGTCCAGGCTCCGCTGACCGTCCAGGCTCCGTTGATCCTCGACCTACACCACCCTCCTGTGGTAACAGTGGACACTTACGTCGGTAGTGACCTCGCTCCCCACAGTAGAAACAAACATCCCGACCAGGTCGAGGTCTCCCTGTAGACGCAAGAGACGTCGCACTAGCTTGCGGAGTCGGCTGTGCTCGATAACCACGAAATCCTGAACTCTGGAAACTACCGGGTCTACCAAACCGATCATCTCCAGACGATGATGCTCCACTGAAGTTACCCCTCTTCGGTGTCCTCTGACTCGATGCTCCAGAGAAAGATGACTCCCGGTGTCTTACCGGCAAACTAGCCTTAACCCTTACCGCAGCGTCCGACTACTCTAGGAGGGTAGCAAACGATCCAGCCGCCACTATGGCTCGAATCTCACCTCGCAGACCCAACTCAAATCTACGGACTTCTCGGCTTCAGTGGCCACAAACGTAAGAGCAAACCGAGACAACATCTGGAACTTCTGTTCGTACACAGCCACACTCAGATTCCCTTGCAGAAGTTGCAGAAACTCAGCCTCCTTAGCATCTCGGAAAGAACGAGGGTAATACTGGTCTAAAAATCTCTCCCGAAACGTCTCCCAAGTCACTGTGTGGATGTCCCAACCAGACAACTGGAGGGTATACCACCACTCGTACGCCGGACCATCTAGTAAAAACGTAGCTAACAACACCCGGTCCTCCGGTGGACAATGCATCACTGCAAAGATCCGCTCAAGTCTCGTAATCCATCTCTGAGCTTCCTCAGGATCAGCCCCACCACTAAAAGTAGTAGCCCCGTTCCGCTGGGCTCGCTCAATCGTAGTACTCTCTGTTCCTCTCGCCGCTTCGTCTTCAGATCTTGGAGAGGGTCCACGTTTCGGAGGCATAGTCAATCGCTCACTGAAAAAGGCATAGAACCAGTCAAACAACCGAAACACAACCTCACAAACTCGACAAACTCAACAAACCTATGCTCTGATACCAATTGTCACGACCCACCCCGAAAACCGAGGTAAATCCTGCTCCCGTCTGACTAAACCGAAAGAAACTCACGAAAAGTACCCAAACCCACAGTCAGACGCAGGAGAACTTTTAAACATTTGAAGTCAAAGTTTACAGAGCATAGTACTAAATACAAAGAAAAGAAAACCGAAAAGCTAAGTACATGCACAACAGAAAAGTTCAACACTCCGGGGTCACTCTATACTTTTGACAATGCCTCGACGTCAGAACCCCGCGCTAACTCCACAACCTGGAGGGCAATTTAAAATAGGTGTGAGTGGACCAGAATAAAAGAAAAGTTTTCAAAACCATTTATAAGAAAATTGGGTTTGGCCCTCCGTTTTGAAACCACATGCATAACCCAGTTATTAAAACAGTTATCGTTCACATAAACCTTACCATAAAAACAGAAACACTATAAAACACGGTTACAGAAATCATAGCATAAGCATCATAAAACCGTATCATAAACCGTGAATATCAAATCATCATTTTCCGATCAAACCTGCTGAACCTATCTGAGTCTTTAAACTCAATCCAGGCCTCAATAATATCCGAGTCTTTAAACTCCCGAGTCTTTAAACTCAACAGGCCTACGGGGGAAATATCAATATATCCGAGTCTTTAAACTCCCGAGTCTTTAAATTCAATCCGGGTCTTTAAACCCAATCCGGGCCCGTCCCCCGTCAAATCAATATCCTGGTCTTTAAACCCAATAACCAGATCCAGCAAATCCAATCACAACCATTTGAAAACCATTTCTAAATCCATATTCAAACTCGAATCCGAAATCACTGGTCTGATGCCCTTCTGGCATCCAGAACCGTCATTCCGAACCCAAATCCGGAATTCCACTTTTCAACTTTAAAATCAAATTCCGATTTCCGAAATCCGATTCTAAAACCGAAGACCTTGACCATCGAAAGCATGTTCCAAAATCCCTTCATAATCATTGAAAACCATTTATTGTTTGAAATCCCAAAACCATGGCATCATAATCAGAAATCAAGCCTTTCTCGTAAAACTTGTCAAATACGTTATTTCTCGAAAAACGTGCAATTAAGTAAAACAGTTATAGCATATTCAAATGACCATGAAATCACATGTAAAACCATAAAACAAGTAATTAAAAGCAGTTATGCATGCTCAGTTATAGAGAAGGGGTCCACTCACAGTTACCGAGCCCTCAATCGCGCCCCGAACGTCCTGTACGTTCCTCAGCTTCCTCGGGAAGTACCGATCCTGTCAAAAATCACCCAAGAACGTTACTAACACATCTACGAAGGTGCACCTAATTTTCCCGAAAATATCCCAGGTCCTAAACGTAACGAACCAAAACCCTACACTTGCAACCTCGCGAATCTACTTCGATTCAACGTCCGATTAACCCGAAACCAATACCTATAGACTCGTCACAATACCTAGATGAAAAACCATGTTAACCGTTTTCCCAACCGCCGCCGCACGTGCCCCCACGCGCCGCTCAAAGGTGGCTGCGCATGGCCCTCACGCGCTGCTACAGTGTCACCAGCAACCTTGGTCGACTCGGTTCGAACCAGTCGCTGCAGCTCAAACCGGCATGGCCGATTCTCCAACGTCCCGCCACCAAAACTGCTCCTCTCTTCACCATCTTCATCGTCCAACCTTAAGCTATCCATTCCCCTACTCCAAACACCTCGACTCAGCCTACAACCAGTCGACTAAAGCTCGAACAAAAACCCGAACCAGTCCCCTGTTTCATGATCCAGCCACTCCGGTCACCCCCCATCACGGTGGCTACCTTAAACCCTTCCTAGAGCCTCACTGAAGCTCACCCAACTCACCAAGACTTTCGACTCACTCCCTAAATCCACGACTCACCGTTTAAAAATCACGGTAAAACAGAGTACTTACACGGAGAGAAGGAATTACCTGCCGTCGAGCGCCGCCATGCTCACCACCGTACTCCCTGAAGTCCACAGAGTCGTGCTTGTTCCTTGTCGAGTCCAATTGCACCAACACACGGTCACACCACCACCACCACGATCTTCCACTTCTTCTCTGTTTTCGCTGAAAACCGACTGCCCCGACCACCGTGTTCTTGCACGATTTCACTCCCCTAAACACTCCCCAGTTCACTCTTCCACCCTCTGATCACTCCTCACTCACCAGAACACACCAACACTCACCATCGTCTCTCAATCTCCCTCTCTGTTCCTCCCTGGTTCGAAGAACACACACTGCACGATTTAACCCCACATTATAGGACCCGTGCACACAATCCTGGAATCCTCTAGTCAAGCCCCACGTGTCACCATCCTACCCTTCCTCTCACAAGTGGCCCAATCTCAGCCATCCAATTTTCCCTCTCTGTGCACAAATACCCAGACAACCAAAAGACCAAAATACCCTTTCTTTTAACCCAAAATTACGATTGTGCCACTACCTTTCTAAACCCGTAACTCACACATCCTAACTCCGATCAATACGTGCCGCCTGTCGTTGAATTCAGGTTGACGAGATCTACGTAATGGTCCTAGGTCAACGTGTCAAAACCCGTTCGTACGAAAAGTCAACTTTACCCCCTAGTTTAGCCAAATTACAGTTATGCCCTCAACCTTCCGAACATCGTAACTTCCTCCTTGAATGTGGGAATCAGGCGTGCCACCTGTCTACTCATTCGTGACGTCCCGACCTACATGATAGTCACCGGTCAAAGTCCATTTGACCACCCGAACAAAAAGTCAACGGTTTAGCCAACCAGGGGCAAAATCATCATTTACCTACTAAGCACCAATGAACTCACTAATCCCATCTTAATTATGGTCTTAATCCTAACTTCTGGGATGGGTCGTTACATTGACCCTGCTTCCGTTTGACACGGAGTGTCAGACAAGGGATATTTCCGACCTTTGCCCTCCCGGGCTATCAGAGTACGCCAGGATCCGAAGGAGGCATGTGATATCTCGATCTCTGCCACAGTCCACATCCGCTGTCAACCTGAAGGGTATTAAAAACAGAAAGACTGTGAGTGGACAAAAATAAAGAGTTTATAAAAACATATTTCATAAAGACCTTTATACCTTTCACTAAAAAGCATGCATGAATAGTAAAACTATTTAACCAATCATATATGTTAAAACATCTATAATTAGGGTCTCAGCCCCAAATTCTGTAAATACAAGTCACCCGGGCTCCTGCCCAAAACCATTTACAGAAAACCATAGTATAGTAAACATACGTGGGATCTCAGCCCAAATCCATTTATCATTATAAACACAATTTACAATTTCCCAAACCAATTGAAATCATGTTTATCCATTATATTCATATCCAAGAACCTTTCACGGTAAACTAAAGCTAGGCGCGTGCTAACCGGGGTCTCAAACCCAAGTCTCTCCAGGGTCCACCCAGGTCAATGTTCGTAGATCAATGACCCTCCCTGGAGGTAACGAACCATGCCCATCCTGAGAGTAAGGAACCTACCTGGGGGGCGACTCCGCTCAGTCAGTGCTCCGTGACTACTCCTGGGTCCACCCAGGCCAACGACCCTCCCCGGAGGAGACAATCATATATAAAGGATGGAATATGAAAAACCTTTTGAAATCATTCTTTAAACCTTTCCAGGATTCATGCCCGGCCCCTCATAAGCCATCATGAACCACAAAACCTTTCATGGGTTCATGCCGGTTCCCATAAACCGTCATGAACCATAAAACCATTTCAAGGGTTCATGCCAGTTCCCAGAAACCGTCATGAACCATAAAAACCGTTTGTAACACATAACTGGGCGCTAGGCCCGAATCCACATAGAAACTGGACCCCGGTTCGAATCGTAAACCAATTGGGCCTCCGGCTCAATTCTGTAAATCAAATGGGTTTCGAACCCGAGTTTACCTTTTCGAATTCAAAACCATTTCATGAAATCATATCCCAAACCATAAGTATGGAAAATCAGAGTAAAACCGAAAACCTCGATTTACGTGCAAGCACGTAAATCGCCTCAAAATACGTGAAACCATATAATTCACAAATTGCCAAATCAATATCATATAATCACAATCATAATCCATATAAAACATTTCTGCATGCATCACAGTTTAGAAATCAAAGTCCACTCACAGACCGTCCGAAGCCGCGCCTCGATACGCGTGCCATAATCATCTCCCGGGTCAATCGTCGTCACCGGGATTCCCAAACCTGTCCAAATTCATTTCGAGGGGGTACTAATAGCCTCATTAACCTCTCATTGAAGTCCCATAATTTTTCCAATTTTCTAACTATTTTTAAAGTCGATCCTAAACCTTCCGATGCCCCGAAATATATCGAGACGGTGTCCGATCGACACGAAACCAGTCCCAAAATGTTCGTTACATCGAATAGATGATTTCGTGTGTTGAACACATCCCCAGAAACACCACCACGCGCTGCCACGCTCCGCCCAAAGGCCCCTGCGTGTGGGCTCAGGCGCCGGTGAACAGTGCATCGTCCTCAGCGATCGAACCGGGTCTAGCCAGTTCACTGGTTCTCCTGGACCGGCGTGACTGGTCCGGCCTAGTTTCTTCCTCAAATCTCGTCCGTTTTGTCCCATTTCAATCCTAAAAATTATATTTTCTCCTTTCCAATCTATTCCAATTAACCAAACTAATCAAAACCACCTAAATCGATCCATAAAAATCACCCCCCACGGTCCCTGTTTTTCCCGGCCACCTTCCAGCCTTCCTCCGTCGTGAAGCACCCTCCAAATCCTCTTAAAATGTCCCTAGAAACTCCCTAATCATCTCCCAATCACCCACAACGAACCATAACGTCATATTCAAAATAATGGAAAATGGGCATTAATCGGGTAATCGGGTTACCTGTCTTCTCCGCCGTGTATGACGGTCCAGCCACTCTCAACCACCATCCTCTGCCTCCTCAACCACTCTCTCACTCTCTGGCTTCTCATCATGATTGAATGGATGGGTTGTGGTATAAGGGGGAGGGTGAGATCGGGTTTTGGGGAAAATGGGAATGATCGATGCAATGCAAGGGATGCTATGCATGTATGTGGAATGGTAGCCAGTGGATGGGTGACCCTTGTCACTCATCCATTGGTTGCTGAAAAAGTAACTGGGCCCACAAAAGACAAAACTCTCCTTTTTGTCTCGTAAAACGTGTCGTCGTGAATAGTTACCTCGAACTTCCGTGAACCGCAACTTTGCCGTCGAACGTCCGAATTCGACGTGCCGCCTATCTATGGATTCGTATCGTCACGATCTACGTAACGGTCCTCGGCCCTCGGCCATTGGACATCCTGGTCAAAAGTCAACATTTTGACCCCTTTTAACCAAAATTACCGAAATGCCCCTAAACTTCCGAATGTCACAACTTCCTCTTCGAACGTCGGAATTGAACGTGCCACCTGTCTATGAACTTGTGACGTCACGAACTACGTCACGGTCATCGGTCAAAGTCCATTTGACCGCCAGAATGAAAAGTCAACATTTTGCCACGACTAGGGGCAAAACGGTCATTTCGCATTGTTTGTCCGATTTCACCCAACTAATCACGGATTAACCTCACTAATCGTGATTAGTCACTAATCTAATCATGAAATTTGGGACGGGTCGTTACAACCTTCCCTCCTTAATTAATTTCGTCCTCGAAATTCCAACCGTTCTTCCCTCCTTAATTTAGTTTCGTTCTCGAAACTTCAACTATCCTGATTCCACATCCACCTCGTGGAAGTAATTCGATCTACCTCGAAATACGTGTACGCTTGTACACCCACTAACCAGAACAATACTTACTCATCTGCCGCCAGACTTGCCACTAACGCTCTCGTCGTATCGACTACACTTGACCACGTCGAATGACAGTAGCCATACGTTGCGAATTGACACTACTTGTCAAATCTACCATGTCGTTGACACAAATAACTAGACGATTCCTTTCTCAATCACTAACATAACCTAACATCTGCTCCCACAGGGAGTCACCAGACCTCGCTCGTCGATCCACACTGACACCTTCGACAAACTGTCACCACTTGTGAGTCGCCAGTCAAAAACTGACACCATACCCACTTGTGGTTACACTGACCACCAATTTACTCAACCTGAGTAAACAATCACCTACACCTCACATGACTTGTGTGTAACTAGCCCCATCAAAATACCATGACCCAGTGCACAGTATCCAATGTCTAGTTCACGACCTCGACTAATCCGATGGTATCGGAACGAATCCGGCTACCAACACGTTCACCAACGTACTCATGGTATAAACTATATATCGTCACCAGGCACGACAAGTCGGCCTAGTATTGTACCTCGAACAACGTACAAAAATACGTACATCTACCCATCGATCAGCCTACATCCACCTAGGTTGTAGTCAATCACATTTTTATAATGGAGTCCATCTGTCTAATCCCGTACCAGACATATCAAAACTCCGACCCATTATCAATTTCCAAATCCGAATCCGAATCCGCAATTTCGTAAGAAATCCCTAATCCAAACCCAGAATTCATATCCATAACCACGTCCAAATTCGAATCCGAATTCATTATTCCGTAAGCTAGCATTAGGAATGACCATTCCGAACCCAAATCCATAAAAGGAAATCCACTGTCAAGCTCCAGAATCAAATTCTGAATCGTCACCCAGAATCCGATTCCAAAACCCAAATCCAGAAATCCTCTTTCAAGTTCCAAAATCAAATTCTGAATCGTCATCCAGAAATCTGATTCCAGAACCCGAAATTTCGTTCACGTCTACCCAGACGCACCATATCCGAACCTATTGGATACCCGCTCAATACCTTTGATTGACTTCATAGGGAAGCCAATCCCAATATCGACACATCTCTATGACTGACCATATGCGACCATGTTGGAAAACTACTCATCGGACAACTACTCAGGCGAGTAATAAGCCATATGGGATTTACCTCGAAAAGAAGTTCACTCCCAACATCCTCAACTCAAACGTCCAGGTAAGAGTGATAAACTCTCCACCTATCTAGATCATCAAGATCACGATCCAAATCTATCACTACGTTAACCCACCATAGACGTCACGATCGAGATTCATCACCGTTTCACTCGACCATAATCATCACGATTGAGGATCGTCACGCCGACCAAAGTCCTAAACCAATTCCCACATCTAACAGATCAGTCAACGACAAGACACGCCGAGACTGTGGGTTCTCACTGATTACCTCGTATCGATCCTTGTCATTCCACCTAGGAAAACCAAGGATGATCCAAGATAATGACATCAAAAGTCATCCTACGTGAATGCAACCACAACTCATTGCATTCACCACGTCACGTAATCCAACATCGCCTGCCACCAAGCAGAAAATGAGAAATCTCAATCACCCAAAACGACTTCGAAATACCCATTACCCATGCGGAAAACCCTCACTCCACTCGTCACCTCAATCGCAACCTCTCGCTATTCCGAAGTTCCAACCCTACCAGAACCATCACACTATGACATCAGCCACGTGTCCAGCACCAATTTAACTCTATCTGTGATCCACTGCCGGACCACAGATACCGAACATATACGTAACTCGATGGAGTCACATCCCGACTCGTGACTCACCATCATCACAATCACCAGCACCAGCACACAGACATCCACACTAGTAGCAACACACTAACACCAGCACACCATGTGCAACACTGGCAACCCTGGATCTCTGCTCATACCGAGCGACGACCCCGTACCTCTACTCGAATAGGAGAAACTCTGCCTCCCACGTACCCAACAACTATGGGTACAGTCACCTTGACATCTCATACGAGAAAAGGAAACGTCCCCTGAACGTCCTCGTCTCATTCTGCGATCGCACTCAGCCGTAACCGAGTCGAATCCAGAATCACTGCTCGTACACATGCGTTACCCACGCACCTCGTATCATCGTCACGACTGACAATCCCATAGTCACAATCGTCACAGCAACCTGAGTCTACTCGACCTGATAAGACTCAACTACGTCCATCGATAGTAGCATCTGCCACAACCTCGTGCAAACCTAACTGCCAGACATCTCGATATCCAGACTCCGCATCTAACGGAATCAACCGCCTGTACCAACTACTCGGTATCCCCGCTCTGGGATTCCATCGACAAGTACCAACCCCAACTGCAAAGTGCAGTCCCATCACTAAAGCTAACATGGCCCGACCGACTAACGGCCCCAAATTCGAATAGTCGTCAAAGTCAAACCACTCGTCAACTCACCTTTCCGAACCATACACCTAAGGTAGGGTTCCACAATCATACTCTAGGGTCACTTTGAACCCAACTACAAGCTACCAACTGCAGAACAATCCACAATCTGACTGACCCCGCGGTCCCGACATCGTAAAGACGTCAATCCAATCCTACCAACAATCCAACTAGGATTCCCCGAATTCGATTGCTAACTACCGACTGCAGTAAATCCATCTAACTCAACCAAATACGATCATTGGATGGTAACAACTCCCAACCAGTCGTCGGAACCGATCCTACGACATCGTGAAGGCGATCCCAACTAACCGTCTCACGAGCACAACTCCAAAATACGAATACGTTAATCCCTTTGTAGGGTCCCACACTGTCATCCATGATAGAACTATGGCAACCCCGGTATCTAGTGTCGAACCAAAACGATCCAATCCTACTAACTATCGTACCGGCATCCCAACAATCAGGTTGACCACGAATTATAGCCCCTTGAGATGTCACATCCTCGACCTGCGTACATTCCAAGAGCTCCGTGGTTGCTCGAATAAAGACAACCCCGCTCTGATAAGCAATACTATGCTCTGATACCACGCTGACAAGACCCATCCCAATCCCCCCGGGATTAACGCGGGATGACCCTGCTCCCGTCTGACACGGAGTGTCAGACATGGGATATTTCCGACCTTTGCCCTCCCGGGCTATTAGAGTACGTCAGGATCCGGAGGAGGCATGTGATATCTCGATCTCTGCCACAATCCACATCCGCTGTCAACCTGAAGGGTATTAAAAACTGAAAGACTGTGAGTGGACAAAAATAAAGAGTTTATAAAAACATATTTCATAAAGACCTTTATACCCTTCACTAAAAAGCATGCATGAATAGTAAAACCATTTAACCAATCATATATGTTAAAACATCTATAATTAGGGTCTCAGCCCCAAATTCTGTAAATACAAGTCACCCGGGCTCCTGCCCAAAACCATTTACAGAAAACCATAGTATAGTAAACATACGTGGGATCTCAGCCCAAATCCATTTATCATTATAAACACAATTTACAATTTCCCAAACCAATTGAAATCATGTTTATCCATTATATTCATATCCAAGAACCTGTTACGGTAAACGAAAGCTACGCGCGTGCTAACCGGGGTCTCAAACCCAAGTCTCTCCAGGGTCCAACCAGGTCAATGTCCGTAGATCAATGACCCTCCCTGGAGGTAACGAACCATGCCCATCCTGAGAGTAAGGAACCCAACTGGGGGGCGAATCCACTCAATCAGTGCTCCGTGACTACTCCAGGGTCCACCCAGGCCAACGACCCTCCTCGGAGGAGACAATCATATATAAAGGATGGAATATGAAAAACCTTTTGAAATCATTCTTTAAACCTTTCCAGGATTCATGTCCGGCCCCTCATAAGCCGTCATGAACCACAAAACCTTTCATGGGTTCATGCCTGTTCCCATAAACCGTCATGAACCATAAAACCATTTCAAGGGTTCATGTCGGTTCCCATAAACCGTCATGAACCATAAAAACCGTTTGTAACACATAACTAGGCGCTAGGCCCTAATCCACATAGAAACTGGACCCCCGGTCCGAATCGTAAACCAATTGGGCCTCCGGCTTGATTCTGTAAATCAAATGGGTTTCGAACCCGAGTTTACCTTTTCGAATTCAAAACCATTTCATGAAATCATATCCCAAACCATAAGTATGGAAAATCAGAGTAAAACCGGAAAACCTCGATTTACGTGCAAGCACGTAAATCGCCTCGAAATACGTGAAACCATATAATTCACAAATTCCTAAATAAATATCATATAATCACAATCATAATCCATATAAAACATTTATGCATGCATTACAGTTTAGAAATCAAAGTCCACTCACAGACCGTCCGAAGCCGCGCCTCGATACGCGTGCCACAATCTTCTCCCGGGTCAATCGTCGTCACCGGGACTCCCAAATCTGTCCAAATTCATTTAGAGGGTTACTAATAGCCTCATTAACCTCTCATTGAAGTCCCATAATTTTCCCAATTTTCTAACTATTTTCAAAGTCGATCCTAAACCTTCCGATGTCCCGAAACATATCGAGACGGTGTCCGATCGACACAAAACCAATCCCAAAATATTCGTTACATCGAATAGATGATTTCATGTGTTGAACACATCCCCAGAAACCCCACCACGTGCTGCCACGTGCCGCCCAAAGGCCCCTGCGCGTGGGCTCACGCGCCGGTGAACAGTGCATCGTCCGCAGCGATCGAACCGGGTCTCGCCGGTTCACTGGTTCTCCTGGACCGGCGTGACCGGTCCGGCCTGGTTTCTCCCTCAAATCTCGTCAGTTTTTCCATTTCAATCCTAAAAATTATATTTTCTCCTTTCCAATCTATTCCAATTAACCAAACTAATCAAGACCTCCTAAATCGATCCATAAAAATCACCCCCACGGTCCCTGTTTTTCCTGGCCACCTTCCAGCCTTCCTCCGCCGTGAAGCACCCTCCAAATCCTCTTTAAATGTCCCTAGCAACTCCCTAATCATTTCCCAATCACCCACAACGAACCATAACGTCATATTCAAAATAATGGAAAAATGGGCATTAATCGGGTAATCGGGTTACCTGTCTTCTCCGCCGTGTATGGCGGTCCAGCCACTCTCAACCACCATCCTCTACCTCCTCAACCAATCTCTCACTCTCTGGCTTCTCATCATTATCGAATGGATGGGTTGTGGTTTAAGGGGGAAGGTGAGATCGGGTTTTGGGGAAAATGGGAATGATCGATGCAATGCAAGGGATGCTATGCATGTATGTGGAATGGTAGCCAGTGGATGGGTGACACTTGTCACTCATCCAATGGTTGCTGAAAAAAAACTGGGCCCACAAAAGACAAAACTCTCCTTTTTGTCTCGTAAAACGTGTCGTCGTGAATAGTTATCTGGAACTTCCGTGGACCGCAACTTTGCCGTCGAACGTCCGAATTCGATGTGCCGCCTGTCTATGGATTCGTATCGTCATGATCTACATATCCTTCCTCGGCCCTCGGCCATTGGACATCCTGGTCAAAAAGTCAACATTTTTACCCTTTTTAACCGAAATTACCGAAATGCCCCTAAATTTCCGAATGTCACAACTTCCTCCTCGAACGTCGGAATTGAACGTGCCACCTGTCTATGAACTCGTGACGTCACGAACTACGTCACGGTCATCGGTCAAAGTCCATTTGACCGCCAGAATGAAAAGCCAACATTTTGCCACGACTAGGGGCAAAATGGTCATTTCGCATCGTTCGTCCGATTTCGCCCAACTAATCACGGATTAACCTCACTAATCGTGATTAGTCACTAATCTAATCATGAAATTTGGGACGGTTTGTTACAACCTTCCCTCCTTAATTAATTTCGTCCTCGAAATTCCAACTGACCTAATTCTAACCGTTCTTCCCTCCTTAATTTAGAGGGTACACCGTCGAAGCGTGAGGCCCAAAATGCTGCCAAGGGTGATCAGACCGGGGTGTCGGCGTCTGGTCGGTCGAGGGTGGAGAAAACCCCGACCAGTAAGAGGGGGACTGCCAGTACCGAGGAGGTTGGTACGGTGGTGTGGTCGATTGACGCCTGTGAGAGTCGTGAGACTGAGGCGTCAGTGAAGAAATTCCAGTCGGCGTGGGGCATATCGGAGGACGTGGAGATGCGGGTGGTCGGTCCCACCGATGTAACACCACGGAAATTCGAGGATTTTTATATTGTAATTTAATATGTGAATTGACGTTTGTACACTTATGAATGGTATGGCCAAATTGTTGACTTTTTGATTGGTGGGTCAAATGGACTTTGACCAATGACCGTGACGTAGTTTGGGACGTCACGAGTTCATATACAGGTGGCACGTCTATTTCGAACAATCAGGGAAAAAGTTATGACTATCGGAAGTTCAGGGGCATTACCGTAAGTTGGACTTCACGGGCGGAAATGTTGACTTTTAGTTTGACAATTAATTTTCACGCGACTCAAGGACCGATAGGTAGGTCTCGATGTCCTGAGTCCGTAGACAGGCGGCACGCCGAAATCGGACTTCGTATGGCTAAGTTACGGGTCTAGGAAGTGAGGGGCAGTTTGGTAATTTTTGAACCAGGGGCATTTTGGACTTTTTACCCTGGTTACTGTAGCAGACCGCGAGGGACATGGGCGGCACCACCATGTGCGGTGGTTCTATCGTGCAATTGATTATGCTAACATGTGCTGGAAAGTCTGGGCTGTCTTTTGCTTTTGAACGTGGCCTGAGCCGTCCAGCCTGCACGATCAATTGATTAATTCAAGTTCGAAGCTTTTCGGGGAGCATTTTTCAATGGAAAATTGGACACCCACGAGCCTCTGGGACGACTTGAAATTGTTTATAACTAATTAGAACGTGTGTGAGCATCACTCTGATGCTGTTATAACTGAGAACGGGTGAGGAAAACCAGAGAAGCCATTTCTGGAAAATTGGAGGGAAAAATCAGAGTTTAATTTCTACGGTGTGTTGGACCAATCTAATTGCAGATTAAGCTTTCTGGGAGTGTTTAGAACACAACCATATCAAAATCGAAGGCAACCAGCCACAGGTGAGCTGGGACGGTGACTGCCGTGTTCAGAAGAATTTCAGAGGTTTGGACGACTACTTCCAGGTGAGTGTTGGTTCAATTGAGTGTGTTTTCCAGTTCGTTGTGATACTATGATGCTTCATGTAAAGTTAATTTGATTTTGGTTTAGAAACCAGTGAGTTGGGGTGATCAACCCGTTTGGATGATCACGGGTCGAAGGGCCATTTAAGGATTCGATTTGGCTAATTAATAACTCAGAACTTAAATTAGATGTTTAAATAACATGTTAGGATCAAATTGGATTGAAATCAAGTGGGAATTGATGGGTAATTAACCGGGTCAAGCCGCGGGTGGCAGGCCCGAATTACAGACAAACGGGTGAAGGTGCTGACACTGTAGCTACAGTGTCAGGCGCGTGACTTTCACGCGCAGCCACTTTGGGCGGCGCGTGAGAGCGCGTTGGGGCTTATCTCCGATCACGATCAACATGACTTTTATTCCTCTCATCATTCTGAACATTTTTGGTGAATTAACCATGTTGATCTGAGATAGTTTTGATGGGTCAGTTTAGGGCCGGTTGCCTCGGGAAACGTGTTGGACGGCTTCCCCGAGCCGGTTTCTATTTCGGAGTTTGTGGTTAAACGTTTAAGACTTGTAGTGACACTTACATGTGATTTGGACTGATAGGAATTGTACGATAATCCCGGTACAAGTTCGTACGCGTAGGTTCACCGCGGGATCGTACAGTGAGTGGGCCATTTTCTTAAACCCTTGCGTGCATAAATGTTTTCTGGTTTATTATACTTATTCACATGCTAAAAAAAATAATGGTTTTGATGATATGGAAAATATGGTTATGGCACGTTTCACGGTATTTGGGCTTGAGACCCGTCTAATGAAACTTAATGATTGGTTCGGATTTTATTTATATGCTTGCATGTGGATATCTATAAAATGTATTTGGTACTGCACTTTATAGGTCTATTCGTATGATACTGTCTCCTCCGGATGAGGTACCCCGGAGAGGTCACGGACGTCTAGAACGTCCAGCGTCTATGACGCTAAGCATCGGGGATGCTGTAACCGAACAGGGTTCGGGGATTAAACTCGGAATTGAGACCCGAGTGGCACGCATAGCCTTGTGATAGTGACCTTATTGGAAGTCAGGGACGTCAGACATCAGGGATGTCGGGATTGGAGTGTATAGTGCAGCAACTAAAATTATACTTATGGTTCTATTACATGCCTTATGGTTCATAGTATATGACTTATGATTTTAAATACGGTTGCATGCATGTTTGGAAAACGGAGGGGTAAATTATATGTTTTACTTATCAAATGATTTTATAAACTTGAGTTTTGGTCCACTCACCCTTAATGTTTTTGGTAACCCCTCCAGGTCGTGATACTGAGGTAGAGGAGGAACCTGAGGCTGAGGCATAGATCTACTTCTGCGTACCTGAACCCCTGCTGGGTGGTGTACCCGCAGGTTTATGTTAGAGTCGTGCTCGCAACTTGTAATTTTGGATTTCATCCCTTGTCTGACATCTGTTTAATTCGGATTTGATGTATGACTTTAATTTGTTTATTTATGCATTTGATGTTTTGAGGTTAAAATTGGTATGAATTTTTGGGTGTCAGACGGGAGCAGGGCACGCCCCCTTGTGGTCCCTGTGGGATCGGGGTGGGTCTTAACTTACGGTAATGCCCCTGAACTTCCGATAGTCATAACTTTTTCCCTGATTGTCCGAAATGGACATGCCACCTGTCTATGAACTCGTGACATCCCGAACTACGTCACGGTCATTGGTCAAAGTCCATTTGACCCACCAATCAAAAAGTCAACAATTTGGCCATACCATTCATAAGGGTAAAAACGTCAATTCACATATTAAATTACAATATTAAAATCCTGACGCCTATGAGAGTCGTGAGACTGAGGCGTCAGTGAAGAAATTCCGGTCGGCGTGGGGCATATCGGAGGACGTGGAGATGCGGGTGGTCGGTCCCACCGAGCTACCCAGTGAGGCCCCAAAGGAATGGGCCTTGCTTTATACCGAGTTGTTCAGCCACGGCGTCCGGCTGCCCTTGCACCCATGGCTGAGGAGGATGGTTTGAGGGCGGGGCGTGGCCCTCGCTCAGCTGAACCTGAATGTCTGGATCATTCTGGTCAGCCTGTATGAGGCCTTCCCCAGAGCTGGGGAGAAGCCACCGACCTACGCCCAAGTCGTCCATTTGTACTAGTTTGCGCAGCAGCAGCAGAGCACAGGCTGGGTGCATGCTCGGTGTAAGGATAAGATGAGGGGGCCCGAGTGAGCGGGGGCCCGAGTGATTACCGCAGACGCCGGCGTGGATCTCTTGTAGGAGGAGTTGCCCGGCTTGCGAATCGATGCATTTAAGCAGCGGGAGAGTGAAACCGCGCTTGTAAAGCTGACCCGTGATGAGGGGGTACTGGGCAGCCTGTCGGCGAATTCGCCTGGCCTCGAGCCGATCGGTTGGAAGGCTCCCATCGATGAGGAAGTGGATGAGGGGGGCCATCCAAGTGGAGCTGGTGTTGACATAGTGTACCGAGGTGGGTGAGGTGCTCGGCTGGTGTAGAATCTCCACTGGGACTTGTCGACTGGTCCGCTCGTCCACAGAGGAGGGAAGTCGGACCAGGGCATTGGCATGGCTGTTCTTGGATCGGGGGATCTGGGTGATTGTATGGGCATGAAAACTGCCCAGGAGGGACTGAGCCAACGCCCGGTACTGTACCATGGAGGTTTCCTTGGCCTCGTATTCGTCGTTGACCTGGTTGACCACAAGCTGTGAATCGCTATAAACGTGGATCTGCTCGGCCTGCAAGTGTTTTGCCAGACGGAGGCCGGCGAGCAAAGCCTCGTACTCGGCCTCATTGTTGGAAGCCTTTAACATGAAGCGAAGTACATACTCCAGTCGGTGCTTGTCCGGAGTGGCCAGGACAAGCCCGACACCAGAGCCACTATGGCACGTCGAGCCATCAACATGGAGGAGCCAGGTAGGTCGGTGCTTGTCCAGTGCTGGCCGGGAGGCCGAAGCGTGTTCTGTGCTGGCATGGATTTCGGGCTCGGCGGACGGGTAGGTGAACTCAGCAATAAAATCGACGATGGCCTGCCCCTTTTCCGCCGGTCGAGGGGTGAAAGTGATGTCAAACTCGCTGAGCTCAATGGACCATTTGAGAAGCCGATCGGAGGTGTCGGGCTTCTGCAACACTTGGCGGAGTGGGCGGTTGTTCAGGACGACGATCGCGTGGGCAAGAAAGTACGGTCAGAGCTTCCTGGAAGAAGTGATCAGAGCAAAAGCTAGTTTTTCAAGGTCAGTGTACCTGGTTTCCGCGTCTTGTAGTGCTCGGCTGACATAGTAGACTGGGTGTTCGGCGCCCTCCGAGCGTCTGATGAGGACGGAGTTGACGGCGGAGCTGGAGACCGATAGGTACATGATGAGGGTCTCGCCAGTCTCCGGTCGGGATAGCAAGGGCGCTCAGCTCATGTTTGCTTTGAGCTCGGTGAAGGCTTTGTCGCATTCCTGGGTCTAGGTAATAATTTTGGACCGATCCCTGAGGGCCTTGAAGAAAGGGACGCACTGGTCGGTTGCCCTTGAGATGAATCGGGTCAGCACGGCGACTAGGCCAGTCAGGCTCTGGATCTCCTTCTAGGTATGGGGGGCCTTCATAATCAGGAGTGCCTGTATCTTCTCGGGGTTGGCCTAGATGCCGCGCTGGCTGATCATGAAGCCGAGGAACTTTCCCGAACAGACCCCGAACACGAATTTCGCAGGGTTGAGTCGCATCCGAAATTTTTTCAGGACCGAGAACATACGGGTGAGGTTGGTGATGTGTTGGTCGGCCGTCTTGCTTTTTACCAACATATCATCCACGTAGACCTCCATGGTCTTATCGATCTGATCGGCGAACATGTAGTTGAATAATCGTTGGTAAGTGGCCCCTGCATTCTTTAGGCCGAAAGACATCACGTTGTAGCAATACAGACCCTGGTCGGTGCGAAACGTGGTGTGGATCTGATCCGCGGGGTGCGTGAAGTTCTGATTGTATCCCGAGTATGCATCCATCAAGCTGAGAAGCTCGTGCCCGGCCGTGGCGTCGACCAGCTGCTCGATCTTAGGCAGCGGGAAGCTGTCCTTGGGGCATGCCTTGTTCAGGTCGGTGAAGTCGATGCACATGCGCCACGCCCCTAAGGGCTTCTTTACCAAGACCACGTTTTCCACCCAGACGGCATATACGGCCTTACAGACGAAATGGATGGTATTGAGCTTCACAATTTTGGCCTTCATGGCCTCGGTCCGCTCGGCGTCGTATATGCGCCGCTTTTGCTCCACAGGCTTGAATTTTGGGTTGATACTCAGTCAGTGGCAAATGACGTCGGTTGAGATGCCGGGCATGTCTGCGTAAGACCAGGCGAAGACCTCTGTGTTCTCGCGCAGGAACTTGATCAGGTCGGCGCGCAGAGCTGGGCTCAATGTGGTGCCAATTTTTTCCTTTCTGTCGGGGAAATCGTGCGAGAGGGCGATCTCTTCTACCTCCTCGATCGGTTGAGGGTGCGGTGTGGTAGAGTGGTCGCGGGGATCTTCGATCGGCCCGTCGAGTAAGTGTTGGGCGACCTGGGGATCAACCGGGTCGGCCTCGAACGCGGATTCGGCAACAGCTAGGGTCTCCGCGGGCTGGGTGATAGTTTTCTCAGCAAGAGTGGTTGAGTTACAGGTCCGGGCTGCCATTTGGTCTCCACGAACTTGTCTGACGCCCATGGGGGTCGGGAACTTCATGAGGAGGAGATAGGAGGAGACAACGGCTCAGATTTGGTTGATAAGCCCCCAGCCCAGGATGACTTTATACGCGTTCGGGCAGTCAACTACGAGGAAAGGTGCCAGGACGGTCGTGCGCTTCAAGTTCTCGCCGACCTTGATTGGCAGGTTGACGGTTTCGGTTGGCACTATGGAGTCCCCGGTAAAATCGAACAGTGGGGAGGGGGATCGGTCTAGCTCGGTCTCCTTGAGTTGAAGCTGTTTGTACGCCTCCATGAAGATGACGTTGACCGAGCTTCCGGTGTCAACCATGATCCGCCCAACATCGAAGTTACTGATGATGGCGCGGATGACGAGGGGGTCGTCATGCGGGTAGATCACCCCCTGTTCCTCCTCCTCCGAGAAGGAGATGGCTTCCCAACCTGTTCGCGCCACCTTCTGCGCTCGGCCGTCCACCACCTGGAAGACCTGTTGGTTGTGCTTCATAGTGCGAAGGAAGTCCTTTCTGGCCCGGTTGGAATCCAGAGGTGAAGAGATGGATGTGCCCTCGATTATGGTGTTGATCTGGGGGTTCCGAGGCTGCTGCGGAGAGTTCTGCAAGAACTGGTTGATCTTGTCGTCTCGGACCAAGGCCTCGACCAGGTCTCGGAAGGCCACACACTGGTTGATGTTGTGGCCGTTGTACTTGTGGTACTGGCAGTAAATGCCAGTGTTCTTGCTTGTCGGCCCGCGATGGGAGTCCAGGTCGGTTTGGGGATCATACTCTCCACATTCATGAGTACGTTCTCATACGTCGTGTTTAATATCGTATAGGTTCGTACTTGGACCGAGGGAGGGTCCGCTAGGTGCGCTGCCCGTTCGGCCGATTGTCACGCTGACCCTATCCATGATGGGACCCCTGGTGGTTCTGGCTCCTACCCTTCTTTCCCAAGCCGTAGGAGGGAGGGTAGTCGTTCCTCTTACCGCTCGGGGAGTTCTGATGCTAGGTCTGCCCGGATGCGGCCTGCTAAGGGGCCGACTGCTGCTGGGTGGGACTCGGTGTGAAGGTGTCGACTGAGTCCCTAGTGCTGGGTCGGTATGTGCTAACCGTCGTCGAGCCGCCCCTGCCTGGTAGTAGCTCGGCCTTGGCGTGGATGGTTGCCTGTTTCATCAATTCATTATAAGTAAACCAACCCTGGGTATGTACAGCGTACCTGAATTGGGACTCGCGTAGGCCCCCCTTAAACGCCGTGAAAGCGGTCCGGTCGTCGGACTCGGTGCACCGGGAGTATTCCAGGCTGAACCGAGCAGCGTACGAGCGGAGCGTCTCCGTTTCCCCCTGCTTCAAGAGGAAAAGGTCCTCGGCGGAGAAGAGCCTATGAGTCTGGATCATGAACTGGTTCAGGAAGACCTTAGTGAGTTGGGCGAAGGAGTCGGCAGAGCCGAGCTCTAGTCGGAGAACCATTTGATTGCTACCTCGGTGAGGGTGGAGCTGAAAACTAGGCAGCGGGCCTCGTCAGTCAGGCTCGAGAACGAGAGGACCGACTGGAAGTTGTTGAGATGGTTGATCGGGTCGGTCTGCCCGGTATAGAGGGGGATCTTCAGCGGCTTGATTGTGTTCCTGTGCTGGAAATGGTTGATCCGATCCGTGAATGGCCCTGGGGTGGGTCCGCCCCAAGCATGTGCCGGGGGCGTCGCACGCAGTCAAGGAGCTGTCTTACCCCGGGGTCGGCACTAGGAGACCCGCTCGGGCAGGGGGTCCAGCCGTCTGGCGAGGGGGCGGCGGTTTCGACCGAGACGAGTTTCCTCGGTCTCGGCGGGACTTTGCGCTGCGCGGTGGGCGTTCAGACCTTCGAGCGCTGAGAATTTCCTGGGAGGAATCCACCCCCTCGGTTACCGAAATGGTGGGGTTCCCGCCGAGGGAATACGGTTGTGGTCCCGCCTCGGACCTCGTCAGGCCGGTTTGCTCCGTGGCCCGGTGGTCCTTGTCCGAAGGGAACTCTAGGGGGACGAGGCTGATTTGTCGGTGCCCCAGCAGGGAGATTCCGCTCAGGGCCTCGCGAGCGTCGCGGTAGATTCTTGCGGCCTGTGTGCCTTTGCCGGGAATGACCAAGAGTTTCTGGCCTTTCTCGGTCGGTGCGGCCGTTGCTGCTGCCTTTCCCTTGTCAGCTGCCTGCTGGATCCTTTCTGCGCGTTCTGCGCATTCGGCGACAACACGGTCGGCCTGGTGGATCTCGTCCTGCACGCGTCGGGCGTTCAGCTCGACCTGAGCGGCATGCAGTTGGGTCACGACCTCAGTGTACTGCCCGCTGAGCTTGGTATAGCGCGCCTCGGCCTGAGTGCCGTTGGCGCGAATCTCGCCATATCTGTAGCTTTTCCAACGCCCGGAGTACCTCGGGGGAGGTGTCCCTTGGCCCTCGGCCGGGTGCAGGTGTGACTTCGCCGTCCACGTTGTCCTGCATGCTGGCGGATGGGGAGGGTAACGGTGTTTTAGGCTCGATAGAGTGAAAGGGAAACTTTGTTGGTTTCCCACAGACGACACCAAACTGTTGATGCACGAAATGTGCCAACTTAGGGAGCAAATGCTGCTCTGCCACGTGCCCTGTGTGAACCTGAAAGAGGAAAGAAACTGGTCGGTCGGTGAGAGTATAGGCACCGGTGTGGTACCGGCCCAAAGGTACTCCGACGCCCAAGTCAGTGGTCGGTATGAGGTTTTAGGGAGGTAGCAGAAAGTATACTGTAAGAGTAATAGTAAACAGTAAATTGCTTAGTTACCTTTGTACGACAAGTGGACCCTTTTTGTATGGGTGCGGTGAATATAATATTTCTATTTTCTCGATGTGGGACAAATATCAATTCGCTGTGGGACGGACACGTGGAGGTGCCATCCAGACCAAGTGGGACTTGTCCGTGTGAGTGGGCTTGGGCCCCTTGGGCTTGTGGTAGGTGGTGACACTAGGCCGACCGGTCGGTCTGGGCCGACGCACCGACCGACAGAAGCTGGTCCTTTGGAGTCGGCCGGTGGCATGGTTTTTGGAAGAGGGCTGGGCCTCTAGGTCGATCTGGGCCGACGCGCGGAGCCAGGTAGAGGGCTGGGCCTCCAAGGTTGGTCCCAACTGGTGTTACTTCAGCGATGGGCTGGGCCTGTAGTCAATATGGGCTTCAAGCTCGGTCTGGGCCGATATGGTATGAACAGTCTCTTTTATTTTTTTCTATACCAACAAAGCACAAATTTGTGAGGGAAAATAATGGCAACACTAGCATGAGTGGCTCAATTCATGCCAAGGAAGGCAATCCGCTAATTGCTCTATAATGTAGTCTTTATCTTTTAAGAGTAGATCAACAATCACATGTACCTATTTTTGGTTAGAAAGAAAGAAAGTACTCATTTTATATACCGATTGTTTATTTTTTAGTCATGGTGTAACGACCCAGAAATTCGAGAAAAATAAAAGTTAGAAAAATTAAGTGAAAAATGACGCTTTTGCTCTTGTGGGGTCAAATGTGACTTTTTGATTGGGATACTTTGAACGTTTCGTGAGAACCGTTAAGGTCTCGAACTTCTGAATCCGTAACAGGTGGTATGCCAAAATCAGAAATTAAGCGGAATAGAGACGGGTAAAAAATGACCAAGGGTACTTTGGTAATTTCAAACATAAGGGTATTTTGGTAATTATGCAAGAATAACCTAGGATGTTCTTCATAATTTTCTTCCACCGACCTAAATTTCTATTTTTATGTGTAGTGTAGTGTGTCCATGTGTGGGTGTTCGGGGAAATATGGCCAAAAAGGAGAAATACCCCATGAAAGGTGATAACCCGAGAAAAGAGCTAAGGGAAAGAGAGTGAGAGAAAGAGAGGAAGACGAGAAGATGAGGAGGAGGAGAATACTCATCCCCATGAGCCAAAAACAGTGGCGATACAAATGTCAAAAATTGTAAATTGGTTGCTTGAACGTCAGGAGATGTTCTAGCTTGCAGTTTCCTTCACAAAAGTCATAGCTGGATTCCTGGAAGTGTGCTGAGCTAGAAACAATCCAATTTGGACACGAGGAATGAAGAAAATGGAGCTCGGTTTTAGGTCGAGAACTTCGAGCTTGGAACTATAGTTTAAAGGTAATTTCTCTTTAGTTTGGGCCCATAGATCTGTTCCTGATGTTGAGACGATAAAGATTGGTGGTTGGATCGTCAAGAATGGTCGAGGAATGAAGGAGTTCTAGTTAGATAGCGGTTGCTGGTTGAAAGACCCTAATTACAGAACCGCTCGAGGTTGCAGGTGACTGAGCCTACAACTACACTTGAAGGCGCATAAGGCCCAATCATAGGGAAGGTGGTAGCGCGTGAGGGTGTGTATGGCGTCCTTTCGAGATGGGGTAAACATGAAAAATGTTCATATTTTCATCCTGAGTTTAATGGTATAAGGTTTGAGTTAATTGGACAGCATTTGAATATATTTCTGAATTTTGATGTTATATGCTAATATTTAAAATTGGAAATTAATATAGGAAATTGTGGGAAAATAAGTTTAAGGTTACATTGGAAATTAGTGATCTAAAAACAATAAAGTAGAAAATGAAAGATCTACACGAGGATATGGAAATTTGTAAATTATTTTGAGGATTATTATGGTAATTGGGTATCAAGTTATAGGATTTAGTTATCATATTACTTAGACATTAATAAATCATAATGGTGATTATGAATGAAAAATCCTTATGAAAGGAATTGCAGGAAATTTGATTACGCGTATGGTATGTATCCATATGAGTGGGCTTTTATCTAATTTTCATTCGTAGTTATTTGTCTAATTTCTTATATGAATTCATATAAGTTCTAATAATGATAATAACTTCTTTAATATATTATATAATGACAGGACCCGTCCCCGAAGGACATAGATAACCTTGCCCGGTCCTACTCCCATCTGACAAGTCAGTTGAAGTTACGAATATACCCTCAGCACTTGCCAAATAAGGGATAACCGCACCTGTGCCTACTCATGCCTCCACCTCCCGATCAGCCTCGATCATCGCGCCACGACCTGGAGGGTCAATAAAATATGAAAGGTGTGAGTGGACAAAAATAAACATTGATAAATACATTTGAGGAAAATCAATCTTACCTTCCAGTTTCACAAACATGCATGCATATCATAAAACATGAGTAATAGCGTGAAATCAATCAAGTATGAACAGTGGACCGATAAAATCAAAACATGTTTTCCCATGGTCCACATTTTCTCTTAACTAATGTTCATCAAATCAGTTCATGATATAAAGTATCTGGACACAAATATCAATAAATCACAAATATCACCAATCCTTAATATCCAACCTCAATATCCAAGTAACTGTCACGATATCAATGCAACGCGTGCAAACTCGGGAGTCTCACGTCCGAGTACATCCCCAAGATCTACGACGTCTGGCGTGATATCATCTCCAGGATCTATGACGTCTGGAGGATATCATCATAATCTCTCACTCCTGAGATTGAGCTTCCCTCAGAGCTACTCATCTCCAGGCAGTGGATTGTGACTACTCCAGGATCTACGACGTCTGGATGAGACTATCAAATCACAGAGGATGGTGTATCTGGAACAGTCACCAAATTCAGAAATCTCATTTTAAAATAATTTATGTCTCAAATCAAATCAAAAACATTTCAACAGGGCCTCTGTCCGAAACATAGCTTTTACAAAGCAAGTTCCACAAATCCATCATAAAACAGTTTCTAGAATTCACTTTATAAATCAAAATCATCAATTTAATCATATTCACATGTGACTCCAAATCCGAGTCAAAATCACTATCCAATTGGGTCTCAAGCCCAAAAAAATAGCATTTTCACAGTTTTCTCGAAAATCGTACCAAAAACAATATAATAATCCAGAAAATCGATAAATATCATATCGAAACATTAATCACGCCAAATCATTTCAAGTCATATAATTAAGCATTTAAAACATATATGCATGCATTCTGGGTAGAAAACAAAAGTCCACTCACATACCGTTCATATCGTTCGCTTTCCGAGCTGCACGTTTTTCCGTAAATTCCGGAAGTCACCATTCCTATCCAAAATCATTATCGAGGGTCATTAACACTCCAATATACCTCATATATTTTTTCCCAATTTTTTCGGGATTTAAATACGTATTTTAAACGTATACGAAAACTTCGGATACACTGAACACTATCGAAACGATATCCGATTTCCTAAAAACTAGTGCCAAAATGTTCATTAGATCAAAAGAAGTAAGTTTCATGTTGAACTCACCTTTAGACGAGGCTGCAAGCGTCCTCACGTGCTGCCGTGAGTGGCTGCGCGTGAGAGCCACGCGCCAAGGAACAGTGCTGCTACAGTCATCGTCCCAACCCGTTTGTCTGTAAATCGGGTCCGGTTGGCCCACGACTTGACCCGGTTGAATTTCAGTCAATTATTCATTGATTCCTTCAATTGAGCCATCGAATAGCATCGTTAGGAGTCTAATTAGGGTTCTGTAACCTCAATTACACAAAAACTTACCTTTAAACCGTTGAACTCAACCTCCCAATTCTCACACTATCTCAGTTACTGTTCACCATTCAATTTCATCTCAAATCGATTGTTTTCTTGCAATTGATCCCTCAAGAAGCTTTGTGGGATTCATACAAACACACTTCCAGGTTCAATTTTATTGTTCAACGCCTCTAATTCCACAACTATATCTTCGAATGTTCCAAACCTCACCATGTCTGTTCTTGGCCAAAACGACACCAATTGTCTTCGTTTTTGATTGGGTTCTACTCACCTTGAGCTCAGGAGGCTTAATTCAAGGTCAATTTCAGTGTTTATGGCTCTGAGTTTCAAATTCGATTTTTGATCCATTTGAAAGTTCGAAGGGTTTGAGTTCGGGTTTTGGGTTTTCTTTCACAATTACCCTTCCCTTTCCTCTCAATCTTTCTCGTTTTTCTTCCTTCAATCCTCTTATCTTTTTATCCCTCTTAGAACTCGATCAGAAGGGAAGATTGGATGAGTGGTTTTGCTGCTCTGTTCTTCCTTCGCAAATACACACACATACACATATACGTACTCAAACCAAACTATCATTATCCTTGCCACTAATCTCTCTCACCAAGTGACAGATTTCACTTAATGGCCATTCCATGCCCAATTCAGCAATTCCAGGTGTCCATGAAACGGTTTAAATTAGCCATTACTAGCCAAATTACTATTTTGCCCATGCCCCACATAATTACCAAAATGCCCTTCACGTATCTAGACCCGTAACTTTGTCATCCGAACTCCGATTGGCGCATGCCATCTGTCTACGGATTCAGCGTCTCGAGACTTATCCAACGGTACTTACGAAAAGTCCAAATAAGGTCCTGATAAAAAAGTCAACTTTCGGCCCTTATAACTAGGGGCAAAATCGTCATTTCGTTCAAAGTTTCCAAATTTTCATTTTTTCGAATTTCCAGGTCGTTACATATAAGTTCGTTAATTTATTATATAAGTTCTAACAATGATAGTAAAGGCGTTAATGTAACGACCCGAACTTTCGTAATTATTATTTTATTGTAAAATGACTGTTTTGCCCTTGAGGGGGGGGGGGGGGGAAAGTTGACTTTTACCTCGGGAAGTATTTAGGACTTTGACACGTGACCGTGACGTAGTTTAGGACGTCACGAGTTCATAGGCAGGTGGCACGTTCGATTCCGACGTTCGAGGAAGAAGTTGTGACGTTCGGAAGTCGAGGGGCATTTTGGTAATTTGGCCATTTGGGGGCCAAATGTTGACTTTTGACCCGGGAAGTCCAACGGACGAGGGCCAATGACCGTTACGTAGGTCTCGTCGATACGAATCCGTAGACAGGCGGCACGCTGAAATCGGACTTACGACGAAAAAGTTATGGTCAAGAACGTAACCAAACTAACCGAGACTCGGAACTTAAAATAATAATAAAATATTATAATCTGATTCACTTTAACCCAATCAATCTGGACCCTTGATGAGTGACACATGTCACTCATCTACCCCATCCACATCATCCCCAACAATCTGGATCTATGTCTGCCTTTAGACTAATTAATTAGTTTAATTTCCTTAAATCCTCACCCTTCACTCTTAACTCAGGTTGAATCTCAGCCCTCCATTCCATCTGATCACTCTGTTTTAAAAACCATGAGAGAATTCATTCTCTCATTTCTATTCCTTCAAACCGTGCAACCTCTCATTCTCTACACAAACACACCAGCGATCACACCACCTCTCAGCCTCAACCCACACACCAGCCTACCTCTCAGCCACCTCCAGACGGCCATCACCACCACCATGGACGGCGGCGCAACCCGGAAAACCCACAAACCCGAGAGGAACCCGTGCAGCCCAAAACCATCCAACCATCCAAACCATGACTTCTGGGCTCGAACCAACCTAGGGTTAGGACCGTTGTTACCTCTGGACGGCTTAGGACTGGACTGGGCAGCCCACGGCGGCGACACGGCGGCGGTAAGCCTGCAAACCCGAGAAGGCCGATTTTCCTTCCCTGCCTCGAACCGTTCGTTTTTAACGTTAAACTTGTTTGGTTGTTTTTGAGACTTAACCTAGGGGACTAGACGAGCGTTTTGGACCAGAGTTTGTGGCTGGAAGTGTGACTGCTCGCCGGAGAAGACGAACCAGAACCGGCAGCCAGTTCCCCGTCGTTTTTCTGGTGGTTTCTCGAACTTAAAAATCTGTTTTTATTACGTAGAGCCATAGAACATGTTCAGACGAGTTCATAGGAACAAATCCCATCGATTTTGGTGGTTGGAATCACGATCTGTGATCGGGTCGAACCGTGGGTCTGCGGTGACCCGATTCGCAGACCCGGTTACTGTAGCTGATGACGTCATCATGCTGACGTCAGCAGTGACGTCATGATGACGTCATCATGTCAGAATATTGTCAGACCAGGGACCAATGGGCTGTGGACACGTGTCCTCTGACACTGTCAGTGATGACGTCATGCTGACGTCAGCAGTGACGTCATGCTGACGTCAGCATCACTGTAGCACTGTTGACCAGAGGGTTGACCGGCGCGTGGGGGGCGCGTGTGAACAGTATTTTGTGTGGGACTAGTGCCATTTTCAAGGTTTCGACGATACGGATCCAATGGCGGTGGTTTCGTGTCGATCGGAGATCGTTAAGTTGGTCAAATTAGGGTTTGACGCCTTGGGAAGCGTGTTCGGACGGCTTTCCCGGGCCGGTTTCAGTCTAGGGTTTCTTAGTTGTTTAGTAGGGACTTAAAGTGACCTTTACGTATGTTTTGGGCATGACAGGAATTGTACTTTAACCCTTGGACGGGGCTTTACGCTCGGGATTGCAGCAGGATTGTACTGTGAGTGGGCCTTTGATTTCACTAAACTTCGACATGCATAACTGTTTTAGTTTCTAATATATATCTATATGTGATTCAAGTAAAAGTATCTGTTTATCTTGTGTATGATTTATGGCACGTATTACGATGTTTGGGCATGAGACCCGTCTGGTTGTTTATGAATGGTTTGGAGTCATATATATATATAATGGATCTCGATATTATCTGTGGTACTGCACTGTATGGATCTACCCTAGGATTCTATCTCCTCCGGATGTAGGTACACCGGAGTGGTCACGGCGCATTGCCTGTGAGGAGTCATTCTACGGAGGGACCGGACCGTAGAGTGACTCAGGAGCAGGATTGCTACTGTTGGACGTCTGGGACGTCAGGCATCTAGAATGCCATGCTCGGACTATTTTCGGGATTTGGACTCGGGATTGAGACCCCGGGTGGCACGCGTAGTCTTGAGACTGTGACCTTATCGGGCGTCTGGGACGTCAGGCATCTGGGATGTCAGGGTTGGGATGTATAGTGCAGTGACTAAGATTATATTATGTTGATATTATTCTGCTTATGACTATATGGTTTTGTGGTTTTGATACTATGCATGTCTTTTCGGAAAACGGAGGGGAAAAGCTATATGTTTTCGAAATGGTAAACTACTTTGTAAACCTTGAGTTTCGGCCCACTCACCTTTGTTGTTTTACTACCCCTCCAGGTAGTGCTATCGAGGAGGAGGATCCCGAGGAGGAGGAGGAGGATCCCGAGGAGGAAGAGGCATAGGTTTACGTTGCGTACCTGAACCCTACTGCTGGGTAGGTTGGCACGTAGTGTGTCTAGAGTCGTGCTCAATAAACTGTATTCGGGAACCATCCCTTGTCTGACACTATTTGTATTTGAGTATTTGTGTGGCGTGCTATGTATGACTTAACTATGGATTTTCTTTATGCATTTTATCTTCAATAAGGGTTTTTTTTGGTATTTTAATGTCGGGTGTCAGACGGGAGCAGGGCAAGTCCCGGGGGGTCCCAGGGGGATCGGGGCGGGTCCTGTCAGTTAAGGTTCGGTCGAGGTTGGATTAGTAGGTTCCACCACTTGGCGGGGTTACTGGGTTAGATGTGGGCAGTTACCCGACAAGGAATAAATTTTGTTATGTTAAATATTAAACAAGAATAAGAGTAAAAACAAAAAAAATCTCTAATCAGACGGGAGCATGACAGTTTTGATTTTTCAGTAAATTGGGGACGTGTCCTGTCAACTTGATATCATAGGTAATATTTTAATTATGATGTATGCTCTTCATGTATAGTATATTAAAATACTTTATTACAAGATGTTGGTTTGATTTTGGTTTTACAATAATTTTGATTCAAAAATGGTGCTCGGGATAAAGGCCGGTTTGGACTTCATGTTTGACTTGGAATGTGGGTCATGACTTATGTGATCATGACGAGATTTTGACTTTCAAGTGTTTGCTGATGATTTTTGGGAATTTTTAATTGGTTTTAAATAAACGCTTCACAAGATTTTATGAAAATTGTATTGGGCTTAAACCTGAATTTTGAAATGATAATTTGGTTTTAAGAAATAAATAGATGTTGCAAATGTGAATTTGAGTTTGAGGAATTTATATTATATATATGTTTCCCAATCTTGAATTATAAATAGATGCTGTTTCTTGAGTGGTGATTAGTCGCAAACGTCGAGTGGGGCTATAGTTCATAAGACTAGCATGGTGAGGTAACGACTCAGACGTTGAGTTAGGCTCAGTTCTTGAGTCGGTAGTGGTTAGTCTTGGACGTCAAGCTGGCTCTAGTTGTCGAGACTGGTATTATGATAGTTAGTCTCAAAATTCGAGTTGGCTCCAGTTCCTAAAACTAGTTCTGTGATAACTCAGACGTCGAGCAGGGCTCTAGCTTCTGAGTTAGTTCGCACCAAGGATTGAAATAATGATATCAATGGACATATCGATAATCAAATTATATCTCGCTCTAAATATTGATATCGATATCGTTTATGATAAAAAAAAAATTACGAAAATTTAGTCTAAACGTTATAAATTTTTAATGAAACTTTCGGAAAAACTTAAGTACCCAATAATAGCTATATAAAAATATTAAAAAATATATATATAATGACTTTGATATAATAAATATATGATGAATAATATGATATAATATGGTTATGACGATGACTTAATAATAAAAAAAATTTAAACATAAATATAAATTAAAGTGAATTACTATAAGTGAATATTAATATAGTTAAAAAAACATAACAATAAGCATAATAATGAGGTTTACATTTACATAATAATTTAGAAAATCGGGGAGTTTAAATTTACATAATGAATTGGAAAATTGGTAATTAATTAGTGAAAATTGGACATAAAACGAATTCTTATTAATCGTATGCTCATATCATATTTTTCTAAAATCCTTTAATATTCAAATGAACCATTCAACATAATTTGCTTCAATTCAACATAATTTTCTTCAAATTAACCATCTCTACGAATTCTTCCATTCAACATAATTTGCTTCTAAAATCCATTAATATTCAAATCAACCTTATATTTATATTCCCAAATTTTCTTTTATCAAATACTCATTTAAATAAAAAACGGATATTTAGAAATATACTCATATGATATCCAATTAACTTAAAAGTTGTACCATTAAACTCAAAATTTAAAAACAAAAATAGACTTCATAATATAGAACTAAATTGGAAGTTGTTTTATCCTGATGTGGACCAACGTGATGAGACCCGCTGGGGGATCTAAGACCAGCCACGTGGTGTTTCGGACCCGCTGAGGGCGTTGCCGTTATTTGGACTTCCGTTCGGCAGATGACCTGCAAGGCAATACTTGACACCATTGTGGTGCCAGCTGGAAGGGCTTTGATGCCTAAGTTAGTATTTGTGTGCCGAGTGGAATAAGTATGTAAGTTAATCGTCTGGAGAGAGCTTCAGAGTCTTACCTTTGTGAAGAGTTCCGAGGTATTTATAGTAGCCATGAATGTGGTGGTTGAGCCACTGTTTGGGAGTAGGTCCTGTTTTGTGGCTGGGAGTCATCTAGTGGTTCCTGAAGATCAGAGACAGGCTGTCAGGACCTGTCCCAATCCCCCTGGGATTAACGTGGGACGTGCCTGATCCCGTTTGACACGGAGTCTCAGACAAGGGAAAATTCCGACTTTAGCCCATACGGGGCTTCAGAGAGCGCCAGGATCCGGAGGAGGAGTGTGATGTCTCGGTCTCTGCTACAGCTCACATCCGCGATCAACCTGAAGGGCATTCAAAACATTAAAAGCTGTGAGTGGACAAAACAAAGAATTTATAAAACATTTTCACAAAAAGAAATTTATTTATACCCTTCACTAAAAGGCATGCATGCATTCGAAAACCATTTACTAAACCATTAGAGCCTTGGCCCAAAATCGTAAATGAAACCAATCATATGGGCCACTGCCCAAATCCATGTGGGACTCAGCCCAAAATCAGTACATATATCATATAATATAGCATATAACATATAACCAATCCGGTCACGGTTTTCAAAGCTACGCGCGTGCTACCCGGGGTCTCAAATCCCAAGTCTCCCCAAGGTCCACCTGGGGTTATAATCCATAAGCCTTCATGAGAGTAAGGTATCTAACGGGAGTGACCTTACTCAGTTAGTGCTCCGTGACTACTCCGGGGTCCACCCAGGCCAACGACCCTCCCCATAGGAGACAATCCATAAATTAAGGTTGGTATATGAAAAACCATTTCGAAATCATTCTTAAAACCTTTCAAAGGATTCATGCCTGGTCCCCATAAACTGTCATGAACCCAGAAATCCATTTAGGGTCTTCGACCCGAAATCACAAACGTAAACCAACTGGGACTCAAGCCCGGACTCATGACTCAATTGGGCATTGAGCCTGATATCTCAGGGTCAGTCACGATTCCAATCGTAGTAATGCGTGCTACCATCTGTCCATAACCGCTCTCAATCCTGGTATGTCACCGTTAACATATCAACCAATACGAGCACCTCTAGATTATGGTGCACACATCACCGATCGATCTCCTAAACCATCAGCACTCCGAAGTCGAGCCTCCAGTGGCTGCTCGACAGCTGGACGTGCATCGTGACCTCTCCAGAAGGAACACATCCAAGTCCGGAGGTGAGCGTCGTATCGTCCGTCGCCGTGCACACAACACTCGTCGCGACAACAACTCAGATTCTTAGGTCATCAATAGGGCCAATGCCCAAGACAAAACCAAATGGTCTCATGCCCGAATTTACCTTTTCAAATCCAAAACCATTTCATTAAACCGAAACCACAAACACGTATAAGTATCGTATAAAACCGAAAACCTCGAAATACATACCAATACGTAAACACACACAAATGCACTCATGGAATCACAAAACATGTTCATAAAATCATATAAAACATTTATACATGCATCAAGTTAGAAAAAAAGGTTCACTCATAGGCCGTCCGAGCTGCCACCTCGATATGCGCTCCATACGCCTCTTCCGGGCCAATCAACATCTCTGAGACTCCCGAACATGTCCAAATCACTTTAGAGGGTTACTAACTACTTAAATAACCCCTCACTAAAGCCTTGTAATTTTTTGGAATTTTTAAATATTTTTAAACCCGATCCTAAACCTTCGGACGTTCCGAACTATATCGAAAAGATGTCTGATCGACACTAAACGAGTCCCAAAATGTTCGTTACAACGAATAGATGATTTCACATGTTTGAACCATCCCAAAAGAGTGGGCCACGCGCCCACATGCACAGGAAATAGCCCCTGTACATGGGAGCCACGCGCCAGCTACAGTTTTCTTCTTCCTTCGACCAGCTAGCCGGTCAGGTTTAGTTCTGAACAGCTGGTCCGCCTGGACCGATGTGACCGGTCCAACCTTCTAGCTCCTTCATTTTTCATCCGTTTTCACCCATTCCAATTCCTACACCATCCTAACAACATTTCCTATCATCCTATATCATTAAATCCCAGAAACCAATCCTAAAACCCATTAGTTCTGAAAACCATTTTGAACCCAAACTTCCATCCTAGTTTCTGGGCATATCTAGGGGTCAAACCTTCATCCTAAGGGTCCCAATAGGTTCTTGGGATCCCTAAAAATAGATTGGGAGGATCGATTTGGGTTAACTTGGTCGGAATTCGAATTCGGTGGGCAGCCACCGAAAACTTCATGGCCGCCGTTTCGGGCTTGCTCAGCCGTCCTCAACCCCCAAAACCTGCCCATGACCATCCTACCAATCCCCTAAACATCCCTCTGTCATAATCTAACCTCGTAAATGTCCCAATCTAAAAATCCAAATTCGAAAATATACAGGGGTTCAGGTTTACCTGTTTCCCGCAGTTTCCTCCGCCATCCATGGCGGTTGGCCATCCTGCCACCGTCTCCCTTGGTCCATCACTCACTCTCAACTCCTCACTTTGTAACGACCCGTCCCGAATTCCGGGATTAATTTAGTGACTAATCTTGATTAGTGAGGTTGAACGGTGGTTAGTAGGGCGGAATCGGACAAATTGTGCGAAATGACCGTTTTGCCCCTGGTCGTGGGCAAAATGTTGACTTTTTGTTCGGGCGGTCAAATGGACTTTGACCGATGACCGTGACGTAGTTCGGGACGTCACGAGTTCATAGACAGGTGGCACGTTCGATTCCGACATTCGTAGAGAAAGTTATGGTGTTCGGAAGTTGAGGGGTATTTTGGTAATTTAGCTTATTAGGGGCCAAATGTTGACTTTCTGACCGGGAGGTCCGATGGGCGAGGGCCAAGGACCGTTACGTAGGTATCGTCGATACGAATCCAACGACAGGCGGCATGCCGAAATCGGAGTTACGACGACGAAGTTATGGTCACGGACGTAATCGCGATTAACCGAGACTCGGAATAAAATAATAATATAATAATAATATTTGATTACTTTAATCAAAACGAATCTGGACCCTTGGATATATGCCATGTGTCACCATCCCTTACATTCCCTAAATCAGGGGTTCTTGTTGGCCATTGGTGTAGGTAATCATTTCCTCTCATGGAATCCTCACCCTTCATTTTAAACTGAGATTGAATCTGGGCCGTTGATTCATTTCCTTCCCTTGTATTTGATCAAACAACTCACACACCCATTTTCATTCTCCCTCAAAACCGTGAGCACGGTTTCCTTCCTTGATCATGCACATCATCACCTCACAGCCCAGCCTCACACACCAGACGGCACCAAGTACTCACCAGCCACCCCCAGACGCCGGCAACAACCACCACGGGCGGCGGCGCAGCCCACAAACCCCCCAGACCCGAGAGGAACCAAATCGGCCCAAAACATCCAAACGTCCAAACTACCTCACCAATCTCCTCTGTGTTGGTGTGGGTGACAGTTAGCTGCACGGTGAGGCTTGAGAGATGACGGGAGATGACAGGAGACGACGGTAGACGGCGAGGCTGGCGGCGGAGAGGAAAAACAGGGGAGGTCCGAAACTCAGAAATTGGAAATCGTTGCGGGATGGTGTTTGATCGTTTTGGAGAGGTGAATGATGTTCCTGGAGTCGAACTAGGCGTGCTGGTGGCCACGGCGGGAGCCACGGCGGCGAGGTAAGCCTCGAACCCGTGAGTCTGTTTTCGGGTAAAAATGGCAGGTTGGGTTTTAACGTACTTCGATCGATCTAGTGACCAGGATGATGATCTAGAAGGTGAGACGAGCTTCTGGGGATCGTTTTCGAAAGGAACGGTGGCTGGGATCGTGCAGGCACGACGGTTGCAGGTGGCCGGTCTGCACACTTCCACGAACAGGTAGTCAAACGTATTGGTTTCTCAGTTTTTAAAGCATGGATCAACTGGAATTGATGAGACGATCTTGTAGGAACAAACGGAATTGAAAATGGTTGAGAATTGACTGAGAACCAGTCGGGTTGGGCCGCGGGTCACGGTGACCCGTTTATCAGACAACCGGGTCAGAACGGTGACACTGTTCACGGCGCGTGAGTTTCACGCGCAGCCACTCACGGCGGCGCGTGACGGCGCGTGGGCGCGAATCTCGAGGTGAGGTCAACATGACTTCTGTCCTATTTAATGTAACGGACATTTTGGAATTGGTTTCGTGTCGATCGGACACCGTCTCGATATTGTTCGGGATGTCCGAAGGTTTTAAATTAAGTTTAAAAATAAGTAACAATTCGGGAAAATTACGGGACTTTGATAGGACGTTAATGATGAGGTTAGTGACCCTCTAATGTGATTTGGACAGGATTGGGAGTCCCGGTGATAGTGGTGTGGCCCGGGAGGGCCGGTGGCACGCGTATCGAGGCACACGGTTAAAACGGTCTGTGAGTGGACTTTGGTTTTATAAATCCTATGCATGCTTAAATGTGTTATATGGTTTATATACATGATTTCTATGATGGTATTTGTGAGTATTGATTTTGGGTATGTTGCACGTATTTCGAGGTATTTTCCGTATTTCACGTGTATCGGGATTAACGGTTTATTTGTGGTTTTGCATGCTTGTGGTTAAATGAATATTATGATAAAATGGTTTTTATATTGGAAAGATGAACTCGGGCCTGAGGCCCACTTGTTTTGGAAATTTCGGACTTGGAGTCCATTTGAGAATCGGGCCGGGGGCCCAGTTGGTTAATGAAATCGGGCCGGGGGCCCAGTTGGTATGAAATCGGGCTGAGACCCATTTGAGTTATATTATCGGGCCAGGGGCCCAGTTGATTTGTGAATTCGGGCCGTGGGCCCAGTGGGTTTATAAGTCGGGCTGCGGGCCCAGTTGGTTTACAAATCGGGCCGTGGGCCCAGTGGTTCATAAAATCGGGCATGAGGCCCAGTTGGATAATAAATGTGATTTCGGGTCAGGGACCCTATATTTAATAATTGTGATTTTGGGTCAAGGACCCTAAATGGAATTATGTGGTTTTATGGAAATTTCGGGCAGGGCCCAATGGTAATAATGTGATAAAAGGATTTAATAAAATTGTTTTTCCATATACCATCTGGATACAAGGATGTATGATGGTCTCCTCCAGATGTCTGGGACACTGGGGAAGTCACGGTGCATTGCCTGCGAGGGGTCATTATACGGAGCAGCCGGACCGTATGATGACTCAGGAGCAGGATTGCTATGATTGACGTCAGGGACGTCAGACATCAGGGATGTCAGATATATGGACCCGGAGAGACCCCGGGCAGCACGCGTAGCTTATGAAACCGTGAGATATGACGTCAGGGACGTCTAGCGTCTGGGACGCTAAGCATCTGGGATGCTGGTGATGGTAATGGTAAAATATGGATTAATGAATAAAATGGATTATTGGTTATGAAATGGTATGTCGGGTCAGGGACCCTAAATGGTTTCGGATTTTAAATTGATGTTCAATTATGGTCGTGGGTGGTGACCCACATGGTTTTAATATGTATGGTGGTGGTATTCCACGGTTTTGGGCTGAGTTCCCACACTTGGTTTTTGGTTAACGGTTTTTGGGCTAAGGCCCTAATGGCTCGGTTGAGCAAACGTTTTGGTTACTGGTTTTTGGTGGCATGCATACGTTTTTATTGGAGGGCATAAATGTCTTATAAATGTATTTGGTAAACTTATTGGTTTTTGTCCACTCACAGCTTTTGGTTTTAATGCCCTTCAGGTTGATTACGGATGCGATTGCAGCAGGGACTGGGACATTGCACACCTCCTCCATCGATCCTTGCGCACTCTGGATGCCTTGTTTGGGCAGTGGCTCGTGGTTATCCCTTGTCTGACACCCCTTGTTGGACGGGAGCAGGGCACATTCCACGGTAATCCCGGGGGGATTGGGATGGGTCCTGTCACACTTGGCCTCAGATTCAAAAATAGGAAGGGTTGGTGTTTGGGGTTATTGGGGTGGTTTCTCGAGGGGTTCAGGTTTGGTTTGGACAACACAGGTAAGGGGAATGCATGTATGGGAAATGATGGGCAATGGATGGGTGACACTTGTCACTCATCCATTGGGCCATTGAAAAAGGTCTGGTCTCACTTGAAGACAAAAGTCCACTTTTATCTCGTAAAACGTACCAACATGAATAGTACCTTAGAACTTCCTTGAACCGTAAATTTTTCGTCGAATGTCCAATTTCGACGTGCTGCCTGTTTACGAACTCGTATCGACCCGATCTACGTAATGGTCCTCAACCATTGGACCTCCCGGTTTAAAAGTTAACTTTTTGCCCTCGTTCAAGGGCAAAATCGTAATTTCACCCTGAACATCCGTTATCCTTCGGCTAATCCTCGATTAGTCTCTCTAATCCGTAATTAGTCTTAATTAACCACTAGAATTAGGAAAAAGTTGTTAAACAGGCGCCAGCTGGTGCCTAGCCTGCTATCGTCAGGGAGTTTGTTGTGCTAGAGTTGTTGTGTGAGGAAATTGGTGTAGCCCATTGGTTGGAATACTGAATGGATGCCGAGTGGTGAACTTGTCATTTGTTCCAACCGTTCGACCATGATTGTGTGTATGGGGGGGGGGGTATCTGGGCTGTATGCTGGTCGACAAGCACTTTTCTAGCCTGGTGGTCCGTATGTACAGAGGGTGGTTGGTCAACATGGTATCAACATAAGTCCCCTAAGTCTTTGACTGAGGTGGATTTCCTCGGTCGAGGACTTGTGATTCTTGCCGATACCTATTAACTGACCAGGGGAATGTACCTTGTACCCTGGGAGCGCACAAGTCATGGATCGAGGAAGTGCACTTCACGGTCGAGGACAAGTTAGTCCCTTTGTCATCAACTCCCATGTCTTCTTATGCCATGGAAAAAACGTATGGCCGAACATGGTGGGATGAGCTGGGATGACGGGGACTCAATCGGTCACAATGTGCTTGCTTGCTGGTTGTGAGCTTGCTGTGCCAGGTGCTGCCGAGGGATAGCATGGCACTGGCCGGAAGTCGCAGCGGCGTTCAATTGGTTGCAATGTGCTTGCTTGCCGATTGGGTTGGTTGAGAGCATGCCATAACTGGTGACTGAGTGGTCGGTCATGGGTTGGACGGGAGTCCTGGGGTTCTAGGAGGTAGAACAACGTCTACTGAGCGGCTGTTGATAGTCGGTGATGCCGATTGGTTTAGACTTAGGTGCTGAAGTGGGTGGGAACAGAAGGCGGTTGAGAGTGGGAATATATTATTATTATTATTATATATATTTATATATTTTTTGTATTTGGTAGGGATATACATATAAGGTACAAAGGTTGTATCCATACAAAGGTGCCGTATGTGGGAATAGTGTCGTATGGCCCTGGTGACCGTTCATCAACGACGTGCCGACCTCTCAAAAGAGTTGGAGGCACCACTTTTGCTAGGTGTCAGGCGCTTGGGAAAAGGACTTAAGTACAGTCCGGGCCAGGATTCCCAGCCACTTTCTGTCGGAAGGTTGGCTGTCTACCGTTCGATTGATGGCCATTGCAACGTAATGTTAACTTGCTGCCGAGACGGTGTCTGATGCTTATTTTTGTTTGGTTTTGTAGGTTCGTCGAAGGCAACCGTTACTGCCGAAAAGTTGGAAGCTTGCAACCTTATTCGGCAAAAGATGTCCAATTTAGAAGGGAGCCGTTTTGTTCTGAGGTTGCCAGCCAATTTGTCTTCTGTTGGTTTGATCTGTCTCCCTGGTAAGTCTTGTGGTAATGTATATGAGTCGATCTGTTGAAGGTGAGTGTCGAGGGGGCTAATGTTGTGTTACTTGTTTGTAGTCCATCCGTAGGTCGAGAAGGCTGCAACTAGGAAAATCAGTGAGGTAGTCAACAAGCACGACCCTACTACTGACGACAATGGGAAAGAGCCTATGTTGGCCTCCCAGTTGG
Source organism: Prinsepia uniflora (assembly GCA_032719365.1). NCBI lineage: Eukaryota > Viridiplantae > Streptophyta > Magnoliopsida > Rosales > Rosaceae > Prinsepia > Prinsepia uniflora. The sequence continues at coordinate 50,407,209 of CM064874.1, read as the reverse complement.
GAAGGAAGCAAAAAACCATGGCGCACAAGCCTAAGTCTGCTGGGAGGGAAGAGCCCCAGCAGGGTCAGTTGGTGGTGGCCGACCGGACTAGATGAGCCAAGGCAACGAGGCCTTGACCATGACTAGATGAGCCCTAGGCCTTGACCACGACTTTCATCCTAGAAGGCCAAGGCAACGAGGAATCCGTGTTGCTGCTACACGTGCCAACCAGCAAAGTGGAGAGGCCGACCACTGGGTCGAAGGGATCCGACGCTCTTCCTGCCGAGCAAGCGCACGTGGTGGATGAAGAGGTGGAGGTAGTTAATGTGTAGTTTTGTTTGTTTTTTTTGTTTTTTTGTTGAATGTAAACCGGGGAATGCCCCGTGTATCTGTACCCTTGACATTGGAAATGAAATGAAATGGATTTTCCGACTTCGATCACATTTATGTCATAGTTTTTGTATACGGTGTATGAAGTATGCCTGTCGATAGGAAGCGACTTGTTTGTTGTTGGATAGATGTCTGTTGAACATAGGGGTAGGTTCGTAAGTGTCCAGGGTAGTTTGTGAATGGCGATCGGCCACAAGTGGCCGATTCAGTTTGGTTGACCGGTGTGTTGTATGATCCAACATTAGTGTAGGTCATGACAGAAACTTAAAACTCTTAAGGCTTTTCTAAATATCTATAAGCATTTTGAGCGGGGTACTACCGAGAGACCGAATGTTGATTACAAATGAATGTCCATGTTGCGTCGTCCGATTTCGTCCCATTGGATTGCGTCTTTAGACATATTTGTGTCAGTTTCCAAATGGCAAGGTATCGAAGGGAAATTACAATGTAAGAAGAACTTTTAAATGATAACGCAAAGTGGTAATAAAGGAAAATTTGCTAAATGATAATGCCGACTGGATATAGCCAAATCGATTACAGGAATGTTCGTAAAACAAAGTAAACGAAAATAACTCATTTGTAAAAGAGCTTGAGATGATCACTGTGCCATGGGTGTGTCAAGAGACGACCATTGGTAGTGGCAAGACTTTCCCATGTGGCCCCGCGTGAGCCATCTACGTTGTCCTTAGTGGCAAGACCGACCTTTCAAAGGACCCATTCTCCGACTTGGAAACTGCGAGCTCGTACCCGAGAATTTTAGTAGTGAGTAACGCATTGCTTATGGGCCATGTTGAGGAGGTTGGCCTGATCACGGCTTTTCTCGAGAAAGTTAAGGTTTAGGGTGAGTTTCGCATTTTCTTTGGGGTCGTACGATAACACCCAGTAGGATGTCTCTCTGATCTCAACTGGGACCACAGCTTCCATTCCAAAGGCTAGGGCAAAGGGTGTTTCCTTAGTTGAGGTCCAGTAGGAGGTCCTCTAGGACCATAGGACATCAGAAAGGAGGTCGGACCATTAGCCCTTTGGGTATTACTAAGTCGATTTTTGAGGTTGTGCTTAATGAGTTTGTTTATGGCTTCGATCAGTTCGTTGGCCTAAGGATGTGCGACTAATGCGAAGCAAAGTATGATACCGTAGGCATCACAAAAGTGTCAGAAAAGAGCACACTCGAACTGTTTATTGTTATCTGTCACGATCGTATACGGGATGCCAAAACGGCAGGTGATGTTTTCGTAAACAAAACTCTCAATCTGGGCCGCCGTGATCTTCTTGAGAGGTTAGCCTCGGTCCATTTGGTGAAGTAATCGACTATGACAACCGCGTGTTTGACCCCGCCTTTACCCCATGGCATGGGGTCGATCAGGTCGAGTCCCCACTGAGAGAAAGGCCAAGGGCTGAGCATGGGATTTAGTCGTTCAGCTGGAGAGTGAGGATGGGCTCACACTTCTGGCACTGACGGCACTATTGGGTTAGTGCGATGGAGTCCACACATATCGTGGACAAGTAGTAGCCTTGTCGGAAGGCTTTGTGTGCTAGGGACTTGGGCCTAGAGTGGTTTCCGCATATTCCCTAGTGCATTCCCCTGAGGACAGCGATGCCACGGTCGGTTGGGAGGCATTTCAAGAGTGGGACATCAAATCCCCGTTTGTACAAATGGCCATGTGCCATAGTATACCGGGTAGATTGGCGCTGGATGAGTCGAGCCTTATTACGGTTCGTTGGTAGTTTTACAGTGGTAGGGTATTGGACAATTGGATCCATCCATGAGGGATCTTCGGTGACGGTCATGATAGAGCATTCTCCGGTACTCGGGGATGCAAGGAGTTCTACCGGTACCTGGCGTCCGACCTTGTCGTCAATGGAGGAATCCAGATGGCCAAGGTGTTGGCGTGAGTGTTTTCGGAGCACAGGATCTGGGTGATCTCATAGGCTTGGAAATTGCGCAGCAGTGCCCGTGTCTTGGTGAGATAGCTGATCATGGAGGTATCCTTGGCGTCATAAAGTTTGTTGACCTGGCGGATGATGAGCTGTGAGTCGCTGAAGATTTGCAGCTGTTGGGCTTGTAGGTCCTTGGCCAAGCGGAGACCGGTGAGGAGGGCTTCGCATTCTGCCTCGTTGTTGGAGTCTTTGAAGCCAAAGCGTAATGCATATTCGAGCTTCCCTTGGGTCGATGTGTTTAGCACAGGGCCAGCGCCGAAGCCATTGTGACAAGTGGATCCGTCCACATAAGGGGTCCACGTGGGCTTGGATGGGTCCAGGGTGGACGGGGATGGCGGCTTGCGGAGGGGTGCGGAGGAAAGCACAGTGTTGGGGTCATGAGTCTCTGGCATGTGCTGAGTCGCATCGTACATGAATTCAGAGAGAAAGTTAGCGACGACCTGGCCTTTCTCCGCTGGCCGAGGGGCGAAGGTGATGTCAAATTCACTGAGTTCAATTGCCCATTTCACGACCTGGCCCTTCTCAGCATTTGTTATTGCTTTAGCACCTAGAACATTCTATGGAGATTTGGTACGTGGTCGCTGGCGGTCTGGCTTTTGACCAACATATCATCCATATAAACCTCCATGGTCTTCCCAATTCGATCAACGAACATGAAGTTGACCAGGAATTGGTAAGTGGCGCCTGCATTCTTCAACCCGATGGGCATGACGTTGTAGCAATTGACGTCCAAATTAGTGCAGAAACTAGTGTGGATTTGGTCATCTAGGTGCATTCTGATATGATTGTAGCCAGAGTATGCGTCCTTGAAGCTTATGAGTTTGTGACCGCTGTGGCGTCAGCCAAGAGGTTGAACTTGGGTAATGGGAAACTATCCTTAATGAAAGCCTTGTTGAGGTCCGTGAAGTCGATACATATTCGCTAGGACCCGGAGGGTTTCTTGGGTATGGTTCCTTCGATGTTCATGAAGACATTCTCGAGGGAGGTGTTGAGGATGGAACACGTCTCAAATTTTGATGTTGGCCCCGTATGGGGTTTATTCGACTGGTGGTGGTGGTTCGGCCTTTATCCCTTAATTTGGTACTTGTCATTTCCTATGTAATCGTTGTTGTATGTGCCCTTCCAATCACTAGAGTGTGAGTCAAATCAGTGGTCCGTGTGCATGCTATTGGTTGTGGAAGGTGGTTGTTCCTGTCTGCCGTTCGGGGGTGTGGAGTGCGCATGGGTTGGGGGTGGCCTAGGTGCCACTTGTAGGGAGTTGAAGTGCTCTGCCTTGGCATGGATTGTTGTCTACCTCATAAGCTCGTTGTAGTTGTCCCAACCTTGGATGAAGGCATGGTATTTAAAGGTGGACTCCCGCAAATCGTTAAGGAAAGCCCGGTATGCCGCCTTATTGTCCGTTTTATGGCACTTAGAATACTCCAGGCTAAATCAAGCGGCGTACTGGCGCATAGGTTCGCTTTCCCCCTGCTGGAGGGTGCCCAAGTCCTCAGTGGTAAGTAGTCGATCCGTCTGGATCATGAATTGGTTCAGGAAGACCGTGTGTAGTCTGTCAAACAAGTCGATCGATTGTGGCTCCAATCGGTAGAACCAGTTGAACGCGGCCTCAGTGAGGGTGGAACTGAAGATCAGGCATTGGGCCTTGTTATAGAGGTTTCTGAAAGCAAGGGCGGAGTTGTAGTTATTGATATGGGTGTTCGGGTCTCCCTTTCCATCATACAGGGCAATCTTGATGGGCTTAACTTCCGTCTCATGGCGATATAGCATGATGCGGTCTGTAAAGGGGTCGATGTTGGTCCCGGGTCTGGGAAGTGTTTTTGCCCTGGCCTTGCTGGCTTTCAGCTCATGAACGCGTCAGAGGAGCTCCTGAACCACGTCGTTTGATCGGTCAGGCCTGTCCGATGCTTCCGACTAGTCAACGGCTGGTTAACGACCCATGTCTCCCATCCCAAGTTGTTTCGGTTGTGAGGACTATCGACCAGATCCGGCTGTAGTTGAGTCGGAATCATCCTCCAAATGGTGCCTCTCAGCGTGCGGGAGTGGGTTACTCGGCTGTTGGGTGGGTGCCCTCTGGCACTGCACCAGTCGGGGTGCCGACCTTGATTGAGATTGGGCACCCTGGGATAACAGCGGTAAAGACGGCTATGCCTGGATTCGGGGGTCGTGAGCAGGGTCGGTCAGGGGGTTGTCCTGCGTCCGTGGTTGCCTCCGGTCGAGTAGCTCGCGGGCATTGCAGAAGATCTGCGTTCCTAAAGGACCAGGCAGGTCGGTTTGATGGAAGAGAAAGTGCCCAGACGCCTCGAGTCAGCATATATCGGTGATCTTTACTCGGCTGGCATTGAACTCTTGCCGAGAGGTTGCAGCAGCCAAGGCTTGTTTGGTTGCCTCTCGTTGCTCCTCTAGTTCTTCATGTGTGGATTGAAGGATGGCGAGGGTACTCACTTGCTATTCTCCCCACACATGGTTGCTGCTGTCGATGACAACATTGCTTTTTCTAAGTTCGGCCACTTCCGATTAGAGGGTTCTCATCATCTCGAGCATGTCCTCGGAAGGTAGGCAGGTTCTGGCTCTGTTGCGATCTCCCTGGGGAGTGTTGTTGAGCTCGCCATCATCTCGTTCGGCAGAAATCGTACATCAACAGGGGCTGAATATTGGTATGTGAGCTAGTGGGAGGAACTTAGTCAGATTCCCACATATGGCGCCAATTGCTTGATCCTGATGTGAACCAACGTGATAAGACCAGCTGGGGGATCTAGGACCAGCCACGTGGTGTTTCAGACCCGTTGAGGGCGTTGCCGTTTGTTGGACTTCGGTTCGGCAGATGACCTGCAAGGCATTACTTGACATCGATGTGGTGCTGGCCAGAAGGGCTCTTAAGCCTAAGTCAGTATTTGTGTGCCGAGTGGCATAAGTATGTAAGTCAATCGTCTGGAGTGAGCTTCAGAGTTTGTGAAGGGTTCCGGGGTATTTATAGTAGCCATGAATGTGGTGGTTGAACCACTGTTTGTGAGTAGGTCCTGTTTTGTGGTTGGGAGTCATCTAGTGGTTCCTGAAGATCAGGGACAGGCGCCAGCTGGTGCCTAGCCTGCTATCGTCAGGGAGTTATTGTGCCAGAGTTGGTGTGTCAGGGAGTTAGTTGGTGCAACCCACTGGTGGGAATAGTGAACAGATGCCGAGGGGTGGGCTTGTAATTTGTTCCGGCCAGCCAGCGACCACTATGTGGGGGTAGAGGTGGGTTGGGGGGGGGGGGGGGGGGGGGGTGGTATCTGGGCTGTATGCCGATCGGTATGCACTTCTCTGGCCTGGTGGTCCCTGTGTACGGAGGGTGGTTGGTTTACATGGTATCAACAGAAGTTAACTCCGATTTTTTCATGGTAATTCAAATATTTTATAGCAGTTTTTCAAAAAACGAAATTTATAGTGAAAAGATTGAATTCGTAAAAAATCGAAAATAAATTTGATCAAAGTAAAATAAAAAAATAACATTATTTTTAATTAAATTATAAATTCTTAATTAGATTTAATTATAATTTATTTTAATACATATAGCATAATTGAATTGAATGGCGGGAAGACCTCCTTCCAAGGCCCTACAGCTGTATATTATTAAACCCCCTTTGCTTGCCACGTTTAGTTCTATATTATTAAAACCTTCTTTCAAAAAAAACAATATTTATATATATAATATTGTCGATATATATTATTCATTTATATAAACTCCCTTTGCTTGCCACGTTTCTATCACTTTAACTTTCTATCATTTTAATTTTCTATCACTTTAATTTCCTATCTTCTCTCTCCCCCTCCCTCCCAAAGTCCTCCTTCTCAGCTCTTAGTCTTCATCTTCTCTGTAAGGCTGCAACTACATAGGCAAACCCAGTCAAATTAGGGCTCAATTTAGTCTTAATTTTCACACAAATCATTCCCCATGTCGAGATAAACAAGGTGAGGAAAGCCCAACCCTTCTTTGCCTGCTTCAGTGCTGGAATCGGACGAACCAAAGCTAGAAGGTACGACTACGATGGATAAAAATTGGTGAAATCGGTGGATGTCGGTGAAAATCGCCGATATATTTCGATATTTGAAGAAAGATATTGGGGGAAGAAATTTCTTCCCCCTTGTTTAGATGCCGACAGCTAATTTTCCAATATATCGATCGAAATGTCGGCGAAACTGCTGATATTTCAATCCATGGTTCTCACTCCGACATCGAGCAGGGATCCAGTTCATGAGTAAGGTTACACTCGGATTTCGTGATACACCCCGTACCCGTATTTACTTATAAATCGAGCAGGTCCAACACCCGTCTGACAATTTTTTGTTAAACATGGGATTTTTCTAAGTTTGTTCGTATTATATTTTGATATGCCTACCAAATTGAGTTCAACAGTACGAGATTTCCACCCACATCCACCAACCCACTAATCCCGTTAAGTTGTAAAAATTGCCCGATTGACCTTCTCCAAACATTTATTCGTTAAATAATTTGTATTAAATAATTATTGATAATAATTACCTTTATATTTTTTTTTAGCGTTCAAAGTAATATGGTAGTCAAATCCTCTAATTATTCATATCCAAGTTTTCCACATCCTCTTTCAAATCTTCCATTTGCTAATTTAACTATTATTGGTTCACTAATATATAGTGTAGCCTTAAATTACATTCCCACAATTTCCCTTATTAAAATCAAATTTTAAATAAATGCATAAAATATCAAAATTCAAAATTATACTCAAACAATATCCAAATTTACCTCAATTTATTAAATAAATGTTGGAGACTATTTTTAAACTATTTCAATATAGTCATATTACATAATAATTTAAGATATCAACTATCCATAATACTTTTAATAAAATCTGTTTATGCATAACCCTTACGCAATCCTTGATTGCTTTCATAAAATTAATGTCCTTCATAATTTCCCGTTTTAAGTTCATTATCATCCAAATTAACCATATATTCAAAATCGCTAATTTTTCCAAAATCAAATTCAAGTTTAAAATATAAATATAATATGTCAAACAACCAACCTATACTCAAACCATGTCTAAATAACTCAAATTTTGTACCATTAAAGTCAGAATGTAAAAACGAAGAATTTTTCGTTTGACTAGCCGGTGAAAGGACGACGCACATGCCCTCACGCACCACCATGGCCCTCTGTGCGTGGGCCTCACGCGACTACACAAGGGAGGTGGTCATCTTCAACTTCTATCTTCAACCCGTTTTCCTACAAAATGGCTCTTACAACCTGCGACCAGGACCCCGCTTGAAACCACCCATTTCTTCACCATTTCTCATGTTCTCTGTATGCAATTTCATCTCATCAACTCCAGAAGAAGATACATGGAATTATAATTATAGGAAATGTACCTGAAAGCTCGACGTGATTTCACTATGTACGGTTATGGTTCGTAAATCATACTCCAGTTTCCCCACGTCAAAATTTACCTTTTTTTGTCCCAACACGATCCTAGGGACTCAACTAACACCCTATCATCCTTGGTTGGATGTTAGGAAGCTTCAAAACGATTTTCTTGACTCACGACCAACTTGGCTTCATGGGTTTGGATGCTGGATTCTTCCCAGGCCTTCAAGCTTCTCCTTTTCCATCCTTAGTCTCATCCTTCTTCCTCAAGACTTTCCCTTTTCTTCCTCTGGATTCCCTGGCTCTCTTTCTTCTCATTTCTCATATTTCTCTCTTATCCTCTGTTTTTGGTCATTACCCCCGCATGCCGCAGGCACACAACCCACACACTTATTTATTAGATGTCTAAGTCAGTGGGAGAAATCAAGGAGGGAAAATGGAGAGAAGTCTAGAGTATTCTATGTCCTTCTTGTAAAATTACCAAATTACCCTTGGTGGTAAAATTATCATGTTGACCCTATACTATTTTGATCTGTATCTAACCTATTTGATCTCTAATTTTAGTATAATGTCTGTCTATGGACTCAGGAATCCAAGACTTTCCTAACGGTCCTTTTGAATTGTAGAGAAGATGTCCCAGTCAAAAAGCCAACCTTTGGCCTTCAGGGGAAAAATCGTCATTTTTACTTTTCTCAAAGTTTCAGGTGATTACACGTTGAGCAAGACTCCAAATCTCGAGTTGTTATATGATATGATGTGTGGCTAGCACCCAGATGTTGTATCCTTGGGCGAACACTTAGATACTGTATCCATGAGTGGTTTACCTACCAATAGTACAAATATAACCCCGGGGGATTTTAATATTGTCTGGTTGGTTCCAGACTTGACTAAAAAGATACTTGTGGTGATGGCCTACGTGTAGTGCCGTTGTGTGATGTAATTGGTACTTGAGTTATTAATTGGTTGAGCCTAGTGATGGATTGGTGATATATAAGTTATGTTTGGTACTATTGTGTTCCTGAAAGTGACATAAAATGTGCCTGATGTGAGATTACTTATGTGAATTACTTAAGATTATACGGGATTTGGGAATTGTTGATGTCTGCATGGCGTAGCGATTTAGTAAGAAGAAGAAAGCAGTTGGTTGATTAAGTTTTGAGCAACTCTGTTGTCCAATTTGAGGATGGAAATAAGGCTTATTGTTCTAAAATTTTGCAGACGCAATTTTTTAAGGGGGGGTAGGTTGTAACGACCCTGAAATTCGAGAAAAATAAAAATTGGAAAAAATAAGTGAAAATGACGATTTTGCCCTTATATAGTCAAATATTGACATTCTGACTGGAGAATTTTGTGGATGTTTCGTGGGGACCACTACGAAGATCTCGGACTCCTGAGTCCCTATATAGGTGGTATGTTGAAATCAGAGATTAAAGGGGAAATATATGGGTAAAAAATGAGCAAGGGTACTAATAGGTCCTTAAATAAGCATTATTTTATATTATTTTATACTCTTTATACTTGACTTTTAATATTAAAATAATAAAACATTTGAGAAAATAATTTATTTTGTGGGATTTTTGGAGAAATAAATAAAGCTTAAAATTTAGAGCGTTTTGGCGAAAGAATCGTCTCGATAGTATTTATAACGAAGAAATTATGGACGAAATTTGATGGAATTATATAAATTAATTTTTAAAATTGAATTTGCAAAAGCCCAGCGGCCCAATCCATTTAATCAGCCTAAATTCCAGCCCAGGAACCTAATCCATGAGCAGCCCAGATCCAATAAACTCGCAAGGCCAGCCTAAAATCGGCCCAAGTCTAGCCCCAGTCCATTCCAGGCCCAGTGCGTCTCCTTCCCAGCCCGTAAGGAGTTCGATGTGCGCCCACCGAACGGCTCAACATATGCTCGGCGCATGCTTCCCGAAGACTTCTATTTCTCCCCCGCGTGCGTGGACTGAGGGACCTGCCCTCCCCATCGCTGAACCCACCGACTCCCACCTTCCCATGTCAGCTACAGTATGCCAATAAGCCATCTACCCATGTCAGCTGCTTCTTGTTGATTTCACCCACTCATGACAGCCACCTGCCACCGAGACCCATGCCCTGCATTTCCAGAATGGCTCCTGCTCATTTTGTGTAGTTTTTCAGCCATTTTTCTGATTTTTCAGCCATCCTTTCAACCCAAACCATCCCCAATTTCATCATTAATCATCATTAATCATCATTTCATTTTTATATTTTATTTTTTTATTTTTATTTGAATATTTGTGGCACTCCCTCTATAAATAGGGAGACCATTTCATGTAACAATTGTCCCCATTTTTGCCCTTTCTCCTCTTTAGTTAGTTCATTTTCTCTCTTTTATAGCTCTTTGTTTAGTTCATCTTTTTCTCTTTATAGATTTATTTTTGGGAACCATTTGTAACTTCTTTTAATTTTATTCTTAATGTTTTCCTTTAATTTTTGTTCTTATATTTTCTTTTAACTTCTTTGACTTCTCTTTTAAATACAATTTTATTCCTTCTAAATGTTTGAGAATATGAATACAATCTCCATGTGTTTTAATTTCTAAATTTCATTTATTTCATAAGTTTTAGTGCTTCATACTTCAATTTGATGCGAAGTGTCGGCCTCTATCGGTGCAGTTAACATTTGATTGAAGAGATTTTAATGTTGGCCGCTGTCGGTGCATTTAATCACAAACTTAAGGTGAATCATGTTGTAAGTGTTTGATGCATATTAATGTTTGACGCACATTAATGGTTGATGCATTTATAATAATGAAAAACGTATGCATGTACTTGAGATGATGAAAGTAGAATTTCGTGATTGGTTTAATATGAGCAAAATAGAAAGTGTTGGTAAAAATTGTGTTTGAAAGAAGTCTATTTTAGGAGTAGTTTAATTATTGTAATTGTTAATTTTAATTTAATTATTAGTTAAAATGTAATTTAGATTACAAATCTTTTCAAACCCCCCTTTAATTATTTATTCTTTGATTCTTTGATTCTTTATTCTTTAATTCTTTAATTCTTTAATTCATTTATTCTTTAAATCTTTAATTCTTTAATTATTTTATTCATTTATTCTTTAATTATTTAATTCTTTTATTCATTTATTCTTTAATTATTTAATTATTTTATTCATTAGTTTATTATTCTTTTATTCTTTCTCACTAACAAATTATTAATGTTCCCTAATTTCCCCGGTTAAGAACGATCACTATTTATCAATACTACAACTACACAAAAATGGTTTAAATTGCATAATACTTAAATTACGTGTTTAATTTAATGCGTAGTTTGAGCGTTATCAGGTACATTGGTCATTTCAGCCACAAAGGTATTTTGGTAATTATGCAAGAAGGACCTAAGATGTTCTATAATGGTGGCAAGTGTTTAGAAGTCTCTCATTTTGTCCATAATATTCATCCTCCGACCTAGCTTTCTATTTATATGTGTTGTGTAGTGTGTGCATGTGTGGGTGTTCGAGGAAGTATGGCTGAAAAAGAGAAAAACCCAATGAAAGGTGATAACCTGAGAAGAGAGCTAGGGGAAAGAGAAGGAGAGGAAGAGTGGAAAAAAAAGAGAAGAGGAGGAGGAGAGACTCGTAGAATAGTCAGCCCCATGAGCCAAAAACAGTGAAGACAGAGATGTCGAAAAACCGTAAATTGGTTGCTTGAACGTCAGAAGATGTTCTAGCATGCAGTTTTCTTCACTAAAGTCCTAGCGGGATTCTTGGGAACGTGATGGGCTAGGAACAGTCCAGTTTGGACGTGAGGAATGGAGAACATGGAGCTTAATTTTAGGTCGAGAGCTTCAAGCTTGGAACTATAGTTTCGAGGTAAGTTCTCTTTAGTTTGAGCCCATAGATCTGTTCCTAAGGTTGAGATGATAATTATGGTAGTTGGATCATCAAGAATGCTCGAGGAATGAATGAGTTCTGGTCAGGTCGAGACCGCGGGTTGAAAGACCTGAATTGCAGACCCGATCGAGGTTGCAAGTGACTAAGCCTGCAACTGCACTTGCAGGCGCGTGAGGCCCAATCACAGGGAAGGTGGCGATGCTTGAGGGCACGTATGGTGCCCTCTCGAGACGGGGTCAACATGAAAAATGTTCATATTTTCATCCCGAATTTATGGTATAAGGTTTAAGTTAATTGGACACCATTTGAATATATTTTTGAATTTTTATTATTAATATAGGAAATTGTGGAAAAATAAGTTTAAGGCTACACGAGAAATTAGTGATCTAAAAACAATAGAGTAGAAAATGGAAGATTTACAAGAGGATATGGAAATTTGGATATGAATAATTTGAGGATTATTATGGTAATTTGGGTAACAACATAAAGGATTTGGTTATCATATTACTTGGACATTAATAATTCATAATGATGATTATGAATGGAAAATCCTTAGGAAAGGAATTGCAGGAAATTTGATTATGCGTATGGTATGTATCCATATGAATGGACTTTTATCTAATTATATTTTGTAGTTATTTTTCTAATTTCTTATATGAATTCATACAAGTGCTAATAATGATAATAAGTTCTTTAATATATTATATAGTTTGTTAATTTATTATATAAGTTATAGTAATGATAGTAAAGCCGTTAAGGTTCGGTCGAGGTTGGATTGTAGGTTCCACCACTTGACGGGGTTAGTGGGCTGGATATGGACCGCTACCTCGTAAGAAATAATTTTTCTTATTTATGTATTTAAAAAGAATAAGAGTAAAAACACGAAAATTTCTAATCTGAAAAGAGTTGTCAGACGGAAGTAGAACCGTTTCGATTTTTCAGTAAATTGGGGTGGGTCCTGTCATATGGGGTTTCGACCTCGTCATTTATGAGAGTCAATAGCTTTAGCGGGGATCCAAGTCCATTTATGTAACTTATTTTTATGTTTAATTATCGTCGATACCACTAAGAATCTAGTAGTTATTTTTTTGTTTTTAAATGTAAATAACAAATCTCAATTCGTGTTAAAAATTTCAGGTAGTTCCAAAAATAAAAAAGTATCACAACGTGAAACGTGAAATTAAACTATAAATTTCAAAGAGCGTTGATTTCACGAGATTAATTTATTAAAAAATTAAAAAAAAAACTTAATAAAAACGAAAAATATCCAAAGTTCCAAACAAAAAGAAGGATTAAGGAGAGGAGGACCTTAATAATAAGAGTATTTTTTAAGTAATTATTGTTATAATAAATTATTTAAGATTATATGTGATAGATTTGATTGTGTTGTTGTTCAAGTAGTGGGGATAGCTAGAGCACCTTATGGATTGGTTTCAATTTTGACTATAATTTTGAATATTTTGGGCTTTATTTGGAATTTCACTCTTAGTGGTATAGATTATTATTTATTAATGCATTTTTTGTTCATGTTAGCATTATTTTTGTCCACATTGGTATATAATTTATTGTTAGCAAAATTAGTGTTATACATAGCATAGATAATAGCATCACTTGGTATATAGTGAGTGTGGCAATTGACTTTTTTGGTTTGTTTTTATTCACCAATCACAATCGCAATCAAAACAAAAAGTTCTAACAATCTTTTTTGAATAGAAAGATTCATTGATAAGAAAATGACACACATAGAGGAGAGGGTGAAATGCATGTAGTTTTTTTTTTGTCAGAATAAAAAAAGAGACCATTAATAAAAAAAATTATTATTTAAAATACTCCTCTAATCAGACATAAAATTTCATTTTGCTCTCACAATCGAAAATCATTGTAATATACTATTAGCATTCTATTACCTCTATTGCTCCATTTTGTTAGTCATGTTAGTAATAACGTTAATATTACTTACGTGTCAGTAAGTGATTGGTTGTTTAATTATTTATTAAAAATTATTAAAATTAAATATTTGAAAAATAAAAAATTGAAGAAGATGATGAACAATGCATTTGATCTGGGTTTTTCCTCAACCCATTCCTAACCCTACAATCTAATCTGTATTTTTCTTCATCATCATCGTTTTCTTCTTCTTCTTTGTTTTTTTTCATTTGATCTGGGTAGCCACGAACATTGCTAAAGAAGACATAACAAATTTTCTGCTCTTAACTAGGTTTCTCAAAAACAAAGATGAAGAACATTCAACCCATCTGGTTTCTCAAATCCCCAATCTATAAAAACAAATAAGACATACCTAGAGATGCTGCAGATTTGGACATTGGCTAACAAGCTTTATAAGATCCAAGCAACTCCTTAATATCAAATTTAACATCAGGGACAAGATGATGAAACAACAAAGCATAGCTTTCCTTCTTCTTCCCAGTTGTCCTTTCCTTTTCTCAGAATCATCATGTTGGTGCATAGCGTGCTCCCTTGCACCAGCAGATCATTTCTCAATTCTTCCTAATGGTTTCTTGGTGCAGAAGCATGTGGACAGAAAGAGAATAAGCAGATTCTCCTTCACAAGTATGTGTGTGTGTGTGTGTGTGTGTGTGTGTGATGTCCTAGAATCTAGGAAACAGGTGGCATGCTGTAATAGGGCAGAGATGACATCATAGTGTCATGAATTTCATGTGTAACCGTTTTTTAGGGAGTGTGTGAGGTGTGTGAGTGTTGTGTGTGTGAAATTCCAATAGGCTATGTATCAAGGAAATGTACAAAGAATCAAATAATGAGAAATACAGTAGTCATAGCTACTAAAGGAAAATCATAGAAAACTCCGTGAAGTAATTTATAAAACACCTTATATGCATTGTTTGAAATCTCAAATATATACAACAAAGATCAATCCAATTCAGTCCTTTGATTGAACACCATCATACAAACATTCAACTATCCTAAACCATATGAGTTAGTCTCTATTTTTTCAGCTAGGAGATTAAAGGGAGGAGTGATATCTGAAGCAAAGAAACCTGCAGTGGTCTTCGACCTTTCCTGAAAGAAGATAAGAAGAAGCTCATCAGACTTGTATCTGAGCATTGAGTGAGAAGAATACATTTAGGAATACTTGAATTGCAAGTTCTTCATCTATGGAAATCCAACATGGTAATAGAGCTTGCGTTACTGATCTAGTGACTGGGCGTCTGACTGTGAGAGGAAGAACACAGCATCACATTGCTGTGACAAGGCCTGATCTAACATGGCAGGAGCATCAGGAGGTGCTGAGATTCGTGTACTTGTATTCACAGGTGAGAACTACAATTTATGGAGTATTAAGATGAAGAAAATACTCAGGGATCATGACTTATGGAAGATAGTTGAGCAAGGTTTACCTGAACCTGAGCTTGATGAAGATGACAAGGAGATTGAGACTCCACAGACAAAATCTGATCAGATTAAGGATGCACGGGCACTTGGCATGCTGTAAAATGCAGTATCATAAGAGGTCTTCATTAAGATTTCAAATGAAGACAGGGCTAGTGATGTCTGGGCCTTGTTAAAGCAAGAATACCGTGGAGATTCCAAGGTAAGATCACTCAAACTTCAGTACCTCAGAAAATAGTTTGAATACACTAGAATGAAAGATGATGAGAGTTTTTCCTCCTAATTCTCTAGATTGTTTGGAGTGGTTAACTTAATGAAAACCTATGGTGAAGATGTTTCTGAGCAGAGATTGGCTCCGAAAATCTTGATTAGTCTAACTAAATCCTATGATGCAATAGTTTCTATTCTTGAAGAGACTAAGGACATAGACGATATAAGCTCTCAGTCATTAGTAGCATTTATTTATGCCTTTGATCAGAGGCTCGAAATGCACTTTGAATTAGTAGAGAAGGCATTTTCAAGTCTGCACATAAAACAGTCACAGTAGGGTCATTACAAGTCTAAGAAACCCTACAAAGGAAACAGAAATTGGAACAACAGGTCTAATGGAGGTAAAATTGAGAAGATCTCTGTTGGTTCTAAGAATGAAGGAAGTACCAGTGGTGAAAAGTACAAGACATGTGGAAAGCTGCATTATGGAAAATGCTAGTTTGAAGGAAAAACTAAGTGTTTCAAATGTAACAAGTTTGGACATGTTTCCAACAACTGTGGTAGTAAACCAGCAGTTAATATTGCCAAACAGGTTGAAGAAGAAGAGGGGAACAAGTTCTTTGCTTGTAATGCTGCTTCTGTTGAAAAGAATTCAGAAGTGTGGTATGTGGATAGTGCCTGCAGCAATCACATGACAGGGCATGAGTCTTTGCTGGTGGATATAGAAAAGGACTTGAAAGTTAGAGTGAAGATGGGAACTGGTGATCTAGTGCGAGCTACTGGGAAAGGAACTTTGGTTTTCCAAACCAGCCATGGAAGGAAACACATTAGAGATGTGATGCTAGTACCATGACTTGATGAAAACTTGCTGAGTGCGGGTCAAATGATTGAGCATGGGTATGCTCTAGTATTTGGAAAGATGGCAGTAGATATCTATGATAATTATGATATGACTCACAAGATTGCTAACATCAAAATGACAGGGAACGTGTGTTTTCCTTTAACACTTGATTCTATAACTTCAGTGGCAAGAAAGGCAACAGTAGAAGGAGATGCCGAGTTATGGCATAGAAGATTTGGGCATTTGAACTTCACAAGTCTCAAAGTGTTGTATAAAAATGAAATGGTAGTGGGATTGTCTAACCTAACTACTGAACTTGAGGTGTGTGGAGGTTGTGCTGCTGGAAAATAGTATGTATCATTTGACACAAAAAAGGCATGGAGAGCATCCTCACCACTAGAAATAATTCACTCAGACATCTCTGGGCCAATGTAGACTGAGACAATGAGTGGCAACAAGTACTTCATCACATTTATTGATGACTACTCAAGAATATGCTGGTTATACTTCCTTAGACAGAAATCTGGAGTACTAAATGTGTTTAGGAAGTTCAAAGAAATGGTTGAACTGCAGACTGGTTACAAATTCAAGAAATTAAGGAGCGACAGAGGTGGGGAATATACTTCCAATGAGTTTCAATCCTACTGTGAAGAATGTGGGATTGAAAGACAGCTAACTATAGCCTATTCTCCTCAGCAGAGTGATGTTGTTGAGAGAAAGAACAGAACCATTGTGGAAATGTCAAAGTCCATGCTACATGAGAAAGGGATACCATATAGGTTCTGGGGTGAGGCAGTGAGTATTGCTACCTATCTACTAAACAGATGTCCAACCAAATCTGTTCAAGGAAAGACTCCTTTTGAACAGTATAGTGGAAGAAGGCCAGGGGTGAAACACTTGAGAGTGTTTGGTGCACTGTGCTACATCCATGTGCCAAATCAGCTTAGACAGAAGTTTGATGAATTAGGAGTTAAATGAGTGTTTATGGGATATGGAAGCATGGAGAAAGGATACAGAGTTTACAGTCTTAAAGTTAAGAAGATTGTGCTCTCTAGAAGTGTGTTGTTTAATGAGAAAGGGATTTGGAATTGGGAAGAAAAAATGGAAAGAGAAGTTGTTGTTTTGCTTGACAGTGAACCTGATCCAGTCACAGCTGAAGATCAGAGTCCTTTAATTGCTTCTCCTATACCAAGTCATGGAACTAGTCCTAAGTATTGATCTAGTTCAAGCAACACAAATGCTCTTAATTATGGTTCTACTCTAGTGAAGATGAGATCTCAAAATGAGATTTATGTAAGGTGCAATATGTGCATAGTTGAACCAGAAAGCTACCAAGAAGCTGCTCAAGAAAAACTTGGAAGAAGGTAATGCAGGTAGAACTGGAAATGATAAAGAAGAATTCTACCTGGGAATTGGTAAGCAGATCATCAAATAAGAAGGTTATTGAGGAAAAATGGGTGTACATGGCAAAACTGAACCTAGATGGCTCAGTTCAGAAACACAAAGCAAGGTTGGTTGCCAAAGGATATGCAAAAAAGCTTGGGGTAGACTTCAATGAAACATTTTCCCCTGTGGCAAGACTTGACACAATCAGGATTCTGATTGCCCTTGTAGCTCAAAAAAGCTGGAAATTGTACCAGCTTGATGTTAAGTCAACATTCCTAAATTGTGTTTTGGAAGAAGAGGTCTATGTAGAGCTACCAGAGGGTTATGAAGTCAGAAATAAAGAGGATAAAGTGTACAGATTAAGGAAGGCTCTGTATGGTTTAAAGCAAGCTCCAAGAGCTTGGTATGGAGAGATTGATGCCTACCTAGGCAAATGTAGATTTCACAGGAGTCCTAGTGAATCTACATTGTATTTGAAGACAAACAGCAAGAAAGAAACTCTTATTGTGTCTATCTATGTGGATGACATAGTATAAATAGGGGACAGTGAGGCAATGATTTCAGAATTCAAAGAAGAAATGATGTCAATGTATGAGATGACAGATTTTGGACTTCTGCATCACTTTCTAGGAATGAAAGTAGTACAATCTGCCAAGAGCATCTTCATTCATCAGAAGAAGTATGTTTTGGCTCTTTTAGAGAAGTTTGGTTTGAAAGGATGGAAACCTATCAGTGTGTCACTGGCTTGGCTACAAATGACAGATTGTGTAGGACATATGGATCAGAAGAAGCAGATGAGGGGCTTTACACGCAGATTGTAGGTAGTCTTCTACCTAATTGCCACTAGACCTGATATTATGTTTTCTGCAAGTCTGTTGTCTATATTCATGCCTTGTCCATCCAAGATACATCTTGGAATAGCTAAGAGGGTCCTAAGATATATCCAGGGTACTGTGGATTATGAGATTGAGTATACTAAAGGAAAATAGGCAACTCTAATTGGGTACTGTGACTCTGATTGGAGTGGAAGTATGGATAACATGAGAAGCACATTAGGTTATGCCTTCTCATTTGGAGGAGGGGTATTATCTTTTCTTGGGCATCAGTAAAGCAACATAGTGTTGCCTTATCTATTAAAGAAGCAGAGTATGTCAGTGCTTCAGAAGTTACAACTCAAGCATAATGGCTTAGGTTTGTGTTAGAAGATTTTGGAGAAGAACGAACAGGACCAATTACCCTGTTTTGTGACAATACTTCTGCAATTGCTATGGCAAAGAACCATGTGTTTCATCAGAAGACAAAACACAGCAGGAGGAGGTTTCACTTCATCAGAGAGGCAATGCAATCTGAAGAAGTGGACCTAATCTACTGCAGATCAGAAGATCAGGTTGCTGTCATCTTTACTAAGGCACTGCCTAAGGTAAGGTTCAACTAACTAAGAGAGCTGCTTGGTGTTAAACTAGTGAGCAGTCTAGAAGGGAATGTTGGTGCATAGCCTACTCCCTAGCACCAGCAGATCACTTCCCATTTCTTTCTAACGGTTTCTTGGTGCAGAAGCATATGGACAGAGAGAGAGAATAAGCAGATTATCCTTCACAAGTGTGTGTGTGTGTGTGTGTGTGTGTGTGTGTGTGTGTGTGTGTGTGTGTGTGTGTGTGTGTGTGTGTGTGATGTCCTAGAATCTAGTAAACAGGTGGCATGCTGTAATAGGGAAATGATGGCATCATAGTGTCATGCATTTCGTGTGTAACAATTTTTAGGGAGTGGGTAATGTGTGTGAGTGTTGTGTGTGTGAAATTCCAATTGGCTATGTACCAAAGAAATGTACAAAGAATCAAATAATGAGAAATACAGTAGTCATAGCTACTAAAAGAAAATCAGAGAATACTCTGTGAAGCAATTTATCAAACACCTTATATGGATTGTTTGAAATCTCAAATATATACATCAAAGATCAATCCAATTCAGTCATTTGATTCAACACCATCATACAAACATTCATCTATCCAAAACCATTAGAGCTAGTCTCTATTTTTTTAGCTAGAAGATTAAAGGGGGGAGTGATACGTGAAGCAAAGAAACATGCATTGGTCTTCGACCTTTCTTGAAAGAAGATAAGAAGAAGCTCATTAGACTTGTATCGGAGCATTGAGTGAGAAGAATACGTTTAGGAATACTTGAATTGCAAGTTCTTCATTTCTGGAATTGACAGGACCCGCCCCGATCCCACGAGGACCACAAGGGGACGTGCCCTGCTCCCGTCTGACACCCAAAATAACATACCAATTTTAACCTCAAATGTTCAAATTAATAAATAACCAAATAAAGTTATACATCAAATCCAAGTTTAACAGATGTCAGACAAGGGATGAAAACCAAATTACAAATTGCGAGCACGACTCTAAAATAATCCTGCGGGTCAAACCACCCGACAGGGGTTCAGATACGCAGAAGTAGATCTATGCCTCCGCCTCAGGATCCTCCTCTACCTCAGTAGCACAGCCTGGAGGGGTTACCAAAACATTAAGGGTGAGTGGGCCGAAACTCAAGTTTATAAAAACAGTTTAATAAGTAAAACATATAATTTACCCCTCCGTTTTCCAAACATGCATGCATCAGAATTTAAAACCATAAATCATATAATATGAATCATAAGGCATGTAATAAAACCATAAACATAATGATAGCCACTGCACTATACACTCCAATCCTAACATCCCCGATGTCTGACGTCCCTGACGTCCAATAAGGTCACAGTCTCAAGGCTACGCGTGCCACTCGGGTCTCAATTCCGAGTCCAATCCCCGAACCCCGTCCGGGTACGGCATCCCAGATGCCTAGCGTCCTAGATGCCCGACGTTCTAGACGTCATATCATAGCAATCCTGCTCCTGAGTCATTTTACGGTCTGGTTCCTCCGTAGAATGACCCCTCGTAGGCAATGCGCCGTGACCACTCCGGGGTACCACATCCGGAGAAGACAGTATCATAAGAATGGATCTATACAGTGCAGTACCAAATACATTTTATCGATATCCACACGCAAAACATATATATATATATATTGATGAAATCCAAAACTAACCTTTAAGTTTCATCAGACGGGTCTCAAACCCAAATACCGTGAAGCGTGCCATAACCATAATTTCAATATCATCAAAACCATTTCATGATTCCAGTATGTGAATATATAAGTAAATCAGAAAACATTTAAGCATGCAAGGGTTTAATGAAATCGGGCCCACTCACAGTACGATCCCGTGGTGAATTTGCGCGTACGGACCTGTACCGGGATTATCGTACAATTCGTGTCAGTCCAAATCACACGTAAGGGTCACTACAAGTCTTAAACATTTATCCAAAAAGTCCGAAACAGAAACCGGCTCGGGGAAACCGTCCAACACGTTTCCCGAGACAACCAACCCTAAACTGACCCATCAAAACTATCTCAGATCAACATGGTTAATTCACCAAAAATTTTTAGAATGATGAGAGGAATAAAAGTCATGTTGATCATGATCAGAGATAAGGCTCAACGCGCCCTCACGCGCCGCCCAAAGTGGCTGCGCGTGAAAGTCACGCGCCTTACACTGTAGCTACATTGTCACCACCTTCACCCGAATGTTTGTAATACGGGCCTGCCACCCGCGGCTTGACCCGGTTGATTACCCATCAATTCCTACTCGATTTCAAACCAATTTGATCCTAACATGATATTTAATCATCTAATTTAAGTTCTGAGTCAATACTTAGCCAAATCAAATCCTTAAATGGCCCTTCGACCCGTGATCATCCAAACGGGTTGATCACCCCAACTCACTGGTTTTGAAACCATAATCAAATTAACCTTACAGGAAGCATCATAGGATCAAAACGAACTGAAACACACAATCAATTGAACCAACACTCACCTGGAAGTAGTCGTCCAAACCTCTGAAATTTTTCTGAACACGGCAGTCACTGTCCCAGCTCACCCGTGGCTAGTTCCCTTCGATTTTGATATGGATGTGTTCTAAACACTCCCAGAAAGCTCACTCAGTGTTTAGATTGGTCCAACAACTCGTATAAATTGAAATCCGAAATTCCCTCCAATTTTCCCCGAAATGGTTTCTCTCTGGTTCCTCACTAATTCTCAGTTCTTTCAACGGCAGAGTGAAGCTCACACAATTCCTATTCTGTTTAAAGCAACTGAGCCGTCTCAGAAGCTTGTGGAAGCCTCACTGTGCACTGAGATTTGTTCCCCGAAAAGCTTCGATCGAAAATAAACAATGTGGCCGTGCTGGGTGGATGAATCAGACCACGTTCTAAAGCTCTAAACATTCCTTTCTTTCCAGCACACACTTGCATAAACAATTCACACTCAGAACCACCGCACATGGTGGTGCCGCCCATGTTCCCCCGCGGTTACTACAGTAACCAGGGGTAAAATGACCAAAATGCCCCTAGTTCAAAAATTACCAAAATGCCCTTCACTTTCCAGGCCCGTAACTCAGCCATCCGAAGTCTGATTTCAACGTGCCGCCTGTCAACGAACTCAGGGCGTCGAGACCTACCTAACTTTCCTCGAGTCGTGTGAAAATTAGTTTCCAAACGAAAAGTCAACATTTTTGCCCCCATCGTCCAAATTACGGTAATGCCCCTGAACTTCCGATAGTCATAACTTTTTCCCTGATCGTCTGAATTGGACGTGCCACCTGTCTATGGACTCGTGATGTCCCGAACTACGTCACGGTCATTGGTTAAAGTCCATTTGACCCTCTAATCAAAAAGTCAACAATTTGGCAATACCATTCACGGGGGTAAAAACGTCAATTCATACATTAAATTACAATATTAAAATCCTCGAATTTCCGGGGTGTTACAGGAATTCCAACAAATCACAATTATTAGACTTTGAATAAATCTTCTTTGTTTAATTCAATTCCATTTCTTCGATCCAAGCACTCATGGCGTGGTCGGTACAATCGAATTATTTGTCTTTCAAATGCCACAATAACCACCTTGGATCCTACGGCGCTTGCTGTCACCAATTCTTACGAGGCCGCTACCGATTTTGAGACCACTGTGACTTCGTGCTTGTCCAATAGCTCTAGTTTGGATCTAAGGCCACCGCCACCCCACAACTTCATTTGGGTCTAAGACCACCACAACTTCACGTAGGGTCAACTTGGAGTTGGAATTAGGGCCATAAACTTACGATGGTCTGAGATGAACTGATGGTGAGGAAACATGTGGTATCGAAGATGAGGAAGGTGGTGACTGAGGAGGAAGAGATTGGATCCGATCGGTAATTAGAGCCATGCGATCCAACCCATTTCTAGGATTTTTTTTCTTCTTCTTTCTTCTTTGATGGCGTTGTTCATTGCCATCATCTCATCATCGTTGGATGATTCTTCTCTCATCGAATTGGAAACCATCTTAATCTGAACCAGTTGGTCCCCAGAATAATATCAATCACTGAATTGATAAATTGGGCCATTTGCTGCCCCTGAAGATGAATTGCACTGTTAGGTGTTGAGAAGGATTTGAGAGAACCCAAGAATTGAATTGCTTGTTATCTATCTTTCACTACCGCTGACATTGAGGTTTTTGGTGTTACATCTGTAATTTTTTTCCCTTCTTTAGATAATTCAATACTGGGCTCATCTCAAGCACAAGCACAGAGCTTTAATGGGAAAATAGGTTGTGAGGGACTCTTTCTAAGACACGCATGTGAGAACCATGGAGAGGAGTGGCTACACTTCCGAAACCTAATCTCGAAAAAATCTCAATCCTAGGTTGTTAGATTGGGTTTAGGATTTGTTCAAACCCATATTAGGTTTCGATTGAGATTAAAATTTGGGATTGAGTTACCATAATTCCATTTCAATTAGTTAAAGACTGAAGAAGCTGATGTTAGAGAAAGACAAATTCACTATTCATCATCTTCTTCCTTAATTCTTTTGTGTTAGTTTTAATAATTTTTTTATAAATAATTAAACAACGAACCACATACTCACACATAAGAAATATTGACGCGGCTACTAACATGGAAAAAGAAATAGAGCAACAGAGGTAACATAAGACATCTATTGGTAGTACATTGTAACAATTTTTGGTTGTGCGAAAAAAATTAGATTTAATGTAACACCCCAGAATTTCAAAGGAAAATGCATTTGGGAAGAAGTAGATAAAAACACGATTTTGCCCCTAGAAAATTCAAAATGTTGACCTTTGTTCGGGGTATCTTTTTAGGATTTCGAGAAGACCGCTACGATGGTCTCGGGATCTTGAGTCCGTGGACAGGTGCTACACTTGAATCGGAGGTCGGATGAGAGAGTTATGGGTCAAAATGGTGAGGGGCAAAATGGTAATTTTTCCACAAAGTCCATTTTGGTCATTTTGAAGCGAAGATCTATGGCATGTTGACATGTGTCTAGTTCTAGAGGGGTCTGATATTCTGCCCCTTCCACCGACTCTCTTTCCTCTATATACCAGTGTGTATGCTAGTGTTGGGTTTTTGGTGGTTATGGGCTGTAGCCATGGATGGAAGTGAACGGAGTGAGAGAAACAGAAAGATGAGAGGAGGAAAGCATGAAAATAAATGAGAGATTGTTGGGAGCTGATCCTGAGGGAGAAACGAGTATCTTGGTGGTGTTCTGAAGATGGAAAACCCCCAGAATTCGTGAACCTGAAGCCCTTTCGGCGGGTTCATAAATTCGAACTTCTATTTGAGGCCTGGTAGCTTGCTAACCAATATCACAACGTCTATCTGGGAGCTTTGGGGTCGTGCTGGGATTGAAAACAAGAAAGTTAGACGCGAAAAGTCCTCTGGGATGAAGGCTAAAATTTTAGGCGAAGTGCTTGGTTTCAAATTTGATTTTCTAGGTGAGTTTTTATCATTTTCTTGCCATAGATCTCTTACTTGCATCTAGTAGAGTAGATTAGACATTTAAACCGTAAAAAATGATGTAGAAATGGAGGTTTCCCAATCGAATTGGAGTCGTCGGTTCGGGCGACCTGATTTGCAAGAAACCAGGTTGACTCAGTGATAAGGGTGATGAATAGTGCCTGCGCGTAAGGCCCATGCGCAAGGACTTCCCAGGGGGCGTGTAGGCGCGTGTCATACTACCTAAGAATGTCTTCAACATGAAAGTTATAGTTTTCGATCATATGAGTCTAACAATACTATTTTTGAGGCGATCAGATATTGTCTTGGGACAGTTTTGACTGTACGAAGGTTTAGGTGTTATTTTAATTCGTTTAAAAATCCTGAAAAATTATGGGATTAAAGTGTGAATTATTTTGGATTTTTAGTGATCCTATAAGTGAATTATGCTAGGTGGAAAAGGTTTCAAGAATTACAAAATATCGTGCAATACGACTCGGTTGCGTATAAGGTACGTGTGAGTGGACTTTTGTTTTCCCTAAATCCTATGACAGGACCCGGCCCAACTGGATTTTGATAATTGTGCCCGGTCCTGCTCCCGTCTAACGAGTCAACTGAAGTCCCGAAACTACCCTTCAGCACCCGTCAGACAAGGGATAACTGCACTGGTTTTCGCTCATGCCTCTGCCTCTCGATTAGCCCCGAACGTCGTGCCACGGCCTGGAGGGTCATCAAAACAGGAAAGGTGTGAGTGGACAAAAATAATATCATTTAAAAATACATTTCAAAATACATCATTTACCCTCCAGTTTATCAAACCATGCATGCATAGGGTCAAACACATGAATCACCGGCTTTCAAGCCAAAACACATAACAAGTATCAAATCCCGACTCTCAAGCCAAAACAAATGAAAACATAATCATCTGGCCACAAAGACCAGAACCCGTACTCAATACCAGTACGCAATCACAATCAACATCAAATAGCACTAGTAACAAGTGCACAATCAATCAATCAATCAATCCGCACTACTCACAAGTGCACAAAAAATCATACAGTCATATCCGCACTACGCGTAGGCCAACATCGGGAACTGCACTTAGGCACCATGCGAGTCATATCAGTCATGTCTAGGAACTGCACACACACCATCTAGACGTACCATATACTCGGGAACTGCACTCACGCAACATCCGAATCACGTCTAGAAACTGTACTCGCACCATCCAGACATGGTTCAATATCCACAATCACAAACACAATCCATATCACAAACACATATCAATCATATTCTTGACTTCAAACCAAGTCAAAAGCATTCCCAACAGGGTCTCAAGCCCAAATACCATTTACATGTAAATCCGTAAAATCTCATTTGAAAACATTAAAATAATCCAGAAATCATCCTTGACTCACCAACCAAGTCAAAATATCCTTTTTGAAACCATTTTGACTCCGGGCCTAACCCAAAACATCAATTGCACATTCCTCGTAAAACGTGCACGGAAGACCGATTAAAATAATCATTAAATCACAAATAATCATGCCAAATCACCATGAAATCATTGCCATTCAAATCATGCAATCAATCATTTAAAATATTTTACTATGCATGCATAACACTTTATAAAACAAACGTCCACTCACACAGCGTCCAAACCGCTCGCTTTCCGAGCTGCACGCGTTTACGTAATTTCCGGTACTTTCCATGAATCCCAAGTCCTGCCCAAAATCATCATTAATGGTCACTAATGACTCAATGAATATCATATCAATTTCCCATAATTTTTCGGGAATTAAATATTAATTTAAAAATTAATATAAACCTTTGGACCCAACGCTAAAATTTTCGTTACATTGCATAGAACAAAAGTCATGCTGACCTCACTTCGGGAATCATGCGCACGAGACCTCACGCGCCCTGCACAGTAAAGTGCTACAGTGCATCGTCCTCACCTGTTTCTCTATTAAACGGGTCCTGCAACACACGAGGCAACCCGGTTCAATCCCTGTCCATTCTCAGTTGATTTCCATAATTGATCAAGCCAATAACATTTTTTAAGGTCTAATTATAGTTCTGTAATCTCAATTACATAAACACTTACCTCGAACAATCAAATTTAACTTCAAGATTTCCTCTCTGTCGCGGGCACTGTTCATCCCTCAGTCTCAATCAATTCTCATTGTTTTCTTGCAATTGATTCATCAAGAAGCATCGTGGGATACTTACAAACGTTCTTGTAACGTCAATTTCGGCATTCAACCCCTCTAATTACGCGAACACAATCTCAAATTTTCGAGAGGCTTAAGGCATCTGTTCTTGACCAAAGCACCATCGATTTCCTTCGTTTTTGATTGGGTTCAACTCAGTTTGAGCTCAATAAGCCCAATCCACTGTCAATTGTAAGGTTAAATCCGAAATTCAAGATTGATCAATTTGAATGTCAACGTTCGAGTTTGGGTATTCTCTCACGATTTCAACCCCTTTCTTCTCTGGTTCTCTTCATTTCCTTCTTCCCAATCTCACTTCTTCTCTATCCCTCTCAACTTGATCGATCAGGAAAGGTGTGCTGGCTGTATGATTGTTTTTTGGTCTCTGTCTCTGTTTTTCCCCGCTCAACAAAACTATTTAGTGTTTTGAACGATTACTAGGCATTCATGCCACCAATCCTTCAATTATGGTGACAAATGTCACCAGGTAACCAATCCTCATCCAAATCATCGAGGGACAGGTGTCCAATTAATGCTAATTCAGCTGATGAGTCATCAAACAGGAAAAAAGACCAATTTGCCCTTCCTTGCATAATTACCAAAATGCCCCTAGCCTTCGCAGACCCATAACTTTCACATCCGACCTCCGATTGATGCATGCCGCCTGTCTACGGATTCACCGTCCCGAGACCTATCCAACGGTCCTTTTGAAAATTCCAAACAAGGTCCCGATCAAAAAGTCAACTTTTACCCCCATGACCAAGGGCAAAATCGTCTTTTCCTTCTAATTTTTCCAAATTTTTCTTTTTTGAATTTCCGGGTAGTCACATCCTATGGATGCATTTTATATGATTTTACATGTAATATTATTTGTATTTCTTGAAGGTTATTTAAATACGATTTTTATGGATTTTTGGTGATTTTACGGTAATTGCAGCTTTGCACGTTTTACAAGAACTTGCTATACTGTGTAATGGTTAATTATTGAGTTTTGGAAAGTGATTCTATACTCGATAT
Organism: Prinsepia uniflora; assembly: GCA_032719365.1. Classification (NCBI taxonomy): domain Eukaryota; kingdom Viridiplantae; phylum Streptophyta; class Magnoliopsida; order Rosales; family Rosaceae; genus Prinsepia; species Prinsepia uniflora. The sequence continues at coordinate 50,379,758 of CM064874.1, read as the reverse complement.
GACTTGTTTATATTATATTAATGGTGTTTGATGGCTTGAGAATTTGATATGATTTTATGAATATTTTAATGTCTCGTTTTACGAGGTTTGACATGGTGTGTGATTTGGGCTTAGGACCGAGTTTTGATTTTGGTTTTGATTTCTGAACTTGGTTCTGGATATGGATTGGGTACATGATAGAGTTATGTGACTACTGTGTATAAGTGATGGTGCGTGTTGGTTTGTAGTTTCAGACGTGGGCTCCGAATCCTGAGACTAGTGTTATGTGTGATTGTGGATTCTGGACATCTGTGTGGCTATGATGTGATTGGATGACCCTCATCGAATTGTGGTTTGATGGTTTCTCAGATGTTCAGAGCCAGGGTTTGTTTCCCTAAGAAGGACTAGTACCTAGATGTCCAATGTCGGGCTCTGTTTTCTTAGGATCAGTCTACACCCGGACGTCTAGAGCTGGGCTCTATTTCCCTATGTGATACCCGGACGTCCAGAGCGGGGCTCTGTTTTCCAGGGCACTTGGACGTCCAGAACGAGGCTTTGTTTTCTCGAGTGATATTGGCCTACCTGTAGTGCGTATTTGATATGATGATTTAGTTGCAGACATCGAGGATGGGTCAATCAAGGTGATGGGTTGGCTTGGTATGGTTAGCCGGTACAGTGTGGTTGGTTCTGTGTAATTGGTATAGTTATGCATTGTTTGATTCACTGTGTTTCTTGTGTTGTGCTCTGGCTTGATCATATGTTCTTTGGTACTTGATGTGAGTTTGCATTGCACATGTGTTTGGAAGTACTGGATTTTCGTTTTGTTGTATGTTTTTCGAAATTGTTATTTTATTGATAAACTTGGTGCATGCAAAGTTTTATAAAACTGAGGAAAGTTAATATGTTTCAAACTATGTTTTAGAACTTTTATTTTTCTTCTAACCACACATTTTCCTTGGTTTTTGAACCCTCCAGGGCCATTGCATGGGAATTGAGGCTGCTTACGGAGCGGAGGCATGAGCTCCCGTTTATACAGGTATCCTTTGTCTGATAGGGTTTCAAGGGTACTTTTGGTACTTTAAGGTTCCTATCAGACAAGAGCAGGACTCAGGTATGTTGTATATTTTTTTTTTTCCAAGTTGGGTCTTGTCATTAAATTACTAGTTAGAGGAGCATTTTGAGTAATAAGTAGAGCCGATCCAAACATTTGAAGGCTCAAGGCAAAAATAGAAAATGTGCCCTTAATTTACACACTGAACCATTAAAAATGTAACTTTTTCTGGATTGATTATTTCATTTTTAAACTATAAAGTCTCGTTAAATCTTGTTAGGGAAAACCTATTAGAAAAAAACCCCTAACAAAGAAAAAAAAGGCCTCATATCCAAAACATTACGTTTAGTTAAAAAAAAAAACTCTATATTTCTCACTTGTACATAGATGAAAATGTTCACATTCAAGACTATTAGACTATCAACTTTCATATTCAATACAAGTATCTAGTCTTGAAATAAGAGCTCTAATATTTGAAGTGTCAGGACCTATCCCAATCCCCCCGGGATTAACGCAGGATGTGCCATACTCTCGTCTGACACCGCGTGTTAGACAAACGATAAACCAAACCTCGACCCTCTCGGGAATTCCAGAGCGAGTTAGGATATGTGGAAGCATGTGATGTCTCGGTCTCTACTATAGCTCGTATCCGCGATCAACCTGAAGGGTATTAAAAACTAAGAAAACCTGTGAGTGGACGAAAATAAATAGTTTAATAAAAGACATTTCATGAAAATACATTTATACCCTCACTAAAACGCATGCATGCATTCGAAAACCCATTAACTTAATCATTCCTCAAATCATTAGGGCCTTACCCCAAAACCATAAATCCATGTGGCAACTCAGTCCAAATCCATCAATATTAAATAACCAGTCCATTGAAATACCATTTAACTAATCCTCGGCATCCCAGATGCCAAATCAATGCCATTATCACTGTCTCTAAGGCTACGCGTGCCACTTGGGCTCTGAAGTCCGAGTCTCCTCAAGGTCCACCCAAGTCAATGACCCTCATAGGAGGAAGGTTTTAACCTCTAGCAATCCTGATCCTAATTCTCTCTACGGTTTCTCATGTAGAGCGACCCCTCTCAGGTAATGCGCCGTAACGAATCCGGTGTCCCTAACATCTGGAGGAGACAATCCACACATAAGGAAGGTATATGGAAAACATTTCACAAATCATCTCAAAACCTCTCAAAGGGGCCCATGCCCAGAATATAGTTTCATCCATTCCATTTCCATAAAACCATCGTAAATCCACAACTGGGTCTCATGCCCGAAATATAACTTTCATAAACCATTTCCACATATGATATACGTAAACCACAACTGGGACTCAAGCCCGGTATCACAAACCAACTGGGCCTCAAGCCCGATATCATAAACCAACTGGGTCTTAAGCCCGATAGTATAAACCAAATGGGCCTACAGCCAGATACCTCATTAAATCAAATGGACTCCAAGTTTGATAGTTCATATGTCAAATGGGTCTCAAGCCTGATTCCATATTTCCAAATTCGAAATCATTCCATTAATCAAACTATTGAAAACGCAAGCACGTATAAACCCAATATAAAACCATAAACCTCGAAATATGTGCAAATACGTAAATACCAAATACCATAATCATACGCACTCAAGGTATTTCAAATCATAGATATAAAACATATAAAATAGTTATGCATGCATCATATTTAGAAAACATGTGTCCACTCACAGACCGTCCTTGCTGCACGTCTCCACGCTACACTGTAAGCCTCTCTGGGCTAATCCAACCTCTCCGGGACATCCAGACCTGTCCAAATCACACTCAAAGGTCACTAACCATCGATACTAGTTCTAATCATAAACCCCCAAAACTTCCAGAAAAGTAAATGTGTCCCGGACACTTCTCCCTAGGATAAAAACCTCAATTTGACCAACCTAACGATCTCTGATCGACTCAAAACCACCACCATTAGATTCGTATCGTCAAAATCTTTAAAATGGTACGGGTCCCACCTCAAGATTCACATCCACGCATGAGTCAAATTCAAAGTCAACGCTGGTAAAAAAGTCAACGGTCAAGTCAACGCTGACGTCATCTTGACAGCTGTCAGGTCTGACACGTGTCAGACCTGATAGGTGCCACGAGTCAGCAGCCCGTTGGTCCACGTCACTGACATGTGAGTGACACGTGGCACCAACTGATTGGTCCACGTCACTAACATGTTAGTGCTGATTGGACATTGACAGTGACACGTGTCGACTCTTGACTGGGCCACCTGGCCTGACAACCTGACATGATAACGTCATTAAATGACGTCATCGTCTTCCTCCTCACGACGAGTTAAACCCGTTTTACTGTATCGGGTCGCGCAGACCCGCGACTTGACTCGGCTCCCATTTCACCATTCCTAAATCATTTTCTTCCTAGTTTCTTCCTATGGACTCGTCATCAACCTAGAAACTGTTATATCTAATTGAAAACACGAAAAACGTACTAAAACTCACCTTGAATCAATGAACAATGAGGAAGAACTTCTTCCTATGTTTCCAAACATCTCATCGTTCTCCTTCCCTCGAAATCGAGTCCCACGAGCTCGTCTAAGTCCGTAGAACATTTTAGGATAAACACACGTCAAAACTCTATTTTCCAAAAATGGTTCAAAATGAGTTTTCAAGTTTCGGGCTTCACTCACCTCTGTCGTGGTCCCCACCATGCTCTGCCGTTCCTTTCGTCTCCCACACTCTCACACACTCGTCCAATGATGAAGATGATGGAGGGATAGAAAGGTGAAGTGAGGTAGTGTTTCAGTGTCTGGGTTTTGACACGACCCACCCTCAATCCCCCAGGATTAAGGGCTAAGTTATGCTCCCGTCTAACTTACGCGTGACACGAAAGCTAAACCGACGTCCAACCTCCATGTGACACGTAAGTCGGACAAGGGATTTCCCAACGAACTGTTCAACAGTACCGGACTTCCCAGAGCGTGTAGACTCTAATGTGGATCGCGTGTATGATGTCTCTATCTCTCTCGACCAACATCCCGCACCGCAACAACCTGGAGGGTATCAAAAACATAAACGAATGTGAGTGGACAAAAATAAGGGATAAGTTTTGAAAACAGGTTAAAAGAAAAGAACATTTATACCCTCCGTTTAAAAACCAATGCATGCATAATCAACTCATGTCAGAAAACCATTTCATCCCGGGCCTTAGCCCAAAACCATCAAAATCCATAACATCCAGGTCATTGCCCAAAATATCGGAAAACTATCATTAGCAAGTTCTCATCGAAATCCAAAACACATTTAAAAACACATTTCCATCAATCGAACCTGCTGGATCTATCCGAGTCTATAAACTCCTGAGTCTTTAAACTTAATCTAGGCCCCAATATAATCTGAGTTTTTAAACTCCCAAGTCTTTAAACTCAATAGGCCTACGGGGGAAATCACAATATCTGAGTCTTTAAACTCCCGAGTCTTTAAACTCAATCCGGGTTTTTAAACCCAATACGGGCCCGCCCCCTTCATATCATATCCGGGTCTTTAAACCCAATAACCAAATCTAGCAAATCCAATCCAAAAACCATTTTCAAACCATTTCCAAATCCATGTCCAAATCCAAATTCGAAATCACTGTTTCAAATTCCAAGTCGAATCCGAAATCAGCATCCCGAATCCAAATCCAGAATCATATCCATTATCCATTTCCAAATCCGAATCCGAAATCATCATTCCGTAAGCCGGCATCCGGAATAACCATTCCGAACCCAAATCTGCAAATACACTTTCAAGTTCCAAAATTGAATCCCGAATCGTCATCCTGAAATCAGATTCCAAAACCCGAAATCACGTTCATCAAAACCACTTTTATGAACTGGGCTTCAAGCCCGAAATAAATTTTCCAAAATCCATTAGAAATCATTGAAATCACATCATAATTCAAATCCCGAAATCAAATCATAAAAACCATAGTCAAACCATGTCAGAAAACTGTATCTCGTAAAACGTGTACTTTCGTAAATATCTAGAAATACGTGCAAAACCGTAAATCATCAAGTTCATAATCATAAGCATAGAAATCACGTATAGAAAACATATAAAAATATATAGGCATGCATCATGAGTTAGAAAGCAAAGTCCACTCACAGACCATTAGCGTCGCTGTCTCGATACGCGCGCATTTATGCCGTTCCCGGTTAATCCGCTAACACCGGCTTTCCCGAACCTGTCCAAATCCCATAATAAAGTCACTAACTACTTTATAAAGGTTATACTCAAGCCCCGTAATTTTTCAGAATTTTTAACTATTTTTAACCGAGCCCTAAAACCTTCGGACATCCTGAAAACTATCGAGACGATGTCCGATTGACTCGAAACCGATGCCAAAATATTTGTTACATCGAATACTTTAAAAGTTGTGTTGGAAAATTCCCCAAAAGAGGCCCCATGCACCCTCACGCGCCGATCAAAGGGTCTGCGCGTGGGAGCCACGCGCCAAGTCACTGTTCATCATCTTTCAGCTTATGCGACCAGTTCAGACTGGTTCAACAAGCCGGCCGGTTCAACTGAACCGGCATGGAAGGTTTGACATCGATTTCCTGCCAATTACAACCCGACTTTTAATCCTTTTCATTCCTACATGTTTGTCTCAGTCTTTGCCATTAATTAGAACCTAAAACCGTGAGTTTAAACTCAAGAAATTACCTTTTTAATTCCAAAAGTTGAACCGGTCATGTTCCCCCGTCGTGTTCGTCCACTTCCGGCTACCTCCCGTCGTGGTTTCAAGTCCACACACTTCCTTTTAACCTATAATCCTTGTTCCAATCAACCAAATCATCTATTAATCCATGAAACACAATCTACCATTTTTGAAGTTAAAGAAGATTTTTCACGGGTTTTCTCTTACCGTCCTTGTTAGGGCTCGAAATTGGTTCCAACCAATTTGTATGGCCCTCCGAAACACCATCTCCCTAACTGAATCGATCAAACCGTCTTGAAACAAGAGTTGCCATTTCAATGGACTCACAGCTTCTCGGGTTTTCTTCCTCAAGGAGCCGTCATAGGCACCACCGTGACCACCACATTCAACCGCTCACCTTTCTTTCTCACTTTCATTCACAAACCATGAGTAGAAGTTGACAATTGATAGGTCTGGAGAGGATGGGTTTCACGGGCACTCCATGCTCTGTTTTTTTTCCTTGGTTAACCACAACCGTGCAACCATGTTTAAAATCAATTTGAAGCGGCTGAGATGTTTCCACGGCCATCCAGACCCAGCCAGGTGTCCAAAACCTGGTGGTCACCCCATCCAAAAATAGCCAAGTGCCCTGATATCACTGGGCACACATTCCAAGATAGCAAAATGACCAAAATGCCCCTTGCCGCACAAATTACCATTTTACCCCTCATGTTCCTAGACCCGTAACTCTTTCGTCCGAACTCTAATTAAGACATGCCACCTGTCGTTGTATTCAGGAGATTGAGATCTAGCCAATGGTCCTCGAATTACGTGAAGAGTCCATGTTGTCTGAAAAGTCAACAAATTATCCCTTTTTAACCAAATTACCAAATTACCCTCGAACTTCTGAACGTCATAACTTTTTCCTCGAATGTCGGAATCCGACGTGCCACCTGTCTATGAACTCGTGATGTCCCAAACTACGACACAGGCATCGGACAATGTCCATTTGACAGCTCGAACCAAAAGTCAACTGTTCACCCAATTTCAGGGGAAAAATCGTCATTTTGCACCGTCCGTCTGAAAGTATCCAACTACTCACCGATTATCTTCACTAATCCATCATTAACCATTAATCTAATCCCAATTTGCGGGACGGGTCATTACAATTTGCCCCCCCTTAAAGAAGTTCGTCCCCGAAATTCTGCATCTCGTACTTCAGTAAATAACTAGGGGAAATCCAACTGATCACACACCTGGGTCTCCTACCCGGTGTCCAGCACCTACCAATCCAACTTATCCTGACAGTGCCCAAACTATCACCACATTTCCGCCAAGCGAACCAACTCAACCAACTTTCAGTCCTCCTGGCGAAACATCCCATAACGTCACATCAGCAGCAGACATTCACGGTTCAACCAACACTAGGTACGCCATAACACCACTGTTACCAGTTTCAACACTTCTGACTCCTTCTCTAGTCGAGCGTACCTCGTGCCAACATTCCCGTACATCATGCAAGTCCGCCGTCAACAGGCACAAATCTCAAGTTCACCTATTCACAAGATGGCATCTACCAGCCTCGGTACTCCTATGCATCAAGATTCGTACAAAGGTACATACTACTTCTGTCAGCGATCCGCGCCGACCTCACTGGAATCACAACATACTCATATATACCCCTACGTCACCCAATCATCTCACCAGTGGTTCCATTAACCACCAACACCGTCAACCTGTGGAAATGTCATCCACGTCCTACACCACCTATGCAACTGGACCTTATCACATACTTGTCAACCCGTAATTACACATCTCAAAATCAAGGTCCTACCAGCCACTTATGGCTCTGAGCATCCAGCTCACATCCGTGCTGACTCCTACCAACCAGTCAGATCACTTAGGATCACTCGGATCCAGTCCAGATCTCAACCGATCAATCACATGATAACCAACAACATACCTCGGCACCAAGCTGATCACCAACATCTCTTTCAGAACATCACGATACACTTCCAATCACATCGAAACATATCTCAAGTACATGCACCACTCACCATCAACCAGAACCACGGTGCATACCGCCAAACACAAGCAATAAAAATCCTACAAATTATAATCGTAGAGTACATTCTCAAATACGTCCAACGACATCCTACGGTAAGTCCATCAAATGACCACATCGGCATCAGCCGAGTTCTACTACACTCAAAGTCCACCCAACAACACTGTTGTGTACATGTCACCCTCATAGTGTATCTCTAGGGCACACAAAACATCCACGTAACTATATTGATTACCACCTGCCTACAAATCAAACATACTTCACTTTTTCAGTCTGTCGGTTCAATCCTACCACTAGGTTGAACTATAAGTCTTCTGGGGAAATCCGATTCAAATCCCTTCTGAGTTTCCCGGTCTCCTGGGTCTCCCGACCAATATGAACTCCAAGCACATTGCAATTACGTACACAAGGCAAACCCAAAATTATCTCCAGAACCAAAACCCATGCGTATGTGAGACAGGCCCTCACACGTCCTGTACAACTCTAAGATAGGTAAGATATCCAACTTGTGTCTCACATACGATACTCCTGATCTACAATAGCTCAAACTGGAGCCAGAAACGATCCAATCCTGATCTACTTACTCCTAAGTGGATCTCACCTACTGGCTCACGACTTCGCCTTTAATTCCCACAAATGATCAGACTACCACGTCGGATCACATCGATAAAGTACTCAACACGTCTAGATTGTGGGTTCTCTTCAATAACTTCATATCGATCAGTTATAGTCACTCATTTTTCGTTCCCTTCCATCATCCTTCAACGGAACACACAATGGTCCCCAACCGTGTGATCACTAGTCATTCTACCTTAATTCATCTTAACACCATCCCCTGACGCTCACCACACAAGCCACTCCCGGCGTCACCAAGTACTCTACTACTCCTAAACACATTCACACGTGTAAACGACAAAGGGGGGGTCACAACTCCTGACGTCCCATCAATGCATCACCCGAATCGACTCCAGAGCATCCGACACTCGGACGCCACACCACATCTCATCGCTACAACCATCTCCTGATTTCGAGATTCTAACCATGGGACTTCATCCTCAAGTAAACCATCTCCGGACTAATTGTCCAAACGTCCCCTTCACTACTATACTCATGCGGATCACAACCACGTGTCCGTAGCCAAACCAACTCACTGAACAACTTTCCACTGTCGGCTATCCCCGTTTATGCACATCCAAAAGGATGTCAATCATCACTCCTTCTGATGATCGCATCTCAACCTTTCCGAGGTTCAATCCTGAGCACCATTAAAATACAGGTCACCCACTCTCGGAATCCTCAATCAATAATCACTGACCTCGGACTCCCCAGCTACCACCCTCAAAATCATCAATCACCAAGTGCCAACCTCGGCATCTGTCGACATATGCCAACAAATGAGGGGGAGTCCACTAAAACCAACCTCACGAACGGTCAAACGCGACTATACAAACCTAGCCCGATCCAACACAAAACATAGGTCCACCGTGCTTCCGCTGCGCTACTCTGGACTACTAACAGCATCCTGACTGTTCATCCCAAACAAAACTTACCAAGGGTCGTCACAAATCCCTGCTCGGTTAATGGTTCCTACCAAACACCGGCAACTCACAATTGGCCACAACCTCAACTCACGATGTGCCCATCGTACCATTACAGGCCTCCCAGCTCGTGGCACATCATCCTCTATCTCGTACTCACAACACACCCATCCCAAACCTCAGCTCTTACCGAGCCAAAACCCTCAATATACGCTCAGTTCGAGGAAACTAACCTCCCTTGTAGTCCAATGTTCTGAGCAACTCAATACGCAACCAAAAACCACCAACTCACTACCTCCGCTGCACCTAGCAGCACCATTTCCAATCCGGCCTTAAGTCGGCCCAAGCCACAATCACCAACTAACCACAAACCCCAATTTACGGTTTCCATACTAAGCATTTGCCCTGGGGTTTCTCACTCAGGTACTCACAGTCCAGACCAGTCATACCACGGGGTTCCTCAAATCATCCCTGTCATACAGGTGTCTCAATCCCCCGGGATTAAGGGCTAAGTCATGCTCCCGTCTAACTTACGCGTGACACGAAGGCAAAACCGACGTCCAACCTCCATGTGACACGTAAGTCGGACAAAAAATTTCCCAACAAACCGTTCAATAGTACCGGACTTCCCAGAGCGCGCTGACTCTGATGTGGATGGCGTGTGTGATGTCTCCGTCTCTCTCAACCAACAGCCAGTACCGCAACATCCTAAAGGGTATCGAAAACATAAACGACTGTGAGTGGAAAAAAATAAAGGATGAGTTTTGAAAACATGTTATAAGAAAAGTGCATTTATACCCTCCATTTAAAAACCAATGCATGCATAATCAACTCATGTCAGAAAACCATTTCATCCCGGGCCTCAGCCCAAAACTATCAAAATCCATAACATCCGGGTCATTGCCCAAAACATCGGAAAACCATCCTTATCAAGTTCTCATCGAAATCCAAAACACATTTAAAAACATATTTCCATCCATCGAACCTGCTGGATCTATCCGAGTCTTTAAACTCCCGAGTCTTTTAAACTCAATCCAGGCCTCAATATAATCAGAGTCTTTAAACTCCCGAGTCTTCAAACTCAATAGGCCTACGGGGGAAATCACAATATCTAAGTCTTTAAACTCCCTAGTCTTTAAACTCAATCCAGATCTTTAAACCCAATATGGGTCCGTCCCCGTCATATCATATCCGGGTCTTTAAACCCAATAACCATATCTAGCAAATACAATCCAAAAACCATTTTCAAACCATTTCCAAATCCATGTCCAAATCTAAATTCGAAATCACCATTTCGAATTCCAAGCCGAATCCGAAATCAACATCCCAAATCCAAATCCAGAATCATATCCATCATCCATTTCCAAATCCGAATCCGAAACCATCATTCCGTAAGTCGGCATCCGGAATAACCATACTGAACCCAAATCCAGAAATACACTTTCAAGTTCCAAAATTGAATCTTGAATCGTCATCTTGAAATCCAATTCCAAAACCCGAAATCACGTTCATCAAAACCTCTTTTATGAACTCGGCTTCAAGCCCGAAATCACTTTTCCAAAATCCATTTAAAATTATTGAAATCACATCATAATTCAAATCCCGAAATCAAATCATCAAAACCATCGTCAAACCATGTCAGAAAATTGTATCTTGTAAAAGATGCACTTTCGTAAATATGTCGAATTACGTGCAAAATCGTAAATCATCAAGTTCATAATCATAAACATAGAAATAATGTATAGAAAACATATAAAAACATATATGCATGCATCATGAGTTAGAAAGCAAAGTCCACTCACAGACCATTAGCGTCGCCGCCTCGATACCCGCACACTTATAACGTTCCCGGCTAATCCGCTATCACCGAATTTTTTGAACCTGTCCAAATCAAATAATAAGGTCACTAACTACTTCATAAAGCTTATACTCAAGCCCCGTAATTTTTCAGAATTTTTAACTATTTTTAACCGAGCCCAAACATCGTCGGACATCCCGAAAACTATCCAGACAATGTCTGATTAACTCGAAATCGGTGGTAAAATGTTCGTTACATCGAATAATTTAAAAATCGTGTTGGAAACTTCCCCAAAAGGGGCCCCACTCGCCCTCAAAAGCCGCCCAAATGGGCTGCACGTGGGAGCCATGCGCCAAGTCACTGTTCATCGTCTTCCAGCTTAGGCGATCGGTTCAGACTGGTTCAGCAGGATGGCTGGTTCAACTGAACCGGTGTGGGCGGTTCGACATCGATTTCCATCTAATTGCAGCCTGATTTTAATCCTTTTCATTCCTACATGTTTGTCTCAGTCTTTTCCATTAATTAGAACCTAAAACTGTGAGTTTAAACTCAAGAAATTACCTTTTTAATTCCAAAAGTTGAACCGACCATGTTCCCCCGTCGTGTTCGTCCACTTCCGGCCACCTCCCATCGTGGTTTCAAGTCCACACACTTCCTTTTAACCTCCAATCCTTGTTCCAATCAACCAAATCATCTATTAATCCATGAAACACAATCTACCATTTTTGAAGTTAAAGAAGATTTTTCACAAGTTTTCTCTTACCGTCCATGTTAGGGCTCGAAATTGGTTCCAACCAACTTTTATGGCCCTCCAGAACACCATCTCCCTAACTGAATCGATCAAACCGTCATGAAACAAGAGTTTCCATTTCAATGGACTCAGAGCTTCTCGGGTTTTATTCCTCAAGGAGCCGTCGTAGGCACCACCGTGATCACCACCTTCAACCGATCACCCTTCTTTCTCACTTTCATTCACAAACCATGAGTAGAAGTTGACAATAGAGAGGTCTGGAGAGGTTGGGTTTCATGGGCACACCATGCTCTGTTTTTTTCCTTGGTTAACCACAACCGTGCAACCATGTTTAAAATGAATTTGAGGCGGCTGAGAGATGTTTCCACAGCCATCCAGACCCAGCCAGGTGTCCAAAACCTGGTGGTCACCCCATCCAAAAACAGTCAAGTGCCTGATATTATTGGGCACACATTCCAAGATAGAAAAATGACCAAAATCCCCCTTGTCGCACAAACTACCATTTTGCCCCTCATGTTCCTAGACCCGTAACTCTTTTGTCCGAACTCCAATTAACACATACCGCCTGTCATTGTATTCAGGAGATCGAGATCTACCCAACGGTCCTCGAATTATGTGAAAAGTCCATGTCGTCTGAAAAGTCAACAAATTGTCTCTTTTTAACCAAATTACCAAATTACCCTTGAACTTCCGAACGTCATAACTTTTTCCTCGAATGTCGGAATCGGGCGTGCCACCTGTCTATGAACTCGTGACGTCCGAAACTATGGCACAACCATTGGTCAAAGTCCATTTGACCACTCGAACCAAAAGTCAACCGTTCGCCCAATTCCAAGGGTAAAATCGTCATTTCGCACCATCCGTCCGAAAGTATCCAACTACTCACCGATTATCTTCACTAATCCGTCATTAACCATTAATCTAATTCCGATTTATAGGATGGGTCGTTACAGGTTTGGGAGGGTTTCAAGTTAAGGAAGAACAAAGAAGAAAATGAAGATGAAATATAATCCCAAATGTTTGGTTTTGGGCCAATCAGATGAGGGACAGGTGTCACTCATTGATTGGTGCACCCAGATTTTCAACCCAATTCAAAATAGCCATTTGTCTACTTTTCTCGTTTGGTATAAATAGTACCATTTTCCTTCTGTGAACCGTAACTTTCTCGTACGACGTTCGATTTTGACGTGCCGCCTATCTACGTACTCGTAACGCTCCGATCTACATAATTGTCCTCGATCTGCGTTCCTTTGACCTTCTAGTTCAAAAGTCAATTTTTTGTCCATTTCAGGGGCAAAATCGTCATTTTACACCGACTAAATGAAACTCCATGACTAATTCCCAATTAGTCACGATAAATCTTATTTAATCCTTAATTATCCTTAATTAATCCCGTAGATTTGGGACGGGTTGTTACATGAAGAGCTTGAACCAACATCAAACCTATATACTCCTATATTATTTATTTATCCGCCTGATTTATTTAGTTATTTATTAACTAATTATATATATTTTTTAGATTAATAATTTTGGACTAATTTTAAGCCCTATAATTTTGAGCTAGAGAGAGCATCTTGGTGAGACTTCGTGCATTGCCCATGACAATGTCTCCATAGAGCTGGCTATCCCGAGGAAGCCCCTATTTGAACGCCATTATCACAACAAGGTCGTTCCACTCAACAATTCGAGACTTTTCCTTGTAGTTTATTGAATGTATTGGCGGATGGTCTCTTTTGCTCGCTTTCAGATGGTGAAGAGATGATCATCCTTTAATTCGACTGTACGATGTTGTGAGTACTCTTTCACAAATTCCAGAGCCAACTCTTCAAAAAATCAATCGATTTCTAGGGGAGATGAATGAACCATGTTATCTCTTGGCCTTGTAGAGAGGCTTGAAATACTTTGCACATGAGTGCGTTGTTGTGTTTGTGGAGAACCATGACTCCTCGGTAATAATCTATATGTTTTATTGGTTCAGAAGCTCCTTTGAACTGGTTAAAATTCAGAATTGCGAACCTCTGAGGGAAAACTTCCTCCTCGATGTCTCTCAAAAAAGGTGAGGATGACTGAATTTGGCAACGTAGATAATCTTCTAGATCGCCATCACGTTGGACATGAAGATGTTGATAACATTCTTTTTACATGATTAGCTTATAGCGTGCCTCGTTGAGGTGGAGAGTCATTACTCGGTAACTGTCGGAGACCTCCTCGAGTCTCAACTTTTGATTTCTAAGATTGTGCGAGGTGAGTAAGCCTCGTCTCCTTCATCATTGTGCTGGGTAGTTTGTTTTGGAGTATTCTGGGAAGCCATGTGTTGCCTCCTACTCTCATGTGAGAGTTCTACTTGATATGATGCCCTTACCCGCTTTCCAAGCCGCTCATGCACCGATGGCCTTGGGCGTTGTGGGCTCTTTGCTTTACGAGTGTGACTTTCTTCTCCGTAGTCACTTAGCGAGGTGTCTCAAGACATCATTCGGCATCAGACTGTTTCCTTTCATGGGAACCTTGGAACGTTCTATTGCCTTCCACGTGTGGTGGAGTGTCTCTCTGTGTAACGACCCAACCCGTATTCATGGGATTACCCGGAGATTAATGAGATTTAATCGAGGATTATCAGACGATTTGTGGTGAAATGATAATTTTGCCCCGGAGGAGAAAATGTTAACTTTTGATTTGGGAGGTCATTTACACGTGGATCGAGGCCCATCGATTTTGGATGTTGGGAGGTTATTTTACGGGTCAAGGATTATTATAATCAATTTTTACTATGCATGTACTTCGAGGAAGTTGACTTTGGTTGTTTGTCTATTATGGGACCCAAAATATCTGGTTGAAAACCATAGGATGAGTGATAAGTTTCACTCATCCTGTGACCCTCATCTTTTATCACTCCACGTCTCTCTCTCAATTGCAAACACACATACATGGCCACACCCGCACCCCTTTCTCATGCTACCATCTCCTTTGCTCATCTTATGAGGAGCTAGAATGAGGTTGAGGGACTGAGAGAGACGGTGGAGGACGGAAGAGCCATGGTGGCTGCCTGGAAATCGAGAAACAGGTAAAAACCTTAGAACCCATTTAAGTTGAATTTTGGATTTTGGTCTTTGGACGTTGTAACTTCAAACTAAAGCTAGGGTTGTGTTCCCTGTGGTTGTGCGAGTCGAATGAGCCAAGAAAAATGAAGAATGGATTCTCGAATCTTCCTGGTGACAAGTTCGAAGGAAAACCCGTGAAGTCCAAGTTTGGATGGGGAAATCAAGTTACGTTTTTACAGTTTTGGGGCCGTGGATCGTTTTTTGGGTAGATGACTATTAGTTTGGTAAAAAAATGGAGGGAAATGGTGGAGAAACGAGGGAGAACGAGACGGGTTCGGAACCAGGTTAAACGACCCGTTATAGTGATTCGGGTAGACCTGTCTGAAGGTAGGAGACACTGAAGTGGCAATCCACATCATCACTGTCAGGCTACATTCAAAATCAAGTGAAGCCACGTGTTAACTTGTTAGGTGGTTGTTAGTACCGACGTGGCAGAGGCTGAAGTTAGCAGGGATATGCGGCACCTATCGGGTGGTGACATATGGCACATGTTAGGTGGTGAGCGTAACAGTTTGTCAGAAATTGTCAGATATCAAGCTGACGCCAATGGTGACATCAGCAGGTGATGTCAACAGTGATGTCAGCTTTGACCAAACTTTGAACGGCTAGTGTGGGCACGTGGGCACGAACTTTGAGGTCAAACCAGTCTTGTTCGAAAGGTTTCGTCTTCTTGAATACGATGGTGGTGGTTTTAGGTTGATCGAAGATCGTTTGGTTTGTGTTTTGGAGGTTTTGTTCCTCCGGAAGCGGGTTCGGGTTGCGTTTTTAGTTTCGGGGTTTGTGAGGATTTATTGTATAGACTTATATGGATTGTTAGTGACCCTCTAATATGACTTTGATAGGCCCGAACGTCCTGTAGGCTTCGGATTGGCTTACAGCTCGTGTTTTGAGCAAGCAGCAGTACTTGTGAGTGGACTCTTGTTTTCCTAACTCTATGCTTGCATTTTATATGGTTTTTTTTATTGATTTATAATTAGAATTGCTTGATGGTTGGTTACGTATGATTCATGTGGATTTCTTGGGAGTTTTTATGAATATTTAAGGATATTAAAACGTTTGAAGAGGAAATTGAGTTTATTAAACCCCAGATCCTCAATGAGTTATAAGGAATGGTTTTATACTTATGATGTCATGTTTATATGATTTTGACGGTGTTTTCTAAAAATGGATTTGACATGATTTTATGAATATTTTAATGGTTCATTTTACTAGGTTTGATGTGACTATGATAAGATGTTATGATGATGATGATGATTGTGATGACGTGAGATGTGATTGATGACCCAGTTGAGATGCCGATTGTGATAGATAGTCTCAGACGTCAAGATGGGCTCCGTCATTCCCGAGACTCATCTCGGTCGTCGAGCTAGGCTCCGATATTCTCGAGACTCGTCTCAAACATCGAGCCTCGTGCTCCGTCATTCATGAGACTAAGACTGTTCCTTAATCGTTGAGTCTGGGACTCCGTTATTCCTGAGCCAGTCCATACTCGGACGTCGAGTTTGGGACTCTGTCTTTCCCGAGTGATATTAGCCTACTGGTAGTGCACCTTAATCTGATGATTCATCAGCAGACATCAGTTGATATAATTGGTGTTTGGTATGTTGGTTATTTCGGTATGGCTGGTGTTGTGTGATTGGTATGCTTCTACACTGATGTGTTCATGTCATTATTGAGATATTGACATGTCTGGCTTTCTATTTTGTTAAGTATGTGCTTTGGTCTAGTCGTATATGTAGTGATGTTTGATATGGTTTCATGTTGGCAAGGTTTATGACGTATTTTAAGATTCATGTTTTATTCGTAAATTTGATGCATGCATGGTTTATTAAAATGAAGGGTAAATTAAAGATTTACTTCGGAAAAATAATTTTTTCAAACCCTTGTTTTTGTCCGTTCACACTTTTTTATTGGTTTTGACACCCTCCAAGTTGTTATTGGATGCAAGCTGTGTGAAGTCTAAGGCATCACGTAGATTTGCGTATCTGTATATCTTGTGTAGAATGTAGCCCTATCTCTTATCTGACATGTGGTATTGCACATACTTAAATCTCGATGGTACTTTAGTGATTTTGCATGACGGGTCAGATGGGAGCAGGTCCTCCCCATGATAATCAAGGGGGATTACGGGGAGGGTCATGTCACTCTGGTTCTTCAGCTGTTCGTTCTGCTAAAAACTGTGACTGCATTTGAACTTGGTTACTCAACCATTCGACTTGTTGAGACAAGTTGTCCTTAGGAGGTTGGCGTCGAGGCCTTCACGACTAGCGTGTATCATGTCCTGAAGAGGATGGCCTCAAAGTGTTTGCCTTAAGAGTTGCTGGTATGCATCAAGTCCAATTTGTGTTCGATTCTCCCCTGAGATGTCATGGCATCCATCCAGGAAATCCCACAGATCCATATTTGCATAGGCTGACTCTACCTTGTTGCTTCTCCCATCAACCGCCCGCCAGTTTGCTGTAAGGGTAAAGTTTCTTCTCCTAGCCCATGTATTTGAGTTGTTGGAGGAAAAGTTCCGAAATAAAAAGTTGGAATATGTCCATGCATCTCCATGGGCGCCTCAGGGGACACACATCGGGGATGACTTGGGCATTCCTCCGGAGTCACAGTGTGAGCTCCATTCCCCATCTGAGCTGTTGAAACTGAAACACCATCTTCGGTTGACCGAACGGATCGACGAACCCTAGCCATTTTGAATCGCAAGGAACTTTTTTGGAACAAATAGTTTTTGTTGAATAATGAACAAAGAGCAAGAACTTTGAACAATGTTGATGAACAACGAACGAAGTATGATGAACGGCGAACAAAGTCTGAAGAACGATGAACAACGTTGAATAACGATGAATGATCGTTAGAGTTCCTCTTGAGTATTTTTGAACCGGCTCTCAATGAAAACACCAGTTTTTAAAGCATAAATTATCTGTACTCACAAAAGTCTCCTTAATCTATGCAAACAACAAATAGTAAGTTATTGTTTGCTCTGATCGAGGCCCTAGGGGGTTGTTTGACCAAGAACACTCTAATGTTTAAGTTAGCTTTGAGAGAGAAATTATAAAAGCTTAAGTAGCGTTGAATCAAATTACCTTTGAAAGTGAAATGAACGTCTCTATTTATAGAGAATTCTTAGGAGCCACAAAGCGTTCAGGTTGGTCGATTGACTTTGTAATTAATAAATAATAATAATTGTAATAATTGCTCATTATAATGATAATTATTGTTATTTAATATTAATAATAATTGACCATTATTACGAATAATGACAATTAATTCTCGGGAAGAATATTAATATTATTGAGGTTTTAACCCGAATAAATAATATATTCAACTGATATATGCTATTTAATGTGCAGGTGTCTGTAAATCGTTAATGTCATTACTATGGACAATTTGGAAATTTTGGGAATTCTGAGCCACGTGGTAGTTTCACAATTTTGCGGGAGAATTTGGGTTCCACAAACACGATTTTTGTCTCAAATGTCCCGTCAACGTTTAATTTAACCGATTTAACAGATTCTGTTAAAATAAAAGGACAAAATTGTCCAAAAATTAACTAAAGGTGCGTGATCGGCCAAGGGTTAAATCTTGGATACTCTCTCCAAGAGTTAACCAGATTTCTGCATGCCCTCTCCATCAAGGGTTTGGATATCGGTTCCAATGTCGACATCGGAGAATCCTGCATGCCTCGATCTTCCAATCTCCATGGTCCATGCACATGACCAAACGCCCAAGTTTTTTGGTTCAATCTCGAATCCCAAATTAGTTAATTGGATGTAATCACCAACCTTCCATATGTTTTCTAATTGTGTCAATGACACTAACTAATGAGAAAGGAAGGAAGGGTGCAGAACAGAATGTCAATAATGTAATATGAAATTTATGTATATGGTTATCCCCCTTTCACT
The DNA here is from genome assembly GCA_032719365.1 of Prinsepia uniflora. NCBI lineage: Eukaryota > Viridiplantae > Streptophyta > Magnoliopsida > Rosales > Rosaceae > Prinsepia > Prinsepia uniflora. Next base: position 50,360,904 of record CM064874.1, on the reverse strand, counting down.
GAAACATCCATTGAACTAAAACAACCACCTCTCTGCTCAATTAAATTCTCTTTTCCAGCAGGAAGAGGTCTTCTGGAAACAAAGTAAAAAGGAGGATTGGCTCAAGCATGGCGATCAGAATACACAGTATTTCCACAAGAGAGAATCAGAGAGGAAACGGAAAAATACACTGCGAGACCTATTTTCTACTGAAGGGGTTTGGTGCGAGGATAAAAAGGGCATGGAAACAAAAAATTGTTGATTACTTTAATTCTTTGTTTGAGTCACAGGATAACAGAGGCATGGAGGCCGTGCTCGATGCAATCCAGCCTAAGGTCACCCTCGAAATGAACATGACCCTACTAGAGCCTTTCACATATGAGGAGATCAAAATTGCCACCTTCCAGATGCACTCGCCTAAATCGCAAGGACCAGATGGAATGTCCCCAATGTTCTTTAGCAGTATTGGGAGGTTGTGGGCGTTGACGTATGCAATGGAGTGCGGGATTCTTTTACACACAAACGTATGGCACCAGGGTTGAACTACACACATGAGACACTTATCCCGAAAATAAAAATATCCCACGGCTATGACTCACTTGCGACCTATCAGCTTATGCAATATGCCGTATAAAATCTGCTCCAAGACTCTAACAAATAGATCGTCGAAAATCGTGGGGCAGGTAATCTCTCCGACCCAAAGTGCCTTTATTCCTGGGAGATTGGTATCCGATAATAGTCTCATAGCTGCAAAACTTTCCAATTACATGTATAAAAAAAAAAGAGTGGCTGGAATGGAGTTATGGCCCTGAAGTTAGACATGAGCAAAGCCTATGATCGGGTGGAGTGGAAATTCATTGACTGGGTTATGAGAAAACTTGGATTTTCGGAAGATTGGATTGCCCTCATCATGATGTGTGTCTCTACAGTCTCGTACTCTTTCCTACTTAATGGGGAGCCAGTGGGGGCATGTATTCCCAAACTGAGAAGCAAGAAAGGGGATCCCCTATCCCCGTACCTGTTTGTCATTTGTACAGAGAGCTTTTTGGCCTTACTTGATCAATGGGAGATACAAGGTCGAATTCAATGGGTAAAGGTGGCCTAAGGAGCACCCAGTGTGCACCATCTCCTTTTTACCGATGATAGCTTATTATTCTTTAACGGAACGTTGTAAAAGTGTATAGAGATTAAGGGTACCCTCAGGGTGTATGAGGAATCCTCTGGTTAGACTACCAACCTCCAAAAAAGCTACGTCGCTTTTAGTGGCAACATTAACCGTTTGGATCAAGAGGTATTGGCAAACTATCTAGGTACGAAAAGAGTTGAACACCATGATAAGTACCTAGGGTTGCCATTTCTTATTGGCAAATCGAGGACGGCCACCTTTGAGTTCATCAAGGACCGGCTGGCAATGAAGTTAAACAATTGGAAAGGCAAACTCATAAGGAGTGCGGGAAAGAAATTTTGATCAAAGCTATTGCTCAGGCGGTCTCGCTCTATGTGATGAATTGTGTTGAAGTATAAACTGGTTGCTGGTTTAAATCCAGTGCAACTCTCTAAATGCTAAGTGTGCTGAGGTGGAAAAGTGAGCTGAGGTGGAAAGGGTTGCTAGGCTGGATAACAGAATGAAAGGGAATGTGCAAATGTGTGTGACTGAGTCGTGAAGGTTCTGAGAATCTAGTAATTGAGGTGGCACTGTTTGATTGGTTCTAAAAGTGTCATGAAATGTGTGTGTGATGTAACCGTGTGAGTGTGAGAGAGTGAAGTGTGTGAAATGCTTGTATTCTCATATATACGAATGGCAATGAAATAGTGTAAGTAGTGATAAATTAAAAAGATTGAATGAGAATGATGAAATCTCATATTGAACCAAGAAGAATGTGTTAGTTTTCTTCATAAAGCATTTCATCGAACAGTTGGTGTGCATGTCCAAACTGTGTGAAATTCTTCCATTCAAATCATCATCGATTTACATTTTTTTCCTCTAAATACTAATCATCTAAGCATTACCAATCACATATAATCACAGGGTACACCTGATTCACAACCAGTTTTCAGCTAGGAGATTAAGTAAGAATACTTACTTGGTTGTGAAGCAATCCATCCGCTGCTTGTGATGAACTCTATGATGAAGTTCAACATGGTATCAGAGCTTCCACGATCACTGTGATCTGGGGCGTCTGAAGGAGTGAAGCTGTTTAAGAAGAAGAAGAAGAAGAAGAGAAGAAACACTTGCTGAGATGGCAGGATCTGGCGGAGAGCTGAGAGCTCCTGTGTTCACATGAACCAATTATGACTTTTGGTGTGTAAAGATGAAAACAATTCTGAAGGCATACGATCTGTGGAGCTTAGTATCAGATGATATTCCTAGTAGTGCTTTGAGACATGAAGGAACTGAAGAAGTTGAGATGTTATCCTCTCATCAAGATCTGATTCGAGATGCAAAGGCATTGAGCGTACTGCAAAATGCAGTAGCTGATGACATTTTTCCAAGAATCTAGAATGAAGAAACCTCAAAAAAAGTTCGGGATCTTCTAACTCGGGAATACAGAGGAGATGCAAAGGTGAGATCTGTCAAACTTCAATCACTTAGACGTGATTTTGAGTATACTAGAATGAATGACAATATGGCACTTGCAACTTACATTTCTAGGTTGTATAGTGTAGTGAATCAAATGAGAACTTATGGTGAAGAAGTTAATGAAAAGAGATTAGCACAAAAAATACTGATTATTTTGACAAAACCCTTTGATCCCATTGTGTCCATAATTAAAGAAACAAGAGATTTGGATGCTATCAATGTTGAAGATGTGATTGCATCAATCAGGGCCTATGATCAGAGGGTTGGATTGCATTCGGAGAACTCAGTAGAGAGGGCATTCTCAAGTCTATCGATTGAATCTAGACATGACAATTCCTACTCTAAGCATAAGGGAGGTTACAAGGTAAACAAGCACTGGGGCACTGGTTCACAGTCTCATAGGACCAGTTCAAATCAGGGATCTACAGCAGGGAAGGACTCAGGTAGTCATGTTATGGAATTCTGCAAGAAATGCAAGAAGGTTCACTATGGAGACTGTTGGTCAGTTGCTAAGGTCAAATGCTACAAGTGTCAAAAATTTGGACATTTTGCAAGAACCTATCTTGCCAAAGCTGGTGGTGGGGAAAGTGGAGACAAGGCCACAGTGAATTTAGCTAAAGAAGTTACATAAACTTCTAGTAATCTGTTCTTAGCATACAACACTGTCACTGATGCAAAGGATAGCCGTGTGTGGTATGTAGATAGTGCCTGCAGTAACCATATGACAGCTTAGGAATCCATACTTGTGGACATTGACAGAAGCATCAGAGTGAAAGTAAAAATGGGGAATGGTGAACTTGTGCAGGCTATGGGAAAGGGAACTCTTGTAATTCAAACCAAGCAAGGACAAAGGTACATTAAATATGTAATGTTGCTACCTGGCTTGGAAGAAAATTTTCGAAGTGTAGGTAAGATGATTAAGCATGGTTATTACCTTGTTTTTGGGAATAATACTATTGACATCTTTGAAGACAAAGATCTGCAAGATAGAGTAGCCAAAGTTCCCATGAATGGCAACAGATGCTTTCATATGACTTTGGAGTGTGCGAATCCTATGTCTCTAAGGTCATCTGTTGTAGAAGACTCAAAACTATGGCATAGGAGGTATGTACATCTAAATTTCACTAGCTTAAAGCTTCTGAAGCAGAAGGACATGGTTGTGGGTTTGCCAACTCTCACAGACCAAAAGAGTGGTGTGTGTGAGGCTTGTGTTTCAGGGAAACAACATGTTGAGCCATTTGACAAGGAGAAGACCTGGAGCGCATCTTCTCCTCTGGAATTGGTACACACTGATGTCTGTGGGCCTATGCAAGAATCAACAGCAGGAGGAAATCGATATTTCCTCACTTTCATTGATGACTTCACAAGGATGTGTTGGATTTACTTTCTGTCTAGTAAGGCAGTAGTGTTCAATGTGTTCCAAAAGTTCAAAACTATGGTTGAATTATAGTCTCGTTTCAAAATTAAATAGCTAAGAAGTGATAGAGGAGGGGAATACATGTCAAATGACTTTGAGAGATTCTGTGAAGATCATGAGATTTTGAGACAGCTAACGATTTCTTATTCCCCACAGTAAAATGGAGTTGCTGAGAGGAAGAACAGGACAGTGGTAGAAATGGAAAAAGCAATGATGCAAGACAAAGGGGTGCCCTATAAGTACTGGTGTAACGACCCGTCCCGAATATCGGGATTTAATAATATTTAATTGTGACTTACTAATCTGGGATTAGTTGGGCGATTTCGGACGAATTGTGCAAAATGACCGTTTTGCCCTGGGCGTGGGCAAAATGTTGACTTTTAATTCGGATGGTCAAATGGACTTTGACCGATGACCGTGACGTAGTTCGGGATGTCACGAGTTCATAGACAGGTGGCACGTTCGATTCCGACGTTCGTGGTGAAAGTTATGATGTACGGAAGTTCATGGGCGTTTTCGTAATTTAAACATAATAAGGGGGAAATGTTGACTTTTTGATCGGGTGATCCGATGGCCGAGGACCGAGGACCGTTAGGAAGGTCTCGATGCCCTGAGTTCGTAGACAGGCGGCACGCATCAATCGGGGTCCGTATGACCGAGTTACGGGTCAGATGTGTGAGGGGCATTTTGGTAATTTTCTGCACAAGGGCAGAATTGTAATTTCACGGGGTACTGTTTCATTGAACAGCCGTGAAGGTGGGATGTTTGTGCGATCGATCCCGTGATTGTTTATCAATTTAATTGAGTTAATTGGGTCAGTTTGAGGTGGAATCGCACATATGATGGTGCTGGCAATCAATCACATGAACATGGGCACTGTTTTATCATGTTTTCGGGTCAGTGCAGGGAATTTACACAGTGGACTGAGGGGCACTTTAGGATGCTTTTAATGGTTGATTTAGATCGATAGAATGGAGAGTGAGTCGAGAGGATGACTCTGAGATTGAGAATGAGAGGATTGGAGTGAGAATGGTGGAGGAATGCTCAAAAACCCGAAACTGGTTTCTGGGAAAATCAAATTCAAACTTCCAGTTTTAGGCCAGCCCAAGCCTAATTGATGATGGATTGAGCTTCCTGGAACTTCAACGAGTCGAACCAGATCAAATGGGGCAAGCTTTGGGGCTCCTAGGGCCGTGAACGGACGAGGTGGACGGCCGGAAAACTCGAGCTTGAGTTGTGGTGATTGAGGTAATGTCGTGTTCAATTAATCATGCTAATTGGTTCGTGTTAGTCCTTATATGCTTCATATGAAGTTAATTTGACAATGGTTGAGGATTGATGGAGTTTTGGTGATTGACCCGTTTTGGTGATCACGGGTTGATGGCTTGATTAGGGAATGGTTGATGTTGATCGATCTCACAGAACTGAAATTCATATGCTAATGATTGTTTTAGGATCAAGAACGGATTGAATTGATGTCGAATTGGGTGTGATTGAACCGGATCCTATCGCGGGTAATCAGACCCGTTTACCAGACAAACGGGTGAAGATGGTGACTGTAGCAGTCACTGTAGCAGGCGCGTGGCTTTCACGCGCAGCCACTCACGGCGCCGCGTGACGGCGCGTGGACATGAATCTCGAGTGAGGTCAACATGACGTTTATCCTATACAATGTAACGAACATTTTAGCGTTGGTTTCGTGTCGATCGGATCCCGTTTCGTTATTGTTCGGATGTCCGAAGGTTTTAAATCGAGTTTAAAAATACTTAAAAATTTTGGGAAAATTACGGGACTTGAATAGGATGTTAATGATGAGGTTAGTGATCCTCTAATGTGATTTGAATAGGATTGGGAGTCCCGGGGATAGTGGTGTGGCCCGGGAAGGCCTATGGCACGCGTATCGAGGCACTCGGGTTAAACGGTCTGTGAGTGGACATTGGTTTTATAAATTCGATGCATGCATAACTGTTTCATGATTGTTATAATTGTGATTATATGATTTATTTTGGATATCAGTGAATTTATATGTTTTCACGCATTTCGGAGGCGATTTACGTGTTGCACGTGAATCGAGGTTTTCTGGATTTTCACTGATTTCCATAATGTGGTTGGATATGATTTCATGAAACGGTTACGGATTTGTTAAAATGAATCGGGCCAGGGGCCCAGTTAATTTACGAGTCGGGCCAGGGGCCCCAGTTAACTTATAAATCGGGCCAGGGCCCAGTTCATTTACCGAATCGGGCCAAGGGCCCAGTTAACTTATAAATCCGGGCCAGGGGTCCAGTTAACTTATAATCGGGCCAGGGGCCCAGTTCATTTACGAATCGGGTCAGGGGTCCAGTTAACTTATGAATCGGGCCAGGGGCCCAGTTGACTTATGAAATCGGGTCAGGGGCCCAGTTGATTATTATATGCGATTTCGGGTCGGGACCCTAAAATGGAATTGAATAAATGATTTTGGATTTGATTCAACTATTTGGAATTATGACGGTTTTATGGAAATTCGGGGCAGGGCCCTTGTGATATTTTGGAAATTAATAATAAAATGTGTTCCATAAAACCATCTCGATATGAGGATATTTATATCCTGGTCTCCTCCAAGTGTCGGGGGACACTGGAGAAGTCACGGTGCATTGCCTGCGAGGGCTCATTGTACGGAGCTACCGGACCGTATAGTGATCCAGGAGCAGGATTGCTAGACGTCATGGACGTCAGACATCGGGGATGTCAGAGATATGGACCCGGTGAGACCCCGGGCAGCACGCGTTGCTTAATACCGTGAGATATGACGTCTGGAACGTCAAGCGTCTAGGACGCTAGGCATCGGCGATGTCGGAGATGGAAAATAATAAATGAATATTACTGGATTGATGAAATAGCTCTTGGATTGACTTTTGGAATTTGAAACTATGCTTTGGTTTCCGGGCTAAGGCCCTAATGGTTATTTCTAAATAAATATGGGATTATTGGTTTTTGGTGCATGCATATGATTTTACTGAGGGGCATAAATGTCTTATAAATGTTTTTAACAGACTTGTTTATTTTCGTCCACTCAGAGCTTTTGTTTTTAATGCCCTTCAGGTTGATTCCAGATGCGACTGCAGCAGAGACTGGGACATCATACACCTCCTCCATCGATCCTTACGCACTCTGGAAGCTGGTTTGGGCAATGTCAATCGGTTATCCCTTGTCTGACGCCTCTTGTCAGACGGGAGCACGTCACATTCCATGGTAATCCCGTGGGGATTGGGATGGGTCGTGTCAAGTGGTATCAGAGCAGGTTTTGCTCTTTGGTGCGCGAAGGACGAGGGTGTGATGTCTCTTTGGGCTGCAGTTCCGTTGTCAACCTGATAGATAGTTTTGGTAGATTGGGTGTGTTTGGCCCGATACGCCGTGCATTGATGCGATTTAACCCAGGTGGGGTTGTATTCGATTAACTGGTAATGTGGGACCGTCGGTTCGGTCATGTGATGATGGATTGTTGTGCCACTGGGCACAGCTAGGTTCAGGGAACCCCATTGGAATAATGTTATGGAAGTACGAAACTCAGTTGAGTATTGGTCTAAGTTTTTGTACCCTAGTAGTGTTGGCTAGTGTACGGGGTGTTGGTGCATCGAAGTTAGCTGATGACCTTCGTGGTGGAACCCACGATGGAACCCACGTTGAGTTGACGATGGGATTGGATTTGACGTCTATGCGATGTCGGGACCGCGAAGTCGGTCAGGTTGTGGATTTTACTGCAGAAGGCAGTTGGGTTCAGTGAAACCCTAGGGTGTAATATTGGAACCCTGATTCATAATCGATGGACTGGAAAGGTGAACCTTAAGTGAGAACTTGTGCTGCGACGTGCGGCTAAGGTCGTGGATGACCATGTGGATGACTCTATTGAGTCTAGTCAGGATTATGGGTTTCGATCCACGGATGCGATTATGAGGAAATATGGAATCCCGTGTTGGATCGAATATTAGTGTGATGTGTGGATACGGATCTTGACAACGATGACTGTTGGCCGACAGTTGTGTCGAGATGACTGGTTATCGAGGGTATTTGGTGTGGTTTTGACACTTGGGGATGTTCAGGGAACGTCCATTATCCTGATGTGCTGATGGCAAAAATTGTAGGTACCCATAGTCGTGAGGTACGAGTGGTGTTACGGGATCGTCATTCGGAATGAACGGAGATCCAGGGTAACAACTTTGCACACTGTGTGCTAGCATGGATGTTCGTGTGCTAGCATGGGTGTTCGTGTGCTATGTATGTATGTTGGTATGGTGATACCTTTATGCCAATACTAGTATGGATGCCTGTGTGCTGATACTAGTGTTGATGATAGCGCTGGTGCTGGTGACAGTAATTGGGATGACGATGAGCCACCAGTTGGGGTGTGACTCTGTCATGATGAACAGATGATTGGTATCTGCGACTCAGTGGTGGTTGAGTCTTGGACTGGATGGGTTCCAGAGGAAGTTGTGTCGTGTTGGGATAAGTCCTAACAGATATATGATGACAAGTGATGAATGGATCGAATGGTATGATTGAAACTTGGGGAATCTAGGGATGATGTTCCCTATGTCATGCGAGTTGGTGGATTTGTGGAGTTGTGGTCAGCTCCGAGATTGGTAAGTTTGTATACTTCTTATATCCCCAGGAAATACAAGGAAATTATTGAAATTGGAAAAGTCGGGGAAACCATTCGTGGTATTGATGTGGGATTTTGTGATTGTGAATCACTTGGAACCTGAGGATTGAACCTGTTAAGGTCGAGATGTGAGACAAAGGTAGTATGGTATGCACATTCAGGCAATTGTTGATATCCCGTTCGGAATCGGGGTGTGTGCATACATGATTGTTGACGGATGTGAGGTCCAAGTAATGAATTGATTTTGGACACGTGGTGGTCCAAGTGAGGTATGGACGTGGGCAGTCCAGTGGTTGGACTTGACATCTCATTGGGAGCATGTCTGTTTCCAACATGGTTGGAACTCCCGATCCGGGGAGAGTTGTGATTGGGGGAACGAGAGGAGTGCTCGTTTCCGCATCGGTGATTGGTATCCTGAAGTCTTTGGGGTTGACTTCTTATTTTCTTCCGTGGCAGATGATGATTGTTGCTACCAGTACGTTGAGCGTGTATTGGTAGGTGGACCCATGTTTGGCCTTGGGTCATTGGACACAAGAAGTTGTGTGTGATCTTGGATTTGGTGGTGAAATGCGAGGTCATCTTTCCACCAAGGGGAATTTGGCGAAGGATTCAATTGAGGGTGTAAGACCCTACGATCAGCTTTCAGATGGATTGTTAGCCATGTGGGCATATGTGGATCCTAGGTGGATCTGATTTGTGATGTTGTCGACTTTGGTCGATGCGACGATCTAGGATCGTGATGTTACTTGTCGGGTGACGTAGCGATGGATATGGATTGTGATCTTGATGATCCAGATGGGTGGAGATTTTATCACTCTTACCTTGATATGTGAGTCGTAAATGACGGGACTGAACTTCTTTTCGGAGTGAGTCCATATGGTTTGTGACTTGGTTGAGTAGGTTTCCGATGTGGTCGGATTTTTGTCAACCTTTGACGTGTGGATATTGGGATTGGCTTCCCTATGAAGTCAATCGAGTGTTTTGGACAGGCAACCGATAGATTCGGTTATGTTACGTCTTGATGGACGTAAACGAGATTTTGGGTTTTGGAATCGAATTTCTGGGTGACGATTCAGGATTCGATTGCGAAGCTCGAAAAATGGATTACTGGATTTGGGTGCGGAATGATTATTCCAATGCTAGCTTACGGAATAATGATTTCGGATTCGGATTTGGACATGGATTAAAAACATGATGTCTGGGTTCGGATTCGGGATTTCTTACGAAATTGTGAATTCGGATTCGGAATTGGAACTAGATGACGGGTGGAGTTCGTTTTGTCTCATGTTGGTTTGGGCAAATGTACTCCATTTTTGGAACGTGTTTGGCTACGACCTAGGTGGTTGTAGGCGGATGGATGGATTGAGGTGCGTACAGGGTACGTTGTACGAGGATTGATACTGGTTAGGCTGAGTGGTGCCTAATGGTGGTACATAGGATGTACCAGTGGTGTGTAACTAATATGTTGGTAATCGGCTTGGTTCTGATAGCATTTGTTTGGCTGTATTGTGGACTGGACATTGGATACCGTGCGTTGTGCAGATTGATCTTGTCGGGTTCAGTGCTTTTATGAGCAGGTGCTCTTAGCCATGGTTGGCTTGTGGAGTCCTAGTATTGAGATGTGTGTTCACTGCTGGGCTGGTGTTCAATGTGTTCCAGTTACACCACTTGTTTGTGTAAGTTGACGGTATACGTACACTTAGGATGAGTGAATTGGTGGTCAGAGTAACCACGAGTAGCCTTGTGTGATGTTTTCACACCGTGATGTTTCCAGCGTCTTGGTTCGCTGAGGGAGTCGGCGATTATGGAAATTGAGATTATTTTTTTTTTGTCGCAGGATTGGGCTTGCCCTGCGAATTGTGATCATGTAGTTGATCCTACGCTACATCGGGAGTGATGTAGTACGTGGTGTTGTCACCGACGGACATATGGTTGGAGCCTTACCCGGGTGGTAAGTTTTGTGATGACTGTTGACTGATGGTGTCAGCATGGACTGACAAATGAGATTTGGTGACTCCCGATGGGAGCAAATGTAAGGATATATTGGCAATAGAAGGGAACCGTCTAGCTGAAAGAGTCAGCTAAATGGTTAAACGATTTTATCACGAATCAGGTGATTATGTCCACTCGAGGTGGTCGAATGTTGTTGATTGTGACGTATGACTGTGATGGGATGTCTGGGTACATACGAGGCTGGTGTTGTCCCAGTATGTGGGTGTACAAGTGTACACAGATGTGTGATCGAATTGTTTTCCACGAGGTGTTTGTGGAATAAGGTTGTTGGTAATTTCGAGGACGAAATTCTTTAAGGAGGGAAGGTTGTAACGACCCGTCCCGAATATCGAGATTTAATAATATTTAATTGTGACTTACTAATCTGGGATTAGTTGGGCGATTTCGGACGAATTGTGCAAAATGACCGTTTTGCCCTGGGCGTGGGCAAAACGTTGACTTTTAATTCAGATGGTCAAATGGACTTTGACCGATGACCGTGACGTAGTTCGGGACGTCACGAGTTCATAGACAGGTGGCACGTTCGATTCCGACGTTCGTGGTGAAAGTTATGATGTACGGAAGTTCATGGGCGTTTTCGTAATTTAAACATAATAAGGGGGAAATGTTGACTTTTTGATCGGGTGATCCGATGGCCGAGGACCGAGGACCGTTAGGAAGGTCTCGATGCCCTGAGTTCGTAGACAGGCGGCACGCATCAATCGGGGTCCGTATGACCGAGTTACGGGTCAGGATGTGTGAGGGGCATTTTGGTAATTTTCTGCACAAGGGCAGAATTGTAATTTCACGGGGTACTGTTTCATTGAACAGCCGTGAAGGTGGGATGTTTGTGCGATCGATCCCGTGATTGTTTATCAATTTAATTGAGTTAATTGGGTCAGTTTGAGGTGGAATCGCACATATGATGGTGCTGGCAATCAATCACATGAACATGGGCACTGTTTTATCATGTTTTCGGGTCAGTGCAGGGAATTTACACAGTGGACTGAGGGGCACTTTAGGATGCTTTTAATGGTTGATTTAGATCGATAGAATGGAGAGTGAGTCGAGAGGATGACTCTGAGATTGAGAATGAGAGGATTGGAGTGAGAATGGTGGAGGAATGCTCAAAAACCCGAAACTGGTTTCTGGGAAAATCAAATTCAAACTTCCAGTTTTACGCCAGCCCAAGCCTAATTGATGATGGATTGAGCTTCCTGGAACTTCAACGAGTCGAACCAGATCAAATGGGGCAAGCTTTGGGGCTCCTAGGGCCGTGAACGGACGAGGTGGACGGCCGGAAAACTCGAGCTTGAGTTGTGGTGATTGAGGTAATGTCGTGTTCAATTAATCATGCTAATTGGTTCGTGTTAGTCCTTATATGCTTCATATGAAGTTAATTTGACAATGGTTGAGGATTGATGGAGTTTTGGTGATTGACCCGTTTTGGGTGATCACGGATTGATGGCTTGATTAGGGAATGGTTGATGTTGATCGATCTCACAGAACTGAAATTCATATGCTAATGATTGTTTTAGGATCAAGAACGGATTGAATTGATGTCGAATTGGGTGTGATTGAACCGGATCCTATCGCGGGTAATCATACACGTTTACCAGACAAACGGGTGAAGATGGTGACTGTAGCAGTCACTGTAGCAGGCGCGTGGCTTTCACGCGCAGCCACTCACGGCGCCGCGTGACGGCGCGTGGACACGAATCTCGAGGTGAGGTCAACATGACGTTTATCCTATACAATGTAACGAACATTTTAGCGTTGGTTTCGTGTCGATCGGATCCCGTTTCGTTATTGTTCGGGATGTCCGAAGGTTTTAAATCGAGTTTAAAAATACTTAAAAATTCGGGAAAATTACGGGACTTGAATAAGATGTTAATGATGAGGTTAGTGATCCTCTAATGTGATTTGAACAGGATTGGGAGTCCCGGTGATAGTGGTGTGGCCCGGGAAGGCCTATGGCACGCGTATCGAGGCACTCGGTTAAACGGTCTGTGAGTGGACATTGGTTTTATAAATTCGATGCATGCATAACTGTTTCATGATTGTTATAATTGTGATTATATGATTTATTTTGGATATCAGTGAATTTATATGTTTTCACGCATTTCGAGGCGATTTACGTGTTGCACGTGAATCGAGGTTTTCTGGATTTGCACTGATTTCCATAAATGTGGTTGGATATGATTTCATGAAACGGTTACGGATTTGTTAAAATGAATCGGGCCAGGGGCCCAGTTAATTTACGAGTTGGGCCAGGGGCCCAGTTAACTTATAAATCGGGCCAGGGGCCCAGTTCATTTACGAATCGGGCTAGGGGCCCAGTTAACTTATAAATTGGGCCAGGGGTCCAGTTAACTTATAAATCGGGCCAGGGGCCCAGTTCATTTACGAATCGGGCCAGGGGTCCAGTTAACTTATGAATCGGGCCAGGGGCCCAGTTGACTTATGAAATCGGGTCAGGGGCCCAGTTGATTATTATATGCGATTTCGGGTCGGGGACCCTAAAATGGAATTGAATAAATGATTTTGGATTTGATTCAACTATTTGGAATTATGACGGTTTTATGGAAATTCGGGGCAGGGCCCTTGTGATATTTTGGAAATGAATAATAAAATGTGTTCCATAAAACCATCTCGATATGAGGATATTTATATCCTGGTCTCCTCCAAGTGTCGGGGACACTGGAGAAGTCACGGTGCATTGCCTGCGAAGGCTCATTGTACGGAGCTACCGGACCGTATAGTGATCCAGGAGCAGGATTCCTAGACGTCATGGACGTCAGACATCGGGGATGTCAGAGATATGGACCCGGTGAGACCCCGGGCAGCACGCGTTGCTTAATACCGTGAGATATGACGTCTGGAACGTCAAGCGTCTAGGACGCTAGGCATCGGCGATGTCGGAGATGGAAAATAATAAATGAATATTACTGGATTGATGAAATAGCTCTTGGATTGACTTTTGGAATTTGAAACTATGCTTTGGTTTCCGGGCTAAGGCCCTAATGGTTATTTCTAAATAAATATGGGATTATTGGTTTTTGGTGCATGCATATGATTTTACTGAGGGGCATAAATGTCTTATAAATGTTTTTAACAGACTTGTTTATTTTCGTCCACTCAGAGCTTTTGTTTTTAATGCCCTTCAGGTTGATTCCAGATGCGACTGCAGCAGAGACTGGGACATCATACACCTCCTCCATCGATCCTTACGCACTCTGGAAGCTGGTTTGGGCAATGTCAATCGGTTATCCCTTGTCTGACGCCTCTTGTCAGACGGGAGCACGTCACATTCCATGGTAATCCCGTGGGGATTGGGATGGGTCGTGTCAACTGGGGTGAGGCTGTTTATACAGCAGTATATCTGCTAAATAGATGTCCTACACATGCTATAAGTGGTAAGACACCTTTTGAACAGCTTACAAGGACGAGACCTGGAGTTAAACATCTAAGGGTGTTTGGCTTAATATGTTATTCACATGTTCCTGATCAATTAAGACAGAAGCTTGATGAGAAAAGTATCAAGTGTGTCTTTATGGGATATGGTGGATGTGAGAAGGGCTACATGTTGCTGAACTTGATGTAACGACCCGTCCTGAATTATCGAGATTATTTAAGAATTAATGACGAATTAACGCGATTAATCGGGGATTAAATGAGGATTAACGGACGTTCAGAGCGAAAGTACGATTTTGTCCCTAAATGGGGGCGAAAAGTTAACTTTTGGCCTGGGAGGTCCGATAGCCGAGGGCCGAGGACCATTATGTAGATCGAGTCGATACGAATCCGTAGAGAGGCGACACGTTGAAATCTGACGTTCGACGGAAAAGTTACGGTTCACGAAAGTTCTGAGGAACTATTACACGTTTTATGAGACTGCTTGACTTTTGTCTCAAGTGGGTCCCAGATATTTTCTCATGCCCAATGGATGAGTGACAAGTATCACTCATCCATTGCCCACCTTCCCACATACATGCATCAACCATCTTCTCTGTTTCATTCCCCAAAACCCGAAACCGACGTACAAACTACCCCAAAACTCAGACCCACCTTCCCCTATCATCACCTACTGTTGGTGGGCCATGAAGGAAGGTTAGAGAGGAGGCTGAGACATTGAGGATGGTGGCAGGATTGGCCGGGCCGCCGTGCAAGGCGGAGAGAAGGTATGAATCGGTTTTGAGTTTTTGAATCCAATATTTCGATTAGGACATTATGGTTGATTTTGGGTGATTGGGGGATGATTAGTAGGTTAGTAGGAAGGCTTAGGGATGATTTTTGGTGGTGGATGAAGGCTAAATAGCCCAGAATCTTGACTGTAAAAGTTGGCCGTGAGGGAGGAATTAAACCACGACGGTTTTCATGGTTTTTCTTGATTCTAATTATGTGAATAGATAAGAATTGATGAAATAGGAATATTAGAATTGAAATGGAAGAAGTTGGACAAAAAATGAAGAAGGAATAGCCTTGGACTGGTCATGCCAGTCCATTTAGACAGGCTGTACAGGACCGAACCAGACCGCCGGTTCACGCGAAGTTAGGGGTAACTGTTCACAGGCGCGTGGCTCCGACGCGCAGCCCCTTTGGGCGATGCGTGTGGGCGCGTGGGCTATCTTTTGGGGGTGGTTCCAACATGTGAAATCATCTATTCGATGTAACGAACATTTTGGGACTGGTTTCGAGTCGATCGAATACCGTTTCGATATAGTTCTGGACGTCGGAAGGTTTAGGATCGACCTTAAAAATAATTAAAAATTCCGGAAAATTATGGAGCTTTAGTGAGGGGTTATTTGAGTAGTCAGTAATCCTATAAATTAATTTGAACAGGTTCGGGAACCCCGAAGACGATGATTAGCCCGGAAACGGCTTATGGCGTGCGTATCGAAGCGCGGCTTCGGACGTTCTGTGAATGGACCTTTCTTTCAAAACTGATGCATGCATAATTGTTTATAAATGTTTTAAATACATGTTTTGTGATGCCATGAGTGCATTTGTTTGTGGTAGCCTAGGATTTATGTATTTGCACATATTTCGAGATTTCTGGTTTATACAATGATTGTACGTGCTAGGTTTTCAATGAGGGTTTAATGAATGGATTTTGGATTTGGAAATATGAAATCGGGTATGAGACCCATTTGATTGGAAACTTTCGGACTTAGAGTCCATTTGACTTGAGGAGAAATCGGGCTGGAGGCCCATTTGAGTTATACGATCGGGCCGAGGGCCTCGTTGGTTTATGAATTCGAGCTTGAGGCCCAGTTGGTTGTAATATTGGGATTGAGGTCCCTTTGATTGTGAAATCGGGCTCGAAGCCCCGTTGATTTCTGGTTTCGGGCTTGAGGCCCCGTTCGTTGTGATTTCGGGCTAGAGGCTCAGTTGATTGTGAAATCGGGCTCGAAGCCCCGTTGATTTGTGGTATTGGGCTCGAGGCCCCGATAGTTGTGAAATCGGGCTTAAGGCCCCGTTATTTTGGTATCGGGCTTGAGGCCCTGTTGATTGTGAAATCATGCTTAAGTCCCAGTTTGATTTATGAAATGAGAATTCAGGTTTGAGACCCTGTATAATTGTGGATTTAGGCCGAGGCCTGTGAAAGTGGATTTGAATCGGATTAGAGGAATCCTGTTGAGAATTAGGTATGAGGCCCAGTTGAAATATGTTTTGAGAAAGAAAGCACTTGAAATATATATACCCTCCATATGAGTTGATTGGTCTCCTCCAGCCGTCGACCTGGAGAGTCACGATACACTACCCGGAGTGAGTATCCCCATAAAGAGCACATTCGAGGAGTAGGAGTTATGATATGGTCTCGGACTGGGTCCGGAGATAGCCATCCAGACGTCGTAGATCCTGGATGTTGGATAGAGCCTCCCAGATGGAGAAATCCTAGGGGTAGACTCGGAGTAAGACTCCGAGTAGTGTACACACTTAGATAGAAATGAATCGTGAAATATATCGGGGATGTGTTCCCTAGGGGCTGTGTGCCCCGAGTTGGCATCTTCTCGGAAGTGCCGATGATAGGTTATACGTATGTCTATACGTATGAGGTTTTCATACGGAAAGTGGTTTAGGGCGGTGACCCCGTATTCGATGTTTTGGAAATGGTTTGGGGCGGAGACCTTGTGTTCTATGTTTTGGATATGGCTTTGGGCTAAGACCCACGTATGTTGATTTGGGCTGAGTCCTTACGGAAATTGGTTTTTGGGCTGAGTTCCCATATGGTTTGATTTATGTTTTGGGCCAAGGCCCTAAGGGTTTTTTTTGAATATTTTGATAAACGATTTTCGAATGCATGCATATTTTTAGTGAAGGGCATAAATCTTCTTCAGGTGAAATGTTTTTATTAAAATATTTGTTTTGTCCACTCACGACTTTTGATGTTTTGAATGCCCTTCAGGTTGATCGTGGATGCGGGCTATAGTAGAAACCGAGACATCGCACTCCTCCTTCGGATCCTGGCGCCCTCTGGTAGTCCCGGTTGGGTTAAGGACGAAATTATCCCTGGTTTGACACTTTCATGTCAGGCGAGAGCAGGCACGTCCCACGTTAATCCCGGAGGATTTGGGACGAGTCCTGTCACTTGATGTCAGGGAAGATTGTGATTGCAAGGAATGTGATTTTTGATGAGTGTGCTCAGTGGGATTGGAAGGAGAACAGGGAGCATGGAAGAGGTTATGTATTACTAGGGTATGGTGTAGAGTACAAAGATATGACTCCTGAGCCACAGGATCAGATCAGTGTTCCTGCAGCTCAACCTGAATCAGACTCAACCAGAACTCAGATTTCTGAGCCTGAAACATCAAGTAGTACACCAGTGAGATACATGAGTATCAGTGACATCTATGCATGATGTCATATGTGCATAGTGGAACCTGGGAACTATATTGAGGCTGCTAAAGATCACTTGTGGAAATCAGCTATGGAAGCTGAACTTGAAATTATCCATAAAAATGGAACTTGGGACTTGGTGGACAAACCTAAGGGAAAACCTGTTATAGGTGGGAAGTGGATTTTCAAAACCAAGATGAATTTAGATGGTTCAATCCAAATACACAAAGCAAGGCTGGTGGCAAAAGGCTATGCACAAAAGCCTGGGCTTGATTATAATGAAACATTTGCCCTAGTAGCTAGGTTGGATACTATCAGGACTCTAATTACCCTTGCAGCATAGAAGAGATGGAGATTATATCAGTTGGATGTTAAGTCTGCTTTCCTAAATTGGAATCTAGAGGAAGAGGTCTACATTGAACAACTAGGGGGGTACATTGTGGGAAATCAAGAAGAAAAGGTATACAAACTTAAGAAGGCTTTGTATGGATTAAAACAAGCTTCTAGAGCATGGTATGGAGAAATTGATCCATTCTTGTCTCAAATTGGTTACAAGAAGGGTGCTAGTGAAGCTACATTATATGTAAAAATAGCAGAATATGGAGGTATCCTAATTGTTTCCTTATATGTAGATGACATTGTCTACACAGGTTGAAGTGAGAAACTAATGAGACAGTTCAAGTCTGAAATGATGAACAAGTATGAGATGTCAGATCTTGGTCTGTTGTATCATTTCCTAGGGATGTGGGTGATTCAAACCGATCAGTATGTGTTCATACATCAAAGGAAGTATGCCACTACATTGCTTGACAAGTTTGGACTAAGGGATTGAAAACTGTAAGCACACCTTTGGTTCCAGGAGACAAACTAAGAAGGGTGGATGGGAGTGAACCTGCAGATGAGTCCTTATACAGAAAGATTGTGGGGAGTTTATTGTATCTTACAGCAACTAGACCAGACATAACGTTTGCTGCTAGTTTGCTATCAAGATTCATGCATGGATCTACAACTAAGCGTCTAGGAACAGCTAAAAGGGTTCTGAGGTACATCCAGGGGACACTGTCCTATGGCATTGAATATGAGAAAGGGAAATGTTCCAACTTGATAGGGTTCTGTGATAGTGATTGGGGTGGTTCAGAGGATGATATGAGAAGTACATCAGGGTATGCATTCTCTTTGAGAAGTGGAGTGTTTTCCTGGGCCTCTGTTAAACAAAACAGTGTGGCTTTGTCTACTGCTGAGGCTGAATATGTAAGTGCAGCAGATGCTACAACTTAGGCTATATGGTTGAGGTTTGTACTTAAGGATTTTGGGGAGGAACAGTGTGAGGCTACTACCCTATTATGTGATAACATGTCAGCTATAGCCATTGTAAGGAATCTAGTGTTTCCCCAGAAAACCTAGGACATTAACAGGAAATATCACATCATTAGAGAAGCTCTGCAGGAAGGCAAGATTGCACTCTTGTACTGCAAGACTGAATTGCAACTTGCAGATATTTTTACTAAGGCAGTTTCTAAAGATACCCTAGGAAGACTGAGAACTCTTCTTGGAATCAAACCAGCCTCCAGCTTAGGAGGGGCTGTTGAAGTATAAACTGCTTGCTGGTTTAATCCAATGCAACTCTCTAAATGCTAAGTGTGCTAAGGTGGAAAAGTGAGCCGAGGTGGAAAAGGGTTGCTAGGCTGGATAACAGAATGAAAAGGATTGTGCAAATGTGTGTGATTGAGCCGTGAAGGTTCTAAGAATCTAGTAATTGAGGTGGCACTGTTTAATTGGTTCTAAGAGTGTCATGAAATGTGTGTGTGATGTAACCGTGTGAGTGTGAGAGAGTGAAGTGTGTGAAATGCTTGTATTCTCAAATATACGGATTGCAATGAAACAGTGTAAGTAGTGATGAATTAAAAAGATTGAATGAGAATGATGAAATCTCAGATTGAATCAAGAAGAATGTGTTAGTTTTCTTCACAAAGCATTTCATCGAACAGTTGGTGTGCATATCCAAACTGTGTGAAATTCTTCCATTCAAAGCATCATCGATTTCCATTTTTTCCTCTAAACACTAATCATCTAAGCATTACCAATCACATATAATCACAGGGTACTCCTGATTCACAACCAGTTTTCAGCTAGGAGATTAAGTAAGAATACTTACTTGGTTGTGAAGCAATCCATCCGCTGCTTGTGATGAACTCTGTGATGAAGTTCAACACTGTTTTCTACTACCCAAAACCTTCTACCAAGATCTACATTAGTCTATCGCCAATTTCTGGTGGGGAGATATAATGCAAAAAAGAAAATACACTGGTTGAATTGAAGTGCCACTTGCATGCCAAAAATGGAGGGTGCCATGGGGTTCAGGGATTTCTATGCATTCAACCTTGCCTTTCTTGCTGAGTAGAGTTGGAGGATCATCCAGCACCCTGAATCGCTTGCTGCCAGAATTCTCAAAGCCCGCTATTTCCTGAAGGGAGAGTTCATAACTGCTGGATGTAGTCCCGATTCTTCGTATTCTTGGAGAAGCATTACTCATGCTAGGGGACTATTACTTAGTGGCTCTTGTTGGTGGATTGGTAACGGGGAGAAAGTACGCATTTGGGGAGACCGATGGTTTCCTAGGCAAAATCTACCAGTTCCAATTTCTTCGAGACCACCTGAGTGGGAGCTAGATGCCACAGTTAGCAATTTAATCGATCATAATAGTGGGAGGTGGGTTGACGAAACTGTGGGGGAGCTATTTCACCATGAAGAAGTATGCATCATTCTGGGCATCCCATTAAGCATTAGGAACACGGAGGACAGACTGATTTGGCAAGAGGAGCAAAATGGGAGCTTCATGGTGAAGAGTGCCGATCGGCGTGCATGTGGTATTCTGGCATGGGAAAACAATGAAGCCGGATGCTCCGAAACTGTTGGGAGGCAATCAGACTATTTGGACAAAAATTTGGGGGGCTTGCATCCCAAGAAAAGTCAAGGTGTTCCTTTAGCGAGCATGCAGAGATTTGCTCCCAACGAAACTGAACCGTCAAAAGAAAAAAATGAATATTGATGAGGATTGTGTTCTATGTGGGGGAGCAGTGGAATCGATCCTTCATGTGCTGCGCGATTGCCCTGCAGCTCGAGGGGTTTGGTTTGCCAGCCTACTGGGATTTCAACCTGTTAATGCCCTACCTCCCTCTCTGAGTGCCTGGATTGAGCTGCTGGTTGGCAAGGTAGATAGTGCACAACTTGATCTCTACTTTATGATTATGTGGAAAATCTGGCAAGCAGGGAACACCGCCATATGGGAAGGAAAGGACGTCCATCTTGCTGGGATAGCTAGAGGTGCAGAGGCTTGACTCTACTCATTCCATCAGCTCCACCTCAAGCATAGGGGCAGAAGTGCAAGAGCGAAGCCCACATGGAAGAGACCAACTCGGGTTGGTTGAAGTGTAACGTTGACGGGGCTTTCAAGGAGGGGGAGAAGACATGAGGCTTTGGAGTCGTGGTGCGGAACTGGGAAGGTGAGTTTGTGGCCGCCGTTGCGGCCCCCCTATGAGATATGAGCTCAGCCGTGCACGCAGAGGTGAAGCCGTGCGCAAAGGAATTCAGTTGGTAATGGAACGAAGGCTAGCTAAATCATGTTGAGCTGGAGGGAGATTGCGCTATTGCAATGACAACCCTCACTCAGGACCGCGAGGATTTCTCACCTGTTGGCCCTGTGCTCAATGATGTGTGTACCTTTGCAAAGGAAGTTGGAGCTGTCAAGTTCCGATAGACGTCATGGGAGGTTAACGGGATGGCCCACCGCCTAGCTAGGGTGGGGATGGCGTCAAACTATGAGTTACTATGGTTAGAAGAAACCCTGATATTATTCTTGATACTTTATTTGAGGATTTGACAGTATGAATTTTTTAATTGGTGAATGCGTGACACTCTTTTTTCTTCGACCGAGTTGAAAACTCCGACAAGGTTTTAATGAGGCCACACCTGCTTGTTGCACCACCTCCGGTTGTATGATTTGCTCGATTTTTCAATGCATATTCGTAATTTTCCTAAAAAAAGGGTTAAAAAAACCGGCCCTAAAGTTTTCAAGCTACACAATAACATTCATGTTTTCACCGATTTGGAACTCCCGCCCAGTTTGCTAATACTCATGTATATCCTTAAATTTTTTTTTTGATATCTATAAGATTTTGTTCTATGATCAATTTAACATAGTTAAGATTGATAATTAAATTCGATGACTCATTGCATTCTGCATCCCACATGCCACATCTTAGTTTTTTTTTTTCCTTTTCTTTTTATTGCAAGCCTAGCTCCCAATTAATTGGTGGTGTTTTGTAATAATTAGCTTGATTTGAAATATTTATATAATTAAATTAATAATGAATACGTACACACAGCAGCACATGCATGGGGTAGCAACTAGCAAGCTATTGTTGGTGGTGGAAGGAATAATAATGAACAAACTAGTGGTGTCATGACTTTGCTGCCTTTCCCTACCTTGTTATGTATTTCATCGTTTGTAATTTGATAATTATTGGAAATCGGACAGCATTGAAGGAATCAGGACCCGGTTTGCCTCCACTGCACGACTATTGTTCCATTGCTCAAGGTAAGGCTTCGATCCTTAATCTCCTTAGCTGGAAATGACGAGACTAGCTCGTATGGTTTAGGATAGATTAGATATTGGCTTCTTCTCAATTTTTAGGTTCAGGTTTATAGAGAAAATCGAAATAGGATTTAGAATCGGTTAATGCACTCTAAGTGTTTGTAGAAATGCAACAGTGACTATGAATTTCTGGATTTCACTGAGGCTGAGTATTTCTTCTTACTCAAGCTCTCACAATCTGTTCTCTCACAGATTCTCACTCTGTCATTCATTCATTTCACGAGTATGATTACATATGCAAAACTTGCACACACACACACACACACACACACACACACACACACACACACTCCTCACACACTCACTGTGATCCTACAAAACCGAATCCTCTTACACGTCATACATTCACTTTTTAACAACCTCACACACACACCTCACCTATTCTTCATTTAATCCTTGCTTCCACGAGATGACAGGTGTCCCATGCCAAGTCACAGGTCTAGTGGACTGCTTATAGTCCAACAGACCCTCCTAAGCTGTTCACTGGAACAACTCCTAGGAGTCTCCTTAGGAAATAGAACCTGTCTTTAGGTAGAGCTTTAGTGAAGATGTCTGCCACCTGCTCTTCAGTCTTGCAGTACTGAATTGCAATTTCCCCATTCTATATAGCATCCCTGATATAATGCCATTTTTTGTGTATGTGCTTTGTCTTCAGATGAAAGACAGGATTCTTTGCCATGGCTATTGCTGACATGTTGTCACATAGCATAGGTGTGGCTTCTATTTGACCTTCTCCTAGATCACCAAGCACATATCTTAGCCACACGGCTTGTGTAGTTGCCTCAGAGGCACTCACATACTCTGCCTCTGCTGTAGAAAGTGCAACACTATCTTGCTTAACTGAGGCCCAAGAGAAAATGCCATTTCCAAATGTAAAGGCATATCCAGAAGTGCTCTTCATGTCATCCAAAGAACCTCCCCAATCACTGTCACAGTAGCTAATCAGAGTAGCTGAACTTCCTTTCTTGTAGCTTATCCCATAATCAAGTGTACCCTGAACATATCTGAGCACTCTCTTAGCTGTCTCATAGTGTATCTTCGTAGGGTTATGCATAAACCTTGACAATAGGCTTGCTGCATACATTAGATCAGGCCTAGTTGCAGTTAGATAGAGTAAGCTTCCTACTATCTGCATGTATTGCTGCTCATCTGCAGCTTCACTGCCATCATTTCTGTGTAGTTTCTCTCCAGTAGCCAGAGGTATGCTTACTGGTTTGCAATCTTTTAGCCCAAACTTGTTCAGCAAAGTCAGAGCATATTTCTTCTGATGTATGAACATTCCTTCCTTGGTTTGAATCACTCCCATCCCTAGGAAGTGATGCAACAGTCCTAGGTCAGTCATCTCATATTTCCTCATCATGTCCTTCTTGAACTCTGCCATTAAATCTGCACTATCTCCAGTGTACACAATATCATCCACATAGATGGCTACAATCAAGGTCCCTTCATTTTCCTTGAGTTTTAGATACAATGTAGCCTCACTTGTACTCCTCTCAAATCCACAATTCAGCAAATAGGTGTCAATCTCTTCATACCATGCCCTTGGGGCTTGTTTCAAACCATAAAGAGCCTTCTTTAACCTGTAGACCCAATCTGCATTCTTGTGAGTCTCAAAACCCTCAGGTTGCTCAACATAAACTTCCTCCTCAAGCACTCCATTCAGGAATGCTGATTTCACATCCAATTGAAACAATTCCCATTCCTTTTGAGCTGCTAAGGCAACAAGAAATCTGATTGTGTCAAGTCTGGCTACAGGTACAAAAGTCTCATTAAAATCCACTCCTGGCTTCTGTGAATATCCTTTAGCAACCAATATGGCCTTGTACTTCTGCACAGAACCATGTAGGTTCAGTTTTGTTTTGTACACCCACTTGACCCTTATCACTGGTTTAGTTGTAGGCCTTTTCATAAGTTCTCACATCTCATTCTTCTCTATCATCTGTATTTCTGCCTCCATAGCTTCCTTCCAGGCATGCTCTTTGACAGCTTCTCTGAAGTTCTCAGGCTCAATCATACTCATGTGACATCTAGCATAAATGTCACTGAGATCCCTCATTCTTACAGGTGTATTCTGACCTGCAGAGTCACTTGATTCACTTTCTAATGAGGGGCTGGAAACTGGACTGGCACCTGTTCCATTAGCAGGAACTGAAGTCTCAGGTTCAGTGTAAAAACCACCTGGACTGAAACTGATAAATGCAGGGCTTGAAAGTCCCTTCTGTTTCTTCCAATCCCAGTGCCCTTCTTCATCAAATATTACACTCCTTGAGACCAAAACCTTGTTAGTTTCCAAACTGAACACCCTGTATCCCTTCTCACAGCTTCCATAGCCAACAAACACTCCTTTACTGCTTGAGTCATCCAGCTTCTGTCTGGTTTGCTTAGGGACATGAATATAACACATAGAACCAAACACCTTTAGATGAGATACTCCTGGTCTCCTTCCTTTGAACTTCTCAAATGGTGTCTTGTCTTGTACAGCTTTGGTAGGACACCTATTCAACAAATACACAGAAGTGTTTACTGCTTCTCCCCAAAAATCATAAGTCATGTGCTTGCTGTGAAGCATTGACTTTGCCATTTCTACAATGGTCCTATTCTTCCTCTCAGCAACCCCATTCTGTTGAGGAGAATAGGCCACTGTTAGTTGTCTTTCAATTCCACTTTCATCAAGCATCTTATGGAAATCTGCAGACAGATATTCACCCCCTCGGTCACTCCTCAGTTTCTTTATCTAAAATCCACTCTGAAGCTCAATCATAACCTTGAACTTTTTGAACACATTTAGTACTCCTGATTTGTATCTCAGGAAATACACTCAGGTCATCCTAGTGTAATCATCAGTAAATGTGAGAAAATACAGATTTCCTCCCATGGTCTCAGTTTGCATTGGACCACACACATCAGTGTGAATGAGTTCCAGTGGAGAGGATGCTCTCCAGGCCCCTCCTGTGTCAAATGAACTCACATGGTGCTTTCCTGCAATGCACCCTTCACAGAGTTCTCTGTCTCTCTGTAGACTTGTCAATCCTATCACCCTATCTTTTTGTTTCAGTAATTTAAGGCTAGAAAAGTTTAAGTGACCAAACTTTCTATGCCATAAATCAGAAACTTCCTTTATCTCAGCCTTCCTTGCTTCTACACCTTCTGTTTTAGCAGCTTCTACTTTTCTGTCAGCAGGACTCACATAATCCAGTGAGAGTTTGAAGCATCTGCTCCCTGTCATAGAAACCATTGCTATTATTTGCTGCAAGGTGTCATCCTCATAAATCTCAGCAGACCGATTTCCAAACACCAAGCTATATCCATGTTCCACCATCTGACCCACCCTTAGTAAATTTTCATCTAAGCCAGGTACCAACATAACTTCTCTGATATGCTTAATGCCCTGATCTGTCTGCACTTGTAGAGAACCCTTCCCAGGAACTTGAACTAAATCTCTTGTGCCCATCTTGACTTTCACATTCAAATTTCTGTCTATGTGAGTCAATAGAGACTCATGTCCAATCATATGATTGCTGCATCCACTGTCTAAAGTACCAGATTGCTTTGTCTTCCTCAATTGAGGCTGAGTGACAAGCATAGAACATGCTTCCCTCTGCTTCTTCTGCTTTCTGTACAAAAACAGAACCAGGCTGCTTCCCTGGGCAGTCTCTAGCCATGTGCTCCAGCTTAGAACACTTGAAACATCTCACTTTCCCTCTATTAATCCAGCAGTCACCCCAATCATATCTGCTACAGGTTTTGCAGAACATCTTGGTAACCTTTCCTCTTTGAGTCTCAAAAGACTTGTCCTGCCTGGCAGTCTCTTTTCCTTTGAACCTGTCATTCTTGTCACCTTTCCAGGATTCACTCCTGTCACTCTTCCAGGATTCATTCTTGTAATTCTTCCAGGATCCATTCCTGTCAGTTTTCCAAGGTTTGTACCCTGGTTTGTTCTGTGTTCTTTTTTGCTTCCATGAAAAAGAACTAGGCTGGGATCTGTTTCCCATGCTCATGCTTGAGAAAGCCTTTTCTACTTCCTTTTCAGAATGCATTTCCATCCTCTGATCAAATGCTCTAATTGAAGCAGTTATGCTTTCAACATCTATCTGATCTAAATCTCTAGTTTCCTCAATAATTGAGACAATTAAATCATAGTCCTTAGTTAGGCTTATTAAGATCTTTTGAGAGAGTCTCTTCTCAGAGATCTCTTCTCCATAGGACTTCATCTGATTCACAATCCCTAGCAGCCTAGAAATGTACACTGAAAAGGTCTCCTCTTGTTTCATTCGTGTGTACTCAAAATCTCTACGTAGGGATTGCAATTTGACAGCTCTTACCTTAGGATCTCCTCTGAATTCTTTCTTCAGAATCTCTCAAGCTTGCTTTGCAACTTCCTCGTTTGAGATCCTAGGGAAAATCTCTTCTGAAACTGCATTCTGTATCAGATTAAGTGCTTTGGCATTCTTGATCAAATCTGCAGGACTTACATCAGACTCAATCTCCTCATCATCACTATCATATTCAGTATCTAGTAGTCCTTGTTGCACCACAGACCATAGATCACAGGCCTTTAATGCAGTTTTCATCTTAATGCACCAGAAATCATAGTTTACTCCTGTGAACACAGGTATCCTTGGCTCACCACCAGATCCAACCATTGCTGACGTGTTGCCGTGAAGTGAAAGGAATCGCCAAGCAATCACTCACAACTCAGCTACAGATCACTCCTCAGAGTAGAACGTCCCAGATGCAGCAGATCTTCACTGCTCTGATACCATATTGGAAATCGGACAGCATTCAAATGAAGGAATCAGGACCCGGTTTGCCTTCACTGCACGACTACTGTTCCATTGCTCAAGGTAAGGCTTCGATCCTTAATCTCCTTAGCTGGAAATGACGAGACTAGCTCGTATGGTTTAGGATAGATTAAATATTGGCTTCTTCTCAATTTCTAGGTTCAGGTTTATAGAGAAAATCGAAATAGGATTTAGAATCGGTTAATGCACTCTAAGTGTTTGTAGAAATGCAACAGTGACTATGAATTTCTGGATTTCACTGAGGCTAAGTATTTCTTCTTACTCAAGCTCTCACAATCTGTTCTCTCACAGATTCTCACTCTGTCATTCATTCATTTCACAAGTATGATTACATATGCAAAACTTGCACACACACACACACACACACACACACACACACTCCTCACACACTCACTGTGATCCTACAAAACCGGATCCTCTTACACGTCATACATTCACTTTTTAACAACCTCACACACACACCTCACCTATTCTTCATTTAATCCTTGCTTGCTCTCCACGAGTTGACAGGTGTCCCCTGCCAAGTCACAGGTCCAGTGGACTGCTTATAGTCCAACAATAATGAGTTCATTTATTTCTTACCCACCTTCCTTCCATTTTATTTCAAATAGAACACAACGATGTAGAATTGTTAAATTTGGTTAGCTATTTTTTTTGTGGTGCCTTTGTTCATGTTTCTGCTTTCTGTATGTACTTTGTACGCCTTGGTCCTTCTCCTACTGTGTTCTATATGAAAATTTGACCTGAAAAATATTGTTTCATGTCCTTGGCGAAAAGAATAGTGATTTTTATGCTCTCATATTCTCTTTTTGCAGTCCTTCTCTATGACTCTATGAGCTCTAGGGGGAAATCAGCAAAAAATTATCTCTTACTTAGTGACTGAAAATCAAGCGCTTCTCAAACTAAATGGTTGGTTTACATTGTCATTAACGTTGTGGTGGCAAGAATATGATTATGGATATAGTAGCGCCTCCAAAACTAGTGAGATTTCCAGAGAGTATTCATGTCATCAATTGGGACATTGTTGATCTCCCGGAGGAAGAAGAAGATGAAGAGGGTGATGAGGAGGAGGAAGACAGCATTGAAGAAGAAGAGAGTGAACTTGAAGTGGCAAAGCATGGCGCAGAAGACTTGGGCAGTAAGGAAAGTGAAGAACATGTTGATTGAGGCATTGATTACTTGGCCAGCTGATCTGATCTCCAGAGGACATATCTCAAGAAGAGTTAAAATCTTCAGGAAGTGTGTTTGACCGACTTGGCCGTGGTATGGATATCACAGAGACTGGTGTCCCCTATCTGGTGCCCATCATCTTCTTGAACTGGAACCTGAAGACTGTGGAACTTACGTACTCCTAGCAAATATGTATGCGGTGGCAAGAACGTGGACTTGTAATAGGGATCAAATAAGCCAATTAATGAAGGAAACGGTTATGAAAAAAGAGTGTGGTCGTAGCTGGATTGAGATAAAACATTCAGTTCATGCATTCTTCGGAAGTGACGGATTGCAAATATTTTTGGAGGCAAAAAAGTTCAGAGTTTTGTGAGAGATTAATGGTAAGTAATTAAGAAGATGAATCAAATCTCTATTTAAAGAGGGAAACAAATGAACTAAAATATTGGATGATTTGTCCCTTTCACCCTAACATAAATCTGTAAAATTAGACGTTTATGGAGCATTTTGAGAACCAACTTAATGTTCATGAGACATTTTGAGTAAAAAGTCTAAAAAATTAGTACAAAGTTACGAGAGAGAATAAAAAATTTACGCATAATAAATAAACAATCCAAATATATTTATTACACTATAAAAAATATCTAAAATATATTATATATTTTATTTATAAATAAAGAAAGTA
This sequence comes from Prinsepia uniflora, assembly GCA_032719365.1. Taxonomy (NCBI): domain Eukaryota; kingdom Viridiplantae; phylum Streptophyta; class Magnoliopsida; order Rosales; family Rosaceae; genus Prinsepia; species Prinsepia uniflora. The sequence goes on along the minus strand of CM064874.1, from coordinate 50,332,142 downwards.
AAATAAATTTAGTGGGGGCTTAGGCTCCCCCTGCCCCTCCCTAGCTCCGTCTCTAATCACTCTAAAATATATTATATATTATATATTTTATAACGCGAAATCATCCAAATTTGAAGTTTATGTTCACGCATTATCATGTAATTTTTTTAATTGATTGTTAACAGAATAAAATAGTCTAACTTTTTTTTTTTATCCTTCTCTGGTTAGAGCTGTATTTTCGTTTTGAAAACAAAAAACAATATGGACTACACAAGATGATTATTGCCGTAAATGGAAATTTATTGAAAAACATTTAAAGAATGAGATGGATGATGATTAAGAGTGGGCACAATTTGAATTGATATCGATACCACCTACAAATTAAATTTCAACTATTAAAATTTTAACGATTCGGTGCGGTTTAAATTTTCAAACAATATAATTGAAATCAGTCCAATTCAAAACGTTAGTAATGGTTTGATTTGGACTAGTTAGGACGGTTTATGCATAAATTTTTCATGTGATTTATTCACCCCAAAAAAAAATCCTCCAAAAATATCACCATTTTAAAATAAGAATATTCACGTTAACATTTCATTCATCTACATCAAGATTTTATTCATGTACATCAGCAAATAAAAAATTCTCAACATTTTAAAATTTAAATATGCCAAATTATGCTCATATATAATTTAAATTCGAAAAATAGCACAAAAGGAGACTGGATTTAGTGAGGCTGGATCCATGATTAACACTTATACTAACAAATTAAAAGGTGAAAATATTAACTAATAAATAAAAATCTTAACAATTTAGTTTGAATTCCAATGGTATTCAAAATGAAAATCCATAACTAAACGTTTATTGACGAAATTGTTTGAATTTTCAAACTGTCCGGTCAAATCCAAATTTGAGTGTCAATAACAGTTTAAATTTAATCAATTATTATTTTCATGAATATATGCCCACTCCTAATGGGACCTATATGATGATACAAATATGGTACGTGCTACCCGAACTTATAACCACATGAAAAACACTTAAGGAATGCTAATCCCAACTTAAACACAAGGTCTAGTAGAATTAATAACCAGGTGCTTAATCAACTCTAATAACAAATCAACAAAGAAACTCAACTCAATATCAATATGTCAAACTTAATCGATTAGCAATTAGGCGAATAGGCTAAACAACCTAATCAAACATCAATTTAACGAATTAGAGATCTCCGGAACAAACGGTCATACCCAATTGATATAACAACCAATTAAACATGTTAAATGCAATATATATCAGATAATAGGCAGAAAATATGAATGAAGCAAATAAAGAGCACACATGAATTTTAGCATGGTAAACCCTCCATTGGGAAACCTCCACGGGCACTTTGCCAGTCAGAAAATCAATCCACTAAAAGCAATCAATTACAATGTTTATAACAAGCACATACTCTACTTACAACCCCAATATTGAAGGCAGTCTTATCTTCAAACAAAAGTAACCATGGCTGTAACGACCCGTCCCGAATTAGCGGGATTAATTAAGAATTAATGACGGATTAGTGAGACTAATCGGAGATTAGACGAGAATTAGAAGACAAGCAGGGCGAAATGACGATTTTGCCCTCAGAATGGGCGAATATTTGACTTTTCGTTCAAGCGGTCAAATGGACTTTGGCCGATGACTGTGACATAGTTCGGGACGTCACGAGTTCGTAGATAGGTGGCACGCTCGATTCCGACGTTCGTGGAAGAAGTTATGACGATCGGAAGTTCAAGGGCATTTTGGTAATTTGGTTGAATAGGGGCCAATAGTTGACTTTTGACCTGAGAGGTCCAATGGCCGAGGGCCGAAGACTGTTACGTAGATCAGGACGATATGAATCCGTAGACAGGCGGCACGTCGAATTCGGACGTTCGACGGAGAAGTTACGGTTCACAGAAGTTCGAGGGAACTATTGCACGAAGTTCGAGACGACTTGGGTTTTGCCCTAAGTGGGGCCCAAATATTATGGGGTAGGCCCAATGGATGAATGACACTTGTCATCCATCCATTGCCCACCCACTTTCATTTATGCATATCATTTTCATTCTTAGTTCGTGCATACCAAACCCAAACATGAACCCGATCTCACCATTCCAAAACAATCCAAACCTTCCCCATATGATCATGCTTGTGAGGCCCAGGGAGTGAAGTGAGGATGCTGGAATGATGGTGGTTGGCCAGGGGCAGCGTCGCCGTGGACGGCGGAGAACCTGTGCACGGTAAGCCGATAAAACCCATTTTCTTTCCATTTTCGATTTGTGATGTTTTATACCGTTTTTAATGATTGGGATGAGCTTAGGGGGTTATTAGGAAGTTATTAAGATGATTTTGAGTGTGGTTCACGGCTGAGGAAGCCCTGAGGGTGGCCGAGAAAACAGAGGCCGTAAGGCCCTATTTTCATGGATATGTTTTGGACGTTTTTCTTAAGGTTTCTTGATGTAAAATGGTAGGAAATAAGAAGTTAGGAAAAATGGAATCGAAAAGGGAAGAAACGGACCGAAAATGAGTGGTTTAGAGGGCAAGACCGGTCACGCCGGTCCAGCTGGACCAGACTGCACAAGCGAACCGACCGGACCGGCTCTGTCGCCTCAGGAAGATGAATAGTGCGCTGGGCGCGTGAGGGCGCGTGCTCCCTCCTTTGGAGAAAGTTCCAACACGTGAAATCATCTATTCGATGTAACGAACATTTTGGGACTGGTTTCGTGTCAATCAGACATCGTTTCGATATAGTTCGGGACGTCCGAAGGTTTAGGTTCGCGATTAAAAATAGTTAGAAATTCCGAAAAATTACTAGACTTTAGTGGGGGGGGGGGGGGGGGGGTTATTTAAGTAGTTAATAACCTTCTATTACGATTTGGACAGGTTCGTAAATCCCAAAGGCGACGATTGGCCCGGGAAGAAGTTGTGGCACGCGTATCGAGGTGCGGCTTTAAACGGTCTGTGAGTGGACTTGTTTTATGAATTTGAGGCATGCATAAATGTTTATAAATGTTTTAAATACATGTTTTGTGATGCCATGAGTGCATTTGTTTGTGGTAGCCTAGGATTTACGCATTTGCACGTATTTCAAGATTTTCGATTTTATACGATGCTTATACGTGCTAGGTTTTCAATGAGGATTTAATGAATTGGTTTTGGATTTGGAAATATGAAATTGGGCATGAGGACCATTTAATTTACGAACTCTCGGACTTGGAGTCCATTTGATTTGACGAGGAATCGGACCGAGGGTCCATTTGACTTATACGATCGGACCGAGGGTCCCATTGGTTTACGAATTCGAGCTTGAGGCCCATTTGGTTGTAATATCGGGTGGGAGGCCCAGTTGACTGTAGTATCGGGCTTAAGGCCCCATTGGTTGTGAAATCGAACTTGAGGCCCTGTTGATTTGTGGTTTTGGGCTTAGGGCCCAGTTAGCTGTGGTATCGGGCTTGAGGCCCTGTTGATTGTAACATCGGGCTTGCATCCCAGTTCGATTTGTGAAATGAGAATTCGGGCATAAGACCCTATTGAACTGTGGATTTAGGTCGAGGCATGTGAAATTGATTTGAATCGGATTCGAGGAATCCTGTTGAGATGATCGGGTATGAGACCCAGTTGAAATGAGATTTGAGAAAGAAAGAAAGTATTTGAAAATGTATGAACCCTCCATATGTTTATATGGTCTCCTCCAGACGTTGACCTGGAGAGTCACGATCCACAGACCAGAATGGGTATCCCAATAGGGATCCCGTTCTAGGAGTGGGGGTTAGGATTTATGATGTGGTCCAGGACCAGATTCCGGAGAGATGATCGGACTAGGTCCGAAGATAGAGCCTCCCAGATGGAGAATTCCTGGGAGAAGACTCGGAGCGAGACCCCGAGTAGTGTGCACACTAGTATAGATATGATTAATCGTGACATATATCGGGGATGTGTTCCCTTGGGGATGTGTGCCCCGAGTTGGCATCTTCTCGGAAATGCCGCAGATGGGTTATATGTATCTGATTCTTATGGAAAGTGGTTTGGGGCAGAGACCCTGTATTCTGTGTTTGGTTTAAATACCCGTATTGAGTTTAAAGACTCGGGAGTTTAAAGACTCGGATATTGATATTTCCCCCGTAGGTCTATTGAGTTTAAAGACTCGGGAGTTTAAAGACTCGGATTATATTAAGGCCTAGATTGAGTTTAAAGACTCTGGAGTTTAAAGGCTCGGATTATATTAAGGCCTGGATTGAGTTTAAAGACTCGGATAGATCCAGCAGGTTCGATGGATGGATATGTGGTTTCAAATGTGGTTGGATTTCACTGAGTTTTGATGATGATGGTTTTCAATAAAGGTTTTTCGATGTTGAATGGTTTGGTTATGGTTTTTCGATGTTGAATGGTTTGGTTTCGGTTTTTCTTATATGGTTTGGTTAACCGGAATGTTGAATGGTTTTATGACATGGATTTGATATGCATGCATTGGTTTTTGATTGGAGGGTATAAATATACTTGTTTTATGAACTGTTTTTAAACTTATACTTTATTTTTGTCCACTCACAGTCTTTTCGTGTTTTTCGATAGCCTCCAAGTTGTTACGGTGCGGGTTGTTGGTCGAGAGAGACGGAGACATCACACGCGCGATCCATAGTAGATTCTGCACACTCTAGAAGTCCGGGAGTTTTTGTACGGTTGGCTAGAGAATCCCTTGTCCGACTTACGTGTCACACGAAGGTTGAACGTCGGTTTAGCCTACATGTCATGCGTAAGTTTGACGGGAATAGGACTTAGCCTTTAATCCTGGGGGATTGGGGGTGGGTCCTTTTAAATTGGTATCAGAGCAGGTTTTGGGCACTCTACGCGAGGTTTGGCTTCCAGAGTTGTTGGTTCGTCGACGTGGGTGTTGTGACACTACTGTGGATGTGATGTCTCAACGCGGAATAGCCCGACAGCAACCTAGATGCGAGAGTGATGGTACATTGGTGGTGGTTAGTTAGCAGCAGTTGTTAGTGTCAGGATGTTAGCCGCTTGATATGCAGTACGAGGTATGACGTACATCGACATAGGTCGGGAACAGTTAGTGCGTTTGCACTGGTCACGCTTGATGGTTGGACTATAGGGTCGGAGATATGCCAGCGAGATCAACTTGGATGGTTGTCAGGGAGCTACGATTGAGTAAGCGGGTCGGCCTTTGGGGCCGATGGTAGCCTGTTGAGCTGATGGTATATGTGGGCCGAGGAGGCTAGTTGACAGTGGCCTGTTGGGCCGAATGGTGATTAGATGTCAATTGTCAGTTTGGTTGGGGTTGACTTTGTGCAGCTACGCGTAGTTGGATGCCTTGAGTGGCAGGGTTTAGGAACTACTTTGAGATTCGAGGGATTCCCCCCTTGCGATGGATACTGGTTGATGTTGATGTGTATAGTGACGATAAGGAAAGGTCTTAGTCGGGTGTGACGACCAGAGTGGTAAGGTTGTGGTGAACTAGTGGTAGTTGCAGGTTTGGATAACCTAGACAATAGGGATGATTTGAGGAACCCTGTGGGATGACAGGTTGGATTGTGAGTACATGGGTAAGAAACCCCAGAGTAAGTGTTTAGTTGGAAACCGTGAGTTGGGGTTAGTGGTATAGTAGTCCTTGTGACTTGGTGTAACGACCCGTCCCTGGAGTCGAGATTAGTAAAGTGATTAGTGACGGATTAGTAAGCCTAATTGGTGGTTAGTTGGTTACTTTTGGACTTTGGGCGCAGAATGACGAGTTTGCCCCTAGTTGGGTAAAATGTTGACTTTTAGTTCGGGCGGAGTGTTTCCGACGTTAATTTTCCCGTTGTGCGTGTACTCTGTGTGTAGTCTTGTTTTATCTTATTCTGGTACTATGCTCTGTATAACTGTTGACTCTTGTTGGATTTTGAATTCTCCTTCGTCTAACAATGTAATTTGTGGTTTTCGTGAGGTTGTTTCGGTCTTTTGTGTTGGGTGGTCAGACGGGAGCAAGGTTCACCTCGGTTATTGGGGTGATAATCGGGGTGGGTCCTGTCACTTGGGCCGACTTACGGCCGGATTAGAAACGGTGCTGCTAAGTGCAGTCAAGGTAGTAGATGGTTGGTAGATGACTCTGGACGAGTCCAGTAAGATTGTGGTGTTGGTTGAGCATTTGGTTGATCAGAGTTGTGGCTGACGAGGGATGTTAGTTTCCCCGACCTGAGCGTAGATTGAGGGTTTTGGCTAGGTGTGAGCAGAGGTTCAGACTTAGAATATTGTGAACCCTGGAGTAGAGATGAATGCTTGTGAATGGTGTTGTATGGTCAGGGTTGGCCGCTCGTGAGTTTAGTTTTAGTAGACTTCCCCCAGACGTGTTGGCATATGTCGGTCGGTGCCGAGGTTGGCACTTGGTGAGTGGCGACTTCGAGGGTGGTACTTGGGGAGTCTGAGGTCAGTAATTTTCGAGTGAGGATTCCGAGAGTTGGTGACTCGTAATTTAGCAGAAGCTCGGAGTGGAACTTTGGAAAGGTTGGATGTGATCATCAGAAGGAATGATGATTGATACCCGTTTGGATGTGTCTAAACGGAGATAACCAACAGGCGAGTGGTCGGTGAGATGACTTGATCTTGGATACGAGGGTAGGCTCCGTAGGAGTTGTGGACTGCCTCAGTATAGTAAGCAAACGGACGTTCGGACAGGTAGTCCGGAGGTGGTATATTTGAGGATGAAGATTCGTAGTTGGAATTTCAGAATCAGGAGATGTTGAGCTTGAGATGATGAGATACTGTGTCTGGTTCCGAGGAGGTGATTAGGTTGAGGGGTAGGTACTCTAGAGTTGAGTTGGGCGACTCGTTGTTGGGATGTCAGGATTTGTGACCCCCATTAGCCAAGGACACTTGTAGTTGTGTTCAGGAGTAGAAGAGTACTGGATGACGATGTGTGTAGTGAGTGTTAGGAACTGGTGCTAGATGGGTTATGGTCGTTGCAATGACCTGGTTGAGGGGTTGAGGACCATGGTAAGTTCTATTGGAGGAAGACAGAAGAAAGTTGAGAAGAAGTGATTACAACTGATCGATATAAGGTTATTGACGAGAACCCACAATCTAGACGTGTGGTATTGTTGGATCGATGTGATGGTTGAGGATAAGAGTTGTCTGAATGAAGCAGGCTCCAATTTGAAGAGAGTGGATCGGGATTGGATTGTTTTTGGCTCAGCATTGAGTTTTTGTGAATCAAGAGGATCGTATGTGAGACATAAGTTGGATATCTTGATCACCTTGGAGTTGTGCAAGATGTGTGTGTTTCGTCTCGCATACGTTTGGGAATTGGACTTGGATCTAGTGTTGGGGCTGCCCTATGTACATAAGCGAGATGTGTTTGAGGTTCATACTGGAAAGAAGACCGGGAGACGTGGAAAGAAACTTGAGTTGAACTTCCCCGAAGGACATGTAGTTCAGCCTAGTGGTAGGATTCGACCGACGGACTACACTAGAAAGCGTGACCGGCTGGTAGGTAGGTGTTAATCGATCTGGCTACGAGGATGTTGTGTGCCCTAGAGTTACATTGTGAAGGTGACGGGTACACTTCGTTATTGTGGTTGGACTTTGGATGTCATAGTGCGTGGCTGACGCCGTTGTGGTTGCTTAGTGGACGTACCATAAGATGAAGTTGGGAGCCCGTGAGGAGATACTCTACGACGCTGTGTTTGAGGTATTCTAAAATATCTTTGTTTCTTTAAGGTTCGTAGGGTTTTCCTTGCATGTGGTTAGTGGTATGCACCGTGGTTCTGGTCAGTGGTACTTGGTGCATGTACTTGAAATGTGTACGTACTGGTTCTGCAGTGGTCGGAGTCATGCTGATGTAGTTGGACGTGCAGCGTGATGGTCTGATAGATATGTTTGTAATCGGCTGAGTGCCGAGGTATATTTTGGACAGATGGATGATCGGCGTAGTTCCGATACGATGGATTTTGACAGGGCATGTCGATTGGATCTGGGTGAACCAGAGGGATCTGTTGATGAGGACTGACATGAGCTGGATGCACAGAGCCATGAGTGGCTGGTGGGACCCTGACATTGAGATGAAGGCTCATGGTTAAACAGGTATGTGTTATGGTCTGGTTGTAAAAAGGTAATGTCAGACGTAGATGGTGTTCCACAGGTTAATAGTGTTGATGGTTAGTAGAACCACTGGTGAGTTGGTTGGTTGAGCTCGTAGAGTGAGCGAGTAGGTTGTGACTTCCGTGAGGTCAGCGCAGACCGTTGACGAAAGCAGTATGGATCGATAAATGGCTATTAGTGAATAAAAGTATCTAGATCAGAATATGCCATCTTGTGAACGGGTGTACTTAAGTTTGTGTTGTTGACGGCGGACTCACAAGACATGTTGGGATGTTGATACAAGGAACGCTCAACTCGAAGGGAGTCAGGAGGATTGGACCTGATAGCAGTGGTGCGTACCTAGTGACAGGACCCATCCCAATCCCCCCGGGATTACCGTGGAATGTGCCATGCTCCCGTCCAACAAGAGGTGTCAGACAAGGGATAACCAAGAGTCACTGCCCATACGGGGCTTCCAGAGTGCGCAAGGATCGATGGAGGAGGCGTGCAATGTTCCAGTCTCTGCTGCAGTCGCATCCGTAATCAACCTGAAGGGCATTAAAATCAATAAAAGCTGTGAGTGGACGAAAATCATTAAGTTTAGTAAACACAGTTATAAGACATTTATGCCCTCCAATAAAAACGTATGCATGCCACGAAAACCAGTAACCATAACGTTTGTTCAACCAAGCCATTAGGGCTTTACCCAAAAATCGTTAACTTAAAACCAAGTGTGGGAACTCAGCACAAAACCGTGGAATACCACTACCAGACATATTAAAACCATGTGGGCCACCGCCCAAAGCCATAAACATAAAGCCATAACCAATAATCCATTTTTACCACATAAACACAATCCCAACCGAAAATCCATTTCATAGATTCATTAATCCATATTTACCATTACCATCACCAGCATCCCAGATGCTTAGCGTCCCAGACGCTTGACGTCCAAGACGTCATATCTCACGGTATAATAAGCGACGCGTGCTGCCCGGGGTCTCTCCTGGTCCATATCTTTGACATCACAGATGTCTGACGTCACAGACGTCATCATAGCAATCCTGCTCCTGAGTCACAATACGGTCCGGTAACTCCGTACAATGACCCCTCGCAGACAATGCACCGTGACTTCCCCAGTGTCCCGGACATCTGGAGGAGACCATCATATATCCTCGTATCCAGATGGTATATGGAAAACAGTTTTATTAAATCATTTCACAACATTACAATGGGCCCTGCCCGAAATCTCCATAAAACATTACAATTCCATTTAGGGTCCCTGACCCGAAATAACATGTATTAAACATAGGGTCCTAGACCCTAAATCACATTTATTAACATAGGGTCCCAGACCCAACATCACATTTATAACCCAACTGGGCCTCATGCCCGATTTTGTAACCACTGGGCCCACGGCCCGATTTTATAAACCACTGGGCCCACGGCCCGGATTTGTAAACCAACTGGGCCCCTGGCCCGATTTCATAAACCAATTGGGCCCCCGACCCGATTACGTAACTCAATTAGACTCCAAGTCCGAGGTTTCCAAACAACTGGGCCTCAAGCCCGAGTTTATCTTTCCAATTTTAAAGTCCCGTAATTTTCCCAAATTTTTTAACTATTTTTAAACTCGATTTAAAACCTTCGGACGTCCCGAACAATATCGAGACGGTGTCCGATCGACATGAAACCAATTCCAAAATGTTCGTTACATTAAATAGGACAGAAGTCATGTTGACCTCACCTCGAGATTCGTGCCCACACGCCGTCACGCGCCGCCGTGAGTGGCTGCGCGTGAAACCCACGCGCCTGCTATAGTGTCATCGTCCCAACCCGTTTCTCTGGTAAACGGATCATGTTGGCCCGCGATATGACCCGTTCAGTTCTCTGTCAATTCAGCCTTAAATTATTCAATTGAACATCCAGTTAGTTTCGTTTTAAGTCCAATTAAAGGTCTGTAACGTTGATTACACAAAACCTTACCTAAAATCCCACGATTCGACGATGATCAATGAAGAGCACCCGTCACTGTTCCTTCATCGAATTCCGCTAATGGCTGCTGATTTCTTCCAATTGATTCACCCAGAAGTATCAATGGACCATAAGAAAGTGTTTCCCCACATCAATTTCGTTGTTTGATCATCCCACGATCACGACTCAACCTCAATTCAAGCTCTCTGTTACCAGGCCCGTTCAGAGTTAATTGGTGGCCAATTCCCTTCGTTCTTTCGACGATTCTGATCGTAGTGATCTCAGAAAGCTCGAATTGAGCTCAATTTGGACCCTCAGAGCCTAAGGCTTGAAATTCGAATGTCCCACCCAAAACTCAAATTTTGAATTCTGGTCTTACTACCCCGTCTCAGTCCCTGTGTTTTCCCCAGCTAATACAGCCTCTCCTAACCATCAATTTTCTCTCAAGAACGGCCAAGGAAGGAGGCCAATTCTCCCAGCTCTCATACTCAGTTTGTGTTGTTCACGGTAGGAAGAAAATGTAAAGAAATGAAGTAAAATGATGGAGGACAAGATGATTAGAGATGATGATGGTGTTTAGAGGAAAACAGGGAGCTGGTTTTAGGCCCTAAAACAAGGGATGGGTGACACTTGTCACTCATCCAGGTGTGCACAGTCAACAGTCACTATTTAATATTATAATATTATTTTAATCGGAGCCTCGGTTCGTTAATTCGTTCCCGTGACCATAACTTCGTCATCGGACCTCCGATTTCGGCATGCCGCCTGTCATTGGATTCGTATCGACGAGACCTACGTATCGGTCTTTAGCCTTCGTCCATTGGACCTTCCGGTCAAAAAGTCAACATTTGGCCCCTAATATGCCAAATTACCAAAATGCCCCTCGACTTCCGAACATCATAACTTTCTCCTCGAATGTCGGAATCGAACGTGCCACCTGTCTATGAACTCGTGACGTCCCGAACTACGTCACGATCATCGGTCAGAGTCCGTTTGACTGCCCGATAAAAAACTCAACATTTTACCCACGACCAGGGGAAAAATGGTCATTTTGCACATTTTGTCCGATTTCGCCCTACTAACCACCGATCAACCTCACTAATCAAGATTAGTCACTAATCTAATCCCGGAATTCGGGACGGGTCGTTACAACCTTCCCTCCTTAATTAATTTCGTCCTCGAAATTCCAACTGATCTAAACACAAACGTTCTTCCCTCCTTAATTAGTTTCGCTCTCGAAACTCGACTACCCTGATTCCACAAACACCCCGTGGAAAGTGGAATCGACCACGCAACACGTGTACACCCGTACACCAACTAATCAGAACAAACTGCACCCAAACGTACCGCTAGTACTCATAACGCGTTGACTACATTCGACCCCGTCGAATGACTGAAACCACTCGTTTCAATTGACACCACTTGTCAAATCGACCATTTCGTTGACGCAACAACTCAACAGTTCCTTTCTCACTCACCAATCTATCATGGTATTTACTCCCACTGGGAGTCACCTGACCTCTCTCAACAATCTACGTTGACACATCCCGACAATCTGTCACCATATGGAAGTTGTCAGTCGAATAATGACACTAGACTCACTCGTGGCTACACAATCTCCCAACTTACTTGACTTAAGTATACACTTACCGACATTTCACACGCCTCGTGTGTAATTAGACTTATCGGAAATACCATGACCCATTGCATAGTAATGTCCGGTCCACGACTAATCCAATGGTATCGGAACCAATCCGACTACCAACACGCTCACCGACACACCTCGGGTGTATAACCCATCGACCAGCCTATAACCACCTAGGTCATAGCCAAACAAGTTCCAATAATGGAGTACGTTTGCCCAATCCAGCATGAGACAAATCGAAACTCCACCCATTATCTAGTTCCAATTCCGAATTCGAATCCGCAATTTCGTAAGAAATCCCGAATCCAAACCCAGCCATCACATTTTTAATTCATGTCCAAATCCGAATTTGAAATCATTATTCCGTAAGCTAGCGTTTGGAATAATCATTCCGTACCCAAATACGGAAATCCATTTTCATGTTCCAAAATCGAATCCTGAATCGTCACCCAGAAATTCGATTCCAAAACACGAAATTGTATTTACGTCTACCAAGACACACCAAAACCGAACCTATCGGTTACCAGTTCAATACATTCGATTGACTTCATAGGGAAGCCAATTCAACCTCCACACGTCTAAGGTTGACAAAATCCGACCACATCGGAAACCTATTCACTCGAGTAAGATACCATACGGGCTCCACTTCGAAAAGAAGTTATGTCCCGTCATTTACGACTCACATACCCAAGTTCGTATCGATCCTTGTCATCCCACCTAGGAAAAACCAAGGATGATCCAAAATGATGACGTCAATACTCATCCTACGTGGATGCAAACAAAACCCGTTGCACTCACCACGCCATGTAACCCAACATCGTCTACCACCAAGCAGAAAATGAGAAATCTCGTTTACCTAATTTTGAATACGCAACTCCTCCTGATGACCCAAAAACACACATGGGTCCACCAACCAATATACGTTCAACGTACTGGTAACTACAACCAACGTCTGCCAGGGAAGAAAACAAGAAGTCAACCCCAATGACTTCAGAATACCTATTATCAATGCGGAACGAGCACTCCTCTCGTCCCACAATCACAACTCTCCTCGAAATTAAGGTTCCAACCATGTTGGAAACAGACATGCTCCCAACGAGATGTCAAGTCCAACCACAGGACTTCCTACATCTCCACAGGTTCAACACTCGGTTTTCCAAGTTCTCAATTACAAATCCCCACATCTATACCACCAATGGTTTTCCTCGTCTCTTCCAATTCCAATCATTTCCTTGTCCTTTCTGGAGATATTAAAAACATACAATCACATCAACCTCGGAGTTGCCAACAACTCCCCAAATCCACTAATTCTCATGACGTAGGGGACGTCATCCCAAGATTACTCAAGTCTCAATCATACCTTTTTATCCACTCATCACTTGTCATTTTACCACTGTCGGGACTAATCCCAACACATCACAATCTTAACTGGATCCCATCCAGTCCATCACTCAACCACTACCAAATCTCAAAGACCGAACCTATGTCCATCATGAGGGAGTCACACCCCAACTCGTGGCTCGTCATCATCGTAATCACCGACACTAGCACCAGCGCTAGTACCAGCACCAACACACTATCAACAACACTAGTATCAGCACGTAGGCATCCATACTAGCATCAACACAACAGTACCAATATACAGCCATCCATACTTGCACACCGTGTGCAAATCGGACAACACTGGATCTCCGCTCATACCGAACGACGATCCGAACCTCTACTCGTACCCCACAACTATGGGTACCACCATTCTGACAATCCACATCAGGATAATGAACGTTCCCTGAACGTCCCCTGATCCCCAAGTATTGTGACCATACTAAATACCCTCGATAGCCAGTCATCTCCACATGACTACCGACCAACGGTCATTGCTATCGAGATCCGTATCCACACATCGCACTAATACCCTGTCTAACTCGAGATTCCATAATTTATCTCAGAACCGTATCCGTAGATCGAATCCCATAGTTCTGACTAGACTCACTAGAGTCATCCACATGGTCATCCATGACCTCAGCCGTTCTTCGCAGCACAAGTTCCCATCCACTAGTCACAAATAAGGTTTACCTTTTTAATCCAACATATACTAGGGTTCCAAAACCACACCCTATGGTTCCACCGAACCAAACAACTTTCCGTAATAAAATCCACAACCTGACCGACCCCGCGGTCCTGACATCGTATAGACGTCAAATCCAATCCTACCATCAACTCAATGTGGGTTCCACCACTAAGGTCATCGGCCAACTCCGATGTACCAACATCCCTCACACTGGGTTCATATTTTAGACCATTACTCAAATGAGGTTCCCCGAACCTAGCTGCACCTAGCAGCACAACAATCCAATATCACATGACCGAACCGACGGTCCCACATTACCAGTTCATCAAAATCAACCCCACTTGGGTCGAATCACATTAACGCACGGCGTATCGGGCCAATCACACTCTATCCACAAGTCAAACCCAAAAACTATCTATCAGGTTGATAACGAACTGCAGTCCAAAGAGACATCACACCCTCGACCTGCGCGCACAAAAAGAGCAACCCTGCTCTGATACCAAGTTCACAGGACCCATCCTAATCCCCTCAAGATTACCGTGGAATGTGGCCTGCTCCCGTCCAACAAGAGGTGTCAGACAAGGGATAACCAAGAGTCACTGCCCATATGGGGCTTCCAGAGTGCGCAAGGATCGATGGAGGAGGCGTGCAATGTCCCAGTCTCTGCTGCAGTCGCATCCATAATCAACCTGAAGGGCATTAAAATCAATAAAAGCTGTGAGTGGACGAAAATCATTAAGTTTAGTAAACACAGTTATAAGACATTTATGCCCTCCAATAAAAACGTATGCATGCCACGAAAACCAGTAACCAGTTTGTTCAACCAAGCCATTAGGGCCTTAGCCCAAAAACCGTTAACTTAAAACCAAGTGTGGGAACTCAGCCCAAAACCGTGGAATACCACTACCAGACATATTAAAACCATGTGGGCCACCGCCCAAAGCCATAAACATAAATCCATAAATCCAAAACCATTTAGGGTCCCCGACTCGAAATACGATTTCATAACCAATAATCCATTTTTACCACATAAACACAATCCCAACCGAAAAGCCATTTCATAGATTCATTAATCCATATTTACCATTACCATCACCAGCATCCCAGATGCTTAGCGTCCCAGACGCTTGACGTCCCAGACGTCATATCTCACGGTATAATAAGCGACGCGTGCTGCCCGGGGTCTCTCCGGGTCCATATCTTTGACATCATAGATGTCTAACGTCCCAGACGTCATCATAGCAATCCTGCTCCTGAGTCACAATACGGTCCGGTTACTCCGTACAATGACCCCTCGCAGACAATGCACTGTGACTTCCCCAGTGTCCCGGACATCTGGAGGAGACCATCATATATCCTCGTATCCAGATGGTATATGGAAAACAGTTTTATTAAATCATTTCACAACATTACAATGGGCCCTGCCCGAAATCTCCATAAAACATTACAATTCCATTTAGAGTCCCTGACCCGAAATCACATGTATTAAACATAGGGTCCTAGACCCGAAATCACATTTATTAACATAAGGACCCAGACCCGACATCACATTTATAACCCAACTGGGCCTCATGCCCGATTTTGTAACCACTAGGCCCACGGCCCGATTTTATAAACCACTGGGTCCACGGCCCGGATTTGTAAACCAACTGGGCCCTTGGCCCGATTATATAACTCTAATGGGTTTTAACCCGATTTCACAACAACTGGGCCCCTGGCCCGATTTCATAAAGCAATTGGGCCCCCGACCCGATTACGTAACTCAATTGGACCAAGTTCGAGGTTTCCAAACAAGCGGGCCTCAAGCCCGAGTTTATCTTTCCAATTTTAAAACCATTTCATGAAATCATATCCAAGACCATAAACATGGAAAATACGTGCAAAACCGGAAAACCTCGATTTACGTGCAAGCAGGTAAATCGCCTCGAAATACGTGAAATCGTATAATTTACCAATATCCAAATCAACAACATATAATCACAATCATAATCCATATAAAACAATTAAGCATGCATAGAATTTATAAAACCAAAGTCCACTCACATATCGTTTAACGATACACCTCGATACGCGTGCCATAGGCCCTCCCGGGCCACACAACTATCACTGGGCTCCCAATCCTGTCCAAATCACATTAGAGGGTCACTAACCTCTTCATTAAAATCCCATTAAAGTCCCGTAATTTTCCCGAATTTTTTAACTATTTTTAAACTAGATTTAAAACCTTCGGACGTCCCGAACAATATCGAGACGGTGTCCGATCGACACGAAACCAATTCCAAAATGTCTGTTACATTAAATAGGACAGAAGTCATGTTGACCTCACCTCGAGATTCGTCCCCACGCGCCGTCACGCGTCGCCGTAAGTGGCTGCGCGTGAAACCCACGCGCCTGCTACAGTGTCATCGTCCCAACCCGTTTCTCTAGTAAACGGATCCTGTTGGCCCGCGAGATGACCCGTTCAGTTCTCTGTCAATTCAGCCTTAAATTATTCAATTGAACATCCAGTTAGTTTCATTTTAAGTCCAATTAAAGGTCTGTAACGTTGATTACACAAAACCTTACCTAAAATCCCACGATTCGACGATGATCAATGAAGAACACCCGTCATTGTTCCTTAATCGAATTCCGTCAATGGCTGCTAATTTCTTCCAATTGATTCACCCAGAAGTATCAATGGACCATTAGAAAGTGTTTCCCCACATCAATTTCGGTGTTTGATCATCCCACGATCAGGACTCAACCTCGACTCAAGCTCTCTGTTACCAGGCCCGTTCAGAGTCAATTGGTGGCCAATTCCCTTCGTTCCTTCGACGATTCTGATCGTAGTGATCTCAGAAAGCTCGAATTGAGCTCAATTTGGACCCTCAGAGCCTAAGGCTTGAAATTCGAATGTCCCGCCCAAAACTCAAATTTCGAATTCTGGTCTTACTACCCCGTCTCAGTCCCTGTGTTTTCCCCAGCTAATACAGCCTCTCCTAACCATCAATTTTCTCTCAAGAACGGCCAAGGAAGGAGTCCAATTCTCCCAGCTCTCATACTCAGTTTGTGTTGTTCACGGTAGGAAGAAAATGTAAAGAAATGAAGGAAAATGATGGAGGACAAGATGATTAGAGATGATGATGGTGTTTAGAGGAAAACAGGGAGCTGGTTTTTGGCCCTAAAACAAGGGATGGGTGACACTTGTCACTCATCCAGGTGTGCACAGTCAACGGTCACTATTCAATATTATAATATTATTTTAATCGGAGCCTCGGTTCTTTAATTCGTTCCCGTGACTATAACTTCGTCGTCGGAACTCCGATTTCGGCATGCCGCCTGTCATTGGATTCATATCTACGAGACCTACGTATCGGTCCTTGGCCTTCGTCCATTGGACCTTCCGGTCAAAAAGTCAACATTTGGCCCCTAATATGCCAAATTACCAAAATTCCCCTCGACTTCCGAACATCATAAATTTCTCCTCGAATGTCGGAATCGAACGTGCCACCTGTCTATGAACTCGTGATGTCCCGAACTACGTCACGATCATCAGTCAAAGTCTGTTTGACCGCCCGATAAAAAAGTCAACATTTTGCTCACGACTAGGGGCAAAACGGTCATTTTGCACATTTTGTCCGATTTCGCCTTACTAACCACCGATCAACCTCACTAATCAAGATTAGTCACTAATATAATCCCGGAATTCGGGACAGGTCGTTACACCTAGTGATAGTTGAGGTGCGGTGTTGGAAATATCGCGGGAATGAGATGGATTTGTGATGACCCCAGTACGATTGGGATGATCTCCCGATGAACTAAAAGTTGGTTGAATTAACTCCCTTAGTATGATGTGGTGATAGTTGGGCACTGTCAGGATAAGTCGGATTGACAGGTGATGGACACCGGGTAGAAGTCCCAGGTGTAAGATCAGTTGGATTTCCCCGAGTTAGTTACGGACGTACGAGATGCGGAATTTCGAGAACAAAATTCTTTAAGGGGGGTAGATTGTAACGACTCGTCATGGTAATCGGGATTAGATTAGTTGTTAAAGACGGATTAGTAAAGTTAATCGGTGATTAGTTGGATGCCTTCGGACGGACAGTGCAAAATGATGACTTTGCCCCTAGAATGGGCAAAATTGTTGACTTTTGTTCGGATGGTCAAATGGACTTTGACCGGTGATCGTGACGTAGTTTGGGACGTCACGAGTTCATAGACAGGTGGCACGTCCGATTCCGACATTCGAGGGAAAAGTTATGACGTTCGGAAGTTCGAGGGCATTTTCGTAATTAAGGTAAAAGAGGGAATTTGTTGACTTTTTACATGACAACTACTTTTCATGCAATTCGAGGACCGTTAGGAAGGTCTCAATATCCTGAATACGATGACAGGTGGCACGCCGTCATCGGACGTCGGACGGTTTAGTTACAGGTCTAGATAATGAAGGGTAAAATGGTAATTTTGCAAGGCAGGGGTAAAATGGTCATTTGGCTGTCTTGGGATCTATGCCCAATCAAGGGTGGACACTTGGCCGTTTTTGGAACATTTGCCCATAGGGAAAATGACACCTGGCCTAACTCTAGAGGTCCGTGGGACTTTGTTTCACCGACTTGGTTGGTTTCAAAACAAAGAAGGACATTGTGGTTGCCCGGGTGTCTAAGAACAGAGATCTTGGTTGATCATTCTCAATTGAGTGAGCGTGTGTGATCTCGTATGAGTGTAAAATTGTGAAGACTGAGTGAAAATGGGCGGTGAGAGGTGAGGAAAACCAGAGAAGACAGAGACAGAGGAACAAAATGGAAAAACAGAGAATTAGAGTGCACTAAGTGAGTCATCGTGAACCCATGCCCATTTGATCTCCCAGCGTTAGTAGGTACGGTGAGGGAAGGCGAAAAATGAGATGGAGCGGCCGTGAAAGCCGTCATGGACGGTGGGGAGTTTTCAAATTCTGAGAACAGAGAAGGGCTGGTAGCTGTGACTGAAATCTTCTCAAATCCTCATCAACAGCCTTAAGTCTGTAAATAGAAAATGGAAAGGGTGATGAGACAAGCTCGTTGGACTTGAATTCGAAGCAAAATGGCGACGGTAAGCGTGAAACCCTGAACGATTATGTTTTGATTCATTAATGGTGTTTGTTGTTTCGGTGCACGACCTGTGAATTGACAAACTTGGAATTGTTTATGGAGGTTTAGAAGACAGTTTGAGCTCAAAATGAGGAGAGGGGTGGCTGGAATCACAGTAGTCGAATAACCATGGATGCACGATCTCTCCTTCAAATTGGGAGGTAAATTTCAAGTCTCCATTCTATTTTTTGATTTGATAGATTAATTGGGCTAGGAAGGACGAAACAATTGGGCTAAAGTGGAGTCGAAAATAGTCTGACATTAGGAAGAACCGTGATCGCCGGTTCGATTGGACCGGACTGGACCGAACCGATTCAAACCGGGTCTGACAGAGGTAGGGGATGAACAGTGTAGGCGTGTGGCTCCCACGCGCAGCCCCTTTGGGCGGCGCGTGAGGGCGTTTGGGACCCCTTTTAGGGAAAGTTCCAACATAACTTTTAAAGTATTCGATGTAACGAACATTTTGGCACTAGTTTCGAGTCAATCGGATATCGTCTCGATATGTTTCGGGACATCCGAAAGTTTTAGGGCTCGGTTAAAATAGTTAAAAATTTGGGGAAATTACGGGGCTTAAGTATGAGTATTATGAAGTAGTTAGTGACCTTATTATAGGATTTGGACAGGTTTGGGAAAGCCGAGGATAGCAGATTGGCCGAAAATGGCATAAGTGCGCGCGTATCGAGGCGACGACGCTATGGTGTATGAGTGGACTTTGCTTTCTAACTCTTGATGCATGCATATATGTTTTTATATGTTTTCTATACATGATGCTATGATTTGATTTATGATCTTGATGTTTTACAGTTTTGCACTGTTTTCGAGAAAATTACGGAATTGCATGTTTTACGAGATTCGGAATAATGTTGTGATTTGACCATGGTTTAAATGATTTAATTTTGGGAATTGAAATATGATTTGATTTCAAAGATTTAAAATGGATTTTGGAAAAGTGATTTTGGGCTTGAAGCCCAGTTCAGAAAAATGGTTTTAATTAACGAGATTTCGGATTTTAGAATCGGATTTCCGTTTGACGATTCGGGATTCGATTTGGAACTTGAAAGTGGAATTCCGGGTTTGGGTTCGGAATGATTATTTCGGATGCCTGCTTACAGAATGATGGTTTCAGACTCGGATTTGGAAATGGATATGGATATGAGTTCTGGGTTTGGATTCGGGATCCTGATGAGATTGCGGATTCAGATTCGGATATGGATTGTATTTGCTGGATCTGGTTATTGAGTTTGAAGACCCGGATATGATATGGCTGGGGCGGGCCCGGATTGGATTTAAAGACCCGGATTGAATTTAAAGACTTGGGAGTTTAAAGACTCGGATATTGATATTTTCCATGTAGGCCTATTGAGTTTAAAGACTCGGGAGTTTAAAGACTCAGATTATATTAAGGTCTGGATTGAGTTTAAAGACTCAGATAGATCCAGCAGGTTCGATGGATGGATATGTGGTTTCAAATGTGGTTGGATTTCACGGAGTTTTGATGATGATGGTTTTCAATAAAGATTTTCCGATGTTTTGGGGCTGAGGCCCGGGATTTGAGCAAAGGAAAATGTGTTCGGTTTTTCTTACATGGTTTGCTTAACCGGAATGTTGAATGGTTTTATGACATGGATTTGATATGCATGCATTGGTTTTTGATTGGAGGGTATAAATATACTTGTTTTATGAACTGTTTTTAAACTTATACTTTATTTTTGTCCACTCACAGTCTTTTCGTATTTTTTGATAGCCTTCAGGTTGTTACGGTGCGGGATGTTGATCGAGAGAGACGGAGATATCACACTCGTGATCCACAGTAGATTCTGCACACTCTGGAAGTCCATGAGTTTTTGTACGATTGGCTAGAGAATCCCTTGTCCGACTTACGTGTCACACAAAGGTTGAACGTCGGTTTAGCCTACGTGTCATGCGTAAGTTAGACGGGAGCAGGACTTAACCCTTAATCCCAGGGTATTGGGGGTGGGTCCTGTCACGAACGCCTCCTGTCTTTTATTTAATTCCAAAAGAGACCGCACCTCAAGTGCGGCTGCACATTTTCCTTTTATTCATCACACCTTACGGCTACCCTTACCATCTAATTTTCAAGACCTCCCCAATCAACCAAAAGATAACCTAAGGCATTAATACTTGAAGCCCAAAAATATTTGGACCGATAAGCCCGAACATCCAAACCTAAAGATTAATACCAGTTCTATCAAGCAAACAAAATGACTTGTGTAGCGAGTTTTAGATCAATGTTCTCAAGTCAGTTGACTTTAAGACACTAGGTGATAAGGCACCCCAAAGGATGTACTTACCCAAGTCATAGGGGCTACAAAACTGATACAATTTTAGATAATGATAGATGATAGATACTGCAACTTCTAGACCCAACACTGCTAAATATCATGTAATAAGCCCATATTTGCTAAGTTTTGTTGCATGATGTGAAGAGGGAATCTCAAGCTGGTAGAGTGCATGTGAAATAAGAGAAATACAGCATATACATGAATCTATACATAGAGACTGCAGTAAACCATGACACATGCTGTCAACACAAATTTAAGAAATTGATCAATGTTCAAAACCACACAGTTCACAACCAATAACAAGAGCATTAACCATAATCTTTGCCACTGACACCTTAGAGAAGAAACATGGAAAATCACAAGCAATGGAATAACACGGAAGTAACAGGAAAAATCACAAGGAATGGAATAAGGATAAAACAAGACAACTAATCAAGTTAAGATGCAAACACCTATAGATTTTCTAAGATCTTCAAATCTAGGATTTTCTAAGGGTTTGGTAAAAATATCTGCAAGTTGCTTGTCTGTGTGAATGTATTCAAGAGAAATTGTCAACTAATTCAAGAATAAAATGATGTCTGATATCAATGTGCTTGGTGCGTGAATGTTCTATTGGATTTTTAGAAATGTTAATCGCACTAGTGTTATCACATAATAAAATCATGTTACCTTGGTTGAGCCCAAAATCATGTAGCATTTGCTTCATCCAAAGTAATTGAGTACAACAGCTTCCAATCGCTATATATTTAGCTTCAGCAGTAGAAAAAGAAACACAATTCTGTTTCTTGCTATGCCAAGCGACGAGATTATTTCCAACATAGAAGCAACCACCGGAGGTGCTCTTGCGGTCGTCAGCGTTTCCGGCCCAATCAGCATCCGAGTAACCTGCAATTTCAGAGGTAGAATCAAATGGGTAAAATATGCCATGATGAAGGGTTCCACTTACATATTTAATGATGCGCTTCACAAAAATTAAGTGAGACTCCTTTGGATCAGCTTGATAGCGCACACAAACACCAACGCTGAATGCAATGTCTGGTCTACTAGCGGTAAGATACAGTAAGCTGACAATCATGCATCTATAGAGTTTTTGGTCCACTTTCTTTCCTTTTGGATCTTTCTGAGGTTTTTCATTCTTAGCCATTGGAGTAGGGGCTGGTTTGACATTTGCAAGACCAAATTTTGCAACGAGATCCTTAGCATACTTGGTTTGAGATATGAATATCCCAGATTCCAATTGTTGTACCTACAAACCAAGGAAGTAAGTTAGTTCTCCACACATGCTCATTTCAAACTCATTTTTCATAACATTAGAAAATTCAAGAACAAGCGAGCAGGAAGTAGAGCCGAAAAAAATATCATCCACATAGACTTGTGCTACAATGAGATCATGCTTGACTCTTTCGACAAAGAGTGTCTTGTCAATTGCTCCTCTCGAGTATCCTTTAGATAGTAAGTGTGTGGATAATCGTGAGTACCAGGCTCTCGGAGCTTGTTTGAGACCATAAAGAGCCTTTTTGAGACGATAAACATGATCTGGATGGCTTGGATCTACAAATCCAGTTGGCTGCTCTACATACACTTCCTCATACAATACACCATTTAGGAATGCACTTTTTACATCCATTTGATGTAGCTTGAACTTAAGGTGACAAGCAATTGATAGCAAAATTCAGACAGATTCTAGCCTTGCCACCGGTGCGAATGTTTCATCAAAATCTAACCCTTCAATCTGTGTGTACCCTTGAGCAACTAACCGTGCCTTGTTCCTTGTAATATTACCATGCTCATCTGTCTTGTTTCTGAAAATTCACTTGGTACCTATAACATTAACTTCTAATGGACGAGGCACGAGATACCAAACATCATTGCGTAGGAACTGATTTAGTTCATCTTGCATATCAATGATCCAATCATCATCCCCTAATGCTGTTTGCACATTCTTTGGTTCAATGGTAGACACATAGCATGTAGAATTTATCTCTGCAGCCGTTTGCTTTCGAGTCCTCAAAGGATCATTCAAGCTTCCAATTACATCAGACGTGGAGTGATCTCGGCGAACCTGTCCTAGACCAATTTTATGTATTGGTTGTGTAAAAGCTGCATCTTCTGAGCTTGACATTGCTGTGTTCTTTTCTGGGGTCTGAATGTGGTCAAGAAGTGTAGAAATTCCATCACCATAGCTGACTTGTTCCGGTTTATGCACAATAGACTCACTAAAGACCACATTAATTGACTCCATGATGGTTTTAGTGCGCATATTATACACACGGTAAGCTTTGTTGGATAGAGAATATCCTAGAAATATTCCAATGTCACTTCTAGAATCAAGTTTGGTAAGATACTCTCTATCTTTGTAAATGTAGCATTTATTTCCAAAAACTTTCAGGTTCTTCACATTAGGTTTCTTTCCTTTCCATATCTCATAAGGGGTAGAATGCGTACCTGGTCTTAGATATACACGGTTTGTAGTGTTGAAGGCTTCAGCCCAAAAATGTGATGCAACTTGAGAATTGGTTAGTAAAGTACGTGTCATATCAAGCAAACCCCTATTTTTCCTTTCAGCTACCCCATTTTGTTGAGGTGTGATAGAAGCAGAAAATTCATGATGTATGCCATGTTCATCACAAAAAGCAGCAAAAAATGCATACTCAAATTCAGTTCCATGACCTGTTCTAAATCTAACTAAGCTTGCAGATGATTCAATTTTTTCAGTTTTGATCCTTTTGAAAATTGAATTAAATGCATCAGACTTACTATGAAGAAATGCTACCCATGTGAATCTAGAGAAATCATCAACCAAAACCAAAGCATAATTCTTACCCCCCAGGCTTGAGTGACAGAAGGGTTCAACCAAGTCCATATGCATTAATTCCAAGAGTTTTGATGTGGATATGAATTGCATGGTAGAATGAGAACTTTTTGTTTGCTTACCAACTTGACAAGACTCACAAATACCCTCATCATTTCCCTTCAAATTTGGCAGCCCTCTTACCAAGTTTTTCTTAGAGAGTTTCACAAGATCTCTACAGTTCATGTGGCCAAGTCTAAAGTGTCAAAGATTTAAAAGTTTATCTTTTGCTATATAGAACACATGTGAGTTATCAGACTCACTTGCATGTACACAATAATAATTATCGTCAGTCCTCACACCTCTCATAATCTCATTTCCATTTTCATTAATGACCTTACAACACAGTTTATTGAAAGACGCATCACTACCTTCATCACACAACTGACTGATACTTATGAGATTAGCATGCAAGTTCTCAACCAAAAGTACATCAAGCAAATTAAAAATTCCAAGAGCAGATACATTACCTTTGCCCAAAATTTTTGACTTTCGACCATCACCAAAAGTAACTGTCCCACTCACACAATCATCAGAAATAGAAGTGAACCAAGCTCTGTTACCTGTCATATGTCTTGAACGCCCACTATCAAAATACCAAATGTCTGCTTTGAAAATAGACTTTGCAGTAAAAGCAACATGACAAGTATAAGAAGTATGTGAACTATGATGTGATGCAAGAGACTCATGGGCAATCAGACAAGTATGATTTTCTTTCGTTCTCCATTCAAACCTTAGTTTTGAACCAACACTTACAGGTATAGTTGTATACCTTGAAAGCTTCTGAATTTCACTAATCAGATATGAAAGTCTGGGATAAGGAGGATTTCACCTCATGGATGACCTATGTCGTGTATCACTTGGAAGCTTCTTTTGAAGCAATGTGCACATACGCCGGATGTGCCCAGATTTACCACAATGGTAGCAAACTGGATTGAACTTTTCAGGTTCTGATTTTGTCTTCCCAACAAGAACATCAGATGCTTTGACAAACCTTGTGACAGAACTTGTAGTGTTGTGATCCTGTGAGAAACCCAACCCATGCTTATCACCTGAAATTTTTCCCAAATTTAGCATTTTGTCTATCTTTTCAGCACCTAAAGTAAGCACTAGATTTTTTTCTTTTAGAATCTGCAATTCAGACTTTAAGGATTTGTACTCACAGGAGAGAGAGTGAATCTCCCTCTTCTGACCAGCATTGGTGTGATGCAACATCTGAAGGTTTTTAATTAAATAGGCACTCTCCCTTTCGGCACTTTCTAATTGTGACACAAGCTTTTCTTCAATTATGTTTTTTTCTCTTTCCAAGTTTTTGAATTTTTCAGTTAAGTCATCATTCAGCTTTCTAACTTTCTTGGAAGCCTGAAACAATTGACCATACTTAACAAGTACATCAGTTAGTTCAAGTTCATCAGACTTCTCACAAGCAGTTGCAACAAGGGCAACCACTTTACTTTCAAGTTCAGAATCTGATTCACTATCACTCCAAGTCACATTCAAGGCTTTGTTTTTCTCATTTTTCTGTTTCTTCAGTGTGTTTGCACACTCTGAAGCTATGTGTCCCAAACCCTCACATTCAAAGCACTTTATCCTATCATTATGTGGCTTCTTATCATTAGATCTAAACAACCTAGATGGATTTTCACCAGTGACTTCATTTTTCTTGAATTTGATCCTAAATTTCCCCTAGAGTCATAATTCTTATAACTTTTATTTTTCAAGAACTTTCTGAAATGTTTAGCTAGAAGAGCAAATTCTTCTTCATTGAAGTCATCGCCAGAATGATCATCTTCACACTCCTTATTGACCCTAAAAGCAATACTTTTAACCTTCTTAGTTTCTAGAAGTTCCATTTCAAAGGTTTTTAGTGTGCCAATTAGATCTTCAAGTTTCAAGGTGTTTAAGTCCCTAACTTCTTCGATTGCTGTCTTCTTAGCTTGAAACCTTAGAGGTAAGGACCTTAAGATCTTTTTAATCACCCTGTGTTCTGGAATGCTATCACCAAGATTGCAACAACCACTCACAATGACACTTAACCTAGAATAAAATTCAGAGAAAGATTCATTCTCTTCCATCTTGATTGTTTCAAACTAGGTTGTAAACATCTGGAGTTTTGAGGCCCTGACACTCTCAGTATCCTCATGAGTGACTTGCAAGATGTCCCAAGCTCGCTTGGAAGTCTCACAAGTCGAGGTGAAGTTAAATTGTTTAGGAGAAACAGCTGTGAATAAGGCATTCAAGCCTTTCTGGTTGTTCGTGCAGTGTTGTACTTCAGCCTGACTCCACTCTTCCCTAGGCTTAAGAACTACTTCACTAGATCCCTCGGTTTTGGCAATTTTAGTTGGTTCAGACCAACCATGAACCACGGTGTACCAGACTCGATCATCAAGAGACCACAAGAAAGCCTTCATCTTGGCCTTCTAGGCACCATAATTCTCACTGTTGAAATACGGTGGATGGGCAATGGAGCCCGTAGCACGATCCATTCCTAAAGCTACCCTACGGACCTCACCAGTTGTGTTTGGTGACCCGATCTGATACCAATTGAAAAACGCTTAAGGAATGCTAATCCCAACTTAAACACAAGGTCTAGTAGAATTAATAACCAGGTGCTTAATCAACTCTAATAACAAATCAACAAAGAAACTCAACTCAATATCAATATGTCAAACTTAATCGATTAGCAATTAGGCGAATAGGCTAAACAACCTAATCAAACATCAATTTAACGAATTAGAGATCTCAGGAACAAACAGTCATACCCAATTGATATAGCAACCAATTAAACATGTTAAATGCAATATATATCAGATAATAGGCAGAAAATATGAATGCAGCAAATAAAGAGCACACACGAATTTTAGCGTGGTAAACCCTCCATTGGGAAACCACCACGGGCACTTTGCCAGTCAGAAAAATCAATCCACTAAAAACAATCAATTACAATGTTTATAACAGACACATACTCTACTTACAACCCCAATGTTGAAGGCAGTCTTGTCTTCAAACCAAAGTAACCATGGCTTCTTATCAGCACTGATTTTTCGGGTTCGTCTTCTCCTTGTGGCACATCACTCACACGACTGTCTATCACCTCGGAGCTCAACGATTTGGTGATCCTTCAATCTGCTGCAACTCCTGGATTTCCCGTTAGGTCTGCACCATCAATTTCCACTGAGTCGAGCGCCTCCTGTCTTTTATTTAATTCCAAAAGAGACCGCACCTCAAGTGCGGCTGCACATTTTCCTTTTATTCATCACACCTTGCGGCTACCCTTACCGTCTAATTATCAAGACCTCCCCAATCAACCAAAAGATAGCCTAAGACATTAATACTTAAAGCTCAAAAATATTTGGACTGATAAGCCCAAACATCCAAACCTAAAGAACTAATAAGACTCTAGATTGGTTAGGAAATGCCAAAATAATACATTAACACCACCTAAGTATGTATATTATGCATTATGTATGTTATAAGACATTTAAAACAGAATATATGATGAAAAGTGATTTAAGGTTAATAAGAAACAAAATTGGATGAAATAATATTTCTAATATATCCCTCAATAATCATAGTTTCTAGGTTGGACAAATATCTTTTTCCATTCTTTTAGTAGAGGAGGGGGCAATAACACCTTCCTATTTTTCGATTCTTTTTTGCATTTTGAATTGGAAAATACTTACATCCTATCCTAATGGTACCTCTTCATGTCACCCTTTTAATTTATCGAATTGTCTTTGTACATATATCATAATCATAACTATTTAATCTCTAAATTATCATGTCAAAATGATCTCCAAAAAAATCGATAAGATTGCAGGTCGTTTTGTCATTCGTATTTATTAAAAAAATCAACAGTTTTGATAAGAATTAAGAAACTCATGTAAATCGTCAATTTATTTAATATATATAAATAACGGCTTTGAATCTTATTAATTTTTTACGAAAATAATCTTGAGATAAAAATTTAGAAAATGAACATTTCAATTATGATATATGTACAAAAATAATTCAATAAATTTAAAGAATGGTACGAGGAAATACGACAAAGACGAAATACATGTTATTATCCTTTTGAATTTAGGAGAGGGGGGCCATCGTTTTTACAAGAGAGGAGAAACAAGTGATCTTCTCTTCTAGCAGCTAGGCATCTGCGTAGCTTTCAATTTGCACCGTCTGTGATTCAAGTAGAGGCTAGTTATTCATATGATTTGGACTCTATCTGCATTTGGGCTTTTATCCTGATTACATTCCCTCACCGACCATAATTTGTATAGGATGGTAAAGATGGTCAAATGAAAAAAAATGCTTCCTTTTTTGTGAAGTTGAATAAAGAATGTTCATTGTTCATTCCTCCATTACAGCAGCAAAACAAAGATCTCTAACTTCACTCTAATGAACCAAAATCTTTTCTGCAAAAACTTGCATGGATTCAGTTCATAGAAGTTAAAAGGAAAATAATCCAGACCTCAATTCTGAGGGATTCGTATCTCGTTACTTCAGACTCCAATGCTCCCACTTTCCCTTGCATCCATGTACCTCTATGCATCTGTAATAGGACTCAGAATCACATGCATTTCAGGCCAAATATATCACCAGAATCAATGAAGAGATGGATGGACCCACAAGGAGAGGTTTTGCTATTTCCTGCACACATAATTAGAAGAGTCAATCAAGCATGCTCTCCACAACAAAGTAGATAGATGTGGGGACAGACGATTGATCACCTTGATTCTCAAGTATTTTCTTCCGATTTCCACACTATATCTTGTAAGCCTGATGAGAAATTTTTGTAAAACTGCAGCAACAGACATTTTGAAGACAGAATCAGTCAATAGGAAGATTCTCATATTTGTTTCTTTTCATTATCTACATTTTCCTGGAAGCTTAAAAAGACAATGGAAATGTTGGCTTGCCTTATGAAACTCTAGTGTGTCGCCACCAGTTTTACGGAGCTCTACCATGTGCACAGAGGGAGCCACCTCGAAAACCTCAGTAGCTACAGAGAGGTGACCTTTCCTTCCATGTTTGTCACCTTGCAACTTCATCTGCAATTGCTTGGGATTAGAGAAGGTATAATTTGTAAATCATCCAAATTAACATAACAGGAAGCTTGTTTTGATAAGATTACTTGCATTTTAAGTCAACTCATTACTCATATGAAGTGTAGAAACAGCATAAGAAAGAAAAAATTTGATTACCTTGTAGTCTCTCTTATGTACATTAAATCCCAATGGCTTTGCAGTTTCCTCAATTTTACTCATTATTTCATTTGCAGGGCGCTGAGAAGTAAAACGGGTTTCTCGTTTCACAAGACCCTATATTATGGAGTTACAAAGGATCAGAGGGTAGAAAAATCATTTCAGTATAATTTCATAACAAGAAATTAGCGAAATGATAAGCCTTCATACCATTTGCTTCTCAAATAAATTTTCAAGATTGAAACTCTGCGATCTAGAAATAAGCTCAAAAGCATTCATTGATACAGGTTTCTCTTTCCTTTCTGTTACAAATTTTTCCTACAACAAACCCAAAAAGAGAGGCTACTTTACAATGTGCAAAAACTCAAAAAGATATTCGAAATAAATATACGTCTGGGTCTCTGAGTAATATTCTTACCTTCGAGTTGTCAAAAACAGCATCTACATCATCAAGATTTACACCTTCTTCCTCTTGAAACTGTGCTGGCTTGTAATCTTTCTTAAACCATTCATTTTCTAAGATCTCAGCAATTGTTATCCGCTGCAACAGGGAAAAAATAAGCAAAAAGAAATAGTTAGTTCTTAGTGAAAATAAAAGTTTTCAGGAACTTTCAGGAACAAATGGTTAGTAATAAATTATTAAAAGGTTATGGAGCTCACTGTGACAGGGCTTGGATCAAGTATGCGCTGTATCATTTTCTTTGCACCAGATGAAAACCATGAAGGGCATGAAAATTCAGCTTTGCAGATCTGATATTAACAATAGCCATGCAGTCATCAGTTATATGGAATTCCCAATATGTAATCAGAGGAAGCAAAACTTGTTTACGTACTTTTCTGTACAGCGATATAAGACTAAGTTCATCAAAAGGCAGGTAGCCAGCCATGAGTACAAAGAGGATGACTCCACAGGACCAAATATCAGATGACGTACCATCATATCCTTTATTATTGAGGACCTGATACAAAATTACCAAATATGAAAAATAATTAGATTCAACTTAGCACGAAAAACAATTACCTGTCTTGATAAAGTCGCGTCAATAAATACCTCAGGAGCAACATAATTTGGAGTTCCACAAGCAGTATGAAGCAGCCCATCTTCCTGCAAAAATATTTAGTGTCTGCTTGAGTATGTCACCATCTAACAGCGCCAAACAAGATAAGCAATAGTTTAAGAAAATAACATAACGGAGACATGATTAACCGGTGCATTTCCCGGATCAACCTCGGAACATATATGAAACAGGCTAAATTTTTTCGCAGTTATTTTACTCACCCGCACTTGCTGTTGGAAAGTACTGAGTCCAAAATCAGAAATTTTAAGGCGACCAGCTGAATCTAGAAGAAGATTCTCAGGCTGCAAAAGACGAGCAATCAAATTAAGAGATCAAATAAGCATTCCTAAATACTCCCGGTATGCAACCAATGAACTCAGCGTAACGTTAAACCTTCAAATCTCGATGGTAGACGCCTCTACTATGGCAGTAATCCACTGCATTAATGAGCTGCTGGAAGTATCTCCTGGCATCATCCTCTTTCAGCCTCCCATTTTTGGCCTAGGAAACAAAGAGCTTCTGATAAGGGTATGTTTATCTAAAGTAGACACAACTAAGTAGCAAGAACAAACTGTGGACATAAAAGTATTGTGCAATCCAAGAATGCAAGTTCAACAATAATTGCTTACTATTTCGTCAAAGAGCTCACCCCCATCAACAAACTCGAGAACAATGTAGATCTTAGTTTTGCTTGCCATGACCTATTTATAATACGCACAAAAACCTCTTTTAAAAAACGCACAAACAAATCTGTATATGGATACCACATTTCTGTATTATACGCAATGTATTTGTATGCTATACATTTGCTATAGACAAAAACAGTTGGCAAGGAACCTTTTCTCTGAATCATTAAAAATAATCCAGAAAAGATTCAAAAGATAAACAGCTACTATAATTATCACAAAGCACACTTCTGTTTCCTTCAACAAAGATATTTGGTCAAATTACAATTTTTTGTCTGTGTTTTATTCATCAGATTTCATAGATGAAATATACAACCATGACATGTAAAATCATCATTATCATGTAAAATCATCAGTATCTCTTCAACATTAACAGCAATCAAGTCAAAACGTGATAGTGTCTTCTTTTTTCAACGAGTTTGCATTGGAAGGACTTAATTGCTACCTAAAAAAACTGCATGACTAAAACTATCAGAATTGAAATAACGTGAACAGTAATGGGAACTGAGTGAAATTATGAGGAGTGAAAATGTGCTATGACCAAAATAATATAAAAGTGATTGACATTATTTCAGTACTGTAGTTTGTGGGTACCTCAAACATTTGTGTAACATTTGGGTGTTTGATCAGCTTCATTGTTGATATTTCTCTTTTTATCTGAAAAATTCAAGCACCAAACAACAATTAGTCATCCAATCCAATGCCTTCATCCTTCCCAAATACAGAGCAAAAAAAACCCACACACCAGCTGAACCACAACGTCAAAACCCTTTTCTATCATGACCTATCAACATTCAAATTAAGTTTTTGATAAAAGAAAAAACCAATCTTCACTAACTTATCCTGCAATCGTGAATACATCCAAGCAAAAGTCCATCATCCAAATTCAAAATCTAAATCAGGAAAATTCATATCAACCACAAACAATGAAAATGAGTGATGAACCCAAAAACACCCATGTGGGTTCCCACTGCCACCGCATTCAAGGGTGGAGCCATATAGGGACTCGAGGGGTCCCAAGCCCCTGCTGTGATTCTTTTCGTCGTAGTGATTTTTTCCGTTGTCTTATATATATATATATATATATGTAAATTATACTAATATTGTTGAAATTCTTAAAATTTATTTATTTTCTATTGCTTATTTCTTTCTAATTCTCTATTATAACAAGACAATTTCAATTAACATGTACTGAACATATGAGTGCATGAAAATTTGGTTTGTATTTTTTTCAGCACTCAAAATAGATGATTACTCATAAAATTCTTTCAAGCATTGACATTGGCCTCGGCATTATATTAATAATTTTATATCTTTTTGTAATATAAGTGTATAACTTCTTAATTCATAATGAAATTAAAATACAAAATTTTAAGTTTTCATCTTTATAAAAAGCCCCTCCAAACTTAAATTCATGGTTACACCTCTGACCCCATTCCTATGTAGATAATCAAATAAAAAAGGAATGCTAATTGCTAAGGAGAAAGAAAGTCCATACAATACAAATACGATATTTACCATAACGGAAAAAACATAAAATATATATATATGACCTTTGCATCAAATTTATATAGAAACTCTTGTAAATACAGATATAACATGGGTGAGAAAAGGAGAAAACGTACATGTTCGACCATCTTGTGTTTAAGGACCTGCTCGCGGTCTACAATTTTGATGGCGACGCACTGTCCCGTCTCCGTGTTCTTGGCGAACTTGACCTTGGCGAAGGTGCCCTCTCCCAGAGTTTTCCCCATCTCGTACTTTCCGACCCGCGTCCTCATCCTCGGCGACTTCATACTACTCATCTTCTCCATCATATCCCCTAGTCCTGCGCAGGAGATCAAGATCAAACAGCCCCAAGGGTCCCGCGTAAGGGATCGAAATTTACTAAGTGTTTATCGCAGTTCAGAACAATGAAGAGGTGGAAATGGAATTGAGTGATTATTATGGGGACATTAATATCGCGTTCAGAACGTGTGGGACCGATTGAGCATGGATGGGGATGGGGATGATGATGAGGATGAGAATGGTGATTATTGTGCAAGCTGCTACCACACGGCTCTCTACCCAATCAGACGCATGTTTCAGATATTCCCTAATTAATTACTTCCATTATTCATTCCATGGCTGCCCTGTGCCCTGCAAAATATTCGTAACCGCTTCCGCTCTCTCAATAATTGTCCTTCCTCTTTTCTTCCTAAAACACCCTTTAACCCCATAAGGCTAGATTTGTCGTGCAATTCTTAGGCAACTCGGTTAGTTCGGACCCTGTTTTAGTGGTTGCGGGGATGTTTACAGGAACTCAGGAGTGCGCAAATAACGGTTTCTCAGAGGTGAAAATGAGCTGACTAAGCGTATGTATTGTATCTTGATTTTCATAAAGAATTTTTAACAAGATGATATTGAGTTATATAATTATTTTTTATTAGAAATTTTCTTATTAAATTAAAATAAAAAATATATAAAAAATTTAATGAATAATGAGATTGAGAGGATAGGATCACTAAGAATTATGACCACTTTTAAAATATTTTTTTGGGTGAAAATATTTTTTTTCTTCAAACAACAAATATATTCATATAAAATTTATATTATTTAATTACTTATAATTCCTGTAAGAAGTAATATATAGAAATTGATATTAGCACATGAATTCTGTTGAATCTATTGAAAAATAGAAAAACCACAAATAATATTTTTTAAGTCTTATATAAAGTCTAGAAATCCGAGGGGGAATCAAAAAATTTCTAAAGAATAATTTACACTGAAAATATTTTGTGAAACTCTACAAAACTCTAACACTTAATGAAGTCTACAATACTTATTTATATTTTAGATATACCAAATTTTTATAGAGTTATAATTGAACATATCTGAACTTTTAGAGATATTTAAACATTATAAAAGTCTCAATTAAAACACCCCTTAAGTTTGATAATTATGTTGCTACCTTCTACTATTCATTTTTATATTAACAATACTTCAATTTTTATGAACTTTTCAATTCAATCTTCAATTTTTATGAACTTTTCAATTCAATTATCTTCACTAAATGACATATCTTTTATTTACCATAACGACACAATTTATTAAAATGAATTGGATTTTTTTAACCAAGTATAATAAAGAGGAAAATTACATTATATAAATATTGGGTATTGATTTTATTCAATAAAAATTGAATCTAAAACTTCTTATATAAAAGTAGAGAGAAAATAAATTGAATTTTAATTTAAAAAAATTATCCAATTTAATTTAATTTTTCGAAAACATAGAGAGAAAAATTGAGGTAATTACAAGGGACCTAGTTTGTTAATGGATTACTAATGAGGGAGGGACAAAAGACGTAGATAAGCAAAAGGGACAGGTGAGGTGGTCTCTCATCACATGTCATACAATAATGGAGAAAGTGTCGCTGTCGAGTCTCAGATCTCAAGTCTCGGTCACTTTCACCCATGGTGGATGATATATTCGATCTCAGCTCACCTCATGTTTCTAAGTTCTCACTTCTCTGTAACTTCCTATCGTTGATCTTTCCACTCTTATCATCATTTTCCCTAACGTGGTGGCCGGTGGAGCTGTGCCCACTTGGGAAAAGGACAAAATTCACTCTTATCTACATTTTGCCGTTTCTACTACTTCTAATGGTGTTTTTTGACATCGACGATGACTAGCACTAGCTAGTTACCAAACATGGATTTGGATTTTGGAGGAGCTGTCCATGAACCACAACCACAGTACGTGACTATACTACTAGAGTCCGACATATTCAATTTCGGCCTGCTTCATTTAAGAGTTGGGTTTCGACAATGACAATTCCCATTGGTCACACTACTCATGGACTACTTGGTATTTTAGTTTTGGGCCTATTCTGGGTTCTTACAAGAACAAAGATTGGACCTGAGTCCAGTCCACTCCAGTCTAGGGATGGTCATTGCTACCTACGAAACCCATTACAAATTGCAACTATGCTTCTTTTCAAAATAACAAATGGCAACTTGATTTGCCCTAAATACTAGCGAAATGAGAAATATGGGTTTCATGGCTACCCTTCACCATTCCCGCTGCAATTCTTATAGGGTATCGACCCCTCTAAAATGCTCACAATGTGATTTCTTTGCTGTCATGTATCTAATAACTAAATACTAGTTAAACCTTGCAGAATAAAATTCAATGCTAAATCAAATGACGGAGTAGATCGACCAAATGTATATAATTCGATGGAGGTGGAAATTGTAGGGAAAAAGGAAGGTAAATTGTTAATAGGCATGTTTTTGAGAACCAAGTGGCCATGTAACCCGTTTTCTAAGCTGATACCAATTCTAACGAACCACTATTAATCTCTTATTATGAGTAACTAGTATATTTTTTTATTATATAGCACGATTTGAAGTATATGCTGATATCAATTATAATAAGCCACTACTAATCTTGTACTATAGTCAAGTAATATTTTTTTTTTCCTTTGTATAGCATGAGTGGTATTGAAAATATGATAAAAGACGAAATTGAAATTGAAATTCAATATATACATATATATAGTATCAAATATACAATTAGAATGAAGAAGTTATTGAGCTTATGGCCTCTCAATGATATTATGAGTTCTAAACAGTGATGTAAAGACATTTACAACTGATCAACACTTTATCAAAAAGTGCTCCAACAACAACTCTATGGGATTAAAACACATTTTAATTACAACATTGGAGTCATCTAAACTATTTTAAAAATGGCTTTACAACATATCATTAAAAATGCTCTTACAACTATTTTGTTAAAAAAAAAATGTAGCACTACTTATTTACTACAACAAAGTGTAACTATTTAGCTACGAGAGTGCAAATTAGGTCTGTTAATCGGTTTTTCGGTTCTTTTTTTTTTTTTTTACCAAAACCAAATCCGAATCGGGTTGGGAATCGGTTCTAGTTCGGTCCGGTTCTCAGCCTAAAACCGATTGAACCGAAAATCGATTAAATCAATTCGGTTCGATTTTCAACCGATTTTCCTATGCGACAGAGAGAACGAGGGAGAGGCCGAGAGGGAGAGGCTAAGGCCGTGAGCTTCGAAGACGATCGGTTTTCGTATGCAATGGAGAGAACGAAGGATAAATTGCGTGGACTCAGTCACTCAAAGCCTCCGAGGTGTGAGGCCATGAGCTTCGAAGAAGCTGGAGAATAGGAGGTCAAAAATGGGCTTCGGTAAAGAGGTCGAGGGAGAGAGAGATGGAGAGAACGAGGAACATGGAGATTGGAGATAATCAGGGAAATTGAGAGAATGACGGAGAGGGAGAGATTGAGCATAGGCCGTCTTGTGAGTGGTGAGGGTTCGTGAATCGTAAGGGTGAGCGATCGAGCGACAAAATCAAAGAGATATGAGGTTGAGAGATTGATGATAGAGTCGAGAGACCGAGAGAGACGAGAGGATTGAGGGAGAGACGGAGTGGATTAAGGATTAAAGGGAGAGGTCGAGAGGGGTTGACAGGATCCACCCCGGTTCCACCCCAAAAACCGAGGTAAATCCTACTCCCGTCTGACAACCCAAAACGAAAGACCGAAAAACCCTCACGAAAACCAAAAATTGCATTGTCAGACGCAGGAGAATTTAAAACATCCAAAGTCAACCGTTATACAGAGCCTAGTACCAAAAACAAAGTACAACAAAATCGATACACATAGTACACGCACGACGGTAAAATGAAACCACTCCGGGAAAACTCTAGAGTAGAGTACTCTATGCCTCCGACGCTGCCTCAACGTCAACCCCCGTGCTAGCTCCACGACCTGGAAGGCAATTAAAAACAGAAAGTGTGAGTGAACCAGAAAGAATGAAAGTTTCGAAAACCATTTCATAAACAAACCAAGGTTTTAGCCCTCCGTTTTGAAAACATGCATGCACAACCCAAGTTCTAGAAACAGTTATAAATCTCGTTACATCCAACATGAAATAGTATTATAAAACAGTATAATGATCATTCTCAAAATCATATCATAAAAACAAGATATAATTATCCGATCAAACCTGCTGGACCTATCTGAGTCTTTAAACTCAATCTAGGCCTCAATATAATCCGAGTCTTTAAACTCCCGAGTCTTTAAACTCAACAGGCTTACGGGGGAAAATATCAGTATATCCGAGTATTTAAACTCCCGAGTCTTTAAACTCAATCCGGGTCTTTAAACCCAATCCGGGCCCGTCCCCCGTCAATCATAATATCCGGGTCTTTAAACCCAAAATCCAGATCCAGCAAATCCAATCCAAACCATTTGAAAACTAGTTCTAAGTCCGTTTCCAAACCCGAATCCGAAACCACTGGTCTGATGTCATTCCGGCATCCAAAATCGTCATTCCGAACCCAAATCTGGAAATCCACTTTTCAACTTTAAAACCAAATTCCGTTCCCGAAATTCGATTCTAAAACCGAAAATCTTGGGAACGGAATCAGAAATCAAAGCTTCCTCGTAAAATGTGCTGAAAACCATAGATTTCTCGTAAAACGTGCAATTATATAAAACAGTTATAACATATTCGATAATCATGAAATCACATGTAAAACCATAAAACAATTATAGAAAAACAGTTATGCATGCTCAATTATAGTGAAGGGGTCCACTCACAGATACCGGGCACGTCACTCGCGTCCCGTACGTTCCGTACGTTCCTCGTCCGCCTCGGAGATTCCCGAACCTGTCACAAGGCACCAAAATACGTCACTAACACGTCCACCAAGGTTCTCCTAATTCCCCACGAAATTCCCCGGGTTCTAAACGTAACGAACCGAGACCCTAAACCTTCGATCCCGCAGAACTAACTCGAATCGACGTCCGATTAACCCGAAACCTATCCCAAAAGATTCGTTATAACATCTAGACCAAAAACCTAGTTGGAAGTTTCCCCAGAAACCACCGCACGCGCCGCCCAAAGTGGCTGCGCGTGGGCCTCACGCGTCTCCACACAGTCATTGTTCATCTTCTTCCTCACGACAGTCACTGTTCTGGACCGGCGTGGCCGGTTCTCCGCTGTCCGTCCATCATTTTTGTCCCTCTTTCCACCATTCTCTTCGTCCTCAACCCAGCAACCGATTCCCCTCAACCAAACACGACAAAACGACCTACAACTCACCTCCCCAACTCGAAACAGAAACCACCAGTAAGCCCCTGTTTCTCAATCCAGCCACCCGTACAATCCCCCATCACGGCGTCGACATCTACAGGTTCCTAAAGACCTAATGAGTCGATTAGAACTTACCAGACACCTCGACTCAGCCCCTATCTTCACGACTAACCGTTTGAAATTAACGGAAAACCAGAGCATCGAAAAGGATCGAAGAAATTACCTACGCTCAAGCCGCCGCCGTGAGCTCCGCCGTGTCTACGCGACTCCTCTAGTTCTCCTCCGTCCTCTGGACACCACCACCAGACGGCAGCACCACCACCAAACTCCCTCTCTGTTTTCCTGAGAACTCACCCCTCACACTCTCAAGTTTTCCTCACGAAACTCTCACTCAAGCTCACTAATCAGTTCTCACTTAATCTCTACTCTCACTCACCAGATCACAACACCTCACACCTCCCTTCACCTGATCGATTTTTCCTCCCAACTCTGTCTCTGTTTCTTTCTTCGAACAAACACGATGCACACACCCGTTTAAAAACACACCGTGCAAACTTGTAGAAACCTCTAGTCCACTGCCACATGTCACAATCCCATGGTCCCTAACTCAAAATATCCAAACACACACTGCACACTTGTCCTCATCAGATTGCACAATTCCTAATGTGAAAAAAGACCAAAATACCCTTGTGAGTCAAAATTACCATTTTGCCCTTCGCTGTTCTAGACCCCTATCTCGCCCGTCCAATGTCCGATGAAAGCATGCCGCCTATCGTTGAACTCAAGACGACGAGATCTACCTAACGGTCCTCGGTCTACGCGTAAAAACCCTATCGTGCTAAAAGTCAACTTTTGCCCCTTCGTTTACTCAAATTACGGTAATGCCCGCAACCTTCCGAACATCATAACTTCCTCTTCGGATGTCGGAATCGGGCGTGCCACCTGTCTACGGACTCGTGACGTCCTGAACTACGTCACGGTCATCGGCCAATGTCCAATTGACCGCCCGAACTCAAAGTCAACAATTTACCCAAACTAGGGGCAAAAATGTCATTCTGCGCCCAAGGTCCAAAAGTAACCTACTAACTACCGATTAACCCAGTGACTCCACCACTAATCACCTCACTAATCCTAATTTTCGGGACGGGTCCTTACAGGGGTGGTCGTGTGATAGGTCGTTAATTGAGCATTATTATATATTATTCTATACCCTATATACTTGACTTTTAATATTAAAATAATAAACAATTGGAAAAAATAATACATTTTGTGGGATTTTTGTAGAATTAACTAAAACTTGGAATTTGGAGCGTTTTGGCCAAAGAATCATCCCAGTCGGAGCTCTAACGAAAAATATATGATTAAAATAAGGATGACCACAGAAATTCTCAAGGAAATTTGGTGGAAAGCCACTGAGTCAGCCCAAAATCCAAGCGCAACATCAGCCCATTTCATTTCTGAGCAAGCCCACGCCCACAGCAGTCTTGCACAGTTTGATGTCCAGCCCAAAACCCAAAACCCGCGAGCCCATTTCCCTACTCAGCCCATCGACGCGATCGGCAAGCGCTTAACGAGTCTCCCTTCCATGGCTCAATGTGTGTTTCCCGAAAGACGCTTCATCCTGCCAGCGCATCTTACGTGAATCTGTACTGCTCGTGT
Source organism: Prinsepia uniflora (assembly GCA_032719365.1). NCBI lineage: Eukaryota > Viridiplantae > Streptophyta > Magnoliopsida > Rosales > Rosaceae > Prinsepia > Prinsepia uniflora. The sequence continues at coordinate 50,292,412 of CM064874.1, read as the reverse complement.
CAGCCTTTACCTACCGAGACCCATTTCCTCCTGTCAGCCTGCACCTGCCAAGTCACTTCACTCCAGCTCTGCAGCGCCATGTCGATGACAAGGTCCTCCTGTTAGCAGCTTCCAGCCGAACGCCATACATGCTCCTCAACTGCTGCAACCTGCCCACTTTTGTGTAGATTTCCTGCACAAATTAACCCTAAAATCATCATTACATTTTTATATTTTATTATTTGAATTTTGGCACTCTCTCTATAAATAGAGAGGTCATTTCATTTGTATAGGGTCCCAATTTTAGTTCCCATTTTGTTCATGTTAGTTTCATTTAGTAGTTCTTTTTCTCTTTTCTTTTAGTTCTTCTTCTTTTTATTTTGTAGATTTATTTTGGGACCATTTGTAACTTCTTTTAATTTTATTCTTATGTTTTCTTTTAATTTTTGTTCATGGATTTTGCTTTTAACTTCTTTGACTTCTCTTTTATATACAATTTTATGTCTTCTAAATGTTTGAAAATATGAATACAATCTCCATGTGTTTTACTTTCTAAATTTCATTTATTACATAATTTTTAGTATTTCATACTTCAATTTGATGCTAAGTGTCGGCCACTGTCGGTGCACTTAGCATTTGATTGAAGAGATTTTAATGTCGGCCGATGTTGGTACATTTAATCACAAACTTAAAGTGAATCATATTGTAAGTGTTTGACGCATATTGATGTTTGACGCACATTAATAGTTGATGCATTTATAATAATGAAAAACATACCATGTACTTGAGATGATGAAGGTAGAATTTCGTGATTGGTTCAATATGAGCAAAATGTAAAATGTTGGTAAAAATTGTATTTGAAAGAAATCTATTTTAGGAGTAATTTAATTATTGTGATTGTTAATTTTAATTTAATTCTTAGTTAGGTTAAAACGTAGTTCAGGCTTCAAATCTTTTCAAACCCTCCCCCCCCCCCCCCCCTTTCTTTATTCTTTATTCTTTAATTTTTTGATTTTTTAATTCATTTAATTTTTTAATTTTTTGATTCATTTATTCTTTGATTCATTTATTCTTTATTCTTTTATCCACTAATTCATTTATTATTTTATTCTTTGATTACTCATTATTCTTTCTCACTAACACATTATTAATGTTCCCTAATTTCTCCGGTTAAGAACGATCTCTATTTACCAATACTTCTTCTATACAAAGAGGGTTTACATTACATAATACTCGAATTACATGTTTAATTTAATGCGTAGTTCGAGTGTTATCAATTTTTGGCGCAGAGACATGAAAAGTTAACAATCACCGTAGATGAGAGTTAACAAACGAGACTTCATCTATTCCATTAAAGATCAAAATCTAACCTTCGAAGTATAGGTGATCTGCATATAGTCGAGACTAATGCATGAATGCAAAAATTATTTACAAGTATGTTTTTATACACAATTTACAAGTATAACATGACAATTTATTCACAAGTATGGTTTTATGCACAAGTAATTATATTCACAAGTAAGAATATTCACACTAACATAATGATTATGCACAAGATTTATTTACACGTATATATGTACATTATCACAAAGTTAAGACTAGAAAATTTTGAAATTAATTTTTTTTTTAATTAAAAAGGTAATGAAAACGTTTTCTTTATTTTAAAACAATAATTTTTACATAAACAATTCAAAAGAAATAAAAATAAAAATAAGTAAAAGTGAACAAGTATAATATACAATTTATGAACAAGTATAATATGAACATTATGAACAAGTATAACAAATATCTACAATTATAAACAATTAAAATATAAACAAGTATAAAATGAACAAGTATGTACAATCATAAACAAGTATAATAAGAATTTAAATTTACATAAACAATTATAATATGAACAAGTATATACAAAATTATGAACATTTATGAACAAGTATAAAAATATAAATTATGAACAAGTAAAATATGAACATTATGAACAATTTACAATTTATGAACAAGTATAATATGAGTATGTATAAAAATAAAAATAAACAAATAAAAAAAACAACAAATATAAAATAAACAAGTATAAAGAATATAAACAAGTGTAGTAAGAAAATTATGAACAAATATAATATTAACAAAAGTAAAAATTATAAACAAGTATAATATGCACAATTTATATACATACACTAACAAATTAAAAATGTTATTCAATTTCCCCGACAACGGCGCCAAAAATTGATTTTGCTCGAACTACGCATTAAATTAAACATGTAATTCGAGTATTATGCAATTTAAACCCATTTATGTGTAGAAGTAGTATTGGTAAATAGGGCTCGTTCTTAACCGAAGAAATTAGGGAACATTAATAATGTGTTAGTGAGAAAAAATAATGAGTAATTAAAGAATTAAAGAATAAATGAATCAAAAAATAAATGAATAAAATAATTAAAGAATTAAGAGAGAGGGAGAGGGGTGGGGGGGGGGGGGGGGGGGGGGCTAAAAAGATTTGTAGCCTAAACTAAGTTTTAACGCTAATTAAGAATTAAATTAAAAATAACAATCACAATAGTTATACTGCTCCTAAAATATATTTCTTTCAAACACAATTTTTACCAACACTTTACATTTTGCTCATATTGAACCAATCACGAAATTCTACCTTCATCATCTCAAGTACATGCATACGTTTTTCATTATTATAAATGCATCAATCATTAATGTGCGTCAAATATCAATATGCATCAATAACTTACAATATGATTCACCTTAAGTTTGTGATTAAATGCACCAACAACGGCCGACATTAAAATCTCTTCAATCAAATGCTAAGTGCACCGACATCGGTCGACACTTAGCATCAAATTGAAGTATGAAGCACTAAAACTTATGCAAAAAATGAAATTTAAAAAGTAAAACATATGGAGATTATATTCATATTCTCAAACATTTAGAAGGCATAAAATTGTATATAAAAGAGAGGTCAAAGAAATTAAAAGAAAAATCTAAGAACAAAAATTAAAAGAAAACATAAAAATAAAATTAAAAGAAGTTACAAATGGTCCCAAAATAAATCTACAAAATAAAAAGAAGAACTAAAAGAAAAGAGAAAAAGAACTACTAAATGAAACTAACATGAACAAAATGGAAACTAAAATTAGGACTCTAAACAAATGAAATGGCCTCTCTATTTATAGAGGGAGTGCCAAAATTCAAATAATAAAATACAAAAAAAAATGATGAACAATGATGATTAATGATGATTTTGGGGTTAATTTGTGCAAGAAATCTGCACAAAAGTGGGCATTTGGAGCAGGTGGGAGCAGCTGGAACTCGGTGGCAGTTGCAGCATAGAGGGCCTGGCCATCGACATGGCGCTGTAGAGCTGGCGTGAAGTGACTCGGCAGGTGCAGGCTGACACGGGAGGTACGGATTCGGCTAACGCACACTGAGAGCGAACGTGGACTTCCCACGAGACGCGCTGATAGAGGCAGGGCGCAATCAGTACGCGCTCGTCGAATGGGAGGAAGGGAACTCGGCAGGCACCTGTCGACGGGTTTGCTAGGCTTTGAGTATTGGTTGGGCTGCTACAGTTGGGTTTGCTATTTGGGGCTGCAGCAAATTGAGCTAGAATTTATAGACGAAAATTAATATGGGCTTGGATTCTGGGCTGATTTTCGGGCTGAAATTTTGGGCCTACAACTCGATTTTCAATTTAAAAATTAATTAATATAATTCCACCGAATTTCGTCCATAATTTATTCGTTCGAACTCCGATCAAGATGATTCTTTTTCCAAAATACTCCAAATTCCAAGATTTATTTATTTCTACAAAAATCCCACAAAATATATTATTTTCTCCAATTTTTTATTATTTTAATATTAAAATTTAAGTATAAAGGGTATAAAATAATGCTCAATTAACGACATATCATCGTGCCTGACAAAGAGGTGAGAGAGAGGGTTAGGGGATTAAGATGTGCAATTGATTGACTTAACGAGCTGCGAGAGGGTTAGAGATTAGGCGTCTTCAAACGACATCATTTTGGAGATAAAGAGCACAGAGGTTAGGTTGTTGCCTGTAGGGCTTGGGGACTAGGGATTTGGCTTGGAAACTTGATTCTTTTGGGGAAAAGTTGGACAATGGACATAACTAATTGAATTAAAATAGAAGCCTGATCCATTAAAACCCAAAAACATAAGCCCATTTCATTTAATTCGGTTTTTTTAGTTCGGTTTGGTTATGTTAAATCGAGAACCAAAACAAAACCAGGCTAGACTAGGTTCGGTTCAGTTTTTACTATTCGGTTTTAGTTTTCTTTCAATTTAGTTTTTTTTTTTCAGTTTCAGTTCCGGTTCAGGCTGATTTTCGGTCCGATTTTTGAGAACCAATAGTGCAAACTCTTGCATCTTTAAAGTCTTTGCCAGGTGTAAATAAATAGCCCTTTCTTGGGGCACGCTGAATTTCTTGTAAGAAAATGCACTAGCCTACCCTTCTTTTACTAGGGACACCCTGCCCTTCAATCCAAGAACTTGGTCTCCATTCACTAGAGAAGAGTCCAATCGGATCATAAACATCTTTAACCCTCAAGAACTCTTTACCACCCTTATACTTGTTGATCACTCTATCAAAGGCTATGTTCATATTCTCCCCCCAATGAGGTAATGCTCCATACTTGAAGATTGTCATTTGCTCTACTTCTTCGAGTATGTCTTGGTAGATCTTAGGCCTCATGGGATCTTTACTTCGATAATAATTGATATCGAAATCGATTGCATCTTCTTGCTTGCCAAGGTAAGCACTTAAGGCTGCAATGACGTAACACATTAAGATTCCATTGTAGATTTCTACTCCGCACATGGACTTCAATTTAATCTCAACTAGCTTTTGCACATCTTCAATGAAGTTTTTAGCGACAAGTAAATTGAGGCTACATGTGGTTTGGTAAAAAAAACTCACCCTTAATCCTGGGATCCATGGGTATGTTGTGATCCTTGAATCCTCAAGACTGTCCCCGATGACGGAAGTAGGTGATGATATCCAACAACATGATAGCCCATACGCCACAACAGGATAGCTCATAAGGTTGTGACATAACGCATTAGGATTTCAGAGAAATAATTGATACCTCGGCTTTTCGGCTCCTCTTGAGCCCTAGCCGCTAATCCTGACTCCTTCCGAGTCCTAATCTGAAATTCCACAATCTATGTCACTACTAGCACGCCGATTCATCCAACCAAAACATAGCTAGACATCCAATATTCTACATTACAAGGTTGTGTATGGGGCTTGCATCTTGGAGGCATGACATAGGCAAACCCAAATCAGTACCAACTTGGCTCTAATACCAAATTGATAGAACTCCTCCTAAAAACGCTTTGATAACAGTGTTTGGTTTTGCTCCCATCTAACAAATCGACCGAAGTTCCAAAAATACCCTTAACACATGTTAGATAAGGGATAACCGTACTGATCTCCACTAATGCTGTAACGACCCGAACTTTCATAAATAATATTTTATTACAAATTGATCGTTTTGCCTCTGAGGCGAAAAAAGTTAACTTTTGACCCAAGAGACATTTAAGACTTTGACCAATGATCGTGACGTAGATCGGGACGTCACGAGTCCGAAGATAAGTGGCACATCAAAAACGAACGTTCGACAGAAAATGTATGGTCACGGGAGCGAATTTGATTACATTTACGACCCGAAAATTTAATTAAAATAATAATAAAATAATGAAATCTGATTTATCATTTAATTAAACCAGTACCCTTGGATGAGTGACAAGTGTCACTCATCCCACAGTTGCTTTTTCCCAAAATTATGGATCTTGCCCCATTGGTGGAATTATTTATAATTTATTTCCCTAATCTCTCCCCAGACGTCCATCTCCCTCTCAGCCATCCATACTCACCCTTCATTCCCCTTATCTGATCAATATCATCATACCCCATCTATTCCCTTCTCCCATTCATTTTCCCGTGAAGAACAAACCCCTCCCCCATTTCGTACAAACTCCAAACGTCCACCAACACCATCTCCGTCACCAGATCAACATCATTTTCCTCATCAGCTATCATCTTCATCATTTGCTCATCACCATCAACTTAATCACCGGGCTGCAACACCGTGCACCACCCAGACCCGCGAAGAACACAAAACTGTACCTAAAACTCCAACCACTCAACCCACGCGAACTCACTTCGAACCAACACTAGACTAGAACCATTAGGAGGTTTGGATGCCTGAGGAGCTGACTGGAGGACTCACAGCGGCGACACAGCGGAGGTAGGTCGAAATACCCGAGAACCTCCCTTGTTTCCTCATTTTCGAAATCCTCAGTTTTGACGTGTAAGGGCTATTTCTGTGTGTTGATAGGAGGCTGGTTTCGAAGCAAGGCGTGGCCTGAGGCGACAGGGAGGACAACTGGAAACTCGGCTGTGGGTTTTCAAATTAAAGTTATAGATCTTGAACGTTTTAGTGGTTTTTGAGTTCATAGACCTGTAAAGTGAGCTTAGACGAACACATAGGGACAAATCCCGTAGAAAATGGTGGCCGGAGATGGAAGTTCTGATCGGGCCAGGTAGCGGGTCACGGAGACCCGATTGTAGGATTTTGGATTGACTCGGTCGAATGTCAAGGATGATGACGTCATCATGCTGACGTCATGATGACATCATCATCATGTCAGACATGTCAGACTAACAACCAACCAGGAGGTGACACGTGTCGTCTGACACCTGTCAATGATGATGTCAGTAGTGACATCATGATGACATCATCATCATCACTATAGGAGTGTTGACCAGGTGCGTGTGGGCACGTGTGAATAGTACTCGAGGTGGGACCACCACCATCTTTTAGGTTTCGACGATACGGATCCAATGGCGGTGGTTTCGTGTCGATCGGAGATCGTTAGGTGGTCAATATAGGGTTTAATGCCTCAGGAAGCGTGTTCAGACGGCTTCCCCGGGTTGGTTCCATTCTAGGGTTGTATTTTTGAGATGTAAGGACTTATAGTGACCTTTATGTGTACTTTGGATATGACAGGGATTGTATGTTAGCATCGGGACAGGTTTATACGTTCAGTTTAGCGATGGGACCGGATTGTGAATGGGCCTTTGATTTCGTTTAACCCTTGCATCCATAACTGTTTTAATTACTATATTTATATGATTGGAACAAAGTATTTGAATGCCTTGAGTCATTATTGTTGCACGTATTATGAGGTTTTGGGCATGAGATCCGTTTGGTTAGTTATGCACTGTTTTGAGATATAAACACGAATTTCGATGATTCTCTTTAGTTCTGCACTGTATAGACCTACCCTAGTGATATTCTCTCCTTCGGATGTTGGTACCCTGAAGTGGTCACGGCGCATTGCTTGCGAGGGGTCATTCTACGGAAGGACCGGACCATAGAGTGACTCAGGAGCAGAATTGCTATGATTGGACATCTGGGATGTCAAGCATCTAGGATGTCATACCCGAACTGAGTTCGGGATTTGGACTCGGGATTGAGACCCCGGGGGGCAAGCGTAGCCTTGGGGCTGTGAACTTATTAGGCTTCTGGGATGTCCGGGTTGGGATGTATAGTGGAGCAGTTGATTTTATGATTATGATTATATTATCCTGTTTATGTTAATATGTTATATTATTATGGATTTCGACTCTGATGCATGCATGATTTGGAAAACGGAGGGGTAAAATCATATGTTTACTATATGCTTAAACTGTTTTATCAACTTTATGTTTCTGGCCCATTCACCCTTATTGTTTTTACTAACCCCTCCAGGTCGTGCTACTGAGGTAAAAGAGGATCTTGAGGCTGAGGCATAGATTGACGTTGCGCACCTAAACCCCACTTTTGGGTAGGTTGGCACGTGGGAAGTCCTTAGAAGTCATGCTCAATATTTGCATTTAAACTATCCTTTGTCTAAAACTATTTGAATTCAAATTTTGTGTATGAATTATTTATGGATATTTATGCATTTGAATCTATTAAGGGTAAAATTGGTATTCTAAGGTTGTGTGTCAGACAGGAGCAGGGCACGTCCCCGTGTGGTCCCAGAGGGATCAGTACGGGTCCTGTCAACTTGGTATCAGAGCACTAGGTTAATGGTTAGCATGCTAGGTTAGCGGTCAGTACTTGGTACAATTTCACGCTTAAAGATATTGTTTATCTAATATATGCCTCTTAACAGTTGGTTATGCCTCCAAGACAAAATCCTCAAGCACGGAGTGAAGAAGAAGTAGTGAGGGAAATGGAATGTGTTAGCATTGAATGAGCTCAACGACTGGGATCCACACCATTCAGCGGGGGATCTAGCCTCGAGGAAGCTCATGAGTGGATAGCTAAATAGGAAAGGATTTTCACGGTGATGCACTGCCCTCCAGGGGAGCGAGTGACTTTGGCTACCTTCCTACTGGAAGGAGGGGCCAACCAGTGGTGGTACAGCCTAGAGATGTCTAGATGGTCTATTCACACCACTACCTGGGAGGTCTTCCGAGCGAGATTTCTGAATTAGTATTACCCGCGATCTTTTCGTACTACTCGGGAGGCAGAGTTCCTATGGCTCGAGCAAGGGAGTATGATAGTGACGGAGTATGAGCAGACATTCTTGAGGTTATTCCGCTTTGCTGCAGTTTTTGTGAGCACCGAGGACGACAAGTGTCAACGTTTTGAGCTGGGACTCAGGGGTGACATTCTGGTGATCGTGTAGCAACTACATCACCCTGAGGGACATGATGGATGAAGTAGTACGTGCCGAGGCCAATCTGGCGGCACATCGACCACGGTAGACGTCTAGTGAAGGGAGACACAAGGATCACCAATATCTTGGACCCATGGGCCATCGAGGCTCGAAAAGAGGGCACTACAGAGGAGCACCATCTTTTTCATGTGGTCGAGGATAGTTTGGTCGCTATGAGAGCCCTAGAGATCTGGATTGAGGCCCTGTTCTGGGCAGCAGTCATCTTGGAGCAGTACGTCTAGTGGATCTTCTGACAAACCAAGGACACTTAAATTCTTTACCCGCGAAGGATCAGGTCATTATGCATGTGATTGCCCATCTCTGGCCAGATGCAACGATTCGGGAGGCGCCAGTGTAGTTCAGAGTTCGGCTTCCAACACTGTCGGAGGCCGAGGACAGGGCGGAGATCGTAGCGTTGATCATGGAGCGCGTGGGCACAGTCAGACTTCTGGACCTAGAGCTCGAGTGTTTGTACTGACCCAGCAGCAGGCTAGGTCAACTTCAGGTGTTGTTACAGGTACTCTTAACATATCTAATCTTACTGTTCATGTTTTGATGGATGTCGGGGCTACTCATTCTTTTATTTCGTGGAGTTGTGCGGGCATGTTAAACTGTGAAATATCAGTGTTGGATAGTGAGATGGGTTTCGGCACACCGATGGGGGTTGTGTACGTGGTGAACCCAGTGTTACGAAGATGTCCGGTGAGAGTGGAAGATGTGGATTTACCAGCTGATTTGATTACTATGGACATACATGACTTCAATGTCATCTTGGGGATGGACATACACAATTTCGCAAACCAAGGAAGAGCTTCCTGTGAGCTACGCCATCCAACCACCAAATCTTCAACATCGAGAATGGACGTGCCGCCAAGGTTGTACGGACGGGGTGGACACCCATTACCTTCACCGAAGAAGAAACACGGAGAGTCATTTTTCCCCCACGATGATCCATTAATCATTCGAGCGCAAATAGCCAATTTCTACGTCGGGCGGATCTTGGTGGACACTGGCAGCTCCGTGAATGTACTCTTTATGGAAACTTTCAACCAGTTGGGCATCAACCCCACGAGCCTCACCCACACTGGTTCCCCCCTACTCAGCTTCTCGGACAATTCTGTTATGCCCCTTGGCACCATCTCCTTACCTATCTCTCTGGGAAGTGCGCCCAGGATCGCAACGGCTATCACCACTTTTCTTGTGGTCGATTGCCCCGCGGCTATAACTTCATTTTGGGCAGGGGACTTGTCAATCAGTTTAGCGTCGTTGTCTCTACTTGGTCCCTTCTCATGAAGTTCCCTACCATCATGGGCACTGGCCAGGTCCACGGAAATCGGCAATTTGCCCGCACTTGCTATCAAACCGCCTTGACCAAGATCAACCAGTGTGAGAAACGAGAAACCATGGCCGTCACTGAGGCTGCTTACGAGGCTGACCCCATCGACTCCGAGCTCCTCAACAAAATTCGTGCATGTCCCCTCGAGGACCCGAGAGACCTCTCTGCCGTCTCGCAGCCACAGCCCGTGGAGGACACAGAGTTGATCACCCTCTGCCCACAGCACCCCGAGCGACAAGTAAAAATTGGTAGCGTAATCACCCTAGAAATCAGGACACAACTCATCCAGTTTCTCCAGGACAATAGCGAAGTCTTTGCTTGGTCCTACGCCGACATGCCCGGCATTTCCACCAATGTTATCTGCCACAGGCTTAACATCAACCCGTCTTTCAAACCCATCAACCAGTCTTTCAAACCCAACAACCCGTCACACACCATCCATTTTGTGCGAAAAGCCATTTACGCCACTTGGGTCGCTAACATCGTCCTCGTCAAAAAACCTTCCGGGTCCTGGCGGATGTGCATCGACTTCACAGATCTCAACAAGGCATGTCCAAAGGATAGCTTCCCTCTACCGAAGATCGATCTCTTAGTCGATGCCACAGCCGGCCACGAACTCCTCAGCTTCATGGATGCATACTCCCGCTACAACCAAATCCGAATGCACCCCGACGACCAAATCCGCACTAGTTTTCGCACTAATTTGGGGGTCTACTGCTACAATGTCATGCCCTTCGGATTAAAGAACGCCGGCGCCACCTACCAACGGTTGGTCAATTTTATGTTCACAGACCAGATAGGAAAAACCATGGAGTATATGTGGATGATATGCTCGTCAAAAGTAAGACTGCCAACGACCATGTGTCAAATCTCCAGATAATGTTCCAAGTACTGAAACATTATCAAATGAGGCTCAACCCGGCCAAGTACGTTTTCGGCATCCGCTCCAGAAAGTTCCTCGGATACATGATCAGCCAACGGGGGATCGAGGCTAACCCCGAGAAAATTAAGGCCATCCTTGACATGAAGCCCCCACGCACACTCAAGGAAGTCCAAACCCTTACTGGCAGGATCGCCGCCCTCACTCGGTTCATCTCCCTGGTAACCGACAAGTGCCTACCATTTTTTAAAGTCATGAAGACCCGGGGTAGTCACGTCAACTGGGATGATGCATGCGACGCCGCATTTGAAGCACTAAAGACTTACATGAGCACCGCCCCCTGCTCACCTGACCCAGGACCGGCAAAAGGCTTACCGTCTACATGTACGTCTCCACGTCCGCTGTTAGCTCTATCCTCGTAGCAAGTCGGGTTGGCGCTGAGTTCCCAGTTTATTATGTCAGCAAGGCATTTCAGGACGCGGAAACCCGGTACAACGACCTCGAGAAGTTGGCCTTCGCCCTCATCGTGACGGCCCGGCGTCTCCGCCCCTACTTCCAAACACACCCCATGTTAGTTCTCACTAACAAATCTCTCCGGTAGGTCCTCCAAAAACCAGACACTTCTGGGTGGCTCATCAAGTGGGTGGTTGAGCTTAGTGAGTTCGAAATCACTTTTGCCCCTCGGTCAGCAGAAAAAGGGCAGGTCGTCGCTGACTTCTTCTCAGAATTTACTTATAATACGACGCAGCACATGCCCGAAACTCCTGATCCAAATAATGCATCACCCGCCACATCCTTCTACAAGCCATCACCCCCGTCCACCCTGAATCCAACCAAGCCCACTTGGACCCTTTACGTGGACGGGTCCTTCTGTCATACTGGCTCCGGTGCTGGCCTAGTACTCAGCCCACCCATCCCAAAAGGCCTAGTGCTAGATAGGTGTGTGCCTACACCTTTAAGGCACACCACCATCCTCTCCCAGATCATTCCCCCTCGCAAGAATGTGGGATTGTTCACCGTTCCCTCTAGGACACGGGTCTTACATCCACCACCTCCACATCTTCATCAACCCCTTCGTCTTTCCCGGAAGAAGCGACGACACCCTTTACCCCGCTGGTCGGCCTCTCGCCCTCACCGATCGGTGCATGTGGACCCGGTACGGCACCATCATTATCTTGACCCTCCAAGGTAAAGGTCTTCGTCAGGGCTGGGGGCTCATCCAGCCATGGGAAGTTGAGGGTGACACCCAGATTAAAGTACAGCACCCGCTGTACGCAATCATCCTCTACTTCGGCCAAGGCCAAGTAGAGGTGATTGGCATACACCGGGTCGGGCATAAAATCCTCCAGGGTCTTCTGCCGATCCGCAAAAAGAAGGACTCGCAGCCTGTCCACTTCCCCCTGCAACTCGCCCACGGTCTTCTCTTGCTCGTTCAGCTTCAAGGAAAACGCATGAACCGTCTCTTCCCGGTCTGCTATTCCCTTCTCAGCTGCCTCCACCCTGGCCTTCTGCCGCTGGAGCTGTCTTTCCAGCTCGGCCACCCCTCTCCGAGTAGCCTGGCTCTCTTGCTCCCGGGCCCGCTGCCGTACGGAGTACCGCTCGGCCTCCATCCTCTGCATATGCCGAGCAGCCTTTTGCAGAGCCACATACGTCTGCCCAAAACACTACCGAAGATGAAACACTTGATCAGTCAAAAAACAATATATACAATAAAATAAAATAATACACAATCGCTGATCGTTCTTACGTGGGCTTGCTCGGCCAGCACGGCGGAAAAGCGACCCAGGTGAGAGCCAGTGCCGATCTCCTCCATCTCCGCTGGAGTCACATGCGACCCCAGCACGAAGGCGTCGGCCACCGGCGCCAAGGACTTGTGTTCCTGGTGCGTAACTGACACCCACCCTTCCCCGCCCTTGCCAGGCCGGATGACCTCCGCCGTCTTCAGCGGCTCGGTAAAAAGTGAGGAAATGGTCGGACCACCGACCGGCATCCGCTCCCTCGTCGGTGGGGGCATTTCCACCGTTGGCACCTTCGCCTTCTCCCGAGGGGCTTCCGTCGTACGTAGCCCGACATCTCTCTTCCGACGGCATTCGACGCTCTCATTTTCAGACACGCCTGCCGTCAAGGAGAGTGCCTCTGCTGAGCCTCCATTAGCTTCCGGCGCCGTTCACGGGCTTATTCCATACCCCCAATGACGGGTCGCTCATGCCGACCAAAGGACTCTTCACGCCACGTCTCTGCCTGGCTTCAGGCCTGGTCGGCTTCAGCAATCCGTCCAGCTTCGGACCTTGGGGAGGCTCCTTACGAGCTGTCCCCTTTGGCTTCAGGGCCACAGTTTTCTGCCTACGCGCTGGCTGGGGCGCCACCTCCGGTTCTTTGCCCTTGCCGTCAGAAGTGGGAGCATGCTTGGCAACTGCTTCACTCATTTTCTTATGGGCAGCTTGCTCGACTTGGTGATGAACTGGAAATCAAAGAGTGTTAGGCACTCGGCACCCCCACAAGACATCACTTAACTTATACGCACTTACCATGCGGGAAGATCAGTCCCACAACAACTAAGTTGGCTGGTAGCTTCAGGACACAGCGACTGCGCTCTAGGTCGGACAGCTTCTCCCGAACCAAATTACACGCCTCCCAGTCTTCCGTTGCTACCGTAGCCTTCGACGAACCTGTACAACAAACACAAATAGCTACCGGACGAACGGAAGGCGGAAAACCTCCAGATTGAAAATAGCTGGGAATCCTCGCTCTGACCGAGCTCACGTCCCCCTCCCACGGCCCTGACACCCAACAAAATCGGTTCCTCCAGCTCTTTTACGAGGTTAGCACGTCATTGATGAAGGCAACACGGACGGTCTTGTGCAAGCACTCCATTTGATACCACCCCGGTCCGTAGGTTTACCTCTTAAACCGGTACAGTGCGCATAACTGTCCCCAGATGGCTCCGGCAGTTCGGCCAGTCGGAAGGTTGTGTAAAAGATGACCAGGATGATCCAGTCGTTCGCGTTCAGGTGACCCATGGCCAGGTTGGCCCTCGCCAACATGTCTTGGAGCCACGGGTACAGAGGCAGCCTCACTCCGTGCTAAAAAAAAATCGACTTAGAATAACGTCGACCCTTCCGGAGGATCACTCGGCCTGCTGCTGCTGGGCGGCAGCGTCATAATTATGTCTAACGGGACGTTTTACAGCTCCCGAAACCTATCCAGGTTGGCCTGCCGGACGGTGTTCGCCTCGTAGTCCACGACATACTCCATCTTTAACACAAGGTCAGTATCTAGCTCCATCGATGAGCTTGTTTCCATCCCACTTTCCTCACCGTCCGAATCAACCACGACGACCGGCGTGGTTCGGAGCGATGTCCTCTTCTCGGCAGGGCGGTCGACCCCTGAGGTGCTACACTCCCCCTATCTCCGCACCTCCTTCCTAGGCAACCTAAGACCCCTATCTAGACTATCACTGCTGCTAGATGATGTCGAGTGAGACGGTGCTTCCCCACCAAAAGTTTGAGGGGACCTAACCCCAGATCCACTAGTTGACTCTGACTCTGACATCTACAAAATTTAAAAAAAAAAAAACAGAAGCTACGACTAAGCACCTATGCTACCAAACACATATTTAAAGGGCATGCCGATCGACAAGGAATTTTACCTGTTACGACAAATATCGACTGGATTGGTCACAATTGAAGCTTCTTGCCTCTCACCGTGCTAATCGTCGTCACCGGGACTCCCAAACTTGTCCAAATCAATCTAGAGGTTACTAGCTACCTTATTAACCTCTCATTGAAAGCCCCGTAATTTTTTTGAATTTTTAACTATTTTAAATCTCGAACCTAAACCTTCGGACAGCCTGAACTATATCGAAACGATGTCCGATTGACACGAAACCAGTCCCAAAATGTTCGTTACATCGAAAGCATGAAATTACATGTTGGAACTTCCCCCATCGGACGGCTCACGTGCCCTCACGTGCCGTCCAAAGAGGCTGTGTCAGGACCCATCCCAAATATCATGTCTCATAATCCATTTATAACCATCGGAAAACAATTATAGATTGAAATCCCAAAAGCATAGCATCAAAATCAGAAATCAAGCTTTTTCTCGAAAAATGTACGAAAGCCCGAAAATGTCTCGAAAAACGTGCAAGTAGCTCAACCACATATAACATCATTGAAAAGCATAAAAACATACTTAAAATCATAAAACATAAATAAAATCAATTAGGCATTCTCGTTAAAAGAAAGAAGAAGTCCACTCACGAGTCTAAAAGCATCAATCGCGCTCTGTGCCCTCCTCAACCGTCTCAGGCGTCTCTCGTCCTGTCAATAGTCATAAAATAGGGTCACATATACGTCAAATACGCTAACCCTAATTTCCCCAAATTTTCGGGAATTTAAACGTAATTTAAATTTAAACCCTAAACCGTCCGGATCCTCGAACTAACCCGAAACAACGTCCGATTTACCCAAAACTTGTCCCAAAAGGTTCGTTATAACATTTAGACTTAAAACCATGTTGGAAGGTTCCTCAGAATCCTCCCCACGCGCCCCCACGCACTGCCCAAAGTGGCTGCGCGTGGGCCTCATGCGCCTGCACCAGTGCACTGTTCATCATCGTCTTCATTGGGTGAACCGGTATGAACCGGTGTACCCGGTTCTCTGTCATTCCACCATCATTTTCAACCATTCCAATCCCAAAAGCTTCGTCCAATCCTCCTTAATCTATTCCCCACCAGAAAACTCAACATCGAAACCTCTAACCCGCCGTCTTCAACCTCGAAATAAAACAGTCCGATACCCCTATTTCGGTTTCCAGCTAACCCGACACTCCCCTGTCACGGGAACCACCCTAGACGACTCCTAGGAACCTCCTAAGTCTCACACCACTCACCAAATCCCTCGACTCAGTCCCAAAAGCCACGACTTTTGGTTTAAGTAAATCGGGAAAAACAGGGGATTTGAGCTTACCGTCGATTCGTCCTCCGCCGTTCGCACCGCCATGCACCACGGTGTCCACTGGGTCTCCTTCGGCCGTCCTAGCTCTCTCTCAGCTTGGATTGGATCAACACACGGCACAACCACCACCAATTTCCACGGGCCTCTCTGTTTCCCTGAAAAATCGAACCTCAAAGCTTCGTTCTTCCTTGCACGATTCACTCCCAATCCCAGTCACCAGCTGCTCTTCTTCTCTATGTCACTCTCACCACTCACAAAAACCTCACACACTCACTGAATCGATCACAAGCTTCACCGCCTCACCTTTCTGTTTTCTGTTCTTCAACCCAATGCACGGTTTAAAATCAACCAAAATGTGCCCTTGTGTATATTAAACAACCTAGAAACCTCTAGGTTCCTTCCACGTGTCCTCTTCTCCATGGACCAAAACACAAATATCCAATCCCACTCAACCAATTGGCCTTATCTGATTGGCCCTAAGGAGAAAAAGACCAAAATGCCCTAGACTTAAAATTACCATTTTGCCCTTCAACTTTCCAGACCCATAACTATTCCGTCCGACGTCCGATGACAGCGTGCCGCCTGTCGTTGTACTCAGGGCGTCGAGACCTATCTAACGGTCCTCGGTCTACATGAAAATCAAAAGTCCAACAAAAAGTCAAAAATTTCCTCTATTTAGCCAAAATTACGGTAACGCCCTCAATCTTCCGAACGTCATAACTTTTTCTCCGATTGCCCAAATCGGACGTGCCACCTGTTTACGGACTCGTGATATCCTAAACTACATCACGGTCAATGGTTAACGCTCGTTCAACCTACAAATCAAAAAGTCAACTTTTGGCATACTATTCACAAGGGCAAAATCGTCCATTTATACAAATCTTTTACAAAATTACAATTGTACCCTTCCTGAAGGTACGGGTTATTACAGGCTGCGCGTGGGAGCCACGTGCCCACTGTAGATTGTCTTCAACCCGCGTCTGAACCGGTCCAACCCGATTTTCCTATGCAGTCCGGTCCGGCCTGGTTTCTCCCCCATTTTTCATCCTTTTTCGACCAATCAATCCCAATCTTCCTTTTTCATGATTTCCTATCTATTTATATAAAGAAAAAAATTAAAAACTCCCTAAACCCTTTAGTTCCAAAACTTGGTTCACGGTCCAAAGTTTTCCATTTATTCCTAGGGTGGCTCAGCCATCCCCCCACCGTCAACCACCACTCCTAGACGTCCACAAGACTCAGTTACCACCCCCACAATCACCCACTAACATCCTAAACATTTAAACCTAATTTTTGAATCGTAAAAACAAGGAATGGGTTCAGGTTTTACCTGGTTGAGGTGCCACCGCCGTCCACGACGGTGAGCCGCCTTGCAGCCACCTCATAGTCTTTCTCTCTCTCTGTCCTCACACATAAACGATTGGGGATGGGGAATATGGTTTTGGGTGGGATGGTCGAATGAAGAAGGGAATGGGAAACAGATGCATGAATTCAATTTCAATGGGGAATGGATGAGTGACACTTGTCACTCATCCATTGGACCTTCGTAAAATATCTAGGCCCACACTAAAGACAAAAGTCCTCTTTTCGTCTCGTAAAACATGTCGTTTCGAATAGTTCCCGAAACTTCCTTGAACCATGACTTCGCCGTCGAAAGTCCGAATTCGACGTGACGCCTGTCTATGAATTCGTATCGACCGATCTATGTAACGGTCCTAGGCCCTCGGCCCTCGAACCTCCCGGTCCAAAAGTCAACTATTCGCCCCTTTTAACCAAATTACCAAAAAAACCCATGAACTTCCGAACGTCATAACTTCTTCCTTGAATGTCGAAATCGGACGTGCCACCTTTCTATGAACTCGTGACGTCCCAAACTACGTCACAGTCATCGGCCAAAATTCATTTAACAGCCAGAACGAAAAGTTAACGTTTTACCCACGACCAGGGGCAAAACCGTCATTTTGCACCGTCTGTCCGAAAGTACCCCACTAATCACCGATTAACCTCACTAATCCTTGATTAGTCACTAATCTAATCCCGAAATTTGGGACGGGTCGTTACAACCGTCCCTCCTTAACTAATTTCGTCCTCGAAATTCCAACTATCCTAATTCCACAACCACCTCGGGGAAACAAAGTCGATCTCACCTCATGTGTACACTCGTACACCAACTAACCAGTACAATACTTGTTTGCAACCAGACGTTCCACTAATGCTCACGTCGTATCGACTACACTCGACCACGTCGAGTGACAGTAGTCATACGTTCCGAGTTAATACCACTTTCCAAATCTACCATTCACCGACACAACAACTCAACAGTTCCTTGCTCAATCACCAATCTATCCTGACGTCTGCTGTCAGGACCCGTCCCAAATATGGCCTCGATACCCGGGACGAACCCTGCTCCCGTCTGACAATCACACTTACAGTATCAAAAACAAACAAACAACCTTCACACAACTATAAGCATAACTATCAGACGAAGGAGTAACATATACACAACAGTCAGTCAGAGCATAGTTCTACAAAATGGGCACAAAAGTCCTACAATGCTAGTCTCGCAACGGAAGAACGTCGGAAGCTCTATGCCTCGATATCTGCCTCAACGTTCACCCCCAGCGCTATCACCACGACCTGGAGGGAAAATTTAAAACCAAAAGTGTGAGTGGACTAGAATAACCAAAAGTTGTAAAATCAGTTTATCACTAACTCGAGGTTAAGGAAAAATAAGAATCAGTGTTCCCTCCGTTTTTAAAACAGGCATGCCCAACGAAGTACTAGAGAATCATACTATGAAACATCATAAGAAACAGAAACACTATAAAATCTCATAAGAAACAGATACACTATAAAATACCATAAGAACAGAAACACTATAAACGGATATAGAAATCATAGCTTCAGCATCAAATCATCATTTCCGATCAAACCTGCTGGACCTATCCGAGTCTTTAAACTCAATCAGGCCTTAAATGAAATCCGAGTCTTTAAACTCAATAGGCCTATGGGGGTAATATCAACATATCCGAGTCTTTAAACTCCCGAGTCTTTAAACTCAATCCGGGCCCGTCCCCCGTCAATATCAATCCGGGTCTTTAAACCCAATATCCAGATCCAGCAAATCCAATCCATATCCAGTGTAAAACCAATTCGAAATCGATCGCCAAACTCGAATTCAAAATCCCCGGTTCGAAGCCCTTCCGGCGGTTCGAACCGACATTCCGAACCCAAATCCGGAAATCCATTCTTATACCCAGAAATCACACATAAGCACAAATCATATTTCATAACCCATTTATCCTTATCAGAAAACATTTATGGCATCAAAATTCGAAAATCAACTTTTTCTCGAAAAATGTGCAAAATCTCAGAAATGTCTCGAAAAACGTGCAAACTCATCAATCACATATAATCATCATTCAAAAGCATAAAAACATATTTAAGATCATAAAACATCAATAAAATAGTTAGGCATGCTCGAAGAAAAGAAAGAGTCCACTCACAAATCCAGAACGAGTCACTCGCGCTCCGTGCGCTCCTCGACTGTCTCGGGTGCCTCCCGTCCTGTCAAAATGCACTAAATAGGGTCACAAATACATCAAGGATCCTAATCCTAATTTCCCCAATTTTTTGGGAATTAAATAATATTTTAATCCTAAACCCTCAACCGTCTGGATTTCCGAACAACTCCGTAACACCGTCCGATTAACTCGAAAACTATACCAATAAACTCCTTAGGACATTTAGAACCAAACTCATGTTGGAAGCTTGGCCGGATTCCTCTCCACGCGCCTCCACGCGTCGCCCAAAGTGGCTGCGCGTGGGCCTCACGCGCCTGCTACAGTGCCCTTCAACCTTGAGCAGACCCGGTTCAGCACAGTGGTCTGCAACTGAACCGGCGTCAGCGGTTCTCCGCCGTACCTGCACGATTCCTCTTCCTTTCTTCACCTAAAGCTTCGTCCAGTTCCAACCTATCCATTCCCCTCACCCTCCTGGTTCGATTCACCACTCAGCTTCACAACTGAAGCTCGAAAGAAACACACAGACGGCCCCTGTTTCACGATCCAGCCACTCCGGTCATCCCCCGTCACGGTGGCAACACCAGACGGTTCCTAAGGGCCTTCTACGTCTAACCCGACTCACCTTGACCGTCGACTTGTGCCCAAACGTCACGACTCGACGTTTGAACCCACGACCAAAATAGAGTACAGAGTACTCTCCGTCGACTGGCTCCGCCGTGTACGTCCCCGTCACGACGACCATCCCACACTACTCCTAGAACCTCCCTGAACACCACTGAACTCACCACTCCCTTCGATTCTCAACCTATCCTCACAACTTTTGAATTGAAAAAGCACGGGAAAACAGAGTAAAGAAGCTTACCCTGCGATTCCGTCTCCGCCGCAAGCACCGCCGCGTACCACGGTGTTCGTTGGACTCCCTACAGCCTCTTGAACGTCCCACGGTCGTGATTTGAGCCACCACACGGCGTAGCCACCACCACGAACTCACGGCCTCCCTGTTTTCTTCAAATCTTCGCCGCACCACCACCGCGCCGCCGTGCACGATTCCAGTCCCAAAACACGATCAACACCTCACCCTCGTCTCTCTGTCACTCTCACCACTCACTCCTCACTCCCCCTGGCACAAAATCGATCAAGCTCTCCTCGAACTCTCACCCTCTGTTTTCTGTGTTTCAAACCCAAAACACGGTTTGATTTTGTGCAAGGTGTGGCCGTGCACACTTGAGAACAGCCTGGAACCATCCAGCCACTCCCACGTGTCCATCATCCATAGGCTAGCACAAAAATCTCTGCCACTTGCCCTTATCTGATTGGGCTGAGGGAAAATGACCAAAATACCCCTTGTACAATTAATTACTGTTTTGCCCTCGAACGTTCTAGACCCGTATCTTTTCCGTCCGACGTCCGATGACAGCGTGCCGCCTGTCGTTGAACTCAGGACGTCGAGACCTATCTAACGGTCCTCGGTCTACGTGAAAATCCCAAGTCCTCCAAAAAGTCAACATTTTTTCTCATTTACTCAAAATTACGGTAACGCCCCCAATCTTCCGAACGTCATAACTTTTCCTCCGGTTGTCCAAATTGAACCTGCCACCTGTCTACGGACTCGTGACGTCCTAAGCTACGTCACGGTCAAGGGTTAACACTAATCCAGTCGGTAATTCAAAAAGTCAACTTTTCGTCTCCTATTCACATGGGCAAAATCGTCCTTTATATACAAAACTTTATAAAATTACATTTTTACCTTTCCCGAAGATACGAGTTGTTACAATCTACCCCCCTAAAAAGAATTTCATCCCCGAAATTTAGTGAAATAAATAAGGGTACTGTTCCCGCATCAATGCTTCAGGTTCCCACGTAGCTTCTTCCACTTGATGATTTCTCCATAATACCTTAACCAAGGGAACTGTTTTCCTTCGTAAAACCTTATCCTTCCGATCCAAAATCGCTACAGGCTGCTCTTCGAAACTTAAATCTTCCCTCAGTTCAACTGGTTGTGCTTCCAGAACATGCGAATCATCTCAAATATACTTCCGAAGCATAGAGACATGAAAGACATTATGTACCTTTTCCAAGTCTGCGGGTAAAGCCAATCGATATGCAACAGGACCACTCCGTTCTATAATCTCATAAGGTCCAATGTAACAAGGACTCAACTTCCCTCGTCTGCCGAACCGCACAATCCCTTTCCAAGGAGACAACTTCAGGAAAACCCAGTCTCCTACGGCAAACTCCAAATCCCTGATCCTACGGTCGGCGTAACTCTTCTGTCGGTCCTGGGCTGCCTTTAATCGATCCCTGATCAATGCCACTTTTTCCTGAGTAAGCTCCACCAATTCAGACGTAGTCAATCTTCTCTCACCAACCTCAGTCCAACACAATGGAGTCCGACACTGTCGCCCATACAAAGCCTCGTAAGGAGCCATCCCAATGCTCTCCTGATAACTGTTGTTGTAGGAAAATTCCATCAAAGGTAAATGAGACTCCCAAGTACCCTAGAACTGTAAGATACAAGCTCGCATCATATCCTCGAGAATCTGAATAGTCCACTCCGACTGTCCATCTGTTTGAGGATGAAATGCGGTACTGAAATGCAATTTAGTCCCAAAAGCTTCCTGTAAGCTCTGCCAAAATCGGGAAGTGAATCTCAGATCTCTGTCAGATACTATCGACTCTGGAGTCCCATGTAACCGAATAATCTCATCTATGAACAACTGTGCAAACTGCTCCAACCTGAAGTTCTCCCGTACTGGCAAGAAATGAGCAGACTTCGTAAGTCGATCCACAATAACCCACACACCATCGTGTCCCTTCAGTGTTCTCGGAAGCTTGAACACGAAATCCATAGTCAGGTGATCCCATTTCCACTCGGGGATCGGCAAAGGTTGCATTGCTCCATAAGGTCTCTGCCGCTCGGCTTTTACCTGTTGACAAATCAAGCATCTACTGACATATTCTGCAATCTCACGTTTCATCCCTGACCACCAGTAATGCTCCCGAAGTGTACGATACATCTTGGTTCCACCAGGATGCTTCGCATAAGCTGAACAGTGAGCCTCATCCAGTATTACTTTCTTCAATGCTTCATCCTTAGGTACGCACAACCGTCCACCCTTAACTAAGGCTTCATCCTCACGGATCTCAAAGTCCTGTCTTTCTCCAGCCTCGACCTCAATCCGAATGATGCATAGGATAGGGTCCTCAAACTGAGCATCAATCACCTGATCAATCAAAACAGGTCGTACATGGAAACTCGCTAGGAGTGCTCCCTGATCATCCACAGTCAACTCTACTCCCAACCTGCGGAGCTCAACCAGCAACGGTAACCGTACTGTCCTCAAATGTGACAAAGAACTAGCTGACTTCCTGCTCAAAGCATCGGCTACCACATTAGCCTTCCCTGGGTGATACTCAATAGTGCAGTCGTAGTCCTTAAGCAACTCCAACCAACGACGCTGTCTCAGATTCAATTCCTTTTGAGTGAACAAATACTTCAAGCTCTTGTGGTCCGTGAAGATCCTGCACCTCTCACCGTACAAGTAATGTCGCCAAATCTTCAGTGCATGAACCACCGCTGCTAGTTCCAAATCATGTGTAGGGTAGTTCATCTTATGGGGTTTCAATTGCCGGGAAGCATAAGCAATCACCTTCCCGTGCTGCATCAAGACACAACCCAAACCTAGCAAAGAAGCGTCACTGTACACCTCAAACTCCCCACTATCGTCTGGAAGGGCTAACACAGGAGCAGATGTTAACCGCCTTTTAAGCTCCTGGAAACTCTGTTCACAGTTCTCGTCCCACTCAAATCGAATTCCCTTCCGAGTCAACCTCGTCAACGGTGCTGCTAAAATAGAGAAGCCCTCAATAAAACGCCGGTAGTAACCTGCCAAACCCAGAAAACTCCTGATCTCTGTCACCGTTTTGGGTTGTTCCCACTTCGCTACCGCCTCAACCTTCTGAGGATCCACGCTGATGCCCTCGGCCGAAATCACATGGCCAAGAAATCCAACACTGGTCAACCAAAACTGGCACTTACTCAGTTTCGCATACAACTGATGCCCCCTCAATGTCTCAAGCACAAGTCTCAGATGTTCCTCATGTGCCTTCGCACTCTTCGAATACACCAAAATGTCATCAATGAATACGATCACAAAACGATCCAAATACGCCTGAAACACTCGGTTCATAAGGTCCATAAAAGCTGCTGGGGCATTAGTCAAACCAAAAGGCATCACAACAAACTCATAATGACCGTACCTGGTCCGGAAAGCTGTCTTCGGTATATCCTCCTCTTTAACCCTTAACTGATGGTAACCGGAGCGAAGATCAATCTTCGAAAAATACTGTGCTCCCTTCAACTGGTCAAACAAATCATCAATCTGGGGTATGGGGTACTTATTCCGAATAGTTACCTTATTCAGTTGTCTGTAATCCACACACAATCTCAATCCTCTGTCCTTTTTCTTAACAAACAATACCGGTGCTCCCCAAGGTGATATACTCGGTCGAATGAATCCTATATCGACCAACTCTTGCAACTGGGCCTTAAGTTCCCTCAATTCTGCAGGTGCCATACGGTAAGGAGTCTGTGAAATAGGCTTTGTACCTGGAAGAAGATCAATCGTAAACTCAAGATCCCGGTGTGGGGGTAGTCCTGGAAACTCCTCGGGAAAAACATCGGGAAACTCCCGCACCACTGGTATGTCTTCCGCCCTCACGGGCGTAGCACGTGTATCCACCACATGAGCTATGTAACCTTGGCACCCCTTACGCAACAACTTGCTAGCCTCAAGTGCCGAAATAACTCCAGTAGGAAGTGCACGCTGATCCCCCTGAAACGTAGTCTCTAATAATCTGGGATTCCGAAAAGTCACTCTCCTATCGAAACAGTCGATAGAAGCATGATGTCTCGTCAACCAGTCCATACCCAAAATAACATCAAAGTCCCGTAGATCCAATAGTAACAAATCTGCCATTAACTCAACCTCACCTACCATCACCGGACACTCTCTCAACACCTGCGTCACCACCAACACCTCCCCAGTAGGTGTACTCACCCCTAAAGCACAATCCAAAGTAGACACCTCCCTCTCCGTAACCAAACTACAACTCCGAGCTATAAATGAATGGGTAGCCCCGGGATCTATCAAAGCAAAAACAGTGTGACCAAGTATGGTGAGTGTACCTGTCACCACTCCCGGTGCTGACCTAGCCTCCTGCTGAGTCATAGCAAACCCTCGCGCCTGAGGTCCCGATGACCTACCGCGCCCCCTGGAACTGCTCGTGGCACCACCGCCACCCCTAGGGCCTGCTGCCCCTGACACTGAAGCAGTACTCCGCCCGGGTTCTGTTGCACCTCTGCCTGATCCACCCTCCGGAGCTAACAATGGGCTCTCCCGCCGGAAGTGTCCTCGCTCTCCGCAATAGAAGCAAGTATCCCTACCGGGTCCACCGGTATGCCTCCCTGTAGAAGCAACTGAAGTCGCACTCGCCTGAGGAGTCGGTTGTGACCTAGCTCCTCGAAATCCCGAGCCCTGAAAACTCCCTGGTCGGCCATACCGGGCTCCACCAGCTGATGACGATCCACCAAAATTACCCCATTTCGGTGGCCTCTGACTTGATGCTCCTGGAAATGAATGCTCTCGGCGTCGAACACTACCCGAATACTGTGGTTTAGCTGGTAAACTGGCCTCAACCCTGACAGCAGCATCAGATAACTCCCGAAATGTAGCAAAAGAACCAGCTGTCACTATGGCCCTGATCTCTCCCCAAAGGCCCAACTCAAACCGGCGGCACTTCTCCGCCTCGGTCGCCACAAAAGCAGGAGCGAAACGAGATAGCATCTGAAATCTCTGCTCATACTCTATGACTGTCAAATTCCCTTGCTTAAGCTGAAGAAATTCCGCCTCTTTAGCATCCCGGAAAGAACGGGGATAGTACTGATCTAGAAACCGCTCCCGGAAAGTCTCCCATGTCACGGTATGTGCATCCCAGCCAGACAGTTCCAACGTATACCACCACTCATAGGCAGCTCCATCCAACAGAAAAGTAGCTAACAAAACCCGATCCTCTGGAGGACAGTGCATCACCCCAAAAATACGCTCAAGCCAGGTGATCCATCGGTGAGCTTCCTCTGGATCGGCCCCACCGCTGAACGTAGTAGGCCCAAGCCTCTGGGCTCTCTCGATCGAAGCGCTCTCAGTCCCTCTCGCCGCTTCATCTTCAGGTCGAGGAGGGGGTTCACGTCTCGGAGGCATGATCGATCGTACGCTGAAAGAGGCATAGAGTTAGTAAAACAACCTAGACCCAACACAAATCGACACAACCTATGCTCTGATACCAATTGTCAGGACCCGTCCCAAATATGGCCTCGATACCCGGGACGAACCCTGCTCCCGTCTGACAATCACACTTACAGTATCAAAAACAAACAAACAACCTTCACACAACTATAAGCATAACTATCAGACGAAGGAGTAACATATACACAACAGTCAGTCAGAGCATAGTTCTACAAAATGGGCACAAAAGTCCTACAATGCTAGTCTCGCAACGGAAGAACGTCGGAAGCTCTATGCCTCGATATCTGCCTCAACGTTCACCCCCAGCGCTATCACCACGACCTGGAGGGAAAATTTAAAACCAAAAGTGTGAGTGGACTAGAATAACCAAAAGTTGTAAAATCAGTTTATCACTAACTCGAGGTTAAGGAAAAATAAGAATCAGTGTTCCCTCCGTTTTTAAAACAGGCATGCCCAACGAAGTACTAGAGAATCATACTATGAAACATCATAAGAAACAGAAACACTATAAAATCTCATAAGAAACAGATACACTATAAAATACCATAAGAACAGAAACACTATAAACGAATATAGAAATCATAGCTTCAGCATCAAATCATCATTTCCGATCAAACCTGCTGGACCTATCCGAGTCTTTAAACTCAATCAGGCCTTAAATGAAATCCGAGTCTTTAAACTCCCGAGTCTTTAAACTCAATAGGCCTATGGGGGTAATATCAACATATCCGAGTCTTTAAACTCCCGAGTCTTTAAACTCAATCCGGGCCCGTCCCACGTCAATATCAATCCGGGTCTTTAAACCCAATATCCAGATCCAGCAAATCCAATCCATATCCAGTGTAAAACCAATTCAAAATCGATCGCCAAACTCGAATTCAAAATCCCGGTTCGAAGCCCTTCCGGCGGTTCGAACCGACATTTCGAACCCAAATCCGGAAATCCATTCTTATACCCAGAAATCACACATAAGCATAAATCATATTTCATAACCCATTTATCCTTATCAGAAAACATTTATGGCATCAAAATCCGAAAATCGGCTTTTTCTCGAAAAATGTGCAAAATCTCGGAAATGTCTCGAAAAACGTGCAAACTCATCAATCACATATAATCATCATTCAAAAGCATAAAAACATATTTAAGATCATAAAACATCAATAAAACAGTTAGGCATGCTCGAAGAAAAGAAAGAGTCCACTCACAAATCCAGAACGAGTCACTCGCGCTCCGTGCGCTCCTCGACTGTCTCGGGTGCCTCCCGTCCTGTCAAAATGCACTAAATAGGGTCACAAATACATCAAGGATCCTAATCCTAATTTCCCCAATTTTTTGGGAATTAAATAATATTTTAATCCTAAACCCTCAACCGTCTGGATTTCCGAACAACTCCGTAACACCGTCCGATTAACTCGAAAACTATACCAATAAACTCCTTAGGACATTTAGAACCAAACTCATGTTGGAAGCTTGGCCGGATTCCTCTCCACGCGCCTCCAATCGCCGCCCAAAGTGGCTGCGCGTGGGCCTCACGCGCCTGCTACAGTGTCCTTCAACCTTGAGCAGACCCGGTTCAGCACAGTGGTCTGCAACTGAACCGGCGTCAGCGGTTCTCCGCCGTACCTGCACGATTCCTCTTCCTTTCTTCACCTAAAGCTTCGTCCAGTTCCAACCTATCCATTCCCCTCACCCTCCTGGTTCGATTCACCACTCAGCTTCACAACTGAAGCTCGAAAGAAACACACAGACGGCCCCTGTTTCACGATCTAGCCACTCCGGTCATCCCCCGTCACGGTGGTAACACCAGACGGTTCCTAAGGGCCTTCTACGTCTAACCCGACTCACCTTGACCGTCGACTTGTGCCCAAACGTCACGACTCGACGTTTGAACCCACGGCCAAAACAGAGTACAGAGTACTCTCCGTCGACTGGCTCCGCCGTGTACGTCCCCGTCACGGCGACCATCTCACACTACTCCTAGAACCTCCTTGAACACCACTGCACTCACCACTGCCTTCGATTCTCAACCTATCCTCACGACTTTTGAATTGAAAAAGCACGGGAAAACAGAGTAAAGAAGCTTACCCTGCGATTCCGTCTCCGCCGCAAGCACCGCCGCGTACCACGGTGTTCGTTGGACTCCCTACAGCCTCTTGAACGTCCCACGGTCGTGATTTGAGCCACCACACGGCGTAGCCACCACCACGAACTCACGGCCTCCCTGTTTTCTTCAAATCTTCGCCGCACCACCACCGCGCCGCCGTGCACGATTCCAGTCCCAAAACACGATCAACACCTCACCCTCGTCTCTCTGTCACTCTCACCAGTCACTCCTCACTCCTCCTGGCACAAAATCGATCAAGCTCTCCTCGAACTCTCACCCTCTGTTTTCTGTGTTTCAAACCCAAAACACGGTTTGATTTTGTGCAAGGTGTGGCCGTGCACACTTGAGAACAGCCTGGAACCATCCAGCCACTCCCACGTGTCCATCATCCATAGGCCAGCACAAAAATCTCTGCCACTTGCCCTTATCTGATTGGGCTGAGGGAAAATGACCAAAATACCCCTTGTACAATTAATTACCGTTTTGCCCTCGAACGTTCTAGACCCGTATCTTTTCCGTCCGACGTCCGATGACAGCGTGCCGCCTGTCGTTGAACTCAGGACGTCGAGACCTATCTAACGGTCCTCGATCTACGTGAAAATCCCAAGTCCTCCAAAAAGTCAACATTTTCCTCATTTACTCAAAATTACGGTAACGCCCCTAATCTTTCGAACGTCATAACTTTTCCTCCAGTTGTCCAAATTGAACCTGCCACTGTCTACGGACTCGTGACGTCCTAAGCTAAGTCACGGTCAAGGGTTAACACTAATCCAGTCGGTAATTCAAAAAGTCAACTTTTCGTCTCCTATTCACAAGGGCAAAATCGTCCTTTATATACAAAACTTTATAAAATTACATTTTTACCTTTCCCGAAGATACGGGTTGTTACATCTGCTCCCACTAGGAGTCACCAGACCTCACTCATCGATCCACGTTGACACATCCGACAAACTGTCGCCACTTAACAGTCACCAGTCAAAAACTAACATTATACTTACTTGTGGTTACCCAAACCACCAACTCACTCAACCTGAGTACACGTATACCAACAAAGCACTCGACTTGTGTACAACTGGAGCCATCAGAAATACCATGACCCAGTGCGCGGTATGCAATGTCCAGTTCACGTCCTCGACCAATCTAATGGTATCGGAACTAAGCCAACTACCAACACGCACACCATCATACCTACGGTATATCCTATATACCGTCACCAGGCACCACAAGTCTGCCCAGTATCGTACCTCGAACGACGTACACGGTACATACGTCCATCCATCATGTTGTAGTTAAACATGTTTCAATTCTGGAGTCCATCTGTCCAATCCAGTATTTGACAGATCAAAACTCCAACCCATCGTCCATTTCGAGTCCATGGTCTGACAGGACCCGTCCCAACTGGACGTCAAAAACCGTGCCCGGTCCTGCTCCCGTCTGACAAGTCAACCAAAGGCCCGAAATTACCCTTCAGTGCTTGCTAGACAAGGGATGTTTGCGCTGATTTCTGCTGCTGCCACTGCCTCACGATCAGTCCCGAACGTCGTACCACGGTCTGGAGGGTCACAAAACAGAAAAGGTGTGAGTGGACAAAAATGACCTCTTATAAAAACATTTACCAAAACATATTCTTACCCTCCAGTTTTCACAAACTTGCATGCATATCGTAAAACATGAGTAATAGTATGAAATCATTCAAGTATGAACAGTGCACCGATAAAATCAAAAAATATTTTCCCATGGTCCATAAAATTCATGTTCATCAAATCAGTTCATGTAATAAAGCATCAAATCCCGGCTCTCAGGCCAAAACATGTGAAACATAATCACATGGCCACAAAGACCAAAAACCCGTACTCAATACCAGTACGTCATCACAAACAACATCAATCAGCACTAATCACAAGTGCACAATAAATATACCAATCCAATCACATCTGCACTACTCACAAGTGCACAATCAAACCATCCATTACACTACTCACAAGTGCGGCACTACGCGTAGGCCAATATCCAGCCACTCTCTCGGGAACAGACACCTCTGGGCTCAACCCTCGGGCTCAGTCACATCTGGACGAACACATCCCCAGGCTCAGACCCATCCGAGTGGTACATCCAGGCTCAGTCACATCCAAGAAGCTGACTACCATAGGATCAACTCCCGATCCTACAATCACATCCCCCAAGCTCCAGTCGTCTGGGTAATCCCCCCAAGCTCCGACCGTCTGGGCATTTCACAATCACAATGAAAACCATCTCGGGAATTACATCCCAAAATATTTCAATCAAATCTTGTCTTCATACAAAGTCAAGATCATTCCCGACTGGGTCTCAAGCCCAAAATACCATTTACACATAAACCGTTAAAATCACATTTTAAAACAATAAAATAATCCAGAAATCAACATTCACTTACCAACTAAGTCCAAATATCATTTTAGAAATCCTTTTGACTCCAGGCCTAGCCCAAAACATCATTTGCACGTTCCTCGTAAAACGTGCCCGAAAGACTAGTTAAAATAATCATAAAATCACAAGAAATCATTAATTTCATCAAATTCACAAGTGACTCCAAATCCGAGTCAAAATCACTATTCACTTGGGTTCTCACGCCCAAAATATCATTATCATGCAAATCCATGCATTGGCAACCTCCGTTGCCATTTTCACGTAAATCCACGAAATTGACCCTTGACTCATTCCCGAGTGACAACATCATTTTTTCAATCCATGACTCATAATCCGAGTCCAAACATTATTTTCAATCAAATTCAATACCGGACTCATAACCCGAGTCCAAACATCACTTGTAACCAAATTCATAATTTCTCGAAATTCGTGCCAAATATAATAATATAATAATCATAAAACCGAGAAATCAACGTATTGAAATATCAACCATGCCAAAGCATATAAAATCATATAATAAGACATTTTAAATCATATATGCATGCATCACGGTTAGAAAACAAAGTCCACTCACACACACCGTCCAAAACGGTCCGTTTCCGAGCTGCACGTTTTTCCGTAAATTCTGGAAATCACAACTCCTGTCCAAAATCATTATAGAGGGTTACTAACATCTCAAAATACTTCATATAATTTTCCCCAATTTTTCCGGAATTTAAATACGTATTTAACACGTAAAACAAAACTTCGGATACGCGGAACATTAACGAAAAGAAATCCGATTTCCTCGAAACCAGCGTCAAAAAGTTCGTTACAATGAGAGGATTCAAAGTCATGTTGACCTCACCTTGAAACTAGGCCGTACGCGGCCTCACGCGCCGCCGTGAGTGGCTGCGCGTGAAACCCACGCGCCTGCTACAGTACTGTCTTCCTCACCCGTTTGTCTGTAAAACGGGTCCTTTAACCCGCGAGGCGACCCGGTTCAAATCCTATCAATTTGACACCGATTTCAACAATTGAGCATTCAGTTAGTTTCTATTTAAGTCCAATTAAAGTTCTGTTAGCATAATTTGACCAAAACCTACCTCAAATCACACAACTCGAAGATGAACATCGAAGAACTCTCGAACACTGTTCATCATTTGAAAACCTTCCATGTCGATCTATTTCCTTCAATTGTTACAACCAGAAGCTTCAATGGACTCAGGTAAACTCTTTCCCCATCTCAATTGCATCAATCCAAGGCTCAAACTCCACGACTCGAGCTCGAAATTTCTGCAACTACAGTGCTCTGTTCTACCTCAAATGGACCTCAATTACCCTCGTTATTTCGATGAAACTGATCGTGGCAATCCCAGAAGACTAAAATTGAACTCAATTTCGATCAACAAGGCTCAAAGCTTCCAATTCGAATTTCCCTCCCAAAAACCAAATTTTCGATTCTCAGTTTCTTTCTCCCTTTCAATCCCCTGTGTTTCCCTCACTCAATCAGTCTCTTAATTCTCTCCAATTTTCACACTCAAGTTCAGCTGATAGGGAGGAGATTAAGGATGGAAGGAATTGTGTTTTTGGTTGTACACGGTTAAGAAAACAGAGAGGATTAATGGAGGGATTTAAAAATAATTAAATTTAATTAATAATAAGACATCATAATTGTGTCTTCTCCAAGACAAGGATTCTGGTTTTAAGCCTGAATTTAAGGGATGATTGACACTTGTCACTCATCCAAGTGTGTTCAGTCACCGGGTACTGTTCATATTAAAATATTATTTTAATCCCGATTCGTTCGGTTAATCGAGTCCGTTCCCGTGACCATAACTTCGTCGTCGAATCTCTGATTTCGGCATGCCGCCTGTCGTTGGATTCGTATCGACGAGACCTACGTAACGGTCTCGTACTGGTGATAACAATCATCATCTGCCATCATCTGCCATCTGCCATCATCTGCCATGGCAGAACCTTAGAAGTCACCCTAATGACTTCAAAGTACCCATTACCAACGTGGAAAACCCGCATTCCTCTCGTCACTTCAAACACAACCTCTCTAGATTCCGAAGTTCCAACCAGATTGAAAACAATATACTCGGACATCAACCACGTGTCCATAACCAGTCTAACCCTATCCGTGATCCACTGCCGGACCACAGACACCGAACATATGCCCATCTCGACTGAGTCACATCCCGACTCGTGACTCATCGTCATCGCAATCACCGGCACCAGCACCAGCGCTAGTTCTAGCACCATTACTAACACCAGCACTAGTATCAGCACTAACACTAGCATCCACACTAGTATCAGCACATGGTGTGCAAAACAGGCAACTCTGGATCTCCGCTCATACCGAGCGACGACCCCGTACCTCTGCTCATATTGGAGAAACTCTGCCTCCCTCGTACCCAACAACTCTGGGTACAGTCACCTTGACATCTCACACGAGAAAAGGAAATGTTCCCTGAACGTCCCCAATTCCCAACAACTATAACTATATCCATCATCGGTAGTAGTGCCTACCACAGACTCGTGCAGACCTAACCACCAGACCTCGCTATCGAGACTCCGCATTCAACGGAATCAACCGCCCATACTACTACTCTGTATCCCCACTCCGGGATTCCATCGACAAATACCAACCCTAGTAACATGCCCAACCAATCTCTAACCAGTTGTAACTCGACATAACCAATGTTGTCTACCCAGTCGTCCATGACCTTAGCTGCACCAACAATCCATCACAGCTAAAGTAGCACGACAACCAACTAAGCCTAACCGATTAACACAACCTCGATTGCAGAGTGCAGACCCATCACTAAAGTTAACATGACTAGACCGATCGACGGTATCGACTCCGAAAAGTCGTCAACGTCAAACCACTCGCCAACTCATATTTTCGAACCATACACCCTACCTTAGGGTTCCACGATCACTACCTAGGGTTCCCCTGAACCTGACTGCAGAAGGAAGTATAATCCACAATCTGACCGACCCCGCGGACCCGACATCGTAAAGGCGTCAATCCAATCCTACCGTCAGTTCAATTAGGATTCCTCAAACTCGGCTGCTTTCGGCAGCATAGCCACCTAACTCAACAAAATTCGACCATCTAATGGTCACAACACCAAACTGTCGTCAAAATCGATCCTACGACATTGTGAAAGACGATCCCAACTAACCGTCTCACGATCAAAACTCTAAAATACTGTTACATTCATCCTTCGGTAGGGTCCCACACTGCCAACCATGACAAAACTATGGCAACGCCGGCATCAAGTGCCGAACCAAAACGATCTACGATTCAATCCTACTAACTATCGTACTAGCATCCTAACTATCAAGTTGATAACGAACTGCAGTTCACTGAGACATCACATTCTCGACCTGCGCGTCACTCCAAGAGAAAACCTTGCTCGAATAAAGACAACCCTGCTCTGATACCACTTGTCAGGACCCGTCCCAATCCCCCCGTAATTAACGAGGAATGCTCCTGATCCCGTCTGACACGGAGTGTCAGACTAGGGAAAATTTGAACCTTTAGCCCGAACGCTTCTAGAGTATGCTAGGATCCGGATGAGGTATGTGATGTCCCGGTCTCTAATACAGTCTGCACCATATTCAACCTGAAGGGCATTGAAAACAGAAAGACTGTGAGTGGACAAAAAACAATAGTTCGTAAATACATTTTATAAAGACCTTTATACCCTTCACTAAAAAGCATACATGCATAGTAAAACCATTTATCAAACCACATATGTTCAAACCACCAAATCCATACGGGCCCCTACCCAAATCCATTTACAGAAAACTAGAACATAATAAACATATGTGGGATCTCAGCCCAAATCCATTTATCCAATTATAGAACACAATTTCGTAAACCAATTGAAATCATGTTTATCCATATATTTCATATAACCAATCCTGTCACAGTATCTAGAGCTACGCGGGTGCTACCTGGGGTCTCAAACCCAAGTCTTTCCAAGGTCCACCCAGGTCAATGTCCGAAGATCAATGACCCTCCCTGAGGTTATAAACCATAGCCTTTCTGAGAGTAAGGAACCCAACGGGGGCGACTCCACTTAGTCAGTGCTCCGTGACTGCTCTGGGGTCCACCCAGGCCAACGACCCTCCCTGGAGGAGACAAGTCATATATAAAGGATGGTATACGAAAAAAAATTTAAGGATTCATGTCCGACCCCCATAAACCGTCATGAATCATAAAAACCTTTCAAGAGTTCATGCTTGTCCCCATAAACCGTCATGAACCATAAAAATCATTATGGGTCTCTGACCCGAAATCACAATCTTAAAACATAACTGGGCCCTAAGCCTGAATCCACATTCATAGATCTTCAATTAAACATTATTTTATATTATTTTATACCCTTTATACTTAACTTTTATTATAAAATTAATAAAAAATTGGATAAAATAATATATTTTGTGGGATTTTTGTAGAAATAAATAAAGCATGAAATTCTGAGCATTTCGGCGAAAGAATCATCCCAATCGGAGTTTTAACGAAAAAGATATGACTAAAATAAGGGAGGCCACTGAAATTTGCTTGGAATTTCGGTGGGAAGCTGCTGAAATCCAGAAGCCCAAGCCAAAAACCAGTAGCCCTATTTCCTCATTTTCAACCATTTTAGCTGATTTTTCAAATAGCTTTTCCCCAAAATCAGCATATTTTCCCCAAAAACCATCCAATCTCATCATTTCCATCAATTCTTCATGTACTATTTTATTGTTATTTTTATATTTTAATTTTGTACTTTTATTTAAAGAATTGTGGCACTCTCTCTATAATAGGGAGGCCATTTCATGTATTTGGGGTCCCCATTAGTCCCATTTTTCCATTTCTTCATTTTTCTTAGTTTTTAGTTCTTGGTTTAGTTCTTTTTTTTTTCTCTCTTTTGAGAGACATTTTTTGGGACCATTTTAACTTCTTATAGATTTTCTTATTAATTAGCTTTCTTTTAATTCTTGTTCCTAATTTATGTTACTTTTATTTTTCTTAATTTCATTTCTTCTTTACTTTGTTCTTGTGATATTTCTTTGAGATCTCTTAAACACATTTTTATATTTTCCTTAAGAAATACCTAGGCCAAGTAATTTTAAGGCAATTCAAGAGTTTTAAACCCGAATTCCTCGTATTTCTTCTTCCATCTTCACAAGTTTCCTGCCGCTGTTCGGTGATTCTTGTGAAAATCCATACTTTCTACTTAAATTCTTGTTATTGTTATTGGTTTTACTTATAATTCAATATATGTGTTGGTATTTTCTTTCTAACATTTGTAAGTAAGAATGTAATCTCCATGTGTTTTACTTTTTGAATTTCTTTTACTTCATATATTTTAGTGCTTAAACTTCAATTCGAAGCTAAATGTTGATCCACTGTTCGGGGCATTTAAAATAGAGTTGAAAAGATTTAATGTTTGATCGCTATTCGACGCATTAAATCACTAACTTAAGGTGAATCATATTGTAAGTAATAATCCGTTGTTCGGTGCATTTATAATATGAAAAATGTATGCATGTATTTGAGATGATTAAGGTAGGATTTCGCGATTGGTTCAATATGAGCATGATGTTAGAGTGTTAGTAAAAATATATGTTTAAAGAAATAGTACAAAGGTTAAAATAGAAGTAGAATTAAGTATTCAATTATTTTTACTTGTTTTCTTTATTTTATATTTATAACCCTTTCAAACCCCTCATATAATTCTTTATTGTTTTATTGTTTTATTGTTTTATTATTTTATTCTTTATTCTTTAATGCTTTATTCTTTATTCTTTTTTTCCCTTTATTCTTTAATTAATTAATTCTTTAATTATTTAATTTTTTTATTATTTTATTCTTTAATTCATTAATTTATTCATTATTCTCTTCTCACTAACATATTATTAATGTTCTTTAATTTTTCCGGTTAAGAACGATCCCTATTTACCAATACTACATCTACACAAAAAGGGTTTAAATTGCATAATACTCGAATTACGTGTTTAATTTAATGCGTAGTTTGGGCGTTGTCAATTTTTGACGCCGTTGCCGGGGAAATTGAAAATCATTTTTAATTTGTTAGTGTATGTATATAAATTGTGCATATTATACTTGTTTATAAATTTTACTTTTGTTAATATTATATTTGTTTATAACTTTTACTTACTTGTTTATATTTTATTTATCCATCTTATTTTGTTCTTATTATTTTTGTTTATAATGTTCATACTTTACTTATTCATAATTTCTAATTTATACTTGTTCATAAATATTCATAATTTTTTTTATATATTTTTTCATATTAAAATCGTTTATATAAATTTAAATTTCTATCATACTTATTCATAATTTAATTTCATTTGTACTTGTCATAAATGTATATTGTACATATTCACTTTTCCTTACTTTTACTTTTATTTTATTTTTCTTTACACTTTATTTCATTACACTTTAATTCATTAACTTTATGTTCACACTTTAACTTTATTCCATTAATTTTAAATTTATTCCATTTACTTTAACTTTATTTCATTAACTTTAAATTTATTCCATTACTTTAAATTTATTCCATTAGCTTTAAATTTATTCCATTAACTTTAACTTTATTCCATTAACTTTAAATTTATTCTATTAACTTTATTCCATTAACTTTATGTTCACAATTATTTTATTTTATTCTTAATTATTTATTTATTTATTTGGTTATGTCTTGATAACTTTAACTTTAAAAAAAAATTGTAAATAAAAAAATTTTAAAAAAATTCGAAATTATTTTATTTTATTCTTATTTATTTATTTATTTGTTTTTAAAAAAAATCGAAATTAGAAAGAAAAAAAAACCTTATCTTAGCTTTGTGTTAGTGTTAATTCATATTTGTAAATAAATGTTGTATATATGTTACTTGTTACCCTTCATACTTGTTCAATAATTGTTCATAACTTTTATATTTCATAGTGTACATTTATACTTGTTCATATTTGTACATAATTATCATATTTATTTGTTTATACTAGTTCATAATTTGTTTATTACTTGTTTACATTTATTTTATTTATGTGTTCATGTATTTATTTAAGTTTGTCTTTTCCTTCATTAAAAAAATTTTGAAAAAAAAAATTATATCTTAACTTACATTACTTGTCATGACAAATTTAATTTGCATCTTTAGTTTAACTAACTTGCATCTTTCATTCTAACTTGCATTACATCTTTCATTTAACTTGCATTTTTAACTTAACTTGTATATTTAGTTTAACTTGCATTACACTCTTACTCTAACTTACATCTTTTAACTCAAATTGCATCCTTAACTTCAATTTGCATATCTAACTTGCATTCTTGACTAACGTACATCTCTGTCTAACTAACTTGCATATCTGTCTAGGCTGGATGGACGTTAAACTTCAAGCGCTTGTTGGGAGGCAACCCAATGTGTTCCCGGGACGTGAAGGAGTCATCAACGCAGATTTGCTATCTTTCACTCTTTATTTTATGTTTAATTACTTTGATTCTATGTTTAATTACTTCGTATTTTTCTACATTGAGGACACTGTAGAATTTAAGTGTGGGGGAATGGTTTACAATTTTAATTGTCAAAAAAAAAATTCAAAAAAAAAATTTCAAAAAAAAATGTGTGAAAAAAAAAATTATTGATTTCTTGAATCTTTTTGTTTTAACTTAGTGTTTTTATGAGTCTTAAGTTACCATTTAACTTGTCAATGACATAAATGAACAAAAATGAATATGTTATAGCCATAAAGATAATCACTACAACTTAAATTTGTTTGTTAATATTTTGTGATTAAGTGTTATAACTTGAAGATAATGCATGTAAATTGGCACATAAACGAGCATGATAAGATAAGTATGAATCATATGAACCTTATGTGAGATTTAGAATTTTATATACGTCTTTGATGAGTGATTCATAAGTTCTTTATTTAAATTGATATACATATGCCTCATAACTACTTGTCATAGCTTTTAATGAACTCTAGAGTACTAGAACTTATTCTATGTGATTTTCAAAACTTTTAAGTCAATAAACTCTCTGATTTTGGAAATGATTACGGCATTAGGGTTAACACCATAAATTCAAACATCCATGTTTCCTATCTTGAGCGCATAAATCGCGACCCCTCTTAGTTTTAACCATTTTGAGCTCACATTAAACTTTTCTTTCATCACCATGATTATCTAAATACTTGAGCTTAGTATAGACATCCTTTACCCTTGTTCCAAGGGACTCGGTTGAAGACATAAAGATTGTGTGAATGATGATGTTAAAAAGACTTTTATGTGTATCATTTGGATTTACCTACTTAAACTTTGTTGTATTGTTGACACATGTTATTACTTTGATATAAAAAAAAAAACCAAAAAAAAAAAAGTTGAGTCTCTATCAAGGTAATAAGGTTTGATTATGTAATGTTTGAGTTAAGTCCCTTACATTTGTAAATCTGACACAAACAATGATTGTGAGGCCCAACATGATGAAATTAGGCCTATGTTCGAAGGAATGGATTACTGACATCATTGCACTAAGGTTGGGAAGTTATGATACGTTTTGGGAGTCTATTGAGTCTTGGAACGAATTGAGCACCACTTGTCCTATATTTTTCTTGCCTCTAAACTTAGCCTCATTATAACTTTTATAAAGACCTTATGATCCTTAAGATGGTAAATTTTGATTAGTTGAGTTAATCACTTGAGTAAGCTTATGGTTTTGGTTCATTTGTGCAAGTATGTTGAATTTTATCTTGAGGTGTTTGTTTGAAATTTTGCAAAAGTACTTCATGTCGATTATGTGAGTATTTCTCACATACTTTGAGTGCAAACACAAACCCTCACAAATTGAGTGAATTTATGAGTGCATATCCTTGACCCTCACCATATTTACTTATTATCTTACTCGTTGAAACATTTTGTTACCATGTATTAACTCTTGAATTTCATATACTTAAATGCTTTAAGTGACAATTTTTGATGCCATAATTATAATAATGAATTAATTGAGACAAATTGGTTAAAGGTTTACTTGTTTTGAATTTTAGTTTAATTTTAGTATTTGCCAAGGACTAACAAAGTTTAAGTGTGGGGATATTTGATAGATCTTCAATTAAACATTATTTTATACCCTTTATACTTGATTTTTATTATTAAATTAATAAAAAATCGGAGAAAATAATATATTTTTTGGGATTTTGCAGAAATAAATTAAGTATGAAATTATGAGCATTTCGGCGAAAGAATCATCCCAATCGGAGTTTTAACGAAAAAGATATGACTAAAATAAGGGAGGCCGCTGAAATTTGCTTGGAATTTCGGTGGAAAACTGCTGAAATCCAGAAGCCCAAGCCAAAAACCAGCAGCCCTATTTCCTCATTTTCAACCATTTTGGCTGATTTTTCAAACATCTTTTCCCCAAAATCAGCATCTTTTCCCCCAAAACCACCCAATCTCATCATTTCCATCACTTATTCATATATTATTTTATTGTTATTTTTATATTTTAATTTTGTACTTTTATTTAAAGAATTGTGGCACTCCCTCTATAAATAGGGAGGTCATTTCATGTATTTGGGGTCCCCATTAGTCCCATTTTTCCATTTCTTCCATTTTCCTTAGTTTTTAGTTCTTTGTTTTGTTTTTTTTCTCTCTTTTGAGAGACATTTTTGGAGACCATTTTAACTTCTTATAGATTTTCTTATTAATTATCTTTCTTTTAATTCTTGTTCTTAATTTATGTTACTTTTATTTTTCTTAATTTCATTTCTTCTTTACTTTGTTCTTGTGATATTTCTTTGAGATCTTTTAAACACATTTTTATACTTTCCTTAAGAAGTACCTAGGCCAAGTAATTTTAAGACAATTCAAGAGTTTTAAGACCGAATTCCTCGTATTTCATCTTCCTTCTTCACAAGTTTCCTGCCATTGTTCGGTGAATCTTGTGAAAATCCATACTTTTCTACTTAAATTCTTGTTATTGTTATTGGTTTTACTTATAATTCAATGTGTTCGTATTTTCATTCTAACATTTGTAAGTAAGAATGCAATCTCCATGTGTTTTACTTTTTGAATTTCTTTTACTTCATATATTTTAATGCTTAAACTTCAATTCGAAGCTAAATGTTGATCCGCTGTTCGGGGCATTTAAAATAGAGTTGAAGAGATTTAATGTTTGATCGCTGTTCGGCGCATTAAATCACTAACTTAAGATGAATCATATTGTAAGTAATAATCCGATGTTCGGTGCATTTATAATATGAAAAATGTATGCATGTATTTGAGATGATTAAGGTAGGATTTCGTGATTGGTTCAATATGAGCATGATGTTAGAGTGTTGGTAAAAATATGTGTTTAGAGAAAATTCATTAGTACAAAGGTTAAAGTAGAAGTAAAATTACGTATTCAATTATTTTTACTTGTTTTCTTTATTTTATATTTACAACCCTTTCAAACCCCCCATATAATTCTTTATTGTTTTATTGTTTTATTATTTTATTTTATTATTTTATTTTTTATTCTTTATTGCTTTATTCTTTATTCTTTTTTTCCCTTTATTCTTTAATTAATTAATTCGTTTATTATTTTATTCTTTAATTCATTAATTTATTCATTATTCTTTTCTCACTAACATATTATTAACGTTCCCTAATTTCCCCGGTTAAGAACAATCTCTATTTACCAATACTACATCTACACAAAAAGGGTTTAAATTACATAATACTCGAATTACGTGTTTAAGTTAATGGGTAGTTTGGGCATTGTCACACATACAAACTGGGCCTCCGGCCCGAATCGTAAACCAACTGGGCTTCGTTCCCGATTTCGTAAACTAAATAGGCCTCGTGCCCCATACGTGAGTCAACTGGGCTCTAAGCCCGATTCATAAACTAACTAGGCTTCGAGCCCGATACATAAACCAACTGGGCCTCCGGTCTGATGCCTTGTAAAATCAAATGGACCTCAAGTCCGAGAGTTCGTAAATCAAATGGCTCTCGTGCCCGATCCATATTTCCAAATCCGTAATCGATTCAAGAACCAATTGGGCCTCTAGCCCGAGAACGTAACTAAAAGGGACTTCGAGTCTGAGGGTTTCCAAAACAAATGGGTCTCGAACCCGAGTTTGCCTTTTCAAATCCAAAACCATTTCATGAAATCATTTCCAAAGCCATAAGCACGGAAAATCTGTGTAAAATCGAAAACTTCGATTTACGTGCAAGCACGTAAATCGCCTCGAAATGCGTGAAACCATGTAATTCAAAAATATCCAATTCAAGATCATAGAATCATATTCATAAACCATATTAAACATTTATGCATGCATCACAGTTTAGAAATCAAGGTCCACTCACAAACCGTCCTAAGCTGCCGCCTCGGTTTGCGTGTCG
Organism: Prinsepia uniflora; assembly: GCA_032719365.1. Classification (NCBI taxonomy): domain Eukaryota; kingdom Viridiplantae; phylum Streptophyta; class Magnoliopsida; order Rosales; family Rosaceae; genus Prinsepia; species Prinsepia uniflora. The sequence continues at coordinate 50,250,788 of CM064874.1, read as the reverse complement.
TAAGTCTCATCGGGCTAATCGTCGTCACCGGGACTCTCAAACTTGTCCAAATCAATCTAGAGGATTACTAACTACCTTATTAACCTCTCATTGAAGCCCCGTGATTTTCACGCGGTGTGCTGGTGTTAGTGACGATGCTGGTACAAGTACTGGTGCTGGTGCTAGTGATTGTGATGACGATGAGTTACGAGTCGGGATGTGACTCTGTCGATATGGGCATGTGTTCGGTATCTGTGGTTTGGGAGTGGATCATGGATAGAGTTGGACTGGACGAGATCTATTAGTAGTTGAGATGTGAGGATCGAGTAGTGATGGTCCACATCCTTTTGGATGTACTTTAACGGTATAAGTCGATAGGTAAACTTGGTAGTAAGTTAGGCTGATTATGGACACGTGGTTAATGTTCGGGTGTGTTGGTTCCGACATGGTTGGAACTTCGGAATTGAGAGAGGTCGTGATTGAGGCGACGAGAGGAGTGTGAGTTTTTCGCATTAGTAATGGGTATCACGAAGTCATTTAGGGTGACTTCTCAGGTTCTGCCATTGCAGATGTTAGTTATGTCACCAACACGTTGATCGTGTATTGGTTGGTGGAACCGTATTTTGTTTTGGGTCATCAGGAGGAGTTGAGTATTTCGAAGTTGGGTGAATGAGATTTCTCATTTTCTGCATGGTGGCAGACGATGTTGGATTACATGGCATGGTGAGTGCAGGGAGTTTTGTTGGAATCCACGTAGGATGAGTTTTGATGTCATCGTCTTGGATCATCCTTAGTTTTTCCCTAGGTGGAATGACAAGGATCGATATGGGGTAAGTGGAAAGAACCCACAATCTCAATGTGTCTCGTCGTTAACTGGTCTGTTTAGATGTGGAAATTGGTTGAGGAGTGATGTGACTGACGAAGGATTCAAGAGGGTGTAAGACCCTATGATCGGATTCTTGGTGGATCTAGATTGTGATGTTGAGGACTTTGGGTATTGTGACGATCCAGGATCGTGATCTTGATGATCAGGTTAGGCGGAAAGCTGATTGCTCTCACTTGGATATTTGGATATGGGAATGTTGGGACGACTTCCTTTCGAAGTCAATCCGGTATGAAACTGTAGTTGCGTGAATCGAGGTGTCTACGATGTGTCTTGGCTTTTGGCTATGTAGATGATAGGACTGAACTTTTTTTCGAGGTTGATCCCGTATGGTGTTTTAATCGAACGAGTGGGCGTCCGACGGGGTCGGATTTGGTCAACCTTAGATGTGTGAGTGGTGGGATTGGCTTCCCTATGAAGTCAATCGAATGTAATGTGTTAATCGATTGAGCATGTAACTGATAGGTTCGGAGTTAGGGCGTCTCAGTAGACATGGGTAAGATTGGATGCTCTTTTGGCATGAATAGGTACGCTTGGGTAGGCGTGAGTCGGATTGATACATATTGGATTACGTGATTGGAAGTAGACGTGGTGATACTAGTCGGTTGACCGTGGGACTCGAATTGGATGATGGATTGAATTTTTTTATTCTGTCTAGTACTGGATTGGACAGATGGACTCCAGAATCGACACGTGTTTGGCTACGACCTAGGTTGTAGGCTGGTTGGTGGATGGATGTAAATACCCTATACGTTGTTCGAGGAACGATATTGGGCAGGCTTGTGGTGCCTGGTGGTAGTATATAGGATATACCAGGGGTATGTTAGTGAGCATGTTGGTAGTCGGCTTAGTTCCGATACCATTGGATTAGTTGAGGACGTGAACTGGACATTGGATATTGTGCATTGGGTCATGGTGTTTCTGATGGGTCCAGTCACACATAGGTCGAGTGAGATGCTGGTGAAGATGTATACTCAGGTTGAGTGAGTTGGTGGTTAGTGTAGCCACAAGTAAGTATAATGTTAGTTTTCGACTGGCGACTGTCAAGTGGTGACAGTTTGGCAGGTTGTGTCAACGTGGAACGATGAGTGAGTTTCGGTGACTCCCAGTTGGAGAAGATGTCAGGACATATTAGTGATTGAGAAAGGAACCGTCGAGTTGTTTTTGTCAGAGAAATAATAGATTTATCGGGTGGTATCAACTCGGAACGTGCGATTACTATCACTCGACATGGTCGAGTGTAGCCGATGCAATGTAAGTGTTAGTGGAAAGTCTGGGTGCAGACAAGTATTGTGTTGACTAGTGGGTGTACTAGTGTACACATGTTGTGAGATTGAATTGTTTCCCACGAGGTAGATGTAGAATCGGTATAGTTGGAATTTCGAGGACAAAATTAATTAAGGAGGGAAGGTTGTAACGACCCGTCCCGAATTCCGGGATTAGATTAGTGACTAATCAAGGATTAGTGAGGTTAAACGGTTATTAGTTGAGCGAAATCGGACTGACGACGAAAAATGAACATTTTGTCCCTAGTCGTGGGTAAAATTTTAACTTTTGATCTGGGAGATCCGATGGCCGATGGCTGAGGACTGATACGTAGATCGAGTCGATACGAATTCGTAGACAAGTGGCACGCCAAAATCGGACGTCGGACGGGAAAGTTATGGTTCACGGAAGTTCGTTTGCACTATGCACGCATTACGAGGCAGGGATGATGTGGCAATATCAGATTGGGCAGATATTTAGGTAGGGCACATGGATGAGTGACAAGTGTCACTTATCTCATTGGTCCATAACCCCAATTTGTGGATCTTTTTCTTGATTGGTGAGATTTGGATTAAAATAATATTATTTTTATTATTTTATAATTCCCACTCCTTTCATCCCTTAATCTCAACCATCCATTTCCCTCAGATCACTCATCCACACCGTCCATTTCATCTCATCTAACTCATCATCAATCGAACTACTTCATTTTTCTCCTTCTTCAAACAACCCAAGCACCTTCCCCTTTCCCTCTAAACAAACAACACCCAACACACCTATCACCTCACCACCATAATCATTTTCTGGGCTCTAGTGAGGGACTGAAAGTGATGAGGACGACGTGGTGGACGGCGGGCCACGACGGTGGCCACGACGCGGAAAACCTGAAACCGTGGGTAAGCTATTTCGAATTTTGGACTTTGAGTTCTAGGGGTTTTCATTTGGTTCTAAAGGTTGGGTCATGTTTCTGGTGACCTTAGGGGAAGATTTGGATTGGTTTTGAGGGCTAGAAAGGCCGAAGTCGATGGCAGAAAACACTTGCAGGTGGCTGGTTTATGTTTCAATCGAAAGGTGAGATTTTGTTCCCTTTTTCATCGTTTTGATCATCTAGTTAAGTCCCTAGGAATTAGACAAAGAGTTTAGGATTGAAATGAACAAGAATGGACCAAAAATGGGGGGTTTATAACGTTGAACCATGACCGCCGGTTTGGTTGGACCGAACCGGTCTGAACCCGGTCGATTGGAGGTAGGGGACGATGAACAGTGCATGCACGTGGCTTTCACGCGCAGCCCCTTTGGGCTGCGCGTGAGGGCGCGTGGGGCATGGTTTGGGAAAGTGTTCAACATTACTTTTAATTTATTCGATGTAACGGACATTTTGGGACTGGTTTCGTGTCAATCGGACACCATCTCGATATTGTTCGGGACATTCGAAGGTTTAGGATCGAGTTTAAAAATACTTAAAAATTCGGAAAAATTACGGGACTTTAGTGAGAGGTTAATAAGGTAGTTAGTAACCCTATAAAGTTATTTGGACAGGTTTGGGAGTCCCGGTGATGGTGATTGGCCCGGGAGAGCCGTATGGCACGCGTATCGAGGCGGCAGCTCGGACGGTATGTGAGTGGACTTTGTTTTTCTAAATTGATGCATGCATAAATGTTTTATATGCTTTAATGAACATTTTTTGTGATTCCATGAGTGCATTTTTGTGTGTTTACGTATTTGCACATATTTCGAGGTTTCAGCCTTATACGGTGCTTATACGTGTTTGTGCTTTCTATGTTGGTTTAAATGAAATGAATTTCAAATTTAGAAACAAGGAATCGGGCATGAGACCCATTTGATTTTATCTCGGGCATGTGGCCCTATTGATGACCTATGGGTCTGAGTCGTGGTCGCGGCGAGTGCTATGTGCACGGCGATGGACGATACGACGCTCGCCTCCGGACTGGGATGTGTTCCTTATGGAAAGGTCACGATGCACGTACCGTTATCAAGAAGCCACTGGAGGCTCGACTTCGGAGTGCTGACGGTTCAGAATATCGATTGGTGATGAGTGCACCATGGTCTAGAGGTGGTAACGTCGGTTGATATGTTCACGGCGACATACCATGATTGAGAGCGGTCCTGAACGGATAGTTGCACACATCACTATGATTAGGAATCGTGACTGACCCTGAGATATCGGGCACGATGCCCAGTTGAGTCATGAGTTTGGGCTTGAGGCCCAGTTGATTTACGCTTATGATTTCGGATCAGGGACCCTAAATGGATTTCCGGGTTCATGACGGTTTATGGGGACCGGGCATGAATCACTTAAAAGGTTTTAAGAATGTTTTCGATATATATATATATATATATATATTCATATACCTTCCTTTATTTGGATTGTCTCCTCCAAGGAGGGTCGTTGGCATCGGTGGACCCCGGAGTAGTCACGGAGCACTAATTGAGTAGAGTCGCCCCCGTTGGGTACCTTACTCTCAAGAAGGCTTATGGATTGTAACCTCTAGGGAGGGTCATTGATCTACGGATATTGACTTGGGTGGACCCTGGGGAGACTTAGGATTTGAGACCCCGGGTAGCACGCGCGTAGCTTTAGAAATCGTGACAGGATTGGTTATGTGATTTATATTTATATGTTATATGATCGGATTTCTGGTTTTGGGTTGAGTCCCACATGGATTTGGGCAGTGGCCCGTACGATTGGTTTCATTTACGATTTTCGGCTAAGGCCCTAGTGGTTTGGTGAATGGTTTTCGAATGCATGCATGTTTTTTAGTGAAGGGTATAAATGTCTTTTGTGAAAATGCTTTTATAAATTATTTGTTTTGTCCACTCACAGCTTTTAAATGTTTTGACTGCCCTTCAGGTTGATCACGGATGCGGGCTGTAGTAGAGACCGAGACATCACATACCTCCTCCAAATCCTAGCGTACTCTGAAGCCCCAAGCAGGCTAAAGTCGGAATTTCCCTTGTCTGACACTCTGTGTCAGACGGGATCAGACACGTCCCGCGTTAATCCCCGGAGGGGATTGGAACGGGTCCTGACACATGAGGCATGCTCATGAAATTTCATAAAATAATCATCGTAAAATTTATAAGTAAAAGATTGCTATAAAAACCAAGTTTGTAAAGGAGGTCCACTCACTAACTAGTCTGGGATTCAAAATTACTGACATGTCAAGCCATGTAGCCTCAAAGTTGTCCAAATCCAATACAAGACCATCACAAAGTTTACTAAATACTTCTCAAATCAATCACTAAGAAAACCCCTCTATGTTTGTCCAAAAAGGTGCTTAAACGACTCAAGACAGATTAAAAATGTGTTTTAGATAATTCGAAATGTTCCAAAACTGGCACACGAGCCGTCATTGACTGGGAAATCGCCCCATGCACCGACAGAAGGTCGGACAGTGGCTTCATACGCTGGTTGGAGGTCAAATGCGCCGCTCATGTGTCCCACGCACATCTCACACGCCAGAATAGTTATGATATTGTTAGCTTTAACGGTGTTAGGGTTAGTTATACCACTGTTAGCATTTAACAAAATATGCTCACAACTTTAGCTTATTCGGCCAACTGTTAACAGCGTTAGTCAAACTTGACGGTTGGAACAGCGACTGGAATCTCGTAAGAGATGACTACCGGACTACCGCCGTAATTGCCATAGACAGCGAAATTCTCTGGAGTTCATCCCTGCGATTTTGATAAGAATTACACATTTTGAATCGAAAATAGACCGAGGTTTCAAAAATCCGTCTCTCGAAGCTTGATTCCAAGTTCAAATCTTCGAATTGTCTGAGATTTCTCGGTGGGCACTCTAATCCAATCTAGATCAAACCTCGTCAATTTCAATATGCAATCCATCAAAAATCATCCACTCTGTATGGGTAATTGAATGGGGTAAGTATCGAGCTTAGAACTTTTCTAAAAACCTCGATAGGTTTGTGGAAAACTCTATGATGCCGTCTCCTTGTCTTTAATTCTGGCACCACGATACTCGTCGTTGATGACGGAGGTCACGGCTGGGCTCGACTCATTGAGACGCAACCGTGAGTGGTATTCTCAGGGTCTGGGTTGTAGGACAACGATAACGGTGATGGTGATGGGTGTGTCTTGGCCGTAAGGCTTGAAAGAGCAATTCTGTAGTCTCCTCACGATAGACTAATTAGTTGTTTTAAGGCTAATGACGTCGAGTTTGGGCCTTTGACTTGGGCTTCAGAGAAAAACAATCAAAATTCTAGACTAAGTATAACCCGAAGCAAATGTCATAGGGGTAAATTAGTAAATTTAAAATTTTAATGTCTAGTTTACGAAATGGGATATATCACCTACCCAACCTCCATACATCCCAAGATAAAATCTAAATTTTCTGAAGGTGAAAGCTTGCAGTCCATATCTATCATGTGCGACTTCTAAAAATTCCCATCATCATCATACCCTACTGCTAAACGCAAAATTTTTCATTATGATCAGCGTAGAAGAAAGGCACTTGAATTATACAAATATTCCAATCATAATTGCCAAATAAACTTTAAACTCATAATTTATTCAATTATATTATAATACGTGAATTAATAAAAAGTTCAACCGAGATTCAACCTCTAATATGAGTATTGACAGCCACGACAGCCTACAGATTTAGAGCCATTCGAGAAATTTTAGAAGGGGGGAAAAAGAGGTTTTAATAGCTATGCAGAAAACACCTAGTTTTATCGAACCAAACAAGGGACTTGTCAAATGCACCAAATATATAAATCGGATAAACAATATACGATATTACAATATATGAAATCCACCCCAGATAGCCTCACCAATGCCTTGATACGTAATCATTTTCCCCTTCATATTAATATTCTCTTTAACCAATAACAAATAACAACTTTTGAGAAAACGGCACGTCTCATGTTCATTACCTCAATCAGCGACTTGCTTCTTGTTCTTATTGTATGCCTCCCAAAACCCCAAGCCCAGTACGTACTCCACTTCGCACCTCCCTCTAGCTCTACCTATATACATCTCCTTCCTCAATAACATCAAGGTATGTCACTTTTTACTTAATGTTTTGTTCATCTTATCAAACTTAAACATATACGTATACGTCTGAGACTTAAGATCACAAGACAACATTACTCGATAAATATGGTTGTATTTCAGGGGCGGAGCTAGGATTTGAAGTTGGAGGATAGGTTGATGGGATCAAAGAAGGCAGAGAGAGATAGAATTTGTAAATTGGAAGGCACAGCTTGGTTTTGGTCCATTTTGGTGGGTGTGGCAGGTGGGCTCATGCTGGGATGGTGGGCATACGAATATCATCCCACATATAGGCAGCTTTGGATGGGGCCATTTGGTCTCATCTTATTTACAACCCCAGCCTTTATTTGGTTTTCAGTTGTGGTTTCTGAAATCTGTAATTTGAAGGATGATGATGATCATCATGTCACAATGGTGGGTCAACCCGTTCACCCCAGACACAGTAACTCGGTTTCTGCCATGAAAGATGAGCAATATATGGAGTAACCATATGGATGATGTATAGAAAGCTCACGAGAAATATATTATATGCAAGAATTAAATGGACTCCACATAATAGACTAGGATTGCCCTATATTATAAATACGGGGAACATAGACTTTTTAATTACAGTTGGTGATATATTTGGTTCATTGTGATAAGGTTTTAGACTTAGAATAATATTATTGTTAGTTAATAATATAGAAGGATATAGCTGTTAGAATTAAGTCGTAAGATACATACAAAGAAAATAAGGTTGCCTTCCCCAGTATGCATCATGCAAAGGTTCCAAATAACTTTCATACTCCAAATCCAATACTCCTCACAGAATATTTAATAGTTTGGAACTATGTTTAGTCCACTCGTAAACCATACGTTTTATCATGTAAGCTTACGTTACGATTAGTGTTTAGGGGATTGGAAAACTTGCTAGATTAAACATATCTTGAAGTAAAGTGAACACCAAATTTCAAATTTTTTCTTAATTGAGGGAATTAGATGATTTGGTTGTAGCATTGCAATATCTTTTACCTTTAACCTGGATAAAATTTGAAACTTTACCTTCAACTGTTTCTTACTTCACGATACACTAAATTTTCTTGATTTATCAATATAATCCTAATCTTGAGGTACCAAAAATGGGTTAGGTAATATTTTTCCAACACCAAACACCAAGTATATTTTGAGTAAGTTAACTAACAGTAAACACCAAACTCAATCACACATCAATTATAAAATAAAAATCAATAAAAATCTTCTAAGCGTGCCTTCTTTAGAATACCCAGGCAATTGTGGTGTTACACTCTAAACTTTTACAGTTTGTACGAGGGAAATAAAATGGATATAAGACTAAAAATCCGTATGAAAAAAATAAAATAAAAAATTATCTGTAGCTAACTGAGTTTTCTACCCAATATGTTTCCTGTTGGGATGACCAAGCCAGTTTCTAATCTACAAAAATAAAAACCGCAATCCATATATAAATCCTGTTAATCTAAAGATATCAAAAGTTTGATTAAATTGGGCATGGCACCGCACCGTTTCAGACCCAATGCTGCCAATATATATGCGTTGTGCAAGTATTGCAATGGATAGAAAATGGTAAAAGTTTATGGGCTCACCAAGCTTCAAGACTCACTATCTGAAAGTGTTGGAAACTCCAGGCCCCGGAGAGCAGGTATGTTGTCTAAATCCTCTTGTGAGAATAGTGGGAAGAACCATAGTAGCTTCTTCGTTCCGAAAACCTACAGGAAGGGGGGCCAGAGAGCAAAAAGTGAGATTCCTAAAAGGTGTGATTGAAGAAGTCTCGCATAAACAGTCAGTGCAATTGAATTCCACGAGATACTGTTAGATAGAGAGAGTACCACCTGCTGAAAATTATTCTTCTTGCCCAAATCATATTTCCATCTGATTGCTCTTCTCTTCTCACTAACCTAAAACATATAGAGTAATCCATTGATGCCTTGATAACCAATAGAAGTAAAGCTTGTATCTGCACTCTAATAAGACAAAATAAATTCTATACACACTAAAATCTTACTTTTCATTTCATGTAAAATTCAATGCTAAATTGGAATAGCAGCTAAGCAGGTAAGAGGAAGCAGGTAAGAGGCTAAGAGTGAACTGAATACTAATTGTATCGAGTAATAAAGATTAAAAATGGCAAGTGCAAACTTCAAATATTCATAATATCTCAAAATTGGTGGACAGAAAATAGCAGTTGAGCATATTACCTCTACAGTCGTCGTGTTGCTTGACAAAAGGGACATGTGCATAACCACAAAACAAAGAAGACTCAGTGCAAAGGCTAAATTAAGAACTGCAGCAAAAGAAACACGTAAATAACAAAAGCAGAACCAATGTGTGGACATGTAAATTATTGGCTAGGTAGTATATTAGTATATTACCAAAAGTCAAAAAAATGACTGCAAGATTGCCAGGAGATTCGGAATGATTCTTGGCTTCAGAGAAAAAATTGATAAAATTTGGCAGCAATGCAAAGATATCCAGTATTGTCTCCAGAAACGTGTAAAGCTTTTATGCCAAAAAACAGAAAATGGAACAAGTCAGCAAAAACAACAGAAAGAATAATAACATAGCTCAATTAATCCCAATTTAAAGTTCATTTGTACACCAAAAGGTAGTCATTTTATAATCAATTGCGACTTATTTCCCATCTCTCTCCACCCCATGTCATCCCCCAACATCTACAGTTCCCCGTTCTTAGTATCCATATGCTTTCCCAACCTTCCATACGCTTTCCCAACCTTCGGACAAAAATTAGGAGGGAAAAGGAAATTTACACAAAGTTCTCATTTTGTAACTGCAACTAAACTTACAAACTTACCAAGAAAAGAAGAAAAAACTTGTAGTTGTGTGCACCAACACAATTCACCACCCAAACACAATGATGATCCATCTTAAGTACACATCTCTGACCTGCAGCAGAAAATAAAATAATTTCTTTATCACTTAATTGACAATTTCATTGAAAGTTACAAGGCTAGCAACAATATCCTAAGCTGTGAAGTGCATCAGAAACTACGACTCTTTCACTTTCAGACAAGGTATAGAGTTATAGACCAAAAACAACTACAAACCAAGCTTTAAATAGCCAGCTAAGGATGTTGAAGGTATCAGGTCAACATTTAACAGTTTTAAGTACACCTTCTCTAAATGAATATCTTCGTTGCAACTCCTTAGCTCCATAAACAACAGTAACGAGAAAAATCCTCTAAACGGTAAATGACAACTTTATTATCGAAGGTTAGCAACACAAAAAATGAAATAGAGTATTCACATGTATGGTACCACACTTGGCAGATTTTTCTAGGGATATAAGCTCTATACAGCTACAACGCAAACAGAAAAATAAAAACAATACTCATACTTCATGCAGATAGGACATAGAGAAGAAGATGGAGACTAACTCCGAGGGAGAATACACAAATATAATAATGCATGCCAAGATACAAGCAAGATGTATATTTTTAGCAAGCTGCTTACAAACAGAACAATGATGGCATCGTGGTGGCTTGCCATTCTGGCATCGACTACAATATCCTACTTCTGGTCTTCTTTCTCGTCCATCTGAAGAACGAATGGAAGTGAAAGCTTCTGGTTCTATATTTTCTGACGCAGTCAGAGACCTACCAGCCTCTAAAACTTCCTCATCTGTTAGAGGTTTCCAATTATCCGGAACAGAACCAGGGTCTTTAAATACTACCATAAAGTAGCTCCACAATAACATTATAAGCTGCAAGACAATTGAAATTTGAAACCAATAGCAAGAATTAAGAGTCAGTTTTCCTCTAAATATTAATCTTATTACTTAAGATCACTTTCTAGAAGCCATTAACAGAGAAAATTGTCTAAAAGAAAGTTTCTGTATAAATTTCTTCTGACAAGCTTGATCAAGTCAGTTAAGACAAGCATACTAAATAGTCATTAAATCAACATTCAGAGTTTAGACAGTGGTAAAGCAGCCAGCAAAACTAAACCCAAATTTTGATTTGTCTCCCCTCATCTCAAGTGTCATCTCAAATTCAACTTCTGTCAGACTTCTGTCAGATTGACAAAGCATTTGAGTTCAACTCCGTCCAAGTTCATCCATTAACTTTGGACCACAAGTTATAGCATGAGGGTTCATTCAAGTTGTGCTCATTGCAGCAGCTATCAGTCTACTTCACTGACCTATATCAAACTAATTTTACTGTTCAGACCCTAATGACATGATAAAAGTAACTCAGTTCAACACCTCCACCATGGAAAACTCCAAAGAAGGAAAAGCAAGAATTTTTAAAAAAGAAGAAAAAGTGGGTTGGTTATATTTTCTAATTTCCTTAAACACCAATTAATTAAAATTAGAATTAAAATGATGAGCACAAAGCAATATAAAATTTGAAGTATCCGAGAGTGAAATAGCTAAGAATTACCAGAAAATGGAAGAGTATGATAATGAAGGAGGCTAAAAAAGAGTGGAGGCCGCCGTGGAGCAGCTGGGGGCCCCAGGTTAGCACAACGACAGCGTAGTAGGAGACGGAGATTATGGCGGCGACCAAGAGGATCATAAAGTAGCCGACGGCTTTAAGGGCGGAGCAGAGCTTGAAGAGGTTTATCTCCATTGTGGGATTGAGTGAGAATATGGGCGGCGGAGTGCCGAGTCGTAATTTTGGAACGATGATTGACCTTCGTGTCCTCGATCGTGGTGGGAAGAGGCGTTTCCAGATATCTGGAGCCAGATTGAAGTTGGATTGAGTATAATTTTGATTCTTCAAGTTGTTCCTGGATTGAATTGGGGAGAGATTAGATCGATGTGTTTGTGTTTTTGTTTTTGTTTGTTTAATTCAAGGTGAAAAAGTAGACTCGTCTTCTACTATATTACTACTCCACACTTAACACATCTGCTTCCTACTTTGGGCTCCTCACAGATTTCTCGCCAACTCAGTCCATTTTCTTTCGTCTTGAATTTTTATTTTAAGTAATTTTCGTAATGCACGGTTTCATTATTTCCATCTATTCTATTTGAATAAATCAGAAGATAATTAATAAATAAAATACAAAACTCATAAACTCCTTGGTTTTTTTCTCAAATTTTGTTTTCTTTAAAAAAAAAAATTATAATGATGTTCGAAGAGGGTTGGTAATAAGGAAAGTATTAGGGGCACTGTAAACACAAAGTAGTTCTTTATACTTGAGCACTCATATACAAACTTTTCAAATAGTCCGTCGATAAGGAGAACATTACAAGCAACCTACAAATTACCTTAACATAGTTTATCAAAGAATTACTAAATGCCTAGTAACTTTGAAGTTAATTATTCGATCTTATGAGTTAACTCAAGTCTCATAAAAATAATAATATGAAAGTAGATAAATAAAAAGGAATTTGTTGAAGAAGAGTTTATGGACATTTTCAAGTTTGATGTAATTTAAGGTGCGTGGTTTGTTTTTCCCACTATATTGATACCTTGAGAAATTTCAAAAAAAGAAAAAGAAAACAAAGGATAAATTAATTTATTTTGACAATATTTTTTTATATTGATATATCGTCCTAATTTTAAAATATTAAGATATTACAACTCAGTATGAAAATCCATGATTCAAATCCTTCCCATGTAGGCCTCATCCCATAATATAGTAAGAGGATAATGGACTTCTCTCATGTGTAACGGCCCGTTCTAAAAATGTGTGCAATTTCGTAAATTAAATTTGAGAATTGACGTTTTTGCCCTTGGGCTGTGTGGCCAAAAGTTGGCCTTTGTCCCAGTACACTTTTTGGACCTTTAATGATGACCATTGCGTAGGTCTCAGAGTCCTGAATTCGTAGACAAATGGCACACAGAAAATGAAGACCGTGTGAGAGAGTTACGATGGAGAGGTTACACCTAGACTCCCTCAGAGAATTTCAGGCCATCATTTGTGTCGTCGATGGTTGTGGGAGAGAAATTAGAGGAGCTGTGTGTGAGGGAGTTTCTTCTAGAGAATGGAGATGAGAACAGAGACGAGTTGCTAGAACCAAGGCTGAAAACGTACTCTCATCAGCCTGGCGAGTCAAATTGAACCATCCTGGAAGCGGGGGAGTCACGGCGGTGAGTTCATAGAGCTCCGCGATAGAGATGGGAATTTACGACCGTGTGTTTGGCCTAATTCCATGTTTGTTCTTGAAATTAGAGACACGGATGAGTTCCTGAGTGTAATGACGATGGGTTTGATCACTCAAATGGGTCTTATGGATGGGAATTGAAGGAATTTGGAAATCGGGTTGCGGGTACCCGTTGCAGAGATTCGGTCGACCCGCAGATCCAGCTGAAGCCCACGCGTAGAGAGGCATGGCAGCGCAATTAAATACTATATATAATTTATATGTGTTTTATGTGGAGATTTATATATGTATAAATGTGGAAGAATTATGTGTGAATAACTTTATGTTTATTAAGTCCTACAAAATGATTTTCCATACACAAAGCTTATTCTTAAATAACCAAAAGTAAGATGGTTTAATTAGTAAAAGTAAGTGGTAAATTGGGATGAGTTGGTAAACCTACTACATACGAATGTGAAGTAAGTTAGTGACCTTCCTTTAGAAACCCTTAGCGTTGTAAATGGTGGAAATCCTTAGAAAAAGGAAATATAAAATTATAAGATGAGTAATTTAGGTTCCACTGGTTGACGGGGTTAATGGATTGACCGGGGGGTGGGGTGTGTAACCTCGTGAGGTAGAATTAGTTTAGTATAATGAAAGATCTTAATCGGACTAAAATTTGTGAGATCCCTTGTCTAACATGCATTGTTGGATGGGAGCAGTACCAATTCGGTTTTCACGGAATTTAGGGACAGGTCCTCTTGACTTCTAAGACTACCAAATCTATCAACACGCATCTCGAGGAAGGTTACTCATCACAAATCACATCAGTAACATAGGATCAATCCATATCAAACATTACTACAAAATTCACATAAAATCAACTCAACATCGATGCACAAGCATAACATCAATGCACAAGCACAATATCAATCATCACTTCACAAGTGCACTACCGGTAGGCCATACAGTACCACTCGGGATTCTAAGCCCAGCTCGACATCCGAGTGAAACGCGACTCAGGAATCAGAGCCCGACTCGACATCTGAGTCGCCAACACATTACCAGTCTCGGGATTTGGAGCCCCAGCTTGACGTCTAAGACTAACAATACAATCAACACAATCGTCACAACATTTCACACATCACGAACACTGAGAAACACATACTCATATCACAAATCAAATCCACCATCAGAACCTCGGGCCTAAGCCTAAAACACAACTCAAACTTAGTTCTCTTAAAATGTGCCATAAACAATTTCCGTAAAATAAATCACCAAAAACCATACGAAATTCATGAAACATTCCAACATTGCGATATCTCATATCAAAAACCATATTCAAGCCAAATACACAATTTAAAAAGAAATCCGGAATCAAAATCCCACGAAAGCCTCGTGAAATGTACCGTAGAATAACTTTTGTAATAGCCGTCAAAATCATATAAAAATCTCAATCAACAAGATATCACCAAAATCATATAGAAACACATTTAAATTATATAAGTATGCATGCATAATCATTTAGGCTAAAGAAAGTCCACTTACACACACCATCCGTATAGTCGAATCCCGCTTTGCATGCATTTCTGTAATTTTTGGGAATCTCAGAACCTGTCATAAATCACATCTAAAGGTCACTAACCATCTTAAATATTTTCTATTTTAATCCCACAATTTTCTGGAATTTGTAAAGGAATTTTAAATAACCCCCAAACCTTCGGACAACCAAAACTACCTTGAAACGGTGTCTGATCGACTCGAAACCTTCGCCAAAATATCTGTAACATCGAAAACATTAAAAGACATGTAGACACATTCGTAGAATTATTGGCACACACTCCCACGCACAACCTGAAGCGGCTGCGCTTGAAGCCCACGCGCGCAGGGTACTGTTCATTGTCCCTATCGCTCGGATGACTGGTTTTCCGAGTCTTCCGACCAGGTGACCCAACCCGGTCCTATCTCACTCCTTTTCACCCTTTTTCAGTTCTGTTTAGACCAAACTAACCGAGGACAACCCCAAGACAAAATCTATATGAACAAAACGCGAAGAAACTTACCTGAAACTGTCCAGCAATCGACGATTTCTCGGCCCAATTACACCCTCACTATTTAGGCCATCCCAGCGTCTAAACGCTCGACTTGGAAGTCTGTTTAAGTCGTGGGGACTTGAGGAGGACAACAGATAGCTTGGTTTCAAGCTTCCTAATCAAAACAGGGTCGTGTAGTTTCAAACCCGAAACTACCTCACAGGTTCACAGTTTCTCACTCATTCACAATCGACGACCAACCTCTCCTTCCTCTTCTGATTCCATTTCTCTTTGTTGTCGCACTCTCTTTTCTTCTTTCTCCTTTAGTCTTCCTCTCGCCGTTCTCTTTCTTTTTCTCTTTCTCGACCGAAAAACACAGAACACACACAACACTTCAAAACATAAAACACACACACATTCAAACATACAAAGTCGGCACACACATCTTAAGCGATAAGGAAACACTTGTCACAACCGCAAGCCATCCACAATAAAAATCTCCCAATGAAATTACGAAAATACCCTTCTTGCCAAATTACCAAAATGCGTTTACGTAACTTAGACCCAAAATGAACTCAAACGAACTCCATATTTGGCATAACGCATGTCTATGTACTCAGAAGGCCCAGACCTTCCCAATGGCCTTTTTGTAATAACCAAAAGCTATCCTAATCAAAAAGTCAATACTTTGACTTTGGTAAAAAAAGACAACTCTTTACCTTAGGGGCAAAATGGTCATTGCCAACCCTACTGAACGTTCGGGCCGTTACATGTAGTCTTTTTCTTTCTTCCACTAAAATCCATACCTTCATCAATGTATTTCAATTTGGATTGAAGCATTCCAATCTCATCTTCAATCCTCCCTGCCCTCTGCATTACCAGTAAATGTACCACATGTTTAGCAATGCATAAACATACATGCACTAAAGCGACAAATACACAATTGCAATAACCGTATTGCAGCAGGTTGAGATACCTCATAATATTTTGTCTTTATTCATATACGCATTGCAGAAATAGATGTAGAAGTTGACATTCATAACTAAATACATATAAGCTATTTTAAGTCTTGTATATATAAGCTACTTATGTAAATTCGGTATTAAACTCGTGTAAATTCAGCCTAGCATTTTCATGTAGATCAGTAAAACATGAAGAAGAAGAAGAAGAAAAAATCACCCTAAATTCACAAAGCTTATAAACCCACTTCAATTAAGAAGAATTAAATGGTTAAAGAAGTACGTACTCTTAGCATTTGGTGGAATCTCATTGGCCAAGAAGGGAACATTTCAAAAGTAGCAGCAGGCCTACCTCATCCTCCTACTATGAATAAAACTGCAAAGAATCGCAAAAGCCAAATCTCTTAGAGGATCATCACCAGAATTATAAAGATCTCCAAAGATTTTTTTTTCTTATTTTTTTACCAAACGGTGAAGGAGTTAAGGGACCTAATTTTTCAACTTTTTTGCAATTATGGTTGGAGTCAGTAAATTGAAAAAGTGAAAATCATCCCAAGAAAAAGAGGTCATGTTTCCATATTGTAACCTCACATCATTTGTTTATACTATATCGACCAATCAAGCCCTGTACAAGCAACACAACCCGCCAGCCGATAGGACCCATTCAGTAGGCATTGCAAGATGTTAGTTGGCAGGCAATGTCAGGCATCAATTGGCATGACCATCATTGCACCATACTCAGCAAGTATGAACCCTACGTCACTCGGCAGGCGTGATCGAAACCTTTCAGTTTGATCAGATCAGCTATCGACACTAACTCCCTGACACACCAACCACCTGACATACCAGAAAGTTGGTTGCCACCTGACACTTATCCCGGATCTGCAAGGCACGTGGCTGCATCATAAGCCATAGCTTGGAACCTGCTCCCAAATAGTGCTTAACCACCACATTCATGGCTATTATAAATACCCCCAGATCATTTTATAAAGGTAACTCTCTCTCATCACTTCTCTTTCTAGAATCACACAGAAGCTCCACTCAGTAGCCCTTGTGTCTTGATCTGCCTATTAGGTGTTCCATACACTTACTGACTTAAGCATCAGAGTCTCTTAGGCTGGCACCTCACCGGTGTCTAGTGTTTCCTCTTTACTTTACAGGTCACTCGCCGAGCAAAAATAAGAGACCAACCAGCACCCCCAGCGGGTCCGAACACCCCTCTGCGGGTCCAAACACCCCTCAGCGGGTCCTAGATCCCCCAACGGGTCTCATCACATTAGGTTTATTTTGGGATCAACATTTGGCGCCGTTTGTGGGAAATTAACGAAGTTCTTCCTACCAGCTCACATACCTCCACTCCATCCCCTTGCCGATTGAAATATCTACTGAACGGGATGATGGCGAGCTCAACAACACCCCTCAGGGGGATCGCAACAGAATGAGAATTGACGTACCTTCCAAAGACATGCTCGAGATGCTAAGGACACTTCATTCGGAGGTAGCGGAACTCAGAAAAAGCAGTGCTACTACCAGGAGCAGAAACTATGTGTGGATAGATCAACATGGAAGCACCCTCGCTATTCTCCAATCCATGTGAAAAGAACTGACAGAGTAATAAGAGGCGACTCAGTGGGCCCTAGCTGTTGCTACCGATCGGCAATAAGCCGACCCGTGCCGATTGGAAGCTACCGGAACTTGTCGATCGACATCCTCTAGACGCCTGGTCTTCCATCAGATAAACATATATGGACCTTCAGAAACGCAAATCTTCTGTGACACCCTCGAGCTACTCGACAGAAGGCCTACACAAGCTCAGGGCACTCGGCTGACTTATTCGACAAACAATCCGAGAATCCAAGATCAGCCACCTCTGCCCCTCCTTTCACATAGAGGCCACTCCCAATCTAGATTAACCCTGAGGAGGGCAAAACGTCAGAAGGTACCAGCCCAGTAGATGAAAGATCAACCGCTGCCAACCAATCCACACCACCTGGAGGACGACAAAGATTCGACAATTTCCATATCTAGAAGAACATTAAAACAACCCAAATAGCCAGGGAAGAGTACCAGTAATGTGAGTCGTCAACCCATCGCTGTGAGTCGTCAAATCGCCCTCGAAGATCCAGACCAGCATCGACCCCTTCACATATCCCATTCTACATTACAAACATGAGATGAAGGTCAAACCCTTCAAGATTGCTTTGTATAATGGAAGAGGAGAACTACACACTCACATAAACAACTACAACTCCGATGTGGTGTTCAAAAGCCTCTCCAATGGAGCCCAATGCTTGATCTTCAGCTTCATCCTTATAAAAGTTGTACTCAATTGGTTCTACATGTTAGAACCACAGTCGATCGACTCTTTTTAGCGGTTGCACACGGTCTTCCTAAGATAGTTCATAATCCAAACGGATCGATTGCTAACCATAGCCGATCTATGCACTCCCCGACATGCGAAGAACGAACCTTTGCGCTAGTATATGGCAAGATTCAACCTTGAATACTCCAAGTTCCATGAGACGGATGACAAGGCGGCTTATATGGCGTTTCATAATGGCTTAAGGGAGTCCACCTTCAAGTACCATACCTTCATGCAGGGATAATATGATTACAACGAATTAATGAGTAAAGGACAATCCACGCCAAGGTAGAACACTTCAACTCCTCGTAAGTGGAACCAAGGCTACCCACCACCCTTGCCTACTCAATGCCTCAAAGCAATCAACACTCAAAACAACCTCATGACTCCAATAGTCCATATACATACCACCAGACTGACTCTCACTCTGGTAAGAGGAATGACGTCCACAATAATGTCTACAAGGGGAAGAAAGACAAATATAACAACAAGGGGCACAAGCCGAACCATCATCACCAACAAGACAAACCCTACGCAGGACCAACATCAAAGTTTGAAACTTACTCCATTCTCAATAATTCACTTGAGAATATTCTCATGAACATTGAGGGGATGATTGCAAAGCCACGTGCGCGAGCTTAGGGCCCCTGCCCCGAAGTCCAATCCGACCTATATTACCAATACCACAAGTTCAACAGCCACACCATTTATGAGTGTGTCGCCTTTCACTACATCGTGGAAAACCTCGTCAAGGATGGAAAGATCAACTAGTTTCTACAACACGTGTGACCCACGGAGAACATCTCGCAGATCAACACAATCAGTGGAGGTCCAACCATCTCTCCTTCATGCACCTCTAATAGGGAAAAGAAAAACTTCCTCCGAGCAGCTGAGTCCAACCACCAGATCTTAACATCAAGGATGGCAGGGGCACGAAGGTGGCATGGGCAGGATGGGCACCTATCACCTTCTCCGAGGAGGAAGAGCGAGGTGTTATCTTCCCTCACGACGACCCACTGATCATCCGAGAAAAAATCACCAACTTTGATGTGGGTCGAATACTTGTAGATACTGACAGCTCCATCAATATCCTATTCATGGAAGCTTTCAACCAGCTGAGAATTTATTCCAAGGAACTTTCTCAAACTGCCTTCTCGCTACTCAACTTCTCTAGAGACTCAATCATGGCCCTCGACACCATCTCTTTACAAATCTCCCTAGGAAGCACACCAGTGATTGCAATGGCACTCACCACCTTCCTAGTGGTCGACTATCCTACTGCTTACAATGTTATACTAGGTAAGGGGCTTTTGAACTAGATCAATGCAGTCACTTCCACCCACTCACTGCTGATCAAGTTTCCTACAATCATGGGCAGTGGTCAAGTCAGGGGCAACCAGCAGTCCACGCGCACATGCTACCAATCCGACCTGACCAATATCCATCCATGCACAAGATGGGAAACCATGGATGTCGCTGACGCAGCATACAAGGCCGACCCCGTCGACCTCGAACTTGCTCACCAAATCAAGTCCAGTCCCCCCAAGGACCCAAAGGACCTATCGACAACTTCACAACCTCAACTTGTGAAGGAGACTGAGTTAATCACACTTAGTACCGAACATCTCGAGTGATAGGTGAAGATTGGCACCGCAATCACCCAAAAGAATAGGGAAGAGCCCATCCAATTCGTCAAAGACAACATTGAGGTCTTTGCATGGTCATACGTAGATATGCTAGGAATCTCCACCGATGTAATCTGTCACTACCTCACAATCGACACACCCTTCAGACCAGTCACATAGACACGAAGAACTTACGACGCCGAGTGTCAACTTTCCATGCAAGAAGGGATTACCAACCTCAGCATAATCCATTTCGTGCGTAAGGCCGTCTATGCCGCTTGGGTTGCAAATTTTGTCCTGGTGAAGATACCTTCGGGCTCCTAGAGGATGTGCATCGACTTCACGAACCTCAACAAGGCATGCCCCAAGGATAGCTTCCTGCTTCCAAAAATTGACCTCCTGTTGGACGCCACTACTAGTCACGAGCTCCTAAGCTTTATGGCCGCCTATTCTGGCTACAATCAGATCAATATTCACCCGGATGATCAAATCCACAATAGCTTTCGCACCAACCTAGGTGTTTACTACTACAATGTTATGGCTTTTGGATTGAAAAACGTTGGAGCAACCTCTCAACACTTGGTGAACTACGTGTTCGTTGACCAAATTGGGAGGACCATGGAGGTCTATATGGTTAACATGCTGGTCAAGAGCAAAATTGTCACTGATCACGTCACCAATCTCCACAAAATGTTCCAGATACTCAAGCAATACCAAATGCGGCTCAATCCTGCCAGGTGTGTATTCGACGTACGATCTGAAAAATCTCTAGGCTACATGATCAGCTAGCACGGGATCGAAGCCAACCCCGACAAGATCAAAGTAATCCTTGATATGCAAGCACCCCACACAATCAAGGAGGTCCAGACCCTAACTGGAAGACTTGCCACTCTAACCAGGTTCATATCCAGGGCAATAGACAAGTGCCTCCCATTCTTCAAGGCTTTAAAAACAAACAGCAAAACTATCGACTGGAAAGCTAAATGCGATGCCGCATTCAAAGCGCTGAAAGCGTACATGAGCACATCACCCTTGCTAGCTCACCCAGATACTGGAGAGCAACTCACTGTCTACCTTTCAGTCTCCACCTTTGCAGTTAGCTCCGTCTTCATCAAGACCAAGGAGGGCGCATATTTCCCAGTCTACTATGTGAGAAAAGCATTTCAAGATGTGGAGACCAGATATTGTGACCTGGAAAAATTGGCCATCGCCTTGGTTGTCACAGCTTGGTGGCTCCGACCATACTTCTAAGCCCACCTTATCCTAGTCATCACCAACAAGCCTCTTTAGCAGGTCCTCCAGAAGCCAGACACATCTGGAAGGTTGATCAAGTGGGCGATCAAGCTTAGCGAGTTCGACATCACATTTGCCCCACACTCCACCGAGAAGGGCTAAGCCATCGCCGATTTTCTCTCAGAATTCACCTACAGCACATCCTAGTACATACTGGACAATCCGGCATCTGGCGCTCGGTAAACCACTGCACCCGTCTAGGTGAACAAAATGTCATCTCTCGGGGACAAATCCAAACCCATTTGGACACTCTATGTGGATAGATTGGCATGCCACAACAGCTCTGGTGTGGGGCTCGTGCTCAGAACACCTAACCAGGCCAAGCTCAAATATGCACTCCGTTTTGGCTTCAAGGCCTCCAACAATAGGGCAGAATATGAGGTACTTCTTGCTGGCCTTTGCCTAGCGAAAGACCTACAAGAATCCCAAATCCAATTTTTCAGTGACTCCCAAGTCATTGTCTGCCAAGTGAACAATCTCTATGACGTCAATGACGTCTCTATGATGCGCTACTTAACCAAGGTAAGGATGCTCCTGCAGAGCTTCCAGGCCTATGAGATCACCTTGATCTTGTGCTTAGAGAATAGCCACGCTGAGACTTCACCTACCGGGCTTCCTTAATCGACGACAAGATTGGTCGCCAAATTCTGGTTGAACTCTTAGAGACACCAGGCACGATGGAGCGCCATGTCATGGCCATCACCAGTGAAACTTCTTGGATGGATCCAATCATCTGATACCTCAAATCTGCAAAACTACCGACAGATTACAACGAGGCTAAGTGCATTCAACGCCAGTCCGCCAAATACACAATTTTCCACGACAGTTTGTACAAGCGAGGATTCGACATCCCACTACTCAAATGTCTACCAACATATCGGGGGATAACCATACTCAAGGAAATCCACAAAGGCATCTACGATAGCCACTCGGGCCCCAAGTCCCTCACCCATAAGGTCTTCCGAAAAGGCTACTACTGACCTACCATACACGCAGATTCAATTGCACTAATGCAGAAATGCAACTAGTGCCAAAAGTATGCACCAATCCCTCACCTTCCTGCATAGCGGCTCACTCTTATTGTAAAGCCCCAGAAATTTGAGAAATGTAAATTCGGAAATTGGAATGTAAAATGACGTTTTTGCCCTTATAAATGTGGTGGTCAAAATTGACTTTTTGTTTGAAATGTTAGTGACCTTTAGTTATGGTTTTTGGCAGGATTGGTGATTTCCGAAAATGATGGAAAAGCGTACAGCTCGAAATTGAGCAGTTTGGACGGTGTGTGAGTGGCCGTTTATTTTATAAACTGTTATGCATGCTTAGTAAATGTTTTCCATGATTTATTGCATGATTTGAGTTGTAATAATTGTATTAATGATTTGATATGATTATTTGGTGATTTTATGGATTTAATAACCGGTTTATGGAAACGATTTTCGATGAATGGTGAAAGCTATGTTTTGGGCTTGACTCCCTGTTGGAAATGGTTTGACTTGGTTTTAAGTCAAGGATTATGTTGAAAGGTTTTGGGATGTAATCCCCAGAAGGTTTGCTTTGTGATTGTAATTGTCCCCATGCAGCCTTTCCCAGACGCCTGATACTCGGGGTATGTCTGTGTTGATAGGACCCGTCCTAATCCCCCTGGATTATCGTGGGACATGCCTACTCCCGTCTGACACCACGTGTCAGACTAGGGATAACTCGTCACCCGATCGGGGTCCATCAGAGTACACTAGGATCGGTGGTGGCATGTGATGTCTCGATCTCTGCTACAGCCCACATCCGCAATCAACCTGAAGGATATCAAAACCATAAAAGCTGTGAGTGGACAAAACCACAGTTTATTAAAATCATTTATATAAAAAAGACATTTATACCATTCATGTAAAGCATACATGCATCATAAAACCACTTTATTTCAAATACTTTCCAAAAGCACCGCACATTGCTTTTCAAACCAAAACACAGTGAAAACTGCTTCTCAGACGAAGCCATTAACTCAGTAGGGTCTCAGCCCAAATACCAATCAAAGAAACCCAGAACGAGGTTTCAATTCAAATCATAGAACACGGGTTCTCAGCCCCAAACCAATCTCGGTGAAACATCATATACATATATATATATAACCCATCCTCGGCATCTCATATGTCTAATCAAGAACCCGTCACAATATATCTACAGTATGCATACTACTCGGGGTTCATCTTCGAGTCTACCCCCAGGATCTACGACGTCTGGGAGAACCTGTCTCCGAACCCTATCCGAGACTATATCATATCTCTCACTTCTGGGCATGTGCTCCCTCTCGGAGTCACTCATCTCAAGCAGTGGATCGTGACACTCCAGGATCATCGACGTCTGGAAGAGACTACTCATACAGAAGGGTATATACATATAAGGGTGAAAACATTCATTTCTTTCAAATCATAGTTCAACAGGGTCTCATACCTGAATCAAAATCCAAGATTCCTTGAATCCGTTTCAATTCTCAATCTCATAGGCCTCAAGCCCAAATCCATATCTCAATAGGGTCTTAAACT
Source organism: Prinsepia uniflora (assembly GCA_032719365.1). Lineage (NCBI taxonomy): Eukaryota > Viridiplantae > Streptophyta > Magnoliopsida > Rosales > Rosaceae > Prinsepia > Prinsepia uniflora. Next base: position 50,226,747 of record CM064874.1, on the reverse strand, counting down.
CAAATTCTCATTTCATAGACTACAATTGGGACTGAAGCCCGATATCACAAATAAGCTAGGCCTCAAGCCTGATACCATCAATCAACTGGGCCTTAAGCCCGATACTATAATCAATTGGGCCTCAAGCCCAATATTGTAAATAAACTGGGCCTCAAGCCCGATACCATAAATCAATTGGGCCTCAAGCCCAATACCACAAATCAACTAGGCTTCAAGCCCGATACCACCATTAATTAGGCTTCAAGCCCAATATAATAATTCAACTCGACTTCAAGTCTAATAGTTTCCAACTCAAATGGGTCTCATGCCCGAACCTCGATTTGACGCCTCTCCGTGAAATCCCTTTTTAAAACCATTTCTCAAATTCTCAATTTCACGCTTCTCTGTGAAACCCTTTAAAACCAGTAAATCAAGTCTCCAATTTCACGCCTCCCCGTGAAACAATCAACATCACATAAAAACACAGGCACGTAGTACACTCGGTCGAAGCCCACACATCGTATAAAACATAAACCTCGAACTACATGAAATAACGCATTTTCCTCCGAAATGCCAAACAATTCATATTAAAATCGCATGCACTCGTGGCATCTCAAATCATGTTCATAAACACATGTAAAACATTTATGCATGCATCAATTCATAAAACAAAGTCCACTCACAGACTGTCCAAACTACACCTCAATACGCACGGCATAAGCCTTTTCGGGCTAATCACCATCACCGGAACTCCCGGACTTGTCCAAATCACACTCTAAGGTTACTAACACTTCCAATAACCTTCCATTAAATTCCCGTAATTTTCACGGATTTTTAAACGTATTTAAACTCAATCCTAAACTTTCGGACATCTCGAACTATATTAAAACGATGTCTGATCGACTTGAAACTTATCTTAAAACGTTCGTTACATAGAAAGGATGATTTCACATGTTGACCATGTCCCCAAACTCTGCCCCACGTACCGCCCAAAGGCCCTTCACGTGAAGCCCACGCGCTGGGAATAGGTCATCTTCAACCTTGCGACAGCTGGTCTGAACCGTTTCTCTGGTTTTCCGGTCCGACTGGGCCGACGAGACCAGTTCACCCATATTTTTACCTTTTTTTCAATCCGTTCCAATCCCTATAGTTCCCTCTCATCCCATCCTATCGATTTATAGGTTCAAAACATTCAAAAGGGGCCTAGAATTTACCTCCCCGAACGAAGAACACAAGGCCAAGTTTTAGCTGTTTTTCCAGAACCGTCCAAATGTCGAAATTCCTTGCTTCCAATCCCCAAAAGCTCGTCCATGTCCTAGAAACATAACCAATGGTTAGATACAGCCCTAAACGTCCATAGCCTAATTTTGAATTTTCAAAAATAAACACGGGTTCGGGTTTTTACCTGGGTTCTGGGCTTCTTCCGCCGTCCTCGGTGGTCCTGCCGCCTTTCCTAGCCTCTCTCATTCCCTTGCTCACCCTCAGCCACTCTCTTGGCCTCACATTGGATCAGATGGTGGAAAGGGTTGGATTTGGGTCTTTTGGGTTTTGGTGAACAAATGAGAGAGACATAGAGGGTTGGTGCATGAATGCAAAAGGGATGGGCAATGGATAAGTGACACTTGTCACTCATCCATTGGGCCTGGTAAAATATCTAGGGCCCACTCAGGACAAAATTCAACTCATCTCGTAAAATGTGCAATAGTTCCTCGAAACTTTCATGAACCATAACTTTCCTGTCGAATGTTCGATTTCGACGTGCCACCTTTCTATGGACTCGTATCGATACGATCTAAGTAACGGTCCTTGGTCCACGGTCAATGGACCTCCTGGGTTAAAAGTCAACTTTTTGCCCTCATTTAGGGGTAAAATCGTAATTTTACCCTGAAAGTCCGATAATCCTCGAATAATCCTCGATTAGTCTCGTTAATCCATAATTAATTCTTAATTAATCCCAAGAATTTGGGATGGGCCGTTACAAAGTTCCCACTTTAAAAAATTTCGTCCTCGAAATTCAACCTGACCCATTTCCACAATGAAACCGTGGAAAATCCAATCTTGTCTCCCACTCGTGTAAAAGTACACGTCTGCCATAACCACTGTACCCGTCAGTAACCACTGTCATCGGAGCTTCCAAAGCTCCAACTCAACTCTCAAGAAACCACACGTCAGCTTGTAATGGCGGCATTTGTTGCCCTCGGTACTCTTGTCGGTCAACTTCCTCATTTTCCCATACTCAGGCTGACTCTCACTAGAGTCTCATCACTGCATACCAATCCGAGTCTGTTGGATACCTATTTATTCCATTACCATAACATGCCAGATTGACTTCGTACGGAAGCCAATTCCATTGACAACTATCGTGATTGGCTGTTAACTCCCGGCTCCACTGCGATCTCGTTGCGCAACTCTGATCTCGACTCTCTCTCGAGCCCCCCACAGCGGGTCTCGTGTCACTCAGTGACCTATGCTGAAATCTCGACTCATCTTGAGTCCCAAACTGTCACATCAAGTATCTTGTCAAAACACAGTCGACTTCTCACCCATCCTGGGTGTATCTAGACCCCCATCGAATACTTGCCTCAACAAAGGTTATCACACAGATAAAAACACTAGGGTTCCTCTAGCCCACATGGCCCTGAGCCCTCGGCTCACATAGTTACTGAACCCTTTCAATCCACTCTGCTCGAGCACACAGTATTCGACGTCCAGTCAACATCTCAGTATGTCGGAACACATCCGATCATAATCCTCGTCAACTGTCACAATCTAAACTAATCTGATCATTGTACTCACTATACAATCAACATCGGACCCCGTCCGATCACCATTGCAAGTTCATCTAGGCCTCAATCCAATTGACAACACATTCATTCTCTCAGGTAACTCTCGACCCAACATACCTGTCATCAAGGCACTACACGGCCCGCTCAAGGACTGCATTCTGGAAAGGTCCAACCACATACTACTGTTCACGCCTCAATCATCTGTCCTGGCCAGACTTCACTATGCTCAACATCTTCTCGCAATCATCGTGGTTCCTTAGCCAACAACACTCCAGAGATAATCCAGCCAATTCACTAACCAATCTCATTCCTTAGTTCGTTCCAAAGGTCAACCGACTCACGTCACTAAGACGCACCAACCTAAATCTGTCAGTAACCTATCACCGTCCAAAAACACTCCATACAATCGCTCCATCTCCATCTCTATCCTCATATCCAACTCGAGGCATCGGCTATTCATCTCTTCTTGATCGATACATGGGTATCGTCCTCATCTCATACTTATTCACATATCCAAGATAGATCATACGCTTTACTTGGTGTCCTTTCACATATCCAAATCCAAGATAGATCATACACACATCCCCATATCCAACTCCTGTCTTGTATTAAGATTCTTCAACCGTCGTACACTACGATTCTCCTCTGCTCCTAACTTAGTAAAATCAGCATTACGATTCTTTCTGACGACGACCAGACCTAGGTCTACTCGACTCACGGTCGCCACAATCATCTCTATCATTTCGATCATCTTGATCGTCACCACACTACTCAATCCAACTCACCTCGATCCTCCTAAGATCCACTATCAGCTATCTCAGTCAACGTAACATGACCCATAATACCAATAAGGGTCCACTACTTCGGACACTCACTCGTCACATCCGGTGACGCTAAGTACCCTCTGTTCTTCAAGTCATTCAAATTTGACTCACAGCCTAGGTGTTCGGCTCTTACACCCTCTTTGAACCCTTTAACCGTCATCTTACTCCCTGTCATCCTACACACTCCTTGAACCCTTAACTGTCATATCACACCTCGTCATCCCACCTCGGGAAACTCCAGCACACCCGAACTCACCCCAAGCTCGTTGAGCTAACTAGGGGCATCACACACGTGTCCCCCGTCCCTCACGACCGTTCAGTCGTATTCTTCCAACCTCCAAGCCGTCACTCATGTGGACAACAACCATGTGTCCGTAACTATCAACCTTAATATTCAACTCACATGTCCGTTTATACCATTTATGTACATCCAAAAGGATGTCATCCTTCATTAACTGATTCTCACGTTTTTACTTTTATAGGTTCAACTCATGCACTCGCACTCGTGCAATTCGTCCAAAATGCACTAGGGTGCCTATCACTAATCTAGTTATACCCCATGCCTCGTACTGAGCCACCCAGGATCCTCTCCATCCTGCTCAGTACCAGACGGACTCACCTGTTTGCCAAACTGGGGCATGTCTACCATACTAGTTGCAATCTAAGCCCTCACTGGCATCACGTCACTTAGACACACACAGTGTTATTCGGAACCATCCAATTCATCTGCGTCATTTCTCACTCATCGTTGTCACCTCCACTGAGGTAGTACGACACACTCACCAACACCCAAAACTCAACATCTCTTTCTGTGATCGTACTCAGTCGTAATCGAGTCGAATCCAGATATCAGTGTTACTACTGTGCGTCACTCACGCACCTCCGTATCCTCATCACGACTGACGAATCTCTATCGTCTCAGTCATCACGGTAACACGAGCCTATCCAACTCGATAATAAGACTAATCTCATGGAAAAGTCTCATCGATAGTAATGTCTACCCCAACCTTGCACAGATCAATCCAGAAATGCTCCGCCATCGAAACACCATACTCATGCGGTCAAGTCACCGTAGATACCAATCACTCGTCCACCAATCAGACCATCTCAGGATCCGGTCCACAAGTACCACCCTGCTGGTAACTTGTCCAATCAATCTCATACTAGGGTTATCACGAAGACGGCAGCTCACTGCGCACGTCCATCCTGACCGATCAATCACTCTCGACTCCGAAAAGCGTCATACGGGGTAACTGGTACCCAACCAACTGGTAACCACAATCTGGGTACCTCATCCACTTGTAACTATTCGTCTTCTAGACGCTAGGACCTAAAGAACTCTGTATTACTCGGTGTCTCACACTGCCCAATCACTTTATGTCGCAACCACGGCCTACCATGCCACACAACATCCATACCATGGCATCCTCTACCAGTTGACATCCTTCCGGGATTCGACACACTGAAACATGGCATCTTATGCCAAATGGGATCAAACGTTCATGTTCCCAATAGTCTCAACCAGAGTCATTGTGCACCTAACTGATCCCAGCAGCATAATCTCTGATCCCTGCAATTTTGTCGTGTACGACCCCAAAATCGGACCTTTATTGATACCACTTTGCCCCAATCCATATCTGGCATGACCGCTCAATAGTCTTGACTCTCAGGTCGTCATACCGTGTCTACTGGTCCACTCGATCCTATCCACTAGTAACACTTCGGCTCCAAGCCATTGGATTCCCATGCACATCGATCCTACTCGGGATCCAACCTCACTCAAACACGACATCCAATGCCACCTAAACCATCGCACCATGTGCCAAACATAACCCAACTAGGGTTAGATTCCACTAATTCCTCATACTCTTACCCTCAATATTAGGCTGATGACGGGTTGTTACCACTGCAGAGACATCACATCCAGCACCTGCACGTCACTCTACGAGCAACTCAAGCTCTGATACCAATTTGACAGAACCCGTCCCAATCTCCCTGGATTATCGTGGGATGTGCCATCTCCTGTTTGACACCGCGTTTCAGACCAAGGATAAAATCGTCACCCGCTTCGGGGTCCATCAGAGTACCCCAGGATCGGTGGTGGCATGTGATGTCTCGATCTCTGCTACAGCCCTTATCCACGATCAACCTGAAGGGAATTAAAACCATTAAAAGCTGTGAGTAGACGAAATAAATAATTTAATTAAAAACACATTTCACGAAAAGATGTTTATGCCTTTCACTAAAAAGTATGCATGCATTCGAAAGCCATTTAATTCAATCATTCCTCAAATCATCAAATCAAAGTTAATAAAACCGTTTATCAATCAAAGCTATTTCCTTCCTCAAATCATTAGGGCCTTAGCCCAAAATCGTAAAACCAAAGTGTGTGGGTCACTATCCAAATCCATGTGGGAACTCAGCCCAAACCCAAGCGTATAGGAACTCAGCCCAAAACCAATCAAGTGGGAACTCAGCCCAAAACTAAATCCCTAGGGACTCCACCCAAATCAAATCACATGGGTCTCAGCCCAAATCCAATCACACGGTGAAACATCATATCATATATATATATATATATATATATATATATATATAACCCATGCTCGGCATCTCATATGCCCAATCAACAACCTGTCACGATATATCTACAGTATGCAGACTACTCGGGTCTCATCTCCGAGTCTACTCCCAGGATCTATGATGTTTGGGAGGACTTGTCTCCGGACCCTGTCCGAGACTATATCGTATCTCTCACTCCTGGGCATGTGCTCCCTTTTGGAGTCACTCATCCCAGCCAGTGGATCGTGACACTCCAGAATCATCGACGTCTGGAAGAGACTACTTATACGGGAAGGTATATACATATAAGTGTGAAAATATTCATTTCTTTCAAATCATAGTTCAACTTGGTCTTATACCCGAATCAAATTCCAGGATTCCTCGAATCCGTTTCATTTCTAAATCTCATAGGACTCAAGCCCAAATCCATATCTTAATAGGGTCTCAAAACCGAAATCTCATTTCATAAACCACAACTGGGACTCAAGGTCGATTTCACAAATCAATGGGCTTCAAGCCTGATACCACAATCAACTGGGCCTCAAGCCTGATACCATAAACTAATTGGGTTTCAAGCCCGATACCATAAACCAATTGGGTCTCAAGCCCGATATAACAAATCATCTGTGCTTCAAACCCGATACCACAATTAACTGGGACTCAAGCCCGATACCTTACACCAATTGGGTCTCAAGCCCAGTACCATTAATCAACTAGGCTTCAAGCCCGTTATCATAACTCAATTGGGCCTCAAGCCCGATCATATAAGCCAAATGGGCTTCCGGCCCAATATCTCATGAAATCAAATGGAATCCAAGTTCGATATTTTCCAAGTCAAATGGGTCTCATGATCGATCCCATATTTCCAAATCCAAAACCAGTTAATCAAATCATCATTGAAATACCAGCACGTATAAGCACTATACAAAACCATAACCCTCGAAATACGTGCAAATACGTACATACTAAATACCACAATCAAATGCACTAATGGCATCTCAAATCATGTTTATAAACACATATTAAACATTTATACATGCATCGATTCATAAAATAAAGTCCACTCATAGACCGTCCAAGCTGCGCCTCGATATGCACGCCAGAAGCCTCTCCGGGCCAATCACCATCTCCGGGGTTCTAGGACCTTTCCAAATCATACTAGAGGGTTACCAACTACTTCTATGACCTCTCATTAAAGCCTCCTAATTTTTTCGGAATTTTTAACATATTTAAACTCGATCCTAAACCTTCGGACATCCCAAACTATATCGAAACGTTGTCCGATCGACCGGAAACTTGTCCCAAAACGTTCGTTACATCAAAATGATGATTTCACGTGTTGAACATGTCCCCAAACTCTGTCCCACGCGCCTCCATGCGCCGCCCAAAGGTCATGCGAGTGAAGCTCAAGCGCCAGGGAACAGGTCATCTTCAACCTCGGGTGAACCTGGTCCAGACCAGTTCACTTGGTTTTCAGTCCGACCACCATTTAATTCCGTTGTTCTTCCTAAATGCTCATCTCAATCCTAAGACTCGATTTGTGTGATCAAAACAATGAAAATGGCGGCATACATACCTGTTCGAATCGATGAACAGTCTAGCCACTATCCACCGTCCTTCCTGGGTCGTTAAGCCGTCGAAGCCCCCTTATTTTTTATACTCTTCTACTCGCAGGGACCCCAGAAGTGCAACCCAATCATTAGAACAAACCTTAAACGCCCCAAAACTGAAATTCAAAATTCAAAATCTAAAGAGGCCATCAGGTTACCTAGTTTTCTGGGTTTCCACCGTCGTCCACGATGGTCCTGCCACCCACACCGTCGTCTTTATAGCCTCCCTCTCACTCTCAGTTACTCAGCCATCACGGTAGGGGGTGAGATGGGGTGGTTTTTGTGGGTTTCAAGTTGGCTTTATTGAATGAATAAATGAGGATGAAAGGGTGGGTGCATGTATCTATGTAATGGGAGTAATGGATGGGTGACATTTGTCACTCATTCATTGGGCCTGCACTAAATATATGGGGCCCACTCAGGAAAAAAGTCCACTCATCTCGTAAAACTTGCAATAGTTCCTCGGAACTTTCGTGAACCGTAACTTTCCAGTCGAATGTCCAATTTTGATGTGCCACTTGTCTACGGACTCGTATCGACCCGATCTACATAACGGTCCTCAGACCTCTTGGGTCAAATGACAGGACCCATCCCAATCCACCCGGAATTACTGTGGAATGTTCCATGCTCCCGTCCAACAAGAGGTGTCAGACAAAGGATAACCAAAAGTCACTGCCCAAACGGGGCTTCCAGAGTGCGCAAGGATCGATGAAGGAGGCGTGCAATGTCCCAGTCTCTGCTGCAGTCGCATCCGTATCAACCTGAAGGGCATTAAAACCAATAAAATCTGTGAGTGGACGAAAATCATTAAGTTTATTAAACACAGTTATAAGACATTTATGCCCTCCAATAAAAACGTATGCATGCCACGAAAACCAGTAACCAAAACATTTGTTCAACCAAGCCATTAGGGCCTTAGCCCAAAAACCGTTAACTTAAAACCAAGTGTGGGAACTCAGCCCAAAACCGTGGAATACCACTACCAGACATATTAAAACCATGTGGGCCACCGTCCAAAGCCATAAACATAAATCCATAAATCCAAAACCATTTAGGGTCCTCAACCAGAAATACCATTTCATAACCAATAATCCATTTCTACCACATAAACACAAATCCAACCGAAAAGTCATTTCATAGATTCATTAATCCATATTTACCATTACCATCACCAGCATCCCAGATGCTTAGCATCCCAGATGCTTAGCATCCCAGACGCTTGACGTCCCAGACGTCATATCTCACGGTATAATAAGCGACGCGTGCTGCCCAGGGTCTCTCCGGGTCCATATCTCTGACATCACAGATGTCTGACGTCCCAGACGTTAATCATAGCAATCCTGCTCCTGAGTCATTATACGGTCCGGTAACTTCGTACGATGACCCCTTGCAGGCAATGCACCGTGACTTCCCCAGTGTCCCAAACACCTGGAGGAGACCATCATATATCCTCGTATCCATATGGTATATGGAAACAGTTTTATTAAATCATTTCACAATATTACAATGGGCCCTTGCCCGAAACCTCCATAAACATCACAATTCCATTTAGGGTCCCTGACCCGAAATCACATTTATTAAACATAGGGTCCCAGACCCGAAATCACAATTATAACCCAACTGGGCCTCATGCCCGATTTTGTAACCATTGGGCCCACGACCCGATTTTATAAACCACTGGGCCCACGGCCCGATTTTATAAACCACTGGGCCCACGACCCTTATTCGTAAATCAACTGGGCCCCTGGCCCGATAATATCACTCAAATGGGTCTTAGCCTGTTTTCATAAACAACTGGGCCCCTGACCCGATTTCATAAAGCAATTGGGCCCCTGGCCCAATTACGTAACTCAATTGGACTCCAAGTCCGAGGTTTCCAAACAAGTGGGCCTCAAGCCCGAGTTTATCTTTCCAATTTTAAAATCATTTCATTAAATCATATCCAAAGTCATAAGGATGGAAAATCTGTGTAAAATCGAAAAACCTCGATTTACGTGCAAGCATGTAAATCACCTCGAAATACGTGAAACCGTATAATTTACCAATATCCAAATCGACATCATACAATCACAATCATAATCCATATAAAACAGTTAAGCATGCATAGAATTTATAAAACCAAAGTCCACTCACAGACCGTTTAACGATACGCCTCGATACGCGTGCCATAGGCCTTCCCGAGCCACACCACTATCACCGGGACTCCCAATCATGTCCAAATCACATTAGAGGGTCACTAACCTCTTCATTAACATCCTATCAAAGTCCCGTAATTTTTCCGAATTTTTAAATATTTTTAAACTTGATTTAAAACCTTCGGACGTCCCGAACAATATCGAAACGGTGTCTGATCGACACGAAACCAATTCCAAAATGTTCGTTACATCGAATAGATTAAAAGTCATGTTGGAAGTTTCACCAAAATACCTTACACGCGCCCCCACGCGCCAGGTCAATGTTCTGGTCAACTGTGCTGATGTCATGCTACAGTACCAGGTCTGAAACCGGGTCACCGTTGACCCACGGTTCGACCCGATCAGTGTTCAAGTTTCCGACCACCATTTTTGATGAGGTTTGTTCCTATGGACTCGTCACTACTCCCTCTACTGTTCTGTGGACTCTAAATAAGGTTTTGGGCTCAAGAAATTACCTGAAAAACGACGGGAAGGTTGGCTACCGGCTCTGGTTGTCTTCTTCGGCGAGTCGTCGAGCTTCCAGCCACAATCTTCGATCTAAAATGGTTGTCTAGGTCCCTAGGGCATGTCTCAAAGGTGAGGAGTGAAACAAAACGTCAAAACTAGTCGTTTAGACACAGGGAAGAAAATGAAGCCTCTCGGGTTTCTGGACTTACCGCCGCCGTGTCGCCGCCATGGGCTGCCTCGTCCACGTCTGAGTCTTCCTACCGTCCTAGTGAACCTAACCCTAAGTTGGTTCGAGTCCTGATATGAAGGTTTGTGCGGTTGGACGGTTTTGGTTGGTTTCGGTTCCTCTCGGGTCTGGGGGTTTTGCCGGCCGTGCAGGGCGGCCGTGAGGTGGTGGTAGCCGTCTGGTGGTGCCTGAGGGTGGTATGGTGGTGTCTGGGGTGTGGGTTGAGGCTGAGAGGTGGTGATGTGTTGGTTCAAAGAAGGAAATCATGCTCACGGGTTTGAGGGAAAATGAAAATGTGAGGATGTATGGTCTGATCAAATAAAGAGAGAAGGAATGAGATCAACGGCCCAGATTCAATCTGTGGTCTGAAATCAATGGTGAGGATTTCACGAGGGAAAAAGATTTAATAATCCAATGGCCAACAAAGATCCTTGTTTTAGGGAATGTAGGGGATGAGTGACACTTGTCACTCATCCAAGGGTCCAGATTGATTTGATTAAAGAATTCAGATTTTATTATTTTAATATTATTTTAATCGAAGCCTCGGTTCATTAATTCGTTCCCGTGACCATAACTTCGTCGTTGAATCTCCGATTTCGGCATGCCGCCTGTCATTGGATTCGTATCGACGAGACCTACGTGACGGTCCTTGGCCCTCGTCCATCGGACCTCCCGGTCAAAAAGTCAACATTTGGACCCTGCTATGCCAAATTACCAAAATGCCCTTCGACTTCCGAATATCATAACTTTCTCCTCGAATGTCGGAATCGAACGTACCACCTGTCTATAAACTCGTGACGTCCCGAACTACGTCACGGTCATCGGTCAAAGTCTGTTTGACCGCCCGATCAAAAAGTCAACATTTTGCCCACGACTAGGGGTAAAACGATCATTTTGCACGTTTTGTCCGATTTCGCCCAACTAACCACCGATCAACCTCACTAATCAAGATTAGTCACTAATATAATCCCAGAATTCGGGACGGGTCGTTACATCAAAAGTCAACTTTTTGCCCTCGTTCAAGGGCAAAATCGTAATTTTACCCTGAACGTCAGATATCCTCGACTAATCAAGGATTAATCACATTAATCCATAATTAATTTATATTTAATCCCAAAAAATTGGGACGGGTCGTTACAAACTTCCCTCCTTAAAGAATTTCATCCTCGAAATTCAAATTGACCCAATCCCAAAGCTAACTGTGGGAATCTTGGCCTGCCTCCCACTCGAGGTACTCTTGTGTACGCGTACAAGTCCGACAAAACCACCATACTCGTCGGTACTCACTGTCACCTGGGCTTCCAAAGCCCAAGTTACTCTCGAGAAAACACATGTCGGCTCACAAGTCTCACTCGAGACAGAATGTCGGTGTCTCGCCTGTCACCCACTCTGACAGGTCTACAATACTAAGCTGACATCAAAGATGGATTTACAGCCTGATGACCCTTCTCATCTAACAACCCAAATTTACCACTCTGACACTTTCCAACCTTTAGTCGTCAGGCTGCAATACGCACTCCCACTAAGGGTCATCACATCCAAGCTGACATTTCGTTCAGCATCCGATCAGGCAGACATCCTCTAGATCCTGACGTCACCATGGCACGAATCACAATTGCACAGGCCATACTCCAGTCTATGGCATTTATCGGTCTCGGTACACACATCAACCAACTGCTTCATTTCCCATACTTATGCTGACTCTTACTAGAGTCCCATCACTGCATACCAATCCGAATCTGTCGGATATCGATCCACTCCATTACCACGAAATGCCATATTGACTTCGTAGTAAGCAAATTCCATCAACCACTATCGTGACCAGCTGGAAACTCCCGGCTCCACTGCGCCTTCGTTGCGTTACTCTAATCTCGACTCGTTATCGAGTCCCCATATTATCTCTCGTGTCACTCAGCGGCTTATGCTGAAATCTTAATTCATCTTGAATCCCAAACTTTCAAATCATGTACCATGTCAAAACACATTTGACATCTCACCCATCCTGGTGTATCTGGACTCCATCGAATACTTGCCTCAGCAGAGATAGTCACAGTAATCTCACTAGGGTTCCTCTGGCCCACATGGCCCTGAGCTCTCAGCTCTCATAATCTCTGAACCCTCTCAATCCACTCTGCTCGAGCACATAGTAATCGACGTCCAATCATCATATCATCATGTAGGAACACATCCGATCATAATCCTCGTCAAACCGTCACCATCTCATGTCAGGACTCACCCCTAATCCCCCAGGATTAAGGGCTAAACCCTGCTCCCGTCTAACTTATGCATAACACGCAGGCTAAACGAACGTCCAACCTCCACGTAACACATAAGTCGGACAAGGGATTTTCGATCCTACCGTTCAAAAGCTCCCGAACTTCCTAGAGTGCGCAGAGTCTACTGTGGATCGTACGTGTGATGTCTCCGTCTCTCTCAACGGACAGCCCGCGCCGCAACAACCTGTAGGGTATCCAAAACACGAAAATACTGTGTGTGACGACCCGAAAATTCGAACAACGAAAATTTGGAAACTTTGGGGAAAATGACGATTTTGCCCCTGAAATTGGGCGAACGGTTGACTTTTTATTCGAGCGGTCAAACGAACTTTGACCGATGACTGTGACGTAGTTCGGGACGTCACAAGTTCATAGACAGGTGGCACGCCCGATTCCGACATTCGAGGAAAAAGTTATGATGTGTGGAAGTTGGAGGGTAATTTGGTAAATTGGTCACAAGGGCCGAAAGTTGACTTTTTGATCGGGACATTGTTTGGACTTTCCGGGAGTACCGTTGGATAGGTCTCGGGACGCTGACTCCGTATACAGGCGGCATGCGTCAATCGGAGTCCGAACGAAAAAGTTATGGGTCTGGAAAGTTCAGGGGCAATATGGTAATTTGTTTTAACAAGGGTAAAATGGTAAATTTAAGTAGGTTTTGATCAAACGGTGAAGATGATGATTATCATGTGAATCAAATGCTGATTCAGCTAAATTGGCTAAGGATGTATGTTTAGGTGACATCTGTCACCATTAGATGAAGATTAGTGGCATGTGATTGCCATTAGGCTTAATTAATTCATTTAATCCTCTAACATATAATTAGCTTAGGTACTGTTCATTGAACAGGAGAACAGAGAACAACCAAACCGCCCCTTGTGTATTCCAATTCATCCAAGTTGAGTGATTTTGATGAATGGAGAGTGAACAGAGAGAAAGAGTGTGGATTGTGTGAGAAAAAAAATGAAAGAAAACAAAGAGAAAACTTGGATAGAACCCTACTGTGAAACCCGAAAACAGACCTTAGACTTTAATTATCAAACTTGATGTTCTAGATGGTTTTGATTGAATTGGACGTGATCTTTAGCTTCCTGGGAGCTGGACGACTCGAACCAGGTCGATTGGAAGGTCAATTGAGTGTGGAATGACGGTGAACGGACTCTGTGACCGTTCTGGAAACTGGAGCTTGAGTTGGATTACCTAGAGGTATAAATTCTTGAAATTGATTTCAGTTTGATGCTTAGAATGAATAGAGGAGACTTCCTGTATGATCAATTTAATGATATAACATGAACTGGGGTAGAACCCGAATTCGAACCCATCGGGTACCCATGTTGAGTCGAAGAGTTTTAGGGTTTGATTGAATGAATTGAGGTGATTAAACTGTAAATTAGATTGAATTGATGTTAATGAGTGAAAGAACGGAAGGAATTGAGCTTGAATTGAAGGAGAACGGATCGGGTTGCGACACGGGTCGCAGACCCGAATACTAGTGAAACGGGTGACATGGATGATACTGTTCATGTCACTGTAGCAAGGCGCGTGAACTCACGCGCAGCCGCTTGCGGCGGCGCGTGAGGGCGCGTGGTGACTGTTCTAGGAAAGTGGTCAACAGGTGTTTTATTCTATACAATGTAACGATCATTTTGGTTTTGGTTTCGAATCAATCGGACACTGTCTCAACAATGTTTCGAGGGACCGAAGGTTTAAGTTACGTATTTGATTAATATTAAATTCCCGAAAAATTATGGGAAAATTATATGATGTAAAGTGACTTGTTAGTAACCTTGGATAATGATTGTGGACAGGATTCGAGATTCCTGGCAAGTGTCGAAAATTACGGAAACGCGTGTAGCGCGGGAAACGAGCAGTCGGACGGTGTGTGAGTGGACGTTTGTTTTGTAAACTGATATGCATGCATAGTTAAATGTTTTATATGATTTATAGCATGATTTGAATTCCAATGATTTGATATGATTATTTTGAGATTTAATGATTATTTTAATCGGTGCTTTGGGCACGTTTTTCGAGAAAATGAGAAATGACTGTTTTGGGTGAAGGCCCGGGATTTGTGATTGGTTTTGACTTGGATAAACTCGTCACCCGTTTTGGGATCCATCAGAGTACACCAGGATCAGTGGTGGCATGTGATGTCTCGATCTTTATTGAGGGTAGCAATTGATGAGGGTAATTTTGGTACTTTAGTTAACTGGTCAGACGAGAACAGGACCAGGCGCGATTATCAAATTCCAGTTGGGAGAGGTCTTATCACCTATGCTCAGTCCTTAGCCACTCTCGTAATGGGGACTTGACCTCATTGACCTAATGCCACGGGGTAAAGAGGAGATGGAACATGCAGTCGTTATCGTTGACTATTTCACCAAATGGGTAGAGGCAAAGTCACTCAAGACCATCATCACAGCAGATTGAAATCTTTGTCTACCAAAACATCATCTGTCGTTTTGGCATACCTCACACGATTGTGATAGACAACGGGAAGAATTCGATTGTGTTCTATAACTTCTGTGATGCCTACGGCATCAAACTCTACTTCGCCTCTGTTGTCCATCCACAAACCAACAGCCGCCCCATGGAAGCAGTTAACAAACTCATCAAGAACAACTTGAAGACTTTCCTTGATGAGAACTCAAAGGGCCAATGGTCTTAGATCCTCTCAAACGTCTTGTGGTCCTACCATACATCCTACCAAACTTTTACAAAGGAAACACCATTTTCCTTGGCATTTGGTACAGAGGCCTTTGTACTGGTCATGTAACATCCCGAACTTTTATGTTTTGGTAAAGTTGGAATTTTCTTGTAAAATTATCGTTTGCCCCTTAGAAAGGAAGAATTGTTGACTTTTGACTTGGGTTATATTTTGAACTTTGACTGATGACCGTTACGTAGATCGAAACTTCACGAGTCCGTAGACAGGCGGCACGTCGAAATCGGATGCTGGACGGAAAAGTTATGGTCAAGGAAGCGGACACGGCACTATTCATGATTCCTGGGATTTTCAAACACTTGGCATATTTTAATTGGATAAGGAAATCTTGTGGGACCCTTGGATGAGTGACAAGTCCCATTAGTGCATTCTCCCAAAAGTTTTGGATCTGATTTGGGTTCCTAAAACTAACACTTTCTTCATTTTTCAATTATCATCTTCATTACTCTTCATTCTCTAAAACCGTGAACAACCAAACACAAACACCATAACCATATCATCCTATTTTTTATTCTCCATCATCTTCATCCTTCACCTAGACGTGTGAGAGTAGTGAGCCCTGATGGAGAAGACAAGGACGACAGGGAGGTTGAGCACGGCGGACCACGGCAGGGAGGTGAGAAAACCCGAAAGCCCGTTTAACCCCATTTTTTGGAACATTGGTGTTTAACATCTAAAAACCATTTTGGTTGGCTGGGTATTGTTCTAGAAACAAAGACGATCTCAGTGGGCTGGTTTTCGAAGCTAGGGGTGGCTGGAGCTGAGAGAAATCGACGGGGGAAATTCACGACCTACTGTTCATCTAATTATAGGTATAATTTAAGTTTTTTTTCTTCGTTTTGATCTTACAGATCGATTAGGGAGGTTGAGACGAACAACTAGGTAGAAACAGGATCGAAAAAGGTTGAGAAACTATAGTTTTACAACTGGATCGAGTCATGGGTCTACGGGACCCGTATCAGAGGACCCGTCGAGAGGTTAGGGGTGATGACGTCATCAGCTGACGTCATCACCTGTCAGACTGTCAAGCTAGGTGGCCTAATAGGGGATGACACGTGTCACATGCCAGTGCCTAGTCAGCACTGACATGTTAGTGACGTCGCCCAATCAGGTGCGGCCACATGTCACTAACATGTCAATGACGTCGACCAATCGGCAGATGACATGTGGCACCTGTAAGGTCTAATAGGTGTCAGACCTGACACTGTTAGCTGACGTCAGCAGTGATGTCAGCGTTGACTTTGACTGTTGACCTGACATCAGCGTTAACTTTTGCTTATGTCAGCGTTGAATTTTTTGTCAACGTTGACCGTGACTTTAACCCGCACTTGGGCACACTTTTTTAGGTGAGACCGGTCTCATTTTAAAGGTTTCGAGGAGCCGGATCGAATGGTGATGGTTTTGGGTCGATCGAAGATCGTTTGATAAGTCAAATTGGGATTTAAAGCCTCGGGAAACGTGTTCTGGATGCATTTCCCAGCTGGGACTATTCATGGGTTTTAGGTATGAACTTGTAGAGTACTTTAGTGACCCTTGACTATGTTTGGACAGGCCCAGAGATTGTGACATAGCTTCGAGACAGGTTTTAGGCGGTCGATTGTGCAGAGAGGTCAGTTTGTGAGTGAGCTTTTGATTTTTAAACGGATTGCATGCATAAATGTTTTCATTATACTATAATATGATTGTGTGGATTACTTTGGGTCTTATTTACGGATTATTTATATGTATTACATTGTGTTGGGCATGAGACCCATCTGGATATTATACTGTTGGTTTTGGATTCATACAAGGATTTCATTGGTTCATACTATTGCACTCTATATATTGACCGTATGGATTACTATCTCTTCCAGATATTGGTACCCTAGAGTAGTCACAGTGCATTGCCTGCGAGGGGTCGCCCTACGGAGAAACTGCATAGCAGCTCACGTAGAGAGGCTCAAGAGCATGATTGCTATCATTAGACATCTGGTATGTCATACCCCGGACTGGGTTCGGGGATAGGACTCGAGATTGAGACCCCATGTGGTACGCGTAGCCTTAGGACCATAATTGTATTAGACGTCAGGGACGTCAGACATATTGGATGTCAGGGTTAGGATATACGGTGCAATACTATTATTGTGGATATATCTATATTATGCTGTGTGTGTATATGATTCATGATTCGGATATTATTATCTATGGTTTTGACTCAATGCATGCATGATTTGGAAACTGAGGGGTAAAACAGTAATTTCACTATGTATTATAATTGGTTTTGAAATATTCTTTATTTTCGACCGATTCACACTTTCATTGTTTTATTGACACCTCCAGGACATGGCACAGAGGTAGAGGTTGATCCGGAAGCTGAGGCATAGTATTTTAGTGTTGCGCACCTGATTACCCTTGTTGGATAGGTTGAGCACCATTTTGTAATATGACTATTGTGCTCACATTTTGTAGTGCTCTATCCCTTGCCTGACATCCTAGAACCCTAATTTGGATTTTTTTTTATGTTGTTTAACTTGATATTTGAATTATTTAAACTTGTTAAGGGTATTTTCATATTTATCTAGGGTTGTTGTTAGACGAAAGCAGAGCACATCCTCGAGTGGTCCGAGGGGGATTGGGATGAGTCCTGTCAGGTCGAAATCGAGGAAACCTCCTACCGGGTACTCTCTTACAATCATGAGGAAAAGAATGAGTTACTCAGCCTTAACTTAGACTTCCTCGAAGAAAATCGAGAGCAGGCCAACCTTCGGAACGTGGCTTGACACGACCCATCCCAATCCCATCGGGATTAACGCGGGAGTGCCATGCTCTCTTCTAACCCACGTGTGACACGAAGGGCCAGACAAGTGATAACCCAAACCTTAGCCCACTCGGGGCATCCAGAGTGCGCCAGGATCAGTGGAGGACTATGATGTCTCAGTCTCTACTACAGCCCGTATCCGCGATCAACCTGAAGGGCATTAAAAATCATAAAAGTTGTGAGTGGACGAAAATAAATAATTTAGTAAAACTCATTTTAAAAAAGACATTTATGCCCTTCACTTAAAACCATGCATGCATACAAAAACCAGTTAATTCAAATATAATAAAACTTTTTATAAAACCAAAGCCATTTTCTTCCTCAAATCATTAAGGCCTTAACCCAAAACCATAAAACCAATCGTATGGGAACTCAGCCCAAAACCGTAAATCCAAATCATGTGGGTCACTGCCCAAATCCATAAACACAGAAATTTGTAAATCAGTAAATCCAATAAAACACAGTTATACTAGACGTTTGGCGACCCAGATGCCTGGCGTCCTAGATGCCTGCCATCCCAGACGCCTAACGTCCCAGATGTCATGTCACGGTCTAGGCTACGTGTGACTCTCGGGGTCTCTCCGAGCCTATCTATGACATCCCATATGTCTGACGTCCTAGATGTCTGACATCCCAGACGTCTAATAATAGCAATCTTGCTTCTGAGTCACTATACGGTCTGGTCGCCCCGTGCAATTATCCCTCGCATGTAATGCATCGTGACTACCTCATTGTCCCAAATAACTGGAGGAAACCATCCACATATCCACATAAGGATGGTATATGGAAATTTTTTTATAAAATCATTTCAAAACCATTTAGAAAGGGGCCCTTGCCCAGAATACCGTTAAATCTATTTCCTTTCTATAAACCATAAATGGGACTCATGCCTGATATTATAATCAACTAGGCCTCCAGCCCGAGAGTTCATACTAAATGGGTCTAAGCCTGATACTTCATTGAATCAAATGGACTCCAAGTCCGATAGTTTTCAAATCAAGTGTGTCTCATGCCTGATTCCATATTTCCAAATCCAAAACCATTCCATTAAACCATCATGGAAATACCAGCATGTATAAACATAGTATACAACCATAAATCTCGAAATATGTACGAATACGTAAACGTGAAATACCACATTAAAATCCATTATAAATCATATGTATAAAACATGTAAAACAGTTATGCATGCATCGTATTTAAAAACAAATGTCCACTCACAGACCATCTTAGCTACGCCTCGATATGCATGCATAAGCCTCCTCGGGGCTAATTCACCATCTCCGAAACTTCCACACCTTTCCAAATCATAACAACGTTCACTAACGGACTCTATAAGGTAACATCTAAAACCTATGAATAGTACCAGCCTGGGAACGCGTCCCAAACACGTTTCTTAAGGCTAAAAACCTTGATTTGATCAACCTAACCATCTCCGATCAACCCGAAACCACTATCATTGGATTCAGATCGTCAAAACTTTTAAAATGACACTGGTTCCACCTCAAAATTTGTGCCCACGTGTCCCCACACGTGTGGTCAACGCAAAAGTCAACACTGACAAAAGTCGAACGCTGACGTCAGCAATCACTGTTGACGTTAGCCTGATAGGATCTGACAATGACATGTGACACATGTCGCTCTATCACTGGTCCACGTCTGACACCTATCAGTCTGAATTGGGTCGCGCAGACCCGTGAACCCAATCCTGCCTTAAATCCTTCAATTCTACCCTGATTTCTATCCCTTTTCTTCCTACATAATCGTCCAATCCTCCCTAATCGATCTATGTGATCAAAACTAAGAAAAACAGGCTAAACCATACCTTTTGAACCCATAAACAGTAACAGGAAATTTCAAATGAGTTTTCTAGCCAACTCTGGTCATCTCCTGCCTCGAAACCGACTTCCCTGAGTTTGTCTCACTCCCTAGAATGTCATCCAAACCACCAAATCAATCAACAAACCCGCTAACTAGAAACCCATTTTCAAATAAAGGAGAATTAAAGAATGAGGATGAAGATGCTGATAACCCCAAATAATTAGGTTCTGGGCCAATCTGATGGGTGACACTTGTCACTCATCGGTTGGTCCCTACTAGATATTTATCGAATCTAATTATGCCACGTGTCGACATTTCTCGATATACATGAATAGTACCATTTTTTTTACCCTTAACTTTCCCGTCGAACGTGTGATTTTGACATGTCGCCTGTCTATGGACTCGTAACATTCCGATCTATGTAACAGTCCTTGATCCTAGTGCATTAGACCTCCCGGATCAAAAGTCAACTTTTTATCCAATCCTAGCCTCAAAATCGTCATTTTACACTGTCTATCTGCCATTCCTCAACTAATCAAGGATTAGTCACGATAATATACAATTAATCCCATGAATTTGGGACGGGTTGTTACATGGCTCACAAACAGCGCATCACCTGTTACTACGACTCCAGGGTCAAGCTCGCACCTTCAAGGTTGGGAACTAGGTCCTCAGAAAGACAAGCCTAACAACTAAGGACAGGGCAGACAGCACACTTGGGCCCACGTGGGAAGGCCCTTACATCATATTAAAGTTCTGTCGACCAGGGACCTATAAACTACAAACTACAAACGGTCGTCTACTGACACACCCATGGCATGCCTACCGTCTCAAGCTCTTTTACAAATGAAACACTAGTCAGATCCATTTATCATTCGTGTACATTTTTGTAATCAATTTGTCATCTCCAAATGAACTTAATGCAATTTGTTGAATGAAGAACGTCTCTTGTAAATTTTCATTTCTTTTCAAAATTGAAGTGTAAGCCTATCGACACCTCCATTCGGCACCCATTCTCTACCACTTCCAATCGGTAGTTCGTTTGGTGACGAAATTTTGACCATGGCAAACTCCAACCGGCAAGAAGTTCACTAATCTTCTCAATCGGTACAAGAGGATCATACTTCCGACTGGCCATTGGCATAACGACCTACATTAATGTCCTAGCTAATTGTCCCCATATGACAATATTGTCCGGACCCCACCCAGCCACGTCTCGTGCATCGGCAACCACATTCCACCACTGCCGATCTCGCACTACCCTACACGGGATTTCCTACTAGCAAAAGCCTAAATTTCTACACCAAACCCACTTACTCGGCACTCAAGCCTGCCTCGACCGACCCACAACAACTCTACTTACTAGGGAAATTTACTTGGGTATGGGTCACCTTTAAATATTAAGTCACCGCCATTTGGCACCTCATTGACATTCTACCACACATGCCTCACTTTCACTCGACACCCACAGTTCAACCTACGTTAACTACCAATTCATCACCATAGCCAACTTCGTCAACAACTTAAGCGCATAGTTAAAACATTCCAAAGGGAAACATCCAAGTGGGCCTATTTCAGCAATACGTTATTTCATTCATGCACATGCCTCAATCGACAATCGTATCCAAATGGACGAAGAGATAGAAAACTGATTCAATTCAACAATATAAATGTCTTATAGCTACGCTGGGCATACCTCAGATAGTAACATCATACAACAAAAAGATGGGAAAATAGCAAGGCTTTGCCACTCGGCATTAATCGACGATCTCTAGCTCCTCGTCGACACTCTTGTCTTACTCGGTAAGAGGAGCTGACAGTTCCTTCAAGACACCACTGGTAGGGTTCTCGGCCTCATTGAGGGTCCCATGCAGCTGTAGTGCCTATTCCCCAATACTTACCTTTTCCCCAACTGGCGGCAGTTCATAGGTTTTCGTCCAACCACGAAAACTGAAGGCTCACACCAGGATTGAAGAATAGGACACACTGCATGCAGTCATCCTCAACCTCTGCCAAGGCTAGATCCACATGGTTTTTAAACCCTAGATCAGCCATGAATGCCTCTAGTATCTATTACCGATTGGTCGCAAGACAAGTCTGCAGTCAATCGATTTCCCCTTGCATCTAGGCCAACTGCTTGTCCCGCTTGGTTAGCTAAATTTGGAAGGCATTGACCTTGTCCTCTCGATCGGTCACCCCGTTCTCAGCCTCCTCAGCCCGCGCCTTCTACTGTTACACCTTCTTCTCTAGTTCCGCCGCCTGCTTGAAAGCCGATTGAAACTCTTGCTCCTTGGCCTTCAGCCTTTCCTCGCGCTGCCAAACGACCCCTCGCTCAGCTTCCAGCCATTGAACATGCTTGACCGACTTCTGGAGAGCCACGTACAACTCGCCAAAGCAATGCTGATCAAGCAACACTTGGTTAGAAATCAATACAACACACCACAAACAACCAACTTACTCGGTAGAGTTCAGATTACTTACATGGGCTTATTTAACAAGGACCTTGGCATACCGATCAAGAAGGCTAGACGTACGCATCTCATCAATCTCAGCTAGAGACTAATGAGAGCCAGAAACAAGGGTGTTGACAACCAGCACCAAATTTGGGTGCATTCAGTGGGTCACTTCGGTTCATCCATTATCCGCCTTGGCCAATCGAACTAGATCGGAGGTGTCGGCGGGTCAGCAAAGTAGGACCAAATCCCTTGGTTATCGGTAGGCCCCTTCAACTTTTCCGCAAAGGGAGGGGTCCCAGATCTAGCCTCAATCCTTTGATGACTTTCTCTCGAGCCTCTTCCATAGCCTTTGTCTCGGTAGCCCTCTTACGGTGCCACTTGGCAAGGCGAGATTGCCTCTGATGGGCCTCTAGCAGCCTTCGCCGACGTTCGTGTGCCTGTTCCAACCCACCAATGATTGGTCATTTCATCTTGATTGACGGGTACTTCTCAAGACCTGTTGTTCGGTCCCCCTGATCCCTAATCGGTTGGGCCTCTTGGCGATGAGGGTGCGGCTGACTATCCTACTGATTACTGGTCGACTGACCCTTCTGTCGATCACCTATTCCAAGGGCCTTTGGTTTGTTGTCCACAGACTTGTGCTTGTAACTTCCCATTTGGGCTCACCCATCCTCCTTCGGCTTGGATGCCTACTTGGCTACCTTCTCTTGCTCAACAATATGAGGGTACTTATGGGTCGTCTCACTCATCTTCTTCGACGCAGCCGTCTCAACAAATGGATGAATTATCAAAGCAAACAAAAACAACGTTAATGCCAATCAGCAGATCCACATTATACCCATCAGCACCCATTCACTACCAAACTTACCCCGTGGTTCGATCAAACTAATTACGAGCAAGTTGTCTGGAGTCTGAGCACACAACCACTTCTTTCCAATTCGCTAAGCTTTTGCCGAATGACCCCACAGACTTTCTCTTCCTCAGTAGTACAGGTTGCTTTGGAAAGCCCTGAAAAGATAGAAAACATCAATTTCCCATTCGAAAAGCCTCTTAACACTCTACAAATGAATAACCAGGTGAATCAACATGCATCACAACCTCTCAATTGAAACTGTGTTTGAATTTGCTTCCAGACTCAACTGACATCCCCTTCTTAGGGCCCAGATAACCAACAAGACCAATGCCTCCAACTCTTCTAGGAGGTCGGTATGTTCGTTAGGAAGGCACCATGTGCCGACTTCTATCGACACTCCATCTGCACCCATCCCGGGCCATAAATCTGCTTCTTAAAAAAGTAGAGCTGGTAGAGCTGGCCTCAGGTCGACTCTGGCAGGCCCGCCAGTCAGAAGGTCATATAAACACTGATAAATATAATCCATCCGTTTACATCTAGCTAGCTGATGACAATATTAGCCTGTGCCAATATATCTTGTAACCATGCATGCAATGACATGCGCACTCCATGCTCGATGTAATCCACGTAGAACAATGTGGATCCCTCAAGAGGGTCGCTCGGCGTCAGATCCCATGGTGGGAGGGTCATCTCTATTTCACTCGGCACGTTGTACATCTCTTGGAACTTATCTAGGTCTGCCTGCTGAATCGTATTGCATTCACGATCGGCACCTTCATGGTTGGACTTCATCCCAAACTCCCCTTCCATTTCACCCTCCTCCCGAGCACTTTCCACTTCGATAACAGGAGGTCGAGAAGATGAAGCTTCTTGATCGGCACCCTGTCGATACTCAGTCTTCGGCTACTCGGTACCCTCACCCTGTTTGGCACCCTTAGTTTGTTTTCCCAGTTCCTTCCAAGGTAAACTCAAAGCTTTATCTAAACTATCCCTTGAAGAGGAAGATCCAGAGGTACTTCTGGTCGATGAGGACCCACTAGTGGATGGTGAACCACTCATATTACTCAGTCCATAACTTGTTGAGTGGGAAGGTGTTTCACCACCAAAGGTTTGAGGGGATTTGTCCCCAGATCCACTAATTAACTCAGACTCTGACATCTACAAATGTAAAGTAGGAAAAAAGAAGCTACATCTAAGCACACCTCTACTCCTACCAAATAACAAAATTACAAAGAAAAAGGGCCAACAATATACCTGAAGTTCTTGCTAGTCGGCTGGATCAGTTGATCGCTAGTCCATGTCCGAGTAAAATCCAATCGGCAGTCTCAGAATTCAATCGACAACAATTTTGTGCTCTGAAATTCGGTTTGCTAAAAGTAAACAAAGTGAGGAATCCTAGCCCTTTTTATAAGGCTTTTTGTGCCTCGAGATGTGCACTTCCAATCTGTACCACGCCCATCCGACAATATTCCCTTATATGGAATCTTGGTGCGAGTACGTACACCGTAGGTATTCTACAAAAAAAAAACAACTAGAAAGTTCAAACGAAATTGTTTCTAGAAGAATCGAACCCATTTCTAAGTACACCACGGCCAACACACAGAAGCATTATGATCGACTGGATGCTTCATGAGAAGTATCCTCAAACGTCGATATTCCAATCTGCAAGTATGCACATTGAAACCGATCGAAGCCATCAGGAAAGGTTCTATCGCGGCCTAGATAAAAAAGCAGGCATATTGTGATTGATCAGGCGCCATTTACACAGAACTTCACATGTCATTGTACTGATCAGCAAGCAGGCACAATGTGTCCGATTTGGCACATCAAGCGAGGTACTGGAAAAGTGTCCTCAAACGCCAATGTTTTGATCGGCAAGCGAGAGCATTGCGACCGATCGACAGCATCCAGTAAGGCACTCTTGCGGCCTTGATTGGCAAGTGGGCGCCTTGCAACCGATTAGGAGCAACCTGCAAAGTCTCCTTAAACGACAATGCCTCTATTAGCAAGCAGGCACATTGCAACTAATCGACAGTATCAGGCGAGGTACTCTCACGGCCCTGATCAGTAAGTAGGCACATTGCGACCAATCAGGAGCCAAAATCTCACTCACTCACTCACTCGACATACATGACCAATACTAAACTGACCAATGACTGGGGACTAGCACGCAATAGTCGACCACGACACACTTTCTTCGTCTAGTACTTGGGAAGCTAGAGGGTACATTCCCCTGGTTGTTCGACACGTATCTGCCTAGGTTACAAGTCCTCGACCAAGAAAATCTACCTCAATCAAAGACTTATGGGACTTATGTTGATACCATATCGATCAACCAAACTCCGTACAAGCAACACAAACTTCCAGCTAGCGGGACACATTCAACAGGCATTACAAGATGTCAGTCGGTATGAAATGCTCGGCATCAATCAGCAGGACCATTTGTGCACCTTACTCGGCAGGTATGAACCCTATGTTACTCGACATGTGTGATCGGCACCTTCGGTCTAATAAGACCAGCTATCGACATCAACTCTCTAACACACTAACCGTCTGACATACCAGGAAGTTGGTTGCCACCTAACACTTATCTCGGATCTACAGGGCATGTAGCTGCATCACCAGCCACAACTTGGAACCTGCTCCCAAGTAGTTCTCAACCACCATATTAATGGCTACTATAAATACCCTCAAATCCTTTCATAAAGGTAACTCTCTCTCATCACTTATCTCTCTAGAATCACACACAAGCTCCACTCGGAAGCCCTTGTGTTATGATATACCTATCAGGTGTTTCATACGCTTACTGACTTAGGCATCGGAGCCTCTTAGGATGGCACCCCACTGGTGTTTAGTGTTTCGTCTCTAGCTTACAAGTCACTTGCCGACCAGAAGCAGGAGACCACCCAGCACCCCCAGCGGGTCCGAACAGCCCTCAACGGGCCCTAGATCCCCTAACGGGTCTCATCACGTTAGGTCTACTTTGAGATCAAACACCATTCAACTCTCTTGTCTAAAAATTGTTACTGTGTTGGAAATGGTAAGCTCCAGCAGACATGTTCAAACCCCATCTCTCTCTCTCTCTCTCTCTCTCTCTTTCTCTCTCTCTCTCTCTCTCTCTCTCTCTCTCTCTCTCCGTGCTTTTGTGAAACCAGAGTTGGTTATGATTTATTAAACGTCACCAAAAAGGAGAAATGATGAAAGGTGGAAGAAGCATATGTGCTTGAGCTTCATCATTTCTAACTTGCCTTACAATCACTTTTTCTAGCTTTCCAAAATCAAAGATAGATCCTTCTTGATTCTTGCAAAAACAATAATAAAAATTTAATAAATCAGAGGAAAAGCAATGAAATTGAGGAAGAAAAAAAAAACCCCATTTGGAAATCGGTCTTGAAAATTGAAAATTAAAACAAAGTTTAGAGCTTGATGTGAACATCATACATAAAGTTTTTTGACGGATCATTCATCTCGTGAATGATCACGTAAGTGAGACCAAAAGCCCCAAACAGAGAGGTAAGGTTCGCCGACATTGTAGGACAAATCTTTGGGCCTAGTCCTGGATCCGCCCACCACTTCCTTCAAGAAAATTAAAATGATTCTTCCATCACCATCCATCAAAATCATGAGACAAATTGATCATAAACTAAATAATTTTTTTTAAAAGAGAATTACTTCATTCATCTATCGGAGAAAAATCGAGTTTGAAATAGCAAATAATACATAAAAAAGCTTGGATGTCTTACCTCACAAATCACCCAACCCAACGCTAGCAACTTCTTCTTCTTCAATCCTTCCAAAAATCCAACATGCAAAGCTATTAACCACCAAATCACCCAAAAATTGGGGAGCTCCATGTGATCCAGAGTTTATATAATGTCCAAATTACCCTTAGTAAAGATATTAACAGTTCACAGACACTCACACATTAAATAATATATTTACCACCTAAATGTATTATTTAATTAGATTAAAACCTCAATAATAATAATATTTTTTCATGAGAATTAATTGTTATCAATAATTAATTATTAAATAATATATTTATTAAAAAATTATTTATTAATTACAGATTACATCTACCAATCAGAACACTCCAAGACTTACAAGATTTCTCTATAAATAGTGGAACTCATTTCATTATCAAGGTAATTCAATCTTTGCCTCTAAAGTTCTTTGTAATTTCTCTCTCAAAGCTGATTTAAGCAGAGCGTTCTTGATTGAAAAATCCCCTAGGGCTTCAACCTTAACCTTGATTTTTTCTTATTTGATGTTTGTAGGGATCAAGAAGACTTTTTCAAGCACATTCGATTTCTTTATCAACAATTGGTGCTTTCATTGAGAGCCGAATTGAGAAGTACTTAAGAAGTGCTCTCTAGTTCGTTCATTGTTCATAAACTTCGTTCGTCATTTATTGACTTTATTCGTCGTTCTTGAATTTCATTCGTCGTACATCAAACTTCGTTCATCGTTCATTGACTTTATTCTTCGTTATTGAACTTTGTTCATCATTCATAAATTTGTTCTTCGATCATAGCAAGAACAAGACGATCTGCACATTCATATGAAGCTGGTGCTTCCATCTGTGCAACTTAGACTCAAAGCGAAGCAAATACTGGGAACCAGAATGAACCACTAGGTCATTCCCCCCGCGTGATGATACAAGCACTTATCGGGACACAAGGACCGATTCTTGCTATTAGCTTTGGAACCTTTCTGATCTTCTCAACTCTCGGATCCCCATCGCTTGCATTGGAAGTCTTCTAGCAAATAGATGGGCGATTTGTGAGAGAAATGTCTAGGAAAATCCCAAATCTCCAAAGTTTTCTGGATGGTCTTCATGAAACTCCAAAACAAAATCAAATGCGGGAAAAACATGACACGATCAGCAACGCCGGAGCACAAGGCACAGGTCTCAATGTGATATGCTTCATACAAAACACCTTGACAGTTATTTTCTTAAGACAACGTGTCGCAGTAAGTCGAAAGGCTAAGCAACTAAGTATATATGCAGTAAGAACTTCTACAACAAATTTTGGTAGAGCGAGAAGCAACCCAAATTGGTTGGAGGCGAACCACACCTTAGAATAGGCAAGATGACATTCCAAGGCATTGTACCAAAGATACTGTCTTGTGTCGGACAATATCCCGTGATATATCACTAAGTGACTCTGATAAGGAGATCATTACAAGCAACCTACAAATTACCAACATAGTTTATCAAAGAATTACTAAATGCCTAATGACTTTTAAGTTAATTATTGGATCTCATGAATCTTAACTCAAGTCTCATATAATATGAAAGCAGATAAATAAAAACGAATTTTATGAACTTTATACTCTTTTCATTTGAAATAGATGATTTTCAAAATTTAATTTATAAGGGACAATTTTTTTTTTTGGAAAAGAAAGGATAAATTAATTTGATTTGAAGAGTTTATGGGCATCTTTCAAGTTTGATGTAATTTAAGGTGTGTGGTTTGTTTTTCCCGCTATATTGATACCTTGAGAAATTTCTAAAAAAACAAAGGATAAATTAATTTATTTTGACAATATTTTTTTATATTGATATATCATCTCAATTTTAAAATGTTAAGATATTACAACTCATTATGAAAATCCGTGATTCAAATCCTTCCCATGTATACCTCATCCCATAATATAGTAAGAGGATACTGGATTTGTCTCATTCGAGTAAAGTGACTGTCCCAAATTTAAATATCACATACAATCATGGATTGAAAAATCGCCACTATCGCCGATATATCGGTTTTTCCGATCGGCGGGACAAAATAAGGGGGGAAGATATTGGCTGAAATTTCGACATGATTTCTTGTTTTGAGCCCACAGATCCTTTCCTCGGAAAACCCGAGTTGCAGACCCGGCTGCAGGTAGGGGATGACTGCTATTGTTTATACTTATATAATTGGCATTGGTAAATTTACAAAATCGCTGGTTAGCAGTGTTGGTTGAGTTTTTGTTTCTCATTTGGGGGGTCTTAGGTTCGAACCCCCACAAGCCTACAACTACCTTTTTTTTTTCCCTTTTTTATCCATTTGTATTCATTTTTCCACTTTTCAACAAAGTTTGGATTTTTTTTCTTTTTCGTTTTTTGTCCAATTTTAAATTTACCAATTACTTCCAATTTTTAACCAAAGTTTGATCCTATTTTTTCATCTTTTTTTTTTCAATTTTAAATATATTTAAACTTATTTTTATCATTTTTCTTATATTGAATTTTTGTATGTTTATTATTATGTTTTTAATATATTAACATTCAATTATAGTAACTCACTTCAATTTATATTTATATTTAAGATTTTATATTATTAGTCATCGTCAGAATTATATTACATCATATTATTCATCATATATTTATTATATCAAACTCATTTTATAGTTTTTATTAGTCATATATAACCATTATTGGGTATTTAAGTTTTTTCCAAAGTTTCATTCCAAATTTCCAACTTTTAGATCGAATTTCCGTCTTTTTTGTTGACCGTAAACAATATCGATATCGATACCGATATTTGAGGCGAGATATCCGTAAATTTGACGAGCGATATATCCATCGATATCGATATTTCAATCCTTGTATACAATCGAAACTAATATGTAATTTACAGTATAATAATATTAAGTAAAAATCTTATATTATTTAAAAAATCAATTCTCGACATAACTTGTAAAAAGAAATATTAATAGACCATCTAAGTGGTTGAAAAACATCAATTTTTAATAGACCTGTGCATGATTTGGTATGAAGGTGATACCGGAATCGTAACAAATAATCTTAACTGGTTCGGTACGGTATGATATTTCTAAATATAAAATTGATATCGTACCCTACCATACCGATTATGTTCGGTATGGTTTCTGTGCGGTTTCGGTTTTGAAGCCAAATTCATAATTTAATTTATTTATTATTTGATTCAATGTCTAAAATCAAGATTTTGATAAAATTGAAAAATTAGGACTCTTGTTGAGTAAAAATATTGTTCAAAATGTATAGAAAATTCATAACCTAATCAATATCAATACATCAACTAAAATTAACAACATTAAATAAAAAAACTCTAACAAACTATTAAATCCATCAACTAAAAAACTCTTAAAATACAAATAAATCTATCAACTAAATTAATATACAATTAATTCTATCAACTAAATTAATGTACAATTAAATCCATCATTAGCTATTAGATTATTATGAGTTTTTTTATTTTTGAATTTAATTTAATTTTTAATTAATTAAAAAAATTAAAATCGGTTCGGTTTCGGTATGAGACGGTATTTCGTAATATCGAAACTGATTTCGTACCAATTTAAACCGGTACGGTATCGGTACGGTACCGATCATCCTTTCGGTTTTACTATTTGATTTTTTTCTGATTTGGTATAATACGAGACAAAATAATTTTGATATTTCGAGACAATATATCTGCCCCTAATTTTTATAGAAAATATATGACAGAAAAATTGTAGAAGTTAGAAGCATTTTTGTCTATTTTTTTGTTGGTGGCTTTTGTCTTTAAAAGTCCACAAACCAGGTCGACGTCCAAAAAGATCCTTAGTTCCCCTAAATCCCCTTTCAAAAATCTTTGTTCCCACCTCCTTCAGTCTCCACTCTCCACCTGCTCATAAAGGTTAGCGACCGCCTTGTCTCTCTATCTCTCTCTCTCTATCTCGGCCTCATAAACTTTCGTTCTTTGTCTGCTTACTTTGTGCCTCTAATTGATTTTGGTCTATTTTGTCTCTCCTTTGGGGTTAATTAGGGTTAGGGTTTCTGCTCTGAAACCGCAAAAGAAAAGAGCAAAGATGCAGCAGCCACAGCAAATGATCCCTGTGATGCCTCAATTTCCACCCACTAACATCACCACCGAGCAAATTCAGAAGGTACCCTTTTTTCCATTTTGCCGAATCTTTTCTCTATATGTTTCATTTTATGCGGATAGCTGGCCGTTTGGTTGATCTCATGGTTATCTGGTGCTCTTGATTGGTTCTAGGAACTATTGGTCCTCTGGGTTTGTTAGGGTTTTTTTGAAAATGGAGTGTTTTTCCTTTTTTTTTTTTTTTTTAAGGAAATATGTCACCTTGGAATCAAACATTTTTTATGCATATGCTAAATGTTTAAAATCAACGAAAATTTGAGATGAGGTAAGAAAGGATACGTGATTACTTGGTATAATTTGCCAACTTTTCTTCTTGAATATAGAAATGGAAGCCCTTTAGCTGAAATTATTAAGGGAGGAATTGAATTGATTCGGGATGAGCAGGTCTATACTTTTATGGTTGAGTGATCACTGTAGAAAGATGAAATCTTCCACTTGTAGTTGTAGACTATGGCCTTGCTGGCTCAGAGAACAAATAAGACTCAGCACCATGAGAACAAATAAGACTATAGAGCTTGTTTACAGATTCATGTTACAGTGAACGTCTCTTTGGTTGGCTATTAAATGTTAAACAAAAGATGGGATCTAATTAATATGTATAATCATGCCTATTTCAAAAAGATTTTATGTTATTGTTTCCAAAGGTGAGACACACAAGATGAAAACATGGCACAGGATCGATGGTTATGAAGAAGGTTGTAAACAAGACTAATGCAACTGTGTACTCTTTGATTGGATGGTTGAAACATCCACAGAACTTCTCCTTTCTAGTAATTTATTCTCCTGGGACAGCTAATTTATAGTCGTGATTCAGGCCTTTAGGTTTATTTTTTTAAAGCTGTATGATTACTCTACTGCTGTGATTCAGGCCATTCTCTAAGAATTGGAGATAAAGGTGCACACCATAGATTCTCTTCTCACGTAGGACATCGTCCATTTTCATGGAAGATGATTTTTTTTTTATTCTATAGGAAAAAAGATTTACAGTTTAGGATTTTGATAATGCCTGTTGTCAAGTCATTGCCAAAAGTAGGAGTCTAGTTACAATCAAGCTAAATGCAATGTAAATGTTAGCAAGTCTTCTGGCGTACATGTAGAATGGCTTATGGGTAATATTTAAGGTAAATCATTTAGTAAAGAAAACTTTGTGCACATTTGTCAGTCTTGAACCTTTATGTTGTTGTGATATGCAGGTTTAGGATTGTACCTAGACGTTTTTCTTTTCTGACATGTCAATATATTCTCTCTGTTTATGGTTTTGCTTTCTCTATTGTTATTTTTTCCTGTTAACTGATGATGGGATGATAGCTAGTGGCACAGCTGATATAATTCGGATCTATATTTTTGTGGTTCAATTTTATTGTTGTACTTGTATATCCACCTTGATAGTCAAAAAATATATTTAATCCCATTTGATGTCCCGTGGAAATTAAAATTTAATCTGATGTTAATGTCTTCTTTCTTAATTGATGATGCCAGTACCTTGATGAGAACAAAAAGTTGATTCTGGCAATATTGGATAATCAAAACCTTGGAAAACTTGCTGAGTGTGCCCAGTAAGTCCTCTTGTGCTCTATAGTGTATGGTGCTATGACTTATATTCATGGGCCTGTTCTCATTTATTGTATTTACTCTTTCAGTTAGAATGTTGCTTTTGATCCTCCTATTTTGTATTGGTATCTTTTATTATCGGATCCTTAATGCGTCAAGATTAGATATTTCTCCATTTAAAAACTTGTAAGGGGGTTGGCATTTGTTACTTTTGTATTAATTATAAGAATTTATCATAAAGATAGGTATATCAGTTGGTATTTTACATAATTATTAACAGGCTTTTTAGTTGAAATGCACCCAAAACTGCAACTTTAATCTCATTTTGCACCCCAAACGCACATTTGTCTCACTTACCATCCAAAACCCACTCTTCATACAAAAATTTGCACCAGTTATGGTAATTGCATCCAATAATCGCCAATATCAGGGACAATTTTGTCATCTTAGGGCGTGAGGTTATGAATCGGGCAGACACATGGCGCGGAAAATTGGGACGGGCATGAACAATTTATGATAGGTTATGAATAGTTTCAAATTGTTCATGTCCATCTGAATTTTCCGTTTCATATGTATTTAGTACCCCATTCATAGCATTGTGGTCTGAGATGACAAAATTGCCCTTGATATTGACAATTATTACATGTAGTTCACGGAATTGATGCAAATTTTTGTACAAAGGGCGAGTTTTGGGTGGTAAGTGAGACAAACGAGTGTTTTGGGTGCAAAGTGAGATTAAAGTTGCAATTTTGGGTGCATTTCAGCTAAAAAGCCTTATTGATATGGTGGGGGATAAGTCGGTGGCCATGCATTTCATCATGTGGTCAGTAGCTCTGAGTGATTGAGTTTTTGGCTTGTAAGTGTTCCTTTTCAATTGGCAATTATCAACATCAAATGCTGGTGTCCATGCTAGGACTCTTAAATGACTTTTTATTCCTAATTTATGGTCTGAATATTTGTATGATGTATACCTTTTGATTTTAATGACTTAGATACCAAGCTCAGCTTCAAAAGAATCTGATGTATTTAGCAGCAATTGCTGATGCGCAACCTCCGGCACCTACAGTGCCTGCTCAGGTGAGTAGTAGGCTTGTGTCAATGTTTTACTAATTCACCTTTTTTTTATGCATGCTTATCATCTTTGTTTCACCATTTGTAGATGGCCCCACATCCTGCCATGCAACAGGCAGGATATTACATGCAACATCCTCAGGCAGCAGCAATGGCTCAGCAACAGGGAATGTTCCCTCAAAAGATGCCAATGCAGTTTAATAACCCGCA
The DNA here is from genome assembly GCA_032719365.1 of Prinsepia uniflora. Classification (NCBI taxonomy): domain Eukaryota; kingdom Viridiplantae; phylum Streptophyta; class Magnoliopsida; order Rosales; family Rosaceae; genus Prinsepia; species Prinsepia uniflora. The sequence continues at coordinate 50,192,466 of CM064874.1, read as the reverse complement.
TCAAATGCATGATGCAGCTCAGCAACTACATCAGCAGCACCAACAAGCCATGCAGGGCCAAATGGGAATGAGAGCTGGAGGGGCCAACGGCATGGCTTCCATTCATCATACCGAAGCTACACTTGGTGGTGGTAGTGGTGGCCCAAATTCAGCTGGAGGCTCAAATGATGGGCGTGGAGGAAACAAGCAAGATGGCTCGGAGGCTGGGGTGGGTTGTGATGGGCAGGGTAGCTCAGCTGGTGGCCATGGCAGCGGTGATGGAGAGGAAGGAAAGTGACATGCCTCTCGAATGAGCGTACATGGAAACATGTGGTTGTTGATAGTAGGTGTTTTCCTAAAGTAGCTGCTATGTGCGGTGATCTTTGACAGATTGAGCAAAGCAGAAAAAAGTTGTCTGGTCTTGGTGTTTTAAGCAAATTAGGTAGGCGAGTTGTGTTGTAAGTTTCCCTTGCATGCAATAGATCCTGGCATCAGATGAAACAAGTGGTGAGAGAGAAGACAGATTAAGTTCCAAGGGCTCTCAGAATTGGAAGCATGTGTTGTGTACTTAATGTCTGTCAATTTGTAACTCTTGCTGCATGTTGCAAAAAATTCTGATCCTTCTACAAGTTTTGCTGGTAGTTTGTTTTTCCTTTTTTTCTTTTCTTTTTTCTGTTTTGGGTTGTAAGAACTTTTATTGGAAAATGACTTCAGTTGAACTAGGCCAGTGGTCTAGGATAGCAGTTGAAGGCTTTGTATGTTCAAAATTTTATTCCCAATTAGGTGTTTTGATCAGCATTGTTCAATGTGTCCTCGTTGCCGGCTTTGGCCTTTGTTTCCCATGCAGCCTCACTGTGTTGGTGCTTGCATGTTTGCTTATTCGATAGGTGTGATAGAATGTATGGGTATGAGATTAATAATCCTCTCTTGGGTGCTGTTTACACCATACGTGATCAAAGCCTTTGCACCAACTTCGTAGGAATTACCCCAGAGACCATTGCCAGCTGTGCCACGTTTCCCTCTCCTATTGCCAGCTGTGCCACGTGACGTGATGCCCTTTATAAACACCTTTAGGCCTCATTAGGGTTCATTTGCCCACCCCTAGTCGCGCTAGTCCCACATAATAGTTATCGCTACTGACCTAGCAAGTACAATTCTTCTGCTATTACATATTTGGCTCACACTTACCAGATTAAGAATCTAATCAGCCTTTTGGACGATACTAGGGCCGACCACGAGGATAATTGAGTAAGGCGGCTACCTTGAGTCCCCACTTCGAGGGAGTCCCGAATCTTCTTTATATGTAGTTGTTATTGAAGTTTCATATATAGTTAAGTTACTTCAGTATTGCTCAAAATGTAAGTGGGAGAGTTAGCTAGTCTATTTTTGTCCCTTGCAAGAGGCCCCTCAAGGATTTATTACTCAAAATATGGTAGGTGGGCTAGTTGGTTAGTCTATTTTTATCCCTTGCAAGAGGCCTCTCAAGGATTCATTACTCAAAATATGCTGGGTGGGCTAGTTGGTTAGTCTGTTTTTGTCCCTTGCAAGAGCCTCCACTTCGAATCTTTGAGGGGCCTTTGTTAGTAGCTTTTATTTTCTCCAAAGTTGAAGCTAATCCAATTATACATCTGGTCAACAATGTCACAAGAAAAATTAAATGGTTTGACTATTTTATGAATTGAAAAAAAATTGGTAACAAAACTAGATTATGAAAATTTAATTAGCACTTTTGCCTCTTAAAACACATTATTTTTTAAGAAATTATCAATTAAGGACCCCAAATACTTACTTGATTATAATGTTTGGTATTTATTTATTGTCATAATTTTTATTTTGTAAGTTTTGATATAAGTTTTGATATAAGTTGAAGATAATGAAACTCCAATTTGAAGGTTTGTTTTGAATCCCTAATATCGCAGGTCAGCCCTGGACTATACCACACCAGAGGTCTGGAAACTGTGCCTGTCTTGGTCCTGATGAGAATGCTGAAGGAAGGATCCTCGTTTTTCTATTGGCCCAATGTTTCGATCATATTTCTTTCATATAATGGTGGTCAACAATGTGATGGCTAAAGAGTTTCCAAATGAACATATTTGCATCACACCTATAAGACAGCTCACTCATTTCTTTTTTTTTTCTTTTTTTTTTTTTCCCATTTTGCGAACTTGAACTATATATGTATATATAATTGAAATCATTTATTTTTTAATAGTATTACTTCATGATCTTATTTGCAAAAAGAAAACCAATCAAATTAAGTTCATCATTTCAAGTATCTATATGTATTACAAACAATTCTCATTTAGTTTATTTTGGTGAAAAGTCAATTTAGTTATATACATAAATGATTAAAAGATATATATTTTTTTTCAGTCCAATCATTGTCATTTACAAGGGAATAGGGATTTTACCAAAACAATCCAATTAATATGATTATTTTACCACACAATATGATGTTGGAGGTCGAACTTAAGGTCATGAGTTTGCAAGTTAAGACTAGAACCATAGAGCTAGATAATTTTTGTTTTTAACATAAATAATTAATTTTAAATGATATTTAGGAGATACATGATTTTGATTAATAACAAAGAAATGCAGGGGTGTGAATAAATCCGTTAAAACTATTAATCTATTCGTTCTAAACCGTTGTTTATTTAATGGTTTAGATTTGATCAGATAAAAATCAAACAGTTTTTCAAACTACAACATTTCAATTTTAGATTTTTATTTTGGAAATGCGTTGGAATCCAAACTGAAATGCTACTTAATATAACAATTTTTAAATATTATTATCACTACAATTGGTTGCGAGTTACTTTACATATAACTTACATACATGAGTACCATTTTCTAATGGAGAATTAGTTTCCTATATTAATTAAATTAATACTATACCCTAACTACTAGCCTACTGCCACGCAGGAACCAAGGGAAACAAGGCCTCTGGGAGAACAAGCTCAACCAAATAGCAACAACAGGAAACATCCCATGCACGCAGAGGAACAAATTAAGCTAAACAAGACTAATCAAATACTACGAGAAACTTAACGCTCTTCATTCAGACCAACTACTAATCTGGCTCACTGGTCTTCCATTTATTATTTGTAAATCTTTACTATTGACACCATATTATACCAAATTTATCGGGCAATATCCTCCAAATCCAGGGCCGAATACTTCAAGCCCAAATCAGCTATGCAAACCCAAAAGGGCCAAAACCCACCGTACCAAACAACCCTAATAAGGGTAAACTACTTACTAACATATTGACACATCTTCACGGTCCATCTGAATGCAAGTGTCAGCATCACAAGAGAAAAACATTTATCCGACATTGAAACTATTCATTAGGACTCTCAACTATCAATACAAAAGGGAAACCCATTTTTTGTTTATAGAAAAAAAAAAAAGAAGCAAATTTCCAGAGAGGTAAATAAGATTCACTATTTACCATTACTCTGTTAAAATTGCCATTTACCATTTTCTTCTTAGGATCTAAACATGGACTGGGCGTTGGAGACCCTTTAGATCGGTGATTAGCCCTAACGGACAATTAACCGCTCTTTTTATCTAGAGATTCTCTGAAGAACACGTGGTGCACGGTGATTGGAAATAATACAATCTCTAAGAAGTGGATACATTTTGTGCATCAACTTGCACAAATCCCGTATCTTCTATCTATAACCATAGAAATGGTCATATATATTTTCTTCATATTAAAACTTGCGTTTCTTTCTGTGACTAGCTTTAATTCATTGCTTCATTCATCCATGGTTTTTTTTTCTGGGTTCTTCAAACCCTTCTCTTTGTTTCATTTTTTTTTATTATGTCTAAACTGTCAGTATCGATCCAAATCAAACCATAACGAACCGTTAAATATATATACGAGAAAGAAACCCTAAATAGTGAAAATAATGAAAATTCTTATCAAGTAAAAATGCAAGCATCATTCGATTTGAAATATAATGCCTCGTTAGTAATTACTAGCAAGGTAACCCGCGCAATGCTGTAGGTTGGTGAAATGGTTTGTGTACATTCTAGTACAATAAAAAAGTAAAGAGAAATAAGCCAATAACAACATAAAGTGAAAAATGCAACGGAAATATACATTAGTATTACCTTTACTTTGTGGTGATAGAAAGTCTCGATGTTATTAATTCACAAGTGAGCTCAATAAATTGATTTGCATCCAAAATATTCTACTCTTTGATCACATGTTCAACCTACAAAAGAAAAATAAGAACACATTTATATTAGTGCCAAACTATTTCATTATATATGTGGCATAAGTACAAACCTGATTGCAAAGCTACATTATAAACACAAATGCAAAAACAAAAACCGTTATTTTTGGATTCATGAAGAAAAGAAATCAACACATTAGCTTGGACCGAATTCTAAAGGCTCCACATTTACGAAACCAAAAAAAAAAAAAAAACAAGAGGAAATTGTTCGAATCACTTTCAAGGAAAACCATTAATAAATTTCTCAATAGTCACAAACAAAAGATTATGAGACTTTAACATGGGGTCATGGACTCATGCCACAATTGAATTGGCAATAAGTAATTAAAAGTTGAAATGAAATAGCGCTACAGATTCTAGCTTGCTATTGACTATTATAACTAAACAATACGAACTTTGAATTACTGTATTATGATAACTAAATGAATAACAAAAATGATCTTATCACGCAAGATAAAAACCCCAAATAAGAGAGTAGCCAAACCTGGCAAACATGATGAAAATTTTATTCCCAGATTTTACTGCCATTTTTCTAATTTCCTATCAGGCTTCGGTAGCTGAATTCTCAATGGAAATCAACAAACTTATACTCGTTTCGAAGCTTGTCATGTCTAATTTTGAGGTCATTAAAACTCTTTTAGAAAAAGGTTACGGGTTTGACAGAAAACAGAGCCAAAGCAGAGCTCATGAAAAAAAAAATCCTAAAAAGAAACCCAAATTTTTTTTCTAGATTTGTTTATCAAGTTTTCAATCCTTTTCAGCACCTAATTTTGTTTTTGAGTTCAAAGAAACATCCTTACTTTATACTAAACTTTAAAATTTATTCACCATATCCAACCCACAAATCCATTTTCTTTCGTTTTCCAGAGTATACCCATAAATTTTAAATCTCAAATATGAACATGAAAGATTTCTAAGAAAAACCCAGAATTTTCAAAGGAAATCAAACCCAAAAACACATTGTTTCAACTAATAATTGAATCAAAACAAAAGATCAATATCAATACCAAATTCCAAAACAATTCAAGCTATGATCATCTACATAAAAATCTTTGAATATGAACATGAAATGAAGCGTGCTGTGCACGATCATTGTCAATTAATAATTATCACCACATGACTTCAATTGAACTTGATCATCATAATGCAAAACGATGGATGAATAACTTACTTTTGAAAAGCACCTTCGATGGACTTCGCATAAGATCCATCCATTGGTTTATTTCCAACTGAAGCTCTTACAACTTGAAGCAAATATTTTGCTTCTGGAATTCTATTCACGTGCATCAAGCAGATTACTAAATTACACTGCTTGTTCTTATCTAGCTCCAAAGAGAGAGCTTTCCTGAGATAAAATGTTTCAATAGAACAAATCATATACATATTACGAAAATATGATTTCATATTTAGATGTATAAAGAAGGATGTAAGGAAACTTACATGTAATATTCCTCGGCATTTTTATAATTACCTTGCAGGAAGTAAGCCCAAGCCAAGTTTCTTGGTATTCTGTATTAATAGAGAACCCAAGTTGTTTAGTTATGCAGAACGTTGTGGTCAAAGTACTAAAAGAATTCGAACAACTGTTTGACTCACCTTGCTCTCTCTTGTTCAACAATAACCTTGTAGTGATAGGAACGCTTCCGAGAAACACTAGAAAAGTACATCTGGGCCCTGTTCCCGTCTAACAAGTAACCGGAAATACTGAGCTTACTCTCAAACTTGCCAGACAAGGGATATACGAAAGTCTCGCTAGTTCATGCTTTTGCCTCTCGTTTAAAGTTCGTGCCACGACCATAGAGGGTTACAAAACCAAGAAAATGTATGAGTGTACAAAAAGAAATAGTTTTAAAATATACTTTGAAAACAACCGGCATTTACCCTCCTGTCTTAGAAAAATATGCATGCATACGAAAACCAAAACAACTTTTATAATCTCGAAATCTGTGAAAAGTAATCTCATATCAAAAACAACATTTAACCATCAAAAGCATCCATAGTCCAACATAGATCACACACACTTAACCCATTGATAAGTCACAAATTAAGCATCATTTCAACGTTATTTCTTATCCCTTTTACTTATCTTTTGATTATAATCATTCAAACAATAGGAAAAAGTGATATCTTTTGTGAAGTTTGTGCAGATTTCTTAGTTGAGGTTTAAATCATGTTTTGCAATGAAATGTGATCTTTCCAAGGCTATATCTTCAAGAACCCAGCAAGGACTCATCAAGGATCATATCATCTCCCATTTCCACGTCCAAGATCACCAAAAATGCGGCTAAGCCCCTTAAGTGCCTAAAATTGCGATTAGGGGTGTTTTAGGGTGTTTACTTGTGCATCAAGTATCCTTGGACGATTTTTCCCACCTTTCTCAATAAGGAATGACGTGGATTAACTTGGATAAGGAAGCTTAATGATGTTCTAATCAGATCTTGAAGTTAAAGAGGCAAGAAATAAGGAAAAGGAAGTTTCTTGGAAATCAAGAAACTCAAAACTCAAGGCTAGGGTTAAAGAAGTTTCCGTAGCCGCATTTTATCATGTTCCCTTTATTTTAGGGCAATGTAATCTGATTTAGGATAGCATTAAATGAATTCCTAGTCAAAGACGAAGTCAAGAAGTGGAAAGAAGGAAAAAAAGGGAGTCCTTGTACAACAAGAATCCCACAAAATGCGGCTAACACTTTTCTTGCGGCTAAAGGAGTTTTCCTCCTTGTTTTGGGGGCTGTTTTCCCTTTCTCTTAGGGAGATGTTAGGGCAGGTGTTAGGGGTTATAAATAGATGTTTTCTCATTGTTTTTGGACGTCCAATTTACCTCCTAAGGTCCCAAAACTCTGCAAAAATTTCTACTTAAAGTTTATACACAAAGTAGCCACAATTTACCTATTGTTCATGCTTTTGGATTCAAGTCTTGCATCTTCTTTGTGACGTGAAGCTTGGGAGAAGAATAAGTGTTTGTGTCTCACGCATCATTCATCTTAGTATTTGTGTTTCTTAATCCCTAATCTCTTTAAGTTTATATGCATTCAATTATGATGTTTGTTAACTAAGTTATGCGTGAGTAGTTTCTTTTAGGATTAGGGCTGTTTGAAGCCCTAGCCATGTTAGTTTATAATTAGATTTCTGGCTGTTGATTATGGTTGTTATGTATGTCTGGATTTGTTGGATTACTCTGCTTCATGAACTCAATTTATGCTTGTAAGTTTGATCACCTTATTTGCGTATAATTGTCGATGTAATTGCTTGACGGATCACCTTGATGTTTGTGTTCACCCTGCAATTTGTAGCATCACGTTTAAAAAGGGGAATCTTATTCGTAATCTAAACTCATGCCTCCTTAGGATTGCACATCACTTTACTAGGGATAGTGTAGTGTCATTAAATCTTCTTCATGTTTCATGCATTATCACAAACCATCGGTAATAGTTGTTTAAGGGCGGGTACATCACGCTTAAACATGCAATCTAAGAGAAGATAAATGTGTGAGGTGAGACTTAGTCGGACCCTTGCATGGGCACTTAACTCAAATACATACATAATTAATCTAATCAACGAAATCTAAGGAGAACTTTAATTGGTAAAGGTGGATAACATGTCCTAATTCGTCCTAATCATCCAATCAACTTTCAAATTAAGTTTTTCATCATTTTGCACTTGTTTTCATCATTCAATTTCGTTCTAATCATCACTCAAAACCCCCCAACGTTTTTGTACTTTTTTCTCAAGTTATTTCATTCCAAACTAAGTGGATTCACGTTGAACAAGTCCTCGAGGGATCGACCTTTGCAAACCTATTATACTCGTCATACGATTTTGTGCACTTGCAAAGTATTACATTAGGAGTTATCATTTATAATTTCTTGGTTGATAAATCTTCTATCAAGTTTTTGGCACCGTTGTCGGGGACTTGTCCCTCAACGGTGTCCATATAGTTTTGGAATTATTTAACTTGGTTGGTGTATTTGTTTTTTAGGTACTAGTTCATGTCACGCAGCTCCTCAGTGGAGGGAACAACTCACCGCCCTACTTGTTCCTCCCGGAACTCTTCAATTCACGGCAGCTCCCCACCAAGCCCTCGTGCCATGGACAACCCACAAGAACGTGCTCTTGTCCCTCTTCCTGCCCCTAGGCTCCTTCGGGAGTTTGCAGCCCCTCATGTGCCCGAAGATCACTTCCCCATTGTCTTTCCTGTAAGCACCGTTGCGAACTTTGAGCTTAAGTCTGGGACCATTCACACGTTGCCTACGTTTGATGGACTCTTTGGAGCAAACCCTCACCTTCATATCCAGGATTTTCTCGAGTTTTGTTCTACTCTTCGTATCAATGGGATGACTGAGAATGAAATTAGGTTGAGGTTGTTTAACTTTTCGCTTAAGGATAGGGCTAAAGCTTGGTTTCATTCACTTGCACCTGCCTCTATTCATACATGGTCAGAATTGTCTACTTTATTCCTCACCCAATACTACCCCATTGAGAAAACTAATGAGTTTAAGGCTAAGATTATGAACCCTAGACAGCTCCAATATGAAGCCTTTTATGAGTATTGGGAAAGGTTTAATGAGATGCTTCGCGCTTGTCCCCATCACAACATTGAGGATCATCACCTCATGATGTGGTTTTATGGAGGTCTTAGTTATGGGGATCGTACTATGGTGAATTCCCTATCTCAAGGTATCTTATATGGCACGGAAACCGAGGCTCGAATTGCATTTGAGAAGATAACTCAAAGAGAGAAACAGTTTAGTTACCGAGGCCACTCATCTAGGTCCATGGCCGAGCCTAGGGACAAAGATGTCCATTGCTGAACTCACGGCTTTGGTAAAGAAATTGTGCAGGGATAAGGTTAAGAATACCCTAGTTTGTGAGGTGTGTTCAGTCCAAGGACACTCTTCAGATGAGTGCACACAAATGGGTGAAGCCAACTATGTTGGCGGGTACAATGCTTCAAGGCCTCGAAATGATCCTTTTTCAAACTCTTACAATCCGGGATGGAAGAACCATCCAAATATCAGGTGGAACAGCAACCAATCTGTGGCTAACCCCTTGCCACCCCCTGGATTCTAGCAACCTCACGTTGCTGCCCCTTCTATGCAGCCCCAAGGTACATCCTCAACTCAAGGTTCAACCGGTAAGTCATGGGAGGATGCACTTGCAACTATGACACAGCACACTAATGCCTTCATGAATGAATGTAGGACTCACCAAGCAGCAACCAATGCCTTCATGAATGAGACTAAACATGCCATTACTAACTTGGAGAGGAAACTTGGGCAAATTTCCAATCAACTCAACCAAAGAGAGCCCGGTAAGTTCCCTAGTCAAGTTATGGTGAATCCGAAGGGTCCCCAAGGACCAACAGCGAATTCCATCACCCTCCGAATTGGCACTGAACTTCCTAGCCCAGAGTACACCCAAAGGAATCATACTTCAAGACCCCATGTCCCTTCTGTCCAAAAATCACAGCCATACACTCAAAATCCAGCAAGCTACCCAAGTACTTAGTGATGGAACCATCAAGAAATTCCAGCACCCTATGGCGTGCAATCTGCCCCCTCTTTGGCCTCGGATGAGCCCACCCACGTGGCACCACCTCAAGCTCACTTTCAAGATGAAGAACCACAGGTTAAGGTCTATGGAACCCAAGGCCCAAGTACCCAACATCAGCCCTTGAACTCGAAAGACAAAGCATTGGAACATGATGCATCCATTTCGGCTACCCCTGCAGTACCCCAGCAACATGCTGGACTTTTTAACCCTAAAACTCCTTCTAATTCCAATAAAATGTCTAAGAAGGTGTCTTTTGAGTTATCTAATAATGTCTCATATCCATTCCCTTCCAGGCTTCAAAATCAAAACAAAAACAAGGAAGCATTCGAGGACGAGATCATTAGGATGCTGCAGAAACTTCAAATCACACTTCCTTTTTCCAAAATCCTGGAGCAGATGCCCATCTTTGCCAAGCTTATCAAGGATCTAGTTTCTGGAAAAAGAGGATTTGAAGCCCCAAATTTCGTGGACCTGCCCCAAGCTTGCAAGGCAGCCCTGGTTTTCATGCCCCCAAAAGTCAATGATCCCAGGGCCCCTTCACTTCCTTGTGTCATTCAATCTAAACGTTTTGAACATTGTTTATGTGATATGGGAGCTTCAATTAACATTATTCCTTTCCATATTTATAAGTCTTTGAACTTAGGAGATCTTAAACCTACTTATCTTTGTGTGCGATTGGCTAATGTGTCGGTTTCTAACCTTGTAGGTGTGCTGGAGGATGTTCTGGTTCAGATTGGGGATACGTGCATTCCTGCTGATTTCTATGTCTTGAAGATGGATAGAATTGACAAGAATGGGGAGCCCCCATTGATCTTTGGACGTCCTTTGTTGGCTACAGCTGAATGCCTCATTGATGCGAAGAATGGACAGGTATCTATTAGGGTTTTAGGCAAGCTTCGTACTTTCTCTATACATGATACCATGCAATATCCAGCGGAACCTATTGATGATTCCCCTTTGAATATTATGGATATTCTTCTTAATGAGAATCTTAAGCTATCATGTGTGGGAGATGACCTAGAAAAAGCCCTCACCTTCCCTAAATCCGAAACCACAATGGACCCAAACACCATGGCCTAATTGCTCTCCCTAAAGGCCTCGCCATACATGCACTTGTCCAAGGCCCCCTATGAAGCCTTGCCCCCTCACCACCACAGAGACCTTACCCTCTCATGTCTCTCCTCCTACCCTTGATCTTAAACCCCTTCCGGAAAATCTCAAGTATGCTTACTTAGGCAGCAACCAAACTCTCCCAGTCATCATTACCGCGAACCTTACTCCATCCGAGGAAGACTTGCTTTGTCACGTCCTTCGCACCCACCAAAAGGACATTGGGTGGACTATTTCTGACATTAAGGGAATTAGTCCAGCCAAGTGCATGCATAGGATTCTCCTTGAAGAAAAATTGAAGCCCTCCCGAGAGGCACAAAGAAGGTTGAACCCACCAATGAAGGAAGTTGTCAAAAAAGAGGTGCTAAAGCTTTTGGATGTGGGCATCATCTATCCAATAAGTGATTCTAAGTGGGTAAGTCCAGTGCAAGTAGTGCCTAAAAAGAGTGGAATCACTGTGGTTAAGAATGAAAAGGATGAGCTTGTACCCCAAAGGATACACACGGGTTGGAGAGTATGCATTGATTAACGAAGGCTCAACACTACCACTCGTGAGGATCACTTTCCCTTCCCTTTTATTGATCAAATTTTGGAACGATTGGCAGGGAATTCTCATTATTGTTTCCTAGATGGATATTCTGGGTATAACCAGATTCTAATTGCCCCAGAAGATCAAGAGAAAACGACATTCACTTGCCCCTATGGAACATTCACTTACCGGCGCATGCCCTTTGGTCTATGCAATGCACCGACCACTTTTCAAAGGTGTATGATGAGTATCTTTTCGGATATGATTGAGGATATCATTGAGGTATTTATGGATGATTTCTCTGTGTTTGGGCATTCATTTGAGTTTGTTTGATTAATCTTTCCCTGGTACTTGAACGCTGCGAAGAAAGTAACCTAGTGCTGAATTGGGAAAAGTGTCACTTCATGGTTCAACAAGGTATTGTCTTGGGCCACGTGATTTCTAGCAAGGGTATTGAGGTGGACAAGGCTAAGTTGGATTTTGTTGAGAGATTAACATACCCAACCATGGTCAAAGAGGTTAGATCTTTCTTGGGACACGCTGGATTTTACAGGAGGTTCATTCAGGATTTCAACAAGGTATCTCGGCCTATGTGTGCTTTGCTTGCTAAGGATGCCGTGTTTAACTATGATAGAGAATGTAGGGAGGCTTTTGAAACTTTAAATGAGAAGCTCACGAGCTCCCCTATCATTATTCCCCCCAATTGGGACCTTCCATTCGAACTTATGTGCGATGCTTCAGATTTTGCGGTAGATGCTGTTTTGGGACAACGACGCGATAAACTTCCTCATGTCATATACTATGCAAGCCGAACCCTTAATGATGCCCAATTGAGCTATTCTACAACTGAAAAGGAGATTCTTGCTGTCATCTTTGCCCTGGAAAAATTTCGGAGTTACTTGATTCAAACAAAGGTCATAGTTTACACCGATCACGCAGCGTTGAAATATTTGTTGAGCAAAAAGGATGCAAAGCCTAGATTGTTGCGATGGATGCTTCTACTTCAAGAGTTTGACTTGGAAATTCCGGAAAAGAAGGGGAGTGAGAATGTATTTGTTGATCATATGATTCGTCTCATCAATGGCTCGAATGAAGAAGAGGACCATTTTCCCTTGCACGAGACATTCCCCGACGAACAACTTTTCAGCATTGAAGCAATCGATCCATGGTACGCTGATCTGATTAAATTTATTGTAACCAAACAATTCCCTTCTTTTTTGAACAGGTACCAAAGGAATAAGCTTGCTAAGTAAGCTAGGTATTACATTTGGGACTAGCCCTACCTATGGAAACATTGCCCGGATCAAATCATTCGACGATGCATTCCCGATTGTGAGGTACGTTCTAACCTTGAATTTTGTAGCTCTTTTGCATGTGGAGGGCACGTTGGGGCCAAGAAAACAGCGTATAAAGTCCTTCAAAGTGGTTTCTATTGGCCCACACTCTTCAAGGATGCTCATGAATTCGTACTCACATGTGATCAATGCTAAGGGCAAGGTAACATAGGTCCTTGGAATCAAATGCCTTTGAACCTGATTTTAGTTGTTGAGATATTTGATATTTGGGGCATTGATTTCATGGGGCCTTTCCCTAATTCTTTTGGTAATGTTTACATATTGCTTGCTGTGGATTATGTATCTAAATGGGTTGAGGCACTTGCCACTAAAACTAATTATGCTAAGATTGTTTCGAGTTTCATTCAAAACCATATTCTAGCTAGGTTTGGTACACCAAGGGCCATCATAAGAGATGGAGGCTCCCACTTTTGCAATCGTTCTTTTGAGGCTTTGATGAGGAAGTATGGTGTAAATCACAGAGTATCCACCCCCTACCATCCGCAAACAAGTGGGCAAGCTGAAATGTCCAATAGGGAGATCAAAGGGATACTTGAAAAGACAGTTCATCCTAGCCACAAGGATTGGTCCTTAAAGTTGAACTATGCCCTTTGGGCTTATAGGACGACTTTCAAGACACCTTTAGGTATGTCCCCTTTTCAATTAGTCTTTGGTAAAGGTTGTCATCTACCTTTAGAGATCGAACACAAGGCTTTTTGGGTGGTTAAGCGCATGAATATGGACTAGACACTGCTGGAATTCACCGAAGGTTGCAACCGAATGAGCTTGATGAACTGCGCAATGAGGCATATGAAAGATCACGAATTTACAAGGAGAAGACCAAGGCCTTTCATGACAAGAAAATTCAAAGGAAGGTCCTTCAAGTTGGACAACAAGTCTTGCTCTTCAACTCCCGACTCAAGTTGTTTCCCGGTAAGTTATGTTCTCGCTGGTCTGGTCCATTCATTATCACTAATGTTTTTCCTCATGGTGCAATTGAAATTCAACATCCGGTTAAGCGAGAACCCTTCAAGGTGAATGGACATAGACTCAAGCACCACTATGGGACGTCTCCCATCCCCCATGAGCCCCCCGAGGCCCCTGCACTTGCTCTCTCATGAGCGGCTATCCTCGTCTCGCCTAGACGTTAAATTAAGCGCTCCTAGGAGGCAACCTAACTCTGGTTTGTTCCCTTTTTCTTATGGACGTTTTTCACCTTCTAACTAATGAATTTGTCTTCCTTTTATGCTCAAAACATTGAGGACAATGTTTCATTTAGGTTTGGGGGTATTGGACTTAAGTTTAGGGGTACACAACTCAGTTTCTGTCTTGATTTCCTTGCTGTTTTTTATTTTCTGCTCTTAATTTCTTGTTGTTTTTTGTTTTGTTTTCTTTACTGTTTTTTTTGTTTTGTTTTGTGATGCTAGTTTTTATTCCTAAAAAAGTTAATATGAATGTATAGAACATGAGAATTGCTTGTACTTACTAAGAATCGTTGCCATTGCCATTGAATTCACACTTGCACTTCACAATACCATAATCAAGTGATTAAGCAACCAAAACAATTGAATTTGAGCTTACTTAGAAAATTAGTGGAGACTACCATTGTGAGATTTTTGAGCTTGATTTCCTTTTTTTTCTGAGTGATCTATTTGTTTCTACTCTCAAACACTCATCACTTTGTTCATAATTGCGTCTATTTGCATTGATGTTTAAAGAACCATATCTATTGGATGCTCTTGATTTAATGTGTAATTGTTTATGAGATGTGGTATAGGCTATGTGTGTTTTGGCTCCTAAAGGCCCTTCTTTTCCCCTCCAAATTGCATGCTCCCTAAGCCCCTTTGAAGCCAAACACTTAGCCATTTGTTCTTCACCTACAATATGATCTACCCAAGTTTTGAACTGTTCATAATGGCTACACCCTATAATCTAAACTTATGTCAAGGTTGCATCAAATGAGATTCATGGTGAGGAGGAAATATGTTGATGTTTTGTGTTACTTATACTCATGTGATGGAAGTATGTTTGAATGGAAGAGATCGTTCGTTTATTTGTAAAGTGAGGAAGTTATTGCATGATCTTGGCTTAGCTCATATAAACAAAAATGTATCAAGTTCATTAGTGAAAAAAAAAAGAAAAAAAAATGCCATTAGAAGAAAAAAAAAAAAAAAAGTGAACTTTGAGTTGAGTCAAGTGAGCCAAGTACCTCAATTAGAGCATTTTTGTGAGCTTAAGCTCGGTTTCATCTAAACTCAAGGTCCGAGTCATGACTTCTCATGCCTTGATGCGGTTTAGGTTCTTTGAATTCCAACTTTACTTTCTAAACCCAAGAACCTAGCCCTATTACAACCCTTGAATGAAGACCTATTGATCTTGTGAATGATTATGCAAAGGATTCAAGTACGTATCTCTGTTCTTAAACTTCAATTCCTTCGTGAGGTCATTACTTACATATAAAGTGCTTTTCTTCTTGAAATCCATATGTGATTAACTTGATTTTCTTTACATAAACTCTTCACATATGCTTGCTGAGTGAAAACCTTAGGATTCTTGAGCGTATTGAGTAATGCCCAGTGAGGATTAGAGTCGAGGCGAAATCTTTCTAGGGTGTTTAGATGACGTTGTTTTCTAGTTTTATCATTTGAGATGTTGGTATAAACACTTAACACTTGAGTTCACGGTTATGGCATGTTTCTTGGTTTGTGTGAGTTTATTTTGTATTCTTGATTCTTATTAACTTGTTAATGCATGACTTCTAGCATCCTTTGTGTTAAGTAAAACGTTTGTGGGTATCGTGCTGCTAAAACCCTTAGGAGACAAAACTCCTCCTACTAGGTGAACCTAGAGGTTTAAATGCTTATCATAACTAGATCGAGTCTTTTATTTTGTTGTTTTGATAATGGACTAGCAAAAGATAGGTTTGGGGGTATTTGATAAGTCACAAATTAAGAATCATTTCTGTAACGACCCATCCCGGAATTTGAGATTAAGTTGGTAACTAATCATGAATTGTAGGGTTAATCGGTGATCAGTTGGGCGAATTCGGACGAACGGTGCAAATGACCGTTTTGCCCCTAGTCGTGGGTAAAACGTTGACTTTTAATTCGGGCGGTCAAAAGGACTTTGACCGATGACCGTGACGTAGTCTGGGATGTCACGAGTTCATAGACAGGTGGCACACGTCGATCGGAGTCGGAATGACCAAGTTAAGGGTCTTGATGCGTGAGGGGCATATTGGTAATTTGTCAACCTGAGGGTAAAATGGTAATTTGGTGGCTGCAGGTGGAAACAACCGTGTATGGGCTGAGTACATTTTTCTGAATTGAAAAACAGAGAGTGGGATTTTGTTGTGCAGTGTGTGATGAATTATTTAAGCAACCCTTGATCAGTGTGTGAGTAATGGGTTGGAAATTTGAAGCCACGGGTATGAAGTTGTGTGCCTGGAGTGGGAGTGCAGGCCACGGGTGCCATTTTTAAACGGGTTTTGGGAGCTTGCGGGAGACAGTTACACAGAGGGGCCAGAGTGACTTCCCACGGGTGTTGGGGTTTTGTTTGATCATCAGAGGAGTTGGAGGAGTGTTGGGGATCATTTCCAACTAAAGAGAGGCCTGAGTGTTGAGAGGAAATTGAGTTCGAAGAAAACTGTTTTTGGGAGGGAAAATCCAATTTCGATTTGCAGGCCAGCCCAAGCCGATTTGAGGCTGGAAAACTCTTCTGGGACCTCACTTGGTCGATCCAAATCATGGGATCGAAGCGTGGTGCCCTGGGAAGCCAAGGACGGACACGACAGGTTCAGAAAAATTTGAAGTTTGAGTCGTGGAAGTTGAGGGGTTTGAGGACGCAATTAAGATCGGAGATATGTTCCTAGGGATTTTACGACGCTCCTGGTGTGATTAATTGAAGAATAACATCGGAAATCATGGGACATTGTCGACTGAACAGGGTTGACTGTTCTTCGGGAAAACCAGACTCGAATTGATGGTTTGAGGTAAGTGTTGATGGACTTTATATTTCAGACCTGTAATTAGACTTGAATCGAAGATAAATAAATGTTCAATTGAAGTAATCGAGGCTAAATTGATAGGAATTGAACCGGGTTGTCACGCAGGTTGCAGGACCCGTTTGCAGAGGAAACGGGCGAAGAAGACGAACTGTTCACCTTTACTGTAGCTGGCGCGTGGCTGTCACGCACAGCCACTCACGGTGGCGCGTGATGACGCGTGGGCACGAATCCCGAGGTACGGTCAACACGACTTTTATCCTATACGTTATAACGAATATTTTAGCGTTGGTTTCGAATTTATCGGACACCGTTTCGATGTTATCCCGAGGGTCCGAAGGTTTAGGTTACGTTTTTAATTAACGAATAATTCCTGGAAAATTATGGGGAATTGGTACGTTGTTATTTGAGACCTTACTGACCTTGGAATGTGATTTCGGATAGGATTCAGGTTCTCTGGAAAATGCCGGAAATTACGGGAATGCGTGCGGCGCGAAACCGAGCCTTAAGATTGGTGTGTGAGTGGACGTTGCTTTCAAAATTTAATGCATGCATAAATATTTCTATGATTTCTATGATTATGATTATGATTTTGTGATTGATTTCGGTTTCCGTATTTATACGTATTTTTGATATGCACATGAAATTGCACGTATTTCGAGATATGGGTCCCGTATGTTTTGGATGAGGATTTAACGAAAGATTTTATATGACTTGTGCGTACCATGTCTTTAAGATGTTTTGATTGCGGTTGTGAGTATGGTTTACGATTTTGACACGTTTTTCGGGAATGTCCCGGATTTGCACGTTTTACGAGATTTCGAGTATGTTGTGATTGGACCGTGATTTTGGTGATTATGATTGTGGTTTTGCGGTTTTAATAATAAGATTTGAAAATGATGAGATCTCAAGGATTTAAAATGGATTTTGAAAAAAATGTGATTTCGGGCTTGATGCTCTACGAGGTTTCGGTTTTCGGAAGTTTGAAAACGGATTCTGGGTTTGGGTTCGGAATGATGCTTCCGGATGCCGGCTTACGGAATCATTATTGCGAATTCGAATTCGGGAATGAAAAAAGATTTAATAAAGTGATTTGGTATGATTGTACATGCCCCGTGTGTAATGGTGATTTGAATATGTTTTGTGAAGTATGATTGGGAATTCGAATGTGGAAATTCGGACCATGAGTCCTGTTGTGAAAAATGTGATTTTGGGATGGATCCCACGTTGTTGTGTTTGACAAATGTTTTGGGTTTAAAGACCCGTTGAAAACTGTTTTGGGTTTAAAGACCCGGTGCCATTGCTGGAGCACGTTTTGAGTTTAAAGACTCGGTTAATGGATGACGGGGGAGGGCCCTTAATGAGTTTAAAGACTCGTGAGTTTAAAGACTCGGTTATTGTGATACCCCCGAGGCCTATTGATTATGTTCTGAGTTTAAAGACTCGTTGATATCCCGGGAAGGCCTGATTATGCGCATGGTTTTGAGTTTAAAGACTCGGGCGCACTTGATATCCAGCAAAATGATTGGCTTGTGATTCATTGTTAATTTCTGATGTTTCGGATGTGTGGGGGCAGTGGCCCGGTTTTATGGTTGATGGTTTTGGATTATGTTGTGTTCTTGGGTTTGATTCGTGGTTTTGGGCTGAGGCCCGGTGTTTATGATTGCGGGCTAAGACCCGATGGTTGAGAAAGGAAAAATGATTTTGAATTTCATACGAGTTTTCCTTATATTGGAATTTGATACACAGGTTTTCTTATGTTGAAAATGTTAACCGACTACGAAATGATTTTTGTATGCATGCATTGGTTTTACGCGGAGGGTAAAAACGTCATTTGTAACTGTTTTATAAACTGATTTATTTTTGTCCACTCACACCTTTTGGTTTTTATTGACCCTCCAGGTCTTGGCGCGCTGATCGAGAGGTGGAGGCATGAGTAAGCACGTGTGGCTATCCCTGGTCTGGTAAGTACTGAGGGTAACTTGGGAATTTCAGTCGTCTTTCCAGGCGGGAGCAGGACCGGGCACAGTTAACAATGCCCTAATTGGGGGCGGTCCTGTCAATTTCAATGTTATTTCTTATCCCTTTTACTTATCTTTTGATTATAATCATTCAAACAATAGGAGAAAATGACATCTTTTGTGAAGTTTGTGCAGATTTCTTAGTTGAGGTTTAAATCATGTTTTACAATGAAATGTGATCTTTCCAAGGCTATATCTTCAAGAACCCAGCAAGGACTCATCAGGGATCATATCATCTCCCATTTTCACGTCCAAGATCCCCCAAGATCACCAAAAATTTGGCTAAGCCCCTTAAGTGCCTAAAATTGCGATTAGGGGTGTTTTAGGGTGTTTACTTGTGCATCAAGCATCCTTGGACGAATTTTTCCACCTTTCTCAATGAGGAATGATGTGGATTAACTTGGATAAGGAAGCTTAATGATATCCTAATCAGATGTTGAAGTTAAAGAGGCAAGAAACAAGGAAAAGGAAGTTTCTTGGAAATCAAGAAACAATCATAAATCATAGCTAGGGTTAATTTACCCTTAGCCGCAATTTGTAGTCCCTTTCCTTTAATTTAGGGATTGTGATCTGATTTGTAAAGTTAATAATTCAATTCCTAGTCAAATATGAAGTCAATAAGTGGATTAAATAAGGAAAAGAAGATTCCTTAAGAAACAAGGACACAAAAATGCGGCTAAGGAGTTTTCCTCCTTGTTTTGGGGGCTGTTTTTTCCTTTCTTTTAGGGAGATGTTAGGGCAGGTGTTAGGTGTTATAAATAGATGTTTTCTCATTGTTTTTGGACGTCCAATTTACCTCCTAAGGTCCCAAAACTCTGCAAAAATTCCTACTTAAAGTTTATACACAAAGTTGCCGCAATTTACCTATTGTTCATGCTTTTGGATTCAAGTCTTGCATCTTTTTTGTGACATGAAGCTTGGGAGAAGAAGAAGTGTTTGTGCCACTTCTCTCATGCATCATTCATCTTAGTATTTATGTTTATTAATCCCTAATCTCTTTAAGTTTATATGCATTCAATTATGATGTTTGTTAACTTAGTTATGCGTGAGTAGTTTCTTTTAGGATTAGGGCTGTTTGAAGCCCTAGCCATGTTAGTTTATAATTAGATTTCTGGCTGTTGATTATGGTTGTTATGTATGTCTGGATTTGTTGGATTACTCTGCTTCATGAACTCAATTTATGCTTGTAAGTTTGATCACCTTATTTGCGTATAATTGTCGATGTAATTGCTTGACGGATCACCTTGATGTTTGTGTTCACCCTGCAATTTGTAGCATCACGTTTAAAAAGGGGAATCTTATTCGTAATCTAAACTCATGCCTCCTTAGGATTGCACATCACTTTACTAGGGATAGTGTAGTGTCATTAAATCTTCTTCATGTTTCATGCATTATCACAAACCATCGGTAATAGTTGTTTAAGGGCAGGTACATCATGCTTAAACATGCAATCTAAGAGAAGATAAATGTGTGGGGTGAGCCTTAGCCGGACCCTTGCATGGGCACTTAATTCAGATACATGCATAATTAATCTAATCAACGAAATCTAAGGAGAACTTTAATTGGTAAAGGTGGGTAACATGTCCTAATTCGTTCTAATCATCCAATCAACTTTCAAATCAAGTTTCATCATTTTTCACTTGTTTTCATCATTCAATTTCATTCTAGTCATCACTCAAAATCCCCCAACGTTTTTGTACTTTTTCTCAACTTGTTTCATTGCAAACTAAGTGGATTCACGTTGAACAAGTCCTCGAGGGATCGACCTTTGCAAACCTATTATACTCGTCATACGATTTTGTGCACTTGCAAAGTATTACATTAGGAGTTATCATTCATAATTTCTTGGTTGATAAATCTTCTATCACCCATCATTGACACACAATGTCAAACTTCAAACAATTGTACAACTGGTAAGCACACCACAAATTCACTCGGGAACTAGTGCCCAACTCGACGTCCTAGTCATCACAGCATATTCTCAAGAACCGGAGCACTGCTCAACGTCTGAGACTACCAAATCTGTCAACACGCATCTATAGGAAGGTTACTAATCATAAATCACACCAGTAACTCATAATGCATTCATATCCAACATTACCACAGAATTCACATAAAGTCAACTTAAGGTCGATGCACAAGCATAACATCAATCATCGCATAACAAGTGCACTACCAGTTGGCCATATTGTACCACTCGAAATTCGGAGCCCAACTGGACATCCAAGTGAAACCCGACTCAGGATTCGGAGCCTTGCTCAACGTCTCAGGCGCCAACACAATACTAGTCTTAGGATTCGGAGCCCCCAACTGGACGTCTGAGACTAACAATACAATCAACACAATCATCCCCACATTTCACACATCACAAGTACCGAGAAATACGTACTCATATCACATCACAATATCACAAATCAAATCCACCATCAGAACCTCGGGGCCTAAGCCCAAAACAGAACTCAAGCTCAGTTCTCGTAAAACGTGCCAAAAAATAATTTTCATAAAATAAATCACCAATAACTAGAAGAAATTCACGAAACACTCCAACATCACGATATCTCATATAAAAAACCATATTCAAACCAAATACACAATTTAAAGAAATCCAGAATCAAAATCCCATTAAAACTACGTAAAACGTATCGTAGAATAACTTTCCTAATAACCGTCAAAATCATATAAAAATCCCAATCAACAAGATATCGCCATAATCATATAGATATCAAAAGGAATTAATAATATTAATGCGTCAAAGTCAAGTTAGTTGAGAGGTGTCATTCTCTACAAAGATTAATTAATAATATTAGTGCTTTGGGAAAAACACATCTATAAGCAACTAATTAGAACTTCAGGTTCTACTACAAAGTATGATTAATATCTGGAGAAATAGGTAATGATGAATCTATGGAGGAAACTTCAGGTTCCTTTTATTTGCAAGTAATCTATCACATTTCTAAATAATTTTCAAACAATGGAATAAACATACAAATAATTGAAGCAATGTAATACTATGTAATATGCATGGACGTTAGAAATATATGCTACTGGAATTTAATTGAAAATATATTGCAATGCTTCAGGCATGCATGTTTATGTTTTAAGGCCCGAGGAGTGACAAAGAAAAATTTTGTTTTGTTTTTTTTGGGATCTGAGCCGAGCCGATCGATACCAACGAGCCGAGCCTTGCTTGGCCAGCCGAATTGAGCCGACTTGAGCTGAGCCCAAGCCTCAGCCCTCTGGGCTTCTGGACTAGCCGGCCGAGCCTTCTGGGCTACAGACCCTACTGGGCTTCAGGCCCGTTTTTCCCCTTTGTTTTCTTTGGCCTTTTTGGGCCGTACAAATGGGTTCAGCCGTGGGCTGGGCCTTCTGGGCTGTTTTATTGTTGTTTTCAGTCTGCTGCAGTTTTCAGGCTTTCTGGCCTTTTTTTTTCAACTGCACACTCACATGTCGCAAATGTTGGTTCCCAACTAGCCAAACTTGCTGTCGCAATCCACTCCAAAATTAATTTTCCAATTTTTTTTTTCAATAAACCTTTTTAGTTTTTTAGGGTTTGATCTTTATGGAAAAAAAACCAGAACTATAGGCTTTTTTTTTTTCTACAGCCGTCTTGGGGTTTCATTAATTCGTACCCATTCATCAACTCATTCATGCATCATCAAATCATCAAACATTATTATATCTATACTAAAAGAGAAGTGGCCCCTTCTGCCTTTTTTTCTCCTTTTCCTTTATATTTTTTTTCTTTATCTTTTTCCTTTTCCTTTATATTTTCTTTCCTTTTCCTTTTTCATTTATTTTATTTTTTTTTCCTTTCCTTTATATTTTTTTCTTTTCTTTTCCTTTTTCCTTTATATATTTTTTTTTCTTTTCCTTTATACGTATCAAATTTTTTTTTCTGTCCTTTTTTTTTCTTTTCCTTTATTATTTTTTTTAATTTTTATTCTTTTCCTTTATACATATTAAAAAATAATAAAAGAGATATAAAAAAAATATTGTTCCCCTAAAATGTTTTACTGGTTCTGCCTTTTTTTTTTCCTTTCCTATATAGATATAAAAAAATCACTGTTCATTTATGAAAAATTAGTAATACTCAATTCAATAACCACAGGACAACACACGAGCCTAATTGCTAGTAAATATCTAATTTTAGCCATTCATTGCTTTCAACAATTAATTGATGCTCTAACAATTAAATAGAATATGGATTAACGATTATAAAATTATAAGCACATGGAATTTATATATATTGTTTCCTTGATATATGGCCTGAAAATTGCAAACATCCATAGTAATTCGTTTGTCCAATTCAAAACCAAGCATACAATCACCATGTATATTTTATTTAATTCAATAGAAAACATTCAATTTCAATATTATGTGCACAATTTCAAATTAAGCGTAATTCTAGGGTTCATATGTTTCTAGTTGATCAACAATAAAATACAGCATAAAATTGAAATTGAATTTAGATTAAAAAAACCTACTTGGTTTGAAGAGACAGTAATCCTCCTACTGAGCAATCTCCAATTTCCAAGCGATTCGTGCTAATAACGTGTTGTAAATTATTTAGAGAATGAGAGATTGCAGAGAGGGAGGCAGAGAGAAGAAACGTTCTCTGTAAAATAATACATACGTTTAAAATGAGTGACACTTTACAAAAGGTAACTGATCCTTTATATAAGGAGGGATAAATAATAAATACAAAAAGACTTTACTACCCTTGGTACCCTTTACATAAATGGACACAACCCTTAAAGTTATTTACAACAGTACAATCACGGTATGAAAAATCAAATTTCACTAACATAATAATAAATTTTAAGGGTAATTTCGAAACAATAATGTTATGGTGACCAAATGAAATCCCAAATTTTTGGTCCCAACATATGTGGCTTACGACATGGCAATCCACATCACCTTTTTTAATCAACTATTTCAAATTAAAAATTAAATTTAAATAATTAAAAATTAAAAATTAATTTTAAAAAAAAAACTAAAACCCTAAAAACTCAACTTTTAATCTATCTCGACCCTAAAAACAAGAATAAGCAAAGAACACAACCATACCTCACAAACGGAGAGGTCCCAATCCTACACTCCTGTAAAACTACTAATTAACCACGTTACCCTATGTTAATGCAAGAAATGATCAACTTAGTTTTGCCTTGCTGATCTCTTTCGTTGCTCCTCTCGGGGTATTGTGACCTGCACAGAAAAAGGGTGAATGTAAAGGAACACCGGTGTGGTGCCGGCCTAACAGTCTCCGATGCTTAAGTCAATTTAAACGGGAAAGTTACTGTAGCAATTTATGTAGCGTGAGGGCAAGATTGTCATTACCTTTTGGAGGGGGATGCCCTTATATTTATAGTAGCATTGAATGTATTTGTTGGTGTTTGTCAATGAGGGATAAATGCTGATGGCTTTAGGAGCTGCCAGGTGTCCCGTGGTGGTCATGGGCAGCATTTATGACTTTTCAATGGGTCCGACCGACCAAATCTGCTCTTCCTGGGTCACTTTGGGCTTGTTAGCATGATTTGAGGTTGCTTGGGGGCTGATTGATTAGACGTGAGGCAGGTTAGTTTGGACTTTAGTTAGGCCGACCAGTTTGGGTATGAACAGAAGTCCCCCAAGTCATTGATTGAGGTGGATTACCTTGGTTGAGGGCTTGTATTGTGATTGTCGGCCTAACCTGGTGTACAGTATGCCAGTCCCCAGTCCCCCCAAGCCCTTAAATTAGGTGAAAAGTCGAGGGAGAACCGAATTAAATCTTGGTTTGGGCGGATCATAAGTAGGTGGCCGCTCGGCCTAGGAGATGTCCTCAGGCCGATCATATGACACTTGGTTGTCAAGGTGAGTGATAATCACCTTGGTCGGTTAGCTTGCGCGGACCCCCGCACTATGAGGTGGCCGATCGGCCTAGGAGATGTCCTTAGGCCGATCACATGCCACTTGGATGGCAAGGTGAGTGGTCATCCTTGGTCGGTTAGCATGCGCGGACCCTCGCACGATGAGGTGACCGATCGGCCTGGGAGATGTCCTCAGGCCGATCACATGTCACTTGTAAAGAAGATGTGCGATTGTCACGGGAAACGAGGTAGTACATTTTGAATGTTTGCAGTTATCGAGGTGACCCTTCCACTGACCGAGATAGTGTGATGTTTCAAATGGCCGACCATGGTTACAACGGCTAGTTTTTTAACCGTGGTTAACTTGCGGTGGTATAAATGGGTTGAAAAAAAAAATTCACTTTGCATCTGTGTGAATTTGAGAGAGATATCAGGCGATTTCCAACAACCAGCAAGGCAATTTCCGATCAAAGCACACGACGGTAACAACGGTGGTCATCTGAGCAAAACAAGGTATGATGCTTTCTAATTCCATAATTTCTATTCTGATGGTTGTTTTGGCAAGAACATGGGATAAACACGTATGAATGTTTGTTCCTTGACCTATTGATTGTCTAGGTCGGTCAGGTAGACGGGTCTTGTGTGTTTTCCTTCTTAGGATCTTTTTATTTTCATATTTGTAGATGTCGTCTGAAGATTCTCAAGGCATGGACAATCGATCTGAGAATACCTTCGAGGATGATTCAACGGCCAATTCGGCTGCTTCGGACACGAGGTTAAGAACGAGTGAGTCGGCTTCCACTTCAGGGACATCTCGGCCAATAGTGAATCTGAGGTCGCAGACCGAGGAGGAAAGGGATCTGGAGGAGGAGCTTGAGAAAGCTTTTGCCCAGATGCCAGAGGAGGCTGTCTCGACCATTGGTGAGGCCGAGCAGATTATAGTGGATGTGGACTCGGTTGATCAGATCGGGGTCTTTGGAGGCATACCGGTGTTGTCCAGTCAAGATAGAGGGAAGGAAGTAGTGGGAACGAGTGATCAGGATGTGACACCTAGGCCGATGATATTCGAGATTGATGTGGAGACGGCCGTAAGAGAAGTGATCGTGGCTACATCAGTTTATCATATTGACCAGTAACTGAGTAAAATCAGGTGAGACGACGTACATGCCTATTGAGAGGCCTTCCATGTTCCTGATTCGGTGGTTATGAGGTTGGTTGGTGATAAGGATATGCCGAGTGATCCTCCAGAGTCGTGGACCACGTTCCATCCAGATGCTTTCACTCATGGGATCGTCCTGCCCCTTTACACGTGGATCCAGAATATGGTGGCGCAGTTGGGTGTAGCCATTGGTCAAATTAACCCAAACACGTGGATTGCCCTGACCGGAGTGTACACAGTTTTTAAGTTGACCGGAGTGATCCTAATTTGATTATTGTATATATTTTTTCTTCTCGGTATGAACTTTCTTCAATGGCCATGCTTAGAGCAAGAGAAGCAGGAAGCAATGGAGAGTCTTCCATGGCCATGGCCAAAGTTTGATGGCATATTTATTTTTTCTTGGGAAGATTTGGTATGAATTGAATAGACTTGATGGCCAAAATTCGACGTTGCTGCCTTGGTGGAGCCTGATGGTCGACGACATTCTTGTTGGTGGAGTCGATGAAATAGTCTTCTGGGGAATAAATAATAACTGAATTAGAATTTGATTCTTCTTAATTATTTTGTTTTTTTAATTCTTATGCTTGATTTTTTTTTTCTTTTTAATTTGATTGTCAACTTAAAAAAAATTGATGTGAATTACCACATCATGCTCCACAAAAATTGAGATATAAAAATTTGGAATTAATTACTCTTTTCGAAATTGCACTGTTGATAAACAGGGATGCGAACAAGCGTTTTAGTACACAGAGAATGTATCTGTCGTACGTCTCCTACAGGCATGTAGGGATTTTTCCCATTAATATATATTGGTACGTTTTACAGCATCCCAAAATGCAAACAGAGTCTCTATATATAATTATATATCCTCTTTAATTAATTATCTTCCTCTCTTACTCCATCTTCCCCTACTCCATTGACGTACGTAATATATTCATTATCACATAATCCACCTCCATATAGTGGTCTTCTCTCTCAGCAAAACGTATCACCATGAAAGAAGAGCTCCAAAAGAAACTCACCCCCTTAAAACGAGCCAAACCCATTGCCTACCTCCTCCTCCTCCTCCTTTCCTTCACCCTTGGCTACCTCTCTTCCCCTTCTTCCACTACCACCACCACCACCCCCTCTTTTTCTCCTTCAACCCCCCAACTCCTCCAACTAGCCAACCTCCCAACTCAGCTCGACCATTTCCTACTCACCACCCACTGCTCCCCTCCACTCCCTCCTCACCACATCCGCCAAACCATCCTCCACCGCCTCTTCAACTCCACCTCCCCCTTCACCAACTTCCCCCCTCCCCATGCCGCCCATCTCCTCCGCCGCCGCTTCAAAACCTCAAGCTCCAACGCCGCCATTTTCCAACACCTCATTCAAAAACTCCAACCTCAAACCATCATCCAAATTGGCTCCTTCCTCGGCGCCTCCACCATCCACATGGCCGACTTGACCAGACAACTGGGCCTCAGCAACACCCAAATTCTATGCCTAGACGACTTCCGAGGATGGCCGGGCTTCCGCGACCGCTTCAAAGACATAACCCTCCTCAACGGCGACGTTTTGCTGCTCTACCAGTTCATGCAGAACATTGCGTCCGCCAACGCAACCAAGTCGGTTTTGCCTATACCCTTTTCAACCGGGTTAGGTCTTGATTGGCTTTGTGAGCTGGGCGTGCTTGGGGATTTAATCGAAGTAGATGCGGGCCATGATTTTAACTCGGCCTGGTCCGTTATTAACCGGGCCTACCCAATTTTACGGCCTGGAGGGATCATTTTTGGGCACGATTTTTTTACTGCGGCGGATGACAGAGGGGTAAGAAGGGCGGTAACTTTGTTCGCCCAACTTCATGGACTTCAGATTAAGCTTGATGGGCGACATTGGGTCATTGAGTCGACGTAATTAACAAAATAAATGAATCATTTTTAGATTTCAACATCATGAGGTTGAGGGCATGTCAAGGCTTATGGTATTCGGCCTTTTCTATTTGCAATGTGGAAATAATACTGATTGACAATCAGATATTAGAGGTAATTATATAGTGATTATGACGACATAAAATAAAACTTGATATGACATATTTGTATTCTCATGACTTAATGTTTGATGTTTAGTTATATAATTAATTAATGTGGAGATGACACTTGATGGTTTCTTATTAATAATTTGATGTTTGATTATGCATACATGCAATCTAATATGAAAGTTCAATTTCATTTCCTGTATCCAGGTGGATTATAAACTATTGTGATTGAAACGAAACGAGAAACTAATTACTTGAAAGAAAAATGAGTGAAATTCTGGTTTGGTTTTTATTTTTATTTTATTTTATCAGATTCTGCAGGTTTGGTTCATGCGCTGATTGTTGCATATTTATTGGTACAATCTAATACCTACATCTTAAAAATAGGTATTTGATTGATTGAATTGTAAGATATTTCTTTTTCAAAATTTTCAAAGTAGTAAGAGATTTTGAATGTATCGATTCCAATTGACTAATATTTGAATGTACAAATAATCTTATTCATCTCTTAAAACAAGAAATAATCATCTTCATTGGTATTATCATTTTGCGTGAACCAATTTTTATTTTCTTCAAAAATATTGAAATTAGAGTAAATATACAAAATAAACTAAAAAAAATTCAATAACACAACCAGAGGTAGTGAGCCACTTTCACCATTATTGCTACTTCTTACTATCAAGGCCACCATTTCTGCAGAATTATGAAGAGACGAGGAATACCATCTACTACTATATCCCAGATACCAAGATGATAGAACCATGTGTTACCTAAAATCACCCAAAAATTGGGGAGCTCTATGTGACCCAAAGTGTATATAATGTCCAAATTACCCCTAATAAATATATTAATAGCTCACAGACACCCACACATTAAATAATATATTTACCAACTAAATGTATTATTTAATCGGATTAAAACCTTAATAATAATAATATGAGTAAATCATTGTTACATCCTTAACAACTTTTAATTTTATTTAAAACCTTTAATGCTTGTATATTAAACAAAATAAGACCTTACTTCAAATTTTTTTTTTTTCAAAAGTCCCTAAACAGAATTTATAAGTAATAAATTCCACATCTACCATTTTATATCTCAATAAAGAGAATGAGTGAGTTATTGAGAATTCTTTTAAACAATTAAAAATAATATTGTCTTTTTTTCGTTCTCTTTACCCCATGTGCCCCTTAGTTAGCCCTCATCATTTGGCCCAGAAGTCCACGGGCTAATGGGTACCCGATAGGCCCGATGACAAAAAGCCCCGACCCGGCCCGATATGGGCCGTGGGCCGGCCCGGCCCGCATGTTGATTGGCTGGACTTGGGCTTAGGGTATTCAAGCCCGTTAGGCCCGATAGGCCGGAGCCCGATAAAGCCCGGTAAGCCCAGCCTGACCCGCCCAGGTAAACCCAACCCATAAGTCCGAAAATATAAAATAATTATAAATTAAGAATTGATACCCAATCCAATCTTGTTACGACTATCATAACCAAAATCCAAAACTCCAACCAAATCTCAACCTAGTGTCATTTAAAAGCCCAATGCCCAAACCAAACCTTAACCCTAAATTCAAAAAAACTCACTAGGTCTCTGACTTTCTTAGTGATCTCCTTATCCTATCTCGGCTTTATAGTCGAAAAGTTAAGTCAATTCTCTAAATCCAATAGTACCCCTCCTTAACTTATTTTAATATTCGATAATAATATTTAAGCTCAAGTCATTTTTTTTTTTACAATTAGGTAGGTACAAATGGGCTTAGTAGGCCCGGTCCAAGTGGGCTTAGTAGGCCCGACCCGTAAAGCCCGATAAAAGCCCGGCCCAAATCCGGCCCGACAAAGGGCATGGGCTTTCATATTTATGATCAAGCCCGTCTGACCCGGCCCGGTATTTTTTAAATTATGAAATAGGCCCGGCCCGGCCAGACCCAGGCCCAAAAATTTTGGGCCGGGCTTGCCCGACCCGGCCCAATGACGAGGCCTACCCTTAGTGTTTAATTTTTTTGGTATCTTGGACCCTTTATTATATTATGCATATAATAAAAATTATATATATATATATATATATATATTGTATATAGTTACAATTGAATTTTTTCTATAAAATAAAAAATAAAATCCATATTATCTGGGGTTCAACGGTAGGGTATAGATTTTTTTTTTTTGGGAGGGGTGGGGGGTGTAGGGGGGTGTGGGGTGGGTTGATATGGGATGGTGGTGAAAACTTGTACGACATAGGGTTTAATTCTTGAATTTTGTACCAAAATTCAAGAATTAAACCCTAAATTATACGAAATTAACCAAATTATTTAATATCGAAAGATAAAGAATTTTTAAATTCAAAAGTATTTTTGAAGAATTATTATTTTTAATTATCTTACTTTAAGTTAGATTAAATATTCATATTATTTTTAAAATGAGCAAGTGAAAAAATATATATAAATAGGAATAATGTTTTCATAATCCTCAATATAATCTTATAATAATAAAAATTAAAATTAAAAGTAATGTTGAAATTATGATAGATTTTGGTAAGTGTTTTTTAGATTGTTGTTGGATTAGTTTACAATTAGATGACATTAGTTGTAATATATATAAACCTATGGTCTATTTTAAATTGTATAGTCACCTGATTAGTCAAAAAACCTATGAGTTTAATTTTTCTATATGCAAGTTTTTTAATAAACTTATATATTAATAAGGACCTATGGGACGCGCCTGATCCCGTCTGACACGAAGTGTCAGACCAGGGAAAAGTCTGTCTCTAGCCCTCACCGGGCTTCCAGAGTACGCCAGGATCTTAGGAGGAGGAGTGTGATGTCTTGATCTCTACTATAGCCCGCATCCGCGATCAACCTGAAGGGCATTAAAACCACAAAAACTGTAAGTGGACAAAATAAGCATTTCATTAAAAACATTTCACAAACTGACGTTTATGCCCTTCACTAAAAGTATATGCATGCATTCAAAAACCGTTTGTCAAAAAGTTCATAAAACCCTTTGAAACATTTTCAAAACCTTTCAAGAGTTCATACTCGGTCCCCATAAACCGTTATGAACCATAAATCCATCTATGAGTCCCCGACCCGAAGTCACAAAAACCCGTAAATCAATACATGGGAACTCAGCCCAAATCCAACACAAGTGGGACTCTGCCAAAATTCAGTAAACGTGGGTCTCAACCCAAAACTGTTCTCAGTGAAATACTAAAACATCGAATACGGGGTCTCCGTCCCAAATCATTTCCAAAATATCAAATATGGGGTCTCTGCCCCAAATCACTTTTTAAAACATGGAACACGGGGTCTCCGCCCCCAAATCACTTTTCGTAAATCTCATACGTATCGACATACGTATAACCCATCCGCGGCACTTCCGAGGAGATGCCAAATCGGGGCGCACATCCCTTAGGGATAACATCCCTGATACATGTCACGATTCATCATATCTATACTAGTGTGCACACTACTCGGGGTCTCACTCCGAGTCTTCCCCCAGGAATTCTCCATCTGGGAGGCTTTATCTTAGGACCTAGTCTGATCATCTCTCCGAAATCTAGTCCGGGACCACATCATAACTCATAACTCGCACTCCTGGAACGGGATCCCTATGGGGATACCCATTCTGGTCTGTGGATTGTGACTCTTCAGGTCGACGTCTGGAGGAGACCATATAAATCATATGGAGGGTATAATTCATTTCAAGTACTTTCTTTCTCAAAACATATTTCCAACTGGCTCTCATACCCGATTCATCTCAACAGGATTCCTCGAATCCGATTCAAATCACTTTCACAACCCTCAGCCTAAATCCACAGTTCAACAGGGTCTCATGCCCAAATTCTCATTTCTCAAATCCAAAACCCGTTCATTAAATCATCCAGCAATATTACCAAAGAGACACACTCAGTGACCTCAGAATATCCATCACTCACGCGGAATCAAGTACTCTTCTCATCGTTTCAATCACAACTTCTCTTGATTCCGAAGCTCCAATCACGTTGGAAACATGCTTCTTTTCTAATTACTAAGCTCACTCATTACACGAGCATTCCCCCGTCCTATAGGCGAACGATTTCCAAGTCTCCAACTCAGGAGGTATGGTCAACCGTAGTCAACCAAAACCAATCCGCAATGAAGTCTCAAGTCCTCAGCTCAACCGGACACATCCACGCGTCCGTGAATACCATTTATGTAGGTACACTCATTCTGAGTGGAATTCACGCGACTCAAGGTTAAACCTTGTATACTATTTATAGATGTGCATAAACGGGTTCCAACACTCGTATCTCATACCTTTAATCAGCCCGATCCAAATCTGACTCACGGAATTTTGTCGAAATCCACTGGCATCGGTCGGTAGGTTAAACAGATCGCAACGTCTGTTGTGATCTGAAGCCAAATCTCTGCGTACTACCATATCTGACCAACCGACCCATACATCATGTGACGTCACTCATGTCATCCATTTATATCTTTTCATCCGAATGTCACTTAGGTATTTCAACCTTTAACGTTACTACTCATGGGCACGCACTCGCGCCCCAAATCTCGTATCATCAGGGAACTGGTCACCAAACCAATTACTCCTGGTGCCTCGCACTGAGCCACTCAGAATTCTCTATGTCTCACTTAGTGCCCACCAAACTCACATGCTCGCCCTTTTGGGCACCTCCACTATTCCATCTGCATACTGGTTTGCACGTCCCAACTCTATGGGATTAACTCCAGCACTCACACTTGTATAATCCATCCAAGGATATCTAGGGCACCTTTCGCTCATCCAGGTATATCCTACTCGTCACAGTCACCTCACAGAGGTAGTGTGGCAAGTGTGCCAACACCCAACGTCCAACACCACATTCTGCGATTGCACTCAGCCGTAACCAAGTCTAATCCAGAATCTATGCTCGTACTGTGCGTCACTCACGCACCACTTATCATCGTCACGACTGGCGAATCTTATCGCCACAATCGTCACGGCAACCTGAGCCTATCCAACTCGATAAGACTCGACTACGTCCATCGATAGCCGCGTTTGCCACAACCTCGTGTAGACCAATCTCATAAACACTCTGCTATCGAGACTCCAAATCCATACGGTCGACTCACCGCTGGTACTAACTACTCCACATGCAACATCCACTGATCGGTCCACCTCAAGATCCAGACTACAAGTACCACACTCCTGGTAACTTGTCCAATAAATCACTAACTAGAGTTATCACAAACCCGGCTGCCTGCTGCAGCCCAACCATCCTAACCGATCCCTCGCTCTCGACTCCGAAGAGTCGTCATACTCTGATACTGGTATCCCAACAACCAGTAACCACATTATAAGGATCTCATCCTCTCGTATCTCTACGGCTTTCAGCCACTGGCCTCCACAAGAATTTGGCCATACTCCGTGCCTACCACCACCCAAGCACTACGTGCGCAATCGCATCCTATCGTGCCACACTACAACCACTCTGGGGCATCTCTTTCCAGTCGACATCCCTCCGGGACTCGACATACCAAAACATGGCAACACAAGCCAAATAGGGTCAAATGTTTCTATTCCCAACAATCTCACCCGGGTCAACCATGACCTCAGCTGCTCTCTGCAGCATACTCTCTAATCCGACATGACACAACCGACAACCGCCTCGATTTGGAAGTCGTCATACGGTGTCTGCTAATCCACTGGGTCCTATCACCAGTGACACTACGGCTCTAAACCATTAGATTTACACGAATATTGATCCTAGTCGGGATCCACTTCCTCAATATACGTGACATCCAATGCCAATCGAACCTTAAACTAAGGTTCGATCTACCGAATCTTCATACTAATACCCTAACTATCACATTGATGACGGGCTATTACGACTTCAGAGAAATCACATCCTCGACTTGCGCATACTCTGAGAGCAAAACACGCTCTAATACCGACTGGTATCAGTGTACCATGAGTATCAATTGAGCCAACCACGCTCGGATACCACTTTGTCAGGACACGTCCCAAATCCCCCAAGATTAACGTGGGACGCGCCTGATCCCGTCTGACACGATGTGTCAGACTAGGGAAAAGTCCGTCTCTAGCCCTCATCGGGCTTCCAGAGTACGCCAGGATCATAGGAGGAGGAGTGTGATGTCTCGATCTCTGCTACAACCCGCATCCACGATCAACCTGAAAGGCATTAAAACCACGAAAACTATGAGTGGACAAAATAAGCATTTCATTACTCATTTTTCAATTATTCAACCATTTCATTTTACCAAGTTCAATGTTAGTCAGATTAGTCAACATTAAAACATTTCACAAATAGACATTTATGCCTTTCACTAAAAGCATATGCATGCATTCAAAAACCGTTTATCAAAACGTTCATAAAACCCTTTGAAAACATTTTCAAAATCTTTGAAGAGTTCATACCCGGTTCCCATAAACCGTCATGAACCATAAATCCATTTAAGGGTCCCCGACCCGAAATCACAAAAACCCGTAAATCAATACATGGGAACTCAGCCCAAATCAAACACAAGTGGGACTCTGCCAAATCCAGTAAATGTGTGTCTCAACCCAAAACTGTTCTCAGTGAAATATTAAAACATCGAATACGGGGTCTCCGCCCCAAACCATTTTCCAAAATATCAAATACGGGGTCCCTGCCCCAAATCACTTTTTAAAACATGGAACACGGGGTCTCCGCCCCCAAATCACTTTCCGTAAATCTCATACGTATCGACATACGTATAACTCATCCACGACACTTCCGAGAAGATGCCAACTCGGGGCACACAGTCCCTAGGGAACACATCCCCGATATATGTCACGATTCATCATATCTATACTAGTGTGCACACTACTCGGGGTCTCACTCCGAGTCTTCCCCAAGGAATTATCCATTTGGGAGGCTCTATCTTCTGACCTAGCCCGATCATCTCTCTGGAATCTGGTCTGGGACCACATCATAACTCATAGCTCTCACTCCTGAAACTGGATCCCTATGGGGATACCCATTCTGGTCTGTGGATCGTAACTCTCTAGATCGACATCTGGAGGAGACGATATAAATCATATGGAGGGTATAATTCATTTCAAGTACTTTCTTTCTCAAAATATATTTCCAACTGGGTCTCATACCCGATTCATCTCAACAGGATTCCTCGAATCCGATTCAAATCACTTTCACAGGCCTTAGCCTAAATCCACAGTTCAACAGGGTCTCATGCCCAAATTTCCATTTCTCAAATCCAAAACCCGTTCATTAAATCATCATTGAAAACCTAGCACGTATAAGCATCGTATAAAACCAAAAATATCGAAATACGTGCAAATAGGTAAATATTAGGCTACCACAAACAAATGCACTCATGGCATCACAAAACATGTTCCAAAACAATTATAAAACATTTATGCATGCATAGATTTTGAAAGAAAGGTCCACTCACAGACCATCTGAAGCCGCGCCTCAATACGCGCGCCATAAGCCTCTCCCGGGCCAATCGTAGCCTCTGGGATTCCCGAACCTGTCCAAATTAATTTAGAGGGTTACTAACTATTTAAATAACCCCTCACTAAAGCCCCGTAATTTTCCAGAATTTCCAACTATTTTTAAACGCGAACCTAAACCTTTGGACAACCCGAACTATATCGAGACGATGTCCGATCGACTCGAAACCAGTCCTAAAATGTTCGTTACATCGAATAGATGAAATTAAATGTTGGAAGTTTCCCCAAACTCCCTGTCACGCGCCGCCCAAAGGGGTTGCGCGTGTGGTTCACGCGCCCCTGCTACAATGTCACCAGTAACCTCGGTTAGACCGGTCTGAAAACCGGCCGGTCCGGTTCACCTCTGCAATTGGACCGACGTGACCGGTCTAGGGCCCTCCTTCCTTCATTTTTCATCCAATTTCTTCCTTTTTGATTCCATTCTTCCTATTTCATTAATTCCTATCATTTCCTATCAAGAAAACTAAGAAGAAACACCTAAAACCTAACGATTTGATTCCTTCCCTCACGGTTCAAACTCCCCGATCATCGCCTGGGCTGCTCAGCCCCTCACAGCCACCAAAAACAGCCCATACTCCCTCCTAACACCCTAACAATCATCTCCCAATCATTCAAAACTATCCATAACGTCAAAAATCGAAATTAATGGAAATTGGGTCTAACTGATACCTTGCTTGGGTTTTGCCTCCACCGTCCACGGTGGCGCCGTCCTGGCTAGCCACCACCCATCTTTATGCTCTCTCTTCCTTCCCTTGGTCTCAATCATGGTCATAAGGGGATTGGGTTTGGATTGGGATGAAGGTTGGATCGGGTTTGTGGAAAGATCGAATGAAGGAAGGGAATGGGAAGCAGATGCATGTATGTGACCATACTGGGCCTGAGAAAATATCTGGGGCCCACTTAAGTCCAAGAGTCTCCCATCTCGTAAAACGAGCAATAGTTCCCTCGAACTTCCGTGAACCGTAACTTTCCCGTCGAACTTCCGAATTCGACATGCCGCCTGTCTACGGATTCGTATCGTCCCTATCTACGTAACGGTCCTCGGCCCTCGACTATCGGACCTCTCGGTCAAAAGTCAACTTTCTGTTCCTTTTCAACCAAGTTACCAAAATGCCCTCGAACTTCCGAAAATCATAACTTGTTTCTCGAACGTCGAAATCGAACGTGCCACCTGTCTATGAACTCGTGACGTCCCGAAATACGTCAAAGTCATTGTCCAAAGTCCATTTGACCGCCTGAATGAAGAGTCAGCGTTTCGCCCATTCTAGGGGCAAAATCGTCATTTTGCCCTGAACGTCTGTTATTCCTCGTCTAATCCCCGATTAGTCTTGCTAATTTGTCATTAATTTTTAATTAATCCCGATAATTCAGGCCAGATCGTTACATAATTGCCCTTATAATATTCTTCATCAGAATTAATTGTTATTAATAATTAATTTTTAAATAATATATTTTATTAGAAAAAGAATTATTTATTAATTAGAAATTACAAATTACATCTACC
Source organism: Prinsepia uniflora (assembly GCA_032719365.1). Taxonomy (NCBI): domain Eukaryota; kingdom Viridiplantae; phylum Streptophyta; class Magnoliopsida; order Rosales; family Rosaceae; genus Prinsepia; species Prinsepia uniflora. The sequence goes on along the minus strand of CM064874.1, from coordinate 50,155,674 downwards.
AATCAGAACGCTCCAAGTCTTACAAGATTTTTCTATAAATATTGGAGCTCATTTCACTTTCAAGGTAATTGAATCTTTACTTCTAAAGTTCTTTGTGATTCCTCTCTTAAAGCTGATTTAAGCATCAGAGCGTTCTTGGTTGAACAATCCCCTAGGGCTTCAAACTTAACTTTGATTTCTTCTTATTTGATGTTTGTAGGGATCAAGAAGAATTTTTGAAGCATATTTGATTTCTGCATAAAAAAATTGGTGCTTTAATTGAGAGTCAAATTGAGAAATACTCAAGAAGTGCTCCCTAGTTTGTTCATTGTTCATAAACTTCGTTCATTGTTCATAAACTTCGTTCATCATTTATCGACTTTATTCGTCGTTCTTGAACTTCGTTTGTCACTCATCAAAATTTGTTCATCGTTTTCAAACTTCGTTCATTGTTCATTGACTTTATTCTTCATTCTTGAACTTTGTTCATCATTTATAAAATTTGTTCTTCGATCATAGTAAGAACATGACGATTTGCACGTTCATGTAAAGCTAGTGCATCCATCTTTGTAGCTCAGACTTGGAGCGAAGCACACACTGGGAATCATAATAAACCACTAGGTCATTCCCATTGTGTGACGATACAAGCACTTATCGGGACACAAGGACTGATTCGTGCTATTCGCTTCGGAACCTTTCTGATATTCTCAACTCCAGGATCCCCCATCGACTGCATTGGGAGTCTTCCAGCAAACTGATGGGCGATTCATGGGAGAAATGTGTAGGCAAATCCCGAATCAACCCCATGAAAGCGAAGATCTCCTAAGTTTTCTAGGTGGTATTCATGAAACTCCAAAAATCAAATACGGGAAAAACATAACACGATCAGCAACGCTAGAGCACGAGGAAGAAGTAATGTGTCATACTCGAACACCTTGACGCTTATTTTCTCAAGACAATGTGTCGCAGCAAGTCAAAAGACTAATTAACTAAGTACATATACACTCAGAATTTCTACAACAAATTGGAGCAGAGCGAGAAGCAGCCCAAATTGGTTAGAGGCGCACCGTACCTCGGAATAGGCACGATGAAATTCGAAGGCATCGTAGCAAAGATACCGTCCGATGTCAGACTATGCCTCATGATATATCACTAAGTGACTATAGTTAAAAAATTCACACTCACGCGACAAAGAATCAATGACATCCAAGGCTATCAGCATATGATCGACTTAGAGAGCGCATTGGGGTTTTGTGGTAACGCTAAAACTACGCATTAAATTAAAACACGTAATTTGAGAATTATGCAATTTAAACCTTTTTTGTGTAGATATAGTATTGGTAAATAAGGATCGTTCTTAACCGGAGAAATTAGGGAACATTAATAATGTGTTAGTGAGAAAGAATAATGATTAAAATAATAAATGAATTAAAAAATAAAAAATTAAAGAATAAATGAATTAAAGAATTAAAGAATTAAAGAATAAAGAATTAAATTGGGGGGGGGGGGGGGGGTGGTTTTGAACAAAGTGTAATCTAAACTACATTTGAACCAAACTAAAAATTAAAATGTAAATACTCATGCTAATTAGAACTTACAAATCATAGAGTAGTTTCATAGACAACACTTTTACGTAAGTAATTTCAAATTAACAATCACATTATTTAAACTACTCCTAAAATAGACTTCCTTCAAATACAAATTTTACCAACACTCAAACATTTTTCTCATAACAAACCAATCTTGAAATCCTACCTTCATCATCTCAAATACTTGCATATATCTTTCAATATTATAAATGCATCAACCATTAATATGCGTCAAATATCAATGTGCTTCAAACATTTACAATATGATTCACCTTAAGTTTATAATTAAATGCGCCGACAGCGATCAACATTTAATCTCTTCAATCCTAGTCTAAATGCACCGAACAGCAGATAAAACATATAGCATCAAATTGAAATTTATGCACTAAGATATATGAAGTAAAAGAAATTCAGAAAATAAAACACATGGAGATTGCATTTATACTTGCAAAAGTTTAGAAAGAAAATACCATCACATGTATTGAATTATAAGTAAACCGAAACAAGAACAAGAATTAAGTAAAGGGAAGAAAGTTACACTTTTGGAACCTAAGAACAGCTTGTGATTTTGAAAATGGATGGAAACAATTCAATGTTAGTCATAAAATTCTCCGAACAGCAGAAGAAACCTTATGAAGATGGAGGATATAACATAAGAATTCAGACTTAAATTCTAAAATTATTTCGGAAAAACTCGGCCTAGAATTTTTTTAAGGAAATCATAAATTCATATTTAAAAGAGAAGTCAAAGAAGGTAAAAAGAAAAGTTTACAAGGAAAATCTAAGAACTAAAATTAAGAGGAAATGAAACTTAAGAAATGAATCTAAAAACATAAATTAAAAGACAAGATTTAAAGGAAAACTAATTAAGAAGAAAAAATACAAGTTAAAATGGTCCCCAAAAATGTCTCTCAAAAGAGGAAAAAAAAAACTAAACTAAATGAACTAAGAAAAGAGAAGAAAGGGGAAAAATTGGGGAACTCCAACAAATGAAATGGCTTGCCTATTTATAGAGGGAGTGCCAAAATTCAAATAATAAAATACAAAAATAAAATATAAAAATGAAATGATAAACAATGATGAAAAATGATCATTTTTAGGCTGAAATTATGAGCAAAGGGGAGTAGGTTGGAGTGGGTTTTGTACAAAAAATGGGCTGATGACACGACCCATCCCAATCCCCCCGGGATTACGCGGGATGTGCCATGCTCTACTTTAACCCACGTGCGACACGAAGGCCAGACACCCGTCTAACCCCCGTGTAACAGGAAGGCCAGACGAGGGATAACCTGAGCCAACAACCCATTCGGGCTTCTAGAGTGCGCCCGGATCAGTGACGGAGTGTGATGTCTCGGTCACCGCTACGGTCTGCACCACGATCAACCTGAAGGGCATTAAAAAAACATAAAAGTTATGAGTAGACGAAAATAAATAATTTAATAAAACACATTTCATAAAAGACATTTATGCCTTTCACTTAAAACTATGCATGCATTCATAAACCAATTAAATTAAATATAATAAAAACGTTTATAAAATTAAAGCCATTTCTTTCCTCAGATCATTAAGGTCTTAGCCCAAAACCACAAAATAAACCAAGTGTGAGAACTCAGCCCAAAACCGTAAAACATCGAAATCCGTAAATCCAAATCCATGTGGGCCACTCCCTAAATCCATTAATTAAACACAGAAACACCATTTCATAAATCCAATAAATCACGTGTACCAAATACCCATCCTCGGCATCCCACATGCCTATCGTCCCAAATGCTTGACGTCTTAGATGTCATATCACGGTCTAAGAAATGCGTGCTGCCCGAGGTCTCTCTAGGTGAATCTCTGACATCCCAGATGTCTAACGTCCCAAACGTCTAATAATAGTAATCCTGCTCCTGAGTCACTATAAGGTATGGTCGCTCCGTGCAATGATCCCTCGCAGGAAATACGCTGTGACTTCTCCAGTGTCCTAGACATCTGGAGGAGACCATCCACATATCCTCATATAAGGATGATATATGGAAAACATTTTTATAAAATTATTCAAAACATCTCAAAGGGGCATGCCCGGAATTTCCATAAATTTATCATAAATCCATAAATCCAATTTCTGAAATGCAAATTCCATTTTAGGGTCTCCAAACCCGAAATCACATTTTATAAACCACAAATGGGACTCATGCCCGATATCATAATCAACTAGGCCTCTAGCCCGATGATGTAAACCAAATGGGCCTCCAGCCCGATATCTCATTAAATCAAATGGACTCCAAGTCCGATAGTTTCCAAATCAAATGAGTCTCATACCCGATTTCATATTTCCAAATCCAAAATCAGTTCATCAAACCATCGTTGAACACAAGCATGTATAAACATAGTATAAAACCATAACCTCGAAATACGTGTAAATACGTAAATTATAAACACCACAAATATACGTATTCAAGGCATTCAAAGCATAGATATAAAACATATAAAATAGTTATGAATGCATCATATTTTGAAAGCAAATATCCACTCACAGACTGCCCTAGCTGCCGTCTCGATACGCATGTCATAAGCCTCCCCGAGGCTAATCCACCATCTTCGGAACTTCCGGACTTGTCCAAATCGTATTCGAAAGTCACTAACTATCTATATAAGTCCATAGGATAAAACCCTAAAACTCTCGAAAAAGTCAACGTGTCCCGGACACGTTTCTTTAGGCAAAAAACCTTGATTTGACAAATCTAACGATCTCCAATCGATCTGAAACCACCACCATTGGATCCTAATCATCAAAACCGTTCGAATAACACTAGTCCCACCTCGAAATTTGAGTTCATGCGCCCCCACGCGTGTTTTCAACGGTGGTTAACGGTTAATGCTGACATCATCGCTGATGTCAACATTCATAGATTCTGACAGTGCCACGTGTCGGCCTACCATTGGTACAACTCTGACATGATGATGTGTAACGACCCATCCTGAATTCCAGGATTAGATTAGCGACTAATCATGATTAGTGAAGTTAATCTGTGATTAGTAGGGCGAAATCGGACGAACGATGCAAAAAGTTGACTTTTCATTCTGACGGTCAAATGGACTTTGACCGTTGACCGTGACGTAGTTCGTGACGTTACGAGTTCATAGACAGGTGGCATGTTCAATTCCAACATTTGAGGTAAAAGTTATGGCGTTCGGAATTTCAAGGAAAATTTGGTAATTTTGATTAAAAGGGACAAATAGTTGACTTTTGAACCAGGAGGTCCGATGGCCGAGGGCCAAAGACGGTTACGTAGATCGGGACGATACGAATCCATAGGCAGGTGGCACGTCGAATTCGGACGTTCGACGGCGAAATTACGGTTCACGAAAATTTCGGGGTACTATTGTATGAATTACGAAAGGGTTGCGTTTTGGAATTTAGTGGGGCCCAGATATTTTATGGAGGCCCAATGGATAAGTGACACTTGTCACCCATCCATTGACCACCCAAATTCACCCATGCATCGACCATCTTCATTTCTTCATTTCAAACCCAAACAACCCGATCTCATTTCCTCTCCTCTGTGCAACCCAAACCATTTCCTTTCCCCTTTGATCATCTTGGTGAGGCCATGAGACTAAGACAAGGATGCTGGGATGATGGTGGCCAGCCTGGACGGTGCCGCCGTGGACGGTGGAGCCACAAACCCGAGAGGGTACTCGGTAAGGCCCAAATTCCTTTTTAATTCAATATATGCATTATGGTGTGTTTTGTATGTTTCTAATGAATTAAATAGGTTGCTAGGGAGTTGTTAGAGAGGTTTTGAGGGTGGTTAGACGTCGAGGAAGCCGTGGGTGAGTTTTGGATATTTGAACCGTGGAAACCAAGTTGGACCGGCCGGATTTTAGAGGTTTTAAGGGTTCTAATTAATTGGTTTAGATTTCTAGGGTCGAGATATGAAGATTAGGATTGATTAGGAGTTGAATCGGATCGAAATAGGGGAGGAAAAACCAGCGGACTGGTTCAGTTGCAGGTGGACCGGTTCTCTGCAGGTTGAAGATGAAGCTACAGTAGGCGCGTGATCTCACTCGCAGGTGACTTCCCTGGGCGCGTGCGGGTGCGTACCTCACCTTTTGGGGAAGTGTTCAACATGTGAAAGCTTCTATTCGATGTAACGAACATTTTGGGACTGGTTTCGTGTTGATCGGACACCGTCTCGATAATGTTCGGGGCACCGGAAGGTTTAGGTTAGGGATTTAAAATAGTTAAAAATTCTGGAAAATTACGGGACTTTAGTGAGGGGTTACTTAAGTAGTTAGTAACCTTCTATTAGGATTTGGATAGGTTTGGGAGTCCCGGTGACAGTGATTGGCTCGGGAGAGCAGTATGGCACGCATATCGAGCCGGTAGCTCGGACGGTCTATGAGTGGACCTTGTTTTCTAAATTGATGCATGCATAAACGTTTATGATATGTTTTAAATACTTGTTTGTGATGCCATGAGTGCATTTGGATGTGTGGTTACGTATTGGCAAGTATTTCTAGGTTTCGGCCCTATACGGTGCCAATACGGGTTTGTATGTCTTTATTGGTCTAAATGAAATGGTTTTGGATTTCAAATGGATAAACTCGGGTATGAGACTCATTTGGTTTTTTCTCGGGCATATGACCCTATTGATGGCCTTTGGGTCTAAATCGTGGTCGCGGCGAGTGCTTTGTGCATGGCGACAGACGATACGACGCTCGCCTCTGGATTGGGATGTGTTCCTTCCGGAGAGGTCACGATGAACGATCTGTTGTCGGGTAACCGATGGAGCCTCGACTTTGGAGTGCTGACGGTGCAGGATATCCATCGGTGATGAGTGCACCATGATCTTGTGGTGGTCACGTCGGTTGATACGTTAACAGCGACATACCAGGATTGAGGGCGGTCCTGGATAGATAGTTGCACGCATCACTACGATCGGAGTCGTGACTGACCCTTAGATATTGGGCACGATACCAGCTGATGTCATATGTTCGGGCACGAGATCCAGTTGTTTTACATCGATGATTTCGGGTCAGGGACCCTAGATGGATTTCCAAGTTCATGGCGGTTTATGGGAACCGGCATGAACCCTGGAAAGGTTATTGTGGTACATGATAGTTTATGGGAACCGGGTTGAACCCTTAAATGGATGTTATAGATCATGACGGTTCAGGGGGAACCGGGCATGAATGTTTATGTTATGTATATATATGTATGTATATTCATATACCTTCCTTTACTTCTATTATCTCCTCCGGGGAGGGTCGTTGGCCTGGGTGGACCTCGAAGTAGTCACGAAGCACTGACTGAGTGGGAGTTGCCCCAGTTGGGTTCCTTACTCTCAGGAAGGCATGGATCGTAACCTCGGGACGGGTCATTGGTCTACTGACATTGACCTTGGACTCTGAGAGACTTGGGTTTGAGACCCTGGGTAGCACCCGCATAGCTTTGGAAACCGTGACAGGATTGGTTGTGTGAATTATATGTATATATGATATATGATATATGATGTGTACAGGTTTTGGGCTGAGTCCTGTATGGATTTAGGCAGTGTCCCGTATGGTTAGTATCTTTACGATTTTGGGCTAAGGCCCTAATGAACGGTTTGATAAATGGTTTTCGAATGCAAGCGTGCTTTTTAGTGAAGGGTACAAATGTCTTCTTTGAAATGTTTTTATAAACTGGTTGTTTTTTCCACTCACAGCTTTTAATGTTTTTACTGCCCTTCAAGTTGACAGCGCATGTGGACTATAGTAGAGACCGAGATATCACATACCTCCTCCGGATCCTGGAATACTCTGATAGCCCGAGAGGGTAAAGGTCGGAACTATCCCTTGTCTGACACTTCGTGTCAGACGGGAGCAGGGTCATCCCGCGTTAATCTCGGGGGGATTGGGATAGGACCTGTCATGATGTCATCCTGATGACGTCATCGCTCACGTCACGTCATCCCTGACCTCCAATCGGGTCAACCCGACTGCCTGAATCGGGTCGCACAGACCCGCGACCCGACCTAGTTCCAAAACCTTCATTCCAACTCCAATTTCATCCATGTTTCTTCTTATAGCTTCGTCTAACCTCCCTTAATCGATCTATGGGCTCCAAACAATGAAAAACAGGCTAAAATTATACCTTTGATTCGAGGAACAGTAACCCATAATTCCTCTGTCGAGTTCCCTCGATTCCGGCCACCGTTGCTCTCGATCCCAAGCCCAATCAACTTGTCTCGTCCTCAGGAACCTTATCCAACCAACCAAATCGATCATAAGTCATCGAAACAAAATCCACCATTTTGAATTAGAAACAGGGTTTTCAGGTTTTTGCCTTACCTCACCGTCGTTGCTCCTTTGTGGCCACCACCAAGATCGTCTCGGTGTCCCTTTTCATTTTCGTTCAAGGCCCATTAGCATCATATGAAAATTAGGGGGTGTTTGTGTGGGTTTGGGTTGCACGGGTTTGTGGGTATTTAATGGGTAATGGGGAAAAATGGAGAAGCTGACTGAAACAGATGAGGATAAACTCAAAATATTGGGTTCTACGCCAATCAAATGGGTGACACTTGTCACTCATCTTGTGGGTCCTTCCAGATTTTTTCCCCAATCAAATCAGGTCACATGTCGAATTCCTCGATTTGTATGAATAGTGTCGTAAAACATTTTAGACCCGTAACTTTTCCGTCGAACGTCCGAATTCTACGCGCCACATGTCTACAGACTCTTAACATCCCGATCTACGTCACGGTCATCAATCAAAGTCCATTTGACCACCTAGGTCAAAAGTCAACTTTTTACCCAACTTTAGAGGCAAAACGGTCATTTCACACCATCTATCCACGATTTCTCGTCTAATCCTCGATCAGTCACACTAATTCTCAAATTAATGACTAATCAAATCCTGAAATTCGGGACGAGTCGTTACAGCTGATACAGGTGCAAGCGGGTTGGTGAGGCCTGCAGCGGGCAAGTGGGCTGCAGGCGTGAGGTGCTGGGTTCTAGGAAGATTGGACTAGACACTAGAGTAGGTGGCTGCAAGCGCGCATGCGAGTACGGACTTGGGCCAAGCACGTGAAACGGGTTGAAGAGGGATTGGCCGAGAGTGGGCTGACGCGAAAATCGTACTGGGTGCAAGAATGAGCTTTCGGCAAGCGCGCGCCGAAAGTTCAAGGATCATTCGGTGGTCAACAGCTGCGAAAAACCTGGCTGGAGCGCGAGGATTGGATCACATCACAATTGATTTGGGCTCACAATTTTTTGGCTGAGCAAAATGGATTAGGCTTCATCTTGGATTGGGCTTCTACAAATGAATTTATATAAATCCATCAAATTTCGTCCATAATTTATTCGTTCAAACTCCGATCGGGACGATTCTTTCGCCAAAACGCTTCAAATTCCAAGCTTTACTTAATTCTACAAAAATATCACAAAATATATTATTTTTTCCAATTGTTTATTATTTTAATATTAAAAGTCAAGTATAGAGGGTATAAAATAATATAAAATAATGCTTAATTAACGACTAATCACTTTGTCACGAATTGAGCATCCGCATGGAAGTCGGAGGTGACATGTAGCTTCCTAACACACTCACAATAGCTTGAGGCACACTGGCTATCATAGTGAAGAGGACTAGACGTACTCACCAACACACTCTCGGAGCTCGTTAATTGAGGCCCGAGGAGGTCAATTACATTTGGCTAGCACCTCATCGAGGAGCGCTGCAAGGTAATTATATGCAGAAGATGTTAGATCAATGCCTCAGGGCATCCAGCATGATGTCGATCTAAAAGATGATCTATGTCGTCAAATTCAGTCATCTTTAACCTCATCTTTCCTGAGAGACCACGAAGAGGAACCGTTTCTTCAATGATATGCAAGTCCGAACTTTAGTTAGTTCAAAGAAACCTCTGACCCGGTGAAGCATATTGAGTACTATCGAGGAGTCATGGTGCCTCATAGGCATAATGGTGCACTTATGTGCAATGTGTTTCAAGCCTCTCTGTAAGGCCAAGCTATGACATGGTTCAACCATCGCCCCCTGAGATCTATTTCCTTTTTTCAAAAGCTAGCTTTTAATTTTATGAAGGAATATTCACAACTGCGCACTGTCGAAGTGAAGGACGATCATCTTTTTACTATCAGAAAAATATCAAAATAGACCCTACGATAATACATTCAGAGATATTTCGATGAAAAGTCTCACATTGTTGGATGCAGTGATCTTGTTGCAGCAATGGCATTCAAGCAATGGTTTACCTAAGATAGCCAGCTTTACAAATATATTGTTATTAACAATGCTCATAGCCTCGCCAAAATGCTTTCCTTGGCAGGGCGATATGCATGCAGGGATGATGAGAAGAATGCCACATATGCGCCAAATCATGTCGAGATGGGAAAAACATCTTCCAAAGCATCATCTATGCGCAAGGATGATATCAACAATAAATTTCCACAAGGGAAGGCCAACAAGCACAAGGCAAGATAGACTTCTAATACTTCAGTCACTATGAAGCCTAACCAGTACCAGTCCCCCAGATTTATAACATGATCAAGGACAAGGCTTGGTTCAAGAAACCAGGGCCTATCAAAGGCGACCAAGAAAAGGCTAATAAAACCACATGGTGTGCCTATCATGAATGTTACGGGAACAACATCGGCACATGTATATCTTTCAAGAGATATCTTCGGAATCTCGTAAAGGAAGGATATTGTACTAAATACATAAAAAAGAATACCTCATATCATTTTTAGAATAAAGGACCCAAGGAGCCTGCATCAAAAGTGATTCACATCAACACTAACAGGACACATCCCGATCCCTCTAGGACCACCCGGGGATGTACCCTGCTCCCGACATCCCAGATATCTAACATCCCAGATGCCTAATACTGTCACGGTTCTAAGGCTACGCGTGCCACCCCGGGGTCTCAATCCGGAGTACTCCCATGGGTCCACCAATGTCCTGGCATATCTCCGAATCACTGCCCGGGGTATACCAATAGCAATCCTGATCCTGAGTTTCTCTACGATTTTTCACGTAGAGCGGCCCCTCTCAGGAAATGCGCTGTGACTACTCCAGGGTAGCAAGTCGTCTAGAGGAGACAACTATCCAAAAGGTCGGTATGTAAAGTGCAATGGTATAAACTAATGAAATCCTTGTTTTACTCCAAAATTAATCACCATAAAATCCAGACGGGTCTCATGCCCAAAAAAACGTAATACATGTAAATCATCCATGAATAATACTCAGAGTAATCCAAATCCAATTATATAGAAAAACAGTGAAAACAGTTATGCATGCAATCCATTTAGAAATCAAATGCCCACTCACACACGGTTCTCGTTGTGCAATCGAACCATCTAAACATGTCCCAGAGCTAAGTCATAGTCTCTGGGCTTGTCAAAACATGGCCAATGGTCACTAAAGGACTCTACAAGTTCATACCTAAAACTCATGAACAGTCCCATCCCGGGAACGAGTCCAGAACACGCTTCCCGAGGCTATAAACCACAATTTAACCAACCTAACGATCTCTGTTAGACTCGAAACCACCACCATTGAATTCGAATCGTCAAAACCTTTAAAATGGCACTCGTATCACCTCGAAGTTCATTCCTACGCGCCCCCACGCCCTGGTCAAAGGTGCTGGTCAAAAAGTCAACAATGACGTCAGCAAAGTCAACCCAGACGTCATGGTCAACAGTCAAAGATCAAAGTCAATGCTGACGCCAGCATGATGTGATCCTGATAGGTGCCACGTGTCAGTAGCCTGTTGGTCCACGTCATTGACATGTTAGTGTCACGTGGCACCATCTGATTGGTCCACGTCACTAACATGTTAGTATTGACTGGGCACTGACAATGACACATGTCGACTCATGACTGGGCTACCTTGCCTAAAAACCTGACATGATGATGTCAGCATGCTAACGTCATGCTCCCCTACCTCTCGCGGGTCAGACCGGTTTTTTGAACCGGGTCGCGTAGACCCTCAACCTTGACTCAGATCTGATTTTCTCATTTCTACACCAAATTCTTCCTAGTTTCTTCCTAAATGCTCGGTTAATCCCCAGAAATAGAACTATCAAACAAAAACCTCTAAATCGATCTAGAAATTACCTGTTTCATAGTGAACAGTTGCCTCAAAGTTCCAGCTATGCTTCCAGTCGTCTCAGCCTTCTCTTTCCCTCGAAATCGAGTCCCACGAGCTCGTCTAAGTCCCTAGAACATTCCCCAAACAGCCTTATCGATTTTCAGACGTCAAAAACCAAGGTTCCAAATAGGTCAAAAACAGGTTATGGTTTCAAGTTCTTACCTCCGCCGTGGTCTCTGCCGTGCTCAACCTTCCTTCATGTTTGTTAGGTCTCACGCACTCACTCCAAACGATGAACAATGATGGAGAAATAAAAGGGTGAGGTGAGGCAGTGTGTAAGACCTGTTTCCTAGAGGGAACGGTGAACAATCTCGCATTCCTGCGAGGGGAATGGTGGTGTGCCTTAAAGGTGTAGGAACACACCTATCTAGTATGAGGCCTTTTGGGAGTTCAGTGCCTTTGGGTTCGGTTGGAACTCCAATGTTAAGCGAGTTGAGATTGGTGTAATTCCATGATGGGTGACCCCCTGGGAAGTTGCACCGTGAGCTCCCGAAAATAAAACCGTGAGAGCGAGAAGGCCCAAAGCGGACAATATCATACTAGAATCGGGTCTTGATCGAGGAGGGTTGGGTCCTGACAGAATCGTATCAAAGGTAGACCCCGACCGGGAAGTGTACCAGCGAGAACACTAGGCCCTAAGGAGGTGGATTGTAAGAGCCATGTCCTAGAGGCAACGGTGAACGATCTCACATTCCTGCAAGGGTAATGGTGGTGTTCCTTAAAGGTGTAGGCACACACCTATCTAGTATGAGGCCTTTTGGGTGCTCAGTGGCTTTGGGTTCAGTTAGAACTCCAAAGTTAAGCGAGTTGTGGCTGGTGCAATTCCATGATGGTTGACCGCTTGGAAAGTTGAACTGTGAGCTACCGAAAAAAAAACCGTGAGGGCGAGGAGGCCCAAAGCCAAAAATATCGTGCTAGAGTCGGGTCCTGACCTAGTGTTTAGGTGTTTGGGTTTGGCTGGGTTTCGGGTTACAAAGGAAATAAATGAGACGAAAATCAAAATAATATATCCCACAAGCTTGTGTTTTGGGCCAATCAGACGAGGGACAGGTGTCATCACTGATTGGGCCACCCAGATTTTCAACCCAATCCAAAACTGCCATTTGTCCAATTTTCTTGGTTTGCGTGAATAGTTCTGATTTGTTTTCGTGACCCATAACTTTTCCGTCGAAAGTTCGAATTCGACGTGCCGCCTGTCTATGGACTCGTGACGTCCCGATCTACGTAACGGTTGTTGTTCAAAATTCAAAAGGTATTTCGGGTCAAAAGTCAATATTTTTCCCTTTACCAAGGATAAAACGATCCTTTTACATTAAATAATCAAAATTACAAATTAAATATGGTTCGGGTTGTTACAAACACAATCATTGCCGAATCAGAATTGTTCGGAACTAATTTTAAATAAAAGAAAATGAAGATCTATGATTCCTTGGCTGTAGCTCAAGTATACCATGTCGCCACTCTTGGGATGGCCAAAATCCTTGTTGTTGTTTTCACTTTGAAAGACAAGGTATGACTTGATTGGCCACACGATGATGCTCTCATTGTATCAATTCACATTGTGCAAGTTGATTGAATCCATGCCGATGAAGGATGCGTAGCAACTATCCTCTGCCTGAATGCTGTATGCAAAATGGGTTTGGAGAATCCCACTACTAAAAGGGTCATCCCGCTTTGGGGTTTCAATGGGTCAAAAAGCATGACTATTGGTATTCTTCAGCTAGATGTCCATTCACCACCTTGTCACATCTCATACATTCTATGGCAAGGACGGGTATTTTCCATATAATGGAATATTAAGAAGACCATGGCTTCACAAAATCTTGAGAAACACATCAAGCCTTTATGATTCCCTATCCCCAGAGGAGGTATCAGAGAGATTAAGGGAGATCTAGCTATGGCTCGACGGTGCCTCACCAAAGAGCTAAAGGAGATCAAGGAATTGAGCTTATTTCCATGTAAATGCGAAAACTAGGGGTAAATATACTTCTTCGCCTTCTAAATAGCAACTAACTATGAGTTAAGAAATTGACATCTATGAGGAACCCCCAGAACTTGAAGTTTGGAAACCTGAAGACAAAGTCACTCTCATATAACTTGACCCTCAATATCCATAATGAAATGCTCCCATTGGTGCACGCTTGAATGCTAGGGAAAAAGAACTTATTACGTTCTTGCGTGAGGAAAAATACGACTTTTCTTGGCTGCCATCTGACATGCTTGAAATTGATCCTGCGGTCGCTTGCCACAGGTTTCATGTCAATCCAAATCACAAGCCGGTCAAGCAAAAAAGATGCAATTTTTATCCTAAGAAAATTTCTATCATTCAAGATTCGACAAGTTACTTGATGTTAATTCCATTGAAGAAGTTCCACACTTTGAATGACTGGAAAACATCGTACTTGTCAAGAAGAAAGAAGTAAGGTGATGGTGGGGTTTATGTCGACTACATCGAACTCAATCTCGCATACCCAAAAGAATATTATCGCTTACCTAGGATCGACCACTTTGTAGATTTCACCGCTAGCATTGAGCTTCCCACAATCTGTTGATGTCAACTGACAGGTCTAACAACCTACCACGCGTCATTCCCTGACTGGGGCCACGTGTCACTAACATGTCAACTCTGACAACCTGACACACTATCACGTGGCACCACCTCATTTGTCCACGTGGTTTGACATGGCTGACATGGACCTGCCACGTTAGTTGCCACATCATCTAACACCTCTGACACCTATTTGATAGCTTTCCACGTGGCACCACCCCACTGATCCACGTGGTTTAATAATGATGACGTGGACCTGCCATGTCAGCTGCTGACTAGACTAACACCTGGCCATGTGTCATCCCCTGGTTGGCCACGTGGCTTGACAAGTCTAACAGGTGATGACATGGATTGCCGCATTAACTTCCCCTACCTTTAGCTAGGTCCACTCTTTTGTCTATAATGAGTCGTTCTGACCCGCGACCCTGACCCGTTCCTACCTTCTTCATTTCTCAACCATTTCCAACATTTTTCCACCCAGGTGATCGTCTTCCTCACAGAAAGAGATCCATGACCTCAAAACAGGAAAAAAAAGGTTTAGAATTTACCTGGTCAATCTCAAAATCCCACGGCAAATTTCCAAGCTCCTTCCAGGGCGGTTCCATTGTCCATCCTCCTAGATTTTTGAGCGTACAAACTAGTCCAACCGAAGAAAACACAACCCAATCATCATAATACACCTCAAACGTCCAAAACCCAATATCGAAAATACAACCATAAATGGGTTTTGGGTTTTTACTTAGGTTCTGGGTTTCTAGCCACCACTGTGTCCCTCGCCGTTTCTCAGCCTCTCAATCTCACTGTTAATCTTTGTCAGTCAGCTCAGATGCTGGTTCAAATGGAAGGAAATGGGAAGGGAGTTTTCGGGTAGGTTTGAAACAAAGAAAGGGAAAATGGAATTATGCATGTATGTGTGGGTTTGGGCCAAATGATGAGTGACACTTGTCACTCATCTATTGGTCCAGGTCAAATCTTTTGGGCCCACTAAAGACAAACCCAAAAGTCAACTCCTCGTAAAACATGCAATCGTGAATAATTCCTAAAATTTTCCTAGACCCGTAACTTTTTCTTACGATGTCCGATTTCAATGTGTTGTCTGTCTATGAACTTGTATCGTCTCGATCTACGTAATGATCATCGGTCCTTGTGCATTGGACCTTCCGAGTCAAAAGTTAACTTTTTACCCTTTCTAGGGATAAAATCATAATTTTACCACAATCTTTCGATAATCCTCAATTAATCCTTAATTAATTCTCGATAATCTATCATTAACCTTAATTAATTCCATAGATTTGGGACTGGCCCTTACATTTGGTGAAATGAATACTGGATGTTGTTTTAAGATATTATGGAAACTATGTTTTGGGTTGAGACCCTATACAAAACAACTATTTGGATTTGTAAATACAATTGTTTGTGAAATGTGTTTCCATCGTTTTCATTGTGATTATTCTCTGTGAGTATTGAGATTGTATGCATGGTATGATTGCTCGCCTCCGAGATGCGATGTGTCCACAACCACCCCCCCCCCCCCCCCCCCTCCTCCTCCCTCGTGGAGAGGTCATGATGCACCGCATGTGGCGAGCAGTAGTGGGAGGCTCGAATCAGGGGTCCTGATACATGATATCGGTATTGCTGACTAGTTCACGACGACATGAACGTCGACCGTTGGGTATTCACCACGACATGCTCAGACGTGAGCTGTCTTAGAGCTTGTTGGCATGCGTGCACGAATATCGTGATAGGTTATATTAAGAGATTGGGACTTGAATTTAGCATGAGAATGAGTCACAAATGCTTTTAAATATTGTTTGCGTCTAGGAGTTTCTTATATATTGTTTTACTTAAAAGAAATGGTTTTATTGATTATGCATGCATGCTTTATAAAACGGAGGGGTAAACTATTGATTTCGGAAAATGAGTTTATAAATTATTTATTTTTGTCCACTCACGCTTTTGATGTTTTACTGACCCTCCAGGCTGGTTGTGTAGGCATCGGGGCTAGTCTACGAAGAGGGGCATATCATATCCGCTGCCATTTACTCTTTTTTTATCATAGTAGATCCTTTTTGTTATTGTAACATATTGTACACTCATGATTTCTCTGTATTTACTATTATTGTTAACTGGTTGTACGATTACCAAAGGGTAGTCGGGACGGGTCCTGTCAGACCGTCTATCTTATCCTTCTCTCTCTCTCTCTCTCTCTCTCTCTCTCTCTCTCTCTCTCTCTCTCTCTCTCTCTCTCTCTCTCTCTCTCTCTCTCTCTCTCTCTCTCTCTCTCTCGAATTCTCCAGTCTTCAGTCCCTCTTGAAACCGAGACACCCACTGTCTCTCTCCTTCAGAGTCTCTCCCTCTCGAATGCTTTCTTTGTCTTACTGTCTCTTCCTCTTGAACTCAATCACAGACATCGAAACCTACCATCACCTCCACACTTCAAAATCCGGCGGAACCCAGGTACTTTTCCTTTGTCGATGCCCACCGTGGCGACGAGACGAGATGAGTCCTACCAAGTAATTTTCCATTGTTGATGCATAGCATGGCGTGAAAAATCAACAAGAAATTTGATGGCCGCACCAAGCTTTTTCAACGACTTTCCGAGGTAAAATTGAAGCTTGAAAGTTGTACCATTGAATTCCTTAGATTGTTTAGTTAGATTTTGACTAATTGCATGCTCGATTTGGCGGAGGCTTAACATGAAGCACGAGCGACACAAAGACGACCGAGAAGCATCTACAGTAGAGCCACCAAAGACCACCACCACCAACGAAATTGACGCTCCAGACCTCGCCACCTCTGCTTCTTTTTCGTCGCATTGTGACCAGCCCAACCCAACCAACCATCGTCGTCGAATTCGGTTGACTCGACAGACTTGACGGACTCGGCGACGTTGTTCTCAGTTTCAATTTTTGGTTTACATATTAATTTTTGTTTTCTATTATTTTGATGTAATAATAGTATTTCAATGACTGAAATTTCCATAAAAATCATAAACTTGATGATGGTGGAATTTGGATTGAAATTGGAGTTTTGTATTTCGGTTAGGATGCTGGATAAGTCGAGAGAGAATGGTAAAGTGGAGAGGACGATGGCAACTGGTTCCACTTTCTCCCTGTTATACATTTTTTCTACACAATTTTGCCACTGGTTTTTATAAAAAAAATTATTTCTAGGAAAAACATCAGAACCACCCAGAGTATCCAATTACAGAATCAGAACCCAATTTTCTAATAGATCAGGTTAGGTTTCAACCAGAATCGCACGTTACAACATACCAGAAAAACAAGCTTATTAGAAAAAGCAATAAAATAGCACATTTTTCAAGTTTGCATTTAGCTTAGAATTATCTAGTGGTGTGTGGGTCCGAAGATTCTCATTTCCAAATGGGTCCCAAACGAAAACCAACCTATATTTGATATTCGATTTCATTCCAGCCACAAAAGAAGCAGCACGAGTGGTATACTTTAGGCAAACAACAAATTTATCAATGCCTTTTCCTGTTTTCTTTACCATCTTTTTATTATTAAGACTTGACTTACACATCTCCCACTTGTGGATCCTTCCATTTCGAAACGTGCCTAAATATATGTGTCCATCTTTCTCAAATTGACCAATTGCTTCACCCAATTATAGCTTTTCTGTCTTATCTTTCTAAGTCCTTATGTGCCACATACATGGGGAACACTCAATATATTTAACTTCCACATACCCCATAATATTAAGCTTCATAAGTATTTTACACAACGAATTAAACTTATTTATTTATACAAAGAAAAATCGGATCCAATTAAACTTAAGGAAGTGATATTAATAACTTAATTACCCAATTGAATATGTTTGAACCATTTTAATTTTGATCTAATATTCTTAGAAGGGCTGATTTGAGGGTATCTTCATTTCGCATGGTGTCAGGCACCTTCACCACAACATCTTGAAGCATGAGCTCGTTCATGCATGAGAGGCTCGCATGGTGGACTTGCAACTCCAGATCGCGCAGCGCAGCCAGTAACCTAGCGGATGGGTAGTTCACATTCTCCGACTGAACCCTAATCATGGCATCCATGCCCACAATTTTTACCTCCACTTCGAGCCTAGGCCCATTCGCAGATGAGCTGTTGGGCTTCGTGGTTTGCTCGACGGAGGACGTGGTGGTGCTCTGGATGTCCTGGTTGTCACCCATTTCAGCTTTCACCTTTTTGGACTCTCGCTGCAGTTGCGACTCCAGCTCGTCCACCTTCGCCTTCAGATCGTTGATGTACGAAACGGCGTCAGATAGCAAAGACGCCTTGTCCATTCTTGACACGTTCGGGACCACCGCTCGGAGTGCGTAGAACCGGTGGTTCAATTTCTCCCGCCGCTGCCTCTCCGCCTCCACGTGGTTCAGCGGCGTGTCGCGGCCGAGCCCTGGCTTTCGCCCTCTCTTTTTCGGCTGCCGTCTCGGACAGTCCGCATCCAGAAATTCCGCGTTGGGGCTATGGTTTAGATTCGGGTTCGAGTACGAGATCTGCCCCGATTTTCGACCCTTCTTGTTCATCATCTTCAAGTCCAATGCGACTTCTATTTTGTCATCCTCCTCTTCGACGCCGGCAATGATGCCTATATCGGCGAAAGAGAAGGTTCCGTTCACGAAGTCAATGGGCGACTTGGTTACCGGTTCGAGTTGATCCGGAACAAGATCCGTGCCGAATAGTGATTTGACTTGCTGTGCCAAGCTCCAGTTCTCTCGAATCAAATCTGAAGAACCCATTTCAAGAACGCCGGTTTGGGTTGGGATACAGAGAAGGGTTTGAATCCCATGCATTTGTGCCTCTTTGGCCCTCTCACAGTTATAGAATTGAAGCTCATGAGCCCCAGTG
Organism: Prinsepia uniflora; assembly: GCA_032719365.1. Lineage (NCBI taxonomy): Eukaryota > Viridiplantae > Streptophyta > Magnoliopsida > Rosales > Rosaceae > Prinsepia > Prinsepia uniflora. The sequence goes on along the minus strand of CM064874.1, from coordinate 50,136,560 downwards.
AGCCACACCAGAGAGCTGGAGCTAAAGGCCTTCCCGGGAACGCTAGTCACACTTATGCTATGATCACCAATGGGGAAAGATCTTGTCAACGACATAACGTAGAACCACTCGGAGTCCGTGACATCAGCGTTCGATCCCATGTTCTCTAAAATGTCTTGATCGGAATGGTTGTCGGTGATGAGGGATTGGATGCCCTTTAGGATCTTTCTTCGCTCCGAATAGATAGGATAGTGGTTGTTGTTGTTGTGGTGGTGGTGTGTCGTGGATGCGTCTTTGGATCCCTGGAAATGGCCGTCTCCCCAAGAAAGAAAGAGACGCCCATTGTCCACCTGGTGGTCGTGTGATGTCTGCCAGAAAATGGCATAAGACCACCAGTCTGGTTGGGATTGGAGTATGATTTGAAGTCGTTGCTGTAGAGAGAGTGGGGTTTCGTGAGGTAAGGAGACTAGAGAAGAGGAAGAAGAGGGAGAGATTATTAGCTCCTCCATGAAAGAGCACGGGTGAGAGAGAGAGAGAGAGAGAGAGAGAGAGAGAGAGGGTAAAATCCGTAGGAAAGATGGTGGGTTAATTTAGCGGACACAGGAATAAATAGTTTTGGAGTGAGGAGGGCAAATTAAAGAGGAAATGTGTAGAGTTTAGAAGTAAAATAAAAGTAAAAAGAATATGCATGGGATATTGGGGATTTGATAGAGAGCTGTAGAGAGATGCCCCCAAGGAGATAGAAACTTAGGAGGAGGTGGGGGGTTATATACTCATTTTATGAGTGATCAGTAAAGACTCTGAGTGGTAGGCCTGCTGACCGGTGGGGGCCTGTGGGGTGTGAGTTTGGTGGTATTGCTACTTGCTGGGGTTCAAATACAATTCTGGTCCATTTCAATTTTATACTAAATCATCATATACAACTAAATTTTAAAAAAGAAAATGGGTTAATTTGTTATTGGGTGAGTCACTATTGGGCACCACTAGCACGTGGAATGAAAGAGAGACGCTCAGTGACAGATTGGGCCCATACGCTACAGACGCTTGTGGGCCATCTTTCTCTTACATAAGATGAATAAACAGTGAATGACATGACTATCAAAAACATCAAATTTTATTTATTATTAGAGGTAGATATGTATCCAATAAAATTGTTAATTAATTTGTTTTAAACTGGTTTATATTTGATCAGATAAAAATCAAACGGTTTGAGAATTTAAATCGGTTTGAGAATTTAAACCGCTCCGTTAGTAACGATTTTGATTTGGATTTTCATTTTAGAAATCTGTTAAATCTAAATCGAACTGTTAAAAATATATTAATTTTTATTAATTTTTAAATGTATTATTAATATAAAGTAAAAATAATAAAAATATTGAGATACCTAGATATATTCATATAAATATATGTATATTCATATAAAAGTATAATAAAAGATTATTAAATAGTAATGTTTGTTTGATAAATCTTAATACAGTGATAATATTTGCAATACAATCTTTAGCAAGCTTAATATATAAAATTTTGAGTATTGATTATTTTGTTTTTTATTTTTTGTTTTTTTTGTCTCCTTTTTTTATCCTTGATTTTTTTTATTCCTAAACGGTTTCAAACCATTTCGATCCAAACCAAACAGTTAATAACGGTTTGAATCGAAACGGTTTTATTTCTAATTTTAGAAAATCCAAACTGTATCGAACTGTTAAGATTTTACCGGTTTGAATTTGAATATTATCAATATTCGCATCTTTATTAAATACCCAGTCACTCCCTTCCCTCACTTCTCTTCCCTCTCCAGATGAATACGAGCATGATGCATTGCATTTTTCATACATACATTTGGAACTCTATTTTGAGAGTATTTGTAAGAATATTTGTAAATTTTAATCAATTTGGTATCTAATTTTGAGAGTTTTAATTTTATTGCGGGGGTGGGTGGATAACATGTTATGACAATGAGTCGGGTAAATTGTCACCGTCTCCAAAGTACTTAAGCCTTGGTGAGGATGGATTAATGTATAGGCTTAACTTAACCATAATTTTAGTAATTGTCCGTGCACTTTAATAGTAGTGTTTTATGTTTATGAATTTTACTAGAATATTTCTATTAGTCTCTATGTATTTTTCAAATGAACTCTATTAAAAAAAGGCAAAATTGTCAATTCATGTGTATTTCACGTTGTTTTTTCTAAGTTTAAATTTATTTGAACAATAGATAAAGGAACGAATGGAAATATTATGATAGAATTCGGGAACATGAAACACTATTATAAAGACGATTACTATAGTTATAGTAAATTAATTGGCTAAAGCATATGTATTAGGAGGAAGGTTGAGATTTCACTAAATATATTTAATCGGCTACATAAAAGCCCATTTGGATGAGCATGGATCTAAACTTTAATGTAAAGGATTTGAGAAGCTTACAGTTGTGGATTTGATAAGCTTAAAGCATGCTCTCTCCTTGACTTATCAATTGGTTTGCTTGGAGGATCCTCCTCCATGGCTTTCGTATTTTTCGGCTTGATTCAATGTCATTATAATTTACATGACATTCTTTTTCTTTAGTTGAGTTGAAATTCTCAATAAAATTTTAACGAAACTACGAATTGCACTTTCATTGTAATTCTGCTCAATTCTCAAATTTTTTCCCAAAAAAAGCTGTGAATTTTAACATCCTTTTTTAATTTACATGCGTGATGATGCTTTTCATCAGAGTTTTAGTGGTGTTGGAGTTTCCACTCTCCAGCCTCCTCTCAACGTTTACTGTTCAGTTTTGTGTGCAATTATTATTTTTCTATAAAATATGTTATTGGAATTCGAATTTAAAATTAATTGTCTATAAATTAACGTTGATATTAACTAAACTAGATCTACTTAACTATTATATTTATATTTTTAATTATGATATATATATATATAATTTAATACATCAAAATAATGGTAGGAAGAAATTTATTGATTTTTCTTTTTTAGAATAACATAGAAAATAAATAATTTTGATTATCAAATTAGAATATATGTTTAAATTGGAAACAAAAAAGTTAAAAGGGTTAAGTTAAAATTATATATATTGTAAGTTCAAAATAACATAAAAAGTACAATATATATACATATCGCAATGTATCTAACACAAATTGCGAGTAATGATGGGAACCAAATCATTAAATTATTAAAATATGTCCATATTTCTCATACAAGAAGAACTACCAATATAATTAAAATCCATGTCTATTAAACATACGATATAACAGTAATATAAAATATCGTCTTGTGAGCATTTTTTTATTTTTATACAATAATATTAATACGAAAGATAATACATATTGAATATTCTATTTTATTATTGTAATACCGAAAAAACTCTATATATATTCATTCATACAGAATTTTTGTAGAGATATCAATTAGTCTTTGTATTAATATAAAGAAAAACATTAATAAAAAATTAATTTAAAATAAAAAATCTTTTGATTTTTACTTTTTATTTAATAACATAATAAATATATAATGTATTAGCTTACGCATCTGTCAGACAGGATCGATCCATAACTACAAGCTTGGGCCATGATTTACTCCACACACGGGCTGACGCACGCACGATCGACTGACTTAATTAATTATTAATCTTTCCAACAAAAAAAAAATTAATTATTAATCTATGTACGGAAACGTATGGAAGTAAAAGACTTAATTAAGCATGTGCAAATTAGATGATTATTAATTAATAATATATATCGTACTGCTTCATAAACATAATAAGAAACTTATACCTAGTATTATCCAAACAATAAACAAATGACACGTACTGTATTCTTTCTTACAATGTACGTAGCTCTATTATCAATTAACTTGCTGTATGTATGGTTCTATCACCAGTGCAATGTGCCTATAGAATATCTAGTATTATTATTACTATTCAAAATAGCATTTAGGTGGCACAAGGTGGGAAACCCGCATCATTTAATGACTAAACGTCTAGGTGGATTTGCGGATACATCATTATACACATTTAATGAATTTGCGTGTACATCCTTATATATATATATTTAATTATATAACTTCTTATATATATATATTTAGTTATATGAGTTATTTTATTTATTAAATACTTAGTTAATAATATAAGTATTAATTAAAATAAAGATAATAAATTAAAAAATATAGAATGTTGTATAGTAAAATTAATAAAAAAAACTTACATTTTTAATATTTATGATTCCCAACTCAATTTATTTATCTAGATAATTAATTTTTGTTCTAGAATTATAGGATAGTGTTCATTATATTATTAATTTGTTGAATTTTATCTTAAAAAAAAACCGTCTAGGCCCCGCCTATTCTTCTAAGTGCTAGACCCCTATTGACCATCCTAATAGCACCTAATGTGGTTTTGAACCTTGATTATTATTTATTTTCATTATTATAAAGTTAAGAAGATGAGTAGACTTCAGCAAAAGTAAATATTTTAGTGGAGGAATTGGATAGTTACTCTAACCCTCATTCTCTTTTATTTATTTTTATTTTTTAAATTTATTTTCAATTCTTTATTTTAAAAAAATTATAAATAACAGTCAAAATAAAAATAATTAACATGCCTACGCGAGGTGCATGAATCTCGTTATGATAAACGGAATATGGTGGTTTGATGGAGCTTTTTTCTTTCCATATATAATCATAAAAAATAATTTAGATAATGAGGACAAAATATAGTAATTCCACCTTTTAATGGTTAACCCCTAGTTCCCACTTCCCACTAATTGATCATGTTTTTTTTAAAAAAAAAAATTGACTTTTTTATTTAAAAAAACACATAATTATAAAAAATAAATATTTTTCTATAATTTAAATAAAAAAATTTAAAAGTCGCTCGAACTTTAAAAAAAAAATATTACTAACATAACGCACTGAGATAAGAAATCTAGGTAATAAATAAAACTATCACCGAGAACTGCAACAAAAGCAAACGAGCATACAACGTCAATTAACTCATTAATTCGTATAATATCACGTCATTAAATTGAAAAAAAAAATTATTCTCATAAGAAAAGTTAATAAAATTCCAGATGGCTTGAAGACGTTACCTGCAGGGGGGTGGCGCTCCATCTGTCCCATGCAGATTATGACGCATATATAATTGGACAACTTTAGCCGACATGTGGGCATTGGCTTAGCGATCAGACAGAGCCCTTGAGCCTGCCAACTCAACCACCATGCAAGGACTTGAGCTAGCAAGTTTTTTTTTTTTTTGATAAATTAAAATTAGATTAAAAGGTAAGTTCTAAAAATTCCAAAAAGGACAACAACAATAACAAATCCATACAAAAGCTAAACCACTCATTCTAAACGGGGAGGAACAACAACTAAACAACGAACCAAAAAAATTAGAGAACAAGCTTGCAACTAAGACAACAAACAAAGCAACCTACTAGCTAAATAATGATGAGTAAATTTCAAACTCTAAAAACTTGAATATTACCAGTATTTAACTTCAAATTAACATTATAAAATTTCAAACGAATCATATCAATAATATGAGTAAGAATAGTATATGGGACTATGGGAGGCAGTGAGTATTAGCAAAAATCCAATTATTAGTATATGGGACTATGGGAGGCATTGAGTATTAGCAAAAATTCAATTATTACGCTTCTTTTAAATGCTATAAATAATAACAAATTAAAAATAAATTATTATTAATTTGAGCCAATTATTACACTCCTTCGAATTATTGCGCTCCTTCCGATTATTGCGCTCCTTCCGATTATTGCGCTACCCAGCTTTTTAGCTACAAGCCTACATGCACAAATTAAAACTTGCTCTTTTCAGACATTTATTATGTTATTTTTAATGTGCTCTTTTCAGACATTTATTATGTTATTTTTTAAAACGAATGAATTCGATCATATATTTTCAATAAATAATATGTGAAAATGTTGGTGACAAAAGTAAATAATTTCAATTTAGTTGTCTTATATATATAATTATGTATATGTCTCAGTCTCACATGCTCTTCAATATTGTATGCTACTGCAGGAGACCAATCATCATAATGACTCAATGAAAAGATCTAATCGCTCTTTGTATCTTCTACGTCCTTGATCCAAATATTTAATAGCTCACGTTCATCAGAACATGACACATCACCCCGAGCCACTGAAAAGCTTTTTATTCATACATAAAAATAAATTATTATTAATTTGGACCGTATGATGTTAGGTACACACACGTACATCGATCAGCCTAGAACATCAAGCATTACAATGTGCGTAGCGATATATATAGCTTGCTTCTATTATATATAATATATGTATAATAATTAATATACGTCGACCTATATGTCTATATATATATAATGATATAAAGTCGATTTCATCTTTTAATTTGGTGTGACTGGCCCAAATCCCATCTTTTTCATACTAAATGTAAGTTACTGTGCCAATTTCATTGATTGAGGGAGACTTATTGTGAGTACTGGCATGTAGGGTGAGTACGGTGCGGTTCGATACGGATATTGACAATATCCAAATCCAAACCGTTAAAATCATAACGGTTCAATACAGTTTGAATTTTCTAAAATTAGAAATAAAACCGTTAAGGAATAAAAAAAATAAGGATATAGAAAAAATAAGGATACAAAAAAAAAAATCAATACTTAATATTCAAAATTTATATATTAAACTTGATAAGTATTGAATTGCAAATATTATCACTATATTAAGACTTATCAAACACACAAACTATTTAATAATCTTTGATTATACTCTTATATGTGTATACATATACTTATATGGGTATATCTATGTATCCTTTTATTTTTATTATTTTTATTTTGTATTAATAATATATTTAAACATTAATAAAACTTAATATATTGCTTAATGGTTCGATTTGGATTTAACGGATTTTCAAAATGAAAATCCAAATTCAAATCGTTGAATAAATAACGGTTTGACGCGGATCGGTTAGCAGTTTTAACTGATTCGTGCCCACCCCTACTAATAAGGACACCAAATTCGTACAAATACGTTATTTTTATTTTTGGATAGTCCAATGATTAATTGATTATGATGAATGAATTGTATTCTACGAATACTCGTTATTAGTTCGATTATTTTTTAAATTATATATATATATATATATTAAGATTTAAATGTGGGATCGTAAGTGTGAATTGGTTTACTCATCTTATCGAAATCAAAGTTATCTAAGTTCAAAATTTGATGTTCCTATTACACAATAAGTGGAAGAATTAAGAATGAAATTTTACAGCACGAGGAAAGAGTGCTCCCAAAAGCTAAAGAAAATGACTACTATGACTGTGGATGGTGGCTAACTAGCTTAGTAGCTTAATCATGGTGCTTATTATATTAGCATAATATTATATATTGCTTAATCCTTGGTGTACGTGAGTTTTAGCATAAAATATACGTACAATAATTAAGCACGAGAGAATTAACAAAAAGCAAGACAAATTTGTTTGGTTTCATCAACTTTCAAGATTTGGTTAAAGATGATTGGCTGGTTGACTTCTGGGAATTACCTTCAATCCCCATGGCCATTAAGAATTATAAATTAAGGCACATGCCTCATTGTAAACGTTGGTCCAATTCAATTAACCTATAATTATAATTATATATACGGGCATAAATTCATTAAAATCGCTAACTGATCTACTTTAAATTTTTATTTATTTAACAGTTTTAATTAAATTTGGTAAAAGTCAAATGGTTTGAAAATCCAAAACACTCTGCTAGTAATGATTTGAATTTGAATTTTCATTTTGAAAATTAGTTAAACTCAAATCGTACCGTTAAAGAATATATTAATTTTTACTAATTTTTAAATCTAAAAGGATACCTAGATTACCTAGACAAATATATGTATACTCATATAAGAGTATAATACAAGAATATTAAGTGGTAATATTTGTTTGATAAATTTTATTATAGTGATAATGTTTGCAATCCAATCCTCCACAAGCATAATATACAAAATTTTGAGTTTTTTTTTTTGTGTCCATGCTATTTTGTTTAACATCCTTACTGTTTTTTATGCCTAAACGGTTTTAAACTGTTTCAATCCAAGCCGAACTATTAGTAATGATTTGGATCGAAGTAATTTCATTTCTAATTTTAGAAAATTCAAACTGTATCAAACGTTAAGATTTTAACAGTTTGAATTTAAATATTGTCAATATTTGTATCAAACTGTATCGTGTCCAACGACGCGGTCCAACCGCACGTAGTTTTCCCGACGAACGCACTTACTTTCACTGACAAAGCTACTATTAGCGGTGAAAACCACTCCGCTGGGCAAAGTTTGGACGGACAAGGCTTGTTTTCTTGTAGTGCTTCCACCAGTTGAAGAACTGGACAAAAAAAAGAAAATGAAAATAGAGTTTGAATGAGTCCCCATATTATGACATTTTTCAAACAATAGGATTACGAAATTTGAATCCTTTAAATCCCCACTTTAAAATATTAAAAAAGACATACTATTTGAATCCTTCATACATACAGATACTAAATGTTTTTCGTTTTGATTGATTTTCTACAGAATTTTTCTTTGCATACTATTTGAAGAAATTAACTCCATATATATATATATAATTCTGTAATCAAGGAGGAATAAGGTAGCATATGTATATAAGATGATTTGATTTTAGTCCGGTCCACTAGCAAAAAATATACTTTTGGAGGCAAAAACAATTTGTCGCGAAAATGAAAATTTTGTCAGCTTAAGTCTGCTAAGGCGAAAATATTTGTCCCGAGTTTTATCAGTAAAAACTCGCCAGCAAAGACCTCTCGCGACAAATTTTCAAAATTTGCCACAAAAGGTGATAACTTTACACGTCGCTCTCTCCGCCCTCCATATCATTCCCTGTCAATGGAGACATTGATAATGAATGAACTTAATTAAAACAGCACCACATGCTACCAAAATTAAAGCCTCTCTCTCTCTCTCTCTCTCTCTCTCTCTCTCTCTCTCTCTCTCTCTCAAGTTCTCAATTCTCAAACCAATTATTGAGGAACCAACCCAACCCATGATATAAAAATTGTGGCTACATGCTCTACAGCTACACTTCCTGCATTGCAACTATAATAATTGGATTGGAAGTTTGGAAGTAACTATAGACTCCAAAAGGGAATAGGCTCCCACCTAGTGGAGTTTTGCTTCTAATTAAACAAGATAGGGACGTACCCTTTTGTTTAGATCATGTATATATGTATCAAAGTAAACTAATAATTCATATTAGTTGGTAACATATTTTTTAAAGGACATTAGGGATGCGGATTAAACACATATATTAGATATCGATGGGAGTTGTACGTACATAATATAAATCGATGATTGTCGAACTCAAGATTTTTCACAATATAAGCTCAAAATGGTTCAAAGTTATAATGAATCATGCAAAGTTAATTAGAAAGAAAATTAAACAACACAATTGACGGAAGAAAATACGTCAAGCTAGTTTTTTTTTTTTTTATTTTCGCTTTGGAGGAATTACAAGCGAATTGTTTGTATATCTATGATGTTACTCAAGAAATAAAATTACCTAATGGGCAGATCAAAGAACGTAACAAATATCAAAATTTATTATGTGTAGATTTGGACTTTGAATTTCATGCATGATATATTTTTAAAAAGGGAATAACGAGACTTCCCATTGGAGCTAAGGTTATATATATATATATATGACGTTTTAAGTTTGCATTTGGATCATCTTTTTTTAGTAAAAAAATTACACTTTATTACTTTATAATTAATTTACACTAAATTATACGATTATATTCATGTTTTTAAATCGTGCATTTACCACCATATGTTACCAATATGATGCAAAGTGCCAAGTCAGCAAAGTACCAAGTCACCAGTGCTCCTTGTACGGTGCCACTTACCCGAAATCAGTCTTGTGCAGTGTGATCCTCAGTAGGAAAGCACGATCTCCTGTGCTGCAGCTCACCATGGACATTGTGCACCAAACACTGTCACTATCCTACAGCTGTGCAAACAGCTAAGGATTGATGAATTCTGTTAGTGATTAGTTAGGTTGTTAGCACAATTAAAACCGTTTACTTAGTGACTAAGCAACAAGAGAAGACTATGAGGTGTATCGATTGATGATTGTACCTGATGAAGTATCATAATACAATTTCATTCATTTTCCTTCTTCTCTCTCTTTGATTCTTTCCACCTTCTTCCTAAAACCCTCATCTTCTTCTTCAAAACCGATCTCTAAAACTCAAGAACACCAAAACCTAATATGGTATCAGAGCTAGTCTCGTGCACCATGGTTAATCCCATTCACGAGTGGTTCTATTCTTTCAGATGCATATCTGGTGTGGAAGATGCATGATCAAGCTATGATGCAACTTATCACTGCAACACTCTCACCATCTGCAATTTCATGTGTCATTGGATGCAAGAGTGCACAGGAAATGTGGACAAGCTTGAAGGACAAGTTTGCCTCTTCTACTAAGTCTTCTATTTTTCAATTGAAGACTGATCTGCAAAACATTAAAAAAGGCTCAGAAAGCATGACTCAATATATGCAAAGAATCAAAGATGCAAGAGATCTCCTGGTGTCATGTAATGTTCATTTTGGAGACAATGAAGTTGTCATACTTGCATTAAGGGGCTTACCTGCAGAATATAATACCTTTCGATGTGTGATTCGTGGGAGAGAAAGTTCCATAAGTTTGAAGGATTTCAGGTCTCAACTTTTGGCTGAGGAAACAGTGATTAAACAAACCTCAATGCAATCTTCTTTCTTGTCTGCATTTATAGCCACTAAGAATGGTGCTCTCACTCCATCCCCATCAGACCTTGATAATGAGATCTCAAGTTCATCTGGGATTAGCCACTTCAATGACAACAGATCACCTAGTAATGCCATGCCTAACAACAGTTCTAGGTCCTTTCAACAAACACTTGAGAACTCACATGACTTTGGATTCAATGGAGGCTACAGTCAAAACAATGGTCACAACAGCAACAATTTCAACAACAGCAACAATCTCAACTATGGAGGTCGAGGAAATGGTAACAAAAACAAGAACAAAGGTAGATGGAACAATACCTATGGTGGAGGCAATTCCCGGAATTTGAACAATAGCAGTTATGGAAATTGGAACAATGGAAGGATGAACAATTCAGGCATAAATTCTGCTTCTGGAATCCTTGGAACACCTACTCAAAAAGGTTACTAGCAACCACCAGCCTGCCAAATATGTGCAAAGAGAGGACATACAACATCTAATTGTTACTATCAACATCTGATAATCTCACTGCTATGAGTACACAGTCATCCACCAGACAACCACAAGGTTACTTGATTGCAAACACAGGAGCAACAACTCACATGACTTTTGAATTGTCTCAGATTCACAGGCCAAGTCCTTCTCATTCTGATGAAGTGATCACAACTGCTGGAGGCTCAAGTTTGAGAGTTGCTCTCATTGGTTACTCAAGTCTTGAAACATCTAGTTCTGTTTCTCACAGTTTTAATTTGACTGAAGTTCTGCATGTTCCTCATATTACAGCCAATCTGTTATCTGTCAATAAGTTGTGCAGAGATAACCATTGTACATTTCTTTGTGATGCATCTTCTTTTCAAATTCAGGATAGGCTCACAGGGACAGTTTTCTTCCAGGGATTGAGTAGAGATGACTTGTACCTTCTTCCCTCTTACCATCTACCAAATAAAGATGTTGTCACAAAGAATAAGACTCAGGTTGCTTTTCTTGGTAAAACTACAGATTATCAACTATGGCACAGAAGACTGGGACACCCCTCAAATCAAATAGTCTCTGCTGCTCTTCACAAGGCCAATATCACAGTTTCAAGAGATCTCTCATCCACTATCTGTGAGCCATGTCTAGAGGGAAAACTGTCTAAGCAAAAATTTCCCATCTATAGTTCAAAATCCTCTATTCCCTTTGAAATTGTACACTCTGATGTATGGGGACCCTCTCCAAATGTTTCATGTGAAGGTTTCAGATATTATGTCAACCTTGTAGATGAATGTACACGTTATACCTGGATTTTTCCAATGAAGAATAAATCTGAAGTTCAGGCTGTTTTTGAACATTTCTACTTCTATGTGTTAAATCAGTTTTCTGCTTCTATTAAGACACTTCAGAGTGATGGTGGGGGAGAATATATCAGCAATAAGTTTCAGACTTTCCTTTCTCTCAAGGGTATTACACATCACAGATCATGTCCCTACACACCTGAGCAGAATGGTTTGGCAGAAAGAAAGCATAAACATATATTGGAAACAACACTTACCCTACTTCAAACTGCCTGCTTGCCTCCCACATTCTGCTTCTATGCATGTGCCACAGTTGTCTATCTTATCAATTGAATGCCCTGTCACTTGCTTCACCTGAAATCTACATATGAAGCTCTATTGTTCAAACCACCTGGTCTAACTCACCTCAAAGTTTTTGGATGTTCCTGCTTTCCTCTCATGAAGCCCTACAACTCTACCAAACTCCAGCCTAAAACCAGAAAATGCATCTTCTTAGGCTATGTAGATAAGTACAAAGGTTTGTTTGTCATGATGCACTGTTTCATAAGAATTTTGTCTGCAAACATGTTCTCTTTGATGAGCACCAGCTTCCCTATCCCACCTTGTACAATTCCTCTTCTCATAACACATCTGTTTCAAAAACCTCCACACCTGTCTTCTCATTCTCTGAAACCCTTGGTCCTGTACCCTCCTTCCCTTCCTCAAACATAGATTCTCTAGACCAATCTCTTACTCAATCATCCTCCACACCAGCACTTTCTACTCCTCTTTCACCAGAGGCATTTGTAAATGATCACCTTAGTTAGACCCCTTCATTGTCCATATCCTCATCTCACAACTCAGTGACTGCTGATCATCCTAGTACTGCCACATATGACAATTTTCACCCCCAGCTCTTGGAAGTGGTCCTGCCTATCACTGAAATCAATTTGCATCCAATGCAGATTCAATCCAAGTCTGGCATTATCAAAACCAAGGCCTTTATGTCCAAACATACACTCTCATCTGCAGTTGATCTTGCTCAGACTGAGCCAACTTCCTTCAAAATTGTTGTTTCCTCTCCAGTATGGCAACATGCTATGGAAGAAGAGATGAACTCTTTATACAGCCAAGCAACCTGGACATTGACTCCTCTCCCTTCTTCCAAGAACCATGTAGGCTGCAAATGGGTTTATAGAATTAAGAGGAACCCTGATGGAACCATTGCTCGACACAAAGCACGTCTAGTTGCTAAGGGGTTTAGTCAAGAAGAGGGCCTTGACTATGGTGAGACTTTCAGTCTTGTGATAAAAACTACAACTGTTAGACTAGTTCTTGCTTTAGCTGCTCACTTCCACTGGCCACTTAATCAACTCGATGTCAAGAATGCTTTCTTGCATGGAGAACTCATGGAAGAGGTATACATGTGTCAAGCCCCTGGCTTTGAAGATTCAGGTCATCCAGATTATGTGTGCAGACTTCAGAAATCCCTTTATGGTCTCAAACAGGCTCCCTGTGCTTGGAATGAGAAGTTCACCAGTTTCCTTCCTGAATTGGGTTTCCAAACCACTTGGTCTGACTCCTCTCTCTTTGTCAAGCAAACTCCTACTTCTGTTGTGATCCTTCTCCTTTATGTGGACGATATCATCCTCACAGGCAGTTGCTCATCTGCTATCTCTGAGGTGATTTCTTCTCTAACTACTGCCTTTGACATGAAGAATCTTGGTGATATTCATTATTTCCTAGGACTTGAGATCAAGTACAACCGATCTCTAAAACTCAAGAACACCAAAACCTAATACATATGTTACTTAAAATGTTACAATATTGTCTCATCATTAAATTTTTATTAAAATTTATGTTAAGTGATGATTTATAAAATGGAGCCCCAAGTTTAAGGTATGGTTTTCAATAAGCAAACATCTAACTGGTATCCTTCAGTACTCAATCTAAGCCTAAGAAAATATGCACAAACAAGAACTATATACAATCCCAAACAGAAGCATAGAGAATATGAAGAAGAAGAGCAAGCAAGAGAATTTATTTTTTATTTTTACTTTTTAACTTTAATAAAGTTATTATTATTTTATGCTATCTGATGCTTATTTGGCACTCATTTAAATTAAACATGGGTCTCATTTTATTCAAATCATAATTCAAGGGGCAATATTATAAAGTTATTAAAAAATATATAGAGCTGCAAATGCAAGATTTGAAAGTATGGGTACGATATTTATTAAAAAAAAAATTATCGACAATTTGTATGTCATGACTAATAAAGAAAACCGAGAAGATTCATATATTCTACATATTTCTAAGATATAGTATACAGTAAAACAATATTAGATATGTAATATAGATCGTAATTCTTTAGGATGACTGGAACAACCCTATATATGCAAATGTGCAAAATAGATTATAATTCCCTAAGAGGATTTGAAACTGCACTATATATGTTCAAATAAGTAAAACTCTAACACCATTATATGTGTAAGATTGAATGAAACTGTATTATACGTGCAAGACTTCTCTAAAAGGCCACTATTTGTGCAGGATAAATGTCTAAGATAGACTAAAACTGCACGTCCCAAATATATTGTATTTCAAAAATAAATCGTAATTGTACAATATCTACTTAATAAATCGTAAATGAACTACATTTATATAAACAAATTGCACTACATATAATTAAAAACGTAATGAATATGATAAAAAGTTTGTAAGATGTAGTGTATATAATTCATGAACTTAATGGCGTTTGATAAATTTAAAAAAAAAAAAAAAAAACTTAATCGCATGGTGTTGTATTTTTTTTTTGAAATTGGTGCGTGGTGTGGTTTTACCCCTAAAAGAAAAGTGTATAGTATTAATAGATGGTTTATTGCGCACCAATAACAAAAACATTACGTCTTAAAATGCACACAGAAATTTACTTCAGTTTATATCTAGAACAGTAGCAACGTCAAAGCATTACACCATCCATCAGTAATAGAGGCTAACACCATTAAAAAGCTAAAGCTAATTTTAGTTACTCTTCCCTTTCCCCTTCCCTACTACAAGAAAATATGCCCTGCCCGTCTAACTTTTGCCCGGCGCACCTTGATTCGCAGGTAAATGGGTCTTTGCTCGGGGGACTATGAGAGACTCGCCGGGCAAACATTGAGCGGGAACACGGGTTCTCCTGGCCCGTAAAGGGTAGGCATTTGCCCGGCGGCTGGTCAAACTCCGCCGCGTTAGCTATTAGTAACGGCGAATCAGATTCGGTGGGCCAAGTGTTTACGGCGGCCCGCGGCGGGAAAAAGGTTGGCGCGAAGACGAGTTGGCGCTATTTTGTTGCTTGGTGGGTCATTAACGCGGGCCCGACGAACCATGCGCCGGGCAAAAGTCTCATCTGGATTTAGTGTAGATCGGATTCATTTCTTCATCTTCTTCCTCATTCCTCATTAACTCTCACATTTATTCTCTCTCTCATTTACTCTCACAACCTCTATATAATATCATCATCATTTCATCATTATTTCATCATCACTACTTCACCTAAGGTAAAATTAATGATTTTATTGATTTTTTTTTGTGATTTTAATATTTATTATAATCTAAAATAATTTTTTTTGTTTTAGGTAATTTGTGGTTAATTTGTAGGATTACTTATAAAAGGTATGTGTAGCTTTACTTCTCAATTTAATTTTTGTTCAAAAACTTGTATTTAATTATGTTTGAAAATTGTGATATATTGTGGAAAATACATAGAAATTTGAATATTATTGTGTTAGGGAATTGTGGTTTATCCATTAATGTAAAGCTAATCAACCTGATTAACTTTGTATATTGAAATTCGATAGAAAACCTTAGACTCGTTTGAGAGTCAGTGAATCAGATTGATTGACTGACTCTTGAATTGTCCATTTATCGGGACAGTTTGGAAGTGCACAACTATGTGTTGTATAGTTTGGTGGCTATGTGGTTAGGTTTGGATCGTGGGAAATTTGGTTTATATCCCCTTACTGTTCTCTGAATGCATACTAGATACTCTTGAATTGTCCATTTATCGGGACAGTTTGGAAGTGCACAACTATGTGTTGTATAGTTTGGTGGCTATGTGGTTAGGTTTGGATCGTGGGAAATTTGGTTTATATCCCCTTACTGTTCTCTGAATGCATACTAGATATTAGTTTGAAATATCTATGTCGTGTATTTGGAGAACTGTAGGGTGATGCTGCCGAAATTTCTCTCGGCCTAAACTTAGCCTCGTAGGTCATAAACTATAAAACACAGAACGTGCACTCTCGAATAGGATAGGGCCAAAACACCGGAGGCATAAGGAGACGAGCGGGTTTATATGAAGTGATAGAGTCTCAAACATTATAATTATCTACTTACATTGATTCTATTTTGTGGAAACAGGCACAATGGACAGAGATTAGATGCAAATGTTGGATAGATCTTCTTATCAGTATTTGGATGGGATTGAAAACTTCATCGCTTTTGCACGGACTCACTGTAGTGATCCAAGGCGCATATTATGTCCGTGTCGTAAATGTAACAACTGTTGTTAGAAGTTGCTGAGTGATGTTCATTTACATCTGGGACGGAACGGGATCATACATAACTACACTAATTGGATTTATCACGGGGAACCGAATGTTCTGCATCAACATCGTCAGTTCACGGGAACCCTCGAGATGATAATCGGTGTGATAATGATCAATTTGTTGAGATATTAACCGATATTTTTCCCCCTGCATCTGATGCTATGTATGCGGATGCCCCTAGGTCTCAACCCGAAAAGTCAGATCTTCATTACGAAAGGTTTATTAAAAGACGCTCATCGCGAATTATACCCTGGTTGTAAATCCTTTTCGGTTCTAAGGGGCAGTTGTGGAGTCTCAGCACATAAAAATTGAGTATAATCAAATGAACAAGCATTTTGATCACATGATGGACATCATCACCCCGAATGCTCCCTGAAGATAACAGTCTCCCTAATGATCATTATAACTCGAAAAAGCTTTTGAAGGATCTTGGTTTAGGGTATGTCAAGATTCACGCATGTACGAACAAATGTGTATTGTTTTACGGTGAATTCGAGCAACTCGACAAATGTCCTGTGTGCAATGAGCCTAGGTTTCGAACGAATAAGATTTCGAATAAGGTGTTGCGCTATTTTCCACTGAAACTAAGATTACAAAGATTCTTCATGTCTGCTCACACATCTCGTGATATGAGGTGGCATAAAGATGAATGCACTGATGACGATTCACTAAGGCATCCGGCCGATGGAGATGTGTGGAAGGAATTTGATAAGATGTATCCTAATTTTGCATCGGAGCCAAGAAATGTCAGATTAGGACTTTCTACTGACGGCTTTAATCCTTTTGGAATTTTTGCAAGACCCTATAGCACTTGGCCGGTAGTTTTAGTTCCGTATAACTTTCCACCCTTGGAAATGCATGAAAAAAGAATTCACAATTCTTAGTACGTTAATACCGGGGCCCAAATCACCAAGTAATTCAATCGACGTTTATTTGCGGCCTTAGATTGATGTGCTTGTTGATTTATGGGAAAATGGTGTCCAAACCTATGACAAGTTTAGGGGAGAAATGTTCACAGCTATGCGCGGCTGTAATGTGGATAATTAATAATTTTCCTGCTTATGAGATGCTCACGGGATGGAGCACCAAGGGTTATCTTGCTTGTCCGACATGCAGACCAGACACAACATCCTTTTGGCACGCATCTAAGCTATGTTATCTGGGCGCGAGACGATTTTTACCCTAGGATCATCGATGGCGTATGCAGTCTGACTCATTCGATGGTAAAACTGAGTTATAGACATGACTAAGAGAGAGGTCCGGTGAAGAGATACTAGACATCTTAAACAGTCCCACTTTCATTACAAAAGGCCCAAAATCTGCTGTACGAAGAAAAGTATATTTTTTTGGTTGCCGTATTGGTCGAAATTGAAAATTAGGCACATCGCGGATCCCATGCATATTGAGAAGAATGTTGCTGAGAGTCTTGTCAGAACAATTTTACTTATTGAGGGGAAGTCAAAAGACACCAAAAAAACTCGTCTGGGTATGCAAGAGATGGACATTCGGCTACATTTGTGGCCAAAAGTTGTGAACGGTAAATACAACATAGCCTATCCAGGTTATACATTTACCCCAGAAAATAAGAAAAAATTTCTTAAGTGGTTGTAAAGTGTGAAATTTCCCGATGGTTATGCAGGAAACATCTCCCGAAATATTAGCACTGATGGTAGCACTTTATCTGGCATGAAAAGTCACGACTACCACGTTTTATTACGACGACTCATTCCTATCGGCATTCGGCCTTACTTGCATCCTAAAGTTGTTGAGACGGTATTTTACTTGTCTCAATATTTCCAGATACTCTGTGCCAAGTCACTAGCGAAGGTGGACCTCGAAGCAATTAAAAAGGACATTGTTTATATTATGTGTCGACTTGAGCAAATATTCCCACCAGCTTTCTTTGATTTAATGGTTCACCTACTAATACATCTTCCATACGAGGCAATCTTAGCCAGCCCAGTTCAATTTCGTTGGATGTACCCAATCGAAAGGTATAAACTATTCCTAATAATGTGACTATGTCCTTAATAAACTGTTTATATTTGAATCACTTTGTTTATGTCGTTGCAGAATGTTAGGTACCTACAAGAGGTACGTCCGCAACAAGACACGTCCTGAAGGCTCTATAGTGGAGGCATACATTGCAAAAGAGTCACATTTTGCGCAATGTACCTTCAAAATATTGAAACTTCTTTCAATAGGGCCCCACAAAATGACGATGGTGGTCAACATGAAGAGTCCTTATCAGTATTTTCCCAACTCGCAAAACCGTTCGGGACTGGTCCAATCTCAGAGCCTTTTACTGATAGTGACATGGAAGTGGCGCATTGGTTCATATTGAACAATTGTGACAAAGTCTGGCCTTTCCATGAATAGCCGAGGCATTGATGAAGACCCAATATCCTTCTAATTAGGAGGAAATGGACAAACAATTGTTTCCACTTTGGTTTTCCAAACATGTAAGTCAAATATTCTATCAAATTAATTTTAAGTGAAACAGTGTAACAGTGTGTGTTTTCCTTTCAGATGTCACAGTTGAAACATGACAAGTCGCCCAAGTTCTGCAAAGAATTGATGCAGCTTGCAATTGGCCCATTTCGAGGAGAAACATATGCTGGTTGTTACGTCAACGGAGTTAAGTTCGTGTGCGCAGAGCGTGATGACAGGTTGTCTACTCAAAATAGCGGGGTATTCGTGCTGAGGGATGGATTAAATGCTGATACGGGCTTTTACGGTAAATTAGTAAGTGTGGTGAAGGTAATTTATGCGAACCGGCAGATTGTTGTCTTGTTCAAGTGTCATTGGTTTGATACAGACTCAAGTATACCGAGAAGGATTATCAAAGATCATTTATCTACCTCTGCCAACACAAACATCCGATAGTTTGAGAGTGATCCATACATCATCGCTAGTATAGCGAAACAAGTTTTCTACGTTGATGATCCAAAAGATGGTGCTGGTTGGAAAGTAGTTGAGACGGTGAAACATAGAAACATTTGGGACTTGGAGGACCGGCACCATGAATATGGTGGAGAAACGGAAAATGACGATTTTTTTTATCAGGAGGTTTCCTCAGCACACACCAAAAACGTGGAAGGAGTTTGAACCGATGACCTCACCCCGCCAGTTGCGATTGATGGAATTTTTATTGATCTCGGTACCTTAGAACCAATTGAAAGTGACGCGGAGGATACGAGTTGACAGGACCCGTCCTCAATCCCCCCGGGATTAACGAGGAACGCCTCTGATCTCGTCTGACACGAAGTGTCAGATAAGGGAAATTTCCAACCTTTGCCCTCTCGGGCTATCAGAGTACGCCAGGATCCGGAGGAGGTATGTGATATCTCGGTCTCTGCTACAGTCCGCACCGTATCCAACCTGAAGGGTATTGAAAACAGAAAGACTGTGAATGGACAAAAAGTAATAAGTTCGTAAATACATTTTATAAAGACTTTTATACCCTTCACTAAAAAGCATGGATGCATAGTAAAACCATTTATCCAATCACATATGTTTAAAAAACCATAATCATATGGGCTCCTGTCCAAACCATTTACAGAAAACCATAACATAGTAAACATATACGGGATCTCAGCCCAAATCCATTTATCACCATAAAACACAATTTCCCAAACCAATTGGAATCATGTTTATCCAATATATTTCATATCACCAAACCTGTCACGGTAATTCTAGAGCTACGCGAGTGCTAACCGGGGTCTCAAACCCAAGTCTCTCTAGGGTCCACCCAGGTCAATGTCCGTAGATCAATGACCCTCCCTGGAGGTTACGAACCATGCCCTTCGTGAGAGTAAGGAACCCAACTGGGGGGGGGGGGGGGCGACTCCACTCAGTCAGTGCTCCGTGACTATTCTGGGGTCGACCTAGGCCAACGACGCTCCCCGGAGGAGACAATCATATATAAAGGATGGCATACGAAAAACCTTTTGCAATCATTCTTTAAACCTTTCAAGGTTTCATGCCCGGCCCCCATAAGCCGTCATGAACCATAAAATCATTTCAAGAGTTCATGCCGGTTCCCATAAACCGTCATGAACCAGAAATCCATTTCAAGGGTTCATGCCGGTTCCCATAAACCGTCATGAACCATAAAAACCATTTGTTGGTCCCTAACCCGAAATCACCATCGTAACACATCACTGGGCCATAGGCCCGAATCCACATACAAACTGGACCTCAAGCCCGATTCGTAACCCAACTGGGCCTCATACCCGATTTCTTAAATCAAATGGGTCTCATGCCCGATTCCATATTTCCAAATCTGAAATCAATTTAAGAACCAATTGGGCCTCCGGCCCTAGAACGTAACTAAAAGGGACTTCAAGTCCGAGGGTTTCCAAACAAGTGGGTCTCGAACCCGAGTTTACTTTATCAAATCTAAAACCATTTCATGAAATTATACCCAAAACCATAAGTACGAAAAATCAGTGTAAAATCGAAAAATCTCGATTTACACGCAAGCACGTAAATCACCTCGAAATGCGTGAAACCATATAATTCACCAATATCCAAATCAACATCATAGAATCACATTCATAATCCATATAAAACATTTATACATGCATCACAGTTTAGAAATCAAGGTCCACTCACAGACTGTCCTATCCTGCCACCTCGGTTTGCGTGCTGTAAGCATCACTGGGCAAATCATCGTCACTGGGACTCCCAAACCTGTCCAAATCAATCTAGAGGGTTACTAACTACCTTATTAACCTCTCATTGAAGCCCCGTAATTTTCCCGAATTTTAAGTATTTTAAATCCCGATCTGAAACCTTCTGATGCCCTGAACATTATCGAGACGGTGTTCGATCGACACGAAACCAGTCCTAAAATGTTTGTTACATCGAATAGAAGATTTCACGTGTTGAACACTTCCCCAAATTACTGTTCACGCGCCCACACACACCCAAGGAAGGTCCTGCGTGTGAAGCCCACGCGCGGGCACTATTCATCATCTTCCCTAGAGACTGAACCGGGTTCTCTGGTTCCTGGACCGGCCGAATCGGTTTTTGACCGATTCAAGGTCCAAGCTTCCATATTTTTTATCCATTTCAATCCATTTTAATCCCTAAATGTTCCTAATCTCAAACCCTATCTTTTTAACCATTAAAAACATAGAAAATTCCACGAAACCCGTACCTTCAAGCTCGACCATGGTGGTGGCGGGTTCCTCCACCGTCCACCGTCATTCCATGCCATCCGTCATCCTATCTTCCTTTCTTGATCTCAAATGGTCCCTACGGCCTCCAGAAACCGTTTCCAATTAATGAAAATCACCCAAACCTCCTAAAACTCATACTTGAATTTTCAAACACTTACCTAAGGTTTCGGGTTTCCCAGCCGTGGGCTGCCGTGGCTCTGGCCGTCGTGTCCTCACCTCAGCTCACTCTCTCACGGTCACACACACGAGCACATCATGATCATGGTGATGAGATGTGGTGTTTGTTTGGAAATGGGAAAATGTAGAAATGGTGGTTCGGGTTTGGATGAAGAAAAGAGAAGAAAATGAAGTTTGATGAAGAATATGTTAATCAGATGAGAGAGGAGAGGATTAGATGAATGGTGAGGATTGAGTGATTTAGATTAGATGGAGGGATAGGATTGAGTGTTAGAAAGATTAATTATAAAATAATAATTATAATAATATTTAATTACGTACATCTACAGTTTAGGGGATTTGACCAATTTGTCACTCATCCATGGGTCCCATTAAAATATCTGAACAATCAGATTAAGCCAAGTCATCATCGTCTCGAAGTACGTGCATAGTGAAATCGAACTTCCGTGACCCATAACTTTCCCGTTCGAAGTCTGATTTCAGCGTGCCGCCTGTCTACGGATTCGTATCGTCCCGATCAACGTAACGGTCCTTGGCCCTCGGTCATCGGACCTCCCAGTGCAAAAGTAAACTATTTGCCCCTTTTAACCAAAATTACCAAAATGCCCTTAAGCTTCCGAACGTCATAACTTTTTCCTCGAATATTGGAATTGAACGTGCCACCTGTCTATGAACTCGTGTGCATCATTTATCCGATTTCGCCCAACTAATCACTGATTAACCTCACTAATCATGATTAGTCACTAATCTAATCTTGGAATTCGGGACAGGTCGTTACACGAGTAGTCTGCATAGCTCAGATGATGAGGGTGATTGGGAGGGGGATAGTGAAACCGACATTGATTAAATGTTGTCTACCCACCATAAGTATGGAATGTATATAAATTACATTGTTGCTTAGTTAATGCATATATTAATGATATTTTTATATGTTACTAAGGAATGTATATAAATTAAAATAAGATATATGTAAAATATAAAAAATATATACAAGGTCTTACCCGGTGCACATCCGCTAGGCCAGGAGACGTTGCCCGGCGCATATGGAGTATTCGCCGTGCAAGATCGTATTTTTTTGAAATTTTACTTATTAATTAATTACATAGGTTCATAGTTGGGTTAATATATATTCATATGTAATATACGTTAATACTCATATGTAATTGCAAGATAGGTTATACACTTATAAGTATGGAATGTATATAAATCACATTGTTGCTTAGTTAATGCATATATTAATGATATTTTTATATGTTACTATGGAATGTATATAAATTAAAATAAGATATATGTAAAATATAAAAAATTTATACAGGGCATTTGTAACGCCCCGGAAATTCGAGGATTTCAGTATTGTAAATTAATGAATGAATTGACGTTTTTACCCTTGTGAATTGTATTGCTAAATTGTTGAATTTTTGATTGGTGGGTCAAACGGACTTTGACCAATGACCGTGACGTAGTTCGGGACGTCACGAGTCCATAGGCAGGTGGTACGTCCAATTCGAACGATTAGGGAAAAAGTTATGACTATCGGAAGTTCGAGGGCATTACCGTAATTCAAACGATATGGGCGAAAATGTTGACTTTTTGTTTGACAACCGATTTTCACACGACTCAAGGACCGTTAGGTAAGTCTCGATGCCCTGAGTCCGTAGACAGGCGGCACGCTGAAATCGGACGTCAGATGACAGAGTTACGGGTCTGGAAAGTGAAGGGCATTTTGGTAAATTCTGAACTGAGGGCATTTTAGTCTTTTCACATACGGATTACTGTAGCAAACCGTGGGGGACAGCGGCTGCACCACCATGTGCGGTGTTTCTGAGCAATCTTAATAGTTTAAGCGGTAATGAACTGGAAAGGGGAGATTTAACTAAACCTTACAGACTGTATCAACGTGGGCTGAGTCATTCTTCATCAGTGGACACCATTTTTTAATTTTGATTCGAAGCTTTTCGGGAAACAAATCTCAGTGGACAGATTGGACTTCCACGAGCTTCTGGGACAGCTCAGTTTGTTTAAACAGAGTTGGATTTGTGTCTTCTTCATTCTGCTGTAGTGAGTGCTGAGATTTGGAGAGAAATTCCAGAGAAACTGAGTTTCTAGAAAATTGGAGGGAATTTCGGATTTCAATTTCTACGGTCTGTTGGACCAATCTAAACACAGAGTGAGCCTTCTGGGAGTGTTTAGAACACATCCATATCTAAATCGAAGGCAACCAGCTACGGGTGAGCTGGGACGGTGACTGCCGTGTTTAAGGAAATTTCAGAGGTTTGCACGGCTACTTCTAGGTAATTTTTTGTTCAATTGATCGTTCCTTCTAGTTCGTATTAGCCCTAGGATGCTTCCTGTTAAGTTAATTGGACAATGGATTGGAAAACTGCAAGTTGTGGTGATCGACCCGTTTAGGTGATCACGGGTCGATGGTCCAGTTAAGGGACTGTTTTGGCTAATTAATGATTCAGAACTCTAATTAGATGTTTAGGGAAGATGCTAGAATCAAAAACGAAGGAAATTCATTAAGAATTGGGGGTTAATTGACCGGGTCAAGCCGCGGGTGGCAGACCCGTATTATAGGCAAACGGGTGAAAGAGATGACACTGTAGCATCTACAGTGTCAGGCGCGTGACTTTCACGCGCAGCCACTTTGGGCGGCACGTGAGGGCGCGTTAAGGCTTATCTCCGATCACGGTCAACATGACGTTTATTCCTTTCATCATTCTGAACATTTTTGGTGAATTAACCATGGTGATATGAGATAGTTATGTGGGTTAGTTTAGGGCCGGTTGTCTCGGGAAGCGTGTTTGGACGGTTTCCCCGAGCCGGTTTTTGTTTCGGACTTTTTGGATAAATGTTAAAGACTTGTTTTGACTTTTACGTATACTTTGGACATGACAGGGATTGTACAATAGTACCAGGACGAGGGTATACATTCGATTTTCAGCAGGATTGTACTGTGAGTGGGCCCGATTTCATTAAACCCTTGCATGCATAAATGTTTTCTGATTTACTTATATATTCACATGCTGGAATCAAGAAACGGTTTTGATGATATTGAAATTATGGTTATGGCATGTTTCACGGTATTTGGGTTTGAGACCCGTCTGATCAAACTTAAAGATTGGTTTTGGAGTTTATCTATATATATGTTTTGCATGTGGATATCGATAAAATGTATTTGGTACTGCACTGTATAGATCCACTCTTGTGATACTGTCTCCTCCGGATGTGGTACCCCGGAGCGGTCACGGCGCATTGCCTGCGAGGGGTCATTCTACGGAAGAACCGGACAGTAAAATGACTCAGGAGCAGGATTGCTATGATTTGACGTTTGGGACGTTGAGCGTCTGGGACGCTAGGCATCTGGGATGCCGTACCCGAACGGGGTTCGGGGAGTGGATTCGGGATTGAGACCCCGAGTGGCACGCGTAGCCTTGGGACTGTGACCTTATTGGAGGTCAGGGACGTCGGATGTCAGGATCGGAGTGTATAGTGCAGTGGCTATAATTATGTTTATGGTTTTATTACATGTCTTATGGTTCATATTATATGATTTATGGTTTTAAATTCTGGTGCATGCATGTTTTGAAAACGGAGGGTTAAATTATATCTTACTTATTAAACGGTTTTATAAACTTGAGTTTCGGCCTACTCACCTTTAATGTTTTGGTAACCCCTCCAGGCTGTGCTACTGAGGTAGAGGAGGATACTGAAGCTGAGGCATATATCTACTTCTGCGTACCTGAACCCCTGTTGGGTGGTTTACCCGCAGGTTTATTTTAGAGTCGTGCTCGTAATTTGTAATTTTGGACTTTATCCCTTGTCTGACATCTTTTTATTTCGGTTTTGATGTATAACTTTAATTTGGTTATTTATGCATTTGATCTTTTGAGGTTAAATTTGGAATGTTAGTTTGGGTGTCAGACAGGAGCAGGGCACGTCCCCTTGTGGTCCTCGTGGGATCGGGGCGGGTCCTGTCAGCTTGGTATCAGAGCACTAGGTTGTGGTCAGCATGCTAGACTAGCGATTAGTACTAGTTACTTTTCGAGTTTAAGGATAATGTTATATGATCTATGCCTCTTGACAGTTTTTTATGCCTCCAAGGAGGATTCCTCATACACGGACTGTCGAGGATCTGGAGAGGGAAATGGAATGCGCAAGCATTGAACGGGCTCAGGGTTTGGGATCCACTCCTTTCAATGGGGGATCAAACCCCAAAAATGCTTATGAATGGATTACCAAGTAGGAAAGGATTTTCACGGTGATGCACTGCCTTCCAGGCGAGCGGGTGACCTTGGCGGCCTTCTTACTGGAAGAAGGAGCCTATCAGTGGTGGCATGGCCTTGAGATGTCTGGATGGTCTATCCACACCACTACCTGGGAGGTCTTCCGTTCTCGATTCCTAGATCAGTATTACCCGCGATCGTTTCGAGCGACACGGGAGGCAGAGTTCCTGCGGATGGAGCAAGGGGATATGTCCGTTGCGGACTATGAGCAGACTTTTGGGAAACTTTCCCGGTTCGCTGCACCTTTCGTGAGCACTGAGGAAGACAAGTGCCAGAGGTTTGAGCTTGGACTCCGAGGGGTGATTTAGGCAAGTGTGACTGCTGCCAGTCATGCTTCTCTGAGAGACATGGTCGACGCGGCGGTTCGTGTCGAGGCCAGTCTGGCGGCACACCGAACACGACAGCCTTCGGGCGAGGGGCGACGTCGGGATTGGCCACACCTTGGATCGACGGGCTAGAAGAACACTAAGGGATGAGGCTACAGGGGAGCACCCTCATCCTTTAAAGGTCGTGGCTGGTCAGGTCGACGTGGGGGCTCTCAGAAAAAAGGATCAGGATTCAACTCTGGGCAGCGTTCATCTTGGAGCGGTGCTTCTGGTGAGCATTCGGACAGGCCGAGGCCAGTAAACTGTTTTGCTTGCGGAGAAGAGGGCCACTATGCTTGTGATTGCCCGCTGTTGTCCAAGAGCAACGACGCTGGGGGCTCTAGTGTGGTGCAGAGCACGGCTTCCCACACTCACGGAGGTCGAGGTAAGGGAGGTGACCGTGGTGCTGGGCGTGGCGGGTGCGGGCCCGGACGGGATGGAGGTCCTAGGGCTCAGGTGTTTGCAATGACCCAACAGCAGGCGAGGACCGCCCCAGGCGTGGTTACAGGTACACTTCATATCTCAAACCTTCTTGTACGTGTATTGATGGATGCGGGGGCTACACATTCTTTTATTTCAAAGAGTTGTGCTGGTATGCTTGATTGTGTGGTATCAGCCTTTGATTGCGAGATGGGTGTTGGCACCCCGATAGGCATCGTGTACCTTGTGAATCAGGTGATTCGGAGGTGCCCGGTGAGAATTGAGGATGTGGATTTACCAGCGGACTTAATTATTCTGGATATCCTCTACTTCGATGTAATTTTAGGGATGGATTGGCTATCGGAGCATGGGTCGCTCATCGATTGCTGTAGCAGGCAAGTGATTCTGCGAAGTCTGGGTTTGCCGGAGGTTATCTTTCAGGGGGAGCGTGACGGTTCGCCTCTTGAAGTGATTTCTTCACTTACTGCTACCAAACTTCTACGGAAGGGATGCCAGGGTTATCTGGCGCATGTCGTGTCTGAGCAGGTTGATACTCCGAGTATCGACGAGATACCAGTGGTACGTGAGTTTTCGGATGTGTTCCCAGAAGACTTACCTGGATTACCACCACCGCGGGAGATCGACTTTACAATTGAACTACTCCCCGGTACCCAACCTATATCCCAGGCACCATACCGGATGGCGCCAGCCGAGTTACGAGAACTCAAAATTCAATTGCAGGAGTTGGTGGATTTGGGATACGTTCGACCGAGTACTTCACCGTGGGGAGCACGAGTGTTTTTCGTGAAGAAGAATGAGGGGAGTCTCCGTTTGTGTATTGACTATCGACAACTTAACAAGGTGACACTGAGGAACCAGTACCCTCTACCTAGAATCGATGACCTTTTTGACCAGTTGCGGGGAGCACAGTGCTTCTCGAAGATTGATTTGCGGTCTGGGTATCACCAACTGAGGATTTCGGAGGAGGATATTCCGAAAATTGCATTTCGAACCCGTTACGAACACTACGAGTTTCTAGTGATGCCTTTCAGCTTGACGAATGCTCCGACAGCATTCATGGATCTGATGAACAGGGTCTTCCAACCCTACTTGGATAAGTTTGTGATTGTGTTCATCGATGATATCTTGGTGTGCTCAAGGAGTGCCAATGCACATGAGGAACATCTACGGTTGGTGTTGGAGAAACTGAGACAGGAACAGTTGTACGCCAAGCTGAGCAAGTGCCAGTTTTGGCTGAGCAGTATTGGTTTTCTGTGACATGTGATATCAACGGATGGGATTAGTGTGGATCCCTAGAAAACAGAGGCGGTGACTAACTGGGCTAGACCGACAACGGTAACGGAGGTGCGGAGTTTTGTCGGGTTAGTAGGTTACTACTGGGGATTCGTGGAGGTTTTCTCCAAAATTGCTGCACCGTTGACTTGATTGACTCGGAAGGGAGTGAAATTCATTTGGGACGAGCAGTGTGATCGGAGTTTTCAAGAGTTGAAGGATCGATTGACTACTGCACCTGTCCTTGCATTGCTGGATGACAGTGGAGAGTTCGTGGTCTTTAGTGATGCATCGCTACAAGGTTTGGGCTCCGTGTTGATGCAGACTGGTAAGGTTATCGCCTACGCATCCCGGCAGGTAAAGACTCATGAGTTGAACTACCCTACGCATGATTTGGAGTTGGCAGCAGTGGTTCATGCTCTAAAAATCTGGAGACATTACTTATTCGGCGCAACGTGCAGGATATACACCGACCATCAGAGCCTAAAGTACCTATTCACTCAGAAGGAGCTTAACATGAGGCAACGGAGATGGTTAGAGCTGCTAAAGGATTATGACTATACGATTGAGTACCATCCGAGTAAGGCCAATGTGGTGGCAGATGCACTCAGCAGAAAATCAGCGGGATTAGTTGCACACTTGGGGATGGTGTATCTTTCTTTGCTGGTGGAACTCTGGAAGGCGGGATTTATTTTGGATACGGATGAGCATGGAGCTTTGTTGGCCAGTTTCAATGTACGACCAGTGCTGATTGATCGGATCATCGAAGCACAACTTCAGGATCCGATACTCTGTATTTACAGGATTGAGGTCGATGCGGATGAGAGACAGGATTTTACCATCCGGGATGATGGAGCACTTGTGAAGTTGGGTCGTTTGTGTGTGCCCGCAGTGGCAGAGTTACGGGCCGAGATTCTGGAGGAGGCCCATAGTTCGGCTTATGCTATGCATCCGGTAGGTACAAAGATGTACCGTACCATCCGGAGCCATTATTGGTGGCCAGGAATGAAGAAGGACATTGCAGAGTTCGTGAGCAGATGCTTAACCTGTCAGCAGGTTAAGGCGGAACGACAGAGACCTTATGGGGCTATGCAGCCACTTCCGATTCTCGAGTGGAAGTGGGATCACATCACCATGGACTTCGTTTTTAAGTTACCAAGGACTCAGAGTGGAGTTAACGGAGTATGGGTGATTGTGGACCGGTTAACGAAGTCAGCCCATTTTCTGCCGGTTTAGGAGACTTATAAACCTAACCCACTGGCTCAATTGTTCATAAAGGAAATCATACGATTGCATGGTACGCCGGAGTCGATCGTGTCTGATCGTGATCCGCGTTTCACTTCCAGGTTCTGGCGGAGTTTGCAAACTACTTTGGGAACAACCCTACGTTTCAGTACTGCTTTCCATCCACAGACCGATGGACAGTCTGAAAGGACCATTCAGACCCTGGAGGACATGATGAGGTCTTGTGTGCTACAGTTTTAGGATTCATGGGATACTCACTTGTCGTTGATGGAATTCGCTTACAACAAGAGCTATCAGGCAAGTATCGGGATGGCACCCTATGAGGCATTGTCAGGACCCACCCCGATTTCACCCCGAAAACTGAGGTAAATCCTGCTCCCGTCTGACACCCTGACACAAATACAGTCAGACGCGGGAGAAATTATACTACATATCCCGAAGTCAACAGTTTACAGAGCATAGTACTCAATGCAAAAGAAAGAAAACTATTAAACTGTATACACGCACGCAGAAATTAAAACAAAATACTCCGGGATCCCTCAAGTGACTTCTATGCCTCAGACGCTACCTCGACGTCAAGACCCCACGCTAGCTCCACAACCTGGAGGGCAGTAAAAACAGAAGGTGTGAGTGGACCATAAATCAAAGAAAAGTTTCCAAAACCATTTATAAGAAAACCGGGTTTAGCCTTCCGTTTTGAAACCACATGCATAACCCAGTTCATAAACAGTTATAACCCAAATCACCATAAACCACATCATAAGAAACAAAAACATTATAAAACGGGTATAAAAGTCATATCATGAGCATCATAAAACCGTATCATAAACCGTGAATATCAAACCGTTCTTTTCCGATCAAACCTGCTGGACATATCCGAGTCTTTAAACTCCCGAGTCTTTAAACTCAATCCAGGCCTCAATAATATCCGAGTCTTTAAACTCCCGAGTCTTTAAACTCAACAGGCCTACGGGGGAAATATCAATATATCTGAGTCTTTAAACTCCCTAGTGTTTAAACTCAATCTGGGTCTTTAAACCCAATCCGGGCCCGTCCCCCGTCAATCAGTATCCGGGTCTTTAAACCCAATAACCAGATCCAGCAAATCCAATCCAAAACCGTTTGAAAACCATTTCTCAATCCATATCCAAACCCGAATCCGAAATCACCGGTCTGATGCCCTTTGGCAGCCCGAACCGTCATTCTGAATCCAAATCCGGAAATCCACTTTCCAATCTTAAAACCAAATCCCGATTGTCAAATTCCGATTTCAAAACCGAAACCTTGATCCTCAAAATCATATTCCCAAATCCACTTATAATCATTACAAATCATTTAGCGTTTGAAACCCCTAAAACCATAGCTTTATATTCAAAATCACCTTTTTCTCGTAAAACGTGTCAAATACGTTATTTCTCGAAAAACGTGCAATTATGTAAAACCAACAAAACATATTCGATAAGCATAGCATCATGATTAAAACCATAAAACAAGTATAGAAAACAGTTATGCATGTTCAAGTTTAAGGAAAGGGTCCACTCACAGTACCGCGCCCTCAATCGCGTCCTGAACGTCTAGCACGTTCCTCGACCTCCTCGGGAAATCCCGATCCTGTCAAAAACCGCCAAAATACGTTACTAACGCATCCATGAGGATCCACCCTAATTCCCTTAAAAATCCCCGAATCCTAAACGTAAGAAACCGGGACCCTAAGCCTTCACCCTCGCAAAACGACTTCGATTCGACGTCCGATTAACCCGAAACCACTTCCATTAAACTCGTTATAACACTTAAACCAAAAACCATGTTGACCATTTTCCCTAGAACCGCTGCACGCGCCCCCTCGCGCCGCCTAAAGTGGCTGCGCGTGGGCCTCATGCGCCAGCTACAGTACCACCGTCAACCTCACGTCGACCCGGTTCGCACCAGTGGCCTGCAACCTGAACCGGCGAGAGCGGTTCACCGCCGTGCCTGCACCAAAACACCCCCTTTCTTCACCAACAGCTTCGTCTAGTCCTAGGCTACTCATCCCCCTCACTCTAGCACCTCGACTCACCCTCAAACCTATCGACTCAAGCTCGAACAGAAACCCGTACTTTCCCATGTTTTCCTTCCCGGCCACCCAGGTCTTCCCCCTTCACGGTGTCGACCCTAAACTCTTCCTAAGACCTCACTGAGTCACACCCAACTCACAGAAACCCTCGACTCACTCCCTAAGTCCACGACTTCCCGTCTGAAACTCACGGCAAAGACAGAGCACACAGAGTCCCCTCCGTCGTGCCAACCGCCACCGTGCACCTCCCGTCACGGCAGCACAACCAGTAACCTCCTAGGACTCAACTGAACTCCCTAGACCTCCCTAACCTCTTCGATTCAACTCCTCAACTCACGACTTTCGATTTGAAACTCAACGGGAAAACAGGGCAAGTTTACAGGGATGAGGGATTACCTGCAACCGTCCTCCACCGTGCTAGCCGCCGTGTTCCCTGGAGTCCACAAAGCCGCCTCAGCCTCCTCTCGAGGTCAATTGCACTTACACACGGCCACAGCACCACCAGCTCCCTCAGTTCTTCTCTGTTTTTCTGGTTTTTCCCCGTGGCTCTCAACGCACTCACACCACGATTCCTCACCTCCCAACAAGCTCACTAGCTCCCTCTCACTCTCCGATCACCCTCACACACTCACAACTCATCAGCACACACACGAGCACCCTTCAATTTTCCTCACCACTTCACTCTGTTTCCGTTCTTCTCTGCGAACAACACACACACACACACACACAGCACGGTTGCACCCAAATTATTAGACCGTGCACACACTGGAACCCCCCAGAATCCACTACACACTTGCCACATGTCACCATCCACTCCATTCTCTCACACATGGCCCAATCCCAGCCGTCCATCTGCCCTTCTCTCTGCACAATTCCCCAGGCAACTAAAGGACTAAACTGCCCCTCCTTTTAACTCAAAATTACGGTTTTTCCACAAACTTTCTTGACCCGTAACTCGCACATCGTAAGTCCGATGAATACGTGCCACCTGTCATCGAACTCAGGACAACGAGATCTACGTAACCATCCTCGGTCAACGTACCAAAACCCGATCGTCCAAAAAGTCAACTTTTTCCCCTTATTTTACCAACTTCCGAACATCACAACTTCCTCCTCGGATGTCGGAATCGGGCGTGCCACCTGCAGATGGATTCGTGACGTCCTAAACTACGTCCTGGTCACCGGTCAAAGTCCATCAGACCACCTGACCTAAAAGTCAATTTTTTTTGCCCAAACCAGGGGCAAAATCGTCATTCTAGGCTAACGAATCCCATCTTAATCACTATCTAAACTTTAATTTTTGGGACGGGTCGTTACAGGCATTGTATGGTCGACAGTGCAGAACACCTATCTGCTGGATGGAAATAGGGGAACGAGCGGCTATAGGGCCGAAATTGATGGACTTAACCCAGGAAACTGTTCTTGTTATCAAGGAAAGATTGAAGGCGGCACAGGATCGCCAAAAGAGTTATGCCGATCGATGGATTCGAGACTTGGAATTTGAAGTGGGAGATTTTGTCTTCCTGATGTTATCTCCGTGGAAAGGGATTATCCGTTTTGGTCGACTGGGGAAATTGAGTCCGCGTTTTATTGGACCTTATGAGATCGTGGAAAGGATTGGCCGGGTTGCATACAGATTGGTGCTACCTCCAGAACTTTCTAGAGTTCACGATGTTTTCCACATATCGATGCTACGGAAGTACATACATGATGCTTCCCATGTACTGGAGGAACAACCTATCGAACTCCGAGAGGATTTGAGCTTTGAGGAACAGCCCGTACAGATTTTGGATCGGAAGGACAAGGTACTACGTTAGAAGACTGTCCCTCTCGTGAAGATTCTCTGGAGAAACCAGAATGTGGAAGAGGCCACATAGGAACCCGAGGCACAGATGCGAGAACAATTTCCTTATTTGTTTCTTTGAAATTTCGGGACGAAATTTCTTAAGGGGGGAAGGTTGTAATGCCTCGAAAATTCGAGGATTTCAGTATTTTAAATTAATGAATGAATTGACGTTTTTACCCCTGTGAATTGTATTGCTAAATTGTTGAATTTTTGATTGGTGGGTCAAACAGACTTTGACCAATGACCGTGACGGATTTTGGGACGTCACGAGTCCATAGGAAGGTGGCATGTCCAATTCGGACGATCAGGGAAAAAGTTATAACTATCGGAAGTTTAAGGGCATTACCGTAATTCGAATAATAGGGGCGAAAATTTTGACTTTTTTTTTTACAACCGATTTTCACACGACTCAAGGACCATTAGGTAGGTCTCGATGCCCTGAGTCCGTGGACAGGCGGCACGCTGAAGTCGGACGTCAGATGGCAGAGTTACGGGTCTGGAAAGTGAAGGGCATTTTGGTAAATTCTGAACTGAGGGCATTTTAGCCTTTTCACATACGGGTTACTGTAGCAAACCGTGGGGGACAGCGGCTGCACCACCGTGTGCGGTGTTTCTGAGCAATCTTAATAGTTTAAGCTGTAATGAAATGGAAATGGGAGATTTAACTAAACCTTACAGACTGTATCAACGTGGGCTGAGTCATTCTTCATTAGTGGACACCATTTTTTAATTTTGATCCGAAGCTTTTCGGGGAACAAATCTCAGTGGACAGATTGGACTTCCACGAGCTTCTGGGACGGCTCAGTTTGTTTAAACAGAGTTGGATTTGTGTCTACTTCATTCTGCTGCAGTGAGTGCTGAGATTTGGAGAGAAATTCCAGAGAAACTGAGTTTCTGGAAAATTGGAGGGAATTTCGGATTTCAATTTCTACGGTCTGTTGGACCAATCTAAACACAGAGTGACCCTTCTGGGAGTGTTTAGAACACATCCATATCGAAATCGAAGGCAACCAGCTACGGGTGAGCTGGGACGGTGACTGCCGTGTTTAGGGAAATTTCAGAGGTTTGCACGGCTACTTCCAGGTAATGTTTTGTTCAATTGATCGTTCCTTCTAGTTCGTATTAGCCCTAGGATGCTTCCTGTTAAGTTAATTGGACAATGGATTGGAAAACTGCAAGTTATGGTGATCGACCCATTTGGGTGATCACGGGTCGATGGCCCAGTTAAGGGACTGTTTTGGCTAATTAATGATTTAGAACTCTAATTAGATGTTTAGGGAAGATGCTAGAATCAAAAGC
This sequence comes from Prinsepia uniflora, assembly GCA_032719365.1. Lineage (NCBI taxonomy): Eukaryota > Viridiplantae > Streptophyta > Magnoliopsida > Rosales > Rosaceae > Prinsepia > Prinsepia uniflora. The sequence continues at coordinate 50,101,800 of CM064874.1, read as the reverse complement.
GAAGGAAATTGATTAAGAATTGGGGGTTAATTGACCGGGTCAAGCCGCGGGTGGCAGACCCGTATCACAGGCAAACGTGTGAAGGAGATGACAATGTAGCAGCTACAGTGTCACGCGCGTGACTTTCATGCGCAGTCACTTTGGGCGGCGCGTGAGGGCACATTAAGGCTTATCTCCGATCACGATCAACATGACGTTTATTCCTCTCATCATTCTGAACATTTTTGGTGAATTAACAATGTTGATCTGAGATAGTTAGGTGGGTCAGTTTAGGGTCGGTTGTCTCGGGAAGCGTGTTTGGACGGTTTCCCCGAGTCGGTTTCTGTTTCAGACTTTTTGGATAAATGTTAAAGACTTGTTTTGACCTTTACGTATACTTTGGACATGACATGGATTGTGCAATAGTACCAGGACGAGGGTATACGTTCGGTTTTCAGCAGGATTGTACTGTGAGTGGGCCCGATTTCATTAAACTCTTGCATGCATAAATGTTTTCTGATTTACTTATATATTCACATGCTGGAATCAAGAAACGGTTTTGATGATATTGAAATTATGGTTATGGCACGTTTCACGGTATTTGGGTTTGAGACCGTCTGATCAAACTTAAAGATTGGTTTTGGATTTTATCTACATATATATGTTTTGCATGTGGATATCGATAAAATGTATTTGGTACTGCACTGTATAGATCCACTCTTGTGATACTGTCTCCTCCTAATGTGGTACCCCGGAGCGGTCACGGCGCATTGCCTGCGAGTGGTCATTCTACAGAGGAACCGGACCGTAAAATGACTCTGGAGCAGGATTGCTATGATTTGACGTCTGGGACGTCGAGCGTCTGGGACGCTAGGCATCTGGGATGCCGTACCCGAACGGGGTTCGGGGAGTGGATTCGGGATTGAGACCCCGAGTGGTACGCGTAGCCTTGGGACTGTGACCTTATTGGACGTCAGGGACGTCAGACATCTGGGATGTTAGGATTGGAGTGTATAGTGCAGTGACTATAATTATGTTTATGGTTTTATTACATGCCTTATGGTTCATATTATATGATTTATGGTTTTAAATTCTGGTGCATTCATGTTTGGAAAACAGAGGGTTAAATTATATGTCTTACTTATTAAACAGTTTTATAAACTTGAGTTTTGGCCCACTCACCCTTAATGTTTTGGTAATCCCTCCAGGTTGTGCTACTGAGGTAGAGGAGGATCCTGAGGCTAAGGCATAGATCTACTTCTGCGTACCTGAACCCCTGTAGGGTGGTTTACCCGCAGGTTTATTTTAGAGTCGTGCTCGCAATTTGGAATTTTGGACTTTATCCCTTGTCTGACATCTGTTTATTTCAGTTTTGATGTATAACTTTAATTTGGCTATTTATGCATTTGAACTTTTGAGGTTAAATTTGGAATGTTAGTTTGGGTGTCAGACGGGAGCAGGGCACGTCCCCTTGTGGTCCCCGTGGGATTGGGGCGGGTCCTGTCAGTCTTGCCCGGCGCACATCCGTCGGTCCAGGAGATGTTGCCCGGTGCATATGGTGTATTCGCCGTGCAAGATCGTATTTTTTTTTTAAATTTTACTTATTAATTAATTACATAGGTTCATAGTTGGGCTAGTATATATTCATATGTAATATACGTTAATACTCATATGTAATTACAAGATAGGTTATACACTCATAAGTATGGAATGTATATAAATTACATTGTTGCTTAGTTAATGCATATATTAATGATATTTTTATTTGTTACTATGGAATGTATATAAATTAAAAATAAGATATACGTAAAATTTAAAAAAATATAAACAGAGTCTTGCCCGACGCACATTTTCCGGGCCAGGAGACGTTGCCCGGCGCATATGGAGTATTCGCCGTGCAAGATCATATTTTTTTGAAATTTTACTTATTAATTAATTACTTAGGTTCATAGTTGGGCTAGTATATATTCATATGTAATATACGTTAATACTCATATGTAATTACAAGATAGGTTGTATACTATAATTATTAAACTCAAGATAGGTTATACACTCATAGATCATGTCCGGAAAATTTCACGGAATTTCGACGCTCCGATAATAGGCATTAACTAAGCAACAATGTAATTTATACACTCATAGCTAGGTTATCCACTCATAGATTATATATGTTTACATTCGACCGAGTACATATATCTTCATATGTAACATATATTAATTATACTATAATTATTCACCTCAAGCATAGTAGTTGGGAACTTTGATATTTTATTTTATGAACAGGGGCTGGCCCGGCGTACATCCGCCCGGCTAGGTGAGTTGGCCCGGCGCATCCTGTGGATTCGTCGTGCAAGACCCCGTGCATCAACTGGTTTCTGTTCATGGTTCAAATGATCCAACCGTCCACAATAATTAGAATGACTCAGAGATCATGTACGTAAAATTTCACGGAATTTCGACGTCCCGACAATAGGTTACCGTGCGAAACGAATCGACAGTAACAAATCGTCGGTCGTTGATCGGAGGCCCTTAAACCCTCCAAACGTCACCATTTTTGACAGGTGAGGTCTATAATCACTATATGAACGGTCGGATTTCTAAAATTCACTCGTTACCATTTCGATTGAACGAAAAAATGAATATTATTATTAAAAATTACTATAAAAGTTCTAAGTGTTAATGAATTTGATGGTTTTATTATTTTCTCTATATTCTGTTCATTTTTCGAGTGATCCAACCGTCCACAATAATTAGAATGACCTAGAGATCATGTACGTAAAATTTCACGGAATTTCGATGTCCCGACAATAGGTTACCGTGCGAAACGAATCAACGGTAACAAATCTTCGGTCATTGATCGGAGGCCCTTAAACTCCAATCGTCGCCATTTTCGATAGGCAAGGTCTGTACACACACTATCACTATCTGAACGGTCTGTTTCTCAAATTCACTCGTTACCATTTCGATCGAACAAAAAAAATGAAGATTAGTGTTGAAAATTCCTATAAAAGTTCTAAGTGGTAATGAATTTGATGGTTTTAGTATTTTCTCTATGTTCTGTTCATGGTTCGAGTGATCCAACCGTCCACAATAATTAGAATGACTCAGAGATCTTGTACGTAAAATTTCATGGAATTTCGATGTCCCAACAATAGGTTACCGTGCGAAACGAATCGACGGTAACAAATCGTCGGTCGTTGATCGGAGGCCCTTTAACCCTCCAAACGTCGCCATTTTCGACAGGCGAGATCTGTACACACACTATCATTATCTGAACGGTCAGATTTCTCAAATTCACTCGTTACCATTTCGATCGAACGAAAAAATGAAGATTTGTATTGAACACCTGGCCCGATGGATTATGTATATCCGCCGGGCAAGGTTATTTTTCCCGAAAAGTCAAAAATTCCTCCAAATATTTCGCGAAACTTTGAAACTGCAGCCCAAAGAGCCCGGCGCATCATTTAAGTTGGCCCGACGAATCCGTGCGCCGAGTAAAGTCCACTAGTCACTAGAACAGACACGACCTTCCCTTTCCTTCTTCCTCTCTTCATTTCGTAAAACCTCCGCCACACCTTTCTTAATCACTCATCTCTCTCTCTCTCTCAATCAAAGTCTACCCATTCACTCATCATCATCTCTCACTCACCCCTAACCCTATCACAAAAACCCCTAAACTTTGAACCCAAATACCCACAACCCAAACCCAAAGACCCCAAACCCCAAAATCGGACCATCCTCTCGCTCCTCTCACTCTCAATCGTTCTCTTTCAAGCTACACTCATCATATCCTCATTATAAGCCCTCACTTTCAATTTTTTATTTTTTATTTTATTAGTTTTTTGGATTAATTTATAATATTGGATTGTGTTTTTGAATATGTTGAATATTTGGAATTGAATGTTTGGAATATGTTGTATTTGAATGTTTGGAATATGTTCATTGAATTTGAATGCTTGGAATATGTTGTATTTGGATTAATTTATATTAAGATTGTTTTTTGGAATATGTTGAATATGTGGTAATTTTTAGAAATTATTGAAAATATTGAAAATTATTGATTTATTGGATGAAAATAATGAAAAATATTTGGTAATTTGATTCCTATTGGAAAATATTTGGTCATTAGACATTATTATATATTTTGGTAATTGGACATAATTATATATTTTTGGATGAAAATATTGGAAATTATTGATTTACTGGATTGTTGGAAAAAATTGGGATTTATTGAATTAGTAGATTTTTGGAATTTATTGGAAATTATTGAATTAGTGGATTGTTGAAAAATAGTGGAAATTATTGAAATTTTGGATATGTTGGGAAATTAATGGAAATTGTTGTATTGTTGGATATGTTTGGAAATTATTGGAAAATGTTGGATTTTGATACATTTGGAAAATACTGCATTTTTAATATTTTTCAAATGTTTGAAAATTATTAGTAATTTTTCGAAATTATCGATTGTTTGTAATTTTTGGGAATTTTTGAAAATTAGTTAATTAGTAAATTATTGCATTATTTTGTATTTTTGGAAATTATTAGAAATTAGTGGATTAATGAATATTTTTTTTTGAAATGATTAGAAATTTTACGAAATTATTTGATTTTTTGTTTATGTATTTAATTATTTCAATATTAATAATTAATAATTATTGTTGTATTTGTAGATGTCGTTATGTAAATTTATCACTTCGCGAGGTCGTCGTAATACGTCCGCAGAGCAGCCATCTCCAACACCAGTGCCTTTCCCGACGGAGCAGCCATCTCCGGTACTGACAATGCCCAAACTATAGATTAAATTAAACACGTAATTTGAGTGTTATGCAATTTAAACACTTTTTTGTGTAGATGTAGTATTGGTAAATAGAGATCGTTCTTAACCTGGAAAATTAGGGAACATTAATAATGTGTTAGTGAGAAAAAATAATTAATAAATTAATGAATTAGAGAATAAAATAATCAAAGAATTAAATAATCAAAGAATCAATAAATTAAAGAATAGAGGAATAAGAGAATAAAGAATTAATAAATTAAAGAATTAATGAATTAAAGAATAAAAGAATAAAAGAATAAAGAATTAAATGGAGGGTTTTGAGTGAATGTAATCATACAAATACAAGTAAAAATATAGATGAACTAATTCTATTTCTACTCTAACTTATGTACAAAGTAGAATTCCCTTAAACACAAACTTCACCAACACACTAACAATTGCATAAATTCGAATCAATCACGAAATCATACCTTCAAAAACTCATATTTCTTCATACATTTTTCATATTATAAATGCACCGAACAGCGGATTTTTACTTATAATACGATTACCTTAAGTTTGTGATTTAATGCGCCGAACAGCGGTCATACATTAAATCTCTTCAACTCTACTCTAAATGCCCCGAACAGCGGATCAACATTTAGTTTCGAAATGAAGGTTAAGCTTTTGTAAGAAGTAAAAGATTTTTAGAAAGTAAAATACATGGAGATTGTATTTAATTTTTACAAAAGATAGGCAGGAAAAACCAATACAAATATTGCATTATAATTAGAACCAATAACAAATAAAAGAGTTTAAGAGGATGGAGAGTAAATGTTACACTTTTCAGAATGGATGAGAACAATGGATTGTTTTTCACAAGGAACACTGAACAGCGGCTGGAACCTTATGAAGATGGAAAAGATTAAACAAGGAAATTCGGACTTGAACTCTCAAAATTTGTATTAGAAATATTTTGCCAAAGTTTTTCCTAAGAAAGGCTCAATTGTGTGCCTCTTGGAAGTGTCCATAACATGTGAAAATGAATCCCTATTTATAGGGAGAAAAATCAAATTACACTCTAAAAAATAAATAAAAACAAATAAAAATTACAATAAAAATATTCAAAAGTGAAATGATGAGATTTGGTGTTTTTTTGGGGAAAAGAAGTTAAAATAATCAAAAGAAAAGTTCACTAATGCTGCTGGAAAGGGGCTGTCAGAAATAGCTGAAAAAGAGGGGAATATTCGGCTGGCATTAGCTGGAAAGGGGTGGCGTGACCGGCAGGTGCGCACTGGAGTGCAGAGACGGCCGTCGGTAGGCGCGCGTCGAGGAGCTGTAGGCGCGTTTGGCAGGCGCGCGCGGAAACCACCAACAGTCGCTCGGTAGAGGGCTGCATGCGCGAGGATTGGGCTGGGCGAGTTGTTGGGCCGGTGGGCTGACGCCATTGGGCTTGGTTTTCTGGGCTTCTGGGCTGACGCCGGACTGGACTGGGGATGGCAGCAGGCTGGGCTTGCATGAACGGCTGGGCTGGGTTTGTAAAAAATTGGATTTGGGTTGCAGAAAATGAAATTAATTAATTTATAACTTAATTAATATTTTCACCGAATTTCGTACATAATTTCTTCGTTATAATTCCGATCGAGATGATTCTTTCGCCAAAATGCTCCAAATTACAAAATTTATTTATTTAAACAAAAATATCACAAAATAAATTATTTTATCTAATTATTTATTATTTAAATATTAAAATTCAAGTATAAAAGGTATAAAATAATGTTTAATTAACGACCTATCAAATACCCTCACACTTAAACTTTTCTAGTCCCTAGAAAATACTAAAACTAAATTACAAATTCAAAATAAGTAAACCCTTAACCATTTTTCTCAATATTTCATTATTATCATGGCATAAAAAATTTTCACTTAAATCATTTAAGCATATGGAATTCAAGAGTTAATTCATGGTAACAAAATGTTTTAACAAGTAAGATAATGAGTAAATATGGTGAAATGGATCTCAACATGAATAAAACAAGTATAAATCAACTCACAAGGATATGCACTCATAAATTTACTCAATTTTGTAAGGGTTTCTGTTTGCACTCAAAATATGTGAGAAAAATGCTCACATAATAGACATGAAGTACTTTTGCAAAATTTCAAACAAACACCTCAAGATAAAAACAAACATACTTGCACAAATGAACCACAACCATAAGCTTACTCAAGTGATTGACTCCACTAATCAAAATTTACCATCTTAAGGATCATAAGGTCTTTACGAAGGTTGTAATGGGGCTAAGTTTAGAGGCAAGGAAAATATAGGATAAGTTGTGCTCAATTCGTTCCAAGACTCAATAGACTCCCAAAACATATCATAACTTCCCAACCTTAGTGCAATGATATCAGTAATCCATCCCTTCGAACATAGGCCTAATTCCATCATGTTGAGCCTTATAATCATTCTTTGTGTCGGATTTATAAATGTAAGGGACTTAACTCAAATATTACATAATCAAACCTTATTACCTTGACAGAAACTCAATACATTTTTTTTTTCATTTTTTTTATATATCAAGGTAATAACATGTGTCAATAATACAACAATATTTGAGTAAGTAAATCCACATAATACACATAAAAGTCTTTTCAACATCATCATTTTCTCTTTACACAATCTTTATGTCTTCAACTGAGTCTTTGGGATATGGGTAAAGGATATCTATACTAAGCTCAAGTGTTTAGATAATCATGGTGATGAAAGAAAAGCTTAATGTGGGCTCAAATGGGTTAAAACTAAGGGGGTCGCAACTCGTGCCACAAAATAGGGAACATGGATGTTTGAATTTGTGGTGTTAACCCTAATGCCTTAATCATTTCCAAAATCAGAGAGTTTATTGACTTAAAAGCTTTGAAAATCACATAGAATAAGTTCTAGTACTCTAGAGTTCATTGAAAGCTATGGCAAGCAGTTATGAGGCATATGGATATCAATTTAAACAAATAACTTATGAATCACTCATCAAAGATGTATATAAGGTTCTAAAGCTCACATAAGGTTCAAGTGATTCATACTTATCTTAACATGCTCGTTTATGTACCATTTTACATGCATTATCTATAAGTTATTACACTTAATCACAAAATATTAACAAACGAATTCAAATTGTAGTGATCATCTTTCTATCCATAACCCAATTTTTTTTTCGTTATTATCATCGATAGGTTAAGGGGCAACTTAAGACTCGTAAAAACAATAAAGAGAAACGAAGAGACTCAAGAAAACACCCTTTTTTTTGTATTTTTGTTTTTTGGACTTAATAAAACAATTCAATTGCACAAATAAAAATTGTAAACCATTCCCCCACACTTAAATTCTACATTGTCCTCAATGTAAGCAATTTAAAAAATAATTGAACATAGATTTAAGATAAGGAAGTTGATTTACGAAAATGAAGTAAGAAAAACATAAACAAAGTAAAAGAGAGTGAAGGGTTGAAAGAAAGCAAATATGTGTTGATGACTCCTTCACAACTTGAGAACACATTGGGTTGCCTCCCAACAAGCGCTTCAAGTTTAACGTCCATCCAGCCTAGACCAAATTCTTTATTCTGTTCATCCGATGGGACGTCGTAGCACTCTTTTTAACTCCTCATCGTGTTCTCCAATTGCCTCGATGTAAGGTTTCAATCTGTGGCCATTGACCTTGAATTCTTTTCCAGTTCCAACGTGTTTGATCTGTATGGCTCCATGGGCAAATATATTAGTAATAACAAAAGGACCTACCCATCTAGAACATAACTTACCAAGAAAGAGTCTAAGCCGAGAATTGAACAGCAAATGCTCCAAATTACAAACTTTATTTATTTAAACAAAAATATCACAAAATAAATTATTTTATCTAATTATTTATTATTAAAATATTAAAATTCAAGTATAAAGTGTATAAAATAATATAAAATAATGCTTAATTAACAACCTATCAGGTACTGCCGTCCCAAACGGAGCAGCCATCTCTAGAATCAGTTCCTCATCCGACAGAGCATTCATCACCTTCTACTGGACCATTATCATCAGATCAGCCAGGATCTTCCTCAGAACACCCGCGAGTCATTCCTGACGATCGGGTGATACCAGGGCCCCGATCAACGAGATGTCGCACCAGCTCACAACTAGGGCAACCTCGTACTGCCCCTGAGGCCGCTGGAGTTGCCGCTGCAGAGGGAGGCGATGCGCAGATCCCATCGGGTAATACCTCTTATTTTATTGAATTTAAAACTTGTATATATTTTACATACCATTTTTACTAATGTTAATCAAATTTTTAGGGAGTACCATAAAGGTGCCGGGCATTAGCAAGTTTTTATAGTCCCAGCAGATCTGCAGGTGGACAGGAGCGAAGATCCAGGTGGAGTGGGTTGACCGAGTTTCCGCACCGTACTCCAACGTGCATGATCTGCTGGTGCTGGAAATGGGGACGATTATTCGCACTAGATCGAAGATGATGGCTGACTCCTTTAGAGAACAAGCCCCCACGGAGCTCGTCGTTTGTTGGTCTGGTTTACGGGTATGAAATTTTTTATTATTTTTTTAATATTTTATGGTTTAACATATTTTTATATTGGATTGCAGATTAACTTTGAATGGGATGAGACCAACGCCGCGCTAATGGGATATCTGAACTTCCATTGGCAGAGGCGTTATTCTGACTAGAAGTTCGAGCTCCATGCCTACTACAAGCACTGGAGCTCGCATGCTCTGGCCCTAGCAAATCCTCTTGAGGAGATGCTAGGGGACAAGTTGGTTGGGTGGGAGTGGTTATGCGAGCATTGGATCAGCAATCAATTTAAAGTAAGTTTTTTTTTTTCTATATTTATTTAATATTAATTTATGTACTTCCGTATTAGTAATACTTGTTTTCCTAATGTGCAGGTAAAATCAAAGGCTAACAAGACGAATCGGGTAGAGAAGAAATTTGAGTACCACGAGGGATCACGCCCCTTGTTGGCCCGACATGAGGCACGACGTGCGGCGGGGTCCCTATTCCTGGAGGTAGAAGCCTGGGGGGAGGTTTATGCTGGGCGAGGCAACGAGACAGCTGACGCTATTCACGTAAGTTCAATATTTGCAGTTATTAAATATTTTATTATTTTTAATTACGTAATTTTGTAATTAATACTTTATTCAACTTTGTAGGTCGCCAAGGTGGATGACGTGAACCAGACTCAGGAACAGTTGACCCAGCAATAACCTGAGGTCCCGCTGCAAGACCAATTACCGGATTCCGGGACGTCGATTGGCATCCTGGAGCGCCATCTTGGCAGACGACACGGGAAAGTTGTTCGGGGCGCTGGAGCGGGGCTCTTTCGAGACGTTTCGAGCAGATCCTTCAACTCGTCTCGGGAAGTTAATCCCGAGGAGGTCACTCAGCTGCGAGGTAACTTGGAGGCTCTTCAAGCGGAAAATACGGAGCTTAAGGCTGGCCATGCGCGCCTCTAGGCCCAACATGCAGTTATGCAGGCACAACTTGCAATGCTTTTCACCCAAATGGGTCAGCGCATGCCTGACGTCAATGGTACACCCTCCCAATTGGATCCTAGTCAGCAGCCTTCCCGGGATAATGCTCACCCACCATCGAACAATTAGAATTTTATTAGGGTTTTTTTTTTTAAATTATGTAAAATTATTACATTTATTTTATATATATTAGATTTAATTTTCTTTAATTTAATAATTTTTCCATGTTTTAATATTATTTCCATTTATTTATATACATAATATAACATAAATATAATTATTCAAATATTAAAATAAATTTAATAAAAAAATTTAAACGGTTGCCAGGCGGACATCCGTAGGGCAATGTCTGATCTGGTCTGGCGCATCTCCGCCAGGAAAACCTTGCGTGCCTCGTATTTTCGACTACGTTGCTCGGCGAACACTGCGCTGGGCAAATGGCGTTAACTAATGTTTTGCTCGGAGGATCATTGTAATCCGCGGGGCTAAATCTATACCAGAAGAGTCCTGCTCGACACAGTTGGCCCGATAGTGATGCGCCGGGTAAACAATATCACTGCCGGGCCAACTGTTGCCCTGCGTACGGCGAGGATTGCTCGGCGGAGCCCCTCCGCCGGGCAAATCCTATTTTGTTGTAGTGCCCCAACCTACTCGACCACCCTCGTCTCTATCGTGTCTCTCTATGAACTTTCGCCCACTCGCCGCGCCAATTTGCCAGGGAGTTTCTCGCAGTCAACAACTCCATTGACTCAACTGTCAAATTTCTTAACCCAAGTTAACAAGTGTAATTGAAAAAGGGAAATAATTAATTAAAGGAGATAAACTCATATTTCTTGATGACTGCTCTCAACGAAAGGCTCTGGAGTTGGAGGGTTAGGGCAACGTGATGGCGCACCATCGACTCTTGTGGTGACGACCACAGTCCTTAGCATGTGATCAGCTCTAATGGTAAGATTGGCTATTGTGGTGCCGTAGGTGTAGATGCGTAGGACACACTCAGTGGTGAGTTGGGGACGTGTTGACCGATAAGGACTCTTGGTGGCTATCTGGAAAGAGAAGAGCCGGAGGACGGCGTCTTCGAGCCGATGTAAGGACGGGTCTAATGCACTCGGGTCGGTGGAGACTAGTCCAACTTGTTGGGTCGATCAATTGGTGGACATAGATGGGTTTAATCCAATGATGAATTATCGATATCGACGGATATATCGCTAGTCAAATTTATGGATATCTCGTCTCAAATATCAATATCGATATCGTTTACGGTCAACAAAAATAACGAAAATTTGGTCTAAAAATTAGAAATTTGGAATAAAATTTTGGGAAAAACTTAAGAACCCAATGATAGTTATATAGGACTAATAAAAATTATAAAATGACTTCGATATAATAAATATATGATTAATAATATGATACAATAGAGTTCTTACAATGACTAATAATATAAAATTTAAACATAAACATAAGTTGAAGTGAATTACTATAATTGAATGTTAATATAATTAAAAATATAACAATAAGCATAAAAAAATTTCAATGGAAGAAAAATTATAAAATGAGTAAATATATTTAAAATTGGAAAAAATGATGAAAAAATAGAGTCAATCTTTGTTCAAAAATTGGAAAGAATTGATATATTTAAAATTGGAAAAAAAAATGACAAACAAAGTTGAAAATTTGGAAAAAACGAAAGAAAAAAAACAGCAAATGTGCCTGGGGTGGGTTGAACCAGAACCTCAGGTTCTGAGGGGCAAAACCCAAACCAACTCAGCTGACCCAGTTTAATTGAAAATATAAGCACCGTATAATATATAAAGGATACAAACTTACACTATTAACAGTCATCCCCTTCCTCCAGCGGGTCTGCGATTCGGGTTTTTGCGACACAGCAGAATGACCCGACTGGAATTCACTTGTTTTATGTCCGATTTTCATAACATTTGGTCCTATCTCGATCGTTTTAATCAAATAATGAGATCTACGGGCTTATAACAAAACAAAATATCGAAATTTCGCTCAAATTCTCCCCCCTATGTGCCACCATCAAATTTTAACGAAATATCGGCGAAATTTCGCCTATATCCACCGATTTTTTCATCCATGGTTTGATCCGAGGATGAGGATTACAATTGGGTTGTCTATTAGAGTCCCCCAATATTTACAGTGGTGGCGGCTATTTGGCCTTGGTGGCTTCCAAGTTTGGACGACGCATGGTGAAGTCGCACCTTTTTTTGTCCTCTTTTCCTCTACCGTGAGGATGAGAAATGGAGGCAGTTTTGTGAGATACTTGTGGTTTTACTTGGCGGAGGCACAACGGCTATATTTGTAGAGAAAATGGCTCTGCAATTTCCTCTTCTTTCTCGTGACTGATATGCAGCCCGAGGTTCATGGACTTTTGACCATTTTCTTTTTGTTTTGTATGTTGGTAAATTCCAGGCAAATGCTGAAGAGTTTTGAGATTTGATTTTGTGGCTGGTGTGTTGGGGTGGAAGAATGGCAATTTTTGAAGCTTTTGAGTCCATAGAGTTGCTGACAACGACCAACTCCACGAAAAATTGACTAGGCGAGTATGCAGAAGTCCAAAGAGAGACAAGGGAGATGAGGATGGTCAGGTGGGTGGGGAAGGGGAAGGTGAATGGTAATTAAAATTAGTTTAAAATTTTTAATGTGGTCAGTCTCAGTTATTGAAGGATGGTGTAACATCTTTGACATTACAACTGTTCCCAGTGCAAGTTGAGGCAAATTTCTATTCACGGTGCATTTTGGAACTTATTTTTTTGTTCATGATGCATTTAAGGTAATAAAAACGGCTAATGAGAGACTAGAGGTCTAAAAAATGACTAACGAGGATTTTTTTGAATAGATTTTGAACTTATTAAGAACCTATGAGTAAATACCCTAAAAATTTACCATGTGATTAAATTTACAGAATGTTGATACATAAAATGGATCAATTTAGACTAAAAAGACACACATGCACCCAAAACCCAAACATGTATGCGGTTCACTCAAATTAAGTTAAGTCCACGATGTTATCTATTCTCATTAATAATATACGTGTATGTATATAATACAAATGACATTGAGCTTTTAGAGAGAGTGGGTATATAGACGGAAGGGAGAGAGAGTGGAGAGTGGAGACAACCTAAATGAGGGAGATCGTGGCTCCTTTATATCAGCAATATCTATGTTTAGGTCATGGGTCACAATGGTGAGCTTCCAAGATGGGGCAAAATAGCGGGCTTCCATGATGTGCATTGATATGATCTTTTGAATCTTCTATTGAGTTCGTTGTATGGTTAGTATAACAAGAATACGGAAAAATAAGGAAATAAATAATTATAAATTAGTCCAATTTTTAAGTATAACATATAAAATAGTCAACTTATTGTTTTATTAAGATTTTTACTATATTTTTTAAAAAAATTAATACCGTTTATACCCATTTCAGATATAGATGAATAACTTTCAAAATTTAGATATTAATATTTTAAACTTATTTTTTAAAATTATTTGATAAGGTAACTGTAACTAAATTTCATATTTTCAAATTTTTTTAGGAATGAAAATCATTTTAATCCACCAAATTTCTCAGATATTATTTAAAACTTTTGAATAATTACAGACTCACATATACTTTATTTATTTTATAAAAAAATTGGCTTTATTCCTTCGTAGGTAAATTATTAATTATCTGCTTGTTTTATTCTTTCGTAGTTAAATTAATAATTATTTGTGTATTTTTTTTTGAATTCTATTTGAAAGAGGTATATTGCATATAATGTACCTTTATTATACAATTAAACTCTCATAGGTAAATTAAATTTTTGTGTACAATTAAAATTCATATAGGTACATTACGTAAAATAAAATCAAACTATATGCTATGTAATGCCATGCTTATAATTTTTTTAAATTAAGGGACTAAAATTAATGTTGCATTTTGACAACAATAAAAATATGATATTATTTCTTATTTACCGTTTCTATTTACTATTGTGGACTAATTTATAGTTTGGATTCTAAAAAATGATCTATATATAATTGCCCTAAGAAAATACTAACTCGGATTCTAATAATTACAAACTAATAATTGTGTGAGTTATGGAACTCCGTTGTACGTATTGAGCTTTTTTTTTAAACATAATTTTTTTTTTCTGTGTGGAAAATTCACCTATATATATTTTGTTTTTTTTTTATCAGAGAGGGAAATATACCAACCAGTTATTAATGTACTCGGGACCAAAACCGTACCGCATCCAACAAATTGTTAAGAAACACACAATAATATTTAATCCTATACTTGTCATTTTTGGTTGTAGTTCACACCATTACTCTTTTATGAAAATGAAAGAAAAGATTTAGTGCATAGAGTGTACTCTCTTATGTATATACATCCATTCATACAATTTATTATATACATTCATTGATACAATTTATTATATATACATCCAATGATTCATACCATTCATTATGGACATACATCCAATGATACAATTTCATTTTATGCTCGAGAAAATAAAATTTTGAATTAAGTTATATGATGAGGCAAACAAATTTTGATATCTAATTCAATATTAATACAAATTATCTTTGAAAATAAGATTTCTCAATTCTTATTTACAAAGCAATAAGCAGAGATATTAGTAAATTATAGTGTTAGATCATTTAATTAGAAATTAATGGAGATTAAACTAACAATTCAATTATTATTAAGAAAAAGGTTATATCTTAAAAAATGGGAAGCGCTTGCATTCTTAGAGGGGATGTGCTTGATAGGTTTTCAATTAAACATTATTTTATATTATTTTATACCCTTTATACATAACTTTTAATATTAAAATACTAAATAATTGGAAAAAAAATAATATATTTTGTGGGATTTTTTTAGAAATAAATAAAACTTGAAATTTGGAGCGTTTTGGCTAAAGAATCGTCCCGATCAGAATTATAACGAATATATTATGGACGAATTTCAGTGGATAGCCCAAATTCATATTTAAATTTTAAGAACCCATTAATCGCAGCCCAGAAGCCCAGTCATCGGCCCAATAAATCAGCCCGTTGTAGTTCCTCAGTTTCGGTCCAGGCCCATAAATTTCAGCCCAACAAACCCAGCCAAAGTCCAAGCCCAGTACAAGCCCAGTCATGCCGTCAGAGCGCGCCTACTGAATTCACCCTCAACGGTTTGGCGCGCGTGTGTCGAACAGGTCTACCTCCTGTCAGCGCATAGCGCGCGTGTCCGTACTCCCATGTCAACTCCACACGCCGAATAGCCATTCTTCCCGTCAGTCAAAGCCTGCCGAACCTACCTAACTTCCCTGTCAGTGCTTCAGGTGCTGAATCCTACATGCCCTCTTTTGTTGCAGCCTGCCGAAATCATCACTCCAGCCCAGCCACCTGCCACCGAGATGACTGACCCTGCACAAGCCACACCACCTGCTCCCATCTTGTCTGATTTTCCAGCTCCAAACCCTCCATAATATCATCATTAATCATCATTGTTCATCATTTCATTTTTATATTTTATTTTTGTATTTTTTTATTTGAATTTTTGCACTCACTCTATAAATATGGGGGCAATTTCATTTGTAAAGGGTCCTAATTTTGTCCCATTTTTAGTAGTTTTTAGTTCTAGTTTTTTTCATGTTTCTCTCTTCTTTTAGTTCTTCTTCTTTATGTTTTGTTCTTTATTTTTGGGACCATTTGTAACTTCTTTTAATTTTCTTCTTAATTAAGTTTTCTTCTAATTTTGTTTTAAAGTTTATTCCTACATTTTTTTTTCCTTAATTTCATTTCTTCTTAACTTTGTTCTTGTGACTTTTTTTTTAGAGCTCTTAAACACATTTTTATGCTTTCCTTAAGAAATATCTAAGCCGACATTACAAGTTTCCTACAACTATTCGGTGATTCTTATAAAAACCCATATTTTTCTACTTAAATTTTTTTTATTGTTATTGGTTTTACTTATAATTCAATATATGTGTTGGTATTTTCTTTCTAACATTTGTAAGTAAGAATGCAATCCCCATGTGTTTTACTTTTTGAATTTCTTTTACTTCATATGTTTTAGTGCTTAAACTCCAATTCAACGATAAATGTTGATCCGCTGTTCGGGGCATTTAGAATAGAATTGAAGAGATTTAATGTTTGACCAATATTCGGCGCATTAAATCACAAACTTAAGGTGGATCATATTGTAAGTAATAATCCGCTGTTCAGTGTATTTATAATATGAAAAATGTATGCATGTACTTGAAATAATGAAGGTAGTATTTCATGATTGGTTCAATATGAGCATAATGTTAGAGTGTTGGTAAAAATTGTGTTTGAAGAAACTCCACTTGGACAAAAGTTAAAGTAGAAGTAGAATTAAGTTCTTAATTATTTTTACTTGTTTTACTTATTTTATGATTACAATCTTTCAAAATGTAACACCCCGGAAATTCGAGGATTTTAATATTGTAAATTAATGTTTGAATTGACGCTTTTACCCTTGCGTTGGGTATGACCAATTGTTGACTTTTTGATTTATAAATTAAATGGATTTTGACCTATGACCGTGACGTAGTTCGGGACGTCACGAGTTCATAGACAGGTGGCACGTCCATTTCGGACGATCAGGGAAAAAGTTATGACTATCGGAAGTTCAAGGGCATTACCGTAATTTGGACATTTGGGGGTGAAAATGTTGACTTTTCTCTTGGAAACTATTTTTCAGTTGACTCAAGGACCGTTGGGTAGGTCTCGACGTCCTGAGTCCGTAGACAGGCGGCACGCCGAAATCGGACTTCGTACGGGGAAGTTATGGTCACGGAAGTATTTCGCATTTAACCGAACCAACCGAGAACCGGATTAAAATATTATTTTATTAATGGAATCTGGTTACTTTAATCAAATCATTCTGGACCCTTGGATGAGTGACAAGTGTCACTCATCCCCACACTCCCTAAAACATGGATCTCTGTTGGCCATTGGATTAAACAATTAATTTCCTCTCCTCAAATCCTCACCATTGATCCTATGCTGAGATTTAATCTCAGCCCTTCAAACCATCCAGCCAACCTGTTTATTAATTCTCAGAATTTTCACTCTTCATTCTTCCAAATCGTGTGCACGGCTAACCATTCGAACAAACACACCAGCCCCTCACCTTGCAACCTCACCCTCACGGCAACACCAGGCGGCCAACTGCCACCCCCCAGACGCCGGCCACCACCCCACGGCCACCTGCACGGCCGGAATTCCTTCCAAACCCGTGAAGGAAACCCGAGGAACCCAAGTCACCAAAACATCCAAACCATTGATCCAGGACTGGAACCAACGTGCGGTTGTGATCACCGTGACTACTGGACGGCAAGGAGCTGACCCTGACGGTGTACGGCGGCGACACGGCGGCGTTTGGACGTTAAACCCGTAGGTAACCATTTTCCTTCCCGGCTTCAAAACACCTGGTTGTGACGTTGACATCATTGAGTTGTTGTTAGGACTCGTCTAGGTGACCTTGACGACCAATTTGGAACCAGGACCAGGGCTGAACAACCGTCGACTCGCCGGAAAGGATTACCAGAACCGGCAACCAAGCTCCCCGTCGAGTTTCAGGTAACCTCCTAGACCTAAAACCTAATTCTAATTACTTAGAACCAATCTAGGGACTAGGACGAGTAATTAGGAATTAAAAGGAACGAAAATGATGAAGAATGGAAGAAATGGCAACCGGGTCGTGATCGCGGGTCTGATCGACCCGAGTTGCAGGAAAACGGGTCAACCCGTCTGATGACAGTGGTGCTGACGTGGCACCCTGTCAGTCTGTCAGATGACGTGGACCAACCGTGAGCCGACACGTGTCACATGTCAGTGCACAGTCAGCACTGACATGTCAGTGACGTGGACCAGTCAGGGACTGCCACGTGTCACTGACATGTCAGTGACGTGGACCAGTGCCGTACTGACACGTGTCACATGTCAGATCTGACACGTGGTCTGACAGATCAGTGAGGTGGACCAATCAGATGTTGACACGTGGCACCTGTCAGAGTCTGACATGTCAGACCTGACAGCTGTCAGATGACGTCAGCATGACGTCATGCTGACGTCAGCAGTGACGTCAGCGATGACGTCAGCAGGAACTGTTCCTGCGTTGACCGCCGCGTTGACCGGCGCGTGGGGGCGCGTGTGAACAGTGTTTCTGGTGGGACCACCACCATTCTTTAGGTTTCGATCCGGATCCAATGGCGGTGGTTTCGGGTCGATCGGAGATCTTTAAGTTGGTCAAAATAAGGTTTATTGCCTTGGAAAGCGCGTTCGGGCGGCTTTCTCGGGTCGGTTTCGACCTAGGCTTTCATGGTTGAATGTTGGGGGTTTAATTTGACCTTTACGAATACTTTGGATGTGACAGGAATTTTGTAATTGTACCAGATCGAGGGTAAACGCTCGGTTTTCAGCAGGACTGTACTGTGAGTGGGCCATTTTCTTAAACCCTTGCGTGCATAAACGTTTTCTGGTTTTATTATACTTATTCACATGCTAAAACAATGATGTTTTTGATGATATGGAAAATATGGTTATGGCACGTTTCACGGTATTTGGGCTTGAGACCCGTTTGATGAAACTTAATGATTGATTCAGATTTTATCTAGGTATATATATACCTTGCATGTGGATATCGATAAAATGTATTTGGTACTGCACTGTATAGATCCTTCCATGTTATATTGTCTCCTCCGGATGAGGTACCCCGGAGAGGTCACGGACGTCTAGAACGTCCAGCGTCTATGACGCTAAGCATCGGGGATGCTGTACCCGAACGGGGTTCGGGGATTGAACTCGGAAAATGAGACCCGAGTGGCACGCGTAGCCTTGTGATTGTGACCTTATTGACGTCAGGGACGTCAGACATCAGGGATGTCGGAATTGGAGTGTATAGTGCAGCAACTAAAATTATACTTATGGTTTTATTACATGCCTTATGGTTTATATTATATGGTTTATGATTTTAAATAATGATGCATGCATGTTTGGAAAACAGAGGGGTAAATTATATGTTTTACTTATCAAATGATTTTATAAACTTGAGTTTCGGTCCACTCACCCTTACTGTTTTGATAACCCCTCCAGGTCGGGAAACTGAGGTAGAGGAGGAACCAGAGGCTGAGGCATAGATCCACTTTCTGCGTACCTGAACCCCTGTTGGGTGGTGTACCCGCAGGTTTTTAATAGAGTCGTGCTCGCAATTTGTATTTCGGATTTTCATCCCTTGTCTGACATTCGTTTAATTCGGATTTGATGTATAACGTTTATTTGGTTATTTATGCTTTTAAATGTTTGGAGGTTAAAATTGGTATGAATTATTGGGTGTCAGACGGGAGCAGGGCACGTCCCCTTGTGGTCCCTGTGGGATCGGGGCGGGTCCTGTCACAAAACCCCCCATTTTATTCTTTAATTCTTTAATTCATTAATTCATTATTATTTTATTCATTATTCTTTGTCACTAACACATTATTAATATTCTCTAATTTCCCGGTTAAGAGCGATCTCTATTTACCAATACTACATCTACACAAAAATGGTTTAAATTGCATAATACTCAAATTAAGTGTTTAATTTAATGTGTAGTTTGAGCGTTATCAATGCTCATTCCCCCTCTAATTGATTATCGAATTTATGATATGTAATTGTGATAAACAAAACTTTTGATTTCTTGAAACATGATGCAAAGCTTACCTCTGCAAAAAAATCAATCAAATTCAAGATCTTTTTGCAGTTCATATGTATGAAAGTAATCAATGGTTTTGATTATGATTACGATGCTTCTGGTGAATTGCTAATTCAATTAATATATACATGAATAGCTAAATAATCACCATTTGTTTAATCTTTTGCCAAAAAAAAAATTACATGATATTTTGAGAAATCAGTGGTACTAATTATTACATTCAAATAGGATATATAGGGGAATCAATCATAAGGAAGGTGAGCATATCCATTATAAAGAGGATACAAATATTAGTTGAAAAAAATTCGTTTCCAAAATGGTTACTCTCTATTGTCGATTTTACGCCGGTTGACAAAGGTAATCACCGGCACTCAAAATTTCTTTATCTTAAATAAGCATATACCAATGATCTTTCTTTTTGTAATGGAAACTTTAGATTTCAAAAGAATAGGCTAAATGACACACCACATACCAATAAGTCCATGTGAACACCGAATCTGAGGTATGATGGTTGACAACTGACTGGTGAAGTTTAGATGACGAAAGTCAAAAGTTCAAAAAACGGTGCATTTTAGGAGATCTTGTGAAAAATAACTAAAAAAACTAATTAATAGTTCACTTTGATAACAGAAGTTTAGAGCATAATACTCCTCTTGATAATCATAAATTTTAAGCAACTACCTGTATTACCCGATTCCCAATGTGTCACACCCAAACAGTTGGTGTGAATATCAAAGCAGCGACTGAGAAACTCCTAAAAAAATGCATAAAAAAACATATAGGACCTAAGGGGTACAAAAATAGAAGGGTGAGTGGGCCTATAAGTATTTCAGTGTAAAACCATAAGTTTAAAACATACTTTAGCCCATGAGTTTGGATATCAAGCTCAAAAGTTATCATATTAGAAAATACACATTTTATGGAATATAATAATAAAATAACATCTTGTCTCAAAACTCATCATGAAGCATAAGTATATAAAATATAACCCACTAATTAAGCTTTTGATCGCTTAAGTCATGTGTAAATGACAAGGTGGGTATTTATGATTTGCTCGTGTTCGTCAACCACATGAAAATAGGTGCTAACCACCATCATCTCATGTCCCCTAAAGCTCAGGGATAAGATTGAACTATTTAACTATTATTCGAGCAAACGCGGGGTGATAAGTCACGTGGAGGCTGATTTGTGGCTAATTAATGGATATTTGGGATACCGGAAACTCCTATTTGGCCATACATGACATGACTTGTCCTTAGTTTCAAGGAAAACCGACCCGGTCCTGCTCCCGTCTGATAACCTCTTGTCAGACAAGGGATTTTATAGTTTTTACCTTAATTCGAACCCTTAAAGGTCGTTACGAAGGTATCGGTCTCGTGAGAACATAGACAGGCGGCACGCAAAAATCAGAGTTTGGAAAAGTTCGATATAGGTCTAAAAGGGGTAAGGGTATTTAGGTTTGCCTAGGAAGGCTAGGCTAAGTTCTGCTCTTCGCAATCATTTTTTAACTTGGCCATTCGCTAATATTCCGGCTCTTCTTCTTGTCCACCAATCTTGTGAGAATGTCATGCTTGGGCATGCTGTTTCTAACTCATTTGTGTGGTCAGATTCTACTGGCTTCTATGTGGGATTCTCTGTAGAGCCTATATTGGCTTGGTCATGGGCTCGTCTGATTTGGCATGGTGCTTTTGTGCCCCACACTTGCTTCATCCTCTTATTGGAAATTAATCTTTAGCTTTCTACATTGGACTGCATTGGTAGGTCTGTTTCTCGGCATAATCTCCTTTGTTTGCTGTGCGATGGAGCTATTGAATACCATGATCATCTTTTCTTCTTTTGTCCCTCTGGAGTTGGCATTTGGAGAAATATTTAAAGCAGGTGTGATAGTTGTTATAAACAACATAGCTTGCAAAAATTTGAATTAGACCAACGTAAAGCCCATCAAAGACCAAATCGGCCAACATATGCTAAAAACAGAATTTATGTGAGGTAGATTACTTGGAGGGAAAAATGTTCTAGTTGTGATAGCTTCTAGACTAATGATAGCTTCTCACTCATGCAATGCATGTATCCAAATTGAAAACATGAGAATCTGGAAATTGAGGAAATTCATACAATTCTCTCTGAGAAAAAACTAACAAGCAATTTATCAAACATGGCAATATGCTTTAAAAGGGACCAATAATATTTAATCCTATACTTGTCCTATTTGGTTGTAGTTCACACCATTACTCTTTTAGGAAAATGAAAGAAAAGATTTAGTGCATAGTGTGTACTCTATTGGATATACATATATTCATTGATACAATTGATTATATACATCCATTGATACAATTTATTATATACATCCATTGATACAATTTATTATACACATCCATTGATTGATACCATTCATTATGGACATACATCCATTGATAAAATTTCATTTTATAGTCTAGAGGCTAGGGATTTGAATTAAGTTATATGATGAGGTGGACACATTTAGATATCTAATTCAAATTAGTATAAAGTATCTTTGAAAATAGATTTTTTACTTTAAATACCAATGTATTCGTATGAAAATTCCACATTGGATCCTAATTTCATTATTTACTCAAAATGCTATATAAATTAGCCGAGTTGGCCCACTTAACATTTTTCAATTTGATATGTTAAGTGAGCATTAATTTTAAGTGTAATTTTGGAAATTTAAGTGTAAATTCATCACTCCTAACTCATAACACCCCATTTCTCTCCCATAAGTCGCAATCAGTACACCTCCCATTCCATCATCCCTCCAAATCAAACTGTTGCGTTGATAATTAAGTTCGAAATTAATGCAGATTAAACTAACAAATCAATTATTATTAACAAAAAGTTATATTTTAAAAAATGGAAAGCTCTTGCATTCTTAGAGTGGATGTGCTCATTCTTCCTCTAATTGATTATCGGATTTTTGATATGCAAGTGGGATAATCGAAACTGTTGATTTCATAAAACATGATATAAAACTCATCTCTGCAAAAATTTAATCAAATTCGAGATCGATTGTTATATAGTTTATATGTATGAAATTAATCAACAATTTTAATAATGACTAAGATGCTTCTAGTGAACAGTTAATTCAATTAATATATACATGAATAGATAAATAATCACAATTTGTTTGATTTTTTTACAAAGATAATGGTTATATGATGTTAAAGAAATTAGTGGTTCTAATTATTACATTCGAATATGATATATAGGGGAATCAATTATAAGAAAAATGGGCATACCCATCATAAAAAATATACAAATATTATTCAGAAAAAATTGGGTTGTAGTTTGCTTGTCATTTCCAAAATGATTACTCTCTATTTTCGATTATTACGCCAATTGACAAAGGTAATCACTGACATGCAAAATGTCTTTATCTTAAATAAACATATGTCAATAATTTGTAATGAACACTTTAGATTTCAAAATAAATAGGCTAATTAAACATGTGACGGAATGTCAAGTCACTTGAAATGAAATGAGAGAACCCTTCAAAGAAGAAGAAGAAAACACTCATAAGATTTTATTCTATATTTTGAGACTATTATAATATTTTAATACTATAACGTAAATTTAATTAAATTATATAATAAATTAAATATTATATATATGTGTACCAAACACAAATAAACTATATCGGTATTTTTATGTGTTAATGAAAATTACCTTCCTACTTTTTAATAAAACAGAAAAACCTATTTTGCTGGTCAGTTCAGAATCATTATACGTATATTGTTATAGCTGCAGTATACGAGCTTATCAAGTTTTGATAAGAAAAAAATATTTATATAAACGATATGAGTAAGACCCTCTCATTCCCATGTCGCCGTATGTGATATATAATTAATTATTGTAAAATATTAAAGCTAACGTTCCATAAAATTTAGAATTTTTAAATTTTTAAAAGCAATAAAAACAAAAATATTATTTTAAATTGATTAAAGAAATCTGAGATTCGTTAATCTAGCCATGATTTTTTAAACATAATCATGGTCTTTAGTTTGGAATATTAAAAGTTAGACAATCATGTGCCTGTCAAAATTTTTGTGGATCTCATCTCTTCGTGGGGACATTTTATATGTTGTTAACCTAAAAGAAATATAATCAACGTGGCATTACCTTATAGTAGTTGTAAGTTGACAGTTATTGTATAGTTAAAATAGTCGTGGCCACTTGCCAACTTGTCAACTAAACTTTTTTTTTTGTCAACTAAACTAACTTTCAGTATCTTATGCCAAGATTTGGGAATAGACATATACTAGTAACTTCAACCCACACGATGTTGTGGTGTTGTGATAGATCCTCACAAAAGTATTATTTTATATTATTTTATATCTTTTATATTTAATATTTAATATTAAAATAATAAATAATTAGATAAAATAATTTTTTTGTGATATTTTTGTTTAATTAAATAAAGCTTAAAATTTGGAGCATTTTGGCGAAAGAATCGTCTCAATTAGAATCATAATGAAGAATTTATGGATGAAATTCGATTGAATTGAATATATTAATTAATATTAATTTTGTAAGCCCAAGTTCATTTTTAATTTGAGCCCATTTTAATTATTATGCAGCCTAGCTCGTGACCCTTGTTCCATTCCAACATGCGGCCCAAAGTAATTCGCGGCCCAAAGTAATTCGCGGCCCAAAGCAATTCGCGTCACAGTCCTCAAATCAGCCCCTCAGTCCATCGGAAGGCGCCTGTCGAAGCCACCGCCTCACGATCGGCGCGCGTGTGTCGAACAAAGCCCCTCCAGTCAGCACGCTTGTGCTGCTCTCACATGCGCCTGTCAGCAGCAGCTCACCAACTCTCCTGACAGGACCCATCCCAATCCCCCCCCGGGATTAGTGCAGGATGACCCTGCTCCCGTCTGACACGGAGTGTCAGACAAGGGATAATTTCGACCTTTGCCCTCCTAGGCTATCAGAGTACGCCAGGATCCGGAGGAGGTATGTGATATCTCGGTCTCTGCTACAGTCCACATCCGATGTCAACCTGAAGGGCAATCAAAACATTAAAAACTGTGAGTGGACAAAACAAGAGTTTATAAAAACATTTTAACGAGAAGACATTTGTACCCTTCACTAAAAAGCATGCATGCATTCGAAAACCATTTATCCAGAAAACCATAATGAAATCAAGTACATGGGCCACTGCCCAAATCCATAAGGAACTCAGCCCAAATCATAAGAAACTAACCATACGGGCCACTGCCCAAAACCTGTGTAAACGCACATCATACATCATATCATATATTGCATACATCACATATACATATAATTCACACAACCAATCCTGTCACGGTTTCCAAAGCTACGCGCGTGCTACCCAGGTCTCAATCCGAGTCTTCTCAAAGTCAAGATCAATGTCCGCAGACCACTGACCCTACCCGAGGTAATAGTAATCATAGCCTTCCTGAGAGTAAGGAACCCAACTAGGGGGTGACTCCACTCAGTCGGTGCTCCGTGACTACTCCAAGGTCCACCCAGGCCAACGACCCTCCCCGGAGGAGATAATAGAAGTAAAGGAAGATATATGAACATATATATACATAACATAATATCCATGCCCGGTTCCCCTGAACCGTCATGATCCATAATATTCATAACCAAGGTAACATGCCGATTCCTATAAACCGTCATGTACCGTAATAACATAACCAGGTAACATGCCGGTTTCCATTAACCGTCATGTACCGTAATAACATAACCGAGGTAACATGTCGGTTCCCATAAACCGTCATGTACCGTAATAACATAACCAGGGTTCATGCCGGTCCCCATAAACCGTCAAGACCCAGAATGACCTGACAAAGGTTCATGCCGGTTCCTATAAACCGTCATGAACCACAATGACCTTTCCAGAGATCATGCCGGTTCCCATAAACCGTCATGAACTTGGAAATCCATCTAGGGTCCCTGATCCAAAATCATCAGTGTAAAACAACTGGGTCTCGTGCCCGAACATATGACTCAACTGGGCACCGTGCCCGATATCTAAAGGTCAGTCACGACTCCGATAATAGTGATGCGTGCAACCATCCATCCAGGACCGCCCTCAATCCTGATATGTCGCCGTGAACGAATCAACTGACGCGACCACGACAAGATCATGGTGCACCCCTCACAGATCGTTATCCTGAACCGTCAGCACTCCGAAGTCGAGCCTCCCCAGGCTGCCCGACCACGAATCGTGCATCGTGACCTCTCCGGAAGGAACACATCCCAAACCGGAGGCGAGCGTCGTATCGTTGATCGCCGTGCACATAGCACCCGTCGCGACCACGATTTAGACCCGAAGGTCGTAAATAGCGTCATATGCCCGAGACAAAACCAAATGGGTCTCATACCTGAATTTATCCTTTTGAAATCCAAAACCATTTCATTTAGACCGATAAAGAAATACAGACCCGTATAGGCATCGTATAAGGCCGAAACCTCGAAATACGTGCTTACACGTAACCACATACAAATGCACCCATGGCATCATCAAACATGTAATAAAACATATAATAAACATTTATGCATGCACCAATTTAGAAATCAAGGTCCACTCACAGACCGTCCGAGCTGCCGCCTTGATTTGCGTGCCATACGGCTCCCCGAGCCGATCACCGTCATCGGGACTCCCAAACCTGTCCAAATTTTAATAGAAGGTTACTAACTACTTAATTAACCTCCTACCAAAGCCCCGTAATTTTCCCAATTTTCTAACTATTTTTAAAACCGAACCTAAACCTTCGGACAGCCCGAAACCTATCGAAACGATGTCTGATTGACACGAAACCAGTCCCAAAATGTTCGTTACATCGAATAGAAGATTTCACATATTGAACACATCCCCAAATTCTCCCCCACGCGCCCACACACGCCGCCTGATGTGGCTGCGCGTGGGCCTCACGCGCCTGCTACAGTACCCGTCTCCTACTTCGGTCAGACCGGTCCAAACCGGTCCGGTCTGGTTTTTCCTGCAACTTGGACCGGCGTAACCGGTCCAGGTCTCCTTCTCCCTCATTTTCGGTCTGTTTGCTTCCATTCCAATTCCTAAATTCCTATTTCTTCATTTCCTATCTAACCCAATCAATCAAACTTCTTCATTTCCTATCTAACCCAATCAATCAAACTACCTAAAACCTTCGAAATCCGACCGGTTCAATTTTGAACCTCACGGTTCAATTTTCCCGATTGCACCCAGGGCTGCTCAGCCCTTCACCGCCGTCCAAACCACCCTCTACACCTTCCTACAACCTCAATAAACTCATCCTAATCAACTAATAGCAACCATAATGTCTAAATCGAAAAATAGAAGAAAAATGGGTTTATCGGGCTTACCGTGCATTCCTCCCCCGCCGTCCACGGCGGCGCCATTCCTGGCCGGCCACCAGCGTCCACCGGTCCATCCTTACTCTCTGGTCTCTCTTATATGATCATTGGAAAGGGTTGAATGGGTTTGGGTGAGAAATGGGATCGGGTTTGGTGGGAGGGATGGAAGAAAATGATCGATGTGGATGAACGGGAGATGCATGAATGGGAAAATGGTAGCCAGTGGATGGGTGACAAGTGTCACTCATCCATTAGGCCTCCATTAAATATCTGGGCCCACTAGAGACAAACTGCACTTTTTGTCTCGTAAAACG
The DNA here is from genome assembly GCA_032719365.1 of Prinsepia uniflora. Lineage (NCBI taxonomy): Eukaryota > Viridiplantae > Streptophyta > Magnoliopsida > Rosales > Rosaceae > Prinsepia > Prinsepia uniflora. The sequence continues at coordinate 50,074,175 of CM064874.1, read as the reverse complement.
TGTTACTGTGAATAGTAATCTGGAACTTCCGTGAACCGTAACTTCGCCGTCGAACGTCCGAATTCGACGTGCCGCCTGTCTACGGATTCGTATCGTCCCCATCTACGTAACGGTCTTCGGCCCCTCGGCCATCGGACCTCCCGGTCAAAAAGTCAACATTTTGATCCTTTTAACCAAAATTACCAAAATGCCCCTAAACTTCCGAATGTCATAACTTCCTCCTCGAACGTCGGAATTGAACGTGCCACCTGTCTATGAACTCGTGACATCACGAACTACGTCACGGTCATCGGTCAAAGTCCATTTGACCGCCCGAATGAAAAGTCAATGTTTTGCCACAATCAGGGGCAAAACGGTCATTTTGCATCGTTCGTCCGATTTCGCCTAACTAATCACCGATTATCCTCACTAATCGTGATTAGTCACTAATCTAATCTAAGAATTTGGGACGGGTCGTTACATCTCCACCCACTCTATCAGCAGCTCCTCACCGAATTCAGAGTACCTTTTTCAGCAGCAACCTGCCAAGCCCATTTCCTGCACCAAAATCACTTCAACTGCTCCACTTTTTCAGATTTTCTGCATTTTATGCCTTTTTCCAGCCATCAAATCTGCTCCAACCATTCCTAAAATCATCATTATTCATCATTTCATTTTTATTGTAATTTTTATTTATTTTATTTCATTTTTGGTAGCTTTTTCTCCCTATAAATAGGGGTTCAATTCTTGTAACAAAGGGTCTCCAATTCTCACATTTTATTTCTCTTTTTGATGTTTCTCTCTAGTTCTTCTCTCCTCTTAGTTCATTTTCTTTCTTTTTATTCTTTATTTTTGGGGACCATTTTAACTTCTAGTAGATTTTTTATTTAATTAGTTCTCTTTTAATTCTTGTTCTTAATTTATGTTATTTCTTAATTTCATTTCTTTTTTACTTTGTTCTTGTGATTTTTCTTTGAGATCTATTAAACACATTTGTATGCTTCTCTTAAGAAATACCTAGGCCAAGTATTTCCGAAATAATTCTAAAATTTAAGTCCACATTCTTATGTTTTATCCTCCATCTTCATAAGGTTCTAGCCGCTGTTTGGTGTTCCTTATGAATAACATTCCATTGTTTCCATCCACTTTCGGAATCACAAGCTGTTCTTAGGTTCCGAAAGTGTAACTTTATTCCCTTTACTTAAATTCTTATTATTGTTTTGGTTTTACTTATAATTCAATATATGTGTTGGTATTTTATTTCTAACATTTGTAAGTAAGAATGCAAACTCCATGTGTTTTACTTTTTGAATTTTTTTTACTTCTTATGTTTTAGTGCTTAAACTTCAATTCTACGCTAAGTGTTTATGACCGCTGTTCGGTGCACTTAGTAGAAAATTGAAGAGATTTAAATGTTTGACACACATTAAAATCAATAACGTAAGGTGAATCGTATTATAAGTGTTTATGACCGCTGTTCGGTACATTTATAATATTGAAAAATGTATGCATGTATTTGAGATGATTAAGGTATGATTTCGTGATTGGTTCAATATGAGCATGATGTTAGAGTGTTGGTAAAAATATGTGTTTGAAGAAAGTTCACTTGCACAAAAGTTAAAGTAGAAGTAGAATTAAGTTCTTAATTGTTTTTACTTATTTTCTTTATTCTATGATTACAATCTTTCAAACCCCCCATTTAATTCTTTATTCTTTTATTCTTTTATTCTTTTATTCTTTATTTCATTAATTCATTAATTTTTTATTCTTTTATTCTTTAATTCTTTATTATTTAATTCTTTAATTCTTTAATTCGTTAATCCTTTATTCTTTGATTATTCATTATTCTTTTTAACTAACATATTAAAAATGTTCCCTAATTTCCCAGGTTAAAAACGATCCCTATTTACCAATACTACAACTGCACAAAAAGGGTTTAAATTGCATAATACTCGAATTACGTATTTAATTTAATGCTTAGTTTGGGCGTTATCAATTTTTGGAGCCGTTGCTGGGGAAATTGAAAATCATTTTTAATATGTTGGTGTATGTATATAAATTGTGCATATTATACTTGTTTATATTTATTTTATTTTATTTTGGTTCATATTTTATTTGTTCATAACTTTTTAGTTACTTGTTTATAATTCCTATAATTGTTTATATTTTATTTATCCATCTTATTTTTGTTCTTATTATTTTTATTTATATTTGTTTATTTTTATTTTTGTACATATTATACTTGTTCATAATGTTTATCTCTTTACATATTCATAATCTACTTGTATATATTTTTTTTATACTTGTTCATTTATTTTTATACTTGTTCATAACTTTTGTTTTTATGTTTGTTCATAATTTTGATTCTTATAATTGTACTAATTATATTTGTTTATAATGTTCATACTTTACTTATTCTTATTATATTTGTTTATAATGTTCATACTTTACTTATTCTTATTATATTTGTTCATAAATGTTCATTATTATTTTTTATATATATACTTGTCATATTATAATTGTTTATGTAAATTTAAATTTTTATTTTACTTGTTCAATTTATACTTATACATACTTGTTCATAATTAACTTTCATTTATGTTTGTTTATAATTCTTTTATTTGTCATATTATTCTTGTTCATACTTGTACATAATGTTCATTCTTTTTAATTGTTCATAAATGCATATTGTACATGTTCACTTTTCCTTATTTTTACTTTTATTTATTTTTATTTGTTTTTGTAATTAAAAAAACATAAAATTCGTAAAAAAAAAATCTTCATTTATTTAATTATTAAATTTCGAAAAAAATTAATTAATAATAAAAAAATTAAATATATATTTACTTTCCAACTTTCTTTAGTTTTAGCTTCATGTTAGTGTTAATTCATACTTCTGAATAAATTTTGTACATAGGTTACTTGTTGTTCTACTTGTTCATAAGTATTATACTTGTTCATAATTTTCATTTGTATACTTGTTCATAATTTTTATTTTTATTTTTGTTTAGGTAAATTCAAACTCTTATTCTACTTGTTCATACTTTGTTTATAATTTTACATACTTGTTTATAATTTTTCTTCTTATTCATACTTGTTCATAAATTGTTCATAACTTTTATATTTCATAGTGTTCATTCATATTTGTGCAAAATTTTTATTTTTATTTTTTTTTCTTGTTCATAATTCTACATATTTGTTCATACTTATTTGTTTTTACTAGTTCATAAATTGTATATTACTTGTTTACATTTATTTTATTTGTGTATGTATTTATTTTAGTTTGTCTTTTTCTTCCTTAAAAATAATAATAATAATAATAATAATAATAATAATAATAATAATAATAATAATAATAATAATAATAATAATAATAATAATAATAATAATAATAAAATCTTATCTTAACTTTGTGTTAGTGTAAATTTAAATTTATAAATAAATCTTGTACATATATTAGTTTGTTAATATGAAATTGTTTTGTAAACATCATTACTTATGAATAATTTGTCATACTTGTATAAATTGTTTATATGTAAATTGTCATGTTATATTTGTAAATTGTGCATAAAAACATACTTGTAAATAATTCATGCATTCATGCATTAGTCTCGGCTATATGTTGATCACTTGTGCTTTGATGTTTAGATTTTAATCTTTAATCGGTGAAGACGATTTTGTTAACTCTCACCTACAGTGATTGTTAACACATGAGTTATCTTAATTCCTCTGGAGTAAGAAATTTTCGAGGGTGATGTCTAGGACATGAGACGGTACTCATAACGGGTTTTGGGTCTAAGAAAGGGACATCAATGGAGTTTAAGTCTCGGGTTGTCTTGAAATTAGCCCTGCCTCTTATGTTTATTTTTTCTAACCTGGTCACCTTTGAACTTGCCCAAACAGTTGAATTAATCCAAAATATTTACCTGGGCCGCACAAAAGTAGAAGTCTCCAGCTAAACTTTGAAGCTATGTGAACCATATATATCTTTGACTTCCCCCGACATGTAAATATTGTTTATATCTTAATTTACATTATTTGTCATGACAAATTTAATTTGCATCTTTAGTTTAACTAACTTGCATCTTTAATCTAATTTGCATCACTAACTTGCATTCTTGACCAACGTGCATCTTTGACTAATTAACTTGCATCTTTGTCTAGACTGGATGGACGTTAAACTTCAAACGTTTGTTGGGAGGCAATCCAATGTATTTCCGGGATGTGAATGAGTCATCAACGCAGATTTGCTATCTTTCACCCTTCACTCTCTTTATTTTGTTTACTTAATGTTTTTCTTGTTTTATTTTCATAAATCATTTTCCTTACTTCAATTCTATGTTCAAATACTTCTTATTTTCCTACATTGAGGACAATGTAGAATTTAAGTATGGGGGAGTGGTTTACAATTTTAATTGTGCAATAAAATTGTAAAAAAAATAAAAATAAAAATAAATAAATAAAATCAATTATTCAAAAAAAAAATGTTTATTGCTTTCTTAAAGTCTTTTTGTTAACTTAGTGTTTTTACGAATATTAAGTTGCCCTTTAACTTGTCAATGATATAAATGAATGGAAATGAATATGTTTTTGCTATAAAGATGATCAATACAACTTGAATTTGTTTGTTAATATTTTGTGATTAAGTGTTATAACTTATAGATAATGCATGTAAATTGGTACATAAACGAGCATGTTAAGATAAGTATGAATCATTGGAACCATATGTGAGCTTTAGAACCTTATATACATCTTTGATGAGTGATTCATAAGTTCTTTGTTTAAATTGATATACATATACCTCATAACTGCTTGCAATAGATTTTAATGAACTCTAGAGTACTAGAACTTATTCTATGTGATTTTCAAAGTTTTTAAGTCAATAAACTCTCTGATTTTGGATATGATTAAGGCATTAGGATTAACACCACAAATTTTAATATCCATGTTCCCTATTTTGGTGCGCACAAGTTGCGACCCCCTTAGTTTTAACCTCGTTGAGCCTATATTAAGTCTTTCTTTCATCACCATGATTATCTAAACACTTGACTTTTATGTATTTTAATAGACATCTTTCACCCTTGTTCCAAAGACTCGGTTGAAGACATGAAAATAGTGTGAAGACAAATTGATGATGTTTTGAAGACTTTTATGTATATGGATTTATTTACTCAAATTTTGTTGTATTATTGACACATGTTATTACCTTAATATATATAAAAAAATATTGAAAAAAAAAGAAAAGAAAAAAGAAAAGTATTTTGAGTCTCTATCAAGGTAATAAGGTTTGATTATGTAACGTTTGAGTTAAATCCTTTATATTCGTAAATCCGACACACAGAATGAATTTGAAGCCCAACATAATGAAATTTGGCCTATGTTCGAAGGGATGAATTCATGATATCATTGTACTAAGGTCGGGAAGTTATATTATGTTTTAGGAATCTTTTGAGTTTTGAAACGAATTTGAGCACCACTTGTCCTATATATTTCTTGCCCCTAAACTTAGCCCTATTACAACCTTCGTAAAGACCTTATGATCCTTAAGATGGTAAATTTTGATTAGTAGAGTCAATCATTTGAGTAAGCTTATGATTTTGGTTCATTTGTGCAAGTATATTTTTGTTTTTATCTTGAGGTGTTTGTTTGAGATTTTGAAAAAGTACTTCATTCCTATTATGTGAGCATTTTTCTCACATATTTTGAGTGTAAACACAAACCCTTACAAAATTGAGTGAATTTATGAGTGCATATCCTTGCGAGTTGATTCATACTTGTTTTATTCATGCTTGAGATCCATTGCACTATATTTACTCATTATCTTACTTGTTAAAACATTTTGTTACAATGTATTAACTATTAAATTCCATTGTTTAAATGCTTTAAGTGAAAATCTTTGATGCCATGATAATAATGAAATATTGAGACAAATGGTTAAGGGTTTACTTGTTTTGAATTCGTAGTTTAATTTTAGTATTTGTTAGGGACTAGCAAAGTTAAGTGTGGGGGTACTTGATAGATCCTCAAATAAGCATTATTTTATATTATTTTATACTCTTTATACTTGACTTTTAATATTAAAATAATAAATAATTAGATAAAATAATTTATTTTGTGATATTTTTATTTAATTAAATAATGCTTGAAATTTGGAGCATTTTGGTTAAAGAATCGTCCAAATCAGAATTACAACGAAGAATTTATGGATGAAATTCGATTGAATTGAATATATTAATTAATATTAATTTTGTAAGCCCAAGTTCATTTTTAATTCGAGCCCATTTTAATTATTATGCAGCCCAGCCCGTGACCCTTGTTCCATTCTAGCATGCGGCCCAAAGCAATTCGCGTCATAGCCCTCAAATCAGCCCCTCAGTCCGTCAGAAGGCGCCTGCCGAAACCAACGCCTCACGATCGACGCGCGTGTGTCGAATAAAGCCCCTCTAGTCAGCACGCGTGCGCTGCTCTCACCTGCGCCTGTCAGTAGTAGCTCACCAACTCTCCACCCACTCTGTCAGCAGCTCCTCACCGAATTCAGAATGCCTTTTTCAGTAGCAACCTGCCAAGCCCATTTCCTGCACCAAAACCACTTCAATTGCTCCCTTTTACAGATTTTCTGCATTTTCTGCCTTTTTCCAGCCATCAAATCTGCTCCAACCATCCCTAAAATCATAATTATTCATCATTACATTTTTATTGTAATTTTTATTTATTTTATTTCATTTTTGGTAGCTTTGTCTCCCTATAAATAGGGGTTCAATTCTTGTAACAAAGGGTCTCCAATTCTCACATTTTATTTCTCTTTTTGAAGTTTCTCTCTAGTTCTTCTCTCCTTTTAGTTCATCTTCTTTCTTTTTATTCTTTATTTTTGGGGGCCATTTTAACTTCTAGTAGATTTTTTATTTAATTAGTTTTTTTTTTAATTCTTGTTCTTAATTTATGTTATTTTTTAATTTAATTTATTCTTTACTTTGTTCTTGTGATTTTTTTTTGAGATCTCTTAAACACATTTTTTATGCTTCCCTTAAGAAATACCTAGGCCAAGCATTTCCGAAATAATTTTAGAATTTACGTCCGCATTCTTATGTTTTATCCTGCATCTTCATAAGGTTATAGCCGTTGTTCGGTGTTGCTTATGAATAACATTTCATTGTTTCCATCTACTTTCGGAATCACAAGCTGTTCTTGGGTTCCGAAACTGTAACTTTATTCCCTTTACTTAAACTCTTGTTATTGTTTTGGTTTACTTATAATTCAATATATGTGTTGTTATTTTCTTTCTAACATTTGTAAATAAGAATGCAATCTTCATGTGTTTTACTTTTTGAATTTCTTTTACTTCATATGTTTTAGTGCTTAAACTTCAATTCTATGCTAAGTGTTTATGACCGCTGTTCGGTGCACTTACTAGAAAATTGAAGAGATTTAAATGTTTGACACACATTGAAATCAATAACGTAAGGTGAATCGTATTATAAGTGTTTATGACCGCTGTTCGGTGCATTTATAATATTGAAAAATATATGCATGTATTTGAGATGATCAAGGTAGGATTTCGTGATTGGTTTAATATGAGCATGATGTTAGAGTGTTGGTAAAAATATGTGTTTGAAGAAAGTTTACTTGCACAAAAATTAAAGTAGAAGTAGAATTAAGTTCTTAATTGTTTTTATTTATTTTTTTATTCTATAATTATAATCTTTTAAACCCCCATTTAATTCTTGATTATTTTATTTATTTATTTCATTAATTCATTAATTCCTTTATTCTTTAATTCATTTATTTTTTAATTATTTAATTATTTAATTATTTAATTTATTATTCTTTGTTTATTCATTATTCTTTTTAACTAACATATTAAAAATGTTCCCTAATTTCTCTGGTTAAGAACGATCCCTATTTACTAATACTACAACTACACAAAAAAAGTTTAAATTGCATAATACTCGAATTACGTATTTAATTTAATGCGTAATTTGGGTGTTATCATGTTGTTCAACGAGAAAGAATGTAGAACAAAATTGAGACTAAATGATATTATTAACAATACAATTAAAGCTATGATCATCTATATCCAAACCAATCTATCAAAATGCGCACACAAAAAAACCAAATGGAAGTTAAATCGCAGCCATATACATATACGATTATATAGTAACTGTCATTGAATTGGGCATGCTTCATCTATTAGGCTAATAAATAAGGAATCCATACCAAATGGAAGAAATTTTATGATAATTCAGTGCTTGAATAAAATTGGAATGTGACTTATCATATACAAATTTCTTCATATTCCCTGGGAAAAATAAACAGAGAGGATAACCAAATTAAAAATCGAAATAAAGAACCTATAATGGATATATGTGCTGTAAAATGCAGTTGAAAGAACACTTGAAACATCTAATATAAAAGAACTTGCAAGTAATTATAATTGAATTAATTTATCTTACTGAAGTGTTTAAATCCTCGACAAATAAACAGTGACTTTACACTGGCAAGCCGTATGACCATACTACAATTTATATACAGAAAGAAATCACAAACAAAAATGCAAAAACAGTTCTGACTAAATAAAGCAATTTAACAATATGCCAATTACCAGATAGATTCATGAATTGAATTTTTGGTGAACCTCATCAAATAATTTCCTATGGTAAACCTTCATGTTCAAACTTCAACGGCACAATTCCTTTGGCGCGGAACTGTTGAACATAGTTAATGAATATCTTAATGATTATATCATTAATTGAGTTCTAAGAAATCTGACCAAGATCGAGCTTGGATGAAAACAAATCAAACACATAAGTATTCCAACAGTTAACCATCCTCCAATAGACTTTGATTTTTCGTTTCATCTATTTAGTAAAGATCAATAAATGATTTAGGTGTTCATTCTTAATCTGAGAAAGAGCAGACAAAAGAACAAATGTAGAAGAGAAGATGGAAAATAATTACCTATGTGCAAGGACAAGTGTAAAAGCCGATTTTTTACAATTGTCCTTGCACATACTGAGAAAGAAGCACTACATCAATTACATTTTATAAAGAAGAATAATCACTTTGTATTGTTATTAAAAATGGTTCATTTAAAATTCAAAAAAGGAATGAGTTTTGTAAGTGGCATAGGCCTTAAAGGCTATAAATTTAGTAACAATCTAATTATTAGACTCCAATTTAAAAGAAACAAAACCAAAATTTAAACAGCATAAAAAGGGCTACAAAAATCTTAGTTTATTAGAGTAAAGACACCAAAACTAACTGATCAATGAGTGTGTATGATAGTGCAATACTATAACTCCAATAATTAACCCAACTCAAGATAAAGTAAGCAATTGAAACGTAGCAGTAACCGTGAGAAGGTTGAATCCTCTTGTTTAAGTAAATTTCCATTAACAATAGGGAAGAAAAAGAGTGATTTTGCAATAACTGATTTGAGTATATATATATATATATCGTTTATTGTAATTTAAGTGAAGCAGCAACATACAATTTAGCAAAAACAATTACCATTAAATAATAAGAAAGACTGCAGTGCAATTTGCAGCAGATAGAAAGAAATGAAAAAAATCCAAAACTTGCAATTAGAAATCGAAACCTACAATACATTAAAATCCAAAATTATCTGTATGTTCCTAAACTACAAACATATACACAACCATTACAAATTACCCTCACAGTGACTCCATTCATCACACTGAAGTAATGCTCAAACACAACCTTTGCAAAATCGACAAAATATATTGTAGAAAGAGCACATTATAAAACATATAAATTGCAGGATTTTAACTATTCTAGAGGTCAGCAACACCGATTCGACAATCAATTTAATTGACTAAATATTCCAATAATAACCAACTGAAATAACGAAAATTTACTATTAATGTGTTCATTTGCCTCTTATTCCCCCGAACTAAACAGTCGAAACCTACAATGAGGCAAAATCCAATACAGATCAAGAAAGTGAACACGCATTGCAATTATAGAAGCTAAAAGATTGAATAAATAATTAAGCACATTATTTTACCTACTCAGGAGAAGAAGCTTCAAATCATAGAGGACCGCAACCTTCAAATCACTCGTTAATCTTTGCAGAGAAAAAGCTTCAGTCTTCACTACAATCTTCGATAAAGAAGAGGAGTTCAAATCGTAGAAAAGTATAAAAGAAAAGTCACATATATTCATCCTTAGTAATAAATTGAAGTTAATAAATTGTAAGAGATAAATACCTAAGCTGTCGTAAGGAGTAAGGGATTGCATCAAATCTTTTCAAGAGAAATTGGTCTTTCTCCTTCCGTTCAAAAACCTACAAATCGAAATTATGTAATAAATAAACTGCAAAATCATAAATCAATCAAAAACCCAGAAAGAGAATAGATAAAATTGAGCCTAACGCTCGTAAGGATATCGAGAGATGAGAAACGGAAGAAAGACAGAAGAATGAAATTACAATCAAATAAACAAATGAACAAAACCCAAAGATTACCAAATATTAAACCCAAAGTTTATTGAATCAATTCCAAATCGTATAACAGAAAGATTAGCAATTTCCACATTTCTTTCCTAAATTCACAAACAAATGAACAAAACCCAATCAATTAACCATCTAATTCAACTAATTAACCCATTCCAAACATCCACATTCAATCAACCCATTCCAATTAACATCAAAATTCAACCATCCCATAACAATCTACCTAACAATGAATTCCAAACATATATATCGATTCAACCAACATCCAGATTCCAAACATGTATACAAATTCAATAAATAAATAAACTCAGAAACAATTATGACCTCCAAATTTGTCGGCGATCTTCTTTGTCTTCGGGTTCGACGGCTCTAGGTTACAGCTAGAGAACTTGTTCCATACATCTTTGTTGAAGGGAGTGAAAGTCATACCTATGCTGTTCATTACACTTTACAAAGTATGATTAGCCCGATTCTTTCTTGTTTAGCTGTTGAGATTCAAGACTTTAAGTGTTCCATATGTTTTATTTCATCTTCTGTTCTTGTTCTGCAGTTGATAACACCATAAAGCTCATGGGTGCTGGTGCCTTTGGTTTTCACCCAACATTGAAGTGGATCTTTGTTGGTGATCGACGTGGTACGCTGCTTGCATGGGATGTCAACTGAGCGACCTAGTATGATTGGAATGTAAGTCACTTATTATAGCATCCTAGAAAGATCCTGAAATGGATCCTGAAATGGACCATAAAGGCCAGAAAAGTAAATACTGAAGAGTACGAACAAATAAAAGACTTGTTCCACACAAATCGATAGCGATTACACTGCGCCATGAAAACTAATGAATTAGTCCCTGATATTCCTTCTTCTGTTAAGAGTATTATTCATTTATTAAGGCTCTTGTTTCATTACTTGGTTTTATGTTTTAGAGGTTTTATCATTTTTCTAAGGCTTCAGAAAATTCTAATGACTGCTTACTGGAAATCTTATTGCACCCAGTTGGCAGTTAAAAAAACATATTATTTACCTTAAAGACTTCTGTAAGGGCCAAATGACCTTGGGTTTCTATAAAACATTCTGCAAGCTCCTCTACTAAGCTAAGAGGATGAGATTTCATCAACCTAATCAGTTAGACAAATGATAAGGGATTTAAAAGCTTTTTAGATTTCCAAGCTATCCATAAGCTTCTTTTGATCAAGAATGTGTTATTTATATGTTTAATTTACATAACAAATATATCTTATCCAAAAATAAATAAAAATTAGGGGAAGAATAACAATATGGGATAAAAAAGAAAAAGTAAAAATCACATTCTTTTAAAAGCAAATAGAATTCAATTCTGCTATATGGTGTGGTGTGGTGTGGTCTGACCATAAAGAATGATAAAAGCATTTCCAATTTGCAGGGAATATTTTTTAAGACCTGAAACAAATCAAAAAGACTCACCTGGAAAATCAGATGGGGAGCGTGTTCCTTCTCTGTCCATGATGGTGAAAATTTTATGTATAAAAGACTGAAATAAAATCCAAGTATTCTCATTACAAAGTGCATTAATTAAGATTGATAAAAGATGCAGAATGATCAAAAAATAAATAATTAGAGAGAAAAGTAAAGGCAAATAATGAAGAAAATGGCCTTCTTTTTCACGTCTTGATTCCTCAATCATTTGTGAAACTGCAAAGTTTCATTCACAGACTTGTGATGCAGAAACTCCAATCAGATCAAAACCATTCAATACCCAGAAACAACAGATAGAAATACAATTGCTCTCATTGGTTTTGAAACAAAAGAAATTAGAAAGAAAGAAAGAAAGAAAATTTCATAAACCAACACCATCTCAAAGTCATACTCCGGGGCTCCAATATATTCCTTTATTTATTATTTTTAATGGTGCGCAAATTAAAAAAAAACAGAGAGGACAACGTGGGGGAAATTATAAAATATTATTAGTATTGAAGAAGCCAAAAGAGCATCATACAAAGACAACATCAAAGGACAGAAATAAAAAAAAAAAATTACCAGGATTTGAAGGAGGTTTGACAATTGACATTGATGATCAAGAAGAGAGAATGAGGAGATGATCTGTTGGGACGTGTTATGAGGAGAATGAGGAGATGATCATGAAGAGAGAATGAGGAAATGAGCAGATGTGAGTATATTATTATTTCGTCTCCTTTTAGAAAGGGAATCCTCTTCAAATATACTGCGCGACTGGATTGGAGGTAAATAAATGAAAAACAAAAAGTGAGAGAGCAGAGTGATTAAAGTAAAAATGACTTTCCCATCCTAATTTCTTCAATGCAATCGGCAACCAATCAAAGAATACACGAATGAATTACAGAATCAATTATTCAAGCATACAAATAAATGAAAAAAATGAAACAGAACCCAAACAATTAAAGATCATGTATCTTCATTTTTCTCAGCAAGCAGACCCGCCCCATGGAAAAATTAAACAAACCTAACAAATGATAGCAATTAGAAACCTAACCTTGAAGCTTGAAAATCGTTAGTGGAATCGCAACCGTCACAATTGGACACATAAGATGGAGCCTTCGAGTGGCTATAAAGGTTGATTGATTCTGGTTTTGGAGAGTAGGATTACTTGAAATGGATTATCATTTACATTCCATATATCTACCTAGGTTATCTCACAGGCATCATATTTACTACCTATGGTATCCACTCCCTGTCTGAAGTTTTTCTTGAATTTTCAATTACTTGCCGGTGTTAACCAGTTTTCTAAATTGGACATTTTGATACAATTCAGTATGCGGCAGAACGAAGAGAGACTGAGAAGATCGATCCATAGTGTGGTGGACAACCGATGATCGATAAATTGACAATCAAATGAACAAAACCCAATCAATTAACCATCCAATTCGACTAATTAATCCATTCCAAACATCCACATTCAATGAACCCAATCCAGTTAGCATCAAAATTCAACCAACCCATTAACAATCTAGATAATAGTGAATTCTAAACATTTATACCAATTCAACCAACATGCAAATTCCAAACATGCATACAAATTAAATAAATGAATAAACTCAGATAGAATTCTGACCTCCGAATTTGTCGGCAATCTTCTTCATCTTCGGCTTCGACAGCTCTAGGGTACAGAGAAAGAAAAACTCAGATGAAATGATCGCGTTAAGGGAGAAGCAAGGAGGATTTGATTTTGGCGTTGTCGACCGTCTCAATTCCTCTCTACAATCTCTATCTCTCTTGCTATATCAAAGCTGAAATCGGTGATTCAAGGGCGAGAAATGACGAAAGACGACAATGATCTATGATGGGGTAGAGTGGATGAAGGTTGAGATGGGGGATTAAAAGGCTAGGAACGATGATAAAAAAAATTGAATTTGATAGATCCATTCGTTCAAGGGTAGAAAAAGATGATCGATGATGTGGGTTGACTGGATCAAGGTTGAGATCGGTGAATGGGCAGTTGTCTCTCTCGCTCTCTCAGTGTCCGTCTAGCTCTCGAGCCTCGTTTGGTATGTCGTCCTGTATTGACTATTCAATCGAATAGACTAATTTGTCCATCCGAATAGACTGATTAGTTAGTCCAAATATTTAATACTTTTCCGGATTAAAATACCGACTATATTATACTGACCGGATTATATTATAATAATTGATGACAATACTTATATCTTAAATATTAATTATACTATATCATTATTTTTATTATTATTTATTTTAATAATGATTATTATTACTATTTATTACATTTTCATTAATTAATTATTTTTAATTTTATCATTATTATTTATTAAAATATCATTAATTATTAATTTATTATTATTAGAATTTATTACTTTATTACTTTTTATTATTAATATTTACTAAATTAATATTTTATTTTTATTATATTACTATTTATTATTATTATTATTATTATATTTTACAAGATTACTAATTATCCGACTATTTAATACGGACAATTTCGAGCGTATTATTTTAGCGTGTCTGGACCGTATAAAAATATTCAACCGTATTAACTTATACGGTGACTAATTAATAAGATTGGTACCAAACACAGATTTCAGATTATTTAGCCTATCCGGAGTGTAATACGGCATACCAAACACACCCTCAGTATCCACAAAAATAATACGCGAGAAGAAAGAAGAAAAATGAAGAAAAATGAGGCGGTGGAGAAAGAGAAATAAAAAGGGGTAGACTCTGAAATGTACTGTTCACTCACTGTTCTATAAACAGTGCATCCGGATACGGGTTTTAGTAGATAGTAAATATATATAAAGGACCCAAAGTGACGATAGGTGAGATCCAAATCAACAAATAATTAACATTTTTATATAAAAAATAAAACCTTAATGTAAAAGATGATTTGATAAAAGGAAAATAAAAACGTCAAGGAAGATGATTACTTCATCAACCGAGTGACTTCCCATAAAGCATATGATTCATATCCACAAAATTAAATTAACGAGGGATATAGAACATATCGAGTGAGTATTAGAAGAGGGTATATTTAAATATTTTTAAAGATTATAAGAATGTAGATGTATTCAATTAAGACAATTAAATATTTTAAAAACTTTTAAAAAGTCCTGATGTATTTGATTAATAGTTTTAATGTTATTAAAAACGTCAAAATAAGTTTGAGGTATTCAATTAGGACTTTTTTTTTAAGGATTTGTTTAAGTTGTAGACTTGGTGAGATTTAAGTGTTAAAAATATGCACATGATAAAATAAAAAATGTCTAGCCTCAAGTGTTGGGATTTATTTTTGAATCTCACTAGACATTTTTCTTAAAAACGTTCATTTCTTATGAAAAAGTTCATCCCATAGTAAAAATTAATTTGAAAAATATGCGTTAAAAGGTGGGCAAAAAGTTTTTATTTTAGTGCATATTTTTACAGATTTTTTTTTTCCATAAACCATCACTTTTGCTCCATTTTGTCGCCGTGTTATTCATGTTTTTCATCACCAAAAATATTCTTCATCTTTTAGTGACAAAAACTTCATAGTAATCTTAGACTTTCCATAAAATCAAGAAAAATTACAGAAAATCGAAGAACCACTTTAGGATGATTCCAAAGCATCCAACATATTCAAAAACATCCAAAGGATCAATTCTAAGGTGTGATCAATTTCAATAGAAAAAAGTGATAAGTATAAGTGTATGATACCAGCCTCTGCTGAATGTGTGACTCAAGAAGATGATGATAGAGAGATAGACTCATCCATTAATGTTTGCATGAAAGAAACCATTGTAAGAAGAGAGAATAAAATAGAGAAATCACAATGTCCACCAAAATTTGTTAATATACATCCTCCAAAATTGTCCAAATAAAGAGAAAGTCTAGAATAGAATTTATAAAAAAAATGTTTGGGTAATACCCAAATGTCCATACCATTTATTAAAATGTTCAAAATTGTCTTTAAAATTTGTCATTTAAAAAAATGTCTTTAAAAATATTTAAATGTCCTAATAGAATACACCACCTTAATTTTGTTAATTGTTAAAAAGAAATTGAAATGATGTGGCTAGTACTAAAAAAAATCGTAAACGATATTATCAGCCTCTCAATGATAATCTTAGCACTAAGAAAATAGATGTCCAAATTTTTAATTTGTTTTATTTAAAAGGAAATATGCCAAAACAGCTACTAGATAACGGTAAAAAATTGTCGTCTGAATGCATTAATAAGCGATGTCTATGTGAGTGACATCTCAGATGATAGTTTTTTTGTGTTGTCTTAAGCCAAATCAGATGTCAATTGTTCAAAAAACTGTCGTCTGATTATATCATAGACGAACTGCCTTCTAAAATTTAAAAATGTAGTATAAAATGTAATCAGAAAACGGTTTTTAATAAAAAAATCATCGTTTGGTTATATCGTAGATGACAGTTTCTTACTGCCGTCTAAAATTTAAAAACTATTGTATAACATTTAAAAACAGTTGTCTAAAATATAATTAGACGACGTTTTAATAATAATCGTCATCAGATTATATAAAAAACTGTGGTTTTTAGCTATTGCATATAATGTAAAAACTGTTGTCTATAATATAATTAGACGATGCTTTTTAATAAAACAGTTGTCTATGATAATTTTAGATGACAGATTGTCAACGTCGCCTAACATAAGACTAGTTTTGTATCTAATATCATATTCCATAATTTGATTTGTATTATACATTGCTTTCAGTCACAAATATAAATTCTTTAAAAAAAATCACATAAATTTTGAAGTAAATTCACCCAAAGTTATTTTTATAAATAAATCATCTAAAAACCAAAATTACACTCGAAAATATATCAAAGTAGTACATGCAATTAAATTGTAACTAGTCATTTCACTATATCCAAATCGGCCTATGCTACATAGTTCCCTAAAAAATCCGCCCACTCAACACAAACTTCATCAATCTTTTTTTTGCATGTAAGTGCTAGTTGTTCTCTACTTCCGCTGAAATATTAAAAAAAATCAGTCAAATATAAGGTTCAAAAAAGGATTGGAAGAGTCTCTCACCAGTAACTTTGAGGTTTGCAGCAGACTCAAAGTGACCTAAAATTATCAGCTTTAAACAATGTTCAAAACGGCGGGTAGGCGCCTAGTGGCGCCACCGCTAATAAACCCTATGTGGCAGTTATACGCAGCTGAGGAATTCCACGGTGCCTATGCAAACTAGGCAGTGCTTAGGCGCTCCTGGGCGGCTAGGAAATAGAATGAAAACAGATGGGCGTTTTGGAAATTAAAAAAAAAATGAAGAATCCAAATCAGACACAAATTCGTGGTCTTTGTGAAATACCACTAAGAAAGCATAAGTGTTAAATCATAACGCCTAACTGAAATACGAAATATCATACTGATACTCAGTTGAAACTTGAAATATATCATACTTATATCCTATGTTCATACTTCGTAACATTGCACCAAGCCCAATTGAAATATCATAATTTTAATGCATAAGAAACATTACATTATACGATTTACACTCCATCACACTCAATCTCTCAGAAAAGTAAAGTTGAACCCTACCGTTGTGAATCAACTCCGTCGTCCATCCTTGGCCCTCTATCTTGGACTCTTCAATCCTCTCTCAAACTCGCACACTCGAACTCAAAGTCGCACTTGAACTCGAAGTATGTTCCACTCCGCCATGGCGTCACCACCAATCAGACACTCATCATTTTCCGTCGCAATCGCCCATCAAAAGCCCTCTTATATTCTCAAATCTCATGTATTGAATGAGTGCCTCTCCATCTCTCTGGAAGTATAGAACCCCTTGAGTCCTCGACTGGAGATGGAGTCGAAATAGTGATGATTGTCTCTCACTCTGTTGAAGCATTAAGCGTTAGACAATGATGGTACTCTCGGCCTCCTGAGATGAGCCGATGACGGGGATGGGATCTTCCGAGGAAAATGTTTCGTGACTGTTGTCTGGGCAGGACCACCGAGTGGTGGTGTTTGCTCGGTGGCGATGGCTTTTTCCTTCCTCGGGATGAGGGTCGGGTCGACGAGATTGGTGGTCATTGACCGACAGATTCTGTCCTGCTCCCTCGCTTAGGCATCGCGGTAGATCCTGGTGTCGCTGGGTTGGTTGCCAGGGATGATCAGCATCTGAGCGTGTTTCTTGATTGGTTCGGCATCTACTTGCCGCTTTTTACTTGGCTCGGTGACCGTGTGTACCTTCTTTTCCCCGCCACTCGGCGATTTCTTACGGCACATTCGGCGCACTCGACCACCACCTTGTCGGCCTCGTCTTTACCGACACGGGCTCGGTGCCCCACAAGTTCTACCTATGCAACTCGTAGCTGCTCGGCCACCTCAGTGTACCGATCGTCGAGTGCCTGACTTCTCGACTCAGCCTATGTACCCTTAGTTTTGACCTCGGCCATGTCACTTTTGAGTCTTTCGATTATCTGTAAGAAGTTTGTAGATGGGTCCTTCATTGTTTTGGGGCCTTGCCTAGGTGTGATCTCACCGAGATCGTGGTCGCCCGGCATGTTCAGTGTCAGAGAGTTCGTTCTCGGCGTACTAGGTGGACGAGTGTCAACTCGGTCTGGTGGAGCGTAGGTAAACTTAGTCAGTTTCTCACAGACGGCGCCAAATTGTTGAAGCGTTAAATGTTCCAACTATCGATTACTCATTGTGCAATCACCAAATGACGCGTGTCCTTCCTCGTAACCTGTCAACCTAAGTGAATAACGGGTTTCCCGTTAGTACGGGCACCGGTGTGGTGTCAGCCTAAGGTTCTCCGACGGTCAAGTCAGTAACTTTGTTCGTAAAAGGAAACAGTAAATTGTAAATTGGGCAGAGTTGTAGTAAATAGTAGATATTAGTTACATTTATTGGAAAATGTGTACCCCTTATGTATGGGTAGGTAGGATGTTCAATTCCCATAGTTTCGATGTGGGAGAAATACTCCTCGATTTACGTGCTAACACGTGTTACGTAGATCGAGGGTGGATAGACTTCCACGTGGCATTTCACATTGGGCCCATTGTTGGGGCTGTGTGAGTACGGTGAGTTTGGGCCTTGAACGGAGTATGGGCTTTAAGTATACGACCCAGTGGATCTGGTCAGATATGGTATCAACAGAAGTCCCACATGTCCTTAACTGAGGTGGAATTTCTCGGTCGGGGGCTTGTCTCATTCTCCTAGACCCTAGTGAGGAGTATACCGGTAGTCCCCCAAGTCCCTTGGCGAGAAAGGCCACCTAGACAGTCTCGGTCACGACGAAGAAGTGGAAAGTGGTCAGTCTCTTGAGAAGGTTTCTCGGTGGAGCCGATGTGGTCGGTCAAGTTCTATATATAGCTCGGTGGTGGTACCACGGTTGGTGGTGAGGGCCAGAACTTTGTTAGCTTGGTAAGAGCGATGCATCTTTCTCGGCGTGGACTTATTCGCGGGGGGGGGGGGGGGGGGGGGGGAGGGGGAGGGGGTCCAGCGCCTGCTGAGAGTTGTGGGCACTGAGCGGTGTACGGGGCTCGGTGAGAATGCGGAGAGGTCGGTGGTGGAGTTGGGAAGGAAGGTTGGGCTCACTCAGCTGGATGGTTGACACGTGTCGGTAAGATCGGTTGGTCGTGACACGTGTCGGCCACTGAGAGGGGTGACGCCTCGTAGTCTGTGTACCAATCTCTATAAATATGAGAAGGTTTTACCGATTTGCTCACTTTGCGTTTGTGAGAAAAGTGGGAAACTCTGTCGAAATAGAAGGCGGTTTCCGATCAGCTCTCGGCGGTGGCGCATACGGTGGTTGCGATTTCCGACTAACAAATCCTCCGTGAAAAAACACGGTAAGCACTCCTTAAGTCCAATTGTTCGATTAAGTTAGGATTTGGTGAAGAACTGGTCATAAACTTGGTGAAGCTTGTGGTCAGATCGTCGTAGGTCCGAGTTAGTCTGCTAAGTTGTGTTTTTTCCTTTTTTTTTGTAGATGTCTGAGGATAGTGACTCGGTATCCGAGGGTAAATGCTATGATCACATGGCGGTGAGTCGTCAGACTGTAGTGTGCAGGTTCTCATTCCCATCTCCAGGAGTGAAGACAAGGCCCACTCGGCCGAGGCACAAAATAGAGCACACTCAGTGCACAGTACGACTGAGTCATCCGGGAGGAAAACAGAGACTTGTGCAGAGGTTGAGCTGGTCGATCGGTCGAGTGGTGGCAACCTCTTGGTGGACGCCGAGATGATAGTCAAAGTAGGTGTACACCGAGCATTGAAGTTGACCCACAGTTGAGATAAAGGCGATGTTCGGTTGAATAAGAGAAAACCGACCAGTGATGAGTCAGTCTTGGATGCGGTTCCGATTGAACGGGCTGCCTTCACTATTAACGAAATGGTCAACAAGGAGACCAAGAAGAGCCTGATGAAGATGAGGATCGAGTTTGGCGTTCCTGACTCGGTGACTACGAGGCTGCCGACAAGAGATGAGAGACCTAGTAACCCTCTAGCTGGTATGGCGTTGTTTTATACCGAGCTGATGCACCATAGGGTGAGGCTGCCTTTGCATCCTTGGTTGCCGAGGATGGTAAAGAAGATGGGGGTGGCACTCGGCCAGCTCAATCCTATTGTTTGGATCGTGCTCTGCTCCTTCTACACGCCCTTCTGGTTGGCCGAGCAACCGGAGCTGACCTACACCCAGCTCATGTATTTGTATGAGCTTGGGTTCCAATAGTAGAGCATGGGGTGGGACTTCGTCCGTCACCGCAAGAAGAGCAAACGACGAGAGTTTATCCTGGACATACCGACCTCCTAGAAGTCGTATAAGACTAAGTTCTGCTTGGTCGATGGTAACTGGGAAGGGGATACTGAGGGACCTCCGATACCGTCCAAATTTCAGACCCAAGGTGGAAAGTTGTAGCATAGGCCAACCATTTCTTTGTTTGTATAATTGTTTTTCATTTGTATGCTAAGTATGGTTATATATGCTGACTAGTCTCTCGGTGTGCAGGCTTGTTCCCCCACGAGGAGATCTCTGCGGAAGAGAAAGCAGTTGTACGCCGAGTAAGGGAGATTTTGGACGACTTGAATCGGAATCGATGCATCCTTCGGTTGCTAGGGTTTCAGTACAAAGTCGGTCTAATCGACACCAATGAGGATAAGTTTTTTTTTTGTACATATGTTGACCATGCTATCGGTATTGCAGTTCCGTATCATCTCGGTAGCTGAATTTTGAAATACTACTAACAACTAAGGATGAAGACCAACAAGACTGCCCAGGAGTCCGCTTCATTGTCAAAGGCTACCGAGCGTCTAGAGCTTCTCCTCAATAGGAAGAAAGACCGAGCGGTCAAAGGGTAAAGTGAACGGACCGACCGCTCAAGGCAGGGCCAATCCTCCAAGCCAAAGCCGCCAAGTCCTCCTCGGTCTCCGAAAAGGAAGCAGAATGATATTGACAGAGATCGAGTGCTGTCCCCTGACCCCAAGTGGACAAAGGTACGAAAAGAGGCCGAGACAATCCTGTCGGCGCAGGAGGAGATTGGGGGCAGACGAACCATGACGCCCCCAGAGTTCAATCCTCCACCATCCCCCCCCCCTCCCTCCTCGTCTAGATACGAGGATTCTCGAGATACTTCAGAAAAGGGGGGACGCGAACCTTGGTGTATTCAACGAGGGAGAGGGGGTAGGTGAGGGGACCAGTGCTGAGGCTACCCTTTATTACCCGAGGCAGATGGTGCCGTTGCTGAACGGAGTCTGTCAGGGGGCTTCCATCCCCTTGGATGAGTTGGCAGAGGTGCAATGCCGGTCGGCCAACCGGGAGATGGATAAGGCCTTGCTGTTGTTGAGCAATGTAAGTTTGTTTTCGTTTGTTTGTTTTTTGTACATATGTAATGTGTAGGCCGAGTTGAGTACATGCTAATGTTTGTCATGTGCAGGCTCTCGATAAAGTCTACCTCCAATTTGGTAATTCTCAGAGGAGAGTGCCTGCGGTGAGGAGGGACAAGTACCGACCGAAGAAGAAGCAGGAGGAGCTCACTCCCAAGCTCCAAGAGGACGAGAGAGCGATAAAGCAGGCGGCCGACCTGACCTGTCAGTTAGAAGCTGAGAAGTGGAAGACTCAGGGGGCCCTAGTCTCTAAGGATCAGATAAAGGCCGAGCTCGAGGTCAAAGAGAAGGACCGACTGAGGCACTGGAAGGAACTGTGCTGACAGGATCTGTCCCAACTGGACTTTGATAACCGTGCCCGGTCTTGCTCTCGTCTGACAAGTCAACCGAAGCCCCGAAATTTACCTCTCAGCACCTGTCAGACAAGGGATGACTGGATTGATTTCTGCTCATGCCCCCGCCTCTCGATTTGCCCCATGTCTCGTGCCACGGCCTGGAGGGTCATCAAAACAGGAAAGGTGTGAGTGGACAAAAATAATATCCGTTAAAACACATTTATCAAAATATTTCATTTACCCTCCAGTTTATCAAACCATGCATGCATATAATCAACATATGAAAAACATCACCAGCTTTCTAGCCAAGTCTCACGAAAACATCAAATCGCAGTTCTCAAGCCCAACATGTGAAAACATTTCATAAAACCATTTTATCATACAACAAAGCATGTAACTCGGGAATTACACATCCGAGGGTCCTCTGGGAATTACACATCCAGAGTCGTCATCTATGCTGGGAATTACACATCCAGCCTCACTGAGAATTACACATCCGGTCCCTCCGGGAATTACGCATCCGGAGTCCCTCCAAGAATTACACATCTTGAGTCACTTCGGGAATTACACATCCGAAGTCTACCCATGAATTACACGTCTGGGGGCATCAAACATCAATACACAATCAAAATCATCATTAAAACTATGTTAAAACCATTTATCACGGGGCCACATGCCCAAATCTCATTTCTCGTAATTCCGTAAAATCATTAAATAATTCAATGCACATAAATCCGTAAAATTATATCCAAAAAAACATCACAAATCCATTAAATCAATTTCCCAACTCATAATCCAAGTCAAAACCAATCACAAATCCAGGGCTTTCGCCCAAACAGTCATTTCATATTTTCTCGAAAAACGTGTCTGAAACACCGATTAAAATAATCATTAAATCCCAAAATAATCATATCAAATCATTGCAATTCAAATCATGCCATAAATCATGTAAAAAATTTAACTATGCATGCATGTCAATTTATAAAACAAACGTCCACTCACACACCGTCTAACCCGCTCGCTTTCCGAGCTGCACGTGTTTCCGTAATTTCTGGAAATCCCGAATCTTGTCAAACAACATCATTATGGGTCACTAATGAATCTAATTATAGCATATTAATTTTCCACAATGTTTCGGGAATTTAATAATAATTTAAAATATAACAAAATCCTTCGGACCCTCGAAACACTATCGAGACGGTGTCCGGTCGACTCGAAACCAACGCCAAAATGTTCGTTACATCGATTACATGAAAAATTATATTGAACCCAAAGTCAGAAACCTAGCCACGCGCCCTCACGCACCGTGCACAATACTGTTACAATACGTCTCCCTCACCCGATTACCTGGTACACGGGTCATAAACCCGGAAGCAGACCCGGTGAAATCTCCCTCAATTCGACCTCGATTGTGTTTATTCTTTCCCTTATTTTCATCCATTCAATCTTAATTAAGGATATGTAGGCTCAATTTCATGAAATTAGTCCTCAAATCATTGGACTCGAAATGAATACCCAAACGTTTCTAAATCGGGTTCTACCCAAATTCAAGCTGTTTCAATCAATTAAACACATGGGAAGCATCCTATCTCCATTCTAAACATAAATTCGAAACCAATTTCAAGATTCCTTACCTTCAAGTATTCGAACACAGCCTCCACAATTCAAGGATGTCGCAGGGTCTGTTCTTCATCACATCTCCATCAATTTCCTTCCCATTTGATTTGGTTCCATTTGATTTGGTTCGATTCGTTTAGCTCCAGAAGACTAAATGTCATGTCAATTTCACCCAGAATCGTCTAAAAAATTGAATTCGACATTAATGGTTTTGGGTAGTTTTTCGGGTTTCTCCGTAAAGTTCCAACTGGGTTTTTTCTATTTCCACTCGTTTTTCACTCACAATTTCCCTCCTAATCTCCCTGTGTCTCTGGTTTTCACACTTGATTAATCTGCTTGATGAATTTAAACAAAAGATGGGTGGTTTGTTTGTCCTTGTTAGGCATTCAAACACAATGCTCAACAAGCCACTAAGCCTTCAATTCTGGTGACAAGTGTCACTAAGTGACTAATCCTCATCCACATTAGCTGATTAAGTACCCTGGCCATTAAAATTACCCTTTTACCCTTTTATACACAAATGACCAAAATCCCCTAGCATTTCTCAATCCGTAACTTTTTCATCAAAACTCTGATTGACGCATGCCGTCTGTCTACGGATTCAGCGTCCCGAGACCTATCCAACGGTACTTCCAGAAAGTCCAAACAAGGTCCCAATAAAAAGTCAACTTTCGGCCCTTATATTTAGGGGAAAAATCGTCATTTCCTTCAATTTTTCCAATTTTTCCTTTATCGAATTTTCGGGTCGTCACATGTACCAGGTGAAGGAGGCCAGGGAGGCGACTTAGAAGATTCCAGAAAGACAAGCGGTGGCCCGAGTTCAAGGTGTTCGAGGAGTAGGACAAGAGTACGCCGCTGCGAGCAGGAGTTCTTCCGCAACCTCTTCCTACACAACCCTGGGCTGGCCGTGAAGACCCCCTGGCTCGGCCAAGATATCACGATCGACATGTTTGAGGACGAGTCGAGGGAAGAGGAGGACCATGTTGATGACGAGGTTGAAGACCTTGGGGCTACTCAGCCTAGTTCGAAGGAAGGGCCCTAGCTGAGTAATCCTCCTCACAAGCCGGCCGTGCAGGCAGAGGCAGTGCCATAGGCCGAGGAGCAAACGATGGAAGAGCTAGTGTAGGGCTTTGCGTCGTGTACCATTTATTTCTGTCTTTTTGTTTAGTAGTTGGTAGGACAGCCGAGCGCTGGTAATTTGTAAAGATCTTTCAAACCGAGCATAATAGGTCTGCATATTGAATGAAATCGGATTTGCCACAACGAACAAAATGTGTAGACCGAGTAAGCCTCACTTTGATTTACCTGTTTGTCTTGGTGTTGGTGTAGGCCGTGTAAGGCTGTACACCAACTCCAATGTTGGAGTAAAAAAATGGTAAGTGTTGGGTGTAGGCTGGAGTAAGACCGAACCCCGACTCGTATGTTTGAGTCCAAGTGTTGGTGTAAGCCGAGTAAGACTGTACACCGACTCCAATGTTTGAGTCAAAAATAGTAAGTGTTAGGGTGTAGGCCGAGTAAGAACCAAACCCCGACTCGTATGTTTGAGTCTAATTGTTGGTGTAAGCGAGTAAGGATGTACACCGACTCGTATGCTTGAGTCAAAATAGCAAGTGTTGGGGTGTAGGCCGAGTAAGACCGAACCCCGACTCATATTTTTGAGTCTATATGTTGGTGTAAGCCGAGTAAGGCTGTACACCGACTCAAATGTTTGAGTTAAAAATAGTAAGTGTTGGGGTGTAGGCCGAGTAAGAGCGAATCCCGACTGGTATGTTTGAGTCAAAAAATAGCAAGTGTTGGGGTGCAAGCCGAGTAAGACCGAACCCCGACTGGTATGTTTGAGTTAGTATGGAGCTTTGGATGACAAGTATGGTATAAATGGAAGAGTTCATAAATAAGGGCGCCAAGGTCGACAAATTACAGCAAGTTATAAGATGAAGAAAATACAAAGTTTAAATGAAGTATTTCTTTAAGTGGTCGGCATTCCATGGGTGGCCGAGGTGTCGCCCACTTGAATCTTCCAGTTCATGGGTGTCGGGCCGGCAGATCCTTGTAACCCGGTAGGGGCCTTCTCAGTTTGGCTAAGACTCCCAGCTGAGCGATCTTTTGTGGCGAGGCTGACCTTCCAAAGGACCCAGTCTCCCTCCTGAAAACCCCGATGTTTGACTCTGGCGTTGTGATAATTGCAGAGCGCTGCTTGTAGGCAATGTTTCTGAGGTTGGCCTGCTCCATGTGTTCTTCAATGAGGTCCAAATTGAGTGCAAGCTGATGGTGATTTTTTTCGAGATCGTAGGTTGACACTCGGTAAGAAGTTTCATTCAGTTCAGCAGGGATGACCGCTTCTGTTCTGAAGACCATTGAAAAGAGGGTTTCATTTGTCGATGTTCGGTAGGAAGTCTGATATGACCAGAGTGTGTTAGGGAGGATTTCAGACCACTTGCCCTTGGCCTCGTCTAGCTGTGTTTTAGCGTGTGCTTGATGATTTTGTTGATGGCCTCTACCTGTCCGTTGGTGAAGCGAAGCAGAGGCGGATGTTGTGCCTATCACAAAAGGCACGGAAGCGCGCGTTGTCGAATTGTTTCCCATTGTCCGTGACAATGGTGTGTCGGAGACTGAAACGACAAATAATGTTCTGGAAAACGAACGTTTTCAATCTGGGTCATGGTGATGAAGCCAAAGCCTTTGCCTCTACCCATTTTGTGAAGTAGTCCACTGCCACCACTGCATACTTTGTCTTGTCCTTCCCAGCTGGCATTTTCCCGATTATGTTAAGTCCGCACTGTGAAAATGGCCAAGGGCTGATCATGGGTGTGAGGTTTTCTGGAAGTAAATGGAGGAAAGGGGCGAACCGTTAACACTTATCACATCGCTTGGTCAGCTCTGCTGCATTCCCCCCGTGCATGGTTGGTTAGTAAAAACCTTGCAGGAAGGCTTTATGGACCAGCGATCGTGGACCAGAGTGTTCCCGCAAATATCGACATGTATCTCTTCCAGAATGGCTCTACCTGCCTCCGGGATGAGACATTTTAGAAGGGGCATAGTAAAGCCTCGCTTGTAGAGTTGGTCGTTGATGAGTGTATACTGTGCTGCCTGTCGCCAGACCTTCTTTGCTTCGATCTTGTCCGAAGGGAGAGTTCCATTTGTGAGGAATACCAGCAGTGGGTTCATCCACGTGCAGTTAGTGTCTATTGCGCAGACTGCGAGCACTAGGTGCTGGGTTGATTAAGTATTTCGACAAGGACATTGTGACTCTGTCGCTCATCGAGGGAGGATGCAAACCGGGCTAGAGCATCGGCGTGACTATTTTCAGAGCGCGGAATTCTTGTGATAGCATAACTGTGGAAACCACATAAGAGAGACTTTGTCAATGCTCTGTATGCCGCCATGGAAGAGTCTTTGGCCTCATACTCGTCATTGATCTGGTTGACGATGAGTTGTGAATCGCTATATATTCTGATTTGTTTTGCATCCATGGTTTTGGCGAGGCGGAGTCCCGCAAGGAGGGTCTCATACTCAACGACATTATTGGAGGCCTTGAACAGAAAATGAAGGGCGTATTCCATCAGGACTTTTTCCCGGTGTGGTGAGGACAAGTCCGGCCCCGGACCCATTGTGGCAAGCTGATCCGTCGACATAGAGGAGCCAAGTCGGACGAGCAGAGTCGAACTGGGGGCTCTCATCATCCAAAGTATGTGTTATGGATGAAAGATGAGTGTTGGGATGATCTCATGTGCGGCTGCTGCTGGAACGTATGAGAATTTGGAAATAAATCTACGACTGTGACAGGACCCATCCCAATCCCCCGGGATTACCATGGAACTGTGCCCTGCTCCCGTCCAACCAGGGGTGTCAGACAAGGGATGACCAAGAGCCACTGCCCAAACGGGCATCCAGAGTGCGCAAGGATCGATGAAGGAGGTTGTGCAATGTCCCAGTCCCTGCTGCAATCGCATCCGTGATCAACCTGAAGGGCATTAAAACCAAAAGCTGTGAGTGGACAAAAACCAATAAGTTTACCCAAATACATTTATAAGACATTTATGCCCTCCAATAAAAACGTATGCATGCCACAAAAACCAGTAACCAAAACGTTTGCTCAACCGAGCCATTAGGGTCTTAAGGAGGGAACATAAATTAACCGGGCATGAATGAGGTCACGGGGCCCCGTAATTAAGGAGGGAAGGTTGTAACGACCCGTCCCAAATTCCATGATTAGATTAGTGACTAATCACGATTAGTGAGGCTAATCCGTGATTAGTAAAGTGAAATCGGACGAACGATGCGAAATGACCGTTTTGCCCCTAGTGGTGGCAAAACGTTGACTTTTCAATCAGGCGGTCAAATGGACTTTGACCGATGACTGTGACGTAGTTCGTGACGTCACGAGTTCATAGACAGGTGGCACATTCCGACGTTCGAGGAGGAAGTTATGACGTTCGGAAGTTTAGGGGCATTTTGGTAATTTTGGATAAAAGGGGTCAAATGTTGACTTTTTGACCGGGAGGTCCGATGGCCGAGGGCCGAAGACCGTTACGTAGATAAGGACGATACGAATCCGTAGACAGGCGGCACGTCGAATTCGGACGTTCGACGGTGAAGTTACGGTTCACGGAAGTTCCCGGTTACTATTCACGATGGCACGTTTTACGAGACAAAAAGTGCAGTTTGTCTTTAGTGGGTCCAGTTACTTTTCAGCAACCAATGGATGAGTGACACTTGTCACCCATCCACTGGCCAACCTCACCCACTCATGCACCAAACCATTCAACCGTGCATCCAGTTTTCCATTTTTCCTCCAACCAAACCCGATCCCATTTCTCACCCAAACCCATTCAAACCCTTCCCAATGATCGTATAGGGAGACCAGTGTGTGAGGATGGACCGGTGGACGCTGGTGGCCAGCCCAGGACGCACCGCCGTGGACGGCGGAGGAGGAGGAGATCGAGGTATCGGTTTTACCCGATTTTGTCCATTTCAATATTAGTGGTTATGGGTCATTTTTGATTGTTTTAATGAATTAGTTAGGATGTTAAGAAGCCATTAGGAAGGTTTTGGGAAGGTTTGAACGTTGAGGGACCTCTGGGGAGGTTTTCGAAAAATTGAACCGTGAGGGGATTTTTGGGTTCACGGGTTTTAATCGGTTTTAGGTTGTTTTGTTCATTAGGATTGATAGGAAACATTAAAATAGGAATTTAGGAATTGGAATGGAAGAAAACGGACGAAAAACGAAGAGTGTAGGGCCTTGGACCGGTCACGCCGGTCAAGCGGACCGGAATTGCAGAGAAAACCGACCGGCCCGGTCGGACCGGTTTGATCGAAGGAGGACGACGGGCACTGTAGCGGCGCGTGAGCCCACGCGCAGGGGCCTTGGGCGCGCGTGGCAGCGCGTGCTAGGGTTTTTGGGGATGTGTTCAACATACGAAATCATCTATTCGATGTAACGAACATTTTGGGACTGGTTTCGAGTCGATCGGACACCGTCTCGATATGTTTCGGGGCATCGGAAGGTTAGGTTCGGGATTAAAAATAGTTAAAAATACGGGAAAATTACGGGCTTTAGTGAGGGGTTATATAAGTAATTAGTAACCCTCTAAATTAATTTGGACAGGTTTGGAAGTCCCGGTGACGGTGATCGGCTCGGGAGCCGTATGGCCACGCGTATCGAGACGCGGCTTCGGACGGTCTGTGAGTGGACCTTGTTTTCTAAATTGGGCCATGCATAAATGTTTATTATATGTTTTAAATACTTGTTTGTGTTGCCATGAGTGCATTTGGATGTGTGATTACGTATAGGCACGTATTTCGAGGTTTCGGCCCTATACGGTGCCTATACGGGGCTGTAGGTCTTTATTGTCTAAATGAAATGGTTTTGGATTTCCAAATGGATTATGAATATGATTTGATATGTTGATTTGGATATTTGTGAATTATATGGTTTCACGTATTTCGAGGCGATTTACGTGCTTGCACGTAAATCGAGGTTTTTTCGGTTTTACTCCGATTTTCCATTCTTATGGTCTTGGAAATAATTTAATGAAATAATTTTGGATTTGAAAAGGTAATTCTCGGACTTGAGGTCCATTTGATTTACGGAATCGGGCCAGAGGCCCAATTGGTTTACGATTCGGACCGGGGGTCCAGTTTCTATGTGAATTCGGGCCTAGTGCCCAGCTATGTGTTAAAATGGTTTTTTACGGGTCATGACGGTTTATGGGAACCGGCATGAACCCCTGAAATGGATTTACGGGTCATGACGGTTTATGGAACCGGCATGAACCCATGAAAGGATTTTATGGTTCATGACGGCTTATGGGGGGCCGGCATGAATCCTTGAAAGGTTTCAAGAATGGTTTCAAAAGGTTTTTGAAATCAAGAACCCGGGAAGGTTGATTTCAAATATGGAAATGGACCCAAATTCGGCCCGGCCACCATTGATGGCGGATGGAAGCTCGGTTTCGGGTGGTTTTTCTTAGTTTTAGGGATTGGGTTAGATAGGAAATGAAGAAATAGGAATTTAGGAATTAAAATGGGAGCAAACGGACCTCGAATCAGTCCAGAAACGGAAGAAAAACCCGAGATGAACAGTGTTTTGCTACAGGAAACTATCCCAGGGTTCGGGTCACCGTGTAAACCCGAATCAGCCACACATTTCCCACGGGATAATTCTCGACGTGCCGCCTGTCCCACGGGATAATTGGGTGACTAACCAATTGAGCACGGTTCTTCCAAATTACCAAAGTGCCCGGGACCTCCCCAGAGGCCCAAAACGGGGCTGACAGGTGAGAAATGTGTCCCTCAACCTTCCCGTGGGATAATTGGAGTTTCGAGAATGAAACTAATTAAGGAGGGAAGAACGGTAGAATTAGGTCGGTTGGAATTTCGAGGACGAAATTAATTAAGGAGGGAAGGTTGTAACGACCCGTCCCAAATTTCATGATTAGATTAGTGACTAATCACGATTAGTGAGGCTAATCCGTGATTAGTAAAGCGAAATCGGACGAACGATGCGAAATGACCGTTTTGCCCCTGGTGGTGGCAAAACGTTGATTTTTCAATCGGGCGGTCAAATGGACTTTGACCGATGACCGTGACGTAGTTCGTGACGTCACGAGTTCATAGACAGGTGGCACATTCCGACGTTCGAGGAGGAAGTTATGACGTTCGGAAGTTTAGGGGCATTTTGGTAATTTTGGATAAAAGGGGTCAAATGTTGACTTTTTGACCGGGAGGTCCGATGGCCGAGGGCCGAAGACCGTTACGTAGATAAGGACGATACGAATCCGTAGACAGGCGGCACGTCGAATTCGGACGTTCGACGGTGAAGTTACGGTTCACGGAAGTTCCCAGTTACTATTCACGATGGCACGTTTTACGAGACAAAAAGTGCAGTTTGTCTTTAGTGGGTCCAGTTACTTTTCAGCAACCAATGGATGAGTGACACTTGTCACCCATCCACTGGCCAACCTCACCCACTCATGCACCAAACCATTCAACCGTGCATCCAGTTTTCCATTTTTCCTCCAACCAAACCCGATCCCATTTCTCACCCAAACCCATTCAACCCTTCCCAATGATCGTATAGGGGAGACCAGAGTGTGAGGATGGACCGGTGGACGTTGGTGGCCAGCCCAGGACGCACCGCCGTGGACGGCGGAGGAGGAGGAGATCGAGGTATCGGTTTTACCCGATTTTGTCCATTTTCAATATTAGTGGTTATGGGTCATTTTTGATTGTTTTAATGAATTAGTTAGGATGTTAAGAAGCCATTAGGAAGGTTTTGGGAAGGTTTGAACGTTGAGGGACCTCTGGGGAGGTTTTCGAAAAATTGAACCGTGAGGGGATTTTTGGGTTCACGGGTTTTAATCGGTTTTAGGTTGTTTTGTTCATTAGGATTGATAGGAAACATTAAAATAGGAATTTAGGAATTGGAATGGAAGAAAACGGACGAAAAACGAAGAGTGTAGGGCCTTGGACCGGTCACGCCGGTCCAGGCGGACCGGAATTGCAGAGAAAACCGGACCGGCCCGGTCGGACCGGTTTGATCGAAGGAGGACGACGGGCACTGTAGCGGCGCGTGAGCCCACGCGCAGGGGCCTTTGGGCGGCGCGTGGCAGCGCGTGCTAGGGTTTTTGGGGATGTGTTCAACATACGAAATCATCTATTCGATGTAACGAACATTTTGGGACTGGTTTCGAGTCGATCGGACACCGTCTCGATATGTTTCGGGGCATCGGAAGGCTTAGGTTCGGGATTAAAAATAGTTAAAAATACGGGAAAATTACGGGGCTTTAGTGAGGGGTTATATAAGTAATTAGTAACCCTATAAATTAATTTGGACAGGTTTGGAAGTCCCGGTGACGGTGATCGGCTCGGGGAGCCGTATGGCACGCGTATCGAGACGCGGCTTCGGACGGTCTGTGAGTGGACCTTGTTTTCTAAATTGGTGCATGCATAAATGTTTATTATATGTTTTAAATACTTGTTTGTGTTGCCATGAGTGCATTTGGATGTGTGATTACGTATAGGCACGTATTTCGAGGTTTCGGCCCTATACGGTGCCTATACGGGGCTATAGGTCTTTATTGGTCTAAATGAAATGGTTTTGGATTTCCAAATGGATTATGAATATGATTTGATAATGTTGATTTGGATATTTGTGAATTATATGGTTTCACGTATTTCGAGGCGATTTACGTGCTTGCACGTAAATCGAGGTTTTTCGGTTTTACTCCGATTTTCCATTCTTATGGTCTTGGAAATAATTTAATGAAATAATTTTGGATTTGAAAAGGTAATTCTCGGACTTGAGGTCCATTTGATTTACGGAATCGGGCCAGAGGCCCAATTGGTTTACGATTCGGACCGGGGGTCCAGTTT
This sequence comes from Prinsepia uniflora, assembly GCA_032719365.1. NCBI lineage: Eukaryota > Viridiplantae > Streptophyta > Magnoliopsida > Rosales > Rosaceae > Prinsepia > Prinsepia uniflora. The sequence continues at coordinate 50,041,593 of CM064874.1, read as the reverse complement.
CTATGTGAATTCGGGCCTAGTGCCCAGCTATGTGTTACAAATGGTTTTTACGGGTCATGACGGTTTATGGGAACCGGCATGAACCCCTGAAATGGATTTACGGGTCATGACGGTTTATGGGAACCGGCATGAACCCATGAAAGGATTTTATGGTTCATGACGGCTTATGGGGGCCGGGCATGAATCCTTGAAAGGTTTCAAGAATGGTTTCAAAAGGTTTTTCATATTCCATCCTTTATATATGATTGTCTCCTCCGGGGAGGGTCGTTGGCCTGGGTGGACCCCGGAGTAGTCACGGAGCACTGACTGAGTGGAGTCGCCTCCCAGTTGGGTTCCTTACTCTCAGGATGGGCATGGTTCGTTACCTCCAGGGAGGGTCATTGATCTACGGACATTGACCTGGGTGGACCCTGGAGAGACTTGGGTTTGAGACCCCGGTTAGCACACGTGTAGCTTTGTTTTACCGTGACAGGTTCTGGATATGAATATATTGGATAAACATGGTTTCAATTGGTTTGGGAAAACTGTGTTTTGTGATGATAAATGGATTTGGGCTGAGATCCCACACATGTTTACTATGTTCTGGTTTTCTGCAAATTGGTTTTGGGCAGGAGCCCGTGTGACTTGTATTTACAGAACTTGGGGTTGTGACCCTATTTATGGATGTTTTAACATATATTATTGGATAAATGGTTTTACTATGCATGCATGCTTTTTAGTGGAGGGTATAAAGGTCTTCTTATGGAAATGTTTTTATAAATTCTTTATTTTTGTCCACTCACAACCTTTCTGTTTTTAATACCCTTCAGGTTGACAGCGGATGTGGACTGTAGCAGAGATCAAGATATCCCATGGGCCTCTGGGAAGGTCCCGGGCACTAACCCCGATTCCGACATTCTCGACCTGGAATAGTAAACCGAGCCCGATTCCTTGACCATAACTTCGTCGTCGTAACTCCGATTTCGGCATGCCGCCTGTCGTTGGATTCGTATCGACGATACCTACGTAACGGTCCTTGGCCCTCGCCCATCGGACCTCCCGGTCAGAAAGTCAACATTTGGCCCCCAATAAGCCAAATTACCAAAATACCCCTCAGCTTCCGAACACCATAACTTTCTCTACGAATGTCGGAATCGAACAAGCCACCTGTCTATGAACTCGTGACGTCCCGAACTACGTCACGGTCATCGGTCAAAGTCCATTTGACCGCCCGAACAAAAAGTCAACATTTTGCCCACGACTAGGGGCAAAATGGTCATTTTGCACATTTTGTCCGATTCCGCCCTACTAACCACCGTTTAACCTCGCTAATCAAGATTAGTGACTAATCTAATCCCGGAATTCGGGACGGGTCGTTACAGACTGCCTGCCCTTTCTCAGCTATGCGGGGAGCGAAGGTGATGTCAAATTTGCTGAGTTCGATCGATCATTTGAGTAACCGTCCCGATGTTTCGGGCTTCTGGAGCACCCGCCGAAGTGGTCAATCGGTCATGACAATGATGGAATGAGCCTGGAAGTAGGGTCTGAGCTTTCTGGAAGACATGATGAGGGCAAAGGTGAGCTTCTCTAGGTTAGAGTACCTTATCTCGGCGTCCTGCAAGGCCTTGCTGACGTAGTATACAGGGTGCTAAGCACCGTCTTCACGCTTAACAAGCATCGAATTGGTTGCAGAAACAGAGGCAGATAGGTACATGTAGAGGGATTCGCCGGTGTCGGGTCTCGCCAACAGCGGTGCTCTGCCCATGTATTCCTTGAGTTCGGTGAAAGCCTTGGTGCATTCTTCAGTCTAGGTAATGTGTTTGGATTTGCTCTTAAGTGCTTTGAAGAAAGGCACGCATTTGTCGGTGGCTTTGGAGATGAAACGTGTAAGGGCTGCCGCGTAGGTTAGGCTTTGTACTTCCTTCTGGGTTCGTGGGGGCTCCATATCGACTAGTGCCTTAATTTTTTCCGGGTTGGCCTCGATACCTCGTTGACTAATCATGAAACCCAGGAACTTCCCAGAGCCGACTCCGAAGACGCACTTGGCCGGGTTCAACCTCATCTGATATCTTTTGAGGACGTCGAACATTCACGAGAGGTTAGGGATGTGCATGTCAGCCTATTTACTTTTAACGAGCATGTCATCGACGTAGACCTCCATTGTTTTCCCTATCTGGTCTACAAACATGAAGTTCACTAAGCGCTGGTAAGTGGCCCTCGCATTTTTGAGTTTGAAAGGCATGACATTGTAGCAAAATAATCCCTGGTATGTCCGGAAGGTTGTGTATATTTGGTATGCCGGGTGCATAAAAATTTGGTTGTAGCCCGAGTATGCATCCATGAAGCTTAGGAGCTCATGCTCGGCCGTGGCGTCGACCAGTTGGTCTATCTTTGGTAGAGGGAAACTGTCCTTGGGGCAAGCCTTGTTTAGGTCGGTGAAATCGATGCACATTCGCCATGCCCCTGAGGGTTTCTTGACTAGGACAACGTTGGCTACCCAGGGGGCATAGACGGCCTTGCAGATAAAATGAATGGTGCTGAGTTTGATGATTTCTGCCTTCATAGCCTCAGTTCTTTCTGCATCGTAGAGGCGACGTTTTTGTTCGACAGGCTTGTAAGAAGTATCGATACTGAACCGGTGGCAGATAACATCAATGGAGATGTCGGGCATATCGACGTAGGAGCAAGCGAAGACTTCAGAGTTGTCCCTTAAAAAACGGATTATCTACAATCGTAGATCAGTGGAGAGGGTGGTTCTGATCTTTACCTTTCGGTCTGCAAAGTTGTAGGAGAGTATGATCTCTTAGACTTCCTCAATGGGATGTGGGTGTAGTATGGCTGAATGGTCCCTAGGGTCTTCAATCGACCCATCTTGTATTTTCTGTGCATCTTGATGGTTGATGGGGTCAGCCTCAAATGCGGATTTTGTCACTGCCATAGTTTCTTTCGGTGGCTGGATCGGGGTGACAGAGTTGCACGCTCTTGCAGCCATTTGGTCTCCTCGGACTTGGCCAATCCTCATGGGAATTGGAAATTTCACCAGGAGCAGGTGGGTGGAAACAACAGCTTTCATTTGGTTAAGTATTCCCCTCCCGAGGATGGCGTTGTAAGCCGCGGGGCAGTCTACCACTAAGAAAGGTGCCAGCACGGTTGCCCTTTGCGGATGCGATCCGAGGGCGAGCGGGAGGGTAACCGTACCGTGCGGGACGATGGAGTCCCCAATGAAACCAAAGAGTAGCGTGGGGGAACGTTCCAAGCTAGATTCTGGGATGCCCAACTGCTTGACTGCTTTCATGAAGAGTACATTGACAGAACTTCCGTTGTCGATCATCACTCGTTGTACATCGAAGTTGGATATTTCTGCCATAACGGCGATGGGTTCGTCGTGAGGATAGATGATCCCCCGTTCTTCTTCTTCTGAAAACGTGATGGGCGCCCACCCAAGTCAGTTAGTTTTCTTGGCTCTGCCATCTTCGATGCTGAAGAGCTGGTGATTTTGTTTGGTAGCCCTCAGGAAGTTTTTCTTTGCTCGGTTGGAAGTGAACGTGCAAGAGATGGATGGCGCTCCTGAGATTGTATTGATTTGTGGGTGCGAGGTGGAGGCGGTGCATGCTGGAGAAATTGGTTGATCATCCCATCTCGGGCCAGAGCCTCCAACAAGTCCCGGAACGCCACACACTGGTCGATGCTATGGCCATTGTAATTGTGGTATTGGCAGTAAGTTCCTGTGTCTTTGCCAAGCTTGCCCTTAGCCAGCGCCCAAGTAGACTTTGGGTTCATGTGTTCCACGTTTAGAAGGACGTTCTCATATGGAGTATTGAGGATGGTGTAGGTCTCTACTTGGAGCGAGGAACTCATTTCTCCCCGTTGTTTGACCGCTCTCCCTACTGTCTTTCTTGGTGATTTGGGTTTTTACCCTTTTTTCCGGGGCTGTATAGGTTGTTGCTATGAGGGTAGTCTTTCCGTTTTCCCCGATAGTTCTGTTGCCCCTGCTCTTGAGGACGATGTCCTGAGCCTTACTGATCCGGGATGCTTGGTATGTAAGTGTTTACTAAGTCGGCCTGGGGCGGTTGGTAAGCATTTGCTGTATTAGACTTTTGGCTCAGTGTTTCAACCTTGGCGTGCACCGCCGCCTATTTCATAATCTCATTATATGTTGTCCAGCCTTGGGTGTGAGCTAGGTACCTGAAGGGGGAGTCTCAGAGGCCACCCTTGAAGGCCGTGAAGGTTTCCCTGTCATCCGTCTCGGCGTATCGAGAGTATTCGTGACTGAACCTTGCTGCGTACCTCTACAGTGACTCGTGTTCACCTTGTTTTAGCTGGAAGAGGTCTTCGGCCGAGGATAGACGGTTAGTCTAGATCACGAACTCATTCATGAAGGTGGACGTGAGCTGTTCAAAAGAGTCGATGAACCCGGATGCCAACTTGTAGAACTAATTGATCGCTGCCTCGGTCAAGGTGGAACTGAAGATGAGGCATTGTTCCTCGTCTGCGAGGTTCTTTAGGGCAATGGCTGAGTAGAATTTATTCAGGTGATTCCACGGTTTATCCTTCCCGGTGTAAAGAGGGATCTTCAGGAGTTTTATTTTGTGATCGATTCTGAACTGATTGATTCTTTCTTTGAAAGGGCCCTGACTGGTTTTTAACCAAGCTGGTCTTGTTACTCGAGTCTTTCCAGCTTCGAGTGTCTAGACTCGGTCCATGAGATGCTAGACTAGTGAGTCGGTTCTAGATTGTTGTGGGGCCCATCGGTCTTTACGTGCGATCCTCTTGGTATCTCTGGGTGCTTGGTCGCGACCGATCCTCCATGACCGCTCAGCATCCCTCCTATTGGACGGGTCCTGGGAGCTATTGCCCCTGTGGCTGGCCTGCCCTGACCGCTCGGTGTCCCTCCAATGGGATAGTTCCTGGGAGTTACTGCTCTTTCGGCCAACCTGTCCTGACCGCTCGGTGTTCCTCCTGGGGGGGGGGGGGGGGGGCAGGTCCTGGGAACCATTTCCCCAGTGGTCGACCTGCCCCGACCGCTCGGTGTCCCTTCAACGGGGTGGTTCCTGGGGCATCCACGAGATGGACAGAGCTGGGTTGACAGCTCGGTGTCTTCGCGGGAAGACCTCGATGGCTGCCTGCCTCGTCTCGAGTGGTCGGTCGCGCGTTGTAGCTGCCGAGCTGACTTGGCTGTACTCTCGGCCTCTTGAGATGACTAAGTGACGGGGATGGGATCATACGAGGAAAATGTTCTGTGACTGTTGTCTGGTGGACCACCGAGCGGTGGTGTTTTCTCGATGGCGATGGCTTTTTCCTTCCTCGGGACGAGGGTCAGGTAGGCGAGATTGGTGGTCATTGACCGACTGATTCAATCCTGTTCCCTCGCTTAGGGAGTCGCTGGCATCCCGATAGATCATGGTGTCGCCGGGTTGGTTTCCAGGGATGATCAGCATCCGAGCGTGTTTCTTGCTTGGTTCGGCATCTACTTGCCACTTTTTACATGGCTCAGCGACCATGTGTACCTTCTCTCTCCTCGCCACTCGGAGATTTCTTTCGGCACGTTCGGGCGCACTTGACCACCACCTTGTCGGCCTCTTCTTTACCGATGCGGGCTCGGTGCCCCACAAGTTCTACCTGTGCAACCCGTAGATGCTCGTCCACCTCAGCGTACCGACCGTCGAGTGCCTGACATCTCGACTCGGCCTGTGTACCCTTAGTTTTGACCTCGGCCATGTCGCTCTAGAATCAGTGAAGAAAAACAAGACAATAATTGCATGAAAAATGACATGCAACGAGAAAAAGAATAAAGGGTACAACTAAAATATATGCCAAATTATAATGGAGAAAAACATAACAAACTCACGAACCATGTTTACGCTTATTCAACAGAAAACTAAACAATAAATGAAATTTGTACAAGTATTAATGAAAATTAAACCAGTAGATATATTTTTCTTGTCAATTGTCATAACCGCAGATTACTTGAAGAAGTCCGCATTCTGTCTGATGAACTGGCTGCGATTGATGCCCCGCTCAAGGACGATGATCTTCTCCTTCACGTTCTCAATGGTGTGGTCCCTGAATTTCGCGAGATTGCTGCTGCTGTCAGGTCCTGTGACACCCCTGTTGCATTTGAAAATCTCCACGACATGCTGGTCCAGCATGAAGCTGCCACCAGCCATGAGGCACCACCAGTCCCCTCTCCGCCCATCACTATCCACTCCACTCAGTCCTCCCGTGGCTTCACTTCCTCCAGGAACAACTGTGGCTCATCTGGCTATCATCCTCTGCACATTACGGCCACTGTTCCTCTAGCTCTCGATCCACCTCACTCCTCCGATAGCAACCACAGACCATCTCACCAGAGCAGCGGCTATCGAGGTTTCTATTAGCGGTGTGGAACTCAAGGACATAGTGCAAAGCAGTGCCCCCAACTACAGCACACCTCTGCCTCTCCTCCCGTGGCCAATCCTGCCACTCAAGCTAGCTCTCCCAACTGGCTTCTTGACTCCGGGGCCTCGCACCATGTTGCCTCCAGCACTCAGCATCTCTTCGATGCCACTTACTATCAAGGCCCTGATGAAATCATCATCGGGAATGGTAAGGGACTAGGTATCACACACACAGGCTCTTCCAAGTTACCCTCCCCTACTTCTACCCCCTTTATCCTTACTAATGTTCTTTGTGTTCCCTCTATGACTCGCAATCTAATTTCCATCTCTGAGTTTAACCAGCAAAATAACACTTCCATTAAACTTTTACCTCATTGTTTTCTTGTAAAGGATCTCAGCACGGGGGCGGTTCTCCTTCAAGGCCCGAGTAAAGACCGTGTGTACGAGTGGTCCTCCTCCCTTCTTCATCAACCCCATGCTCTAGTGGGCGTGGTCGTCTCCCCTAACCTCTGACATCGCCGCCTCGGTCATCCACATTTTAAAGTTCTTCAATATGTTCTTTGTCAATCCAACGTTTACATTTCTTCTAAGTTGTTATCCAATCTATGTACTTCTTGTCTTTGTAATAAAAGTCATAAGCTTCCATTTGGTGTCTCCTCTTTAAACAGCTCTCGTCCCCTTCAATTAATTTATACAGATGTCTGGGGGCCTGCCCCCTCCGTCTCTCTTGATGGCTTCTCTTATTGCGTTCTATTTGTCGACCACTTCACTAAATATGCCTGGATCTGTCCCCTTCGTAAGAAATCAGATGTCTATTCCACTTTCATTGACTTCAAAACTCTTGTTGAGAAGTCCTTCAGCCACCCATCACTTCCTTATACACAGATGGCGGTGGGAAATTTATCAAACTTAAGCCTTTCCTTGTTGCACATGGCATCAACCATCTACTTACCCCTTCTTACACCCCTCAACACAGAACGACGACACCATCACATTGTCAAAACTGGTCTCACCCTCCTTCACACTGCCAACCTTTCCCAATCCTACTGGTCTTACGCTTTTCGCGCTGCCATTTACCTCATCAACCGCCTTCCCATCCCTATCCTCAACAATCAATGTCCTTACACTGCTCTGTTTCACTATGTTGCATCGAAACGTCCATGGGGGGCGGTATAGCGTTTCAGATACCGATACCGGTCCGATTCGCGTCCGATATGTTCGGATAGGTTTGAATACAGTATCGATATTTGGATACGGTTTAGATACGTATGTTTCATGGTTGGATATGCCATTTTGTAATTTTGATTGATACGTGAGGGCATAAATGTCAAACAAAGTTGAAAATAAAATAAAATTTGGAAATTGATCCACTCGCCCTCGTCTCTCCCTCGCCATCGTCTCTCCCTCCCTCACCCTCGTCTCTCCCTTGCCAATCCATCTTCTCTGTGCAGTGAGCTAGTGGCCCAGCTCGCCCTCGCCTCTCCTCTCTCTCGCCCTCACCTCTCCCTAGCCATCGCCTCTCCCTCGCCCTTGTCTCTCCCTCGCCCTCGTCTCTGTGCAGTGACCCAGCTCTCCGCAGTGGCTGCTCTTCGACGGATAAACGAGGTGGGTTGATAGTTGGGGGTGAGCAGATAGTTGGGATTATTTTGGTTTGATGGTGTTTAAGACAAATAATAATTTAGAAAATAGGCAGTTGGTTGTTTTACTGGGTTCTTGGTCTGTAAATTGGAGGCTATATGTTTGTTGTTGAAGTGCTCTTCATGTAGCTGTGTTTTTTTATTGTAGTAATTTTATAATAATATTGACTAAGTTGTCTTCAAATTGAGTTCCTCGAGCATAGGATGAGCTAACGATAGACTGGGTTTTCATTGGATTTAAATTATCAGAGTTCAGAGACATTGAATATTGGCTTGTCGTTATATTTGACAAAACTGCATCACCATGGATTTCCACCTTTTTGTAATTAGCATGCGCATTCTAGTTTATCAGTTAAGTCTGATCTAAAACGTCCATGGGAAGATTACTTTCATATAAATCTTTGATTTTTATTTTCCAGGTGATTATTCTCATTGGGTTCAATTTTTTTGTTTGTTCATCTGTCGCGAACATTGTTGAACATCGTTTCCATGGCCTCTGCAGAGAACCCAATTGGTTACTTGATAACAAGTCTTGGTTTTCACTCCGGAGACTTTTATCTAAAGCTTGTTTTGGGTTGAACAATTTTTTTGCAAGTTTTTTCATGGGAAGACTTCATGTTTTAGTTTTCTCATAGTCCCATAACTTAAGAACTGGCCAAGCTCAACAACTTGGTGGACGTTCCTCTGTTTGAATTTATCGCACCTTGATATCCTTTGTTTGTAAGAAACTTCTGTCAATTATGTGCATCCAATTGCATTGCCTTTTGTTATGTGAACATGTCATACTTGGCTTGCAGTAAAACAATTATGCATATGACCCTGAATCCAAAAATTCCGAAGGTTTTTCGAAAATTAAATTGTGAGGTTTCAAAGCTTCTTGTTTGTTGTCTCATTCTGAAACTGAAAAAGCTCCCAATTAGAGCTGTTGGTGTGTAGTCATTGACAAGGAATTGAGTATGGCACTGTTGTCAATTGAGATTCTATGTTCTCCCTCGAGGATTCACACTTAGTTCTCATTTGATATTAACGACTTTGTAACTAAGAATTGACAATTGGAGAACTATGCTTCCATTTTCTTTGCCATCACTATTTAATGGTTGATATAAATGACCATAAGTTCTGTGGAGACCTACTTTGTTGAATTTTGTTGCTCAAAATTGTTGTTGAACTTTGTTTTTGCAGCTTCTTGTTAACTATATTTGAATTTTAATATATTATTTATTTTCCTTATCATTCTCGTATCGTATCTTTTCATTTTTTGATTTTTACGTATCGGAGTATCGTGTCGTATCGTATCCGTATCCGTTTCGGTGCAACTTAGCTGTTTCATCAGCCCCCAAATTACTCTCGTCTTCGCACCTTTGGGTGCCTCTGTTTCCCCTGGCTTCGTCCCTACACACCTACCAAGCTTCATCCCCGGTCTACCCCGTGTTTTTTCCTCGGTTACTCTCTACAGCAAAGTGCCTATCTTTGTCTTGACACGGTCTCTAACCGTCTGTATGTCTCTCGCCATGTTCAGTTTGATGAGTCCACCTTTCTTGGTCCCACTCCCAGCCCTTCATCCTCCAATATGACCTCTGCCACCTTTGACTCTTGGCTTTCCACCTTTCCCCCTTGTCTCCTCTCTTCCCTTGCTCTCCCCTACCACCACCACCACTGATGCTCAAACCTCCTTGCGCTCGTTGGACTCACTCGACACACCGCCCATGCACGCTCTTGGGGCTGATCCTTCCCCTGCTCAGGTCCTGCCGCTGCTTTCCTGCACCTCCCCTGCTTCTAGCAGCCCTTCTCCTGCTCACCCTTTAGCACTAGCTCCTGCTACCTTGGCCCCCCTACTGCAGACCCCCCCCCCCTCTCATCTCCGCACCTATTCACGAAGACAACCCCGACCGCCACTTACCTCCCCCCACCCCGATACCCATCCTATGCTCACCCGCACACAAACAGGTGTTGTTCCCCCCGTTTCCACCTATGCCCTAACTGCCACTACCCAGTTCCCATCCCCTCCTTGGTTGAGCCCATTTGTGTATCCCAGGCCGCCATAGATCCTCAGTGGCGCTAGGCCATGTCCCACGATCTCAATGCCCTTATTCAGAATGGTACATGAGACTTGGTGCCTCCTCACCCCTCACGGAACATTGTTGGAAACAAGTGGGTGTTTCGGATCAAGCGCACACCCACGGGTGCTGATGAACGGTACAAGGCAAGACTTGTGGCTAAGGGGTACCGCCATCGCCCTAGTGTAGATTTCACTGCCACGTTCAGCCATGTGGTCAAACCTACCACCATTCGGGCTGTTCTCCACATGGCTGTCACTCACGGCTGGCCCCTCAGACAGTTGGACGTCAACAATGCCTTCTTTCAAGGCACTCTCCATAAAGATGTCCACATGGCCCAGCCCACTGGTTTTGTAGATCCCCAGCATCCTACCTATGTGTGCAAGCTACGCAAGGCCATCTGTGGTCTCAAACAGGCCCCCCGGCCCTGGTACCAGAAACTTACTTCCTTCCTTCACTTTCACGGTTTTGTTAACACTCAGTCTGATGTTTTGATAGGTCGTTATTTAAGCTTTATTTTATATTATTTTACACCATTTATACTTAGCTTTTAATATTAAAATAATAAATAATTAGATAAAATAATTTATTTTGTGATATTTTTAGTTAAATAAATAAAGCATTTAATTTGGAGTGTTTTGGCGAAAAAATCGTTTCGATCGGAATTATAACGAATAAATTATGGATGAGTTTCGGTGAAATTATATACTAATTAATTGTTTTCATTTTGCAGCATAAATTAATCTAAGCCCAAATTAATAAAACAATGCAGCCCAAAGAGCGCGGCCCAGCCCACAGATCCAGCCACCAAGCCCAAAAATTCGGCCCGAAATTCCGGCCCATGCGCGAAGCACAGTCCAGGCCCGCGATCCGTCTGGTTTCCAGCCTCAGAAAAGTTCGGTGCGCGCATGCCGAACGTCCCTCTCTTCCTTCAGCGCGCGCTTGCTGACGATTGTCTCTTCCTTCGGCGCGCGCCTGCTGCGCCACCTGCTCCTCCTGCAGCAGCCTGCCACCAACTCTTCAACTACCTTGTTAGCAGCTCCTGACCGATTTTTGAATCTTCTTTTCAGCTGCTCCCTGCTGAAACCATCCCCTGCATTTTTCAACTGCTCCCACATGCTCCATTTTGCAGATTTTCCTGCCATTTTCAGCCCCAAATTAGCCCAAACCATGCCTAAAATCATCATTCATCATCATTTTTCATCATTTCTTTTTGTACTATTTTATTTCTATTATTTTATTTTATTTTGTATTTTATTTTTAGTTCTTTGTGGCCTCCTTCTATAAATAGGGAGGCAAATTTACTTGTAAAAGAGGTCCCTATTTTGTCCCATTTTGTCCAATTTTATTTCTTTCTTTTAGTTTAGGTTCTAATATTTTCTCTCTAGTTTCTTCTCTTCTTTTAGTTCATCTTCTTTATTTTTGGTGACCATCTTAACTTCTTGTAGTTTCTTTTATTTAATTAGCTTTCTTTTAAATTCTTGTTCTTAATTTATGTTATAATTTATGTTATTTCTTAATTTCATTCCTTCTTTACTTTGTTCTTGTGATTTTTCTTTGAGATCTCTTAAATACATTTTTTATGCTTTCCTTAAGAAATACCTAGGTCAAGTATTTCCGAAATAATTCTAGAATTTAAGTCCGCATTCTTATGTTTTATCCTCCATCTCTATAAGGTTCTAGCCGCTGTTCGGTGTTCCTTATGAATACCATTCCATTGTTTCCATCCACTTTCGGAATCACAAGCTGTTCTTGGATTCTGAAAGTGTAACTTTCTTCCCTTTACTTAAATTCTTGTTATTGTTTCGGTTTACTTATAATTCAATATATGTGTTGGTATTTTCTTTCTAACATTTGTAAATGTGAATACAACCTCCATGTGTTTTACTTTTTGAATTTCATCTACTTCATAAGTTTTAGTGTTTAACCTTCAACTTAACGCTAAGTGTTTATGACCGCTGTTCGGTGCTCTTAGAATAGGGTTGAAGAGATTTAAATGTTTGACACACATTGAAATCAATAACGTAAAGTGAATCATATTATAAACGTTTATGACCGTTGTTCGGTGCATTTATAATATTGAAAAATGTATGCATGTATTTGAGATGATTAAGGTAGGATTTTGTGATTGGTTCAATATGAGCATGATATTAGAGTGTTGGTAAAAATATGTGTTTGAAAAAAGTTCACTTGCACAAAAGTTAAAGTAGAAGTATAATTAAGTTCTTAATTGTTTTTATTTGTTTTCTTTGTTATATAATTACAATCTTTCAAACCCCCCATTTAATTCTTTATTCTTTTATTCTTTTATTCTTTTATTCTTTTATTCTTTATTTCATTAATTCATTAATTATTTTATTCTTTTATTCATTTATTCTTTAATTCTTTATTATTTAATTATTTAATTATTTAATTCTCTAATTCATTATTCTTTGATTATTCATTATTCTTTCTCACTAACATATTATTAATGTTCCCTAATTTCCCCAGTTAAGAACGATCCCTATTTACTAATACTATAACTACACAAAAAAGGGTTTAAATTGCATAACACCCGAATTACTGGTTTAATTTAATGCGTAGTTTGGGCTTTATCAATTTTTGGCGCCGTTTCCGGGGAAATTGAAAATCATTTTTAATATGTTGGTGTATGTATATAAATTGTGCATATTATACTTATTTATATTTATTTTATTTTATTTTGGTTCATATTTTGTTTGTTCATAAATTTTAGTTACTTGTTTATATTTTATTTATCCATCGTATTTTTGTTCTTATTATTTTTGTTTATATTTGTTTATTTTTATTTTTATATTTGTACATATTATACTTGTTCTTAATGTTTATCTTTATGCATGTTCATATTATACTTGTATATTATCTTTATACTTGTTCATAACTTTTATTTTTATACTTGTTTATAATTTTGATTCGTATAGCTGTTCTATTTATTTTTGTTTATAATGTTTATACTTTATTTGTTCTTATTATATTTCTTCATAAACGTTCATTTTATATATATATATATATATACTTGTCATATTATAATTGTTTATGTAAATTTAATTTTTTTATTTTACTTGTTCATTTTATACTTATAAATTCTTATTCATAATTAACTCTCATTTATGTTTGTTTATAATTCTTTTACTTGTCATATTATTCTTGTTCATACTTGTACATAATGGGCGTTCTTTTTAATTGTTCATAAATGCATATGGTACATGTTCAATTTTCTTTATTTTTACTTTTATTTATTCTTATTTGTTTTTGTAATTTAAAAAAAACATAAAATTCGTAAAAAAAAAATTTAAAAAATTATCTCATTTATTTAATTATTAAATTCCAAAAAAAAATAATTAATTAGTAAAAAATAATAATTTAAATATATATATTTACTTTCCAACTTTCTTCAGTTTTAGCTTCATGTTAGTGTTAATTCATACTTATTTGTTTATACTAGTTCCTAAATTGTATATTACTTGTTTATTTTATTTGTGGATGTATTTATTTAAGTTGTATATTATTTGTGGATATATTTGTACTTCTTTGTCTTTTTATTCATAAATTGTTCATATTTGTATAAATTGTTCATATGTAAATTTTCATATTATATTTGTAAATTGTGCATACGAATATACTAGTAAATAAATCGTGCATTCATGCATTAGTCTCGGCTATATGTAGATCACTTGTGTTTCGAAGTTTAGATTTTGATCTTTAATCGGTGAAGACTCTTTTGTTAACTCTTACCTACGGTGATTGTTAACACTTGAGTTATCTTAATTCCTCTGGAGTAAGAAATTTTTTAGGGTGAAGTCTAGGACATGAGATGGTACTCATAACGGGTTTTGGGTCTAAGAAAGAGACATTTACTTGGGATGTCTTGAAATTAGCCCTGCCTCTTGTGTGTATTTTTTCTAACCTGGTCACCTTTGAACTTGCCCAAACAGTTGAATTAATCCAACATATTTACTTGGACCGCCCAAACGTAGAAGTCTCCATCTAAACTTTGAAGCTATGTGAACCATATATATCTTTGACCTCCCCCAACATGTAAATATTGTTTATATCTTAACTTATATTATTTTTCATGACAAAATTAATTTGCATCTTTAGTTTAACTAACTTGCATCTCTGTCTAGGCTGGATGGACGTTAAACTTCAAGCGCTTGTTGGGAGGCAACCCAATGTATTCTCGGGATGTGAAGGAGTCTTCAACGCAGATTTGCTATCTTTCACCCTTCATTCTCTTTATTTTGTTTACTTAATGTTTTTCTTGTTTTATTTTCGTAAATAATTTTTCTTACTTCAATTCTATGTTCAAATACTTCTTATTTTCCTACATTGAGGACAATGTAGAATTTAAGTGTGGGGGAGTGGTTTATAATTTTAATTGTATAATAAAATTGTAAAAAAAAAAATTGTTTATTGCTTTCATAATGTTTTTGTTTTAACTTAGTATTTTTTTTTTACGAATACTAAGTTGCCCTTTAACTTATCAATGAAATAAATGAACGGAAACGAATATGTTATGGCTATAAAAATGATCACTATAACTTGAATTTTTTTGTTAATATTTTGTGATTACGTGTTATAACTTGTAGATAATGTATGTAAATTGGTACATAAACGAGCATGTTAAGATAAGTATGAATCATTTGAACCTTATGTGAGCTTTAGCACTTTATATACATCCTTGATGAGTGATTCATAAGTTCTTTGTTTAAATTGATATACATATACCTCATAACTGCTTGCAATAGATTTTAATGAACTCTAAAGTACTAGAACTTATTCTATGTGATTTTCAAAGCTTTTAAGTCAATAAACTCTCTGGTTTTGGATATGATTAAGGCATTAGGGTTAACACCACAAATTCAAACATCCATGTTCCCTATTTTATGCGCACAAGTTACGACCCCCTTAGTTTTAACCCCTTTTAGCCTACATTAAGCCTTTCTTTCATCACCATGATTATCTAAACACTTGAGTTTAAGATAGACATTTTTCACCCTTGTTCCAATGACTCAGTTTGAAGACATAAAAATTGTGTGAAGAGAAATTGATGATGTTTTGAAAAGAATTTTTACGTATATTATGTGGATTTACTTACTCAAATTTTGTTGTATTATGGACACATGTTATTACATTGATATATGGAAAAAAATATATTAAAAAAATGAAAAAAAAAGTATTGAGTTTCTATCAAGGTAATAGGGTTTGATTATGTAATGTTTGAGTTAAATCCTTTATATTTGTAAATCCAACACAAAGAATGAACTCGAAACCCAACATGATGAAATTTGGCCTATGATCGAAGAGATGAATTCATGATATCATTGCACTAAGGTCGGAAAGTTATGATATGTTTTGGGAATCTTTGGAGTCTTGTAACGAATTTGAGCACACTTGTCCTATATATTCCTTGCCTCTAAACTTAGCCCCATTACAACCTTCGTAAAGACCTTATGATCCTTAAGATGGTAAATTTTGATTAGTTGAGTCAATCACTTGAGTAAGCTTATGATTTTGGTTCATTTGTGCAAGTTTGTTTTTGTTTTTATCCTGAGGTGTTTGTTTGAGATTTTGCAAAAGTACTTCATTTCTATTATGTGAGCATTTTTCTCACATATTTTGAGTGCAAACACAAACCCTTACAAAATTGAGTGAATTTATGAGTGCATATCCTTGTGAGTTGATTCATACTTATTTTATTCATGTTGAGACCCATTTCACCATATTTACTCATTATCTTATTTGTTAAAATATTTTGTTACAATGTATTAACTCTTGAATTCCATATGTTTAATTGCTTTAAGTGGAAATTTTTGATGCCATGATAATAATGAAATATTAAGACAAATGGTTAAAGGTTTACTTGTTTTGAATTCGTAGTTTGATTTTAGTATTTGCTAGGGACTATCAAAGTTTAAGTGTGGGGTATTTGATAGGTCGTTAATTAAGCTTTATTTCATATTATTTTACACCCTTTATACTTAGATTTTAATATTAAAATAATAAATAATTAGATAAAATAATTTATTTTGTGATATTTTTAGTTAAATAAATAAAGCTTTTAATTTTGAGCATTTTGGCGAAAAAATCGTTTCGATTGGAATTATAACGAATAAATTATGGACGAGTTTCGGTGAAATTATATACTAATTAAATTGTTTTCATTTTGCAGCCTAAATTAATCCAAGCCCAAATTAATAAAACAATGCATCCCAAATAGCGCGATCCAGCCTGCCAAGCCCAGAAATTTGGCCCGAAATTCCGGCCCATGCGCGATGCACAGCCCAGGCCCGCGATCCGTCTGGTTTCCAGCCTCAGAAACGTTCGGTGCGCGCCTGCCGAACGTCCCTCTCTTCCTTCGGCGCGTGCTTGCTAACGATTGTCTCTTCCTTCGGCGTGCGCCTGCTGAGCCACCTTCTCCTCCTGCAGCAGCCTGCCACCAACTCTTTAACTGCCCTGTCAGCAGCTCCTGACCGATTTTTGAATCTTCTTTTTAGCTGCTCCCTGCTGAAACCATCCCCTGCATTTTTCAACTGCTCCCACATGCTCCATTTTGCAGATTTTCCTGCCATTTTCAGCCCCAAATCAGCCCAAACCATGCCAAAAATCATCATTCATCGTCATTTTTCATCATTTCTTTTTGTACTATTTTATTACTATTATTTTATTTTATTTTGTATTTTATTTTTAGTTCTTTGTGGCCTCCCTCTATAAATAGGGAGGCAAATTCACTTGTAAAAAAGGTCCCCATTTTGTCCCATTTTGTCCAATTTTATTTCTTTCTTTAGTTTAGGTTCTTATATTTTCTATCTAGTTTCTTCTCTTCTTTTAGTTCATCTTCTTTATTTTGGGGGACCATCTTAACTTCTTGTAGTTTCTTTTATTTAATTAGCTTTCTTTTAAATTCTTGTTCTTAATTTATGTTATTTCTTAATTTCATTTCTTCTTTACTTTGTTCTTGTGATTTTTCTTTGAGATCTCTTAAATACATTTTTTATGCTTTCCTTAAGAAATACCTAGGCCAAGTATTTCCGAAATAATTCTAGAATTTAAGTCCGCATTCTTATGTTTTATCCTCCATCTTCATAAGGTTCTCGCCGCTGTTCGGTGTTCCTTATGTATAACATTCCATTGTTTCCATCCACTTTCGGAATCACAAGCTGTTCTTGGATTCCGAAAGTGTAACTTTCTTCCCTTTACTTAAATTCTTGTTATTGTTTCGGTTTACTTATAATTCAATATATGTGTTGGTATTTTCTTTCTAACATTTGTAAATGTGAATACAACCTCCATGTGTTTTACTTTTTGAATTTCATCTACTTCATATGTTTTAGTGCTTAACCTTCAACTTAACGCTAAGTGTTTATGACCGCTGTTCGGTGCACTTAGAATATGGTTGAAGAGATTTAAATGTTTGACACACATTGAAATTAATAACGTAAGGTGAATCATTATAATATTGAAAAATGTATGCATGTATTTGAGATGGTTAAGGTAGGATTTCGTGATTGGTTCAATATGAGCATGATGTTAGAATGTTGGTAAAAATATGTGTTTGAAGAAAGTTTACTTGCACAAAAGTTAAAGTAGAAGTAGAATTAAGTTCTTAATTGTTTTTATTTATTTTCTTTATTATATGATTACAATCTTTCAAACCCCACATTTAATTCTTTATTCTTTTATTCTTTTATTCTTTTATTCTTTTATTCTTTTATTCTTTAATTCATTTATTCTTTAATTCTTTATTATTTAATTATTTAATTCTCTAATTCATTATTCTTTGATTATTCATTATTCTTTCTCACTAACATATTATTAATGTTCCCTAATTTCCCCGGTTAAGAACGATCCCTATTTACCAATACTATTACTACACAAAAAAGGGTTTAAATTGCATAACAACCGAATTACGTGTTTAATTTAATGCATAGTTTGGGCTTTATCATGTTTCTCTTTTCATTCTCAAATAGGGTCCTAATGTGCTGTACTTTCTCGTCTATGTTGATGACCTCATTGTGACAGGAAACAACCTTGCGCTCGTCTCCAAATTCATCCACATTCTGGCTGCCCGATTCTCTGCCAAGGACCTCGGTTCCCTTCATTACTTCCTTTGTGTCGAGGTTCCTCCCACCGCTTCTGGTCTGTTTCTGTCGCAGCACAAGTACATTCACGATCTTTTCACTATGGCTCATATGGATGGTGCCAAACCCGTGGCCACCCCCTGGCTGTCTCTCCTTCCTTGCAGCTCAAGGATGGCTCCCCACCCACCGACGCAACCTCTTCCGCCGCCTAGTGGGCAACCTCCAATATCTCAACCTCACTCGGCCTGATGTCTCCTATGCTGTGAATAAGTTGTCCCAATTTATGCATGCTCCTACTGAGCAGCACTGGTAAGCTTTCAAACGAGTCCTGCGGTACCTGAAGGGAACCCTGACCTTCAGTCTCCATCTCCACACCAACACCACCCACCATCTCCATGCAATCTCTCATTCCTTCCACACCCTTCATGCCTTCTCAGATGCTGACTGGGTGGTGTTCCCAATGACCGCAAGTCTACCACGACCTATCTCGTCTACTTGGGTGGCAACCTGATCTTCTGGAGCTCTGGCAAGCAAAGGGCAGTTTCTAGATCCTCTACTGAGGCTGAGTACCGTGTTGTTGCCTCCACGACTATTGAACTCCTTTGGGTGCAGTCCTTACTCCGTGAGCTAGGTCTCTCCATTCCCAGCCCTCCTAGCATCTTGTGTGACAGCATTAATACCACCTTTTACTGCTCCAACCCCACCCTCCATACTAGCATGAAGCATGTGGCCATAGACTACAACTTTGTCCGTGAACAGGTCAACCGTGGCCTCCTCTAGGTCTCCCACATCTCCACCGATGACCAGCTGGCTGATGCTCTCACCAAGGCTCTACCTCTCACTTCCAGCTCCTCCGCTCCAAGATCGATGCCGCAGACGGCTCCACCATCTTGTGGGGGCGTATTAAGGATCCTATGGATCCTAGCCAATCACAAGAGATTAGGGATATCTCTCTGTGATCTGGCATGTCCTAGGATCACAGGAATCCTCACTGATTCCTTCCTACTATAGTTCCTTCCTAGTCAGTCTCTAATTGTACATACCTAGTTAGGGCTCTACTAGTTCTTACCTAGTTAGGATTCTACTTCCACTTGTATAAAAGCAGCAGTGTTGTACATTCAGAATTATCAAATAATAACACAAGTATTATTCATACCTTTCTACATTCAAGGGACAATTACTCATGGAATTAAATACTAGAAAGCAGGCTACTGTAATTCAGATTAGAGTAGTAGTCTGGTTGACACGAGAAGTACCTTATTGTATGCTTTCTCATTTGAAAGTAGGGTGTTCTCTTGAGCTTCTATAAAGCAAAATAGTGTGGCTTTATTAACTGCATAAGCAGAATATGTGAGTGCCTCAGAGGCAAAAACACAAGCCAAATGTTTAAAGTTTGTTTTAGAAGGCTTTGGTGAGGAGCAAATCAAACCTACACCTATTTTATGTGACAATAATTCAACTATTGCCATGTCCAAGAACCCTATCTTCCACCAAAAGACAAAGCATATTAACAGAAGATTTTATCCCATCAGGGAGTCAATTCAAGCTGGAGAAATTGATCGGTTCTAGTGCAAGTCAGAAGAACAAATTACTGATATTTTTATTAAGGTATTAGCTAAAGTTAGGTTTACTTATCTTAGGGGAATGCTTGGTGACATTTCAGTGCACAGCTTAGAGGGGAGTGTTAGTTCCTAAACTATACACTACATGATTGGATTAAGTGAGTTAGTGAGTTAGTGAGGTGGCACTCGGGTGTAGGTGTGTGCATGATGTGATATCAACTACAAAG
Source organism: Prinsepia uniflora (assembly GCA_032719365.1). Classification (NCBI taxonomy): domain Eukaryota; kingdom Viridiplantae; phylum Streptophyta; class Magnoliopsida; order Rosales; family Rosaceae; genus Prinsepia; species Prinsepia uniflora. The sequence goes on along the minus strand of CM064874.1, from coordinate 50,021,655 downwards.
TTAAAAACAAAATTTAGGTAAGGTGGATTATTAGGAGGGCAAGATGTCCTAGTTGTCATAACATCTAGACTAGTGCTAGGTGTCCTAATTGTTAGCTTTTTGGCTCGTCAATTATGTCCTAGTTGGTTTAGGATTGTTTTAGGAAAATTAGAGGTATACCCACTCTTATTCAAAAGGGATTAGGAAAGAATTTCTAGTTTCCCTATTCAATTAGGTTTAAAATAAGTCTAAATTCCTATCCCTCTTAGGAGAAGGAATTCAATCAGCCTTGTGACACGTAAGCCAACTCTATATCTATAAATAGGGTGTGGGCAAGGCTTATTTCTAAGAGAGGAAAAACAGTTAGAACAGCTAAGAGTTTTTGAGATTAGTTTTAGGATTACAAAAGTTTTGTAATCTCTATTATTAATAAAAGGAGCCGTGATTTCTCTACCAAGAGAAATCATAACTGGACATAGGCGAAAGTTCTGCCGAAACAGTATAATTCTTGTGTGTTTCTAAGTTTCCTAAATTTTGCTAGTTTTAGTCTATTGCCGTTGGTTACATTAAAGAACCAGATCCGGCTAGAGTTATTTAACAATTGGTATCAGAGCTTGGCTCAAGGGGTTCTGCGATGTCCAAAGGAAAGATGAATGCCGATCTAGGACCTGCATTAAACCTTTTGACGACAAGGATGACTTCACGGACTAGCAACGGATGATGAAGAACGTACTGATACAGCAAGACTTGGATGATGCACTCGACGGAGAGAAACTGGCAAACATGGCAGACGCGGCATGGACTAAGGTTCTCAAGAAGGCCAAGAGTTCCATCGAGATCCATCTCACAAGATCAGTTCGGTCACACATCACCGAAAAGATGACTGCCCAGGAAGCATGGGAAAAGTTGGAGAATGTTTATATGGGCAAAACCGCGTCCAATAAACTTTTTCTAAAGGATGAACTATTCATACTTCGACTGGAAGAAGGAGGTGATATTGAAGATCACGTATGCAGGTTCCAGAATTGCATAGCTAATCTTCAAAAGGTCGGAGAAACGTACAAAGGTGATGATTGGCTATCATCTTACTAAGGTCTCTACCATCGTCTTTCAAGCACTTTCGAACAACCCTAATGTTTGGAAAGGAGTCTCTAAAGCTTGAAGACGTAATTCAAGCTCTTCAGTCATATGCTAAATTAGATGATATAATTGAAAGCTCTCAAGGTTTTTATGCCAAAGGCAAGGAGATGGGGCGGGAAAAGACAAAGGAAGAGAGAACATGCAATAAGGGTAGGTCAAAATCCAAGAAGGAAAAGAAGGAAGGTTGCTTCGAATGTGGTTCAGCTGATCATTGGAAGAGGAACTGCAGGATTTGGAAAGAGAAGAAAGCCAAGATGGAAGGATGCTTAGGTTCAGTTAGTGCAGTCACCGAGCATGAGAGTGACAGGGAACTTCTTTCAGTAACATCAGGCTCCAAGGCTCTCACAAATTTGATTTTGGATACCGGATGCACCTTTCATATGTGTGCAATAAAAGAATATTTCGATACTTACAAAGAAGTCAGCAGTGGGGAAGTTTTAATAGGGGACAATTCTTCCTGTCCTGTAAAAGGAATCGGCACTGTTAGAATCAAAATGTTTGATGGGATAATACGAGTTTTGGGGAACGTTAGAAATGTCCCTAGACTAAGGAAGAACTTGATTTCCTTGGGTACTTTAGGTGAGGCCGGCTACAGGTACGAGTCTAAATACGGAAGACTCAGAGTAGCCAAAGGATCACTAGTGGTAATGCGGGGTGACCTACAACCCAATAAGCTGTACAAGTTAAGTGGGACCACTATAATCGGGTGAGCAGCTGTTTCTCAAGGTGTAGAAGAAAAGACTGAACTCTGACATCATAGGCTCGGACACATAAGTCAGAAAGGATTGCAAGAACTACACAAGCAAGGCTTGTTAGAAGGCGTGTCATCCTGCAAACTGGAATTTTGTGAATATTGTGTTCTTGGAAAGCAAAAGAAGGTATCATTCACAAGTAGCAGTGCAGATAACCGAAGCAAAGAGCAACTCAGCTACATTCACTCGGATGTTTGGGGACCTGCACCCACCAGGTCAAAAGGTGGAGCTAGGTACTTCGTTACTTTCATGGATGATTTTTCTAGGAAGATTTGGGTTTATTTCATGAAGTAGAAATTCGAGGTTTTTGCAAAGTTCAAGGAATGGAAAACAGAAACCGAGAATCAAACTGAAAGAAAGATCAAATATCTGAGAAGTGACAATGGAGGTGAATATACAAGTAATGAGTTTACGGATTACTGCAAGCAAGAAGGCATAATAAGGTACTTCACAGTAAAGAAAAATTCCCAACAAAATGGATATGCTGAAAGGATGAATAGAACTCGCATGGAGAGAGAGAGAGAGATATATATATATATATATATATATATATAGAGATAGAGAGAGAGAGAGAGAGAGAGGAGCATGCGATTTCATACAGGATTGCCCGATAGTTTCTGGGAAGAGATTGTTAATCATGCAAGTTATTTGATTAACAGATCACCATCTACGGTTTTCAGTTTTAAGACTACAGAGGAGGTATGGTCTGAGAAGCTAGTGGACTATTTCAAGCTCAAGGTATTCGACTGTAGTGCTTACGCACATATTCCAAGTGATGAAAGGTCCAAGCTCAAACCAAAATTTACGCATTGTATATTCTTAGGTTTTGAGAAAGGAGTAAAGGGTTGCAAGCTTTGGGACTTCAACAACAGGAAAAAGGTTGTCAGCCGAGATGTTGTCTTTGATGAGACAACCATGCCTCTAAATAAAGTCGAGAGTAATAGCGAGAAGAAAGACGATGTTGAAAATGAAGCAACAAGGATTCTGTTAATAAAGTCAGATAAGGAAGAAGCTCAGGTGGAGTAAATTGAGCAAGATACAAAATCTGATGGTTTTAAGGAAGAAGATGAGCATCAGCATCATTCACCAGTTAGGAATCAGGTGGAGCAACAAATAGGGCAGATTGAAGGCACTCCAATCCGCCAGACATCCCAAAGGGTTCAAACTCCAACGAACAATCCACCTGCATTCCAGAGATGCATAGCATTGGAAAAACCTAATCGGAACAAGAAGAAACCTGACAAATTTGGGTTTGACCAAGACGAAGTTAATTATTCTCTCAACATTAGTCAAGGAGATTCAACTACTTATCAAGAAGCTATAGCAAGTGATGAGCGATTTAGTTGGATAAGTGTTATGACAGAAGAAATGGAGTCTCTTTACAAGAACTCAGTTTGGGAATTAGTTCCTAAGTCCAAAGACAGAAAGCTAGTTGGATACAAGTGGGTATTTAGAAAAAAGGAAGGACTACATGAACAAGAAGTCGTAAGATTCAAAGCAAGACTTGTGGCTAAAGGGTACTCACAAAAGGAAGGGGTGGATTATGATGAGATCTTTTCACCCGTAGTCAAGCATACTTCTATCAGATTGCTTTTAGCAATGGCAACTCAGCATGACATGGAGATTGAGCAGATGGATGTGAACATGGATGAAAATATCGGTGGATATCGGCGAAATGTCGCCGATATTTCGTTAAAATTGGTCGGCGGCACATAAGAGGAGGGGAAGATATCTCACGAAATTTCGATCTTTTTTCTTGTTTTAAGGAGATAGATCTAATTATTTACTTAAAACGATCGAGATAGGCCTAAATTGGGTGAAAATCGAACGTAAAATGAGCTTAAACCAGTCGGGTCATGCCGTCGGGTAAAAAAAACCCGAATCGCAGACCCGCGAGAGGTAGGGGATGACTGCTTTTAAGTTAATACTTGTACTTTATATATCAGTCAGTTGCTTATATTTACAATATGGCTTGTTAGTTGAGTTGGTTGGTGTTTGTTTTAAATTTCAAGCCACCTGGGTTCGACCCCAAGCAGGCTCTTTCTAATTTTTTTTATTTTCTACTTGCTATTTTTTTTCTTGCTTGCTAATTTTTTTTCCTACTTGCTAATTATTATTTTTTGCTAGCTAATGTTTTTTTTTCCTGCTTTCTAATGTTTTTTTTTTCATTTTTTGGCTTATTTTCAACTATATTTATCATTTTTTCCAATTTTAAATACATCAATACTTTCCAATTTTTAAACAAAGATTGACTCTATTTTTTTTTCAATTTTAAATATATTTACTTATTTTATAATTTTTCTTCCATTCAAATTTTTTTATGCTCACTGTTATGTTTTTAATTATATTAACATTCAATTATAGTAATTCACTCCAATTTATATTTATATTTATATTTTTATATTACTAGTCATCGGCAGAACTCCATTATATCATATTATTCATCATATATTTATTATATCAAGTTCATTTTATAGTTTTTATTAGTCATATATAACCATCATTGGGTACTTAAATTTTTTCCAAAGTTTCATTCCAAATTTCCAACTTTAGATCGAATTGCCGTCATTTTTGTTTACCGTAAACGATATCGATATTTGGGGCGAGATATCTGGAAATTTGACTAGCGATATATCCGTCGATATCGATATTTTCATCCTTAGATGTGAAGACATCATTTCTTCATGGGGATCTTGAGGAGACAATTTTCATGGCTCAACCAGAAGGGTTTGTTGAGAATGGGAAAGAAACCTTAGTATGTCAGCTAAGGAAGTCTCTGTATGGTCTGAAACAGTCTCCAAGACAGTGGTACAAAAGGTTCGATTACTTCATGCTGAAAATTAATTTTAGAAGATGTTTATGACTGTTGCGTGTACTATCATGTATTCCAAGATGAGATGATCATATTGCTATTGCTATATGTGGATGACATGCTAATCACGTGTCAAGACAAGTCTAGAATTCGAGACTTGAAGATGTTGGGTGAGGAGTTAGACATGAAGGATCTAGGTGCAGCTCAGAAGATCCTTGGCATGGAAATTCAAAGCGATAGGACCGCAAGAAGGACCTGAATATCACAAGCCATGTATATTCAGAAGGTTCTTGAGAGGTTCAGCATGCAAGAAGCAAAGACAGTTTCGACTCCTTTGGCAACCCACTTGAAGTTAAGTGAGCAACATTGTCCTAAGTTTGAGGAAGGGCAGCAAGCAATAGAGAATGTGCCTTATGCTAATGACGTGGGCTGCCCCATGTATGCAATGGTATGCACACGTCCCGACATAGCTCAAGCAATCAGTGTCGTTTCCAGATACATGGAAAATCCAGAAAGGCAACATTAGGAAGCAGTGAAGTGGATTTTGCATTATTTGAAGGGTTCTTGGCGACAAAAGATTATGTTTGAAAAGCAAAAAGAACATGCAGGGGTATTAGGATATGTGGATGCCGATTATGCAAGGGACTTGGACAAGAAAAGTTCAACTTCTGGTTATGTGTTTACATGCGCAGGAGGGCCGATAAGCTGGAGGGCACTACTGCAACCAATTACAGTTTTGTCAACCACAGAGGCAGAATATATTGTAGTGGCTGAAGTTGAAAAGAAAGCAATTTGGCTTAGTAGTTTGGTAAGTCAAATGGGACTCACTTAAGATTGTGGGAACCTGAAGTGTGACAGTCAAAGTGTCATTCACTTGGCAAAGGATTAAGTTTTTTCTAGAAGATCAAAGCACATTGAAGTAAGATATCACAGAATCAGAAATTGAGTGAAGTCTAAGGAGATTTTGATTGAAAAGATCCATAAGGATGACAATCCCGCAGATTACTTGATCAATCTCTTTGATTGATTAAAGTAGAGCACCTCCTTACTTGAGGTGCAATGAGGCAAGATGAAGATTGCCAAGGTGAAGACTCTTGAAGATTTCCACAGCTGCTTCAAGGAAGTTCAAAGATACTCTGGGGTGCAACAATCAAGACTTGGTTTGACTCACCAAGGTGGAGATTTTTAGGTTTTTGGCTCGTCAATTATGTCCTAGTTAGTTTAGGATTGTTTTAGAAAAATTAGAGGTATACCAATTCTTATCCAAAAGGGATTAGGAAAGAATTTCTGGTTTCCCTATTTAATTAGGTTTAAAATAAGTTAAATTCCTATCACTCTTAGGAGAAGGAATTCAATCAGCCTTGAGACATGTATGCCAACTCTATATCTATAAATAGGGTGTGGGCAAGGCTTATTTCTAAGAGAGGAAAAACAGTTAGAACAGCTAAGAGTTTTTTTATTAGTTCTAGGGTTACAAAAGTTTTGTAATCTCTATTATTAATAAAAGGAGCCATAATTTCTCTACCAAGAGAAATCATAACTAGACGTAGGAAAAAGTTCTGCCGAACCAATATAATTCTTGTGTGTTTCTAAGTTTCCTAAATTTTGCTAGTTTTAGTTTATTGTCGTGGGTTACATTAAAGAACCAGATTCGGCTAGAGTTATTTAACACTAATGTAATTGGCGCTTGTCATCACAATGACCACACTAATCCTAATTGTTTTCTCACCCATGTAATGCATGTATCCGAATTGAATCTATGAGAATCTGGTAACCGAGGAATTTCATAAAATTCTCTCTAAGAAAAAGCTAACAAGTAATTTATCAAACACTTGGCATGCACTAAACATTATATTGCAATTCACACAAATTCCATTCATAATCATCATCCAACTTTCATCAAAAGAAAATAGAAGAAATCCTAATCTATCCTAAACATAAACATGTTTAACTGAAGTTTGAGATCGAGATCCATACATGAGTTGCTGCTTTGCATGTGCTCTTCTGCAATTCTAATTCATGAGCTCTAAATATCAACAAAGCATCGTAGCAGCCCCAAAAAGTGCAGATGCAGCAATGCCACCTCCCAAGCATCATTGTGGTCGTAACAATACCGTCGAAGCATCACCACAAATCGCAGCAAATGCAGCATCGCCATTGTCTCAGCAAGCCGTGGTTGCAGCAAATGTTGTCGCAAAATATCCATCGTCGAAACGCAAATCGCATCAGTAGCCACAAGCTGCAGCAGCAGCCGTATGGATCTGAAAATTTTCCCACCTAGAACTTACCATCAACGGATCTCACAACACAGAGACCATCCCCATGCTGCCAGATGAGCCAATATAATGGCAAGGCAGAGACAAGATTAGCCGCATCAACACCCATCCACCGTGTGGTCTAAACACAAACTGAATCAACAAGCAGATAATGGGCAATGCAGGGCGAGAGAATGAGAAAAATGAAAAGAGGAGAAAGGAAAAAGATGGGCTGCCACCGACCCCAAGTCGGAGTCAGGTGCTAGGTTTGAGAGGAGAGAGATTATGGGTTTGCGATTTTTTGTTTTTTTGGGTATACTTCTCAATTGTTAAATTCGTTTTAGGCTTTGAGGGGAGAAATTATTATGTGGTACCAAAACACTAAGCTAGCTCATCGAACTACCACACGAAATTTACTAGATCTAGATGTCTATTCTTTTTAATGGTGGATTTAGCATTGTTTTTACCATATTAAAATGAAATTTAAAAAATCAAATAAGGACTTAAAAATATTGAAAATTAAAAAACAAAAGCAATAACCCTTGCTGAAAAGTTTTATAAGCAAAAACAATATTTGCTTGTGGTGACCTTCGTTCCTCCATTTTTTTAGTAATACCTTGGTAATTTTGATTCGTTTATTGTGGCCCCTATATAATACAAATTCTGTTTGTCATTTGAGACTCAAGAGAGCATGTGCGATTCCACTAAATTATTGCGCAAACAATTGAATAAGTTTTGGATATGAATCTACATCAAACCACATTTAAAAGAAGTTAGTTTTTTTTTATATTTTTTAGTTTTTTTTTTATATTTTTTTATCCAATTCATTAATACAAGATAAGAGTTTACAACTCAAAATGGGAGCCCAATTATAAATCAGCATAAATAGAAGGCTTATTATATTGAACTCGCACTTTTGTCATACTTTGCACCTTGAACTCGTTATTCGCTCACTTAACTGTCTGAACTCGCCGAGTTGTGCTACTCAGCTCCTTTTCGTCCAAAGTGTTATGTTTGCTGTGAAAAAACCTATTTGACAACTACGTGGATAAAAATACAATTAATTAACAAAGGGTAATTGTGTAACTTCTATAATTTTCTTCTTCCTCCAACCATCACATCTTATTCCTCATGTTCTAATGGACAACACCTTCTCTAAACTCTAAAGTACCACATCGCCACTATAATCGATAGCCAAAATGGTTATCCAATTTTCTTCTCTCAATTGTCAACTAATTATCTTTAGATTTTCATCCAATTTTGATTTGAAAACCCTAAATTTTCCCTAATCTTACATTTCAGAATTTTTCCCAATTTCAAATGTCAAAGGAGAACTTAAGAGGATAAAGGCATTCTTGAAGACCATAGACGCCATGGAGGAGACCATCCTCTAAATTTCGCTCCAAGTCCAAGGCTACAAAAAAAAAACCGAGGTGGCTTTCTTGGGAACTTTCTGAACCAGAATTTGCATTGATCTGGTTCAATTCTACAATCAATCTCTGATCTAGTTCGATTCAGCTCCAAGAGTTGCCAACCATGTACATGCCTACGCTATTAAGTTGGGGGTTTGAAGCATTCACTTCTATGAGCAATGCATCAATAGCCATGTATTCTAGTTGTGGGAAAATCACGTATTTGAATTTTTTTTTTTTTTTGTAAAAATGTAAAAATCCATCGAGGAAAAGTCACAAACCCTAAATTTTTCCCCAATTTTAAATTTCAGATTTTCCCCAATTTCCATTGAAAAAGTCCTCGAGCAATTACTGGAGTATTGGGATTTGATGGAAGGAAAATCCGGAGCTCGGACAATTTCCTCCTTGATTGAACAAATAAAATTATGGTGTTGATGATATAATTAATCTTTTCTATCAAAACAAAAAATAAATTTTCCAATCATTTTTTCACAGGCCCTTACATGACAAATGTGTAAGTAACGTGTCAAAAATTTCAAATTTGTCCTTAATTTTCATGGTCATTTAACATCAGTGACAGAAAAGAAATTGAGTGACACAACTTGACGAATTTAGACAGTTAAGTGAGCGAATAACGAATTCAAAGTGTAAAATGTGATAAAAATGCGAGTTCAAAGTACATTTAATGTAATAAGCCTAAATAGAAAAATGCTCTACCAAATAAAACTAAACGCCCACATACAACAATAACTGGCCCATACAACAAAAGCCCAAAAAAATAAAACCTTAACAATAATATTAACCTTAAAGCAATAGCAGCCGCCGCCATGACTCTTCCACCTCGACCGCCGTCACCAAGAGGAAACAAGAAAAAAAAAATGAGGTACATGGAGATCTATAGAGGATAGTGTTGGGGAAATAAACCATCATACTCAAACAATCCAAAAAATCATCAAAGAACCTAAAATAAGCCAAATTGAAAACAGAATGGAGTTGTAGGTATGGGGGTTGCACCTGGGTATATGGGTGTTCCTAAGGCTTTTCATTGTTGGGTGAGAAAAAAAAAATGATAAAAGGAGGGGATCTGGAGACAAGGAGGAGTGGGGTTGTAGGATGGAAGTGGGAAATGGCTGAGATGTGAGAAGAGGAGATGAAGATCTAAGCCAAAAATTGAAGAACAACGGAAAATAGGGCATATACCGAAGAACCACACAAAAAGTGGTCAAAAGCCACACAACAGGTGGAGGAGGAGCCACTCCAAAAGGCAGCGGGAAAACCCACGATTTGTGTGGTGGACAAGGAGAGGAATTAGGGGGGAAAAGGGGAGAGAGGCCACCATAGAGGGTGGAACAAGGATGTGGGAGGAGTGCTGTCCCGAAGGGCGGTAGGGAGCGGCAAAGAGCGACCAGAAAAGGGTAAGGAGAAAGAGAGGTTAGAAAGAAGGAGAAGCACTCGAGAGAAGTTTTATGACAAATAAAATAAAAAAGGTGGGGTTTTGGCCCATTAATTCAACCAGTTGCTTATTTGGGTCTTGTCCGGGTTAAAATGTGCTCAAAATTAACTACAAGCCCATTTAATTGGAGTGGAGAACGAAAGTAATTTTTACAATCTTCTTTTATTTTTGTATTTATCCGCTTATTTCTGTCCAAAAGTTACATGAGTGAAGAAAACTAAAAAGTAAAAATGAAAGTGAAAATTACTTGTCATATAGAAATGTGCATATTGGGCTCCTATTTGTGAAAAGAAAAGAAGGAAAGCCTGAGTGGCACACAGTATGCTTCCTCTGAGGCTCTCACTTTGTACCAAATCTCCACCATTGTTATTAAATCAGTCATAAATCAAACCATTTCGCTACAAGGCCGCCCCTTTTAAAGAGTAGACAACCCATTTCACTTGACCTCTAGTTAGTTCCTTCCTTCCTTCCATTTTATAACAAAACAAAATGCTAACATTTACTATACTAGAGTTTACACAAACCACATACATATGAACAAATCGGACTTCTCAGCTTCCCATTTCTATGCCCATGCCTCTCCACCTTCACTTCTGCTATGTAGAATCTCGACATTTGAGGCCTTCTTAGGCGGCTTACTCAACTGAAACACCGGGTGTGTGCAAAGCTTCCGCACTCCTCTCCTCAAACTTAACCAGTCTCCAGCTTCGTATCCACTTCTACATCCATTCTCTGAATACTCGAGTTCATACTTATTAGATGTGTTGCTATGTGAATTGGACTCAAGTTCCTCTTCGGCATCACTTATTACCGGAGAGCACCAAAGTTTCTCATCAATGTCGGCTTTTGGGCTGTCCAAAGTGGTGGTCCTGGATGAGATATCATGAGCAGGGCCCTTGCTGTCACTTGTATTTAAAGTATCCCCAAAAGACTCAGCCATAAGTGAATACAAATTGTGACTGATGTGGTTGGAAGATTTTGAACATGATGACTGGAGAATAGCCTCTGCAGCCGCTTCCTCTCTCTCCCGCAGATGCTTTTGAATCAGTGACTTGAGGAAATTCATAACTTGCACTGCATGTATCAATGCCGTTAAAGGATCTGCCATCTGCAGTAACAATTCTTGTTCAGTCCATGGAAAAAGCTTTATATTTGTTTGTGAACGAAAAGGATTGGAATGTGGTGATTACAGAAGTTAGGCCTGTAGAGACTATACACTAACCGTGGATCCGTGCTAGAATAAACTTGACAAAGTGAATTCATAAAACAAAGAATCATTCCCAGAAATGAAAAGGAACAACAATCTTTCGATGATCTGGAACCTCAATTCATACTTTAATAGGTGGGCTGGATAAACCTGAAAAATCTTGACCTAGGTATCAGGTAATCATAAAGGTATTACTTGTGGGAATCCAAGTAAGGTAATCCATCTAAAATGGGTTGTCAAGAGCCTCGACCAACTTGACCTGCTTTGGGCCCCAAAGGAACAACAGTAGTTCATTTTATCTTTTCTAGGAAATTCAAAATGGTGTATATATCAGCAGCAGCAGTTCTACTTGAAAGCTATAATGCTATAACAACTATTAGGTCAGCGCATTAGGTCCATTACTCAAATTGGAAAAAGTTACAAAGAAAATAGAGGCAAACTGCAAACGTTATAGCAAACATAAGACATTTCACACATAAAGCAACTATAAACAGCCATGTTAAATCATATGTTACCAACCTCAGTCATGTTAGGTGCGAAAACCATAGCAATGTTGCGTCCATTCATCTTGTTGTGGTGTTCGTTCTGTGCAACATCTGCCATCAAATTGATGGCCCAATCAAGCAGTGAAGCTTCTGTTGGAGGAAGTGTCTTCACAAGTCCTGTGCAGTCATCTTCCGTGTTGCACCACATCACTTGTTCTGGTGTGAGCGAATCAAGTACTCTTACAGGAAGCTCTCTAAACCATGCCTACAGGGTTGAAGAAGGGGAGGTGGGGAGCAGCCATTAGTATTAAGGAGGGAACAAAGTTGATAGTTGTAAAAATGGAAAGGACACAAACCAAAAATTATAGAAAATGCATTTAGAACTTTAATTTACATAAATGAACGGTTTAACTCAAAAGGGTGTATTAGATCTAGACATTTCATGATTAGGAGAGCTTGAAGAGACAATTGAAAGTCGACACACGTTATAAACATTACTTAATATCCTGAAGAAGAATCCAGTGGACGTATAAACCAAATACAAATGCAAAATGGAGGAGTCCTCTTAGAAATGTTAAGTGCTTTACCTTTATCAAACCTGCTAAACAATGAACATCAATTCCATGCGGCACTACACCTTTGTTCAATTGGTCCCGAACACGCTCTTCTTGACTATTTTCAGCATTTATTCTGAATATTCCTTCTGCCTGTCAGCAGGAGAAGAATGAAACAAAACCTCATGTTTCCTTAGAAGTTCAAATAAGCATACAAGTAAAATTTAGCTGCTAAAGCATAACAAAAACTTACTTGAAGGCCTCCTCCTGAATATAATCGCTTTTGCATCATAAGAAGTATTGTTGGCACACTGTTTCCATTATTATCATAAGAACACTGCATTGACTTGGCAGAGACCCCAAACACACTTGCACTAAATGACAACAAGTGTATCCCATTAGTCAAATAGAACTGTACAGAAACCCTACTACTAGGACTAAAGGAAATAGGTGTAAGACATGTATTCAAACTTCAAATATAAGCTTTTATAGGAAAATCTGCTCATGAAGATACAAATGAAAGAAACATGGAGGAAACATGTTTCACAAACACACCAACAGATCAACTGTTGGCAACCCTCTGCAAATGGATTTGCATAGAGCCGCCGGAAACTGAACAGCCAAAATTTTTGCCTTTATGATAAACATAAAATGAAAAACCATAAATCCCCTGCATGTTTTGTCCTTTAAGTACCTAGTGCCTTATTATGATATGGAGGGAAGTACAATTATTACGATATAGATGTAAAACAATCCAACAAGTAGAAGCCTCTGTCGGAACCACCTCATCTTTCTACTTCTTACAATCCTCATTCACATCATCCTTAATATTTCCTCCCCAAATATGAACTATTTTTTTCTCGGTAACAACCGCAAATATGAACTTCATTAATCAATTTCCTCAGCCAATTTTATTAAGCAGAGGAAAACTCTGTTCTTGAGGAGATCAGGTAAAGCGATAACCGTCGTGACTAACATAAAGGAGGGGATTCACAACTTTGTTCAAGTTAGGTGTTTAACACAAAAGAAAAAACCATTTCAAGCCAGCGGTCACTTCTTGCACCATTCTAAGTTAAAAGAAGGCAAAAGAAGATCAGAAATGACAACTGAATAGAAGGACAATAATTTTGCCACTCTCATCACCAAAAGCAAAGTAGCAATTTAACTAAAACACACAAAATGCAAGTATGAATAAACTTGGATTTGTCAAACCTTCAATTCAGCCAATAGGTACCCCAAACCAACCCAAAGGCCTAAAGATTTCCACATGACACTTTACAAATCCTTAACCAATTCAAAAAAAAAAAAATGAAATTGCAAAAAAAAAAAAAAAATTACAGGAAGTCTCACCTGGCACTAGGCGCCTTCCTGGGAACCTCAGGCTCAAGCTCAGTGGGCAAACCCAGAAACCCATTAAACCTGTCAAATGTGACATGCGAAACGTGCCTTACTTCAGAAGGAGAACTGATATCGATAGAGGAAGCCACGTCATCCCTCTCCACACTGCAAGTTATCAAAGACTTCCTCAGAGCAGCCACCAAAATATCCATGATGGCAAACTGATGCTGCTGCTGGTGGTGAGCATGAAAGTCTCGAGATTTACTGTGCCCATTGGCTCTTCTTGTGGGACTAAGAAATGGGGTTGACATGGGATTCCTCAGAACCTCGTCTTCAGAACCCAACTCTTCAAATTCCAGCCCTTCCTCTTCCTCTTCTTGTTCTCCATCTTCATCTTGTTTTTCGTCTCCATTGTTTTGGTAGGAAAATGGGCTGGAAGGGGCCATGCTGAACTCAGGCAGTCCGACGAGATGGCAAGATTTGGATCGGTAGAGGCGAGCCATTTTGCTTTGTGAAGTTTAATAATTAAAAGAGTGAGTACAGACTATAAAATGAAAAAAGGGGAAATGGGGGGTTGGGTATTTGGAGAGAAGGTGAGAGAAGTGAGGTGAGTTTGGTGGACGAAAGAGGGTTGCTTGGAAGAGAGGGATGAGTGATTAATATTGGGTCTGGGTTGAAATTTGAAGAGGGTGTGGTGGTGGCAAGGGTGATTGAGACTTTTCGCTTGTTCCTATTGTTATTGGTTGATTTCTATGGCGTTCTGTGAGAGAGATAAAGCAAAGAAAAGAGAGAGAGAGAGAGAGAGAGAGAGAGAGAGACAGAGAGGTATGGGGCAAAATGGACTAGCAGACAACCAGATATGAAAGTGAGTGTATTTCTTGGAATTTACTCAAGTCTGAAGTTAAAATATATTGAAAAGGATGATGATGATAAATTGATAATTGAATTTAACAGATGTTGAGCGACGAAGCAGATGATGGGCCATTGCTCTCCCTTGCGAGTCTCTGTCCGTGAAGAACTACCCCGTTCATTCTCAACAATCCCACTTTCCTTTATTTCGGTGAATCTAGTACAATATACAAATTAATGTCTGCCGCCTAAATGTCTAATCAATAACATTTGTTTTTTTATCCGACCAAATAAGCCACACATCACTCATAATTAAATAGTATACTTGCTACCATTATTAAGTCTATGAAATTCTTGCTTCCATGATTATTTTTTTTTTGAACACTTCGATATGAATATTTTTTTTAAAGTGAACACAATGTAATTCGATATTAATATTGACAATATTCAAATTCAAACCGTTAAAATCTTAACGGTTCGATATAATTTGAATTTTCTAAAATTAAAAATAAAACAATTCCAAACCGTTATTAATGGTTTGGTTTGAATCAAAACGGTTTAAAACCGTTAAGAAATTTTTTAAAAAAACAAGGATATATATATAAAAAAAATAAGGATACAAAAAAAAAATATACTCAATACTCAAAATTTTATATATTAAGCTTGCTAAGTATTGAATTGCCAATATTATCACTATACTAAGATTTATCAAATAAACAAACTATTTAATAATCTTTTATTATACTCTTATATGAGTATACATATACTTATATGAGTATATATAATTATCTTTTTATTTTTATTATTTTTACTTTGTATTAATAATAGATTTAAAAATTAATATATTCTTTAACGATCCAATTTGGATTTAACGAATTTTTAAAATGAAAATTCAAATTCAAACTGTTCCGTTTGGATTCTCAAATTGTTTGACTTTTATCTGGTCAAATATAAACCCTTGGATAAATAACGGTTTGAAGCGGTTCGATTAACAGTTTTAACGGATTCATGCACACCCCTACTTTTCTGATAGGTAATGTAAGGTTTAATGGTACACTTTACGTGCAATGAAATTGGACACGAACTCATAAATTAAAAATGTAGTAAGTTAAATTTTAGTTAGTGTAAATTTTTTTATTAAATTTTTATAATATTAAGTAAAAATACATATTTTATGCAAAGATATAACAAATAATCATGCAAATAAAATATAATATCACCTAAAATTGAAAGGAACTCCTCTTTTACATGAATAAGACATTAAATAATTTTAAAAAATATCATTATCTCTCTTATTTAATTGTAAAATTAATTAAGTATTAATTATAAATTAGTCCAATTTTTAAGTCTAACTTATAAATTAGTCCACTTAATATATAAAATATCACATTTATTTTTTTTTTCAGATTTTTATTGTGTTTTTTTAATGGTTTTGTTTTTCTTTAAGTTTTTAAATACCGTTTATACCATTTTTTCATATACGGGTGAGAAACTTTCAAATTTTAAATATTATTATTTTATATTTATTTTTCAAAATTAATTAAATTAAGATACTTCTAACTAAATTTCAGAAGATTTATTTTATATTTGTTTTATCAGATAACATTTGATACTTTTGAATAGTCAGAGAGTTACAAGTACGTTATTTATCTTATTACTTTTATTTATCATATTACTGTTTGTAGATAAATTAATAAGAACCTGTTTATTTTTTTTTCCTTTTGAGAGAGAGGTATATAAAAAAATTATACCTATTATGATACAATTAGAATTTCTTCATATATAGCTATCTTATTTACACGGGAGAGTTAAGTAGGTAATATTATTTAATTTACATGTAAGTCTAGAATCAGATATTGGTAGGTACATAAATATAATATGTAATGATACACTTGTAATTATTTATAAAATAACGGGTTAAAAAGAATGATATAATTTGACAAACAATAAAAAAACGTTATTTATTTTTTATTGTCTCTATTTATCATAGTGGATTAACTTATAAGTTGAACTCAAAAATTGGACCTATTTATATTTATCTCATTAATTAATAAATATACTAATATAAATTAACATTATATAAAATTTTACGTTAACTCATTTATTTCGAGTAGACTAAAATACAGTCCAACCCAAAACAGTAGCCCGTGCTTGATTGAGACCATGACTTCTTCTTTTTTGGGCTAAGACAAATGATTTCTTCAAGGGAGCATTTTTGCCCTCACCCCTTCATTGTCTAGCTGCCATGTGTCACAAATTTAAATTTTATTAAATGCTTTTTATCAATTTTTATTAAGTAAAGGTGTTAAATATAATATCCTTCTTTCATACATTCAACAAAATTGTGGGTGATTTTAGCTTTGAACAACATATGGTATGAATGCTTGATTTCCTTCCCTAATGTATATCTATACTAAAGCCCAAGCATTCGATTCACTATTCATGTACAGTGTTCTCGCGAATTTCACTTTGTATACAGTGTATTTCCCGTTTTGCCCCCATATTTTTCCCTCCTCTATGTAATCTACAATGAGATGACCAGTGTGCCCCTGTGAGTTGGTCTTCCTCTTTCTTTCTGCGAGAGCCGCGTTTCATGACCAGCTGTTGTTCATTTGCATCCAATCGCCTATCTGCGCCGCGCTTT
This sequence comes from Prinsepia uniflora, assembly GCA_032719365.1. Lineage (NCBI taxonomy): Eukaryota > Viridiplantae > Streptophyta > Magnoliopsida > Rosales > Rosaceae > Prinsepia > Prinsepia uniflora. The sequence continues at coordinate 50,004,775 of CM064874.1, read as the reverse complement.
CATCCAATCGGAAGCGAGAGGTGTTATCGCCGCCCATTCTCTGCGCCGTGTTTTCAGCCACTCGCCATCGAACGCCTTGCGATTTCCCCGCCCCTGCTCTGCACCACTAGGTTATCTCCTCAATAGCTCCTCTTCCAATCACTTATCTATTTCTACATCTTTCCTTTGATTTTTTTTTTCCAAAATTGCCTTTTCCAGGACATCATCATCTCTGCTTCCGTGTTTCCGCTGCTGCATCCAATCACCGTCTACCTCGCTTCCTCGGTCTAGGTTGTTTCCCAATTTCTTGCCCCGTCTCTTGTTCAACCTTGCTTATTCAATTGTGGCCGTTTCTCAATTTGGTGACACGTCTATGCCACCTTTGAATTCTTCTATAACACCCACTACCTCTTCCTTTCTTTTATCTTTATGCTCAACCTTTTTCCTCTTTGCATTCACACATTTAAGGTTTTCATAATATTTTTCTCATTCATTGACTTCCGCCTTCTTTTGGTTGTTTTCAATTCAGTGCATCGCTTTTATTTGATAGATTTTCTTATGTGAAATTGCACTTGTTGTTTATAGTTCTTCATTTTTATTGTCAAATGTTTAAGCTTAGGTTTGTACTAAAATATAGATCATAAAATGATGAAGCAAGTATGGAAGCTCACCAATGTTCCCCTCTACCCATAGAACGAAATATATGCAGAACAAAAACATAAATACATAGTTTTAGATACCCTTTAGATACTAATCAAAACGCATAAGATAAAACTGAAAAAAGGTTCTGCAGTCCAACCAGCTAAATGTAAATGTGTAATCTTCTGAGTAATGTAGTGACAGGATGTAAATTAGGGGTCCAATAAAGAATGTCTCTAGTTTAGTGAGAGATAAGATAAACCTGCTGCTATCAATTACAGGTTCCACTGGATGAGGCTCTCCATTTCTCAAAAATGCTCAGGCATATAGGTTACCTGTAAGGACATATCATATTACACAAGAAACAAAATATCACATACTATAGCAGGCAAACATACATCATAGTTGTCATCTTATAAGATCGAAAATATCCTCACCGGTGTTCTTATCTTCAAGTTTGATAATGCACTCTTCTCCTTTGCTGATTACTTTCAATATCCCAACCCATACCCATTTATTTACATCCCATTCATCAGCCCTAGAGTAAAGTTCATAGACTTAAAACACACTTCCTACACATGCATTAAAAGAGTTTCATAACTAATAAATGCCAATATGTAGTTCTACAATTAAAAGCACCAAATGTCAGGAGTACTAAACTCATCTCCATTTGTTTGTCTAATTGCTGATGTCTTTTCTATCCAACTCAGTCTCAGAAAATCCAAAAACATAGGTCATATGCAGTTCTTCATTTTCAATTGTCAAAATGATTGTTTTTTTAAATGTGTTATTATCTATTTGATATGTATATTGGATTGTTTAAGTTGGTAGTCACTGATTTCCATGTAAATCAGTTTTTTTTAATAGTATGGAACATGAACATGAATTATGTTTTAATTCTATTTTGTAATAATAATGATAATAATGATCATAATGAATACACCAAGGAAAGCAAATTCTTCATCAGCCGTTTTGGTTTTCTCTTCCTCTTCGTCTTCTTTGATTTCTTCTCCACTGCCACTTTTTCCTTCTTCGTTCTTCTTTCTTCTCACGTATTCTTATTGCAGACCGACAGAGGGATAGTGTGAGAGGGAGTGAGACGGGTTTTAGAGAGGAATTGTAAATCGAAATTAGGTTCTCGATTTCAATTTCAATTTCAATTTTGAAATTGGTTTTCGAAATGGTTTCTCGATTTTGTTGAATAAGCCGTCTAATTGTGGATGAAATGTTTCTATTCGCTACTTCAATTTGATATTCATTTCTTCTCTTGAGAATTTCGGTTGCTTTCATTTTATGAAATCGTTTGGTGTTTGTTTGCAGATTCAACTGAGAAATTTGATAAACCTTGTTTGAGATTTTTCGTCGAAATCAAGGTCTGTTAATGTGAAGTTTGAAACACTCTGTAATGTACAGTTGATTGTCTTATGATATAGTGTATTTCATACTTTCGTTCTTCTTTTATAATCTTCTATTACTTCTGGAACTATTATACTCCTATTGTATCTACTGGTGTAATTACGGGCCTATGTTTTGTTGGTGTTCTCAATATTTGGTTGGGTTCTGATGCAGGTAGGAAACACAATTCTTTACGCAGCGAGTTTAGCCATTAAGAGATTAAAAAATGGGTACTTGATCCAAAGTAAGTCAATTAGACATTATGTTTTCAACCTCTAAACAGCTTGAAGTAGGAAACGGATTTCCCTTTTTTCACTTTCATTATATTAACGAGTAGATCTTTTTATGATCTTTAAATTTAATTAACAACTTCATAAAGTGCAAAAGTTTCACAAACCTTGCCATTTATTTGTAAGGTTTGCCTAAATTCTTCTTTATAACTTATAATTTGGGCTTTTGAAATTTGGGAATTGAGTGAGAGGGTATTCTCTCAACTACCAGGTGAATAAAATTAAATTTGAGGAACTTATGACCACTAATCCAAATATAGAGGATTTCGGATTTTTTAACCATAACAAATGACTTTCAGTTTCAAATGCCATGAAATAAGGGGAAAGAAATTGGTACGTATCCTTAAGATTTGATTGTTGTGCACGAATAAAAATGACTGCACAAGGATAATCACGCTGATAACTTTGTAGTTGAAAATAGTTGAACTTATGTTTAAGCTAACACAAGTGAGGTGGCAACTTGACAACGCCCAAACTACGCATGAAATTAAACACGTAATTTGAGTGTTATGCAATTTAAACTATTTTTGTGTAGATGTAGTATTGGTAAATATGGATCGTTCTTAACTGGGGAAATTAGGGAACATTAATAATATGTTAGTGAGAAGAAAATGAATAAATTAATGAATTAAAGAATTAAATAATCAAAGAATTAATTAATTAAAGAATAAAGGGATAAAAGAATAAAGAATAAAATAAAAGTATAAAAGAATAAAAGAATAAAGAATAAAAGAATAAAGAATAGAGAATTAAAAAGGGGGGTTTTGAAAAGATTTGTAATCTAAACTAAAGAAAACACTAACTAAGAATTAAAATGCAAATGCTCATGCTAATTAGAACTTACAAACCATAGAGTAGTTCCATAGACAAAACTCACACTTTTACGTAAGTAATTTCGAATTAACAATCACATTAATTAAACTACTCCTAAAAATAGACTTCCTTCAAGTACAAAATTTGCCAACACTCTAACATTTTGCTCATAATAAACCAATTACGAAATCCTACCTTCATCATCTCAAATATTTACATATATCTTTCAATATTATAAATGCATCAACCATTAATGTGCGTCAAACATCAATATGCTTCAAACATTTACAAGATGATTCACCTTAAGTTTATAATTAAATGCGCCGACATCGATCAACATTTAATCTCTTCAATTCTACTCTAAGTGCACCGACAACGGATAAAACATTTAACATCAAATTGAAGTATGATGACAGGACCCATCCCAATCCCCCCGGGATTAGTGAGGGATGACTCTGCTCCCGTCTGACACGAAGTGTCAGACAAGGGATATTTCCGACCTTTGCCCTCATGGGCTATCAGAGTACGCCAGGATCCGGAGGAGGCATGTGATATCTCGGTCTCTGCTACAGTCCACATCCGATATCAACCTGAAGGGCAGTCAAAACATTAAAAACTGTGAGTGGACAAAACAAATCATTTAATAAAAACATTTCATAAGACATTTGTACCCTCCACTAAAAATCATGCATGCATTCGAAAACCATTTATCCAAAACAAACCATATGTGGGACTAAGCCCAAAGCAGATATAAACCAAGGTCGAAAGGACCACAATGAAAATGACCATACGGGCCACTGCCCAAATCCATAAGGGACTCGCCCCCAAACCATAAAGAAACCAAGTACACGAGCCACTGCTCAAATCCTGTGCACACCTGTGCACACCACATATCATATATCATATATACATATAAGTCACACAACCAATCCTGTCACGGTATCCAAAGCTACGCGCGTGCTACCCGGGTCTCAATCCGAGTCTTCTCAAAATCAAGGTCAATGTCCGCAGATCACTGATCCTACTCGAGGTAATAGTAACCATAGCCTTCCTGAGAGTAAGGAACCCAACTGGGGGGTGACTCCACTCAATCGGTGCTCCGTGACTACTCCGGGGTCCACCCAGGCCAACAACCCTCCCCGGAGGAGATAATAGAAGTAAAGGAAGGTAGATGAACATATATATACATAACATAAACATTCATGTCCGGTTCCCCCCTGAACCGTCATGATCCATAATATCCATAATCAGGTAACATGCCGGTTCCCATAAACCGTCATGTACCGTAATAACATAACCAGGGTTCATGCCGGTTCCCATAAACCGTCATGTACCGTAATAACCAACAAGGGTTCATGCCGGTTCCCATAAACCGTCATGTACCGTAATAACATAACCGACAAGGTAACATGCCGGTTCCCATGAACCGTCATGTACCGTAATAACATAACCGACAAGGTAACATACCGGTTCCCATGAACCGTCATGTACCGCAATACCATAACAAGGGTTCATGCCAGTTCCCATAAACTGTCATGAACCTGGGAATCCATTTAAGGTTCCCCGACCTGAAACCAAAACCGTAAAGTGACTGGGTCTCGTACCCGAACATAGGACATCAGCTGGACACCGTGCCCGGAATCTGAGGTCATATGCCCGAGACAAAACCAAATGGGTCTCATTCCCGAGTTTATCCTTTTGAAATCCAAAACCAGTTCATTTAAACCAATAACGACATACAGACCCGTATAAGCACCGTATAAGACCGAAACCTCAAAATACGTGCTTATACGCAACCACATAGAAATGCACCCATGGCATCATCAAACATGTATTAAAACATATAATAAACATTTATACATGCACCAATTTAGAAAACAAGGTCCACTCACAGACCGTCCGAGCTGCCGCCTCGATTTGCGTGCCATACGGCTCTCCCGAGCCAATCCGACCTCTCCGGATAATCCTGACCTGTCCAAACCATATCCAAAGGTTACTACTAACCTAAACAAGTTCATATTAAGAACCCTAAACTTTCCCGGAAAAGTCAACGTGTCCCGTACACGTTTCTCGAGGTGAAAACCCTCAATTTGACTAACTTAACAATCTCTGATCGACCCGAAACCACCGCCATTGGATCCGGATCTTCGAAACCTTTAAAATGACCCGAGGCCACTCAAAACACTATTCACATGCGCCCCCACGCGCCAGGTCAACGCAAAAGTCAACGCTGCTACAGTACCTGCTGACGTCAGCAGTGCCGTCATGCTGACGTCAGCATGACGTCATCACTGACAGCCCTGACAGTGACACGTGTCACGCTCCCATTGGCCCACTGTCTGACATTGTCAGATCTGACATGATGACGTCAGCAGGATGACATCACCTGTCATCCCTGCCCTCCCGCGGGTCGACCCGAACGTTTGCAACCGGGTCGCCGTGACCTGCGGCTTGACCCGGCTGGTTCTCCCTGCTCCGGCCACCGTTTCTCCTCCCGTTTGTCCCATTCTACTCGTCTCAATCTAACCTAAGGTTCTATGACATTAAAATGGAAGGAAAACAACTAAAACCCGTACCTCCAATTCGGCCATGGCGGCCGTGACTTTCTCCCGCCGTTCACGGTTGTTCCAGGCCGTCCTAACCCTCGAATTCAATCCCAAAAGACTCCTAGGACTACCAGCAGCCTAACCCAAACCTTAGAATCGAGCAAAACCCAGTAGAACTAAAATTCGAAAATTTAAATATTTTCCTACCTCACGGGTTCTCCTCCGCCGTGTCCTCCACCGTGGGCCACCGTCCACCCTCTCCGTCCTCAGCCCTTCACACTCCCCCCACGGTCACTCCCAGCTCATACAAGTGATGAATAGTGAAGTGTGATTGTGTGTTTTGATTTTTGAAGAAATGAAGAAAAATGGGGTTATGGGTTTCGGGTTGGAGGATGAACAAAGATGAAGGAGGATGGCTGATGAGAGAAAGAGAGATGGGATGGAGGGTGTGGATTTAAAGTTAGAATTGAATTGGAGGGTTGAGATTGAATGGTGGGTGGGTTTGGTTTATAAAATTAATTAAATAATATTAATTAATTATATAGATCCACAAATTGGGGGATCAAGTCAATGGGATGAGTGACACTCATCCATGGGGCCCACTAAAATATCTGCCCAATCAGATTTCGCCAAATCGTCCCCGTCTCGAAGTTCGTGCATAGTGAAATCGAACTTCCGTGACCCATAACTCTCCCGTTCGATGTCCGATTTCAGTGTGCCGCCTGCCTATGGATTCGTATCGTCCTCATCTACGTAACGGTCTTCGGCCCTCGGCCATCGGACCTCCCGGTCAAAAAGTCAACATTTGACCATTTTGACCAAAATTACCAAAATGCCCCTAAACTTCCGCACATCATAACTTCCTCCTCGAACGTCGGAATTGAACGTGCCACCTGTCTATGAACTCGTGACGTCACGAACTATGTCACGGCCATCGGTCAAAGTCCATTTGACCGCCCGATTGAAAAGTCAACGTTTTGCCACAATCAGGGGCAAAACGGTCATTTTGCATCGTTCGTCCGATTTCGCTCTACTAATCACAGATTAGCCTCACTAATCGTGATTGGTAACTAATCTAATCTAGGAATTTGGGACGGGTCGTTGCAACCTTCCCTCCTTAATTAATTTCGTCCTCGAAATTCCAACCGACCTAATCTAACCGTTCTTCCCTCCTTAATTAGTTTCGCTCTCGAAACTCCAACTATTCTGATTCCACAACCACCTAGTGGAAATAATTCGATCTACCTCGCAACACGTGTACGCTAGTACGCCAACTAACTAGAATAATACTTACTCGTATGCACCCAGACGTGCCACTAACACTCTCGTCGTATCGACTACGTTCGACCACGTCGAATGACAGTAGTCATACACTCCTAATCGACACCACTTGTCAAATCTACCGTTTTCGTTGACACAACCAACTCAACGGTTCCCTTTCTCACTCACCAATCTATCCTGACGTCTGTTCCCACTAGGAGTCACCATACCTCACTCAACGATCCACGCTGACACCTTCGACAAACTGTCACCACTTGACAGTCGTCAGTCAAGAGTAACACGATACACTTGTGGTTACACTAACCACCAACTTACTCAACCATGAGTGAACACTAACCAACCATGCACTCGACCTGTGTGTAACTAGACCCATCGAAATACCATGACCCACTGCACAGTATCCAATGTCCAGTCCACGACCTCAACTAATCCGATGGTATCAAAACCAATCCGACTACCAATACGCTCACCAACATACCACTGGTATAACCTATATACCATCACCAGGCACGACAAGTCTGCCTAGTATCGTACCTCGAACAACGTACAAGATACGTACATCAATACCAACTTGACTACAACCACAACAATAACAACAACACGACCACCTAGGTCGTAGCCAACACGTTCCTATTATGGAGTCCATTTGTCCAATCCCGGATTAGACAAATCGAAACTCCAACCCATCATCTATTTCCAAATCCGAATCCGCAATTTCGTAAGAAAGCCCAGATCCAAACCCAGAAATCATATCTATAATCATGTCCAAATTCAAATCCGAAATCATCATTCCGTAAACTAGTATTTGCAATAACCATTCCGAACCCAAATCCATAAAAGGAAATCCACTGTCAAGCTCCAGAATCAAATCCTGAATCGTCACCCAGAATCCGATTCCAAAACCCAAATCTAGAAATCCTCTTTCAAGTTCCAAAATCAAATCCTGATTCGTCATCCAGAAATCTGATTCCAAAACCTGAAATATATTTCACGTCTACCAAGACGCACCATATCCGAACCTATCGGATACCTATTCAAACGATTACACATTACATTTGATTGACTTCATAGGGAAGCCAATCCCAACATCAACACATCTAGGTTGACCATATCCGACCACGTCGGAAAACTACTCACCCGAGTAATATACCATACGGATTCACTTCGAAAAGAAGTTCAGTCCCATCATCCTCAACTCAAACATCCAAGTAAGAGTGATAAACTCTCCACCTATCTGGATCATGCAGATCACGATCCAGATCCATCACTACGTCAACCGACCATAGACTTCACGATCCCCGATCGTCACGACGTCCAAAGTCCTCAACCATTTCCTACATCTTAACAGATCAGTCAACGACGAGACACGTCGAGACTGTGGGTTCTCACTGACTACCTCGTATCGATCCTTGGCATTCCACCTAGAAAATCAAGGATGATACAAGACGATGACACAAAATCCATCCTCGTGAATGCAAATAAAACTCGCTGCATTCACCACGCCATGTAATCAACATCATCTGCCACCAAGCAGAAAATGAGAAATCTCAGTCACCTAACTTCGATATACTCATCACCTCCTGATGACCCAGAACAAATCCCGGGTCCACCAACCAATACACGATCAGTGTACTAGTGGCAACCAACAACATCTACATCATCAACATCATTACCATCATCAATCATGGTAGAATCTGAGAAGTCACCCCAAAATGACTTCGAAATACTCATTACCGATGCGGAAAACTCGCATTACTCGTGTCACCTCTATCGCAAACCCTCGCGATTCCGAAGCTCCAACTACGTCGAAACCAACACACTTGGACATCAACCACGTGTCCCCCAACAATCAAAATTCATCCTAATCTGATGTACCGCTCGACTGAAGAGTCACAACAGACCCCTACTGTGATCCGCAGTCAAATCTCTGCATGCCACCATATCTGACCAATCCTGACAAATTCTGACCAACTGGTCGCTAAACCCCGCGACAGATCGAGTCTGACCAACCGGTCACTAATCCCCCATGATAGTACTCGATCCTCACGTCTCAACTACCGCTGGATCCTATCCAGTCCATCACTATCCGTGATCCACTCTTAAACCACAGATACCGAACATATGCCCATCACGACCGATGTCACACCCCGATCTGTAACTCATCGTCATCACAACCACCGGCACCGACACCAGCACTAGCACTAGCACTAGTACTAGCACCATCACTATCACCTGTCAGCATCAGCACACAAGCATCCTCACTAGCATCAGTACTGACGCTAGCACACCGTGTGCAAAGCTGACCACCCTGGATTTCCGCTCATACCGAACGACGATCCAGTACCTCAACTCGTATTGGAGAAACTCAGTCTCCCTCGTACCTAACAACTATGAGTACAGTCATCCTGACAACTCATACGAGAAAAGGAAACGTCCCCTGAACGTCCCCGATTTCCAACAACCACAGCTACAACCACTCTCGGTAGTAGTGCCTGCCACAGACTCGTGCAGACCTAACTACTAGACCTCGCTATATCCAGACTCCGCATCCAACGGAATCAATCGCCCGTACCAACTACTCTGTATCCCACTCAGGGATTCCATCGACAAGTACCAACCTTGATAACTTGTCCAACCGATAAGTACAACCTCGACTGCGAAGTGCAGTCCCAACACAAGCTGATATGACCAGGCCGACTAACGAACCCCAAATCTGAATAGTCGTCCAAGTCAAACCACTCGTCAACTCGCCTTTCCGAAGCATACCTACCAAGGTAGGGTTCCACAATCACACCTAGAGTTCCTCAGAACCCAACTGCGAAAAGCGGTAAAATCAACAACCTGACCGACCCCGCGGTCTTGACATCTTAAAGACGTCAATCCAATCCTACCGACAATCCAACTAGGATTCCCCGAAACCGACAGCTAACCGCCGACCGCAGTAACTCCATCTAACTCAACTAAATCCGATCATCGGATAGTCACAACTCCCAACCAGTCGTCGGAACCGATCCTACGACATCGTGAAGACGATCCCAACTAACCGTCTCACGATCACCACTCCAAAATACGAATACAATAATCCTTTCATAGGGTCCCACACTGTCAACCCTGACAGAACTATAGCAACCTCGGCAACTAGTGCCGAACCAAGACATTCCACGATTCAAACCTACTAACTATCGTACCGGCACCCCAAATATCAGGTTGATCACGAACTGTAGCCCATTGAGATATCACATCCTCGACCTGCGTACGGAGTATCGCGCAAACTACGCTAAGAGTAACATGAGCAACCATGCTCTGATACCACGCTGACAGGACCCATCCCAATCCCCCCAGGATTAGTGAGGGATGACCCTGCTCCCGTCTGACACGAAGTGTCAGACAAGGGATATTTCCGACCTTTGCCCTCTTGGGCTATCAGAGTACGCCAGGATCCGGAGGAGGCATGTGATATCTCGGTCTCTGCTACAGTCCACATCCGATGTCAACCTGAAGGGCAGTCAAAACATTAAAAACTGTGAGTGGACAAAACAAATCATTTAATAAAAACATTTCATAAGACATTTGTACCCTCCACTAAAAAGCATGCATGCATTCGAAAACCATTTATCCAAAACAAACCATATGTGGGACTAAGCCCAAAGCAGATATAAACCAAGGTCGAAAGGACCACAATGAAAACGACCATACGGGCCACTGCCCAAATCCATAAGGGACTCGGCCCCAAACCATAAAGAAACCAAGTACACGAGCCACTGCTCAAATCCTGTGCACACCTGTGCACACCACATATCATATATCATATATACATATAAGTCACACAACCAATCCTGTCACGGTATCCAAAGCTACGCGCGTGCTACCCGGGTCTCAATCCGAGTCTTCTCAAAATCAAGGTCAATGTCCGCAGACCACTGATCCTACTCGAGGTAATAGTAACCATAGCCTTCCTGAGAGTAAGGAACCCAACTGGGGGGTGACTCCACTCAGTCGGTGCTCCGTGACTACTCCGGGGTCCACCCAGGCCAACGACCCTCCCCGGAGGAGATAATAGAAGTAAAGGAAGGTAGATGAACATATATATATACATAACATAAACATTCATGTCCGGTTCCCCCCTGAACCGTCATGATCCATAATATCCATAATCAGGTAACATGCCGGTTCCTATAAACCGTCATGTACCGTAATAACATAACCAGGGTTCATGCCGGTTCCCATAAACCGTCATGTACCGTAATAACCAACAAGGGTTCATGCCGGTTCCCTTAAACCGTCATGTACCGTAATAACATAACCGACAAGGTAACATGTCGGTTCCCATGAACCGTCATGTACCGTAATAACATAACCGACAAGGTAACATACCGGTTCCCATGAACCGTCATGTACCGCAATACCATAACAAGGGTTCATGCCAGTTCCCATAAACTGTCATGAACCTGGGAATCCATTTAAGGTTCCCCGACCTGAAACCAAAACCGTAAAGTGACTGGGTCTCGTACCCGAACATAGGACATCAGCTGGACACCGTGCCCGGAATCTGAGGTCATATGCCCGAGACAAAACCAAATGGGTCTCATACCCGAGTTTATCCTTTTGAAATCCAAAACCAGTTCATTTAAACCAATAACGACATACAGACCCGTATAAGCACCGTATAAGGCCGAAACCTCGAAATACGTGCTTATACGCAACCACATAGAAATGCACCCATGGCATCATCAAACATGTATTAAAACATATAATAAACATTTATGCATGCACCAATTTAGAAAACAAGGTCCACTCATAGATCGTCCGAGCTGCCACCTCGATTTGCGTGCGATATCCAAAGGTTACTACTAATCCTGACCTCTCCGGATAATCCTGACCTGTCCAAACCATATCCAATGGTTACTACTAACCTAAACAAGTTCATATTAAGAACCCTAAACTTTCCCGAAAAAGTCAACGTGTCCTGTACACGTTTCCCGAGGTGAAAAACCTCAATTTGACTAACTTAGCGATCTCCGATCGACCCGAAACCACCGCCATTGGATCCGGATCGTCGAAACCTTTAAAATGGCCCTAGGCCCACTCAAAACACTGTTCACACGCGCCCCACACGCCAGGTCAACGCAAAAGTCAACGCTGCTACAGTACCTGCTAACGTCAACATGACGTCATCACTCACAGCCCTGACAGTGACACGTGCCACGCTCCCATTGGCCCACTGTCTGACATGTCAGTCTGACATTGTCAGATCTGACATGATGACGTCATCCCTGACATGATGACGTCAGCAGGATGACGTCACCTGTCATCCCTGCCCTCCCGCGGGTCGACCCGAACGTCTGCAACCGGGTCGCCGTGACCCTCGGCTTGACCCGGCCGGTTCTCCCTGCTCCGGCCACCGTTTCTCCTCCCGTTTGTCCCATTCTACTCGTCTCAATCTAACCTAAGGTTCTATGACATTAAAATGGAAGGAAAACAACTAAAACCCGTATCTCCAATTCGGCCATGGCGGCCGTGACTTTCTCCCGCCGTTCACGGTTGTTCTAGGCCGTCCTAACCCTCGAATTCAATCCCAAAAAACTCCTAGGACTACCAGCAGCCCAACCCAGACCTTAAAATCGAGCAAAACCCAGTAGAACTAAAATTCTAAAATTTAAATATTTTCCTACCTCACGGGTTCTCCTCCGCCGTGTCCTCCACCGTGGGCCACCGTCCACCCTCTCCGTCTTCAGCCTTTCACACTCCCCCCACGGTCACTCCCAGCTCATACAAGTGATGAATGGTGAAGTGTGATTGTGTGTTTTGATTTTTGAAGAAATGAAGAAAAATGGGGTTATGGGTTTCGGGTTGGAGGATGAACAAAGATGAAGGAGGATGGCTGATGAGAGAAAGAGAGATGGGATGGAGGGTGTGGATTTAAAGTTAGAATTGAATTAGAAGGTTGAGATTGAATGGTGGGTGGGTTTGGTTTATAAAATTAATTAAATAATATTAATTAATTATATAGATCCACAAATTGGGGGATCAAGTCAATGGGATGAGTGACACTCATCCATGGGGCCCACTAAAATATCTGCCCAATCAGATTTCGCCAAATCGTCCCCGTCTCGAAGTTCATGCATAGTGAAATCGAACTTCCGTGACCCATAACTCTCCCGTTCGAAGTCCGATTTCAGTGTGCCGCCTGCCTATGGATTCGTATCGTCCTCATCTACGTAACGGTCTTCGGCCCTCGGCCATCGGACCTCCCGGTCAAAAAGTCAACATTTGACCATTTTGACCAAAATTACCAAAATGCCCCTAAACTTCCGCACATCATAACTTCCTCCTCGAACGTCGGAATTGAACGTGCCACCTGTCTATGAACTCGTGACGTCACGAACAACGTCACGGTCATCGGTCAAAGTCCATTTGACCGCCCGATTGAAAAGTCAACGTTTTGCCACCATCAGGGGCAAAACGGTCATTTTGCATCGTTCGTCCGATTTCGCTCTACTAATCACGGATTAGCCTCACTAATCGTGATTAGTCACTAATCTAATCTAGGAATTTGGGATGGATCGTTACATATGAAGCACTAAAATGTATGAAGTAAAAGAAATTCAAAAAGTAAAATATATGGAGATTGCATTCTTACTTACAAATGTTAGAAATAAAATACCAACACATATATTGAATTATAAGTAAAATCAAAACAATAAGTTAAAATGGTCCCCAAAAATAAAGAAGAAGAACTAAAAGAAGAGAAAAACTAGAGAGAAATTATAAGAACCTAAACTAAAAGGAGAAACAAAATGGGAAAAATGGGGACTAAGGGAGACTAATGGGGACTAATGGGGACACCAAATACATGAAATGACCTCCCCATTTATAGAGGGAGTGCCACAATTGTTTAAATAAAAATACAAAATTAAAATATAAAAATAAAAATAAAATAATACATGAAGAAGTGATGGAAATGATGAGATTGGGTGGATTTTGGGGAAAAAATGCTGATTTTTTGCTTGGGCTTCTAGATTTCAGCAGCTTCCCACTGAATTTCCTTGCGATTTTTGGTGGCTTCTCATATTTCGTCCATAATTTCTTCGTTATAATTCCGATCGGGACGATTCTTTCACCTAAATGCTCCAAATTCCAAGCTTTATTTATTTCTACAAAAATATCACAAAATAAATTATTTTATCTAATTATTTATTATTTTAATATTAAAAGTCAAGTATAAAGGGTATAAAATAATATAAAATAATGCTTAATTAACGACCTATCACAACTAGGGAATTAAATAGTCGGATAGGAAATTAAACAACTTGCATAAACATTTGTAGAGGTCCATCATTAAATAATTTGTGAAAATGAAGCTTTTAGAAATGGTATGAAAAGTATTTCATTTTGTTGTTAAAGAATTAATTTACATTTTGATATCTTCATTTTGTTCAGAAAGGATTTGTAAATTATATGCAGTTTTCTTTCATTGGATTGCTTTATACTATTGAATAATGTATAATTTTGTTATACATAGTACTGACAATATTTTTATTTGTTAGGGAAGACAGTTGATCATTTAGAAGTGTTGGTGACAATGTTTAATTTTCCCACAATGAAATAAATGGTTATTTGATCTATTGATCATAATATTGAATGTTTTTTTATTGCTAATATCCAATTTTGAATTTACTTTTAACCTATCTATTATGGAAATTTATATTATACTATTTTGAAAATTATGTTTTCACCTGCTCAGAAAATAGTAGAAACAAACAAAGAATTGTAGAAACAAATGCTCAGAAAATCCAAAAACATAGGTCATATGTAGTTCTTCATTTTCATTTGTCAAAATGATTGTTTTTTTTTAATTGGGTTATTATCTATTTGATATGTATATTGGATTGTTTAAGTTGGTAGTCATTGATTTCTTGTAAATCAGTTTGTAACAAAAATAGGTAGCCTTCATTGATATTTCTTATAACCTATGGTGTATTCATTGATAGTTCTTGGTTATACATTAACATTCTTCGAATTTTTGACATCTGATTTATCTAAATGTTTTCTACTATGCAGGCCATTCATACTTTGCATTTTCTTTCCTCTATTTCTGTTAGTTGGATTTATACACACTTAATAGTTTTGATGTTCTTTCCTCTGCTTATCGTACGTCCATTTACAGTTCATTAATACCAAGTTTTTTCGCCCTATTGACATCTCTTCAATTATCTGTTTCTATTATTTTTTCAATTACGAATTGATTTATTCTCTTCTCATGTGTAGAATCTGCTGGAAGAAATTTCAGGATCCCCGCATATTTACGTGTTATCTGAGGTACACTTCTTAATCTTCCTGTTTGACTAAGATGCTGGAACTTCTTTTCAACATCTCATTCCCGCCGCATTAATTTATGTTTCATTATATATGGACTTTGTTGTTATGTTTCTTTACATGTCTACTTCTCATCAATCTGTCGTACTCTTCTTTGATGATGTGCTAGATTTTCTAACGTACATGAATTTATGCTTTTCTAAATTCCAATTTCCCCATGATGTATGCTCCATTATGTTTCTTCACATGTTTCTTCAAATATCTGTTCAAATAATCTACAAATTTTGATGTTATTTTTTATATCCACTCATTTGGATTGTTAATTGAAATATGGGTTACTTTGTAGATTTAAATGATTAATACTTTATTTGGTCGATTATTTGTATATTCGATCTTCACAATATGCTATATATGATGCATTATTTTCTGTCCCCTCATTACGGGTCCATGTGGTTCACCTCTGATGTGGGAAATGTAAACGCCACTTAATTGCTATGTTTTTTTGAAGATTTCATTACAATCTACTTGCAGTTATTAAATTTAATTTTCATTTTTGTCCTACTATTTCAATATAGTTTCATCTCCGAATTTCCACTTGCTCAATTTGTTTTTTACGTGTCGGTTCTCTTGTATGTGCCATTTGCTGTACTATTTGCTTATATTGTATTCAGTTTGTGTATACGCAATTTTTTTCCATGGATTTCTAATGCGAGACTTTCTGATTTGTCAGCAAGTATTACATTCGTGTGTGTGAACATCTATGCTTACTTGACACTTGGACCCCTTCAGTCGTACATCCAAGTTAGTTGCTCTTTTGTTGTACATTACGGATCTAAATTTCAGTTGTAAGTTCAAAACTAAATGGGGTCTTTACTGTCAAAAAATTTAGTTCGAGCAAAATTTCTAAACAAGCCAGACCTACAACAAAAAGATAAGATTGATACATTTGATCTAATCTTGGTTACACATATGGTCTATTCATTGATAGCTCTTATAACCTATGGTGCATTCGTTGATAGTTTTTTGTTATACATTAACATTCGTCGAATTTTTGACATCGGATTTATCTAAATGCTTTCTACTATGCAAGCCATTCATACTTTGCATTTTCTTTCCTCTATTTCTGTTACTTGGATTTATAGACACTTAATATTCTGGATTTTGGGCGTTAATATTGTGAACTAGATTTAGAACAAGTAATAGTGTGGACATAAGGAGTTATTAAATCATGTAATATTTTTAGAGCTTTAGTTGAAATTATTTTAATATGAATATGGAATATTTTTTTCCCGTTTTTGAAGCATCGAAGAAAAAGGAGATAGAAAACAATAATATTTAATTTATCACCTTCATATATATGTTTTCCAATTTTTTGATATTCTATACTAGATTTAGATCATCGAGGAAAGAACATCAAAACTAAAAGATTTGTCATATGTACACAGCTCCTCAGTTGTTCTCTATATCGTTTTTGTTTTCCCTTTTCTGATTCATTTTATAGTATGTACTGATAAATACATTATAGTCTTCATTTTTTGGAATTCTGTATTGTACTCAGTCTGTATTTTTTGAAAGAAACTAAATAATTTATAAGTAACGATAATTGTGGTTTGGAATAGTTTTCTGATGATATTCTAGTCCTGCGTATTGTTTTGAATATTAAAGTGGCTTCTTTCTCGAAGATTTATTCTTGGTTTAATAAATAGTTCCCAAAGCACAATAATCATATTCATAATTCTGTTTTGAGATGCCTAGATTGAGTTTAAATGCATGTAATACTGTTGCATACTGGCTCATACTGCTCGAAAATGTCCATGGCTAGCCCCTTCGATAGGATTCTGGTCAACTATGAATTTGAGTTGTTTAGGAAATAAATTTTGTTGTTGATTAATAATGCTGCTTCCTTTTCCTTCTCTATGTTATTATTTTAAAAACTAACGGACTTATTATTCATATTGGTTTTGTCTGTTACTTTTGCATGTTAATTTGTTGGAAAAGGGTTGAGGAAGGAAGTGTTTACATTTGAAGAATATGATTGAATTGGTTACGTAGAAAATTTCTCCTCTGAGATTATGATTCGTTGGATATAGTGTCTATTTAACGACAATTTTGATTGATGTAGTGGGGCGTAGGCAGTTCTTTGTTGTGGACTTTCTCTTCTCATGTGTAGAATCTGCTGGAAGAAATTTAAGAATCCTCGCATATTTACGTGTTATCTGAGGTACACTTCTTGACAATCTTCCTGTTTGGCTAGGGTGCTGGAACTTCTTTTCAACATCTCATTCCCGACACATTAATTTATGTTTCATTATATATAGAGTTTGTTTTTCTGTTGTTTTACATGTCTACTTCTCCTCGATCTGTCGTACTCTTCTTTGATAATGTGCAAGATTTTCTAACGTATATGAATTTTTTCTTTTCTAAATTCCAATTTCCCCATGATATATGCTCCATTATGTTTCTTCACATGTTGCTTCAGATATCTGTTCAGATCTTAACAAATTTTAATGCTATTGTTTTTATCCGCTCATTTAGATTGTTAATTTTTAGATTTAAATGATTAATACTGTATTTGGTCGATATTTGTATATTCGATCTTGACAATATGCTATATATGATGCGTTATTTTCTGTCCCCTCATTACGGGTCCATGTGGTTCAACTCTGATGTGGAAAATGTAAACGCCATTTGATTGCTATGTTTTTTTGCAGATTTCATTACAACCTACTTGCAATTCTTGAATTTAGTTTTCATTCATGTCCTACTATTTCAGTATAGCTTCATCTCCGAATTTCCCCTTGCTCCATTTTTTTTTGTACGTGTCAATTCTTTTGTACGTATCATTTTCCATACTATCTGCTTATATTGCATTCAGTTTGTGTATACGTAATTGTTTTCCAGGGATTTCTAACGCGAGACTTTCTAATTTGTTAGCAGGTACTACATTCATTCAGTGTGAACATCTACGCTTACTTGACACTTGGACCCCTTCAGTCGTACATCCAGGTTAGTTGCTCTTTTGTTGTACATTATGGATCTACATTTTAGTTGTATGTTCAAAACTAAATGAGGTTTTTACTGTCAAAAAATTTAGTTCGACCAAAATTTCTAAACGATCCAGACCTCCAACAAAAAGAAAATTTGGAAATACACATCATCTTCGCAATAGGTCAATCATCAATGAGATGAACACTCCAACAACCTCGGATTCGACCATTCAGAATATTCATCCCCCCAGAAAAATTTCTCGCCTCTCTGCCATGCAAAAATGTACTATGCAAAATGTCTCTATTACTGGTTCCTCATTTAACAATTTATTACCACAACAACAATTGATCTCCAGCACTTCGACTCCTACTACAGGCTATTATCAACTTGAGTCATACGACGCAAACATTGAAAACATTTTTGCGCCTGTTGTAGAAAATATTTGTCCATATATTGATGGACAAGAAGCAAATGTTACCTCTGCATAACCTAGAAATGAAAATATGATTGGTCAAACTTCTAGCATGCATATATTGTTTGATCCAAATCTTCTACCTAAAGGTCGGGCTTGGTTCTAGAAAGAACGAAAAATTACGTATTTTATTGCTCTTTCTCAACATTGTTTACACTTTAAATTCGTCCACATGTGATACGTAGTTATATGTAGCCTCCTTATATTTTATTTTTCTTTATAGATATTTATAGAGAATATGTTGATTTGGGCGACAAGAATTATGTGTGCGTACACTGCAACACACTATTTTGGGTAGCTGAATCCTTAAAATTGAAATCTAGACATCAACAACCTATTTTCACACTTTGTTGTAAACAAGGAAAAGTCAAATTTCCTCCACCATATCCAACACCAACTTTTTTAGAGCAGTTACTTGATCCAAAAAATGGTTCCGCAAGTTTATTATTCATATCTAATATCAGAGTTTATAATTCTATGTTTTCCTTCACCTCAATGGAAGCCAATGTTGATTAACTCAATAAATAATGGATTCTGTCCTTACATTTTCAAAATTTGTGGTCAAATTTTCCATTTAATGGGTTCCTTATTACCTATTGATGATGAAACACCAACATTTGCTTAACTCTATATTCATGATACTTGCAATGAAGTTAACAATAGACTTGATGTTGTGAATTATAATCAAAACAATACAAAACTTGATCCACGTATTGTACAAGGCTTGATTGAGATGTTTGACACATCGAGTGAGTTAGTAAAACTTTTCCGTACAGTTCGAGATAAAATTGCAATTGATGCTTTTTCGTCATTAACATTAACCTTATTAGGAATTTCATCCAAAGATAGTAAGCAATATGAGCAACCAACCTGTGATGAATTTGGTGGTTTAGTAGTTGGCGATATAAGCCTTCATGATTCAAACAAAGATATTATTATACAATTAAAAGATGGATCTTTAAATCGTATTACTAAACTATATCCAAAGTTTATGTCTTTACAATATCCTATTCTTTTTCCTTAAGGTGAAGATGGATATCTTCCAAATTTAAAATGGAACATGAATATCATAGGTTCTAAATCACATAGAGAAAGAGTGTCAATGAGAGCTTATATAGCATATCAACTTCAAGAAAGAACTTCTCAATTACCCACATTGTTAAAAGAGGTAGATTGTTTCAACAATATTTAGTCGATTCCTATTATACTCGTGAGGAAGACAGATTGGATTATATTCGATACAATCAAAAAAACTTGAGAAGTGAAATTTATAAAGGAATTTATGATGCTATGAGTAGAGGTGACAATGATGTAAACAATATAGGAACAAAGATCATATTACCTACTTCATACATTGGAAGCCCTAAATAAATGATCAATAACTATCAAGATGCGACGACAATATGTAGAGAATATGGACATCCTTATTTATTCATAACATTCACCTGCAACCTTAAGTGGCCTGAAATACAACAAGAATTTTGAGCTAAACCCGGTTACAAACCTGAAGTTAGGCCTGATATAATCACAAGAATGTTCAAAATGAAGCTTGATGACATGATCAATTTCATCAAATCGGGCGAGCCTTTTGGAAAAACTCAGGCCCGTAAGTTTTTAAAACTTAATATTCTGTTTGTTTTATTTCCTTGAATATGTGACATTGCTTTTATTCATATGATTGTTCATAAGCTTTTACACTTTGCTTCCCAAACAGATGTTTGTACACTCGAATTCCAGAAAAGGGGTTACCTCATTCTCATATGTTATTTTGGCTACAACCAAAATACAAATGTCTCATTGCATCTGATCTTGATTCCATTATTTCAGTCGAAATACCAAATAAAAGCACCAACCCATTGCTTCATAAAATTGTTGATACATTTATGATCCACGGTCCTTGCGGCCACTTGAATTCAAACTCTCCTTGCATGCGAGATAATAAATGCTCTAAAAATTTCCCAAAACTTATCAAGGCGAAACAATTTTTGAGAAAAATTCTTTTCCTATTTATAAACGCCCTGATAATGGATCAAATTTTATTTTACGAAATTCTATCCAAATTGATAACAGGTTTGTGGTTCCTTACAACTCAGAACTGTTGTTACGATACAATGCTCATATAAACGTTGAATCATGCTGTCAATCTATACTCATAAAATATTTATTCAAATACATAAATAAAGGTTCGGACAGAGTTAGAGCCATTTTGCAAAAAGATCCTAACGATGAAATTTTAACGTATCTAAATTGTAGATACATAGCTCCACACGAGGCAGTTTGGAGATTGTTTCAATATCCTATACACATAAGAGAATCTTCTATTGAACGATTATCTATCCATTTACCTTTAGAACAATCTATTGTTTTCCATAGTGATCAACCAATTTCATCAATTGTTAATAAAAAAATGTTCTGAACATACAATGCTCACAAGTTGGTTTGAAACCAACAAAAATTTTAAAGGTGCCCGAACATTAACTTATACACAATTTCCTTCCAAATTTGTTTGGGATGCCCGTGGTAAAATATGGAAACCCTTGCAAAGAAAACACTCAATTGGAAGAATAGCATACATTCATCGTGCATCTGGGGAATTATATTACTTACGAATGCTTTTAAATTAAAAAAAAAGGTACTACCAGCTTTGACGATCTATGTACTATTGATAATATTATGCATTCATTGTCAGGACCCGTCCCAAATATCACCTCGATATCCGGGACGAGTCCTGACAATTGGTATCAGAGCATAGGTTTGTCGGTTTGTGTTGGGTCTAGGTTGTTTGCTAACTCTATGCCTCTTTCAGCGTACGATCGATCATGCCTCCGCGACGTGAACCCCCTCCACGACCTGAAGATGAAGCGGCGAGAGGGACTGAGAGCGCTTCGATCGAGAGAGCCCAGAGACTTGGGGCTACGACTTTCAGCGGTGGGGCAGACCCCGAGGAAGCTCACCGATGGATCACCCGACTCGAACGTATTTTTGGGGTGATGCACTGTCCTCCTGAGGATCGGGTTTTGTTAGCTACTTTTCTGTTGGATGGAGCTGCATACGAGTGGTGGTACACGTTGGAACTGTCTGGCTGGGATGCACATACCGTGACATGGGAGACTTTCCGGGAGCGGTTTCTTGATCAGTACTACCCCCGTTATTTTAGGGATGCGAAGGAGGCAGAATTTCTTCACTTGAAGCAAGGGAACTTGACAGTTGCTGAGTATGAGCAGAGATTTCAGATGCTATCCCTATTTGCTCCTGCATTTGTGGCTACCGAGGTGGAGAAGTGCCGTCGGTTCGCGTTGGGCCTTCGGGGAGAGATCAGGGCTATTGTGACAGCCGACTATTTTGCTACATTCTGAGAGTTGTCTGATGCTGCTGTCAGGGTGGAGGCCAGTTTACCTGCTAGACCACAGTACTCGGGCAGTGTTCGGCGCCGAGAGCATTCATTCCCTGGAGCATCGAGTCAGAGGACCCCGAAGCGGGGTAATTTTGGTGGTTCATTATCAGCTGGTGGAGCCCGGTATGGTAGACCAGGTAGTTTCCAGGGCTCTGGTTTTCGAGGAGCTAGGGCACAGCCGACTCCTCAGGCGAGTGCGACTTCAGTTGCTTCTACTGGGAGGCATACCGGTGGACCCGGTAGAGATGCTTGCTACTATTGTGGGGAGCGAGGACACTTCCGGAGGGAGTGCCCATTGTTAGCTCAGGAGAGTGGAGCAGGCCGAGGTATAGCAGAACCTGGACGGAGTACGGCTTCAGTATCAGGGGCGGCAGGCCCTAGGGGTGGCGGTGGTGCCACGAGTAGTTCCAGAGGGCGCGGTAGGTCATCGGGACCTCAGGCGCGAGTTTTTGCTATGACCCAGCAGGAGGCCAGATCCGCACCGGGAGAGGTGACAGGTACACTCACCATACTTGGTCGCACTGTTTTTGTTTTGATAGATCCCAGGGCTACCCATTCTTTTGTAGCTCGGAGTTGTAGTTTGGTTAAGGAGAGGGAGGTGTGTTCGAAGATTGATCTTCGCTCCAGTTATCATCAGTTAAGGGTTAAAGAAGAGGATGTACCGAAGACAGCCTTTCGGACTAGGTACGATCATTATGAGTTTGTTGTGATGCCTTTTGGTTTGACTAATGCCCCAGCAGCTTTTATGGACCTCATGAACCGAGTGTTCCGGTCATATTTGGATCATTTTGTGATTGTCTTCATTGACGACATTCTGGTGTATTCAAAGAGTGCAAAGGCACATGAGAAACATCTGAGAATCGTGCTTAAAACTTTGAGGGAGCATCAGTTGTATACGAAGCTCAGTAAGTGTCAGTTTTGGTTGACCAGTGTGGGATTTCTGGGTCATGTGATTTCGGCCGAGGGCATCAGCGTGGATCCTCAGAAAGTTGAGGCGGTATCCAATTGGGAATAGCCTAAGACGGTGACGGAGATCCGGAGTTTTCTGGGCTTAGCAGGCTATTATCGGCGTTTCATTGAGGGATTTTCGATTTTAGCCGCTCCTTTAACCCTACTAACTCGGAAGGGAGTTCGATTTGAGTGGGACGAGAACTGTGAACAGAGTTTCCAGCATAAGAAACAGAAACACTATAAAACATCATAAGAAACATATACACTATAAAACTGATATAGAAACCAGAGCATGAGCATCAAACCATCTTTTCCGATCAAACCTGCTGGACCTATCCGAGTCTTTAAACTCAACCAGGCCTCAAATATAAATCCGAGTCTTTAAACTCCCGAGTCTTTAAACTCAATAGGCCTATGGGGGTAATATCATAAATATCCGAGTCTTTAAACTCCCGAGTCTTTAAACTCAATCCGGCCCGTCCCCCGTCAAACAATATCCGGGTCTTTAAACCCATATCCAGATCCAGCAAATCCAATCCATTTCAGTGTAAAACCGTTCCGAAACCCATCACCAAACTCGAATTCGGAATCCCCAGTTCGAAGCCCTTCCGGCGTTCAGAACCGACATTCCGAACCCAAATCCGGAAAATCCATGTTCATACCAAAAACCATAAGAAATCTCAAATCATGTTTCATAACTCATTTACCATCATTAGAAAACGTTTATAGGTTGAATTTCTCAAATATGGCATCACAATCTGAAAACCGGCTTTTTCTCGAAAAACGTGCAAAATCCCGGAAACGTCTCGAAAAACATGCAAACATTTCAATCACGTATAACCATCATTTAAAGCATAAAAACACACAAAATGTCATAAAACATTGATAAAAACAGTTAGGCATGCTCGGAAGTAGGAAAGAGTCCACTCACAGATCAGAACAAGTCACTCGCGCCCCGTGCGCTCCTCGACTGTCTCGGGTGTCTCCCGTCCTGTCAATAGATACCAAATAGGGTCATAATTTCATCAAGGATACCTTCCCTATTTTCCCCAATTTTTCGGGAATTTAATAATATTTTAATCCTAAACCCTAAACCTTCCGGATTCCCGAACCATCCCGTAACACCGTCCGATTAACCCGAAAACTATACCATTGGACTCCTTAGAACATTTAGGACTAAACTCATGTTGGAAGCTTGGCCGGATTCCTCCCCATGCGCCTCCACGCGCTGCCCAAAGTGGCTGCTCGTGGGCCTCACGCGCCTGCTACAGTGCTTCTCCTTCCTCGAGTCACCCGGTTCAACACAGTTGAACCGGCGTGACCGGTTCTCTGTAATCCGACCACCGTTCCAGTCCAATCCAATCCCATTCTCTTCGTCCCATCCTAAAAAATCTAACCATGTCCTAACCTTGAAGAATCACGGCCGGAAACCCACCGTTCACGGCCTCGAAACAGACGGCCCGTAGCCCCTGTTTTGGCCGCCGGCCGCCCAGGTCCTCCCCCGTCACGGCGTTCATCTTAATCGACGCCTAGGACCTTCCTGAACTTCACCCTAACCTCCTAACCCCTCGACTCTACACCCAACTCCACGACTTTTTAATTTAAAATCCACGGGAAAACAGGGGAAAGGAACTTACCCTTCGATTCAGGCTCCGCCGTGAGCACCGCCGCTTACCACGGTGCTGGTTGGACTCCCCGTAGTCTCCTGAGTCTCCTAGTGGCTTGAATCGATCCACCACACGGCACAGCAGCCACCACAGTCCACCGCCTTCTCTGATTTTACGAGAAACTGTTTTGAAACTTTTATTCATTCCAGTCCACTCACACCTTCTGTTTTTAAATTTCCCTCCAGGTCGTGGTGATAGCGCTGGGGTGAACGTTGAGGCAGATATCGAGGCATAGAGCTTACGACGTTCTTCCGTTGCAGACTTAGAATTGTAGGACTTTTTGTGCCCATTTTGTAGAACTATGCTCTGACTGACTGTTGTATATATTTACTCCTTCGTCTGATAGTTATGCTTATAGTTGTATTAAGGTTAATTGTGGTACTGTAACTGTGATTGTCAGACGGGAGCAGGGTTCGTCCCGGATATCGAGGTGATATTTGGGACGGGTCCTGACATTCATCATACAAATCGACATGTAAATCCTTAGGTTTATTGGAAGATGATAAAGAGTGGATTGACGCTTTATCAAATGTTGCTAATGTCGCAACCTCTATTGAATTAAAACAACTATTTGTTACTATAATTATGTTTTGTGACGTCGTCAATCCTCAACGTCTTTTCAATCAACAATGGATCACTATGTATGATGATATATTATATAATTTACAAAAAAACTTTTGACATACCAAATATGAACGTTCCGCAGGAAGATTTACGAAACTGCGTATTATTTGAATTAGAACAACTTCTCAACGCGTCATCAAGCTCTTTTCAACATCATTACTTGCCTATGCCTAATACAGAAAAGATGTTACAAATAAAAAATAAACTTTTAAGAGAAGAGCTCAATTATAACTACGATGATTTGAAAAGTAGTCACTCATTTTTGATGCCATTGTTAAACAAAGGTAAAAAAATTGTATATGATACTATCATAACCACTATCAATGCGAAAAAAACCAGGTCTTTTCTTTGTACATGGCCATGGAGGAACTGGTAAAACTTTTCTATGGGAAACAATCATAACTAAACTCCAATAAGAAAATAAAATTGTTCTGGCAGTTGCCTCATCAGGAATAGCATCACTACTATTACCAGGTGGTCGCACATCTCATTCTAGATTTAAAATCCCTTTGACTATCACTGATTGCTCAACATGTCAAATAAAAAAAAATATTCACTTGGCTAAATTAATTGAAAAAAATGATTTAATTATATAGGACGAGGCTCCCATGAATCATAAACATTGTTTCGAAACTTTAGATTGAACACTATCTGATCTCTTACTATCGTCAAACATCATAAACAATATCAATGTTTTCTTCGGTGGTAAACCTCTTTTGTTTGGTGGTGATTTTAGACAGATTTTACCCATAATTCCAGGAGCCAGTAAAGAAGATATAATAAACGCTTCTCTCAATAGTTCCTATTTATGGCCTTCATTTATAGTTTTCCATCTAACTAAAAATATGCGACTGCATAAAGAACATCAAAAGTTTGATGAAAAGCAAAAAATCCAACTATTTGCATATTGGATTCTAAATATTGGTAATAGAAATCGTAATTGTAAAGATCTAACACCTGATTCAGTTGATATAGATACATCTTAGGTTGAAATTCCCCAAGATTTACTTATTCAATCTTCAAATGACCCTATTCAACAACTATTTAATACAACTTATCCAAATTTTGAAAATAAATGTCACAATTTCAATTATTTACAAGAAAGAGCTATAATCACACCAACAAATGCAACAGTCAATGAAATTAACAATTACATCATTGATCTATTACCTGGAGAACATTCTACATTTTTGAGTTTTGATTCTTTATGCTCTTCTAATGGAAACTGTGATAATCTTGATATCATGTATCCTCAAGAGTTTCTTAATACGCTTGAATTCAATGGTCTACTTGCAGATACTCTTATTTTGAAAATAGGAATGCCTATCATATTACTAAGAAATCTAAAACAATATTCAGGCCTATGTAACGGAACAAGGTTAGTCATCACACAACTATTGAACAAAGTTATTGAGGCAAAAATCCTAGCTGGTGCTAACATTGGTTATAAAGTTTTCATACCGCGAATTACTCTTTTAGCAACTAAAAGTAAATGGCCATTTCTTTTAAAGCGTCGTCAATTTCCAGTCAGGCCGTGTTATGCAATGACCATTAATAAAAACCAGGGTCAATCTTTAAAATAAGTCAGATTATATTTACCTAATTCAGTATTTACTCATGGTCAACTTTATGTTGCATTATCTAGAGTTACATCACGAGAAGAACTAAAAATCTTATTACCCACTAGCCGTGATTCTAATATTCAATACACAAAAAACATTTTCTTTCAAGATGTCCTTCAAAATGTATAAAACTATTGACATCTCAAATAAACTCATACATTTTACATTTAATCTCTTTATTTACAAATATATCCACACATGCAAAACTTCCTTACTTCACATATTTATCAATTTTCATTTCAGATTGCTACAAACATTAATATAATTTCCATATGCACTACCTTTTCAACGCAGAAAGCTAGATTAATAATCTGTGCCTCCAACTCCAACACTGTTCACGCACAGTGCTATGTGTCCAAACACTGTTCATGATGAATCTGCCTCTAATTTTCTTCTTTCTCTTCATTGTGGACATGGAAATGTCTGTTCTACCTTTCAATCAACTCATCTTCTTCTTCGTGGCTTCAATTTGTTGCCAGCTCCTCCTCGCGCCGTCGCTTCGTCCAATCCTCAATCCACGAATTCCACATCATCTCCTTGGTGCTTCAATTCGATGCCAGCTCCTCCTTTCCGCCCTCGCTCCACGGCGCTACGCCATCTGCTTGCCACACATAACCTTGCCGCGTTGCATCTGGATTTGTAGCCACGCTTTCACCTCTCTCATCAGGTATTCTTCTTTTAAAGCCATAGCTGAATATTTCAATTTCTTCTCAAATATGGTCTGCGTTTTTCATCACTTTGGTTTGTTATTAACATAGCTTTTCACTCACTCCTCCTACTTCTCAATTCTTTTCGCACAATCTGATTTGTTATTAACAAGGCTTTGTTTGTTTTTTGCATGTAGGCTTCACGAATAAATTGGCATCTTTCTCGAAGGTAAATATTGTATCATTTTATTATTGGAAGATCAATTTTGGTTATTTTCTTAGTTTTATCTAATTAGTGCACTCAATTAAGTCAAATCAATTTTATAGATATTTAGTGCTTTTTTTTTGTTTTCTTTTTCTGTTTATCTGTAGCATAGTTATTTGGTTGCTACATAGTCTAAATTCTATTGAACAAAAAAATCCAAAATTTGAGGGAGGATTTGTGAAGAGAAAAGATTTTAGATTTAGTTTCCAAGTCGTTTTGTTGTTTGGTTTTACCAATTCATTTGGTTGACTTCGTTTAATTGTGCGTATACGTTTTGTTCAAGGAATTGGAGAACCCAAATGCAAACTGTTGGTCTGGATCGTTTTGCTTAAAGGTCATTTTACCAATTCAACTAACATGTTTTCTTTATGTTTTTCAAATGGAAATTGTTAGATAATATCAGGGTAGTCGAAATTTCCTCTAACTCATATAAATTCAGCAAAGGATTTTCGTGTAGCTCAGTAAAATATGCAAAAAAAAAAAAATCACTCTAAATTCACAACCAAGTTTAGAAAATGCAGAACCTAGGTGTTTTTTTACTTTCATTAGAACATGCTCATTGTAAAGATAGGCCACTGATATATAAATGTATGATAAGAGTTGAAGAAATAAAAACATGATTTCTGAGTAATTATAGAACACAAATATGGTTCACTTCCTATTTTCATTCATAATTTCATAGATTAATTACTGAAATTACTCTTCCAGCGAACATTTGATTTACCATGAGGTGTTATAATGTCATTATAAATTAAATTTTTGATCATTCACTTACCAAAGATATGCATACGGTTTTATGCTCACAAAATTTGCCTGCTCACTTCTTCAGATACATGTTTATTGTTAGATAATATCAGGGTAGTAAAATTTCCTCTAACTCATCTAACATGTTGAAGAAAGAAAAACATGGTTTCTGAGTAATTATAGAACAAAAACATGGTTCACTTCCTATTTTCATTCATAATTTCATAGATTAATTACTTAAATCAAAAGTTTAAATAACAAACTGGCAATCTCTCTATGTTCACTTTCATTTTATTGGCTTCTCTTATTTTGAATGATTCAGGCAAAAATTCATACGTTCAACCTGGGTACATAAATTTCTGGCTTTAGTGAGTCTGACTTTTTGATCCATGAGTTTGTAAAATAACTTTTACTATTCCACGAATGCCTCCAATTTTTATGTCTGTCAGATAACTCTTATGTTTGTACCAGGCTAAGAAGACAATGGTTATAACGCCCATTCGTGATTTGGTACCCTTCCAACAGATAAAAACTGTCCGTGTTGGAATATGCAGAATCTGGAGACCCAAATTTCTTGCAACGCTGAACAAATTTGGTGGGTTTCATTGCATTTTAGTAGATGAGGAGGTAAATAATTTTGCCAACTAAAAGATCTATTCATCAAACTTATCAGTAATTCAAAGTTTTGGTTCTAACATTGAAATGCGACATAGAAATTTGCAGTAAAAAACTATGCATCCATGCATGGGTCTAGCACTTGGTTATTTGGATATTGCAATGAAATATATCTATGCCTTAGGTCACTCATATTGTTTTTACTATTGTTGTTCATTTTTTTCTCTCTAACTGCCCTCTTTGTTTGCCGTTCTAAAAAAATATCATACACCAATTAACCATAATAATGTAAATAGTTATGGGAACTAACATATTTCAATTTGAGCGTCTCAATTGTTTTCAGGGATCATGTTCTCCAGGAGTTAAATTTGGAATCTGTTTAACCTAATACCTAATAGTTTTAACATCTTTATTTTCCTATTTTCCAGAATGATGCAATTGAGGGAAGTGCTCTAGATGTAGATTATCATTACATTGCCCCTCATATCGAGACAGGCAAAAATATGATATTACCAACTTCTGAGTAATTGGCAACAAAATAGAGCATCAAATTGTACCCCAAAAATATCGAATGTCTTTCAATCGGCGAACAATTTTTACCCATCTTCCAGATGATATACCACACATTCCTCGACATTGCTTTTACCTCCTAGATTTTAATGACCTTCCATCACGCGTAAATAATGATGTCAACTTAACAAGTCAGAATTCTCTATTTGCAATGACACAATTATGCAATTACATAAAGTTTTTTCCTGCAACATCGTAACAGTATATTGTTCTCTTCTATTTACATACACTACTGACATTGCATATGTAATCGGTATCATCACTGGAATGGAGCATTTGGAAGAGACAATATTGCAAGACAGAACTAAGTTCAAATGTAATATAGAGCTGCAAAATCTAAGGTTAATACGAAACTTGCTCGAATGTACACACAAGAAAACTATTTTATCGACTGCGTGATTGTCTAAATATATTTTCTCTCCTTACGTAATAGGAATGAAACAGTGTGTGTCACACTTTGGGGAAATATTGCACAATCTTTTCCTTCTCTAAACATTTGTCGACTACCAAGACCAGCCATTATGGTGTTTAGCAGTCTCAAAGTAAAACAATACCAAGGTAACATCTGTATAGTTCATCTTATTATTGATAAAAGAGATATCGTTAAAGATTTAACTCCTCATTTACCATCTCACAGGAAGACTGTTCTGAGTAGTGGCGTCTCAACCCAATTCTTTGTAAACCCAAATATTCCGAACTATATAGAATATCTAACAACGTACATTCAACATAGCTATTAGTCAATATTTTTAATTTTAATTTTCATCTGTTGAATTTACATACATACACTGATTCAAAAAATCTCACATTCTGTAAAAATTGGCAAACAGCTTCAGCATGTCATCCCCTGCATTAGAAATTATCTCTACACCCTCATCCCACTCAATGACGATGCAGCAACTGCGAAATGCTCCAAAATTGACCATACAGGAACTAAGCTACATCAACCTGGAATCTCATATAGTAAAAACATTACGCTTTCAAAATTCAAGAGCATTAAATTTCGATTTTGTTACATTATAACACTGTTATAATATCATTGTTTCCATATGTGCTTTAACAATCCTTCTTCTAGGCGATTCTTACCTCTGTCGAGCCTCCATAACACGTTTTGATTCAAGTTATGGATGGTGGTATCCAACATGCCCCATTTATTATAAGCAAATGAAAAAAGCATGCACATCTAGACAACTAACATGTTCAAGTCATTCTAATCAAAGTCCAACACCTTGGTAAGACAACTATCATTTACAAATTGCAACTATCCACTATTACTTGGTCACACAACTATCATTTACAATATTTCACACAACTATCATGTACAATATTTCACACAACTACCATTAAAAGTACAAAGTCAGTATGGTTATTGAAGACCATACTAATGAAATAAATGTGATTGTCCTCGGAAGAATCAGCCAGTTCCTCTTTAATTATAATTGCGATTACTTGGTTATGAATGAAGGATATGCAGACCAAAATGAATTCCCTCCACAACTCCTAGCAACAATTGGCATAACCAAAATTTTCCAACTACAATTCGGCGCCCGGAAAAACGAACTAAATATGAGCGATCTTCTTCTTCAACATGTTTACAATGACATAGTTGAAGACGTAACAACTACATCAGTTACACCATCGCAAGATGTCCCCATGTCCACTTCAAGAACATCGATAGTTCGTCAACCGACATATCAATTACGCCACAAAAAAAGAAAAAGAAATTCTGGAAAGAAAAATTATCGTAGCTTACAAGTATATATTTCACTTTCATCTGTAAATATTGACTTTCTATTGATATAAGTACATTATAAACGTTCTAAATATTATATTATATCTACAAACCAATTGTCTTACCTGTGGCAATGCGCGGGCTTTCCCACTAGTTAAATCTAAATTTCCTATTTTGCTCATCACATCGATTTTATCACGTTTATCATAACCATTAGCCTCGACAATGAAAATTATTATTTTTTCTTAATTAATTCTTATGATTTTTGTTTCCTTCTATTTTATAGAGAGAAAAAAATTACATTGACAATTCAATTACAAAAAGCTCATGGCCACGAAGGCATCAAACTTGTGCATATTCAATACAATCCGTGACATAGAATTGTCAATTGCCAAAACCTAACTGCCCCCACAAAGGCATCAAACTTGTGCATATTCAATATAATCCGTGGCATAGAATTGTCAATTGCCAAAACCTAACTGCCTCACAAAGGCATCAAACGTGTGCATATTCTATGAGTTACATACAAATTATTCTTCCAACTTCTATGAATTAGCATTCAGAAGAATGCTAATTAGGTACATGCTGATGTTAAATAAAAAGAAAATTACACTTTAGTACTCTAATGTTTACATCAATTTTCAGAGTTATACTTGACTTTTTAAATTTTACATTTTAGTCTCCTGACGTTTTTAAAATATTACACATTGGTTCCACAGTTAAGTTTTCCGATAGAGGCTTAGAAATTTTTTTTCAACGAAGCCAATATAGTTAACAAAATCCTAATTTCATTTAGTAAAAAAAACATTGGCCACAACCCGTTCATCTATTGAAGTAACAGTATTATATATCATCCCCCAATAGGAGAGAATCATAGTAAATGGTTCCTATTTGGCAACAAAAAAAAAAGGTAAATGGACCCTAATAACATTTTTTTTTAAATTAGGACCACAATAAGTAGATTAACATCCACGATTGTAATTAACCCCTCTCCTATATATATTTTTTTTAAATGTACGTTCCTAAATGATTCTTTCCTGTTGTGGGATGATATAATATTGTTATTTCAAAAGATGAATGGGTCGTGGCCAACGCTTTTTTAATTGAATGTTAGGATTTTGTTAACCATATTCGCTTGATTGAAAAAAAGAAAAATTCTAATGGACCTCTAACAGAAAACTTAACTGTGGGATTAGAGTAAAAAATTTAGGGAGTTAAAATGCAAAATTTGAAAGATTAGTTATAACTCCGAAAATTAATGTAAATTTCAAAATACTAAAATCTAATTTGCTCTTAAATAAACTAGTAAGTATATATATAATTGTAGATACTACATTACTAATGTTAACCATCAACACCACGTGCTCAAGTTCTAGTACAATTTTTACCTAGATTGATGTACTTATAGACAACATTTTCTTATTTCTTAATATATATATATATATAAGATTACACATATTATAAATCAATCTCTTTTACAAAAGTTGATCGTGAACAGGTTGGCCCAAAGGTATCTGGGATTAAAGGCGAGCTTTAGAATTGGGGCTCTGCAATTCTTCTAACACTCAAATTGTTTTATATAATATATATATATATATAAACTATTTTTATACGTGTCATCAAATAAGTTTTTAATTAAGAATTTATCAAAAAAATACATGTATTGAATAAATATAAGAAAATTTCACTTAAGTATCTCACATCTTGTGTATTATATATAATATATATATATATATATCTCACTTAAGTATTTAATTAAACTAGTTTTGGTACCAATTTTTTTTTTCAATTAATAAAATAGTCAAATCATTCAATCTTTCTTGTGACATCGTTGACCAAATGTATGATATAATTAGCTTCAATTTTGAACATTTTCTTTAAGCAGAAGGTACTGTAATATATATGGTCAACACAATTCTATAAGCAATCCAAGAATTTTGAAAACATCATCCATATGGCTCAAATAATTCAATACATCACTTACTCAGTCTATTTGGTATGGGCTAGGAAAAGGAAAGGAAAACTAAAAGGAAAAAAATAGGAAAAAGAAAAGGAGAAAAAATTTATAAAAAGGGGAAAGGAGAACATTATATTTAGGAAGACCAAAAGAAAAAAAAAAAGTAACGGAAAGGAAACAAAAAAGAAAGAAAATGGGTAAAAATTATCAAGAGAAAGGCCCCTCAAATTCAAACAAGGGGCCTCTTGAGGTAATTGACCGCCCAAGCAGCACCTAAAGACAACTCAACCATTCAATGGAAGTTGTTTATATTTGAAGTACTAAGATTATATATAAAATTAACATAATAACTATGTATAAAAAAGAAATTTCGGGGTTTCCTCAAGATTGGGGGCTTAAGGCGGTCGTCTTAATCGGTTATCCTCATAGCCGGTCCTGGTCGTGAAACCTTTTTTTACTTACCACATTGCAAGATCACTCCTTACTCAAAATCACTCACTACACTGGGTGGGAATCACAAAACTAATAGTATTAATGGTCTCAAATTTCTAAATTTTTGTTTTTTTTTTCTACAACAATATTAAGAGTAGGGAACTAGCTATGTATATATACGCATTGTGATTATCAATATCTCTTTTTATATATTTCAAATCATATATTGAGACCTCTCATTATACATGGAGCGAAAATACAATTAAATCAACAATATTGTTGATGCAAAAATTGTATCAACGAGACTGTAAAGACATGGATGCACACAAGACACAAGAAAGTACGTGGTTCACCCAAATCGGGCTACGTCCACAGTGTTGCTCTTCTCTCATTAATAATATGATGATATGGTTTGTACAAGTATAGGAGGTTTATAACCTTTAGAGAGAGAGTAGAGAGAAGCAAGAGAGAGAGCCCCCTTTTAGAGGGAGAGTGTCTCCCTATTTATAGAATTTGTCTAGGGTTTAAGTTAGGGGAATAATGATGGGTTTTGAGGCATGAGCTTTGTGTGATCTTTGAGGTCTTCTGATGGGCTTATCTCGTGGCCCAGTGTAGTATTCTGACAGGCCCATTGCTTGGTCAGATGTCACGTCGACAAGTCCCCCAGTTCTTAACTGAGGCGGACTGCCTCGGTTGAGAACTTTCAAGTAAAATGCACTAACCGAGCAACTCCTCACTTTGCACTGCTCCACTTGATGTACCATCAGTCCCCTAAGTCCTCGGTCGAGGTAGGATGCGGAAGAGAATAGGCCTTGTAGTGTGTTGTATGTCTGAGTGGAATGACGGTGGAATGATTGTGCTATGGTAGTCCCCCGGTGAGTATGTCTCCAGGTATGAATCTGACTGCTTGTGAGTGATTCTTTAATTTACATTTGTGTCATTCAGCATGTGAGCTAGGTGTAGCGTTGAAAATAGGCTCGGTAGATGAGTGGCTCAGTATGCATTAAGCTGATGTGGGTGCTCGGTATGTATTGAGGCCAGATGTAACGACCCGTCCTGGGAATTAGGGCTAAGACAATGATTAGTAAAAGATTAGTGAGCTTAATCGGGGGTTAGTTGGTCTCGATAAGGTCGTTAGCCTCGAATGACGATTTTGCCCCTGATTTGGGAAAAAAGTTGACTTTTAGTTCGGGTGGTCAACTGGATTTTGACCGATGACCAGGACATAGTTTAGGACGTCATGAATCCGTAGGCAGGTGGCACGCCCGATTTCAACATCCGAGGAGGAAGTTATGATGTTCGGAAGGTTGAGGGCATAACCGTAATTTGTCTAATCTAAGGGGAAAAAGTTGACTTTTTGGACGATTGGGTTTTGGCACGTTGACCTAGGACTGTTAGCTAGATCTCATCGTCCTGAGTTCGATGACAGGCGGCACGTATTCATCGGACTTACGATGTGTGAGTTAAGGGTCTAGAAAGTTAGTGGCACAATCGTAATTTTGGGATTCAAGAAGGGGCATTTTGGTCTTTTGCACTTGGGATTTGTGCAACAGAGAGGGACAAATGGAGGGCTGAGATTGAGCCACTTGTGAGAGAGAGAGAGAGAGAGGATTGTGACGTGTGGAAAGGGCCTAGTTGCTTCTAGGTTTGTACACGGTCCCAATTATTTGGGGTAATCGTGCAGGTGTGTGTTGTGTGTGTTCGAAGAACAGAAAACAGAGGGGGAGATTGAGAGGGAATTGAGAGGTGATCGTGAGTGTTGGTGTGTCTTGGTGAGGGGGTGAGTGACCAGAGACTATGGGAGAGTTAGGGAGAAGGTTAGGAGGTGCGGTGGTGGTGTGTGTGTGAGTTGTGAGCCACGGGAAAATCAGAGGAAACAGAGAAGAGGTGAGGATTTTTGGGTGGTGGTGCTGAGTTAGATCAATCGACGATACTGGTGGTGTTCAGAGACAGGAGTGGAGCCTTAGGAACCCAGTGGACACGGCGGAGCTCACGGTGGAGAGCAGGACGCAGGTAATTTCTTTACTTTCCTCTCTGTGCTCTGTTTTGCCGTCTAGGTTCAGATGCCAAGTCATGGCTTTTGGGGTTGAATCGAGGAGTCTAGTGAGGTATGGGGGACTCAGTAGGGTCCTAGGTAGCTGCTGGTTGTGCAGCCGTGATGGAGGAGTACACGGCGGAGGCTAGAACGACGGAGAGTACCCTGTGTGCTCTGTTTTATTCGTTTTGCTTTAACGTTGAGTCGTGGGTTTTGAGTACGAATCGACGGTTTTGGTGAGTTGGGTGAGGTTCAGGAAGGTCCTAGGAACCATCTATGGTGGTTTCTGTGACGGGGGAAGACCTGGTTGGCTGGGAGGAAGAACAGGGGACTGGTTCTAGTTTTGTTCGAGTTTGAGTCGAGGACTTAGAGGCTGAGTCGAGGTGTTTGGATAAGGGGAATGGATAGCTTAGGACAGGACGAAGAGGATGATGATGAGAGGAGTTGATTTGGTGCAGGCACGGCGGAGAACCGGTCACACCGGTTCGAGTTGCAAGGACTGTTTCGAACCGGGTCGACCAGAGGTTGCTGGTGACACTGTAGCTGGCGCGTGAGGGCCACGCGCAGCCACTTTGGGCGGCGCGTGGGGGCGCGTGCGGCGGCGGTTGGGGAATTGGTCAACATGGTTTTTGGTCTAGGTGTTGTGACGAGTCCATTGGAATTGGTTTCGGATTGTTCGGACGTCGAATAGAAGTAGTTCCGCGAGGGTGAAGGTTTAGGGTTCCGGTTCGTTACGTTTAGGAACTGGGGATTTTTGGGGGAAATTAGGTGGACTTTCATAGACGTGTTAGTAACGTACTTTGGCGGTTGTTGACAGGATTGGGACTTCCCGAGGACGCTGAGGATCGCATGGGACGCGATTGACGCACATGCAAGTTGTGAGTGGACTGTTTGTTTTCTAACTAAGCATGCATAACTGTTTTATTTATTTACTTATGTTTTAAACATGTTTTTGTGCTTTCACTATATGCTTTCATGAATTATGTTTCTATGCCCTGCTCTACGTAATTATGCTTTATATAACTGATCGGATTTGCACGTACTTCGAGAATACTAGTTTTTGTGATGCCTTTGCGTATGGTTTCGGATGAATGAATATGCTTATACGCATTCTGTTAATTGAGATTTGTTGGATGATTTGAGGTTGGATTTGAAATTCGGGAGGAATTCCCTTTTTAAGTAAATGTGATTTTGGGTCTTTGGAAGCTTTCCGGTTGGGTTTTGGTTTTCGGATTTTGATGATTTTCTTATTTATGTGAAAAATGGTTTTGAGTTTAAAGACTCGGAAAAACCTACTGGATCTGGTTTTGAGTTTAAAGACTCGGATTGATATACGGGGGGAGGGCCCTAGTTTGATGTTTTGAGTTTAAAGACTCAGTATGGATTTGAGTTTAAAGACTCGGTGATATTGATACCCCCCGAGGCCTGTGATTGTGTTTTGAGTTTAAAGACTCGTTGATATCCCGGGAAGGCCTGACTATTGCGCATTGTGTTTTGAGTTTAAAGACTCGGAAAAACCTACTGGATCTGATTTTGAGTTTAAAGATTCGGATTGATATACGGGGGGAGGGCCCTGGATTGATGTTTTGAGTTTAAAGACTCGGTATGGATTTGAGTTTAAAGACTCGGTGATATTGATACCCCCCGAGGCCTATGATTGTGTTTTGAGTTTAAAGACTCGTTGATATCCTGGGAAGGCCTGGCTATTGCGCATTGCGTTTTGAGTTTAAAGACTCGGGCGCATTTAAGATCCAGTAAATGTGTATGATTGATGTTTTTCATTGGTTTTCTAATATTTTGGGATGTGACCCGAATAACTTGGTTTTATGGCTTTAAGACCAAGTGCCGGACTTTGGTTTTGATTTCTGGTGATTTCTGCATGTTGTTTCATTTCGTACTACTGTTATTTTAAATTACTTGGTTATGTGTGCATGTTTTCAAACGGAGGGTGTAACCCTGGTTTATTTTTCATAAAGGGTTTTATAACTCCTTATTTTTGGTCCACTCACATTTTTAATGTTTTTAACACCCTCCAGGTTGTGGAGCTAGCGCGGGGTTTCGGCGTCGAGGCAGCGTCTGAGGCATAAAAATCACGAGAGCGATCCCGGAGTGTTTTAAAATTTTTCGTAGTGCGTGTACTTTGTGTATCGATTTTCCTTCTTTTGTATTTAGTACTATGCTCTGTAAATTTTAATTTCAGGATGTTTTAAAGTTCTCCTGCGTCTGACAGTGTATTTTAGTGGTTGCTTTGGTGTTGTGTCGGGGTGTTAGACGGGAGCAGGATTTACCTCGGTTTTCGGGGTGAAACCGGGGTGGGTCCTGACACCAGGTGGGTGCTCGTTAGTGTGTCGAGCGACTCGGTAATTTGTTGAGCGTATGTGGGTGCTCAGTAATGTGTCGAGCCCAAGTGGGTGCTAGTAATGTGTCGAGCGGTTCGGTAATGTGTTGAGCGTATGTGGAAGTTTGTAACGACCCGTCCCAAATTTAAAGGATTAATTAAGATTAATGACGGATTAGCGAGGCTAATCGGGAATTGGCCGAGGATTAACGGACATTCAGGGAAAAATTACGATTTTGTCCCTAAACGAGGGCGAAAGGTTGACTTTTGACCCGGGAGGTCCAATGACCGAGGGCCGAGGATCGTTACGTAGATCGGGTCGATACGAGTCCGTATACAGGTGGCACGTCGAATTCAGACGTTCAACGGAAAAGTTACGGTTCACGGAAGTTTTGAGATACTATTCACATGGTACATTTTACGAGACGAATGGGGACTTTTGTCCTCAAGTTGGCCCAGATCTTTTGAAGTGGCCCAATGGATGAGTGACAAGTGTCACCCATCCATTGCCTCTTCCTTTTCCTTCATACAATAGTATCCCCCTTCCCTGTTCCATTTCCAACCAAACCCAAACGCCTTCAAACACGACCCCCAAATCCAAACCCTTCCCATTTTTGAATATGAGGAACAAGAGAGGATTTGAGGATGGCTGGTGAACCAACGCAAGGCAGGGAGACGGCTGAGCCGCCGTGGATGGCGGAGGAACCGAGGGAAAAAGGTAAACTGAATCCTCATGTACATTTCAAATTTCAATTTCGGATTTTGGACGTTAGGGAGCTTAGATGCTGGCTAGGATAGGTTTAAGAGGTTATTAAGAAGCTTAGGAGAAGGTTTTGGAGGCTGAGGACAGCTGAGGAAGCCGGGAACAGTGGCTGGAGGATTTTCGATGGCTACCTACCGAATCCCAATTCCGACCAAGTTAGGCCAAATCGATCCTTCCAATATCTTTCTAGTGATCCTAGGAACCTATTGGAACTCTTAGGTTGAAGGTTGAACCCCTAGAAGTGCCCTAAACCTAGAATGGAAGTTTTGGTTCAAAATGGTTTTCAGAACCAATAGTTTTAGGCTTGGTTTCTAGGTTTTGAGGACATGGTTGGGTAGGAAATGTTGTTAGGAAGCTATAGAAGTTGGAATGAATGAAAAAAGGATGAAAAACGAAGGAGATATGGAACGGAACCGGTTTCGCCGGTTCGGCGGAACCGGTTTCGCCGGTTCGGCTAGACCGGGCTACAAATCGGATCGGACCGACCGGTTCAGACCGGCTGGCGAGAGGTTGAAGACGCATTGTTCCTGGCGCGTGGGTTTCACGAGCAGGAATTTTAGGCCATGCGTGGGGGCACGTGAGGCCTCTTTTGGGGAAGCTTCCAACACACGAAATCATCTATTCTATGTAACAAACATTTTGAGACTGGTTTCGTATCGATCAGACATCGTTTCGATATGTTTCGGGGTGTCCGAAGGTTTAGGATTGACTTTAAAAATTCCAAAAAATTACGGTGCTTTAGTGAGGGGCTATTTAAGTAGTTAGTAACCCTCTATTACTATTTGGACAGGTTTGGAGGTCCGAGTGACGGTGTTTGGCCTGGGAGAGCCGTATGGCACGAGTATCGAGGCGGCAGCTCGGACGGTCTGTGAGTGGACCTTGTTTTCTAAATTGGTGCATGAATAAATGTTTATTATGTGTTTTAATACATGTTTTGTGATGCCATGAGCGCATTTGTGTGTGTTCACGTATTGGCATGTATTTCGAGGTTTCGACTTATACGGTGCTTATACGTACTATGCTTTCTACGATGAATTAAATGAAAGGATTTTGGATTTAAAAAGGATAAAATTAGGAATGAGACCCATTTGGTTTTGTTTCGGGCATGTGGCCCTATTGATGACCTAAGGGTCTGAGTCGTGGTCGCGGAAAGTGCTATGTGCACGGCAACTGACGGTACGACGCTCACCTCCGGACTGGGATGTGTTCCTTCGAAAGAGGTCACGATGAACGACCAGTTGTCGAGCAACCACTGGAGGCTCGACTTCGGAGTGCTGATGGTTCAGGATATCGATCGGTGATGAGTGCATCATGAACTAGTGATGGTGACGTAGGTTGATTTGTTCACGACGACATACCAGGATTGAGGGTGGTCCTGGACGGATGGTTGCACGCATCACTTCGATTAGAATCGTGATTGACCCTGAGATATCGAGCTTGATTCCCAGTTGAGACATGAGTTCGGGCACGAGACCCAGTTAGTTTACATTTATGATTTCGGGTCGGGGACCCTAAATGGATTACCGGGTTCATGACGGTTTATGGGAACTGGGCATGAATCCTTTGAAATGTTTTAAGAATGTTTTTGTTATATATATATATATTCATATACCTTCCTTATTTATATTGTCTCCTCCGGGGAGGGTCGTTGGCCTAGATGGACCCCGGAGTAGTCATGGAGCACTAACTGAGCGGAGTCGCCCCCGTTAGGTACCTTACTCTCACGAAGGCTTGTGCTCCATGACCCCGGGGAGACTTGGGATTTGAGACCCCGGGTAGTACGCGTTTAGCTTTAGATACCGTAACAGGATTGGTTATGTGATTTATATGTATATGTTATGTGATCGGAATTCTGGTTTGGGTTGAGTCCCACATGGATTTGGGCAGTGGCCCGTATGATTGGTTTCATTTAAGATTTTGGGTCAAAGCCCTATGGTTTGATAACTGGTTTTCGAATGCATGCATACTTTTTAGTGAAGGGTATAAATGTCTTTGTGAAAATGTTTTTATAAATTATTATTTTTGTCTACTCATAGCTTTTAAATGTTTTGACTGCCCTTCAGGTTGACAGCGGATGCGGGCTGTAACAGAGACCGAGACATCACACTCCTCTTCCGGATCCTGGCGTACTCTGAAGCCCCGAGTAGACTAAAGTCGAAATTTCCCTTGTCTGACACTCCGTGTCAGACGGGATCAGGCGCGTCCCGCATTAATCTCGGGGGGATTGGGACGGGTCCTGACAGAGTTCATGTATGCTGGACATGGATAAGTGTTATGTACGCCGGCATGCGCGAGGGCATGTATGTGTGACATGTATGTCAGTATACACGAGGACATGTATGTGTGACATGTATGTATGTCATGTATGAGTGGCATCTATGACAGTATGCGCGAGGGCATGTATGTGTGACATGTACGTCAATATGCACGAGGACATGTATGTGTGACATGTATGTATGTCATGTATGAGTGGCATGTATGTCGCTGATGGTCAGAAGGAGTTTCTAACTTGAGGTCTTACATGGTTGTGTCCAGGTGTTGGATGATGGATAGCCCGATGTGAGCGCATAAATATGGGTGGTAGACCCATGATCAAATGGATGCTGAGAAGACCCACCAATCGGGTGTCGAGCATGTCGAAGAAGAAGTCGACATTGGGTGCTGCGAGTGTGTCGGTCGACAATCGAGTTATCCGAAAAGCCCTAATAAGAAGAATCAATGTTGATGATCCGTAAATTCGTAGGATTTAAGAATATATGTGTATTGCATAAATAAAAAGATGTAAGTGGGTAAATACGTGCATAATAGGTATGTTTGATGTGAGTAAGACGTGGTGAGGGTACATATGTAAGCATGTATAAGGTGTAGCCCAATATGTGCGTTTGAGTTAAGAAATTAGGGCCTGAATGTGGTGTGTGGGTTAAAAAAAATGACAGCCTAAATATGTGTTCTTATTTGGGAAATAACACCCAAATGGGGTAAGGGTTGAGCCCAAATAATAGGATGTGTTTGGCAGCCTAAATTCTTTTTAGTGTGAAAAGCACATGACAAACGGTTAAAGGTTGTGAGCCTAAATAGTGATGGGGGAAAGAAATTGCAGCCCATAAATGTGATACGAGGCCCAATATTTTTGATGTTCAGTGCAAGTTAACCCAATAACATTAATGGAAAAATTGTAAATAAGAAGACAAGACTTATCTTCATCTCCCTGGGTACCATGTTCGACAGATGAGGCTGGGGTGTAGCGTCATCGCGACGGCGCGCCTCCAAGTAACGAAAGATGTGGAGGGTGAGAGATTGAAGTTGCCCAGTATGGATGGTTCCGCTGGTGGAGGGGCGACGCATGGGAGCATGAGAGTTGCTCCACGGTGGTGCAATGGAGCGGGCTCAACACTGCGGTGCGACATTAGCTGTCGCGAGGTGGTTGGTGGGTGGTACGAGAGCACGTATGGGAGTATGGGAGCCACCTCTCTGTGACACTGGCGTTGATGGTTGACGACGTGGCGGTACTGCAGTTCCTTCTTTAACCATCCATCCCTTTGTTGGTCAGCAGCACATGGCTACTCTGTTTTTTTTTTTGGAAGATAGGATTTCTATGTAGCTCATTGCCGGTCGACGAGCTGCAGTTGTTAGTGACTAAGCAAATCACTGTTAAGTGACTTGGCACAATGCCAAGTGGACTGCCAAGTGGCAGTTGACAAGTGTGTGAGTGTGAGTAAAAAAAATA
This sequence comes from Prinsepia uniflora, assembly GCA_032719365.1. NCBI lineage: Eukaryota > Viridiplantae > Streptophyta > Magnoliopsida > Rosales > Rosaceae > Prinsepia > Prinsepia uniflora. The sequence goes on along the minus strand of CM064874.1, from coordinate 49,961,973 downwards.
AAATGTAATCGTGCAAGTGAGAAGTGTGTGCATTCTGTTATTGAGTGCAAATGTAAGTAAGGTGCAATGAATGTAAATCAACAAGGAATGTATGTGTGAGTGAGGTGTAAAAGGTGCTGATGTGTGATGATGTCATTGACATCTCTAACCGATTCACAGTAAGAGTGTGTGTGTGTGAGTATCGGATATAGGAGTGTATGTGATGAAAACAATAAATTAATGAGAAAATCTGAAGAGAGAACTCAGGAGGTAGTGATATTCTACACTGGGAATTCAGAAACAAAATACTTTTTCATTCATACAAATTATCAAACATTTGGTGTGCACCATCATCCAATTCGATCATCAATTTCATTTCTACTGTTCTAGTGTCCAGAATTAAAGGAAGAAAAAGAACCTAATCTAATCTAGCCTAAACCAATCGAGCTAGACTCGATACATCAGCTAGAGAGTGAAAGATTGGAGTTGTACCTGTTAGTGGTTGTTTTAGCTCCTGCATTCTTCTTCTGCGGATGATCATTGCTCTGCATCTTGCTGTGTCTTTCAAGTGCCTCTGCTAACAGCAGTGACGCCGAGCAATGGCTCATCAGGGGGTCTGGTGTAGGGGACATCGAATCGCGCAGTGGCTCATCATGGACGTCGGACCGAACAAGTGTACCGAGCTGGGGTCACGGGACCGAGCAAAGGCAGGTGATCTCCGAGGGGGTTGAAGATCGGTGTGGACCTCGGCGGTCGTTGCCACAAGCATGTAACCAAATGACTGGGTCGAAGTGGAGGTCCCCCTCCTCGATGCTCGGTGATGGAGATGACGCCAAGCGGTCTCCTCGCCTGGTCGACCGAGCCCCTCCCCGCGAGTAGATGTAGCTGGGTTACTGTCGGGGTGAGCAACGAGGTCGGCTCGGTGGACTCAGTCTGATGATGGTGAGAAGCTCGGTGGATCGATGATGGTTAGCGGTCGGCTGGGGCTAGAAGCCCAATTCCGCGACTGACAAACAGAGCCCAAACGGGGAGAAAGCCTTGTTCCGCTCGGTCTACAGCTGCATGAGTGGGCGATCGGTGAAGGAGGATTGTAGCGAGTCGTTCAGGTCGATCTACATGGAGGAAGAGACGTCATGCGGAGGGCTCCCTTGGGGAACCGAGCTTGTGCAAGGACATCCTGCATGCCGGGATGCCGACTGGCGGTGACCGGTCGTTGCCCTTGGTGGAATCCGAAGGGGCAGTCGGGTCGGGGCTTCACCCATGAGACCGAGTAGCTGGCTGCCGCACGTCGTCCTGCCTCAAACTCACGAGTATCGGGTTACCGCGCCGAGTTGGGCTTCAACATTGGCTAGTTTGCCGTCGGGGTGAGCAACTAGGCTGGTCGGCTAGGCTGAGGTCTGATGGTGGTAATCGGTCTGATGATGGTGATCAGAGTCCCTTAGAAGAAGACGTCGTGTTGAAAAATCTCCATTGTAGATCCATGCATGCATCCGTCTTGTATCAGTTCCCAAAATAAAGGGAGTTAGATATTTTGTGTGTGGGGCCCAGTGGCAGGTGTGAGTTGACAAGGACAATTTGAATATGAATTTATTTATGGAGGGCAGAGTCTGCAGAGGGTCAAGTACAAAAAATTGTTGTGGTTTGCAGAGGCTACAGTCCATATATTTATTTTGTGGTGGGAAAGAGACTTTGTGAGAGATGCACAAGAGGCTTCGACCAACCGAGAAAGGAGAATTTTCCTGGGTTCTTCCTGCATGTTGGAAAGATTGTATTTTTTGGGTTTTTCTTGGTGTTCTTGGTGGGCATCGTGTTTTAGCAGATGAGAAAAAATTGAAAAGAGCCGACATAACCTTTTGTATCGGTTCCCACAGACGGAGCCAAACTGTTGATGCAAAAATTGTACCAACGAGATTGTAAAGACACGCACGCACACAAGACACAAGAAAGTACGTGGTTCCACCCAAATTGGGCTATGTCCACGGTGTTGCTCTTCGCTCATTAATAATATGATGATATGATTTGTACAAGTATAGGAGGTTTAGAACCTTTAGAGAGCAAAAGTAGAGAGAAAAGAGAGAGAGAGAGCCCCTTTTTAGAGTGAGAGTGGCCCCTAGTTATAGAATTTGTCTAGGGTTTAAGTTAGGGGAATAGTGATGGGCTTTGAGGCATGGGCCTTGTGTGATCTTTGAGGTCTTCTGATGAGCTTATCTCGTGGCCCAGTGTAGTATTCTGACAGACTCGTTGCTTGATCAGATGTCACGTCGACAAATACTAATAACAACTTCCTAAACAATTTTGAAAACAAAATAATTACTATTGCAATTAAAGTCTCTATAATTTAATTATATCTCTTCTTATTCCATTTGTAAGTGAGAAATTTCAATTCCCAAAATTTTGGGACTGTTTCGTAGGACAAAGAAACAAGCCTTTTTTTAGGTCAGGGACAAAGAAACAAGTTTTAGAAGTGAGGTTTTGGATTTCCTAGTATCTGAAAATGGGGTGTTGCCTGGCTGTTTTTGTACTTTGCATTACCGTCCCTACAGTAGTCACATGCCAACATGTGATGTTCCATTTTTTGTTCTAAGCCTATTAATTAATACCATGATGTCCTTCCTCGTGTGAGTTTAATGAGTACTTACCACATATTTCAATTAAAAAAAAACTACCTTTAATTAATAATAAGTACCAGTCTATTTTTCCAACAAAAACAAAAGTACCAGTCTATTCTTTTTTTTAAAGGTTGTGAGCTCAAGTTATTTTCTAAAAAAGTCTTTTCAATTTAAATACATATGAACTTGACTGGAAATTCCATATTGCATCCTATCATTATTACTCACTCATATTGCATTTTAAATAAATCGAATTGGTCCACTCAGCATTTTCATTCAATATGTTAACTGGACGTAAAAAAAAAAAGAAAAGTAAATTGGCTATTCTACCATTCATATCACCTCACTTTCTCTTTCTCCCTTACCCTCAATCTCGATTCTTCTTCTTCCCTAATACAAACACGCAAGCGTTTATAGCAAATTCTAGATCTTCAATGACCTAACCTTCAACAACAACTGCACCAAGAAGCTAGGATGGATCATCGAGAAGATGACCCAACCCTTACAACCTCTCGTACCCTGTCTTCACCACCGTGATCGAGAAGCTCAAACCCCACATTGCCCTTTTCCAATCTCTCCCTCTCATCTGACTATTTCGTTTCCATGGTTCTCTCGTACTCCGTCAGATCAAAAACATCATTAGTCTCTACCGTCGCCTTCGTCAGCCGTAGCACAATGTTTGTCGCCAAAATCGCCTTGGAGTTGATATCATGCATAGAGCTCCCCTAAAAACTATGACAAACCTCACTCGCCTTATCAGTTAACTCTTTGTTTTGATTTGGCCGCAAAAAGAAGTTTCCCAATTTCGTCGCTTCCAATTTACTTTTTGTTTTTTTACTTTTCATCTCTTTCTCACTTTTGGTTTCTTATTTCACCAATTTCGCAGTCGCTAAGGGTGGTGCTGCTGCTAATACCTGTTAACTGAGATTTATTTCATGTAGTTAGTTATGAAGGTTATCAGTTGTTTGTTAGTGTGCAACTGGATTCTGGTGCAACTAGATTCGCTAGTTGTCAATCTGGTAGAATCTCCAGTTGTAGTGTCCAACTGTATTCTTCTTATTAGATGAGTTATTTTAGTTAGTTACTTAGCATCTAAGTTCATATATATTCGTTTGTATCAGTACGTAAGTTTGGAATGAGAATCAAAGCTTTCCCAATCTCTCTGAATTTACTCTACCCTTCTTCTTGATCAGATCTGATCTTTCACATCTCTCTAAAAATCTAAGATGGTATCAGAGCTTCTCATCTCACTGCTCTAAGTTCCTGGTGGTATTCCTTTATGCGCATTCTTTCTTCAGTGCTGTTAATGGGGGCAATGACGTATGATTGACGTTCTCGTTCAGGTTCCTTTTGAGATTTCCTCTTCTCTTTCTTGATTCTGTTGACAATTCTCTTTCGAAGCTAAGTTCTTCTTATCTTGTGGTCAATCACAATACCTTTTACCTTTCAGTTGTCCTTTATTTCCTCCTGTCAATTTCTACTTCAATCTTCGATATCTAATTCTTCTTCTTGATTCTCTTGATTACCAAGAATTTTACGAATCCCGTTCTTCATCTTATCCATCTGCCAATTTTTACTTCAATCTTTGTTTTCTAATTCTCTTTGTCGGTTTCTCTTGTTGATTAAGAATTTTAAAAATTGTCATACCATGTCTACTGGAATGGATCTTCTTAAACATGTTATAGACTTTATGTCAATGAAGCTGAATGATACTAACTATTTATCTTAAGAGTGTGAAAATTCAACGCCTACTTAATGTAAGAAGTTGAGGTTTCATCCCAAAATCAATTGGCAATGGGGAGAGTAGTCCAAGATCTTATAAGGCACAAATTGTAGTTGTGCTTTTCTGATGTGAGACATTTTCCTCACATCTCAACACGCCCCCTCATGTGTGGCGGATTTTCCAGCCTATCACGTGACGATTTGATGGGTACGTGTGAGACGTGTGGCGGTTAAGCCTTCACGTGAGATAAACCCGCTCTGATACTATGTAAGAAGTTGAGGTTTCACCCCAAAATCAATTGGTTTTAGGGCCGAACTCCAGATTCTATATAATGGCCGGAATCCCGATCTCTAACATGATACCATGTAAGAAGTTGAGATTCCACCCCAAAACCAATTGGCAATGGGAGGAGTAGCCCAAGATCTTATAAGGCACAAATTGTAGTTGTGCTTTTCCGATGTGGGACATTTTCCTCACATCTCAACACTTAAAGGCTATCATCTGTTTGGTTATCTTGACGGTACCTGTACATGTCCCTTATCCACTGATGTTGTTTTTCAAAGTTGGCAAGACATGGATACTGCTCTCTTAAATGTTCTTATTGCCACGATTTCTGATGAAGTTTTTACTGAGATCATGAACTGTGAAACTTCCCGTACAACTTGGATCACATTGAAAGAACGCTTTTCTTCTATCTCTGAAGCTAACCTCATGCAGTTAAAGACTAATCTTCAGACGCTGCAGAAAGGACCAGACTCGATTAAAAGTTTCTGGAGGAAGATACGATCTGTTAGGTAGTGGCTTGCTAGTGCTAGTGTACCTGTAATAGACAAAGACCTTGTCTTGATCATTCTCAATGGATTACCCTTGTACTATCATCCATTCAAATCTCACATTTGTGTCAGATCAGTGCATGTCACTCTCACTGAGCTCAGAACTATCATGTTGGTTGAAGAAGCATATCTTAACAAAGCTGCCACTCAACTTGCATCCACTCCATCTTTGCTCACAGCTATGGTAGCCACTAAGGAAGGTCAAGTTACACAGCTCTCCTTCAACTACCACCTTAGTTAATCAAACTAGCTGTAATAATAGAAATTGGCAAGGTAGGGTGTAACGCCCCGGACATTCAAAAGAATAGAAATTACCATTTTGCCCCTAGGTCACATGTTGACTTTTTTATTAGGAGATATCTTGGGAATTCTAAGAAGACCGTTATGAATGTCTCGACCTCTTGAACCCATAGATAGGCGATACGTCGAAATCAGAGTTCGGGTGGTGAATTTATGAGTAAAAAAAGATGATGGGAAAAATGGTAATTTTTACATTAAGGACAATTTGGTAATTTTAAAAGGGCATGTCTAGATTAATCTAGAAGTTCCTAGATCTCACTCAAATTTTCCTTTCCAACCTCTCTCACCAACATAGCAAAGTTATATATATATATATATTGTTGTTGTGGGGGAGAGAGGGGGTTCGGTGGGACATGGTCGAACCCGTGATCCCTGTCCACCCGAAAACCCAAAACAAACCAAAGAAAGAAAGAGGCAACGAGAGACGACCAGTAGGGAGAGAGAGAGAGAGAAGAAAAGTAGGAGAAGCAGGGGGAGTTGGAGAGAAAAACTGAGACTCTCCAAAGCCGTGGTGATGGACAAGCTCGTGGAACCCTAAGAAACAACCGTGACTTGTTACCACGTTCTGAGCTCGTGTGCTCATTTTTCGAGGGTTCTAGGCTATCCAATGAGTCCTTGGGATTGCTCTAGGGTGAGATCCTGAGATGGTGGATGCAAGAGATGGCTCAGTCCAGGGTGGAAAACCTAGTCGATACCTCCAGGTACGTATTCTTGAAGTTCTGCTAGTTTTTACTTAGTTCCCTAGCCATAGATCTCCTCTTGAGTTGAATACGAACATTTTGAATGAAAAAGGGGAGAAAAACGTTGAGATTTGAGGAAGATACGGCCAGGTCACGTCGCCGGGTCGGGTGACCCGAGTGCAGACCTGACGAGAGGTTGATGATGACACTGTACAGACGCGTGACCTCAAGCGCATAGAGCTGTTGCCGGCGCGTGATGGTGTATACAGCATCGTCTGGTCATCCGATCTTCATGAAAGTTATTCCAGATGTGTTTTTGGATCTAATGGTATTCAGTTTGTATGATGTGACTGTCATTTAAGCACGATTTGGGATGAACAAGGAATTGGTTCATTTTTGGGTAATCATGTTTAATATTAATTACAAAAAGGTAAAAAGTATAATTGGTTAATCATCCTTAATTATCTAATTGATTTAATGATGGGAAGAAAAGGTGTTGACCTTGGATTATTACCTAAACTACTTAAAAGGGTATTACAAGTAACCAATTGTTAGTACCTTACTTAGTCGTATTTATTGTTACAATCGAGACCGTGGAAGAAACCATGGTAGAGGAGGTCAATGGAACAATAATTGGAACAAAAATTGGAACAATAATAGAGGCAATTGTGGAGGATACAATCGTGGCTACATCAATCTACAGTCCCAGTCCAGGCTCTACTCAGACTTATGGATATTCCAATGGTAATGACAATTCTAACCATTACCAGCAGTAGCCTAGCTACTACACTTCATCTTCACTTCTCAATCCAAGAGTTTTGGGTGCTTCACCACAGTATGTTCACACTCCTCTACTTTTTGTTTTCCATCTTTGTAAACAACCAAGACATGAAGCTCCAGAGTGCTCTCAGTGTTTTCAGTCTCAGTCCACTCATCTACAGTCTCAAGCTTACACTACTATGTAGCAACTAGTGCTCACCTCTTCCCCTCAAGCCTTCTCTGCTACCACTGGCTATGAATTTCATGATCCTATATTTTGGCTAGCTGATACTGGAGCCAGTAACCTCATGGTTTCTGATGGATCTCAACTTCAGAAGGTTAAGCCATGCTCTACTACCTCAGGTATTTATGTAGGCAATGGGGCTATTCTTCTTATAACTAGAACTGGTTCTCTTACATTGCCTAGCACTGATCATGTGTTTGAATTAAAATATGTTTGTCATGTTTCTCATATTGTTCACAACTTACTATCAGTTCAAATTTTTTTTCTTCATAATCATTGCTAGATGCTCTTTGATCCTTATTCTTTTCATATTCATGATCACTTGGGGAGGACTCTCTCCCACCTTCCAAGTGTTGATGGTTTATATCCACTGCCTAGATCCCTTCCAGTTTTGTCAACATCCTTGCCTTTCACCACTCTTGCTTATGTAGGCAAATATGTTCCTTTTTCTTAGTGGCATCACAAACTGGGACATCCTGCCAATTTCGTCCTCTCTACCATGCTTAAACATGCAAAAATACCTTGCACCACAGATTCATCTTCTGAAGTTTGTCAATCTTGTCTCAAGGGCAAGATCTCAATATGACCCTTCCATGTATCTATACAAAGGTCTTCTTCTCCCTTTGATAAAATCCATTCAGATGTGTGGGGACCTAGCCCTTGCACCTTAGTACTTGGGTTCAAGTACTATGTTTTGTTTGTAGATGATCGTACCCGATACACTTGGATGTACCTCTAATGAATAAATATGATGTTTTCTCGACTTTTGTCAAATTTTATACCTACATTTTCAATTTCTTTGGTATATCAATTAAGGTTTTCCAAAGTGATTGTGGTGGTGAATTCGTCAATAAACTCATGATTGATTTTCTAAATACTAAAGGCATTCTACATCACAAGTCCAACCCCATATACACCTCAAAAAAAGGGTCTTGCAGAAGGAAAACATCGTCATCTTATTGTGACCATTATTACTCTCCTTCAACACACATCTATGCCTCCCTTGTTTTGGTTTCATGCATGTTCTACTGCTAATTTCCTCATAAACTGTGTGCCCTCTGCCACCTTGGACCAGAAATCTCCTTACTTTTTGCGGTTTGGCCACCTTCCCTCATTTCAATTTGTTCACGTCTTTGGTTGTGCATGTTATCCCCTTCTTCGACCTTACAAAGCCCAAAAACTCAAACAAAGGACTTCTTAGTGTGATTTTGTTGGGTACACTCATGATTACAAGTGATTTCAATGTTATCAAATTCCTTCTAAGAAGACATTTGTTTCTAGACATGTCGTTTTTTATGAGTGCATGTTTCCTTATCAATATGTTTCATCCTCTAAGCATACATCGACTTCCCATGATCAGGGTTCTGTGATTTGTTCTAGTTATACTCCTTTGTATCCTGCTTGTGAGCTTCCTAACAGGTCCTCCTCACTGGTGTCCTTTCATTCTCCCTTTGAGCTACCCTCAGTGAGTTCATCTGGTGATCCTAATCTGCCCGCTCAGGTGCCTGCTTCTCCTTGCTCCGATTATGAGTCTTCCATCTTCTCGCCAGTATCTTCATCTGACTTGTTTTTTGGTTCATTCTCTATTGATCTGATCATGAACATTCTTGTTGCTGGTTCACCCCCCTAGTCTCATCAACACCTAATTTCCACCCTATGATCACTCACTCCAAAAATGGCATCTCTCGCCTCCCCAGACGTGGCTTGCTTGCGTTACATGCCACTTCTGTCCAAGCTGATTCTCTACTTATGCATGTCTCCTATAAGCAGGCTACTCAATTCCCTGAATGGTGCCGGGATATGGATGAAGAATTCAGTGCTCTTTGACAACAACACACTTGGAAGCTCGTTCCTTTACAACCCCATTGTGGTTTTATTGGCTACAAATGGGCATATGAGATCAAACGTAATGCTGACGGGATAGTGGCCTGCCACAAGGCTAGGCTCGTTGCCAAAGGATATATTCAGAAGGCTGGCATTGACTACGGTGATACTTACAGTCCTGTTGTGAAACACACCACTATCAGTCTTATTCTCGCCTTAGCTGCTCAATTCCATTGGCCTCTCAAACAACTTGATGTTCAAAATTCTTTTCTTCATGGCCATCTTCATGAAGAGGTGTATATGGATCAGCCTATAGACTACGTTGATCCTCAGTGTCCCACTTTTGTCTGCAAGTTAGAGAAATCTCTTTATTGCCTCAAGCAGGCCCCCAGTCTTGGAATGCATGGTTTACGTCTCATATGATGATAGGGCCCGTCCCAACTGGACGTTGATAACCGTGCCCAGTCCTGCTCCCATATGACAAGTCAACTGAAGTCCCGAAACTACCCTTCAGCACCTGTCAGACAAGGGATAACTGTACGGATTTCCACTCATGCCTCCGCCTCTCGATTAGCCCCGAACGTTGTGTCACGGCCTGGAGGATCATCAAAACAGGAAAGGTGTGAGTGGACAAAAATAATATCTTTTGAAACTACATTTCAAATAGACCATTTACCCTCCAGTTATTAAACCATGCATGCATAGGGTCAAACATATGAATAACAATCACCGGTTTTCCAGCCAAACCACACGACAAGTATCAAATCCCGGCTCTCAAGCCAAACATAAGAAAACATTATCTTGGCCACAAAGACCAAAAACCCGTACTCAATACCAGTACGCAATCACACTCAACATTAAACATCAGTACTCACAAGTGCACAATCAATCAATCAATCCGCACTATTCACCAGTGCACAAACAATCACACAGTCACATCCGCACTACGCGTAGGCCAACATCCAGCCACATTCTCGGGATCATACACATCTGGGCTCAACCCTCAGGCTCAGTCACATTTGGGTGAACACATCCCCAGGCTCAGACACATCCGAGTGGTACATCCAGGCTCAGTCGCATCCGAGAAGCTGGCTTACCTTAAAAGCAACTCACAATCATATAATCATCTCCCCTAAGCTCCGGTCGTCTGGGTGATCCCTTAGCTCCGACCGTCTGGGCACTCACAATCACAATGAAAACCATTCCGGGATTACATCCCAAAACTTTTCAATCAAATCCTTGACTTCAAACCAAGTCAAAAGCATTCCCGACCGGGTCTCAAGCCCAAATACCATTTACACGTAAATCCGTAAAATCTCATTTGAAAATATTAAAATAATCCAGAAATCATCCTTGACTCATAAATTAAGTCAAAAAATCCTTTTTGAAACCATTTTGACTCCGGGCCAAGCCCAAAATCATCAATTGTACTTTCCTCGAAAAACACGCCCAAAGCACTGATTAAAATAATCATTAAATTCCATAATTACTCATGCCAACTCATTGCAATTAAAATCATGCAATAAATCATGTAAAACATTTAACTATGCATGCATAACAATTTATAAAACAAACGTCCACTCACACACCGTTCAAACCGCTCGCTTTCCGAGCTGTACGTGTTTCCGTAATTTTCGGTACCTTCCAGGAATTCCAAGTCATGCCCAAATTCATCATTAAGGGTCACTAATGACATAATTAATATCATATTAATTTCTCATAATTTTCCAAGAATTAATTAAAAATTAAAAACGTAACATAAACCTTCGGACCCTCGAAATAATATCGAAACGGTGTCCGGCTGACTCGAAACCAATTCTAAAATGTTCGTTACATTAAATGAAACAAAAGTCATGTTGACCTCACCTCGGGAATCGTGCCCACGCGCCCTCACGCGTCGCTGTGAGTGGCTACGCGTGAAACCCACGTGCCTGCACAGTAACTGCTACAGTGCATCGTCTTCACCCGATTTTCCTGCAAATGGGTCCTTCGACCCGCGACACAACCCGGTTAGTTTTCCTTCAATTCGACCTTATTTCTTTCAATTCTTTCATTGGGTCTCATCTAATACATCTTAATTGAAGGTCTGTATCATTAATTTCACACGATTTGAACTTAAACCTATAAATCTCGAATCCCTTGCCGTTCAACTTTTGAATTCACCAAATTTGGCCTTGATTATTGATTACAATCAACTAGGAAGTCACAGAGGGGTTGTAACGACCTGTCCTCGTCCCGAATTCTAGGATTAGATTAGTGACAAATTTCGATTAGTGAGGTTAATCCGTGATTAGTTGGGCGAAATCGGACGAACGACGCAAAATGACCGTTTTGCCCATAGAGTGGGTAAAACATTGGCACGTTCAATTCCGACATTCGAGGAAGAAGTTATGACGTTCAAAAGTTAAGGGGTAATTTGGTAATTTTGGTTAAAAGGGGCAAAATGTTGACTTTTTGACCGGGAGGTCCGATGGCCGAGGGCCAAGGACTTTTACGTAGATCAGGACGATACGAATCCGTAGACAGGCGGCACGTCGAATTCGGACGTTCGACGGTGAAGTTACGGTTCACAGATGTACGAAAATACTATTGCACGAATTACGAGACAGGTGACATTTGGTAGCTAGTGGACCCATATATTTAGTTCTTGCCCTATGGATGAGTGACAAGTGTCATCCATCCACTGGCCAACCTCATTCATTCATGCATCTTTCCCGTGCATCGATCATTTCTTCATTTCAAACCCAAACAACCCGATCTCATTTCATCCCTCTCCGCTGAACAATCCAACCCCAGATGATCAACCGTGAGGACCAGAGAGTGATGGGAGGACATTTGGATGCTAGTAGCCGGCCAGAACGGCGCCATCGTGCACAGCTGAGGCCCAAACCCAGACAGGTACCCGGTTAGATCCAAATCCTTCATTTTGTCGATTTTTAAATTATGGATAGTTTTGGTTGATTAGGGAACGTTTGTTAGGTTGCTTAGGGAGTATAGAGATGATTTTTAATAGTGGTTGACGGCTGTGAAGCCAAGGGGGGATTTTGAAAGATTGAACCGTGAATGGGAGTTGGACATAGGTCGGTTTAAGGGGGTTTTGATTCATTTGGATGATTGGAATAGATGGGAAATGAAGAAATAGGAATTATAGGATTGATTATGGACAAAACGGACGAAAAATGAGGATTGTATGGGCCTGGACGGGTCACGCCGGTCCAGTTGCAGAGATTGGGCTGAACTGGCCGGTCTGAACCAGCTGGAGGTTGAAGAAGGGCTACAGTAAACCGGCGCCCACGCGCAGGGCCCTTTGGGCGGAGCGTGGTAGCTCGTAGTGGGGAATCTGGGGATGTTGTCAACATGTGAAACACTCTATTCGATGTAACGAACATTTTGGGACTGGTTTCGTGTCGACTAGACACCGTCTCGATAATGTTCGGGGCATTGGATGGTTTCGGATCGAGATTAAAAATAGTTAAAAATTTCAGAAAATTACAGGGCTTTCGTAGGAGGTTAATTAAGTATTTAGTAACCTTCTATTACGATTTGGATAGGTTTGGGAGTCCCGGTGACGGTGATTGGCTCAGGAGAGCCGTATGGCACTTAAATCGAGGAGGCAGCTGGACGGTCTGTGAGTGGACCTTGTTTTCTAAATTGGTGCATGCATAAATGTTTATTATATGTTTTAATACATGTTTGGTAATGCCATGGGTGCATTTGGTTGTGGTTACGTATAAGCACGTATTTTGAGGTTTCGGCTTTATACGGTGCCTATACGGGTCTGTATTTTTTTAATGGTTTAAATGAAAAGGTTTTTTATTTCCAAAAGGATAAACTCGGGTATGAGACCCATTTGGTTTTATTTTGGGCATATGACGTTATTGATGGCCTTCGGGTCTGAGTCGTGGTCGCGGCAGGTTCTTGGTGCACGACGACAGACGACATGACGCTCGCCTTCGGATTGGGATGTATTCCTTCCGAAGAGGTCAAGATGCACGATTCGTGGTCGGGAGTCCAAGGCCATTTTCGTAATTTGGACGAAAGAAGGGAAAATGTTGACTTTTTGATCGGGAGGCCCGATGGCCGAGGGCCAAGGACTGTTAGGAAGGTCTCGATGCCCTGAGTCTGTAGGCAGGCGGCACGCGTCGATCGGAGTCCAAATGACCAAGTTACGGGTCACGGAGGTCGGAGGGCATTTTGTTAATTTGCCAACTGAGGGCATTTTGGTCACTTTACCAACTGGGTACTGTTCACCACTGTGGGAGACAACCTACAGGGCCGTGCCGTGGGTGTCTGAGCGTGCAAATTGTTTATGGAACCCAATTGCTCGTGATGGGTGCTAATGGACTGAATAGGGAATTGTTTAATACAGTGCTGGGACTTGTTTATTACAGTGGGGTGTTTGGGCAGTGCACGGGTACACGATGCCGTGAGGGTGTTCTGATTTTGGAGAACAGGTTACCTTGTGCGTCGAATTGATTTAACTGAGTGTGGGAACAGAGACTGAGGACAGTGCACGGTGGTGTTGGTAGAGGTGAAGTGCGGGGAAACAATCGTACAGTGATATGTGCTGATACATTTGAAGTTGGGAAAAACAGAGTCTGGGGAGCCATTGTTATTTCGACCTCCCCAATAACGGGTTGGGAGAAAATGAGCACTGGGGAGGAATGAGAGAAACAGAGAGATGTTTTGGTGAGGAAAACGGGGGGATTGAGTGAAGATGATACAACGGGAACCCGAAACTCGTTTTGGGAAAATTCGAATTCGAATTTGAATTGCAGGCCAGCCCAAACCGGATTGAGGCTCGAAGGAGTCTTCTGGAACCTTATGTAGTCGATCCAAATCGATAATTGTGAGCTTCGGAGCTCCTGAGGCCATGAATGGACGTCGCGGGTGTTCGGAAAATTGAGCTTTGTGTTCGTGCATTTGGAGGTAAGTATTTGTGAAATTGGATCTCACATCATCCTTACCTTGAGTCTACAATGCTGTACGACTAATTAATTGAAGAATTCCTTGGTTGTTAATCAAACTCAGACGAGGAACTCGATTTTGGAACTTGGGTTGAGTCGAGATAGTTTGAGGTTGCGACGACTGCTTTGGATGTTACAGATCCCTAATTGGACGGGTTGCGAAGCTAATGGTGTGTTCAAATCGTTCAAATACTGTCGAATTGATGGGCTGCTAATCAGGTCCTCACGCGGGTGGAACGGCCCGTATATTAGAGAGTCGGGTGAAGATGGTGACCGTTGGGGTTACTGTAGCTGGCGCGTGGGTGTCACGCGCAGCCACACACGGCGGCGCGTGACGGCGCGTGGGACTGTTTTTCAAGGTGAGTTCAAAACGACTATTGTCCTGTACAATGTAACGAACATTTTAACGTTGGTTTCGAATTTATCGGACACCATTTCGATGTTGTTTCGAGGGTCCGAAGATTTAGGTTAAGTTTTTAAATACCGATTAATTCCCGGAAAATTATGGGAAATTAGTATGTTATTATTTGGGACCTGAGTGACCCTGGAATGTGTTTTCGGACAGGATTCGAGTTTCTGAAAAATGCCGGAAATTACAGAAACGCGTGCGGCGCGAAACCTAGCACTACAGAGGGTGTGTGAGTGGACGTTGCTTTCAAAATTTAATGCATGCATAAATATTTCCATGATTTTTATGATTATGATTATAAGTTGTGATTGATTTCGATTCCCGTATTTATAGGTATTTTGCTATACATACGAAATTACACATATTTCGAGACTATGGTCACTCTTATGCTTGATGATGGTTTAACGAAAGAATTTGCATAATTTGTGGTTATAATGTTTTATGAATGTTGTTTATGATTGTGAGTCTGACTCACCGTGTTGACACAGTTTTCGAGTTTTCTGCGGATTTGCACGTGTTACGGGATTTTGAGATTTCTGCGGTTTTCGAGATTTTGCGTATTGTGATTTGACCCAACATGAATTGTACGTGTCATGTTTAATAATGTCTTGAATATGAATGGGATTATGATTTACGATGTTGACACGTATTTCGAGAATGTCACGATTTTGCACGTTTTACGAGATTTCGAGTATGTCGTGATTTGATCGTGATTTTGGTGATTTGATTGTGGTTTTGATGCTTTGACCTTGGGATTTGAAAAATGATGTGATTTCAAGGACTTAAAATGGATTTTGAAAAAGGTGATTTCGGGCTTGATGCTGGGGCATAAAAGTAATTTTGATGAACGAGATTTCGATTTGCGGAAGTTGAAGAACGGATTCTTGGTTTGGGTTCGGGATGATGCTTCCGGATGCCGGCTTACGGAATCATTATTGCGAATTTGAATTCGGGAATGGAAAAGGATTTAATAAAGTGATTTGGTATGATTATACATGCCCCGTGGTTAATGATGATTTGTTTATGTTTTGTGAAGTACGATTTGGGGATTTGAATGTGGAAATTCGGACCATGAGTCCCGTTGTGGAAAATGTGATTTCGGGATGGGTCCCGCGTTGTTGTGATTGTCAAAAGTTTTGGGGTTTAAAGACCCGTTGAAAACTGTTTGGGTTTAAAGATCCGAGTGCTATTGCTGGAGCATGTTTTGAGTTTAAAGACTCGGTTAATTGATGACGGGGGAGGGCCCTTAATGACTTTAAAGACTCGTGAGTTTAAAGACTCGGTTACTGTGATACCCCCGAGGCCTATTGATTATGTTATGAGTTTAAAGACTCGTTGATACCCCGGGAAGGCCTGTTATGCGCATGGTTTTGAGTTTAAAGACTCGGGCGCAATTGATATCCAGCAAAATGATTGACTTGTGATTTATTGATGATTTCTGATGATTCGGTTGAGTTGGGAAGTGGCCCGGTATATGGTTGATGGTTTTGGATCATGTTGTGCATTTGGTTTTGATTCGTGGTTTTGGGCAGAGGCCCGGTGTTTATGATTGCGGGCTAAGACCCGATGGTTGAGAAAGGGAAAATGATTTTGAGTTTCATACGAGTTTTCCTTATGTTGAAATTAGATACACAGTTTTTCTTATGTAGAAAATTTTAACCGATTGCGAAATGATTTTTTTTTCTGTATGCATGCATTGGTTTTACGCGGAGGGTAAAAATGCCTTTTTGTAACTGTTTTCACAACTGATTTATTTTTGTCCACTCACACCTTTTGGTTTTTATTGACCCTCCAGGTTGTGGCGCGTTGATCGAGGCTAATCGTGAGCCGGAGGCATGAGTAAGAACATGTGGCTATCCCTGGTCTGACACGTACTGAGGGTAATTTGGGGATTTCAGTCGTCTTGCCAGGCGGGAGCAGGACCGGGCACGGTTAATAATGCCCTTTCCGGACATTGACCTTGGATTCTGAGAGACTTGGGTTTGAGACCCCGGGTAGCACGCGCGTAGCTTTGGAAACCGTGACATGATTGGTTGTGTGAATTATATGTATATATGATATATTTTATATGAAATATGAAATATGATGTGTGATGGATACAGGTTTTGGGCAGTGGCCCGTGTACTTGGTTTCATGGTGGTTTTGGGCTGAGTCCCTTATGGTTTTGGGCAGTAGCCAGTATGGTTGAATCTTTATGGTTCTTTCAGTTATGGTTTTAGGCTTAGTTCCCACCTTTGGTCCATTTGGTTAAATGGTTTTCGAATGCATGCATGCTTTTTAGTGAAGTGTACAAATGTCTTCGTTAAAATGTTTTTATAAACTCTTGTTTTGTCCACTTACAGCTTTTTAATGTTTTGACTGCCCTTCAGGTTGACAGCGGTTGTGGACTGTAGCAGAGATCGAGATATCATATACCTCCTCTGGATCCTGCAGTACTCTGATAGCCCGAGAGGGCAAAGGTCGGAAATATCCCTTGTTTGACACTTCGGGTCAGAAGGGAGCAGGGTCATCCCGTGTTAATCTCGGGGGGATTGGGATGGGTCCTGTCAGCATGGTATCAGAGCGAGGCTGGCTTATATCGAAGCTCAGTTCTCATATAAGAGCATAGGATTTCTCGTAGGATGAGCAAGTTTCCTCTTGGAGTAGTACGCAGGTCGAGGATGTGATGTCTCAATGGGCTCTAGTTCGTGGTCAACCTGATAGTTGGGGTGCCGGTACGATAGTTAGTAGGATTGGATCGTGGAATGTCTTGGTTCTACATTTGATGTCGGGGTTGCCATAGTTTTATCATGGATGACAGTGTGGGATCCTACGAAGGGATGACGTAAACGGTACTTTCGAGTTTTGATCGTGAGACGGTTAGTTGGGATAGTCTTTCACGATGTCGTAGGATCAGTTTGACGGCAGTTTGGTGCTGTGATCATCTGATGATCGGATATGGTTGAGTTGAATGGGTTTACTGCTGGGAGCAGTCGAGTTCGTGGAACTCTAGTTGAACTTATGATAGTTAGCAGTCGGATTCGAGGAATCCTAGTTGATTTGACCGAAGGATTGGATTGACGTCTTTTCGATGTCAAGACCGCGGTGACGGTCATATTGTGGAATATACTGTCTTATGCTGTTGGGTTCAGAGGAACTCTAAGATGTGATCGTGGAACCCTACCTTAGGTGTATGATTCGGAAAGGTGAGTTGGCGAGTAGTTGACTTTGGTGACTTCTCGGAGATGAGTCGGAGATGAGATCGTCGGTCGAACTAGTCATGTCAGCTTTATTGATGGGACCGCACTTTGCAGTCGAGGTTGTACTTATTGGTTAGACCTAGTAGGTTGTCGTGCTACTATAGTTGTGATGTATTGTTGGTGCAACATAGGTCATGGATGACCTGGTAGACGACATTGGTTGAGTCGAGTTACGACTGGTTAGAGTTGTTTGGACAGGTTACAGGGTTGGTACTTGTCGATGGAATCCCAGTTTGGGGATATAGAGTAATTAGTACGGACGGCTGATTCCGTTGGATGCAGAGTCTAGATCGTGATGTCAGGGTGACTGTACCCAGAGTTATTGGGTACGACGGAGGCAGGGTTTCTCCAAAACGAGCAGAGGTACGGGATCGTCGCTCGGTATGAGCGGAGATCTAGGGGTTGTCAGTTTTGCACAAGGTGTGCTGATACTAGTGTGGATGCCTTTGTGCTGATGCTGACAGGTGGTGATACTGGTACTAGTGCTGGTGCTGGTACCGGTGATTGTTCGGTATGAGTCACGAGTCGGGATGTGACTCCGTCGAAATGGGCATGTGGTTGGTATCTGTGGTCCGGCAGTGGATCACGGATAGAGTTAAATTGGTGCGGACACGTGGTTGATGTCCGAGTGTGTTGGTTCCGACATGGTTGGAGCTTCGGAATCGCGAAAGGTTGTAATTGAGGTGATGAGAGGAATGCGGGTTTTCCGCATTGGTAATGGGTATTTCGAAGTCATTAGGGTGACTTCTCAGATTGTAATGACCCGTCCCGAATATCGGGACTGAATATTAATTAATTATGATTTAGAATGACTAATCGGGGATTAGTTGAGTGAAATCGGACGAAACGTGCAAAATGACCGTTTTGCCCCTAGCGTGGGCAAAATGTTGACTTTTAGTTCAGGCGGTCAAATGGACTTTGACCGATGACTGTGACGTAGTTCGGGACGTCACGAGTTCATAGACAGGTGGCACGTTCGATTTTGACATTCGTAGTGAAAGTTATGATGATCGGAAGATGAGGGGTATTTTGGTAATTTGGCATAGTAGGGGCCAAATGTTGACTTTTTGATCGGGAGGTCCGATGGACGAGGGCCAAGGACCGTTACGTAGGTCTCGTCGATACGAATCCAACGACAGGTGGCACGTCGAAAACAGAGTTCGGGTGACCAAGTTACGGGTCACGGATGTCTAGGGGTAAAATGGTAATTTGTCGAACGGAGGGCAAAATGGTCTTTTACCATTGATTCTTGCTACCAGATTGTGACATTTGTCACTTTGTCATCTTCCCTACCCCAGCTGCTAACATTGAAACGGGAATCATGGGAAACACAATTATACCACTTTAGACACAAATTCCCTAAATTATGGGTTGTCTTAATGATTGTCCATTAACAGCTAATTAACCCGTGTTTCAGCCTCATTGTGCAATTGGGAGACTGAGGAAGCCGAATTGAGAGAGAGATTCGAGTGACAGTGAGGTCTCTGGGGGAATTTTGGTTCGAAAATTCAGAGAATTTGGGGGGTTTTCGAATTCGGGATTGTGAGCTGTGAGGATCGAAATTGATGATTCAATTCGACTTCTGGGATCCATACGAACCTTTCTACAACAAAAACGAAGTGAAACGGTGTCAGATTGAGGATGAACTAAGCTTCCATGGCAGCTTCAATTCGAGCTTGGGTTCGACGGGTTAGAGGTAAGAATTCTTCGAATTGATCTTGGAAAAACATTCAATACACTCTCACGATGCTTACCCTATGAATTAATTTGGAAATCAGGGACGGAATTGGTGAACCCGAATTGGAAACCCGTCGAGGATCGATCGAGAGTCGTGAGGATTTAGACCATGATTCGAGTAATTGAACTTACAGAACTCAATTAGAGATGGATTAGAAGGGATCAGTTGAAAGAACGGATTTAATTGGTGTTGAATTGGGTGAGTTTGAACCGGGTCTGTTCGCGGGTTTTTCAACCCGTTTACCAGACAAACGGGCGAAGGGGACGACTGTGCTGGTTACTGTAGCTGGCGCGTGGGTTTCACGCGCAGCCACTCACGGCGGCGCGTGAGGGCGCGTCCGGCCTAGTCTCAAGGTGAGGTGAACATGACTTTTGATCCTCTCAGTGTAACGAACATTTTGACGTTGATTTCGGTGAAATCGGATATTGTGTCGATAATGTTCCGCGTATCCGAAGTTTTGTTTTACGTTTAAAATACGTATTTAAATCCCGGAAAAATTAGGGAAAATTATATGTTGAATTTTGGGATGTTAGTAACCCTCTATATTGATTTTGGGCAGGAGTTGTGATTTCCAGATTTTACGGAAAAACGTGCAGCTCGGAAACGGACCGTTTTGGACGGTGTGTGTGAGTGGACTTTGTTTTCTAACCGTGATGCATGCATAAATGATTTAAATGCCTTATTATATGATTTTATATGCTTGGGCATGATTTGTGTTTCAATCCGGTAATTTCTCGGTTTTATGATTATTTTGAGCGATTTTCGAGAAATTACGAAATATGGTAAAAATGATATTTGGACTCGGATTATGGAGTCATGGATTGAAAATGATATTTGGACTCGGGTTATGAGTCAGTGATTGACTTTGTGGATTTACGTGAAAATGGCAACGGAGGTTGCAACGCATGGATTTCCGTGATAATGTTATTTTGGGCTTGAGAACCCAAGTGAATAGTGATTTTGACTCGGATTTGGAGTCATTTGTGAAATTGTGAAATTAATGATTTATTGGGATTTTATGATTATTTTAATCAGTCTTTCGGGCACGTTTTACGAGGAATGTGCAGATGATGTTTTGGGCTAGGCCCAGAGTTTAAATGATTTCTAAAATGATGTTTTGACTTGGTTGGTGAGTCAATGATGATTTTCGGATTATTCTATTGATTTAAATGTGATTTTAACGGTTTAGGTGTAAAAGGTATTTTGGGCTTGAGACCCAGTTGAGAATGACCTTGACTTGGTATGAAGTCAAGATTTGATTGAAATGTTTTGGGATGTAATTCCCGGGATGGTTTTTATTGTGATTGTGATATTCCCAGACGGTCGGTGCTTGGGGGGATTACCCAGACGACCGGAGCTTGGGGGATGTGATTGTAGGATCGAGAGTTGATCCTATGGTAGTCAGCTTCTCGGATGATACTGAGCCTGGATGTACCACTCGGAGGTGTCTGATCCTGGGGATGTGTTCGCCCAGAGGTGACTGAGCCCGAGGAGGTTGAGCCCAGAGGTGTTTATTCCCGAGAGAGTGACTGGATATTGGCCTACGCGTAGTGCAGCACTTGTGAGTAGTACAGTTTGATTGATTGTGCACTGGTGAGTAGTGCAGATGTGATTGGTGATATTTTATGCACTCGTGAGTAGTGCGGATTGATTGGATTGATATATTTATTGTGCACTGGTAAGTAATGCTGATTGGTATTGATTGTGATGATGTACTGGTTTTGAGTACGGGTTTTTGGTCCTTGTGGCCAGGTGATTATGTTTTCACATGTTTTGGCCTGAAAGCCGGGATTTGAAGTTTTATAACATGAACTGAATTGGTAAACATGAGTTTTATGGACCATGGGAAAATATGATTGATTTTATCGGTCACTCATGTTTTACGATATGCATGCAAGTTTGTGAAAACTGGAGGGTAAGATTGTATTTTGATAAATGTTTTTATAAGAGGTCATTTTTGTCCACTCACACCTTTTTTGTTTTGTGACCCTCCAAGCCGTGGTACGACGTTCGGGACTGATCGTGAGGCAGTGACAGCAGCAGAAATCCGCGCAAAATTCCCTTGTCTGGCAGGTGCTGAAGGGTTGTTTTTGGACTTTCAGTGGACTTGTCAGACGGGAGCAGGACCGGGTACGGTTTTTGACGTCCAGTTGGGACGGGTCCTGTCACAGATTCTACCATGATTGATGATGGTAGATGATGTTGATGATATAGATGTTGTTGGTTGCCACTAGTACACCGATCTTGTATTGGTTGGTGAACCCTAGATTTGTCTCGGGTCATCATGAGGAATTGAGTATATCGAAGTTAAATGACTGAGATTTATCATTTTCTGCTTGGTGGCAAACGATGTTGGATTACATAACGTGGTGAGTGCAGCAAGTGTTGTTTGCATTCACGTAGGATGGATTTTGATGTCATTGCCTTGGGTCATTCTTGGTTTTTCCACTGCCTAGATCCCTTCCTGTTTTGTCAACATCCTTACCTTTCACCACTCTTGCTTATGTAGGCAAATATGTTCCTTTTTCTTAGTGGCATCACAAACTGGGACATCCTGCCAATTCCGTCCTCTCTACCATGCTTAAACATGCAAAAATACCTTGCACCACAGATTCATCTCCGGAAGTTTGTCAATCTTGTCTCAAGGGCAAGATCTCGATATGACCCTTCCATGTATCTATACAAAGGTCTTCTTCTCCCTTTGATAAAATCCATTCAGATGTGTGGGGACCTAGCCCTTGCACCTTAGTACTTGGGTTCAAGTACTATGTTTTGTTTGTAGATGATCGTACCCGATACACTTGGATGTACCTCTAATGAATAAATATGATGTTTTCTCGACTTTTGTCAAATTTTATACCTACATTTTCAATTTCTTTGGTATATCAATTAAGGTTTTCCAAAGTGATTGTGGTGGTGAATTCGTCAATAAACTCATGATTGATTTTCTAAATTCTAAAGGCATTCTACATCACAAGTCCAACCCCATATACACCTCAAAAAAAGGGTCTTACAGAAGGAAAACATCGGCATCTTATTGTGACCATTATTACTCTCCTTCAACACACATCTATGCCTCCCTTGTTTTGGTTTCATGCATGTTCTACTGCTAATTTCCTCATAAACTGTGTGCCCTCTGCCACCTTGGACTAGAAATCTCCTTACTTTTTGCTGTTTGGCCACCTTCCCTCATTTCAATTTGTTCACGTCTTTGGTTGTGCATGTTATCCCCTTCTTCGACCTTACAAAGCCCAAAAACTCAAACAAAGGACTTCTTAGTGTGATTTTGTTGGGTACACTCATGATTACAAGTGATTTCAATGTTATCACATTCCTTCTAAGAAGACATTTGTTTCTAGACATGTCATTTTTTATGAGTGCATGTTTCCTTATCAATATGTTTCATCCTCTAAGCATACATCGGCTTCCCATGATCAGGGTTCTGTGATTTGTTCTAGTTATACTCCCTTGTATCCTGCTTGTGAGCTTCCTAACAGGTCCTCCTCACTGGTGTCCTTTCATTCTCCCTTTGAGCTACCCTCAGTGAGTTCATCTGGTGATCCTAATCTGCCCGCTCAGGTGTCTGCTTCTCCTTGCTCCGATTATGAGTCTTCCATCTCCTCGCCAATATCTTCCTCTGACTTGTTTTTTGGTTCATTCTCTATTGATCTGATCATGAACATTCTTGTTGCTGGTTCACCCCCCCTAGTCTCATCAGCACCTAATTTCCACCCTATGATCACTCACTCCAAAAATGGCATCTCTCGCCTCTCCAGACGTGGCTTGCTTGCGTTACATGCCACTTCTGTCCAAGCTGATTCTCTACTTATGCTTGTCTCCTATAAGCAGGCTAATCAATTCCCTGAATGATGCTGGGATATGGATGAAGAATTCAGTGCTCTTTGACAACAACACACTTGGAAGCTCGTTCCTTTACCACCCCATTGTGGTTTTATTGGCTACAAATGGGCATATGAGATCAAACGTAATGCTGACGGGATAGTGGCCTGCCACAAGGCTAGGCTCGTTGCCAAAGGATATATTCAGAAGGCT
Organism: Prinsepia uniflora; assembly: GCA_032719365.1. Classification (NCBI taxonomy): domain Eukaryota; kingdom Viridiplantae; phylum Streptophyta; class Magnoliopsida; order Rosales; family Rosaceae; genus Prinsepia; species Prinsepia uniflora. The sequence goes on along the minus strand of CM064874.1, from coordinate 49,938,616 downwards.
GGCATTGACTACGATGATACTTTCAGTCCTGTTGTGAAACACACCACCATCAGTCTTATTCTCGCCTTAGCTGCTCAATTCCATTGGCCTCTCAAACAACTTGATGTTCAAAATTCTTTTCTTCATGGCCATCTTCATGAAGAGGTGTATACGGATCAACCTATAGACTACGTTGATCCTCAGTGTCCCACTTTTGTCTGCAAGTTAGAGAAATCTCTTTATTGCCTCAAGCAGGCCCCACGGTCTTGGAATGCGTGGTTTACGTCTCATATGATGACAGGACCCGTCCCAACTGGACGTTGATAACCGTGCCCGGTCCTGCTCCCATCTGACAAGTCAACTGAAGTCCCGAAACTACCCTTCAGCACCTGTCAGACAAGGGATAACTGTACGGATTTCCGCTCATGCCTCCGCCTCTCGATTAGCCCCGAACGTTGTGTCACGGCCTGGAGGATCATCAAAACAGGAAAGGTGTGAGTGGACAAAAATAATATCATTTGAAAATACATTTCAAATAGACCATTTACCCTCCAGTTATTAAACCATGCATGCATAGGGTCAAACATATGAATAACAATCACCGGTTTTCCAGCCAAACCACACGAGAAGTATCAAATCCCGGCTCTCAAGCCAAACATAAGAAAACATTATCTTGGCCACAAAGACCAAAAATCCGTACTCAATACCAGTACGCAATCACAATCAACATTAAACATTAGTACTCACAAGTGCACAATCAATCAATCAATCCACACTATTCACCAGTGCACAAACAATCACACAATCACATCCGCACTACGCGTAGGCCAACATCCAGCCACATTCTCGGGATCATACACATCTGGGCTCAACCCTCGGGCTCAGTCACATCTGGGTGAACACATCCCCAGTCTCAGACACATCCGAGTGGTACATCCAGGCTCAGTCGCATCCGAGAAGCTGGCTTACCTTAAAAGCAACTCACAATCATAGAATCATCTCCCCTAATCTCCGGTCGTCTGGGTGATCCCTTAGCTCCGACCGTTTGGGCACTCACAATCACAATGAAAACCATTCCGGGATTACATCCCAAAACTTTTCAATCAAATCCTTTACTTCAAACCAAGTCAAAAGCATTCCCGACCGGGTCTCAAGCCCAAATACCATTTACACGTAAATCCGTAAAATCTCATTTGAAAATATTAAAACAATCCTAAAATCATCCTTGACTCATAAATTAAGTCAAAATATCCTTTTTGAAACCATTTTGACTCTGGGCCAAGCCCAAAATCATCAATTGTACTTTCCTCGAAAAACACGCCCAAAACACTGATTAAAATAATCATTAAATTCCATAATTACTCATGCCAACTCATTGCAATTCAAATCATGCAATAAATCATGTAAAACATTTAACTATGCATGCATAAAAGTTTATAAAACAAACGTCCACTCACACACCGTTCAAACCGCTCGCTTTCCGAGCTGTACGCGTTTTCGTAATTTTCGGTACCTTCCAGGAATTCCAAGTCCTGCCCAAATTCATCATTAAGGGTCACTAATGACTTAATTAATATCATTTTAATTTCTCATAATTTTCCAATAATTAATTACGAATTAAAAACGTAACATAAGCCTTCGGACCCTCGAAATAATATCGAAACGGTGTCTAGCTGACTCGAAACCAATTCTAAAATGTTCGTTACATTAAATGAAACAAAAGTCATGTTGACCTCACCTCAGGAATCGTGCCCACGCGCCCTCACACGTCGCTGTGAGTGGCTACGCGTGAAACCCACGTGCTTGCACAGTAACTGCTACAGTGCATCGTCTTCACCCGATTTTCCTGCAAATGGGTCCTTCGACCCGCGACACAACCCGGTTAGTTTTCCTTCAATTCGACCTTATTTCTTTCAATTCTTTCATTGGATCTCATCTAATACATCTTAATTGAAGGTCTGTATCATTAATTTCACACGATTTGAACTTAAACCTATAAATCTCGAATCCCTTGCCGTTCAACTTTTGAATTCACCAAATTTGGCCTTGATTATTGATTACAATCAACTAGGAAGTCACAGAGGGGTTGTAACGACCTGTCCCCGTCCCCAATTCTAGGATTAAATTAGTGACTAATCTCGATTAGTGAGGTTAATCCGTGATTAGTTGGGCGAAATCGGACGAATGATGCAAAATGACCGTTTTGCCCTTAGAGTGGGTAAAACGTTGGCACGTTCAATTCCGACATTCGAGGAAGAAGTTATGACGTTCAAAAGTTAAGGGGTAATTTGGTAATTTTGGTTAAAAGGGACAAAATGTTGACTTTTTGACCGGGAGGTCCGATGGCCGAGGGCCAAGGACTTTTATGTAGATCAGGACGATACGAATCCGTAGACAGGCGGCAGGTCGAATTCGGACGTTCAACGGTGAAGTTACGGTTCACGGATGTACGAAAATACTATTGCACAAATTACGAGACAAGTGACATTTGATAGCTAGTGGAACCAAATATTTAGTTCTTGCCCTATGAATGAGTGACAAGTGTCATCCATCCACTGGCCAACCTCATTCATTCATGCATCTTCCCCGTGCATCGACCATTTCTTCATTTCAAACCCAAACAACCCGATCTCATTTCATCCCTCTCCGCTGAACAACCCAACCCCAGATGATCAACCGTGAGGACCAGAGAGTGATGGGAGGACATTTTGATGCTGGTAGCCGGCCAGAACGGCGCCACCGTGCACGGCTGAGGCCCAAACCCGAACAGGTACCTGGTTAGATCCAAATCCTTCCTTTTGTCGATTTTTACATTATGGATAGTTTTGGTTGATTAGGGAACGTTTGTTAGGTTTCTTAGGGAGTATAGAGATGATTTTTAACAGTGGTTGACGGCTGTGAAGCCAAGGGGGGATTTTGAAAGATTGAACCGTGAATGGGAGTTGGACATAGGTCGGTTTAAGGGGTTTTGATTCATTTGGATGATTGGAATAGACGGGAAATGAAGAAATAGGAATTATAGGATTGATTATGGACAAAACGGACGAAAAATGAGGATTGTATGGGCCTGGACCGGTCACGCCAGTCCAGTTGCAGAGATTGGGCTGAACTGGCCGGTCTGAACCAGCTGGAGGTTGAAGAAGGGCTACAGTACACCGGCGCCTGGCAGCGCGTGGTAGCGCGTGGTGGGGAATCTGGGGATGTTGTCAACATGTGAAACACTCTATTCGATGTAACGAACATTTTGGGACTAGTTTCGTGTCGACTGGACACCGTCTCGATAATGTTCGGGGCATTGGATGGGTTCGGATCGAGATTAAAAATAGTTAAAAATTCCAGAAAATTACGGGGCTTTCGTAGGAGGTTAATTAAGTATTTAGTAACCTTCTATTACGATTTGGATAGGTTTGGGAGTCCCGGTGACGGTGATTGGCTCAGGAGAGCCTTATGGCACTTAAATCGAGGCGGCAGCTGGACGGTCTGTGAGTGGACCTTCTTTTCTAAATTGGCGCATGCATAAATGTTTATTATATGTTTTCATACATGTTTGGTAATGCCATGGGTGCATTTGGTTGTGGTTACGTATAAGCACGTATTTCGAGGTTTCGACCTTATACGGTGCCTATACGGGTCTGTATTTTTTTAATGGTTTAAATGAAAAGGTTTTGGATTTCCAAAAGGATAAACTCGGGTATGAGACCCATTTGGTTTTATTTTGGGCATATGACGCTATTGATGGCCTTCGGGTCTGAGTCGTGGTCGCGGCAAGTTCTTGGTGCACGACGACAGACGACATGACGCTCGCCTTCGGATTGGGATGTGTTCCTTCCGAAGAGGTCAAGATGCACGATTCGTGGTCGGGTAGCCTAGGGAGGCTCGACCTCAGAGTGTTGACGGTTCAGGATATCGATCGGTGATGAGTGCACCATGATCTTGTGGTTGTCGCGTCGGTTGATTCGTTCACGACGATATACCAGGATTGAGGGTGGTCCTGGATGGATGGTTGCACACATCACTACGAACAGAGTCGTGACTGACCCTGAGATATCGGGCAGGATGCTAGCTGATGTCATCTGTTCGGGCACGAGAGCTAGTTACTTTACGGTTATGATTTCGGGTCAGGGACCCTAGATGGATTACCAAGTTCATGGCGGTTTATGAGAACCGGCATGAACCCTGGAATGGTTATTATGGGACATGACGGTTTATGGGAGCCGGGCATGGAGGATGTTATATATATATATATATATATATATATGAATGGCATGGATGTTATAGATCATGACGGTTCAGGGGAACCGGGCATGAATATTTATGTTATGTATATATATGTTCATATACCTTCCTTTACTTCTATTATCTCCTCCGGAGAGGGTCGTTGGCCTAGGTGGACCCAGGAGTAGTCACTGTAATGACCTATCCTGGAATTTGGGATTAGATTAGTAACTAACCATGATTAATGGGGGTTAATCGGTGATTAGTTGGGTGAAATCGGACGACTTGGCAAAATGACCGTTTTGCCCCTAGTCATGGGTAAAACGTTGACTTTTTATTCGGGCGGTCAAATGGACTTTGACCGATGACCGTGACGTAGTTTGGGACGTCACGAGTTCATAGTCAGGTGACACGTTCGATTCCGACGTTCGTGGTGAAAGTTATGACGTTCGGAAGTCCAAGGCCATTTTCGTAATTTGGACGAAATAAGGGAAAATGTTGACTTTTTGATCGGGAGGCCCGATGGCCGAGGGCCAAGGACTGTTAGGAAGGTCTCGATGCCCTGAGTCTGTAGGCAGGCGGCACGCGTCGATCGGAGTCCGAATGACCAAGTTACGGGTCACAGAGGTCGGAGGGCATTTTGTTAATTTGCCAACTGAGGCCATTTTGGTCATTTTACCAACTGGGTACTGTTCACCACCGTGGGAGACAACCTGCACGGCCGTGCCGTGGGTGTCTGAGCGTGCAAATTGTTTATGGAGCTCAATTGCTCGTGATGGGTGCTAATGGACTGAATAGGGAATTGTTTAATACAGTGCTGGGACTTGTTTATTACAGTGGGGTGTTTGGGCAGTGCACGGGTACACGATGCCGTGAGGGTGTTCTGATTTTGGAGAACAGGTTACCTTGTGCGTCGAATTGATTTAACTGAGTGTGGGAACAGAGACTGAGGGCAGTGCACGGTGGTGTTGGTAGAGGTGAAGTGCGGGGAAACAATCGCACAGTGATCTGTGCTGATACATTTGAAGTTGGGAAAAACAGAGTCTGGGGAGCCATTGCTATTTCGACCTCCCCAATAACGGGTTGGGAGAAAATGAGCACTGGGGAGGAATGAGAGAAACAGAGAGATGTTTTGGTGAGGAAAACGGGGGGATTGGGTGAAGATGATACAACGGGAACCCGAAACTCGTTTTGGGAAAATTCGAATTCGAATTTGAATTGCAGGCCAGCCCAAACCGGATTGAGGCTCGAAGGAGTCTTCTGGAACCTTATGTAGTCGATCCAAATCGATAATTGTGAACTTCGGAGCTCCTGAGGCCATGAACGGACGTCGCGGGTGGCCGGAAAATTGAGCTTTGTGTTCGTGCGTTTGGAGGTAAGTATTTGTGAAATTGGATCTCACATCATCCTTACCTTGAGTCTACAATGCTGTACGACTAATTAATTGAAGAATTCCTTGGTTGTTAATCAAACTCAGACGAGGAACTCGATTTTGGAACTTGGGTTGAGTCGAGATAGTTTGAGGTTGCGACGACTGCTTTGGATGTTACAGATCCCTAATTGGACGGGTTGCGAAGCTAATGGTGTGTTCAAATCGTTCAAATACTGTCGAATTGATGGGCTGCTAATCGGGTCCTCACGCGGGTGGAACGACCCGTATGTTAGAGAGTCGGGTGAAGATGGTGACCGTTGGGGTTACTGTAGCTGGCGCGTGGGTGTCACGCGCAGCCACACACGGCGGCGCGTGACGGCGCGTGGGACTGTTTTTCAAGGTGAGTTCAAAACGACTATTGTCCTGTACAATGTAACGAACATTTTAACGTTGGTTTCGAATTTATCGGACACCATTTCGATGTTGTTTCGAGGGTCCGAAGATTTAGGTTAAGTTTTTAAATACCGATTAATTCCCGAAAAATTATGGGAAATTAGTATGTTATTATTTGGGACCTGAGTGACCCTGGAATGTGTTTTCGGACAGGATTCGAGTTTCTGAAAAATGCCGAAAATTACGGAAACGCGTGCGGCGCGAAACCTAGCACTACGGAGGGTGTGTGAGTGGACGTTGCTTTCAAAATTTAATGCATGCATAAATATTTCCATGATTTTTATGATTATGATTATAAGTTGTGATTGATTTCGATTCCCGTATTTATAGGTATTTTGCTATACATACGAAATTACACATATTTCGAGACTATGGTCACTCTTATGCTTGATGATGGTTTAACGAAAGAATTTGCATAATTTGTGGGTATAATGTTTTATGAATGTTGGTTATGATTGTGAGTCCGACTCACCGTGTTGACACAGTTTTCGAGTTTTCTGCGGATTTGCACGTGTTACGGGATTTTGAGATTTCTGTGGTTTTCGAGATTTTGCGTATTGTGATTTGACCCAACATGAATTGTACGTGTCATGTTTTAATAATGTCTTGAATATGAATGGGAGTATGATTTACGATGTTGACACGTATTTCGAGAATGTCACGATTTTGCACGTTTTACGAGATTTCGAGTATGTCGTGATTTGATCGTGATTTTGGTGATTTGATTGTGGTTTTGATGCTTTGACCTTGGGATTTGAAAAATGATGTGATTTCAAGGACTTAAAATGGATTTTGAAAAAGGTGATTTCGGGCTTGATGCTCGGGGCATAAAAGTAATTTTGATGAACGAGATTTCGATTTGCGGAAGTTGAAAAATGGATTCTTGGTTTGGGTTCGGGATGATGCTTCCGGATGTCGGCTTACGGAATCATTATTGCGAATTCGAATTCGGGAATGGAAAAGGATTTAATAAAGTGATTTGGTATGATTATACATGCCCCGTGGTTAATGATGATTTGTTTATGTTTTGTGAAGTACGATTTGGGGATTTGAATGTGGAAATTCGGACCATGAGTCCCGTTGTGGAAAATGTGATTTCGGGATGGGTCCCGCGTTGTTGTGATTGTCAAAAGTTTTGGGGTTTAAAGACCCGTTGAAAACTGTTTGGGTTTAAAGACCCGAGTGCTATTGCTGGAGCACGTTTTGAGTTTAAAGACTCGGTTAATTGATGACGGGGAAGGGCCCTTAATGAGTTTAAAGACTCGTGAGTTTAAAGACTCGTGAGTTTAAAGACTCGGTTACTGTGATACCCCCGAGGCCTATTGATTATGTTATGAGTTGAAAGACTCGTTGATACCCCGGGATGGCCTGTTATGCGCATGGTTTTGAGTTTAAAGACTCAGGCGCACTTGATATACAACAAAATGATTGACTTGTGATTTATTGATGATTTCTGATGTTTCGGTTGAGTTGTGCAGTGGCCCGGTATATGGTTGATGGTTTTGGATCATGTTGTGCATTTGGTTTTGATTCGTGGTTTTGGGCTGAGGCCCGGTGTTTATGATTGCGGGCTAAGACCCGATGGTTGAGGAAGGGCAAATGATTTTGAGTTTCATACGAGTTTTCCTTATGTTGAAATTTGATACACAGTTTTTCTTATGTGGAAAATGTTAACCGATTGCGAAATGATTTTTTTTTATGTATGCATGCATTGGTTTTAAGCGGAGGGTAAAAACGCCTTTTTGTAACTCTTTTCACAACTGATTTATTTTTGTCCACTCACACCTTTTGGTTTTTATCGACCCTCCAGGTTGTGGCGCGTTGATCGAGGCTGATCGTGAGGCGGAGGCATGAGTAAGCACATGTGGCTATCCCTGGTCTGGCACGTACTGAGGGTAATTTGGGGATTTCAGTCGTCTTTCCAGGCGGGAGCAGGACCGGGCACTGTTAATAATGCCCTTTCCGGGGGCGGTCCTGTCAGTTACGGAGCACTGACTCAGTGGGAGTCACCCCCGTTGGGTGCCTTACTCTCAGAAAGGGTATGGTTACTATAACCTCAGGATGGGTCATTGGTCTACGGACATTGACCTTGGATTCTGAGAGACTTGGGTTTGAGACCCTGGGTAGCACGCGCGTAGCTTTGGAAATTGTGACATGATTGGTTGTGTGAATTATATGTATATATGATATATGTTATATGAAATATGGAATATGATGTGTGATGGATACAGGTTTTGGGCAGTGCCCCGTGTACTTGGTTTCATGGTGGTTTTGGGCTGAGTCCCTTATGGTTTTGGGCAGTGGCCCGTATGGTTGAATCTTTATGGTTCTTTCAGTTATGGTTTTAGGCTTAGTTCCCACCTTTGGTCCATTTGGTTAAATGGTTTTCGAATGCATGCATGCTTTTTAGTGAAGGGTACAAATGTCTTCGTTAAAATGTTTTTATAAACTCTTGTTTTGTCCACTTACAGCTTTTTAATGTTTTGACTACCCTTCAGGTTGACAGCGGTTGTGGACTGTAGCAGAGATCGAGATATCATATACCTCCTCTGGATCCTGGAGTACTCTGATAGCCCGAGAGGGCAAAGGTCGGAAATATAACTTGTTTGACACTTCGTGTCAGACGGGAGCAGGGTCATCCCGCGTTAATCTCAGGGGAATTGGGATGGGTCCTGTCAGCATGGTATCAGAGCGAGGCTGGCTTATATCGAAGCTCAGTTAGCTCATATCAGAGCATAGGATTTCTCGTAGGATAAGCAAGTTTCCTCTTGGAGTAGTACGCATGTCGAGGATGTGATGTCTCAATGGGCTATAGTTCGTGGTCAACTTGATAGTTGGGGTGCCGGTACGATAGTTAGTAGGATTGGATCGTGGAATGTCTTGGTTCTGCATTTGATGCCGGGGTTGCCATAGTTTTATCATGGATGACAGTGTGGGACCCTACGAAGGGATGATGTAAACGGTACCTTCGAGTTTTGATCGTGAGACGGTTAGTTGGGATAGTCTTTCACGATGTCGTAGGATCAGTTTGACGGCAGTTTGGTGCTGTGATCATCTGATGATCGGATATGGTTGAGTTGAATGGGTTTATTGCTGGGAGTAGTCGAGTTCGTGGAACTCTAGTTGAACTTATGACAGTTAGCAGTCGGATTCGAGGAATCAAAGTTGATTTGACCAAAGGATTGGATTAACATCTTTTCGATGTCAAGACCGCGGTGACGGTCAGATTATGGAATATACTGTCTTATGCTGTTGGGTTCAGAGGAACTCTAAGATGTGATCGTGGAACCCTACCTTAGGTGTATGGTTCGGAAAGGTGAGTTGGCGAGTAGTTGACTTTGGCGACTTCTCGGAGATGAGATCATCGGTCGAACTAGTCATGTCAGCTTTAGTGATGGGACTGCACTTTGCAATCGAGGTTGTACTTATCGGTTAGACCTAGTAGGTTGTCGTGCTACTATAGTTGTGATGGATTGTTGGTGCAACAAAGGTCATGGATGACCTGGTAGACGACATTGGTTGAGTCGAGTTACGACTGGTTAGAGTTGTTTGGACAGGTTACCAGGGTTGGTACTTGTCGATGGAATCCCAGTTTGGGGATATAGAGTAATTAGTACGGACGGCTGATTCTGTTGGATGCAGAGTCTAGATCGTGATGTCTGGTGGTTTGGTCTGCATGAGTTGAGGCAGGCACTACTACCGAGAGTGGTCGTAGTTACGATTGTTGGGAATCATGGACATTTAGGGAACGTTTCCTTTTTCTCGTATGAGATGTCAGGGTGACTGTACCTAGAGTTATTGGGTACGACGGAGGCAGGGTTTCTCCAAAACGAGCAGAGGTACGGGATCGTCGCTCGGTATGAGCGGAGATCTAGGGGTTGTCAGTTTTGCACAAGGTGTGCTGATACTAGTGTGGATGCCTTTGTGCTGATGCTGACAGGTGGTGATACTGGTACTAGTGCTGGTGCTGGTACCGGTGATTGTTCGGTATGAGTCACGAGTCGGGATGTGACTCCGTCGAAATGGGCATGTGATTGGTATCTGTGGTCCGGCAGTGGATCACGGATAGAGTTAAATTGGTGCGGACACGTGGTTGATGTCCGAGTGTGTTGGTTCCGACATGGTTGGAGCTTCGGAATCGCGAAAGGTTGTAATTGAGGTGATGAGAGGAATGCGGGTTTTCCGTATTGGTAATGGGTATTTCAAAGTCATTAGGGTGACTTCTCAGATTCTACCATGATTGATGATGGTAGATGATGTTGATGATGTAGATGTTGTTGGTTGCCACTAGTACACCGATCTTGTATTGGTTGGTGAACCCTAGATTTGTCTCGGGTCATCATGAGGAATTGTGTATATCGAAGTTAAATGACTGAGATTTATCATTTTCTGCTTGTTGGCAGACGATGTTGGATTACAAAACGTGGTGAGTGCAGCGAGTCTTGTTTGCATTCACGTATGATGGATTTTGATGTCATTGCCTTAGGTCATTCTTGGTTTTTCCACTGCCTAGATCCCTTCCTGTTTTGTCAACATCCTTGCCTTTCACCACTCTTGCCTATGTAGGCAAATATGTTCCTTTTTCTTAGTGGCATCACAAACTGGGACATCCTGCCAATTCCGTCCTCTCTACCATGCTTAAACATGCAAAAATACCTTGCACCACAGATTCATCTTCTGAAGTTTGTCAATCTTGTCTCAAGGGCAAGATCTCAATATGACCCTTCCATGTATCTATACAAAGGTCTTCTTCTCCCTTTGATAAAATCCATTCAGATGTGTGGGGACCTAGCCCTTGCACCTTAGTACTTGGGTTCAAGTACTATGTTTTGTTTGTAGATGATCATACCCGATACACTTGGATGTACCTCTAATGAATAAATCTGATGTTTACTCGACTTTTGTCAAATTTTATACCTACATTTTCAATTTCTTTGGTATATCAATTAAGGTTTTCCAAAGTGATTGTGGTGGTGAATTCGTCAATAAACTCATGATTGATTTTCTAAATTCTAAAGGCATTCTACATCACAAGTCCAACCCCATATACACCTCAAAAAAAGGGTCTTGCAGAAGGAAAACATCGTCATCTTATTGTGACCATTATTACTCTCCTTCAACACACATCTATGCTTCCTTTGTTTTGGTTTCATGCATGTTCTACTGCTAATTTCCTCATAAACTGTGTGCCCTCTGCCACCTTGGACCAGAAATCTCCTTACTTTTTGCGGTTTGGCCACCTTCCCTCATTTCAATTTGTTCACGTCTTTGGTTGTGCATGTTATCCCCTTCTTCGACCTTACAAAGCCCAAAAACTCAAACAAAGGACTTCTTAGTGTGATTTTGTTGGGTACACTCATGATTACAAATGATTTCAATGTTATCAAATTCCTTCTAAGAAGACATTTGTTTCTAGACATGTCTTTTTTTATGAGTGCATGTTTCCTTATCAATATGTTTCATCCTCTAAGCATACATCGGCTTCCCATGATCAGGGTTCTGTGATTTGTTCTAGTTATACTCCCTTGTATCCTGCTTGTGAGCTTCCTAACAGGTCCTCCTCACTGGTGTCCTTTCATTCTCCCTTTGAGCTACCCTCAGTGAGTTCATCTGGTGATCCTAATCTGCCCGCTCAGGTGCCTGCTTCTCCTTGCTCCGATTATGAGTCTTCCATCTTCTCGCCAGTATCTTCCTCTGACTTGTTTTTTGGTTCATTCTCTATTGATCTGATCATGAACATTCATGTTGCTGGTTCACCCCCTAGTCTCATCAGCACCTAATTTCCACCCTATGATCACTCACTCCAAAAATGGCATCTCTCGCCTCCCCAGACGTGGCTTGCTTGCGTTACATGCCACTTCTGTCCAAGCTGATTCTCTACTTATGCATGTCTCCTATAAGCAGGCTACTCAATTCCCTGAATGGTGACGGGATATGGATGAAGAATTCAGTGCTCTTTGACAACAACACACTTGGAAGCTCGTTCCTTTACAACCCCATTGTGGTTTTATTGGCTACAAATGGGCATATGAGATCAAACGTAATGCTGACGGGATAGTGGCCTGCCACAAGGCTAGGCTCGTTGCCAAAGGATATATTCAGAAGGCCGGCATTGACTACGATGATACTTACAGTCCTGTTGTGAAACACACCACTATCAGTCTTATTCTCGCCTTAGCTGCTCAATTCCATTGGCCTCTGAAACAACTTGATGTTCAAAATTCTTTTCTTCATGGCCATCTTCATGAAGAGGTGTGTATGGATCAGCCTATAGACTACGTTGATCCTCAGTGTCCCACTTTTGTCTGTAAGTTAGAGAAATCTCTTTATTGCCTCAAGCAGGCCCCACGGTCTTGGAATGCATGGTTTACGTCTCATATGATGACAGGACCCGTCCCAACTGGACGTTGATAACCGTGCCCAGTCCTGCTCCAATATGACAAGTCAACTGAAGTCCCGAAACTACCCTTCAGCACCTGTCAGACAAGGGATAACTGTACGGATTTCCGCTCATGCCTCCGCCTCTCGATTAGCCCCGAACGTTGTGTCACGGCCTGGAGGATCATCAAAACAGGAAAGGTGCGAGTGGACAAAAATAATATCATTTGAAAATACATTTCAAATAGACCATTTACCCTCCAGTTATTAAACCATGCATGCATAGGGTCAAACATATGAATAACAATCACCGGTTTTCCAGCCAAACCACACGACAAGTATCAAATCCCGGCTCTCAAGCCAAACATAAGAAAACATTATCTTGGCCACAAAGACCAAAAACCCGTACTCAATACCAGTACGCAATCACACTCAACATTAAACATCAGTACTCATAAGTGCACAATCAATCAATCAATCCGGACTATTCACCAGTGCACAAACAATCACACAGTCACATCCGCACTACGCGTAGGCCAACATCCAGCCACATTCTCGGGATCATACACATCTGGGCTCAACCCTCGGGCTCATTCACATCTGGGTGAACACATCCCCAGGCTCAGACACATCCGAGTGGTACATCCAGGCTCAGTCGCATCCGAGAAGCTGGCTTACCTTAAAAGCAACTCACAATCATATAATCATCTCCCCTAAGCTCCAGTCGTCTGGGTGATCCCTTAGCTCCGACCGTCTGGGCACTCACAATCACAATGAAAACCATTCCGGGATTACATCCCAAAACTTTTCAATCAAATCCTTGACTTCAAACCAAGTCAAAAGCATTCCCGACCGGGTCTCAAGCCCAAATACCATTTACACGTAAATCCGTAAAATCTCATTTGAAAATATTAAAATAATCCAGAAATCATCCTTGACTCATAAATTAAGTCAAAATATCCTTTTTGAAACCATTTTGACTCCGGGCCAAGCCCAAAATCATCAATTGTACTTTCCTCGAAAAACACGCCCAAAGCACTGATTAAAATAATCATTAAATTCCATAATTACTCATGCCAACTCATTGCAATTAAAATCATGCAATAAATCATGTAAAACATTTAACTATGCATGCATAACAGTTTATAAAACAAACGTCCACTCACACACCGTTCAAACCGCTCGCTTTCCGAGCTGTACGTGTTTCTGTAATTTTCGGTACCTTCCAGGAATTCCAAGTCCTGCCCAAATTCATCATTAAGGGTCACTAATGACTTAATTAATATCATATTAATTTCTCATAATTTTCCAAGAATTAATTACGAATTAAAAACATAACATAAACCTTCGGACCCTCGAAATAATATCGAAACGGTGTCCGGCTGACTCGAAACCAATTCTAAAATGTTCGTTACATTAAATGAAACAAAAGTCATGTTGACCTCACCTCGGGAATCGTGCCCACGCGCCCTCACGCGTCGCTGTGAGTGGCTACGCGTGAAACCCACGTGCCTGCACAGTAACTGCTACAGTGCATCGTCTTCACCCGATTTTCCTGCAAATGGGTCCTTCGACCCGCGACACAACCCGGTTAGTTTTCCTTCAATTCGACCTTATATCTTTCAATTCTTTCATTGGGTCTCATCTAATACATCTTAATTGAAGGTCTGTATCATTAATTTCACACGATTTGAACTTAAACCTATAAATCTCGAATCCCTTGCCGCTCAACTTTTGAATTCACCAAATTTGGCCTTGATTATTGATTACAATCAACTAGGAAGTCACAGAGGGGTTGTAACGACCTGTCCCCATCCCGAATTCTAGAATTAGATTAGTGACTAATTTCAATTAGTGAGGTTAATCCGCGATTAGTTGGGCGAAATCGGACGAACGACGCAAAATGATCGTTTTGCCCATAGAGTGGGTAAAACGTTGGCACGTTCAATTCCGACATTCGAGGAAGAAGTTATGACGTTCAAAAGTTAAGGGGTAATTTGGTAATTTTTGTTAAAAGGGGCAAAATGTTGACTTTTTGACCGGGAGGTCCGATGGCCGAGGGCCAAGGACTTTTACGTAGATCAGGACGATACGAATCCGTAGACAGGCGGCACGTCGAATTCGGACGTTTGACGGTGAATTTACGGTTCACGGATGTACGAAAATACTATTGCACGAATTACGAGACAGGTGACATTTGGTAGCTAGTGGACCCATATATTTAGTTCTTGCCCTATGGATGAGTGACAAGTGTCATCCATCCACTGGCCAACCTCATTCATTCATGCATCTTCCCCGTGCATCGATCATTCCTTCATTTCAAACCCAAACAACCCGATCTCATTTCATCCCTCTCCGCTGAACAACCCAAACTCAGATGATCAACCGTGAGGACCAGAGAGTGATGGGAGGACGTTTGGATGCTGGTAGCCGGCCAGAACGGCGCCACCGTGCACGGCTGAGGCCCAAACCCGGACAGGTACCCGGTTAGATCCAAATCCTTCATTTTGTCGATTTTTAAATTATGGATAGTTTTGGTTGATTAGGGAACGTTTGTTAGGTTGCTTAGGGAGTATATAGATGATTTTTAATAGTGGTTGACGGCTGTGAAGCCAAGGGGGGATTTTGAAAGATTGAACCGTGAATGGGAGTTGGACATAGGTCGGTTTAAGGGGTTTTGATTCATTTGGATGATTGGAATAGATGGGAAATGAAGAAATAGGAATTATAGGATTGATTATGGAAAAAACGGACGAAAAATGAGGATTGTATGGGCCTGGACCGGTCACACCGGTCCAGTTACAGAGATTGGGCTGAACTGGCCGGTCTGAACCAGCTGGAGGGTGAAGAAGGGCTACAGTACACCGGCGCCCACGCGCAGGGCCCTTTGGGCGGCGCGTGGTAGCGCGTGGTGGGGAATCTGGGGATGTTGTCAACATGTGAAACACTCTATTCGATGTAACGAACATTTTGGGACTGGTTTCGTGTCGACTAGACACCGTCTCGATAATGTTCAGGGGCATTGGATGGTTTCGGATCGAAATTAAAAATAGTTAAAAATTCCAGAAAATTACGGGGCTTTCGTAGGAGGTTAATTAAGTATTTAGTAACCTTCTATTACGATTTGGATAGGTTTGGGAGTCCCGGTGACGGTGATTGGCTCAGGAGAGCCGTATGGCACTTAAATCGAGGCGGCAGCTGGACGGTCTGTGAGTGGACCTTGTTTTCTAAATTGGTGCATGCATAAATGTTTATTATATGTTTTAATACATGTTTGGTAATGCCATGGGTGCATTTGGTTGTGGTTACGTATAAGCACGTATTTTGAGGTTTCGGCTTTATACGGTGCCTATACGGGTCTGTATTTTTTTAATGGTTTAAATGAAAAGGTTTTGGATTTCCAAAAGGATAAACTCGGTATGAGACCCATTTGGTTTTATTTTGGGCATATGACGCTATTGATGGCCTTCGGGTCTGAGTCGTGGTCGCGGCAGGTTCTTGGTGCACGACGACAGACGCCATGACGCTCGCCATCGGATTGGGATGTATTCCTTCCGAAGAGGTCTAAATGCACGATTCGTGGTCGGGAGTCCAAGGCCATTTTCGTAATTTGGACGAAATAAGGGAAAATGTTGACTTTTTGATCGGGAGGCCCGATGGCCGAGGGCCAAGGACTGTTAGGAAGGTCTCGATGCCCTGAGTCTGTAGGCAGGCGGCACGCGTCGATCAGAGTCCGAATGACCAAGTTACGGGTCACGGAGGTCGGAGGGCATTTTGTTAATTTGCCAACTGAGGGCATTTTGGTCACTTTACCAACTGGGTACTGTTCACCACTGTGGGAGACAACCTACACGGCCGTGCCGTGGGTGTCTGAGCGTGCAAATTTTTTATGGAACCCAATTGCTCGTGATGGGTGCTAATGGACTGAATAGGGAATTGTTTAATACAGTGCTGGGACTTGTTTATTACAGTGGGGTGTTTGGGCAGTGCACGGGTACACGATACCGTGAGGGTGTTCTGATTTTGGAGAACAGGTTACCTTGTGCATCGAATTGATTTAACTGAGTGTGGGAACAGAGCCTGAGGACAGTGCACGGTGGTGTTGGTAGAGGTGAAGTGCGGGGAAACAATCGTACAGTGATATGTGCTGATACATTTGAAGTTGGGAAAAACAGAGTCTGGGGAGCCATTGTTATTTCGACCTCCCCAATAACGGGTTGGGAGAAAATGAGCACTGGGGAGGAATGAGAGAAACAGAGAGATGTTTTGGTGAGGAAAACGGGGGGATTGAGTGAAGATGATACAACGGGAACCCGAAACTCGTTTTGGGAAAATTCGAATTCGAATTTGAATTGCAGGCCTGCCCAAACTGGATTGAGGCTCGAAGGAGTCTTCTGGAACCTTATGTAGTCGATCCAAATCGATAATTGTGAGCTTCGGAGCTCCTGAGGCCATGAACGGACGTCGCGGGTGGCCGGAAAATTGAGCTTTGTGTTCGTGCATTTGGAGGTAAGTATTTGTGAAATTGGATCTCACATCATCCTTACCTTGAGTCTACAATGCTGTACGACTAATTAATTGAAGAATTCCTTGGTTGTTAATCAAACTCAGACGAGGAACTCGATTTTGGAACTTGGGTTGAGTCGAGATAGTTTGAGGTTGCGACGACTTCTTTGGATGTTACAGATCCCTAATTGGACGGGTTGCGAAGCTAATGGTGTGTTCAAATCGTTCAAATACTGTCGAATTGATGGGCTGCTAATCGGGTCCTCACGCGGGTGGAACGGCCCGTATGTTAGAGATTCGGGTGAAGATGGTGACCGTTGGGGTTATTGTAGCTGGCGCGTGGGTGTCACGCGCAGCCACACACGGCGACGCGTGACGGCGCGTGGGACTGTTTTTCAAGGTGAGTTCAAAACGACTATTATCCTGTACAATGTAACGAACATTTTAACGTTGGTTTCGAATTTATCGGACACCATTTCGATGTTGTTTCGAGGGTCCGAAGATTTAGGTTAAGTTTTTAAATACCGATTAATTCCCGGAAAATTATGGGAAATTAGTATATTATTATTTTGGACCTGAGTGACCCTAGAATGTGTTTTCGGACAGGATTCGAGTTTCTGAAAAATGCCGGAAATTACGGAAACGCGTGCGGCGCGAAACCTAGCACTACGGAAGGTGTGTGAGTGGACGTTGCTTTCAAAATTTAATGCATGCATAAATATTTCCATGATTTTTATGATTATGATTATAAGTTGTGATTGATTTCGATTCCCGTATTTATAGGTATTTTGCTATACATACGAAATTACACATATTTCGAGACTATGGTCACTCTTATGCTTGATGATGGTTTAACGAAAGAATTTGCATAATTTGTGGGTATAATGTTTTATGAATGTTGTTTATGATTGTGAGTCTGACTCACCGTGTTGACACAGTTTTCGAGTTTTCTGCGGATTTGCACGTGTTACGGGATTTTGAGATTTCTGCGGTTTTCGAGATTTTGCGTATTGTGATTTGACCCAACATGAATTGTACGTGTCATGTTTTAATAATGTCTTGAATATGAATGGGAGTATGATTTACGATGTTGACACGTATTTCGAGAATGTCACGATTTTGCACGTTTTACGAGATTTCGAGTATGTCGTGATTTGATCGTGATTTTGGTGATTTGATTGTGGTTTTGATGCTTTGACCTTGGGATTTGAAAAATGATGTGATTTCAAGGACTTAAAATGGATTTTGAAAAAGGTGATTTCGGGCTTGATGCTGGGGCATAAAAGTAATTTTGATGAACGAGATTTCGATTTACGGAAGTTGAAGAACGGATTCTTGGTTTGGGTTCGGGATGATGCTTCCGGATTCCTGCTTACGGAATAATTATTGCGAATTTGAATTCGGGAATGGAAAAGGATTTAATAAAGTGATTTGGTATGATTATACATGCCCCGTGGTTAATGATGATTTGTTTATGTTTTGTGAAGTACGATTTGGGGATTTGAATGTGGAAATTCGGACCATGAGTCCCGTTGTGGAAAATGTGATTTCGGGATGGGTCCCGCGTTGTTGTGATTGTCAAAAGTTTTGGTGTTTAAAGACCCGTTGAAAACTGTTTGGGTTTAAAGACCCGAGTGCTATTGCTGGAGCATGTTTTGAGTTTAAAGACTCGGTTAATTGATGACGGGGGAGGGCCCTTAATGAGTTTAAAGACGCGTGAGTTTAAAGACTCGGTTACTGTGATACCCCCGAGGCCTATTGATTATGTTATGAGTTTAAAGACTCGTTGATACCCCGGGAAGGCTTGTTATGCGCATGGTTTTGAGTTTAAAGACTCGGGCGCACTTGATATCCAGCAAAATGATTGACTTGTGATTTATTGATGATTTCTGATGATTCGGTTGAGTTGGGAAGTGACCCGGTATATGGTTGATGGTTTTGGATCATGTTGTGCATTTGGTTTTGATTCGTGGTTTTGGGCGGAGGCCCGGTGTTTATTGACTACGCCCAAACTACGCATTAAATTAAACACGTAATTTGAGTGTTGTGCAATTTAAACCCTTTTTGTGTAGATGTATTGGTAAATAGGGATCGTTCTTAACCGGGGAAATTAGGGAACATTAATAATGTGTTAGTGGGAAAGAGTAATGAATAAATGAATAATGAATAAATTAATGAATTAAATAATTAAATAATTAACAAATTAATGAATTAATGAATTAGAGAATAAAAGAATTGAGAATTAAAGAATAAATGAATTAAAGAATTAACTAATCAAAGAATAATAAACTAAAAGTATTAAAGAATAAAAGAATAAAGAGATGAAAGAATCAATGAATAATAAACTAAAAGTAGAAAAGAAGAATAAAAGAATTAAAGAATAAAAGAATAAAAGAATAAAGAATAAAGAATTGAAAAGGGGGGTTTTGAAAAGAGTTGTAAATATAAAATAAATAAAACAAGTAAAAATAATTAAATACTTAATTTTACTTCTACTTTAACCTTTGTACTAGTGAATTTTCTTCAAACACATATTTTTACCAACACTCTAACATCATGCTCATATTGAACCAATCACGAAATCATACCTTAATCATCTCAAATACATGCATACATTTTTCATATTATAAATGCACCGAACAGCGGATTATTACTTACAATATGATTCACCTTAAGTAAGTGATTTAATGCGCCGAACAGCGATCAAACATTAAATCTCTTCAACTCTATCCTAAATGCCCCGAACAGCGGATCAACATTTAGTTTCGAATTGAAGTTTAAGTACTAAAACATATGAAGTAAAAGAAACTCAAAAAGTAAAACACATGGAGATTGCATTCTTACTTACAAATGTTAGAAAGAAAATACCAACACATATATTGAATTATAAGTAAAACCAATAACAATAACAAGAATTTAAGTAGAGAAGTATGGATTTTCACAAGAATCACCGAACAGCGGCAGGAAACTTGTGAAGATGGAAGAAGAAATACGAGGAATTCGGTCTTAAAACTCTTGAATTGCCTTAGAATTACTTGGCCTAGGTATTTCTTAAGGGAAGCATAAAAATGTGTTTAAGAGATCTCAAAGAAATATCACAAGAACAAAGTAAAGAGGAAATGAAATTAAGAAAAATAAGAATAACATAAATTAAGAACAAGAATTAAAAGAAAGCTAATTAATAAGAAAATCTACAAGAAGTTAAAATGGTCCCCAAAAATGTCTCTCAAAAGAGAGAAGCAAAAGAACTAAAAGAAGAAAACTAAAAACTAAGCAAAATGGAAGAAATGGAGCTAATGGGGGACTCCCCAAATACAAGAATTGAACCCCTATTTATAGGGGGGAAAAGCTAATTACACTAAAAAAAATAAATAAAAACAAATAAAAGTTACAATAAAAATATTAAAAAGTGAAATGATGAGATTGGGTGGTGTTTGTGGGGAAAAAATGTTAAGAAAACAAAAGAAATGCTGCTGGAAATGGGCTGTCAGAAACAGCTGAAAAAGGGAGGAATATTCGGCATGGGCGTGCTGAAAGGGGGGTGGTGGGCCGGAAGGCAAGCGCTGGAAAGGGAAGAAGTGGCCGGCAGGTGGTTGCTGGAGTGCAGAGGCTGTCGTCGGTAGGCGCGCGCCGAAGGGGACAATGGCCGTTCGGTAAGTAGCTGCAGGCGCGGCTGAAGGGAAAGCTGGAGCGGATTGGGCCAGGACGCATGGGCCTGGTAGCTACTTGGGCCTCGCGTGATGCAGGCCTGATGGATGGCGGGCCAAGCTTTATTTTTTTCTTTTTTTCTTTTTTCTGTTGGGCTTAGGATTTGTTTTGGGCTGCAAAATCAATCAATTAATTAACTTAGTAATATTTCACCGAAATTCGTCCATAATATTTTCGTTATAATTCCGATCGAGACGATTCTTTCGCCAAAATACTCCAAATTACAAACTTTATTTATTTAAACCAAAATAACACAAAATAAATTATTTTATCTATTTATTTATTATTTTAATATTAAAAGTCAAGTATAAAGGGTATAAAATAATATAAAATAATGCTTATTTGAGGACCTATCAAATACCCCCACACTTAAACTTTGCTAGTCCCTAGCAAATAGTAAAATTAAACTACGAATTCAAAACAAGTAACCCTTAACCATTTGTCTCAATATTTCATAATTATAATCATGGCATAAAAGATTTTCACTTAAAGCGTTTAAGCATATGGAATTCAAGAGTTAATACATTGTAACAAAATGCTTCAACAAGTATGATAATGAGTAAATATGGTGAAATGGATCTCAACATGGATAAAACAAGTATGAATCAACTCACAAGGATATGCACTCATAAATTCACTCAATTTTGTAAGGGTTTGTGTTTGCACTCAAAGTATGTGAGAAATACTCACATAATCGAAATGAAGTACTTTTGCAAAATCTCAAACAAACACCTCAAGATAAAAACAACACATACTTGCGCAAATGAACCAAAACCATAAGCTTACTCAAGTGATTAACTCAACTAATCAAAATTTACCATCTTAAGGATCATAAGGTCTTTATAAAGGTTGTAATGGGGCTAAGTTTAGAGGCAAGGACAATATAGGACAAGTGGTGCTCAATTCGTTCCAAGACTCAATAGACTCCCAAAACGTATCATAGCTTCCCAACCTTAGTGCAATGATGTCAGTAATCCATCCTTTCGAACATAGACCTAATTTCATCATGTTGGGCCTCATAGTCATTCTTTGTGTCGGATTTACCAATGTAAGGGACTTAACTCAAACATTACATAACCAAACCTTATTACCTTGATCGAGACTCAACTTCTTTTTTTTTTTTCTCTTTTTTTTTTCTTCTTTTTTTTTTCTTTTTTTTTTCTTTTTTGATTTTTTTTTTATATCAAGGTAATAACATGTGTCAACAATACAACAAAGCTTGAGTCGGTAAATCCAAATAATTCACATAAAAGTCTTTTCAACATCATCATTTTCTCCTTACACAATCTTTATATCTTCAACCGAGTTCTTGGAACAAGGGTAAAGGATGTCTATACTAAGCTCAAGTGTTTAGATAATCATGGTGATGAAAGAAAGGCTTAATATGGGCTCGAAAGGGTTAAAACTAGGGGGGTCGCAACTTGTGCGCACAAAATAGGGAACATGGATGTTTGAATTTGTGGTGTTAACCCTAATGCCTTAATCATTTCCAAAATCAGAGAGTTTATTGACTTAAAAGCTTTGAAAATCACATAAAATAAGTTCTAGTACTCTAGAGTTCATTAAAAGCTATGGCAAGTAGTTATGAGGCATATGTATATCAATTTAAACAAAGAACTTATGAATCACTCATCAAAGATGTATATAAAGTTCTAAAGCTCACATAAGGTTCATATGATTCATACTTATCTTATCATGCTCGTTTATGTGCCAATTTACATGCATTATCTTCAAGTTATAACACTTAATCACAAAATATTAACAAACAAATTCAAGTTGTAGTGATTATCTTTATGGCCATAACATATTCCTTTCTGTTCATTTATGTCATTGACAAGTTAAATGACAACTTAAGACTCATAAAAACACTAAGTTAAAACAAAAAGATTCAAAAAAAACAATAATATTTTTTTTTCATTTTTTTTTTCACCCTTTTTTTTTATAATTTTTTTCAATTTTTTTTTTTTTGTTTTTTCAACAATTAAAATTGTAAACCATTCCCCCACACTTAAATTCTACATTGTCCTCAATGTAGGAAAATACGAAGTAATTAAACATAGAATCAAAGTAAGGAAGATGATTTACGAAAATAATAGGAAAACATTAAATAAACAAAATAAAAGAGAGTGAAGGGTAGAGGATAGCAAATCTGTATTGATGACTCCTTCACATCCCGGGAACACATTGGGTTGCCTCCCAACAAGCGCTTGAAGTTTAACGTCCATCCAGCCTAGACAGAGATGCAAGTTAGTTAGTCAGAGATGTACGTTAATTAAGAATGCAAGTTAGATATGCAAATTAAAGTTAATGATGCAATGTGAGTTAAAGATGTAAGTTAGAGGAAGAGTGCAATGCAAGTGAAACTAAATATGCAAGTGAAGTTAAAAATGCAAGTTAAATGAAAGATGAAATGCAAGTTAGAATGAAAGATGCAAGTTAGTTAAACGAAAGATGCAAGTTAACTTTGTCATGACAAATAATGTAAATTAAGATATAAACAATATTTACATGTCGGGGGAAGTCAAAGATATATATGGTTCACATAGCCTCAAAGTTTAAATGGAGACTTATACGTCCGTGCGGCCCAAGTAAATATCTTGGATTAATTCAACTGTTTGGGCAACTTCAAAAGTGACCAGGTTAGAAAGAATACACATAAGAGGCAGGGCTATTTTCTTAGACCCAAAACCCGTTATGAGTATCGTCTCTTGTCCTAGACATCACCCTCGAAAATTTCTTACTCCAGAGGAATTAAGATGACTCAAGTGTTAACAATTACCGTGGGTGAGAGTTAACAAAAGAGTCATCGCCGATAAAGATCAAAATCTAAACTTCGAAGCACAAGTGATCTACATATAGCTGAGACTAATGCATGAATGCAATAACTATTTACAAGTATGTTTTTTATGCACAATTTACAAATATAACATGACAATTTACGTATGAACAATTTATACAAGTATGAACAATTTATTTACAAGTATGGTTTTATTCACAAGTAATGATATTTACAAAATAATTTCTCATTAACAAACTAACATAAGTATAAGATTTATTTAACAATTTAGATTTATACTAACACAAAGTGAAGATAAATGAATATTTTTACGAATAAATGAAGAAAAAGAAATTTTTTATTTTTTATTAATTAATTTTTTTTCTGAATTTAAAAATTAAATAAATGAAGAAAAAGAAATTTTTTTAATTTTTAATTTTTTTTTTTACGAATTTTATGTTTTTTTTAATTACAAATAAAAATAAAAATAAGGAAAAGTGAATATTTACCATAAGCATTTATGAACAATTAAAAAGAATGAACATTATGTACAAGTATGAACAAGAATAATATAACAAGTAAGAAAATTATAAACAAATATAAATGAAAATCTATTATGAACAAGTATGCATGTATACTATGAAATATAAAAGTTATGAACAAGTATAAAAGGTAACAAGTAACATATATACAACATTTATTTACAAGTATGAATTAATACTAACATAAAGCTAAGATAAGATTTTTTTTTATTATTTTAATTAATTTTTTTTTTATTTCAATTTTTTTAAAATTTATTATTATTATTATTATTAATATATTTTTTTTTATTCCGAATTTTCTTTTTTTTTTTCATTTAAAATTTAAAGTTTAACAAGACATAAACAAATAATTGATTACATAAAAATAAAATAAGTGTAAACATAAAGTTAGTGGAACATAAAGGTTATGGAATAAAATTAAAAGAAAGTTAATGTAATAAAGTTAATGTAATAAAAGTTAATGGAATAAAAAGTTAATGGAATAAAAAGTTAATGGAATAAAAAGTTAGTGGAATAAAAAGTTAATGAATAAATTTAAAGTTAAAGGAATAAAGAAAAAGTTTATGTAATAAAGAAAAAGTTTATGGAATAAAATTAAAGTTAATGGATTAAAGAAAAAGTTAGAAAGTGTAAAGAAAAAAAATTAAAAGTAAGGAAAAGTGAATATGTACAATATGCATTTATGACAAGTACAAATAAACTTAAATTACGAACAAGTATGATAGAATTTTAAATTTACATAAACAATTTGAATATGAACAAATATAAATAAAAACAAAAAATTATGAACATTTATGAACAAGTATATATTAGAAACTATGAATAAGTAAAGTATGAACATTATAAACAAAAATAATAAAAACAAAAATAAGATGGATAAATAAAATATAAACAAGTAAGTAAATGTTATAAACAAATATAATATTAACAAAAGTAAAATTTATAAACAAGTATAATATGCACAATTTATATACATACACTAACAAATTAAAAATGATTTTCAATTTCCCCGGCAACGGCGCCAAAAATTGACTACGCCCAAACTACGCATTAAATTAAACACGTAATTTGAGTGTTGTGCAATTTAAACCCTTTTTGTGTAGATGTAGTATTGGTAAATAGGGATCGTTCTTAACCGGGGAAATTAGGGAACATTAATAATGTGTTAGTGGGAAAGAGTAATGAATAAATGAATAATGAATAAATTAATGAATTAAATAATTAAATAATTAACAAATTAATGAATTAATGAATTAGAGAATTAAAGAATTGAGAATTAAAGAATAAATGAATTAAAGAATTAACTAATCAAAGAATAATAAACTAAAAGTATTAAAGAATAAAAGAATAAAGAGATGAAAGAATCAATGAATAATAAACTAAAAGTAGAAAAGAAGAATAAAAGAATAAAAGAATAAAAGAATAAAAGAATAAAGAATAAAGAATTGAAAATGGGGGTTTTGAAAAGAGTTGTAAATATAAAATAAATAAAACAAGTAAAAATAATTAAATACTTAATTTTACTTCTACTTTAACCTTTGTACTAGTGAATTTTCTTCAAACACATATTTTTACCAACACTCTAACATCATGCTCATATTGAACCAATCACGAAATCATACCTTAATCATCTCAAATACATGCATACATTTTTCATATTATAAATGCACCGAACAGCGGATTATTACTTACAATATGATTCACCTTAAGTAAGTGATTTAATGCGCCGAACAGCGATCAAACATTAAATCTCTTCAACTCTATCCTAAATGCCCCGAACAGCGGATCAACATTTAGTTTCGAATTGAAGTTTAAGTACTAAAACATATGAAGTAAAAGAAACTCAAAAAGTAAAACACATGGAGATTGCATTCTTACTTACAAATGTTAGAAAGAAAATACCAACACATATATTGAATTATAAGTAAAACCAATAACAATAACAAGAATTTAAGTAGAGAAGTATGGATTTTCACAAGAATCACCGAACAGCGGCAGGAAAATTGTGAAGATGGAAGAAGAAATACGAGGAATTCGGTCTTAAAACTCTTGAATTGCCTTAGAATTACTTGGCCTAGGTATTTCTTAAGGGAAGCATAAAAATGTGTTTAAGAGATCTCAAAGAAATATCACAAGAACAAAGTAAAGAGGAAATGAAATTAAGAAAAATAAGAATAACATAAATTAAGAACAAGAATTAAAAGAAAGCTAATTAATAAGAAAATCTACAAGAAGTTAAAATGGTCCCCAAAAATGTCTCTCAAAAGAGAGAAGCAAAAGAACTAAAAGAAGAAAACTAAAAACTAAGCAAAATGGAAGAAATGGAGCTAATGGGGGACTCCCCAAATACAAGAATTGAACCCCTATTTATAGGGGGGAAAAGCTAATTACACTAAAAAAAATAAATAAAAACAAATAAAAGTTACAATAAAAATATTAAAAAGTGAAATGATGAGATTGGGTGGTGTTTGTGGGGAAAAAATGTTAAGAAAACAAAAGAAATGCTGCTGGAAATGGGCTGTCAGAAACAGCTGAAAAAGGGAGGAATATTCGGCATGGGCGTGCTGAAAGGGGGGTGGTGGGCCGGAAGGCAAGCGCTGGAAAGGGAAGAAGTGGCCGGCAGGTGGTTGCTGGAGTGCAGAGGCTGTCGTCGGTAGGCGCGCGCCGAAGGGGACAATGGTCGTTCGGTAAGTAGCTGCAGGCGCGGCTGAAGGGAAAGCTGGAGCGGATTGGGCCAGGACGCATGGGCCTGGTAGCTACTTGGGCCTCGCGTGATGCAGGCCTGATGGATGGCGGGCCAAGCTTTATTTTTTTCTTTTTTTCTTTTTTCTGTTGGGCTTAGGATTTGTTTTGGGCTGCAAAATCAATCAATTAATTAACTTAGTAATATTTCACCGAAATTCGTCCATAATATTTTCGTTATAATTCCGATCGAGACGATTCTTTCGCCAAAATACTCCAAATTACAAACTTTATTTATTTAAACCAAAATAACACAAAATAAATTATTTTATCTATTTATTTATTATTTTAATATTAAAAGTCAAGTATAAAGGGTATAAAATAATATAAAATAATGCTTATTTGAGGACCTATCAAATACCCCCACACTTAAACTTTGCTAGTCCCTAGCAAATAGTAAAATTAAACTACGAATTCAAAACAAGTAACCCTTAACCATTTGTCTCAATATTTCATAATTATAATCATGGCATAAAAGATTTTCACTTAAAGCGTTTAAGCATATGGAATTCAAGAGTTAATACATTGTAACAAAATGCTTCAACAAGTATGATAATGAGTAAATATGGTGAAATGGATCTCAACATGGATAAAACAAGTATGAATCAACTCACAAGGATATGCACTCATAAATTCACTCAATTTTGTAAGGGTTTGTGTTTGCACTCAAAGTATGTGAGAAATACTCACATAATCGAAATGAAGTACTTTTGCAAAATCTCAAACAAACACCTCAAGATAAAAACAACACATACTTGCGCAAATGAACCAAAACCATAAGCTTACTCAAGTGATTAACTCAACTAATCAAAATTTACCATCTTAAGGATCATAAGGTCTTTATAAAGGTTGTAATGGGGCTAAGTTTAGAGGCAAGGACAATATAGGACAAGTGGTGCTCAATTCGTTCCAAGACTCAATAGACTCCCAAAACGTATCATAGCTTCCCAACCTTAGTGCAATGATGTCAGTAATCCATCCTTTCGAACATAGACCTAATTTCATCATGTTGGGCCTCATAGTCATTCTTTGTGTCGGATTTACCAATGTAAGGGACTTAACTCAAACATTACATAACCAAACCTTATTACCTTGATCGAGACTCAACTTCTTTTTTTTTTTTTCTCTTTTTTTTTTCTTCTTTTTTTTTTCTTTTTTTTTTCTTTTTTGATTTTTTTTTTATATCAAGGTAATAACATGTGTCAACAATACAACAAAGCTTGAGTCGGTAAATCCAAATAATTCACATAAAAGTCTTTTCAACATCATCATTTTCTCCTTACACAATCTTTATATCTTCAACCGAGTTCTTGGAACAAGGGTAAAGGATGTCTATACTAAGCTCAAGTGTTTAGATAATCATGGTGATGAAAGAAAGGCTTAATATGGGCTCGAAAGGGTTAAAACTAGGGGGGTCGCAACTTGTGCGCACAAAATAGGGAACATGGATGTTTGAATTTGTGGTGTTAACCCTAATGCCTTAATCATTTCCAAAATCAGAGAGTTTATTGACTTAAAAGCTTTGAAAATCACATAAAATAAGTTCTAGTACTCTAGAGTTCATTAAAAGCTATGGCAAGTAGTTATGAGGCATATGTATATCAATTTAAACAAAGAACTTATGAATCACTCATCAAAGATGTATATAAAGTTCTAAAGCTCACATAAGGTTCATATGATTCATACTTATCTTATCATGCTCGTTTATGTGCCAATTTACATGCATTATCTTCAAGTTATAACACTTAATCACAAAATATTAACAAACAAATTCAAGTTGTAGTGATTATCTTTATGGCCATAACATATTCCTTTCTGTTCATTTATGTCATTGACAAGTTAAATGGCAACTTAAGACTCATAAAAACACTAAGTTAAAACAAAAAGATTAAAAAAAAACAATAATATTTTTTTTTCATTTTTTTTTTCACCCTTTTTTTTTATAATTTTTTTCAATTTTTTTTTTTTTTGTGTTTTTTCAACAATTAAAATTGTAAACCATTCCCCCACACTTAAATTCTACATTGTCCTCAATGTAGGAAAATACGAAGTAATTAAACATAGAATCAAAGTAAGGAAGATGATTTACGAAAATAATAGGAAAACATTAAATAAACAAAATAAAAGAGAGTGAAGGGTAGAGGATAGCAAATCTGTATTGATGACTCCTTCACATCCCGGGAACACATTGGGTTGCCTCCCAACAAGCGCTTGAAGTTTAACGTCCATCCAGCCTAGACAGAGATGCAAGTTAGTTAGTCAGAGATGTACGTTAATTAAGAATGCAAGTTAGATATGCAAATTAAAGTTAATGATGCAATGTGAGTTAAAGATGTAAGTTAGAGGAAGAGTGCAATGCAAGTGAAACTAAATATGCAAGTGAAGTTAAAAATGCAAGTTAAATGAAAGATGAAATGCAAGTTAGAATGAAAGATGCAAGTTAGTTAAACGAAAGATGCAAGTTAACTTTGTCATGACAAATAATGTAAATTAAGATATAAACAATATTTACATGTCGGGGGAAGTCAAAGATATATATGGTTCACATAGCCTCAAAGTTTAAATGGAGACTTATACGTCCGTGCGGCCCAAGTAAATATCTTGGATTAATTCAACTGTTTGGGCAACTTCAAAAGTGACCAGGTTAGAAAGAATACACATAAGAGGCAGGGCTATTTTCTTAGACCCAAAACCCGTTATGAGTATCGTCTCTTGTCCTAGACATCACCCTCGAAAATTTCTTACTCCAGAGGAATTAAGATGACTCAAGTGTTAACAATTACCGTGGGTGAGAGTTAACAAAAGAGTCATCGCCGATAAAGATCAAAATCTAAACTTCGAAGCACAAGTGATCTACATATAGCTGAGACTAATGCATGAATGCAATAACTATTTACAAGTATGTTTTTTATGCACAATTTACAAATATAACATGACAATTTACGTATGAACAATTTATACAAGTATGAACAATTTATTTACAAGTATGGTTTTATTCACAAGTAATGATATTTACAAAACAATTTCTCATTAACAAACTAACATAAGTATAAGATTTATTTAACAATTTAGATTTATACTAACACAAAGTGAAGATAAATGAATATTTTTACGAATAAATGAAGAAAAAGAAATTTTTTATTTTTTATTAATTAATTTTTTTTTCTGAATTTAAAAATTAAATAAATGAAGAAAAAGAAATTTTTTTAATTTTTATTTTTTTTTACGAATTTTATGTTTTTTTTAATTACAAATAAAAATAAAAATAAGGAAAAGTGAATATTTACCATAAGCATTTATGAACAATTAAAAAGAATGAACATTATGTACAAGTATGAACAAGAATAATATAACAAGTAAGAAAATTATAAACAAATATAAATGAAAATCTATTATGAACAAGTATGCATGTATACTATGAAATATAAAAGTTATGAACAAGTATAAAAGGTAACAAGTAACATATATACAACATTTATTTACAAGTATGAATTAATACTAACATAAAGCTAAGATAAGATTTTTTTTTTTATTTTAATTAATTTTTTTTTTATTTCGATTTTTTTAAAATTTATTATTATTATTATTATTAATATATTTTTTTTTTCCGAATTTTCTTTTTTTTTTCATTTAAAATTTAAAGTTTAACAAGACATAAACAAATAATTGATTACATAAAAATAAAATAAGTGTAAACATAAAGTTAGTGGAACATAAAGGTTATGGAATAAAATTAAAAGAAAGTTAATGTAATAAAGTTAATGTAATAAAAGTTAATGGAATAAAAAGTTAATGGAATAAAAAGTTAATGGAATAAAAAGTTAGTGGAATAAAAAGTTAATGAATAAATTTAAAGTTAAAGGAATAAAGAAAAAGTTTATGTAATAAAGAAAAAGTTAATGGATTAAAGAAAAAGTTAGAAAGTGTAAAGAAAAAAAATTAAAAGTAAGGAAAAGTGAATATGTACAATATGCATTTATGACAAGTACAAATAAACTTAAATTATGAACAAGTATGATAGAATTTTAAATTTACATAAACAATTTGAATATGAACAAATATAAATAAAAACAAAAAATCATGAACATTTATGAACAAGTATATATTAGAAACTATGAATAAGTAAAGTATGAACATTATAAACAAAAATAATAAAAACAAAAATAAGATGGATAAATAAAATATAAACAAGTAAGTAAATGTTATAAACAAATATAATATTAACAAAAGTAAAATTTATAAACAAGTATAATATGCACAATTTATATACATACACTAACAAATTAAAAATGATTTTCAATTTCCCCGGCAACGGCGCCAAAAATTGACTACGCCCAAACTACGCATTAAATTAAACACGTAATTTGAGTGTTGTGCAATTTAAACCCTTTTTGTGTAGATGTAGTATTGGTAAATAGGGATCGTTCTTAACCGGGGAAATTAGGGAACATTAATAATGTGTTAGTGGGAAAGAGTAATGAATAAATGAATAATGAATAAATTAATGAATTAAATAATTAAATAATTAACAAATTAATGAATTAATGAATTAGAGAATAAAAGAATTGAGAATTAAAGAATAAATGAATTAAAGAATTAACTAATCAAAGAATAATAAACTAAAAGTATTAAAGAATAAAAGAATAAAGAGATGAAAGAATCAATGAATAATAAACTAAAAGTAGAAAAGAAGAATAAAAGAATAAAAGAATAAAAGAATAAAAGAATAAAGAATAAAGAATTGAAAATGGGGGTTTTGAAAAGAGTTGTAAATATAAAATAAATAAAACAAGTAAAAATAATTAAATACTTAATTTTACTTCTACTTTAACCTTTGTACTAGTGAATTTTCTTCAAACACATATTTTTACCAACACTCTAACATCATGCTCATATTGAACCAATCACGAAATCATACCTTAATCATCTCAAATACATGCATACATTTTTCATATTATAAATGCACCGAACAGCGGATTATTACTTACAATATGATTCACCTTAAGTAAGTGATTTAATGCGCCGAACAGCGATCAAACATTAAATCTCTTCAACTCTATCCTAAATGCCCCGAACAGCGGATCAACATTTAGTTTCGAATTGAAGTTTAAGTACTAAAACATATGAAGTAAAAGAAACTCAAAAAGTAAAACACATGGAGATTGCATTCTTACTTACAAATGTTAGAAAGAAAATACCAACACATATATTGAATTATAAGTAAAACCAATAACAATAACAAGAATTTAAGTAGAGAAGTATGGATTTTCACAAGAATCACCGAACAGCGGCAGGAAACTTGTGAAGATGGAAGAAGAAATACGAGGAATTCGGTCTTAAAACTCTTGAATTGCCTTAGAATTACTTGGCCTAGGTATTTCTTAAGGGAAGCATAAAAATGTGTTTAAGAGATCTCAAAGAAATATCACAGGAACAAAGTAAAGAGGAAATGAAATTAAGAAAAATAAGAATAACATAAATTAAGAACAAGAATTAAAAGAAAGCTAATTAATAAGAAAATCTACAAGAAGTTAAAATGGTCCCCAAAAATGTCTCTCAAAAGAGAGAAGCAAAAGAACTAAAAGAAGAAAACTAAAAACTAAGCAAAATGGAAGAAATGGAGCTAATGGGGGACTCCCCAAATACAAGAATTGAAGCCCTATTTATAGGGGGAAAAGTTAATTACACTAAAAAAAATAAATAAAAACAAATAAAAGTTACAATAAAAATATTAAAAAGTGAAATGATGAGATTGGGTGGTGTTTGTGGGGAAAAAATGTTAAGAAAACAAAAGAAATGCTGCTGGAAATGGGCTGTCAGAAACAGCTGAAAAAGGGAGGAATATTCGGCATGGGCGTGCTGAAAGGGGGGTGGTGGGCCGGCAGGCAAGCGCTGGAAAGGGAAGAAGTGGCCGGCAGGTGGTTGCTGGAGTGCAGAGGCTGTCGTCGGTAGGCGCGCGCCGAAGGGGACAATGGCCGTTCGGTAAGTAGCTGCAGGCGCGGCTGAAGGGAAAGCTGGAGCGGATTGGGCCAGGACGCATGGGCCTGGCAGCTACTTGGGTCTCGCGTGATGCAGGCCTGATGGATGGCGGGCCCAGCTTTATTTTTTTCTTTTTTTCTTTTTTCTGTTGGGCTTAGGATTTGTTTTGGGCTGCAAAATCAATCAATTAATTAACTTAGTAATATTTCACCGAAATTCGTCCATAATATTTTCGTTATAATTTCGATCGAGACGATTCTTTCGCCAAAATACTCCAAATTACAAACTTTATTTATTTAAACCAAAATAACACAAAATAAATTATTTTATCTATTTATTTATTATTTTAATATTAAAAGTCAAGTATAAAGGGTATAAAATAATATAAAATAATGCTTATTTGAGGACCTATCATTTATGATTGCGGGCTAAGACCCGATGGTTGAGAAAGGGAAAATGATTTTGAGTTTCATACGAGTTTTCCTTATGTTGAAATTAGATACACAGTTTTTCTTATGTGGAAAATGTTAACCGATTGTGAAATGATTTTTTTTTCTGTATGCATGCATCGGTTTTACGCGGAGGGTAAAAACGCCTTTTTGTAACTGTTTTCACAACTGATTTATTTTTGTCCACTAACACCTTTTGGTTTTTATTGACCCTCCAGGTTGTGGCGCGTTGATCGAGGCTAATCGTGAGGCGGAGGCATGAGTAAGAACATATGGCTATCCCTGGTCTGACACGTACTGAGGGTAATTTGGGGATTTCAGTCGTCTTGCCAGGCGGGAGCAGGACCGGGCACGGTTAATAATGCCTTTTCCGGACATTGACCTTGGATTCTGAGAGACTTGGGTTTGAGACCCCGGGTAGCACGCGCGTAGCTTTGGAAACCGTGACATGATTGGTTGTGTGAATTATATGTATATATGATATATGTTATATGAAATATGGAATATGATGTGTGATGGATACAGGTTTTGGGCAGTGTCCCGTGTACTTGGTTTCATGGTGGTTTTGGGCTGAGTCCCTGATGGTTTTGGGCAGTGGCCCGTATGGTTGAATCTTTATGGTTCTTTCAGTTATGGTTTTAGGCTTAGTTCCCACCTTTGGTCCATTTGGTTAAATGGTTTTCGAATGCATGCATGCTTTTTAGTGAAGGGTACAAATATCTTCGTTAAAATGTTTTTATAAACTCTTGTTTTGTCCACTTACAGCTTTTTAATGTTTTGACTGCCCTTCAGGTTGACAGCGGTTGTGGACTGTAGCAGAGATCGAGATATCATATACCTCCTCTGGATCCTGGAGTACTCTGATAGCCCGAGAGGGCAAAGGTCGGAAATATCCCTTGTTTGACACTTCGTGTCAGAAGGGAGCAGGGTCATCCCGCATTAATCTCGGGGGGATTGGGATGGGTCCTGTCAGCATGGTATCAGAGCGAGGCTGGCTTATATCGAAGCTCAGTTCTCATATAAGAGCATAGGATTTCTCGTAGGATGAGCAAGTTTCCTCTTGGAGTAGTACGCAGGTCGAGGATGTGATGTCTCAATGGGCTATAGTTCGTGGTCAACCTGATAGTTGGGGTGCCGGTACGATAGTTAGTAGGATTGGATCATGGAATGTCTTGGTTCTGCATTTGATGTCGGGGTTGCCATAGTTTTGTCGTGGATGACAGTGTGGGACCCTACGAAGGGATGACGTAAACGGTACTTTCGAGTTTTGATCGTGAGACGGTTAGTTGGGATAGTCTTTCACGATGTCGTAGGATCAGTTTGACAGCAGTTTGGTGCTGTGATCATCTGATGATCGGATATGGTTGAGTTGAATGGGTTTACTGCTGGGAGCAGTCGAGTTCGTGGAACTCTTGTTGAACTTATGATAGTTAGCAGTCGGATTCAAGGAATCCTAGTTGATTTGACCGAAGGATTGGATTGACGTCTTTTCGATGTCAAGACCGCGGTGACGGTCAGATTGTGGAATATACTGTCTTATGCTGTTGGGTTCAGAGGAACTCTAAGATGTGATCGTGGAACCCTACCTTAGGTGTATGATTCGGAAAGGTGAGTTGGCGAGTAGTTGACTTTGGCGACTTCTCGGAGATGAGATCGTCGGTCGAACTAGTCATGTCAGCTTTAGTGATGGGACTGCACTTTGCAGTCGAGGTTGTACTTATCGGTTAGACCTAGTAGGTTGTCGTGCTACTATAGTTGTGATGGATTGTTGGTGCAACATAGGTCATGGATGACCTGGTAGACGACATTGGTTGAGTCGAGTTACGACTGGTTAGAGTTGTTTGGACAGGTTACCAGGGTTGGTACTTGTCGATGGAATCCCAGTTTGGGGATATAGAGTAATTAGTACGGACGGCTGATTCCGTTGGATGCAGAGTCTAGATCGTGATGTCTGGTGGTTTGGTATGCACCAGTTGTGGCAGGCACTACTACCGAGAGTTGTCGTAGTTACGATTGTTGGGAATTAGGGACATTTAGGGAACGTTTCCTTTTTCTCGTATGAG
This sequence comes from Prinsepia uniflora, assembly GCA_032719365.1. NCBI lineage: Eukaryota > Viridiplantae > Streptophyta > Magnoliopsida > Rosales > Rosaceae > Prinsepia > Prinsepia uniflora. The sequence continues at coordinate 49,903,454 of CM064874.1, read as the reverse complement.
ATGTCAGGGTGACTATACCCAGAGTTATTGGGTACGACGGAGGCAGGGTTTCTCCAAAACGAGCAGAGGTACAGGATCGTCGCTCGGTATGAGCAGAGATCTAGGGGTTGTCAGTTTTGCACAAGGTGTGCTGATACTAGTGTGGATGCCTTTGTGCTGATGCTGACAGGTGGTGATACTGGTACTAGTGCTGGTGCTGGTACCAGTGATTGTTCGGTATGAGTCACAAGTCGGGATGTGACTCCGTCGAAATGGGCATGTGGTTGGTATCTGTGGTCCGGCAGTGGATCACGGATAGAGTTAAATTGGTGCGGACACGTGGTTGATGTCCGAGTGTGTTGGTTCCGACATGGTTGGAGCTTCGGAATCGCGAAAAGTTGTAATTGAGGTGATGAGAGGAATGCGGGTTTTCCGCATTGGTAATGGGTATTTCGAAGTCATTAGGGTGACTTCTCAGATTCTACCATGATTGATGATGGTAGATGATGTTGATGATGTAGATGTTGTTGGTTGCCACTAGTACACCGATCTTGTATTGGTTGGTAAACCCTAGATTTGTCTCGGGTCATCATGAGGAATTGAGTATATCGAAGTTAAATGACTGAGATTTATCATTTTCTGCTTGGTGGCAGACGGTGTTGGATTACATAACGTGGTGAGTGCAGCGAGTGTTGTTTGCATTCACGTATGATGGATTTTGATGTCATTGCCTTGGGTCATTCTTGGTTTTTCCACTGCCTAGATCCCTTCCTGTTTTGTCAACATCCTTGCCTTTCACCACTCTTGCCTATGTAGGCAAATATGTTCCTTTTTCTTAGTGGCATCACAAACTGGGACATCCTGCCAATTCCGTCCTCTCTACCATGCTTAAACATGCAAAAATACCTTGCACCACAGATTCATCTTCTGAAGTTTGTCAATCTTGTCTCAAGGGCAAGATCTCAATATGACCCTTCCATGTATCTATACAAAGGTCTTCTTCTCCCTTTGATAAAATCCATTCAAATGTGTGGGGACCTAGCCCTTGCACCTTAGTACTTGGGTTCAAGTACTATGTTTTGTTTGTAGATGATCATACCCGATACACTTGGATGTACCTCTAATGAATAAATCTGATGTTTACTCGACTTTTGTCAAATTTTATACCTACATTTTCAATTTCTTTGGTATATCAATTAAGGTTTTCCAAAGTGATTGTGGTGGTGAATTCGTCAATAAACTCATGATTGATTTTCTAAATTCTAAAGGCATTCTACATCACAAGTCCAACCCCATATACACCTCAAAAAAGGGTCTTGCAGAAGGAAAACATCGTCATCTTATTGTGACCATTATTACTCTCCTTCAACACACATCTATGCCTCCCTTGTTTTGGTTTCATGCATGTTCTACTGCTAATTTCCTCATAAACTGTGTGCCCTATGCCACCTTGGACCAGAAATCTCCTTACTTTTTGCTGTTTGGCCACCTTCCCTCATTTCAATTTGTTCACGTCTTTGGTTGTGCATGTTATCCCCTTCTTCGACCTTACAAAGCCCAAAAACTCAAACAAAGGACTTCTTAGTGTGATTTTGTTGGGTACACTCATGATTACAAGTGATTTCAATGTTATCACATTCCTTCTAAGAAGACATTTGTTTCTAGACATGTCGTTTTTTATGAGTGCATGTTTCCTTATCAATATGTTTCATCCTCTAAGCATACATCGGCTTCCCATGATCAGGGTTCTGTGATTTGTTCTAGTTATACTCCCTTGTATCCTGCTTGTGAGCTTCCTAACAGGTCCTCCTCACTGGTGTCCTTTCATTCTCCCTTTGAGCTACCCTCAGTGAGTTCATCTGGTGATCCTAATCTGCCCGCTCAGGTGCCTGCTTCTCCTTGCTCCGATTATGAGTCTTCCATCTTCTCGCCAGTATCTTCCTCTGACTTGTTTTTTGGTTCATTCTCTATTGATCTGATCATGAACATTCTTGTTGCTGGTTCACCCCCTAGACACATAAGCACCTAATTTCCACCCTATGATCACTCACTCCAAAAATGGCATCTCTCGCCTCCCCAGACGTGGCTTGCTTGCTTTACATGCCACTTCTGTCCAAGCTGATTCTCTACTTATGCATGTCTCCTATAAGCAGGCTACTCAATTCCCTGAATGGTGCCGGGATATGGATGAAGAATTCAGTGCTCTTTGACAACAACACACTTGGAAGCTCGTTCCTTTACCACCCCATCGTGGTTTTATTGGCTACAAATGGGCATATGAGATCAAACGTAATGCTGACGGGATAGTGGCCTGCCACAAGGCTAGGCTCGTTGCCAAAGGATATATTCAGAAGGCTGGCATTGACTACGATGATACTTTCAGTCCTGTTGTGAAACACACCACCATCAGTCTTATTCTCGCCTTAGCTGCTCAATTCCATTGGCCTCTCAAACAACTTGATGTTCAAAATTCTTTTCTTCATGGCCATCTTCATGAAGAGGTGTATATGGATCAGCCTCTAGACTACGTTGATCCTCAGTGTCCCATTTTTGTCTGAAAGTTAGAGAAATCTCTTTATTGCCTCAAGCAGGCCCCACGGTCTTGGAATGCGTGGTTTACGTCTCATATGATGACAGGACCCGTCCCAACTGGACGTTGATAACCGTGCCCGGTCCTGCTCCCATCTGACAAGTCAACTGAAGTCCCAAAACTACCCTTCAGCACCTGTCAGACAAGGGATAACTGTACGGATTTCCGCTCATGCCTCCGCCTCTCGATTAGCCCCGAACGTTGTGTCACGGCCTGGAGGATCATCAAAACAGGAAAGGTGTGAGTGGACAAAAATAATATCATTTGAAAATACATTTCAAATAGACCATTTACCCTCCAGTTATTAAACCATGCATGCATAGGGTCAAACATATGAATAACAATCACCGGTTTTCCAGCCAAACCACACGACAAGTATCAAATCCCGGCTCTCAAGCCAAACATAAGAAAACATTATCTTGGCCACAAAGACCAAAAACCCGTACTCAATACCAGTACGCAATCACAATCAACATCAAACATCAGTACTTACAAGTGCACAATCAATCAATCAATCCGCACAAACAATCACACAGTCACATCCGCACTACGCGTAGGCCAACATCCAGCCACATTCTCGGGATCATACACATCTGGGCTCAAGCCTCGAGCTCAGTCACATCTGGGCGAACACATCCCCAAGCTCAGACACATCCGAGTGGTACATCCAGGCTCAGTCGCATCCGAGAAGCTGGCTTACCTTAAAGCAACTCACAATCATATAATCATCTCCCCTAAGCTCCAGTCGTCTGGGTGATCCCTTAGCTCCGACCGTCTGGGCACTCACAATCACAATGAAAACCATTCCGGGATTACATCCCAAAACTTTTCAATCAAATCCTTGAATTCAAACCAAGTCAAAAGCATTCCCGACCGGGTCTCAAGCCCAAATACCATTTACACGTAAATCCGTAAAATCTCATTTGAAAATATTAAAATAATCCAGAAATCATCCTTGACTCATAAATTAAGTCAAAATATACTTTTTGAAACCATTTTGACTCCGGGCCAAGCCCAAAATCATCAATTGTACTTTCCTCGAAAAACACGCCCAAAACACTGATTAAAATAATCATTAAATTCCATAATTACTCATGACAACTCATTGAAATTCAAATCATGTAATAAATCATGTAAAACATTTAACTATGCATGCATAACAGTTTATAAAACAAACGTCCACTCACACACCGTTCAAACCGCTCGCTTTCCGAGCTGTACGCGTTTCCGTAATTTTCGGTACCTTCCAGGAATTCCAAGTCCTGCCCAAATTCATCATTAAGGGTCACTAATGACTTAATTAATATCATATTAATTTCTCTTAATTTTCCAATAATTAATTACGAATTAAAAACGTAACATAAACCTTCGGACCCTCGAAATAATATCGAAACGGTGTCCGGCTGACTCGAAACCAATTCTAAAATGTTCGTTACATTAAATGAAACAAAAGTCATGTTGACCTCACTTCTGGAATCGTGCCCACGCCCTCACTCGTCGCTGTGAGTGGCTACGCGTGAAACCCACGTGCCTGCACAGTAACTGCTACAGTGCATCGTCTTCACCCGATTTTCCTGCAAATGGGTCCTTCGACCCGCGACACAACCCGGTTAGTTTTCCTTCAATTCGACCTTATTTCTTTCAATTCTTTCATTGGATCTCATCTAATACATCTTAATTGAAGGTGTGTATCATTAATTTCACACGATTTGAACTTAAACCTATAAATCTCGAATCCCTTGCCGTTCAACTTTTGAATTCACCAAATTTGGCCTTGATTATTGATTACAATCAACTAGGAAGTCACAGAGGGGTTGTAACGACCTGTCCCCGTCCCGAATTCTAGGATTAGATTAGTGACTAATCTCGATTAGTGAGGTTAATCCGTGATTAGTTGGGCGAAATCGGACGAACGATGCAAAATGACCGTTTTGCCCATAGAGTGGGTAAAACGTTGACTTTTCATTCGGGTGGTCAAATGGACTTTGACTCATGACTGTGACGTAGTTCAGGATGTCACGAGTTCATAGACAGGTGGCACGTTCAATTCCGACATTCGAGGAAGAAGTTATGACGTTCAAAAGTTAAGGGGTAATTTGGTCATTTTGGTTAAAAGGGGCAAAATGTTGACTTTTTGACCGGTAGGTCCGATGGCCGAGGGCCAAGGACTTTTACGTAGATCAGGACGATACGAATCCGTAGACAGGCAGCACGTCGAATTCGGACGTTCGACGGTGAAGTTACGGTTCACGGAAGTACGAAAATACTATTGCACGAATTACGAGACAAGTGACATTTGGTAGCTAGTGGACCCAGATATTTAGTTCTTGCCCTATGGATGAGTGACAAGTGTCATCCATCCACTGGCCAACCTCATTCATTCATGTATCTTCCCCGTGCATCGATCATTTCTTCATTTCAAACCCAAAAAACCCGATCTCATTTCATCCCTCTCCGCTGAACAACCCAACCCCAGATGATCAACCGTGAGGACCAGAGAGTGATGGGAGGACGTTTGGATGCTGGTAGCCGGCCAGAACGGCGCCACCGTGCACGGCTGAGGCCCAAACCCGAACAGGTACCTGGTTAGATCCAAATCCTTCCTTTTGTCGATTTTTACATTATGGATAGTTTTGGTTGATTAGGGAACGTTTGTTAGGTTGCTTAGGGAGTATAGAGATGATTTTTAACAGTGGTTGACGGCAGTGAAGCCAAGGGGGGATTTTGAAAGATTGAACCGTGAATGAGAGTTGGACATAGGTCGGTTTAAGGGGTTTTGATTCATTTGGATGATTGGAATAGATGGGAAATGAAGAAATAGGAATTATAGGATTGATTATGGACAAAACGGACGAAAAATGAGGATTGTATGGGCCTGGACCAGTCACGCCGGTCCAGTTGCAGAGATTGGGCTGAACTGGCCGGCCTGAACCAGCTGGAGGTTGAAGAATGGCTACAGTACACCGGCGCGTGAGCCCACGTGCAGGGCCCTTTGGGCAACGCGTGGTAGCGCGTGGTGGGGAATCTGGGGATGTTGTCAACATGTAAAACACTCTATTCGATGTAACGAACATTTTGGGACTGGTTTCGTGTCGACTGGACACCGTCTCGATAATGTTCGGGGCATTGGATGGTTTCGGATCGAGATTAAAAATAGTTAAAAAATTCTAGAAAATTACGGGGCTTTAGTATGAGGTTAATTAAGTAGTTAGTAACCTTCTATTACGATTTGGATAGGTTTGGGAGTCCCGATGACGGTGATTGGCTCAGGAGAGCCGTATGACACTTAAATCGAGGCGACAGCTCGGACGGTCTGTGAGTGGACCTTGTTTTCTAAATTGGTGCATGCATAAATTTTTATTATATGTTTTAATACATGTTTGGTAATGCCATGGGTGCATTTGGTTGTGGTTACGTATAAGCACGTATTTCGAGGTTTCGGCCTTATACGGTGCCTATACGGGTCTGTATTTCTTTAATGGTTTAAATGAAAAGGTTTTAGATTTCCAAAAGGGTAAACTCGGGTATGAGACCCATTTGGTTTTATTTTGGGCAGATGACGCTATTGATGGCCTTCGGGTTTGAGTCGTGGTCGCGGCAGGTTCTTGGTGCACGACGACAGACGACATGACGCTCGCCTTCGGATTGGGATGTGTTCCTTCCGAAGAGGTAAAGATGCATGATTCGTGGTCGGGTAGCCTAGGGAGGCTCGACTTCAGAGTGTTGACGGTTCAGGATATCGATCGGTGATGAGTGCACCATGATCTTGTGGTGGTCGCGTCGGTTTATTCGTTCTTGAGGGTGGTCCTGGATGGATGGTTGCACACATCACTACGATCAGAGTCGTGACTGACCCTGAGATATCGGGAAGGATGCTAGCTGATGTCATATGTTCGGGCACGAGAGCTAGTTACTTTACGGTTATGATTTCGGGTCAGGGACCCTAGATGGATTACCAAGTTCATGGCGGTTTATGAGAACCGGCATGAACCCTGGAATGGTTATTATGGTACATGACTGTTTATGGGAGCCGGGCATGGAGGATGTTTTATATATATATATATATATATATATGAATGGCATGGATGTTATAGATCATGACGGTTCAGGGGAACCGGGCATGAATATTTATGTTATGTTTATATATGTTCATATACCTTCCTTTACTTCTATTATCTCCTCCGGAGAGGGTCGTTGGCCTAGGTGGACCCCGGAGTAGTCACGAAGCACTGACTGAGTGGGAGTCACCCCCGTTGGGTGCCTTACTCTCAGAAAGGGTATGGTTACTATAACCTCAAGATGGGTCATTGGTCTACGGACATTGACCTTGGATTCTGAGAGACTTGGATTTGAGACCCTGGGTAGCACGCGTGTAGCTTTGGAAACCGTGACATGATTGGTTTTGTGAATTATATGTATATATGATATATGTTATATGAAATATGGAATATGATGTGTCATGGATACAGGTTTTGGGCAGTGGCCCGTGTACTTGGTTTCATGATGGTTTTGGGCTGAGTCCCTCATGGTTTTGGGCAGTGGCCCGTATGGTTGAATCTTTATGGTTCTTTCAGTTATGGTTTTAGGCTTAGTTCCCACCTTTGGCCCATTTGGTTAAATTGTTTTCGAATGCATGCATGCTTTTTAGTGAAGGGTACAAATGTCTTCGTTAAAATGTTTTTATAAACTCTTGTTTTGTACACTTATAGCTTTTTAATGTTTTGACTGCCCTTCAGGTTGACAGCGGTTGTGGACTGTAGCAGAGATCGAGATATCATATACCTCATCTGGATCCTGGAGTACTCTGATAGCCCGAGAAGGCAAAGGTCGGAAATATAACTTGTTTGACACTTCGTGTCAGACGGGAGCAGGGTCATCCCGCTTTAATCTCGGGGGAATTGGGATGGGTCCTGTCAGCATGGTATCAGAGCGAGGCTGGCTTATATCGAAGCTCAGTTAGCTCATATCAGAGCATAGGATTTCTCGTAGGATAAGCAAGTTTCCTCTTGGAGTAGTACGCAGGTCGAGGATGTGATGTCTCAATGGGCTATAGTTCGTGGTCAACCTGATAGTTGGGGTGCCGGTACGATAGTTAGTAGGATTGGATCGTGGAATGTCTTGGTTCTGCATTTGATGCCGGGGTTGCCATAGTTCTATCATGGATGACAGTATGGGACCCTACGAAGGGATGACGTAAACGGTACCTTCGAGTTTTGATCGTGAGACGGTTAGTTGGGATAGTCTTTCACGATGTCGTAGGATCAGTTTGACGGCAGTTTGGTGCTGTGATCATCTGATGATCGGATATGGTTGAGTTGAATGGGTTTATTGCTGGGAGCAGTCGAGTTCGTGGAACTCTAGTTGAACTTATGACAGTTAGCAGTCGGATTCGAGGAATCAAAGTTGATTTGACCAAAGGATTGGATTAACGTCTTTTCGATGTCAAGACCGCGGTGACGGTCAGATTGTGGAATATACTGTTTTGTGCAGTTGGGTTCAGAGGAACTCTAAGATGTGATCGTGGAACCCTACCTTAGGTGTATGGTTCGGAAATGTGAGTTGGCGAGTAGTTGACTTTGGCGACTTCTCGGAGATGAGATCGTCGGTCGAACTAGTCATGTCAGCTTTAGTGATGGGACTGCACTTTGCAGTCGAGGTTGTACTTATCGATTAGACCTAGTAGGTTGTCGTGCTACTATAGTTGTGATGGATTGTTGGTGCAACAAAGGTCATGGAGGACCTGGTAGACGACATTGGTTGAGTCGAGTTACGACTGGTTAGAGTTGTTTGGACAGGTTACCAGGGTTGGTACTTGTCGATGGAATCCCAGTTTGGGGATATAGAGTAATTAGTACGGATGGCTGATTCCGTTGGATGCAGAGTCTAGATCGTGATGTCTGGTGGTTTGTTCTGCACGAGTTGTGGTAGGCACTACTACCGAGAGTGGTCGTAGTTAAGATTGTTGGGAATCAGGGACATTTAGGGAACGTTTCCTTTTTCTCGTATGAGATGTCAGGGTGACTGTACCCAGAGTTATTGGGTACGACGGAGGAAGGGTTTCTCCAAAACGAGCAGAGGTACGGGATCGTCGCTCGGTATGAGCGGAGATCTAGGGGTTGTCAGTTTTACACAAGGTGTACTGATACTAGTGTGGATGCCTTTGTGCTGATGCTGACAGGTGGTGATACTGGTACTAGTGCTGGTGCTGGTACCGATGATTGTTCGGTATGAGTCACGAGTCGGGGATGTGACTCCGTCGAAATGGGCATGTGGTTGGTATCTGTGGTCCGGCAGTGGATCACGGATAGAGTTAAATTGGTGCGGACACGTGGTTGATGTCCGAGTGTGTTGGTTCCGACATGGTTGGAGCTTCGGAATCGCGAAAGGTTGTAATTGAGGTGACGAGAGGAATGCGGGTTTTCCGCATTGGTAATGGGTATTTCGAAGTCATTACGGTGACTTCTCATATTCTACCATGATTGATGATGGTAGATGATGTTCATGATGTAGATGTTGTTGGTTGCCACTAGTACACCGATCTTGTATTGGTTGGTGAATCCTAGATTTGTCTTGGGTCATCATGAGGAATTGAGTATATCGAAGTTAAATGACTGAGATTTCTCATTTTCTGCTTGGTGGCAGACGATGTTGGATTACATAACGTGGTGAGTGCAGCGAGTGTTGTTTGCATTCACGTAGGATGGATTTTGATGTCATTGCCTTGGGTCATTCTTGGTTTTTCGTAGGTGGAATGACAAGGATCGTAGGTAATCAGTGAGAACCCACAGTCTCAGTGTGTCTCGTCGTTGACTGATCTCTTTGGATGTGGGAATTGGTTGAGGAGTAATGTGATTGACGAAGGAGTCAACAGGGTGTAAGACCCTATGATCGGATCTCAAGTGGATTGTTAGCTGAGTGAGATTGTGTGGCTCCACCTAGGATTTGAAATGTGGATCAGGATTTTCGTGTTGAGGATATAGGGTATTGTGACGATCCTCGATCGTGACATTTATGGTCGGGTGACGCAGTGATGAATCTCGATCGTGACGTCTATGGTCGGTTGACGTAGTGATGGATCTGGATCATGATCTTGATGATACATATGGGTGGAGAGTTTATCACTCTTACTTAGATGTTGAGTTGAGGATGATGGGACTGAACATCTTTTCGAGGTAAATCCCTTATGATATATTACTCAGGCGAGTAGGTGTCCGACAAGGTCGGATTTGGTCAGCCTAGATGTGTTGATGTTGGGATTGGGTTCCCTATGAAGTCAATCAAATGTAATGTGTAATCGATTGAGCAGGTATCCGATAAGTTTGGATATAGTGCGTCTCGGTAGACATGAACGAGATTTTGGGTTTTGGAATCGGATTTCTGGATGACGATTCAGGATTCGATTTTGGAACTTGAAAGTGGATTTCTGGACTTGGGTTTGGAATGGTTATTCCGGATTTCTAGCTTATGGAATGATGATTTCGGATTCGGATTTGGAAATGGATAATGGGTCGGAGTTTTGATTTGTCTGGTACTGGATTGGATAGATGGACTCCATTATTGAAACGTGTTTGGCTACGACCTAGGTGGTTGTGTTGTTGTTGTTATGGTTGTAGTCTGACTGATGGATAGATGTATGTACCTTGTACGTAGTTTGAGGTACGATACCGGGCATACTTGTCGTGCCTGGTGACGGTATATAGGTTATACCAGTGGTACGTTGGTGAGCGTATTGGTAGTCGACTTAGTTCCGATACCATTGGATTAGTTGAGGACGTGAACTGGAGATTGGATACTGTGCATTGGGTCATAGTATTTCTGGTGGGTCATAGTATTTCAGGTTGAGTAAATTGGTGGTCGGTGTAAACACAAGTGGGTATAGTGTCAGTTTTTGACTGGCGACTGTCAAGTGGTGACAGATTGTCGAAGATGTCAGCGTGGATCGGTTAGTGAGATTTGGTGACTCCTTGTGGGCGCTGACGTCAGGATAGATTGGTGATTGAGAAGGGAACCTTCGAGTGTTTGTATCAGCGACTTGGTAGATTTGACAAGTAGTGTCAATTCGGAACGTATGGCTACTGTCATTCGACGTGGTCGAATGTAGTCGATGCGACGTGAGTGTTAGTGGTACGTCTGGGTGCAGACGAGTTTTGTTCTGGTTAGTTGGTGTACGAGTGTACACGTGTTGTAAGATCGAATTATTTCCACGAGGTGGATGTGGAATCAGAATAGTTGGAGTTTCGAGAACGAAACTAATTAAGGAGGGAAGAACGATTCGAATTAGGTCGGTTGGAATTTCGAGGACGAAATTAATTAAGGAGGGAAGGTTGTAACGACCCGTCCCAAATTCTACGATTAGATTAGTGACTAATCACGATTAGTGAGGTTAATCCGTGATTAGTTGGGCGAAATCAGACGAACGATGCAAAATGACCGTTTTGCCCCTAGAGTGGGTAAAATGTTGACTTTTCATTCGGGTGGTCAAATGGAATTTGACCGATGACTGTGACGTAGTTCAGGATGTCACGAGTTCATAGACAGGTGGCACGTTCAATTCCGACATTCGAGGAAGAAGTTATGACGTTCGGAAGTTAAGGGGCAATTTGGTAATTTTGGTTAAAAGAGGTAAAATGTTGACTTTTTGACCAGGAGGTCCGATGGCCGAGGGCTGAGGATTGTTACGTAGATAGGGATGATACGAATCCGTAGACAGGCAGTACGTCGAATTCGGACGTTCGACGACGAAGTTACGGTTCACGGAAGTACGAAAGTACTATTGCATGAATTACGAGATAAGTGACATTTGGCACCTAGTGGGCCTAGATATTTAGTTTCTGCCCTATGGATGAGTGACATGTGTCACCCATCCACTGGCCAACCTCATTCATTCATGCATCTTCCTCGTGCATCGATCATTTCTTCATTTCAAAGCCAAACAACCCGATCTCATTTCATCCCTCTCCTCTGAACAACCCAACCCCAGATGATCAACCGTGAGGACCAGAGAGTGATGGGAGGATGTTTAGATACTGGTAGCTGGCCAGGACGGCGCCACCATGCAAGGCTGAGGCCCAAACTCGAATAGGTACCCGGTTAGATCCAAATCCTTCCTTTTGTCGATTTTTTTACATTATGGATAGTTTTGGTTGATTAGGGAACGTTTGTTAGGTTGCGTAGAGAGTATAGAGATGATTTTGGACAGTGGTTGATGACTGTGAAGCCCAGGGGGGATTTTGAAAGATTGAATCGTGAATGGGAGTTGGACATAGGTCGGTTTAAGGGGTTTTGATTCATTTGGATGATTGGAATAGATGAGAAATGAAGAAATAGGAATTATAGGATTGATTAGGGACAAAACGGACGGAAAATGAGGATTGCATGGGCCTGGACCGGTCACGCCTGTCCAGTTGCAGAGATTGGGCCGAACTGGCCGGTCTGAACCGGCTGGAGGTTGAAGAAGGGCTATAATACACCGGCGCATGAGCCCACGCGCAGGGCCCTTTGGGCGGCGCATGGTAGCGCTTGGTCGGGAATCTGGGGATGTTGTCAACATGTGAAACACTCTATTCGATGTAACGAACATTTTGGGACTGGTTTCGTGTCGATCGGACACCGTCTCGATAATTTTCGGGGCATCGGATGGTTTCGGATCGAGATTAAAAATAGTTTAAAATTCCAGAAAATTACGGGGCTTTAGTAGGAGGTTAATTAAATAGTTAGTAACCTTCTATTACGATTTGGATAGGGTTGGGAGTCCCGGTGACGGTGATTGGCTCAGGAGAGCCGTATGGCACTTAAATCGAGGCGGCAGCTCGGACGGTCTGTGAGTGGACCTTGTTTTCTAAATTGGTGCATGCATAAATGTTTATTATATGTTTTAATACATGTTTGGTAATGCCATGGATGCATTTGGTTGTGGTTACATATAAGCACGTTTTTCGAGGTTTCATCCTTATACGGTGCCTATACGGGTATGTATTTCTTTAATGGTTTAAATGAAAAGGTTTTGGATTTCCAAAATGATAAACTCGGGTATGAGACCCATTTGGTTTTGTTTCGGGCATATGACGCTATTGATGGCCTTCGGGTCTGAGTCGTGGTCGCGGCAGGTGCTGAGTGCACGGCGACGGACGACATGACGCTCGCCTTTGGATTGGGATGTGTTCCTTCTGAAGAGGTCACGATGCACGATTCGTGGTCGGGCAGCCTGGGGAGGCTCGACTTCAGAGTGCTGACGGTTCAGGATATCGATCGGTGATGAGTGCACCATGATCTTGTGCGTCGGTTGCGTCGATTGATTCTTTCACGACGACATACCAGGATTGAGGGTGGTCCTGGATGGATGGTTGAACACATCACTACGATCGAAGTCGTGACTGTCCCTGAGATATCGGACAGGATGCCCAGCTGATGTCATATGTTCGGGCATGAGAGCTAGTTACTTTACGGTTATGATTTCGGGTCAGGGATCCTAGATGGATTTCCAAGTTCATGGCGGTTTATGGGAACCGGCATGAATCCTGGAATGGTTATTGTGGTACATGACGGTTTATGGGAACCGGGCATGGATGCTATAGATCTTGATGGTTCAGGGGAACCGGGCATGAATATTTATGTTATGTATATATATATGTTCATATACCTTCCTTTACTTCTATTATCTCCTTCGGGGAGGGTCGTTGGTCTGGGTGGACCCCGGAGTAGTCACGGAGCACTGACTGAGTGGCAGCTGCCCCCGTTGGGTGCCTTACTCTCAGAAAGGCTATGGTTACTATAACCTCAGGATGGGTCATTAGTCTACGGACATTGACCTTGGATTCTAAGAGACTTGGGTTTGAGACCCCGGGTAGCACGCGCGTAGCTTTGGAAACCGTGGCAGAATTGGTTGTGTGAATTATATGTATATATGATATATTCTATATGAAATATGGAATATGATGTGTGATGGATACAGGTTTTGGGCAGTGGCCCGTATGGTTGAATCTTTATGGTTATTTCAGTTATGGTTTTGGGCTTAGTTCCTACCTTTTGTCCATTTGGTTAAATGGTTTTCGAATGCAAGCATGTTTTTTAGTGAAGGGTACAAATATCTTCGTTAAAATGTTTTTATAAACTTTTGTTTTGTCCACTGACAGTTTTTAATGTTTTGACTGCCCTTCAGGTTGACAGTGGTTGTGGACTGTAGCAGAGACCAAGATATCACATACCTCCCCCGGATCCTGGCGTACACTGATAGCCCGGGAGAGCAAAGGTAGGAAATATCCCGTGTCTGACACTTCGTGTCAGACGGGAGTAGGGTCATTCCGCGTTAATCCCGCGGGGATTGGGATGGGTCTTGTCAGGGGTCCCATAAATACAATTCTGGAATCAATTACATTGATTCTTACCTCGAATCAATCCAACCAAACCTCAAATTTTTGGAAATGTCGCAAGGCTCATTCTCATTCGAATCTCGATCAATTTCCCTTCCTTTTGATTTGGTTTGAGTCGTTTAGCTCCCAGAAGACTTAATCTCAACTTGATTTCACTTCAATTGGTCCTATACTTGAAATTCAAAATTCAAGTGCCCAAAATCTTGTTTCGGGTTTTCTTGGTATTTTTAGTTTCCTCTTCCCTTCTCTCTCCTTTCTTTTCTCTCACGAGTTCACCCTCTCAATTAGCTCAGATTCTCATGTTCTCTCAATGGGTTGCTGGGACAATCGATCAAGCACCCCTTTTGTTCTCTGTTTTTGAAGGAAATCAAACATAGATATTTGAATGGTCCTATCCAAATAACCGAGGGCATCAATGCCACTAATCCCATCTCCATAGTGACAGGTGTCACTTAATAAAGTGAATAAGTCACCCAAATTGCCGATTCATCACATGGCCACATCAAATTGCCATTTTACCCTTTTCCTTCAAAATTACCAAAGTGCCCATAGCCTTTGCAGACCCGTAACTTTCACATCCGACCTCCGAGTCACACATGCCGCCTGTCTTCGGATTCAGCGTCCCGAGACCTATCGAACGGTCCTTCTAGAAAGTTCAAATAAGGTCCCGATCAAAAAGTCAACTTTTGGCCCTTATAACTAGAGGCAAAATTGTCATTTCCTTCCAATTTTTCCAATTTTTCAAATTTTTCCTTTTTCGAATTTCCGGGTCATTACATATGATCACATTGGAGTTTATTTAGTCTCTATCTGATTCAGATTGATTTGTTCTTCGTCGTGGCTCTATTCTCCTTCTTGTCCTCTTGTACATTGATGACATTATTGTCATTGGGAATGACTCTGCCTCTATGACCAAGCGGATCCAAGCCTTAGGAGCTGAGTTTTAAATGAAGGATCTCCGGGTCCTTTCGTACTTTCTTAGCCTTCAGATCACACCTCATTATGGTGGTCTCTTCATCAATAAAGGAAAATATGCTAGGGATCTCCTGGCCAAGGTTGGGATGTCACGGTGCAATCCAGTTTCTACTCCTTTGGTTCCTGACACCAAATTGCTCGTTACTGATGGGGTCTTATTGTCTGATCCAGCTTTTTATCGTAGCATGGTTGGTGCCCTTTGTATCTCACTTTCATTCGACCTGACATTGTCTTTGCTATGTGTCGTGTGCCAATTTATGCATGCTCCAACCAATATGCACATGGTTGTCGTTAGCGCATACTACGTTATGTCAACGGTACATTGGACTATGACCTTAACTATGTTCCTGGTTGTCTTCGTCTCCATGTCTTCTCTTATGCGAATTGGGGTGGTGATCCCAATACTCAAAGGTCTACATCTGGTCACATCATCTTTCTTGGCCGCAATCCCATATCTTGGGGTGTTAAGAAACAGTCCACTGTTTCACATTCTTCTGATGAGGCAGAATATCTCGCTCTTGCGACCACAAGGGGTGGCAATAGGTCGTGTTGTATTAGGTTTGTATCGTGTCATGAACTCTATTTTACCCATTTATGCTCAACCCGAATCCGACCTATTTAATAATCGTGTCAAGAATATCCAACCCGAATCCGACCTGTTAATGACCCGTGTAACGTGTGTAACCCGTGTAACCCATTTAATAAACAGGTCGTACCAAAATTCAATTAACCTATGACCTGTTTGACCCGTTTAACCTGTTTAACATGTTTAACCTATTTAAATTATAAGATTTAATAGGTATTTAGGTAGGTAAATTGGTAGATATATAAGTTAGAAGTGACACATTTATTAAATGGGTCAATATATAAGCCAATATACGGGTTAACATGTTAACCCGAAATCTACCCATTTATTAAACAAGTTAATAGGTCAATATACGGGTTAATAAGTTGACCGGAAACTCACTCATTTATTAAATGGGTCATAACAGGTTGACTTGATAATGATCCGAAATTTTAATCGTGTGGGTTGACCCGGATAAATCTCGTGCGGATTTCGAGTTGTGTATCGAGAAGTGTCAAAATTTGCCACCCTTAGTGACCACTGCTTGTGAACACCACTGGATTACCTATTTGCTGGCTGATCTTCACTTCACTCTCCCACGATTTCCATTGTTATGGTGTGATAACCTTTCTGTTATTTAAATGGCCTATAACCCTGTGTTCCATGGCCAAACTAAACATGTGGAGATCGATGTCCACTTTATTTGTGAAAGAGTTTAGAACAAGTTTCTCCAGCTAGCACATGTGCCCTCTCGGGATCAGCTGGCCGATATCATGACTCACGATTTGTACACTCCCAGGTTCCAGTTCTATCGGGACAATCTTATGCTTTGTGACTCCAGCATAAGCTTGTGGGAGGCTGTTAGCTGAGATTTATTTCATGCAATTAGTTATGAAGGTTATTAGTTGTTTGTTAGTGTGAAACTGGATTCTGGTGCAACTAGATTCCTCTAGTTGTCAATCTGTTATAATCCCCAGCTGTTGTGTCCAGATGTATTATTTTGATCGGATGAGTTATTTGAGTTAATTACTTAGCATCTAAGTTCATATATATTCGTTTGTATCAGTACGTAAGTTTAAGTTTGGAATGAGAATCAAAGCTTTCCCAATCTCTCTGAATTTACTCTACCCTTCTTCTTGCTCAGATATGATCTTTCTCATCTCTCTCAAAATCTAAGAATACCACTCTCAATCACCTCCTTATGTATTTCATTTTCTAGACTGGCCAAGACTTTGCAAAAATTTTAAAACGCGATTGTGGTAAAGGCTAGGATGGGACATGAGACGCTAACAATGATGGAATTGCCACTATGTGGGGGTTCGAGGTGGATGAGAGGGAGGGAAGAGAGGACGGTGGAGAGGGATTGGATTAGTGAGTAGGATTTGGAGGATTGATATGATTAGGATGAGGATGATGAAGAAGTAGTTGTTGGGGGTTGGGGCGATGTTGATTTTGGTGGCGAAATTGGTGGTGTCTTGATGATCTTCTGGGAAGATGGAGGCAGAAAGGTCGGTGGACATATTGATAGAGAGAAAATTTGAGTTGTTTGAAGGAACGCTTATTAAGGGAAGTTCTATGGTGGTTGAAGCAATACAGTGCTAAAGGGCAGGTGGAAGATTCAACCTGAATGTGAATCTGAATCATGCTCCTCAGACTATTGTTGCTTGATGTTGCATGAGGATGAGAGATGAAGAGGAAACATCGTCGTCTTCCTATTCTTGCCAAGTCTTATGCGAAGAGTAATGGGTGTTTTAGATGGATGATGATATATTTACTCTTAAAATTAAAAAATTACCTTTAAAATTGACGTCCACTTCACAGACTGTATATAAAAGTGTTGAGTGAGCCAACTCAGCTACTTAAAGGTATTATGTGAGCGAATAATAATAATAATAATAATAATATAATAAATAATATGGTGTAATGTAGGATTTCTAGTCGAATTTAAAGGGGCATTTAAACTAAAAAAAACTTTAAAAAATAACCTAAAATCTGTATATTCTTTATAGGCCATACCAAATTGAAGCCTATAAGATTTGTTTTTACCACAGGCCGGTACATAAAGCATATATGGGTTGGCCCGTGTGGGGTAAGTAATGCAATTTGTGAAACAGAGTGCGACACGTGAACATACACACACATCACCCATGCATGTCTATTGTCATGCAAATGCACATACGGTCTACCCATCACTCATTCATTACTGAGTAACTGCAGGAATTTGATCAGACGGTCTACCTTATGTTATGTGGTCCACACCCAAAATCCCAGGGCTTCACATATGAAGCATTTTGCAAATTTGTCACAAGCTCAGAGTCTCTGCTGCATCGCTGTTCACTATTCACAAGGGCATGGTCGGTCTAAGCAATCTAGGTGAAAATTTTAAAGGTGCCTTTTAGTCTATTTACAGTTTACACCAAATATATATATATATGTATAGATAATTTTAAAATTAAATTTTTTTTTTCAGTCCGTCTAAGAAATTAAAAGCCTAAGTGAAAATTTTAAAGGTGCCCCTTAATCTATATATATTTTTTTATATTTAGTTATTTGCACCAATATATATATAATATCTTTTTAATTTTTTAATTTTTTTTCATCTTTCTAGTAATACAAAAAAAAATTCAAGAATTTAAATATATCACTCATACATAGAAAACATAATCCTATTGTAATACTATATTTTAAGGAAAACAATGAAATTATATATAAAAAAAATTAGAGATATATAGAATTGTAATGATTTTATAAGACAAGCAAGAAAACTATACAATATTATTGTATTGAAATTTGAGTTAAGAAGTTTGTAATATTGTAAATCATCATTTTAAGATCATTTCCGTAAAAAATTAACAATTTTGGAGGTTGTTTAGTCATTATATATATCAATTAAATGAACAATTTTCCTTGAGAATGTTAATTTTTATCAAAATTGTTGATTTATGTGATTTATGGAGATGATGATTTAGAAAATGAACGGTTTTGATTATGATATATGTATAAAGACAATTCGATAAGCAAAATGGTGGTATGAGAAGGTACCACCAGAGTAGGATGCAAACATTTTTCATATATAAATATCTTAAATGCATAAAAATAAATAGCTTTCAACACTTAAATTAAAAACTTTTTAACTAATCAAGATTAATATTATCCCATTAGAAAAAAAAAGTTGTTATGACCTTAGGAAAAATTTATTCCTAATAAAACAAGTTTGGAGAATTCACATGCATATTGTTTGTACCTAAAAAGTGTCCTAGCAAATCCGAGGTCGTTGTTTGATGGCTCTCGATTGAGGGGTCGTCTCGCATTCGAAGAAATAGACTCGCTGGGATTTTCTTCGTTGTGGATGCGGTGTTGTGGTGTTGTGGTGACTAGTGTAGATGAGTTGAAAGTTGTAGGCTTGGGGTTGTAGTGTTAGAGTCCTGCCTTAAATGGGCTAGATCAGTAAACATACCTTTTAGCTGCTTTCAAAATAAGTGTATCACTAGTTGAAGTTACTACTAGACAATTTAGAAGGGTTCCGTTTGCTGTCCAAGAACATTTCTTGTAAGCAAGTGATTACGAGATAAACGGGCATCTTACTTACACTGTTCTTTTTTTATGCCTTCTTCTTAATGTATTCAAGGACTTTAATAAAATTTCTTTCGCACTTAGTCCAAGTTCAGTTTTAGCATGTTCATATTAGCAACTTGTTATTTAGCTAGATAGTAATTAGACAAGAAAACTCCTTCAAGTCAGAATGATGATATTGGACCAGAACACAAGGATGGTTCTATGATTAAAAGTCAGCCATAAAATGCGTTGGTTGATATATCCTGAATATCTTGATCAAACTTAAAGAAATTTGTTGACTTAAAGTGTAATGACCCAGACCTTCGAGGGGAAGAGAATCTGACCAAAAATGGGTAAAAAGACATTTTTGCCCTTGGAAAGTCAAAGAGTTGACTTTTCTTAGTCAAAGTTAAATTGTTGACTTTTTGACCAGGACCTCGTTTAGGTGATTCGAGAAAACCGTTACAAAGGTCTTGCGATCATGAGTCTGTAGATAGGTAGTACAAGTGAATCGAAGGTCGGATGAGAGAGTTATGGGTAAAAAATGGTAAGGGGCAAAATGGTAATTTTGCCACCAAGGGCATTTTGGTCATTTTCATTGTGAACCTATTATAGGCTGCCACGTGTTAAGTCTAGAAGGGGTTGATATTTTGGCCTATCCACCGACTTGCTCCTCCGTATATTATCAGGTGTGCTGGTTGGGGCTCGGTGTGTGTAGGTTGAAAACCATGGAAACCCCTTAAGTCTGTCAAACCTTGAAGGAAGAAAGAAACCAGTCAGTGAGAGAGATGGAGGACAACACCATAGAGAAGAGAGGCGAGGTAGATAAGGAGGGAACCTAGGGAACGAGGAAAGTATTGTCCAAACCGAGAACCCACAAGGAAACCAGTAAAGGTTTCATACGTGATCGTGAAGGTTTCATGCGTGATCGTGAAGGAACATGTGGGTTTCAGTTCGTGTAACTCGAAACCGATGGGTTTAAAAGGATTGGTGAGTCTGTGGGATTGTTCTGGGTCCAAGTTGAACGAGGTTTAGTCGTTGGAACGTCGTGGGCAGAGACTAGTAGCCATGGCCGAAACTTGAGGTATGAAACCTTGATTTTTAGTACGTTTTAATTAGCTTAGAGACCATAGGTTTATTTTTGGGGTTGAGACGATGAATATTGGTGAAGGAAGCTTGAAGAATTGATGTAAAATGAAGGAGTTCTATCCGGGCTCTAGTCCTGGTTCTAGTCGCGGGTCCGAATAACCCGGTTGCAGAGAAACCAGATCAAGACCCTAGTTGAAGATGATGAACAATGTGACACGTTGCCACTGCGCGTAGTGACTATGATCGACGCGTGGGTGACACGACCCACCCTCAATCCCCCGGGATTAAGGGTTAAGTCATGCTCCTATCTGACTTACGCGTGATACGAAGGCTAAACCGACGCCCAACCTCCATGTGAAACGTAAGTCGAACAAGGGATTTCCAAACGAACCGTTCAAAACTTCTGGACTTCCCAGAGCGCGCAGACTCTACTGTGGATCGCGTGTGTGATGTCTCCGTCTCTTTCGATCAACAGCCCGCACCGTGATAACCTGGAGGGTATCGAAAACATAAAAAGACTGTGAGTGGACAAAAATAAATAGTATATTCATAAAACAGTTTCTAGAAAAGTACTTATATATCCTCCATTAAAACCAATGCATGCATATCAAAAAATTCCATAAAACCATTCATATCCAAGATAAGAAAACCATTATTGAAAACCAGAATCCTTTCCTTTTCTCAAATCTGTAATTCAAATCCAGGGTGACAGGACCCGTCCCCAAAGAACATAGATAACCGTTCCCAGTCCTACTCCCTTCTGACAAGTCAACTGAAGTTCCGAAATTACCCTCAGCCAAATAAGGGATAACTGCACCTGTGCCTACCCATGCCTCCACCTCCAGATCAGCCTCGATCATCGCGCCACGACCTGAAGGGTCAATAAAAACATAAAAGGTGTGAGTGGAAAAAAAATAAATTTTTAGAAATACGTTTATCAAAATACATTCTTACCTTTCAGTTTCACAAACATGCATGCATATCATAAAACATGAGTAATAGCGTGAAATCAATCAAGTATGAACAGCGAACCGATAAAATCAAAACATGTTTTCCCATAGTCCATAAACTCATGTTCATCAAATCAGTCCATGATATAAAGCATCTGGACGCAATATCAATAAATCATAATACCACCAATCCTCAATATCCAATCTCAATATCCAAGTAACCTGTCACGATATCAATGCAACGCGTGCAAACTCGGGTGTCTCATGTTCGAGTACCTCCCCAGGATCTACGATGTATGGGGTGATATCATCTCCAGGATCTACGACGTCTGGAGGATATCATCATAATCCCACACTCCTGAGACTTAGCCTCCCTCGGAGCTACTCATCTCCAAGCAGTGGATCGTGACTACTCCAGGATCTACGACGTCTGGAGGAGACTATCAAATAACAGAGGATGGTATATGTGGAACAGTCACCAAATCCAGTAATCTCATTTCAAAACCATTCATGTCTCAAATCAAGTCAAAAACATTTCAACCGGGTCTCTGCCCGAAACATAGCTTTCACAAAGAAAGTTCCACAAATCGATCATAAAAACAGTGTCCAAAATTCACTTTATAAATCAAAATCATCAACTTCATCAAATTCACATGTGACTCCAAATCCGAGTCAAAATCACTATCCAATTGGGTCTCAAGCCCAAAATATAATTTTCACGCAAATCCGTGCAATTGCAACCTGAGTTGCAATTTTCACATAAATCCATAAAACATATCCAAAAGCATTACAATTTCATCAAATCATATCCCGACTCACAATCCGAGTCAAAACCAATCTCAAATCTCGGGCCTTCGTCCAAAACAGAAATTTCACAATTTTCTCAAAAATCGTGCCCAAAATCATATAAAACAATATAATATTCCCAAAATCCGGAAATCATCATATCGAAAAATCAATCATGCCAAAGCATTTCAAATCATATAATAAAGCATTTAAAACATATATGCATGCATTCTGGGTAGAAAACAAAAGTCCACTCACACCGTCCATATTGCTCGCTTTCCGAGCTGGACGTTTTTCCGTAAATTCCGGAAGTCACCATTCCTGTCCAAAGTCATTATCGAGGGTCACTAACATCTCAATATACCTCCTATAATTTTTTCCAAATTTTCCGAGATGTAAATACGTATTTTAAACGTATATTAAAATTTCGGATACACAAAACACTATCGAAACGATATCTGATTTCCTCGAAACTAGTGCCAAAATGTTCGTTACATTAAATAGGACAAAAGTCATGTTGACCTCACATTGGAACTCGGTCCCACGCGCCTTCAAGCACCGCCGTGAGTGGCGGCGCGTGAGTCCACGCGCTTGCTACAGTAATAGCTACAGTGTTCGTCCTCACCCGTTTGTTTGTAAAACGGGTCCAGTCAGCCCGCGAGATGACCCAATTCAATTCCTGCCAATTTCCACTCTTTCACTTTAATTAATTCAGCTAATCACATCGTTTTAATGTTAATTGAAGGTCTGTAACATTAATTTCAATAATAACATCTGATATTAATCCAAATCAAAACTCGAAATTCCCATTGAAAGTTCATCTTATAATTCCTTCAATTTCCATTGATTTCTTAAAGGTAATCATTTAGAGATCTTCGCAGGACCCTTATAAACATTTTCCCAATCTCAATTTCATCATATCTTACCTCAAATTGCACGACTCAATCTCCAGTTTCCTGTTTGTCCGTCCGGTCTGTTCTAGGCCAAAATGACACCAATTGTCGTCGTTCTTGATTGGGTTTGACTCGCCTTGAGCTCAAGAGGCTTAATTCAAGGCCAACTTCAGTGTTTATGGCTCAGAGTTTCGGATTCAATTTTTTGATCAATTTGAGAAAGGTTTGGGTCTCGGGTTCCTGGGTTTCCTTCACAATTCCCCTTCCCTTTCCTCTTAATCTTCCTCGTTTTTCTTCCTTCAATCTCTTATCTTTCTATCCCTCACAGAGCTCGATCAAAAGGAGAGATTGAGGTCTGTAGGTTGGAACATACTCTGTTTTTCTTCACAAATACCCACACACACGATTGTTTTCTCAATTTAAATCCACACCGCCCATTATACTTGCACTATCATCACTTATCCCACTAACCTTCATTAACAAAGTGACAGATGTCACGAAGAAACAAATCCTCATCTCAATTAACAAGCACAGGTGTCCTTAATTTCTTTTAATACATGGCTGAATCAGCTAGGACTAGTCAAATTACCATTTTACACCTGCACACATAATTACCAAAATACCCCTCACAATTCTAGACTCATAACTTTCACGTCTGAACTCTGATCGACGCATGCCGCCTGTCTATGGATTCAGCGTCTCGAGACCTACCCAACGGTCTTCAAATTACGTGAAAAGTTTATGCCGTTTGAAAAGTCAACAAATTGCCCCTTTTTAATCAAATTACCAAATTACCCTTGAACTTCCCAACATCATAACTTTCTCCTCGAATGTCGGAATCGGACGTGCCACCTATCTATGGACCCGTGACGTCCCGAACTACGTCTCAGTCCTCGGTCAAAGTTCGTTTGACTGCTCGAACCAAAAGTCAACCGTTCGTCCAAGTCCAGAGGCAAAATCGTCATTTCCTTCAAATTTTCCAAATTTTCCTTTTTCGAATCTTCGGGTTGTTACAACCTACCCCCTTAAGGAATTTCGTCCTCGAAATTCGAATCAGTAGGTGCCAGGTTCTATTCCCTATGGAAAGATGTCTAATCTGAACTAGAAACATCATCAACCTTATACCTTTCTAGTTCAACCAGATATAAGTCATAACCAAACTTATGGAAATTCGACAATCCAGTCCCCGTCACTGGGTCAACATCGGGACATATATCTCTATGTAAACCTTTGCCCCACGAGCAGTCATATCCAAGCCCACTCGGAATATGTAGCCATGCTCAATATCTGAGTATACACAATCTAGAATTCATAAGCATCAGGATCCTCATTCCAATCACATGCCATCCACTCATGGCATGGTACAAGGGCTTAAATCACCACGCATGGGCCATCAGGCCAATAACCTCATAAGGTTCAATAAATCGGGAACTCATTCCCCTCATCAAGTCAATCACTCCATACCCCTTTTCCAGGGTCACTAAGCATAATGAATTTAGCTTTTCCTTATGTTGTGTTTATCCTCATGGGCCTCACTGATGCCTACATCCTGCCAAAAACTGGCACTCAGTACAATCATTCATACGATATCACGAATCATATCCATTCCTTAACCTCGACTCCATCCAACATCATACACCAAGTATGATCCTGTAGTTGGGCTCCAGTAGTCCAAATGATCAAAAATCATGTACCACTCCAATCCTATGGAGTTCTATTAATAACAGGATTTCATCTGTCCTTACGTTATCAAACATGTTCCTTCTCGACCGGCTATCTTATTAGCCTCCCCGTGAATGATATCTGACTTGTCAATGTGATTTTAATCTCAATGTATCCTGACCATCACCTTATCAGCCGTTAGGCCTTTCTGTTTACCATTCATTACCAATCCCGATGGTCGATATAGTACTTGTACATTCCTTTCCAGCCGTTTGACCTCTGCATACTCGATCCATGGGTCACTATGATCGATCTCAAATCATGCAAGAAAAGTAAAACTCCTGAGGGTTCCGCTAGCATCGGCAATCCCAGCCCCATGCTACCAAAACACACCTCACCAAATCCAAAATCTCATAGTGACATATCACCATGCACACGAAAAAGGTCACATCGAACATAAGTCATTGTTTCTCCACTTTATCATTATACTATTTCAGTTCTCATTTCCGATGACTCTTACCTCCTTCCGGGTCAATCACCATAACTGGAAAAACATTGTAGAGAACACCCCTACAATCCTCTATAGAATCCATCCAATCTCAAAACAACTCATATTTCCCTGTGGCAGTTTCCATTGACCAATACATCGGTTTCTCCTGGGATTCAAACTAATCCCGACCATTATTCGTATATGTTCCACAAATCTACTCTGGTTGACCAGACCTAACACTTATTCAACCATATATTTTTCTCTCTGAGAGCATTCAATACATCTGTCCAGTATATCACACGCCCATCCGCACATATGAGTACACCAATCAATCATCAATCACTGTACCATACATCATCCAAATGTGGTCAGAATACCTGACTCATCAACTCACAAACATAACCGATTCATTTGCCCATCCAAAGGCATCACCATTGGCTAACCTTAGCCACATCAAATCCGGATATCATATTTTTCTCTTTTACTCACGACTGTTGGTCATCGCCATGTTAGCCACTCTCACGAGGCCAAATAATCACATCTTTTCAACAGAACCACAAATCATTAGCTCATGATACGAGATACTTATCCCATCGTTAGCTTATTAAGTGGTCTATAAGTGACATATAATCTCAGACCATCATCCTTTTACCACATAAGAAATGCTGGGTTCCCCATGGCAACACTGAGCCGAATGAACCCGTATCTACCAAATCCTGTACTTGCACCTTCAGTCCTTATGACTCCGTAGATGCCACATACCAAATTGTCCGAGAAACAACTCGTATACTCAACATGATCGCCATGATCAACTCAACCTCTCATCCTGCCAAAACCTCAGGAAATATGTTGAAAAATCCGTACATCTGCAGCCATCACTAGGCATCTCATACACTAATCACATATGCCACACATCTGGCCAGGAAACTTTGATTACCTCTTATCAACAATCCATCGATGGTGAGGGTCAATATCATTCTAAAGGGTAACACCCTCGAGTCTCCCTGAAATACAACCTCTGGTAATCCTGGACTCCACATATCACTCTCAAATCGACATACTCGATAGAGGTATCATGAGTCATCAACTAATCCATCCCAAGGATTACATCCAAATCATCCAAGTCCAGGAACATCCTAGGTCAGCCATTAGGCGAATAACATCTGTCATCCTGGGTAGCCTCACATCAATAGGTCTACCCCCCTTAGGTCTCACCAATTTCACCATATATAATTACCTTACCAAGGGTACCACATAAATATCATCAATTTTATCACATCCGTAGCTCTAGTCGGCTCACCGACTGCCATACTTTAACTAATCACGGACATCTCCATATCCGTCCAATATACAATCTCAAAACATGGAATAGTGGATAGCCCGGGACCTACCAAATACATACATCATGACCACAAGTAATAGGTATCCAAGTCATCATTCCAGAGGCTACTCAGACCTCCTGCGAGTAACTGCAATTCTCGGGCATGTGGTCCCAACTGACCATGCCCCTATGGTCCACCATGGGCTCCACTAACTCTTCCCTCGCCTGTCACATCAACCATCACTGTAGGAGCCAATCCCTGCTCCATTGCACCCTAACAATGCCATATCACTTTAGCAATCGATATAAACATTTCTTTATGATGTGATCAGACGACTCACAATTATGAGCAACCATTAATCTTAACATTTTATCACCCAGTGGACCCAACTGGCGTCCTACTGCACTGGACCATCTCCTAAGTCCAAATCTCTGTGTACTACGGTTCTCTGCCCGAACTTTCAACCATTAAGTGAAATTGACACGACCCATCCGATGCCATAAGTCTAGTAAACAGGGTTAAACAATGCCAATCCATAAATTCATAACCCATCATTATTTGACCCTATCCCAATCCTTAGCATCCCAGGTGCCAACCATTCCTCAATCAAGGGTCGGCTGTGTCAAAAACCATAGTTACCTTTCAACCTTTGTGGCTCATCCCGATCCCTGATATATTACCATGACTCATCTCGAGTCCTAACCGATCTCCTGACTCACTTTGAGTCCCATTTTCCAATCTCGACTCCTCTCGAGTCCAATCTTGACTCTTTTTGAGTCCAATCTCATAACAATCATCCATGCCATTATCGGCATACCTGGTCACCGAGCAATTACCGCTAGTGAACCACATCATATACGACCTATGAGGCCTAAGGGATATCCCATAATATTCTAATACATCAAACCTAAGGAATTCATTGAGAATAATCTCATTCCGGGTCCGACCTGCCCAATTGTGCTACCTTTCTAGCCTATGGGCTCATTTATCCTTCGGACCCACACAAATCCGTGTTTAACAGTTAGTAGTTCACAGTGTACACTAATTAACATCTAACCCCAAATCAAGGGTCAATCTCATTCCGAGATCAATCACGAGGTCTCATATACCCTCGTATACCCATCTCACTACCAGGTCGCGCACGAGGCTTACGTTTCGGAGGCATGATGTGGCAACAGAATCAGCAACCTAGTGCTCTGATACGATTTTGCCTGGACCCGCCCCCGAAGGACATAGATAACCATGCCTGATCCTGCCCCCGTCTAACAAGTCAACTAAAGTTCCAAAATTACCCTCAGTACTTGCCAAACAAGGGATAATCGCACATGTCCCTACTCATGCCTCCACCTCCAGATCAGCCTCGATCATCGCGCCACGACCAGGAGGGTCAATAAAAACATAAAAGGTGTGAGTGGACCAAAATAAAGTTTTAGAAATACATTTATCAAAATACATTCTTACCCTCTAGTTTCACAAACATGCATGCATATCATAAAACATGAGTAATAGCGTGAAATCAATCAAGTATGAACAGTGGACCGATAAAATCAAAACATGTTTTCCCATGGTCCATAAACTCATGTTCATCAAATCAGTTCATGATATAAAGCATTTGGACACAATATCAATAGATCATAATACCACCAATCCTCAATATCCAATCTCAATATCCAAGTAACCCTTCACGATATCAATGGAACGCGTGCAAACTCGGGTGTCTCATGTCCGAGTACCTCCCCAGGATCTACGATGTATGGGGTGATATCATCTCCAGGATCTACTACATCTGGAGGATATCATCATAATCTCACACTCCTGAGACTGAGCCTCTCTCGGAGCTACTCATCTCTAGGCAGTGGATCATGACTACTCCAGGATCTACGACGTCTAGAGGAGACTATCAAATCACAGAGGATGGTATATGTGGAACAGTCACCAAACCCAGTAATCTCATTTCAAAACCATTCATGTCTCAAATCAAGTCAAAAACATTTCAACAGGGCCTCTGCCCGAAACAAAGTTTTCACAAAGCAAGTTTCGCAAATCCATCATAAAAACAGTGTCCAGAATTCACTTTATAAATCAAAATCATCAATTTCATCATATTCACATGTGACTCCAAATCCGAGTCAAAATCACTATCCAATTGGGTCTCAAGCCCAAAATATCATTTTCACGCAAATTCGTGCAATCGCAACCTCAGTTGCCATTTTCACATAAATCCATAAAATATATCGAAAAAGCATTACAATTTCATCAAATCATTTCCCGACTCACAATCCGAGTCAAAACCAATCTCAAATCTGGAGCCTTCGTCTAAAACAGAAATTTCACAGTTTTCTCGAAAATCGTGCCCAAAATCATATAAAACAATATAATATTCCCAAAATCCGGAAATCATCATATCGAAAAATCAATCATGCCAAGGTATTTCAAATCATATAATAAAGCATTTAAAACATATATGCATGCATTCTTGGTAGAAAACAAAAGTCCACTCACACACCGTTCATATTGCTCGCTTTCTGAGCTGCACATTTCTCCGAAAATTTCGGAAGTCACCATTCCTATCCAAAGTCATTATCGAGGGTCACTAACATCTCAATATACCTCCTGTAATTTTTCCCAATTTTTCCGGGATGTAAATACGCATTTTAAACGTATATTAAAACTTCGGATACACAGAACACTATCGAAACGATATCCGATTTCCTCGAAACTAGTGCCAAAATGTTCGTTACATTAAATAGGACAAAAGTCATGTTGACCTCACCTTAGAACTCGGTCCCACGCGCCCTCACGCGCCACCGTGAGTGGCTGCGCGTGAGTCCATGCGCCGCCGTGAGTGGCTGCGCGTGAGTCCACGCGCCTGCTATAGTAACAGCTACAGTGTTCGTCTTCACCCGTTTGTCTGTAAAATGGGTCTGGTCGGCCCGCGAGATGACCCGATTTAATTCCTGCCAATTTCCACTCTTTCTCTTTAATTAATTCAGCTAATCATATCGTTTTAATGTTAATTGAAGGTCTGTAACATTAATTTCAATAATAACATCTGATATTAATCCAAATCAAAGCTCGAAATTCCCATTGAAAGTTCATCTTATAATTCCTTCAATTTCCATTGATTTCTTAAAGGTAATCATTTAGAGACCTTCGCAGGACCCTTATAAACATTTTCCCAATCTCAATTTCTTCCTATCATACCTCAAATTGCACGACTCAATCTCCAGTTTCTTGTTTGTCCGTCTGGTCTGTTCTAGGCCAAAACGACACCAATTGTCGTCGTTCTTGATTGGGTTCGACACGCCTTGAGCTCAGGAGGCTTAATTCAAGGCCAACTTCAGTGTTTATGGCTTAGGGTTTTGGATTCAATTTTTTGATCAATTAGAGAAGGGTTTGGGTCTCGGGTTCCTGGGTTTCGTTCACAATTCCCCTTCCCTTTCCTCTAAATCTTCCTCGTTTTTTTCCTTCAATCTCTTATCTTTCTATCCCTCACAGAGCTCGATCAAAAGGAGAGATTAAGGTCTGCAGGTTGGAACATACTCTGTTTTTCTTCACAAATACCTACACACACGATTGTTTTCTCAATTTAAATCCACACCGCCCATTATACTTGCACCATCATCACTTAAGCCACTAACCTTCATTAACAAAGTGACAGATGTCATGAAGCAACAAATCCTCATCTCCATTAACAAGCACAGGTGTCCTTAATTTCGTTTAATGCATGGTTGAATCAGCTAGGACTAGTCAAATTACCATTTTACCCCTGCACACATAATTACCAAAATACCCCTCACAATTCTAGACCCATAACTTTCACGTCCGAACTCTGATCGACGCATGCCGCATGTCTACGGATTCAGAGTCTCAAGACCTACCCAATGGTCTTCGAATTACATGAAAAGTCTATGCCGTTTGAAAATTCAAAAAATTGCCCATTTTTAATCAAATTACCAAATTACCCTTGAACTTCCCAACATCATAACTTTCTCCTCGAATGTCGGAATCGGACGTGGCACCTATCTATGGACCCGAGACGTCCCGAACGACGTCTCAGTCATCTGTCAAAATCTGTTTGACTGTTCGAACCAAAAGTCAACCGTTCGCCCAAGTCCAGGGGCAAAATTGTCATTTCCTTCAAATTTTCCAAATTTTCCTTTTTCGAATTTCCTGGTTGTTACGCAGGGCCTCAACCCAAAATCATAAATCCTCATCAAGTACGGGAACTCAACCCAAAACTCATTAAATCCAAACCATCTGGGCCATTGCCCAAAACACCTGAAAACCAGTGAAAAACATCAATCAATCAGCCCAAACTCATTAAATCATCATCTCGTAAAGCGTGCAAATACGTAATTATCTCGAAATATGTGCAAAATCGTAAATCATCAAGATCATAAAAATAACCATAGAATCACATATAGAAAACACATATATGCATGCATCATAAGTTAGAAAGCAAAGTCCACTCACAGACCATTAGCGTCACCGCCTCGATATGCGTGCAATTTCGCTTTCTCAGCTAATCCTTTATCACCAGTTTACCCGAACCTGTCCAAATCCCATAAGAAGGTTACTAACTACTTCATTAAGCTTCTACTAAGTCCCCGTAATTTTTCTGAATTTTTAACTATTTTTAACCGAGCTCTAAAACCTTCAGAAATCCCAAAACATGTCGAAACGATGTTCAATCGACTCGAAACCAGTGTTAAAATCAAGGATGAAAATATCGATATCGACGGATATATCGCTCGCCGAATTTACGGATATCTCGCCCCAAATATCGATATCGATATCGATATCGTTTACGGTCAACAAAAATGGCGGAAATTGGGTCCAAATGACGGAAATTTGGAATGAAACTTTGGCAAACACTTAAGTACCCAATAATGGTTATATAGGACTAATAAAAATTATAAAATGACTTTGATATGATAAATATATGATGAATCATATGATGGAATATAGATCTGCCGACCACTAAAGTATAAAATCTTAAAGATAAACTTAAATTAAAACATAATTTCATTGATAATATTGCATTAACAATATTGTACACATTGAACTTGATCAAAAACAAGTAGAGTGTCGACCAGCTTGAAAATTAGATTGGTCTTGAATCTCTTGATCTACCAAGACACAAAAGTTTTGCCAACTGATGCTATTTGACCAAAAGGAAATGTATTGTTGGACATAGTATTCGTATATCTCCTTTGAATGGCCTACTTTTCCTCCATAGATAGGGTAGTTCGGATTTACCCAACTAACTTCTCCATAATCTTCATGTGACATTTGAGGGAGATGGTTGTCTAACAGGGGGTGATGATATGGACCATAAGCATATGGATCATTTGAGTTGTTACTAGGATCGGTGCCTAAACTCATTGACTCAAAACTAATTGCCATGGAATCCTCAGAAGATGGGTTTCCATAACCTTCATATATGTTTCGTGTCCGAGTGTAATCTTTTCCGACACCACCGATTCCTACTCCTCCTTCTCTACACCCATGATCATAATCTTGTGTGGCATGAGTGAAATCCGCCTCTTCAGTAAATGGGCTCAAGGGTGCATATGTATCGGTTACATGTTCATTTCCCCCGTCATCATCCCCTCCGTCATCCTTGTCTTCATCGTTTGTCTCAACATCATCTCCTCCATCATCATCATCATCATCATCATCATCATCATCTGGAGATTTATTTTGATGAAGTCCCTTACTAGTAGCATCAGCTCGTAAGTCACGTCTACCGGTAGAACCAAGCATTGATCTTTCCCATGAAGACATTGTCCGCTCACTTCCTACGTCCTCACTCCCCACTTCTTCAGATAGCACTCTGTCGACATTAACACCGTGTTCACTAGCAAGATGTGCTACTCAAGGGTCAGGCCTTCCACTATCATCATCCAAGTGAGCTGGCATAATCCATGCTTGAAGTGGATCAGCCTCATTACCTTCCACATGTTGACCTGCAATTTCCAACAGGTCAACGTAGTCTTCTTCCACAACTTTACCGGCTTCGGCTTCTTCATCTCTTAACTTGAGTTTCATGTTGTAATAACAGAAAACAAGTTGTTCTAACTTAGAATATGCGAGACGATTTCGTTGCTTTGTATGAATTAAAGCAAATGTACTCCAATTTCTCTCACATGCCGAAGATGATGCCGTTTGTGATAATATACGAACAGCAATTTGTTGCAAGCTGGGAGAAGCTTGGCCATATAGTTCCCACCACTCAGCTGTCAATATCAAGTTTAATGTAAGAGGCATTATAAAGTGCTAAGTCATAGAATATCAAGTTAAATGCAAGTAATATACCTGGGGGCATTTTCGTTCGTGATTGTACAGCCATAGGTGAACGAAATGTTTTCCGACCATCTCTAAAGTTGATCAACTACATTAAGGCTGATGTTAATATAATGCCATAGATGTACAGATTCGAAATAACTCATCAAGATTCAAAATAACTCATCAAGATTCATATATGGTAGTGAACTTACGTCTACTCCAAAATTTTGTAAACCCACTTGTCCATTTGGATTCAGTTTGAGGAATACTTGTTGAACTGATTGGACAAGGAAGGAGTCATGCCCAATACCTGCTTGATATTGATATCGGGGATTCAAGTAATAAGATGCAAATCATGAATGAACTTTGCTTAGTAAACAACAATAAAATAAAATATTAACAAGTTCAATAAGATAGAAATATACCAGCAGCATGTAAAGGATGTACTAATGTTTTTTCCCATCGCTCCTGTATGATTTTAAGGACCCACTTCTTCCCTTTAAGACGGGTTATCTTTTCTTTCATTCGATTGAACATATCATACAGGATTGGCATGGTTGGGACTACCTCTGTATCAACAATTCGGAGGATGCAATATAATGGTTCATATATTGATTGCATCATCTCCAAGGACTCCCAGAATCTTTGGTCGAGGATATGAGCCTCAACCCTCTTGCCTTCCACTTTCCTACTCAATGGGCTACCATGCCATTGATCACTGGTAAACAACCTTCTAAGGCCAACTTTATGTTTAACTATACTGTTTATACAAATATAGTTGGTTGCGAACCGAGTTGCACCAGGCCGAACCAAGTCTCCTTGACAAAATTCATGCATCTGAGCAAGTAACCATAGATGATTATAGATGTAGTTAGTTACCTGCCTAGCATTTTTTATGATGAGCGTCATTGTCTCATTCTTCCCAATATCTTCAAATATTAGGTCGATACAATGGGCTGCACAAGGAGTCCAATAGAGCGGATAAGTCTTCATCAGTTCTTTTCCAGCCTTTTTGAAGTTCGACCCATTATCAGTAACGATCTGTACAACATTTTGTACTCCAACCTCCTGAACAACTTCCTTCAACAAATTTCCTATGTACACATAGTCTTTATGAAATTTGGAAGAATCAACTGACTTGAGAAATACAGTTGAACCCTTACTATATACCATGAAGTTAATTATGGATAACTTCGTTGGACCGGTCCAACCATCGCACATTATGGTACATCCATAAGTTTCCCAGTGTCGCTTTTGTTGCTCCACATACGCCGTCATTTCTTCATACTCCATAGGAAGATATTTATTTTTCACTTCATATGGAGAAGGAGTGGACACGCCTTCACCTGCAAATCAAAACATAAGTTAGCATTTAATGCTATTTCATAAGCTAAATAAACATGTATCATAAATAAATAAATTTATTAAATACCTGCTCGTTGGGCTTCAATGATCATATTCTTAAAATGATGAGAGTTGGCTTTATTTGGAGCCACGCCTTCATATATAAAAAATTTGCTTATGTATCGACCCAACTTTTCTTTCGTCCCTTTCCACATCGATTTTACAGTCTTCTGTTGACTTCGTGCGGTTTTGTAGAGTTTTGGTTCGGGAGGAATTGAAAATGGATCACGCAAACTTTGTAATCGACGCATCTGTTGCGGTGGTTGACGACTGCCACTGCCTCCTTGAGCACCACGCATGGACCCAACTCCATAATTGTCGACACTTCGTCGTGCCTCATCTCTCGATGCATTTACAGCAAAGCGATATGCTGCTCTCTCAGATCTATGCACATCTGGTGGATAAGCGAATCCATCATCATCCTCTTCATCATCACTATCGTTAATCTGAATGCTCTGTTGAGTGTCCAGTGGATCTCCTCTCAAGCCAGCTCGTATATTCTCCCCAATCATATTCTTAGTCTTTTTAGCAGTATCTTTACTTTTGATCCATGCTCTGACCTCATCCCTAATAGCTTTAGGTACGTCTTTGCATTTTTGAACATTTTTTTTCGGATCAAAACCTGCTAAATGAAACTTAAATCGCGTTATGCCTCCACTCTGAAACTGATGTTGACAAAACGAACAAATGGCACCGTTTTTATTTCCAGGAATTGCAATGGCATATTTCCATGTTGGGTCAACTCGTCCAGGTCTTGGAGGCCTTTCACTTGCACTTGCACTTCCACTAGCCATTTTATGAAATCTAAGATACATGAAAAATAATGAGAATTTGATAATGACAAATAATAATAATAATGAAAATACAAAGAATAATAAAATTATTTCAATTAGAACATATATTCTAAGTTAAAAATTAAGGAGCAAAAATACATATATTCATAATTTTAATATATATTAAAAATTAAAACAAATATTAAAAATTAAAACAAATATTACCAAATATATGAATTACCTCATATTTTATATTAAAATATACATTATTAAAACATATTTTTAGTAATAAATGATCAATTTATTATTAATAAATGATTACCAAATATATGAATTAAGCCATATTATTTGCATGAAAAATACTTAGAATTTGATAATGACAATTAATAATAATAAAAACACAAATAATAATAAAATTATTTCAATTAGAACATATATTCCAAGTTAAAAATTAAGGAGCAAAAACACATATATTCATAATTTTAATATATATTCTAAAATAAAACATATATTAAAGATTAAAACAAATATTACCAAATATATGAATTACCTCATATTTTATATTAAAATATACATTACTAAAACATATTTTTAGTAATAAATGATCAATTTATTATTAATAAATGATTACCAAATATATGAATTAAGCCATATTATTTGCATGAAAAATACTTAGAATTTGATAATGACAATTAATAATAATAAAAACACAAATAATAATAAAATTATTTCAATTAGAACATATATTCCAAGTTAAAAATTAAGGAGCAAAAACACATATATTCATAATTTTAATATATATTCTAAAATAAAACATATATTAAAGATTAAAACAAATATTACCAAATATATGAATTACCTCATATTTTATATTAAAATATACATTACTAAAACATATTTTTAGTAATAAATGATCAATTTATTATTAATAAATGATTACCAAATATATGAATTAAGCCATATTATTTGCATGAAAAATACTTAGAATTTGATAATGACAATTAATAATAATAAAAACACAAATAATAATAAAATTATTTCAATTAGAACATATATTCCAAGTTAAAAATTAAGGAGCAAAAACACATATATTCATAATTTTAATATATATTCTAAAATAAAACATATATTAAAAATTAAAACCAATATTACCAAATATAAGAATTACCTCATATTTTATATTAAAATATACATTACTAAAACATATTTTTAGTAATAAATGATCAACTTATTATTAATAAATGATTACCAAATATATTAACAAATATATGAATTAAACAATATTTTATATTAGCACATACATTACTAAAACATATTTTACTAATAAATGATAAATTTATTTTTAATAAATGATTACCAAATATATTTCCAAATATTACCAAATATATGAATTAAACCATATTATTAACCTAATAATAAATTTTGAATTTTGTTAAAAAAAACGTTTATGCCATATTGTTTACCTAATACCAAATATATGAATTTGACAATATTTATGATATAATTTAAATAATTATTTATTTGACAAATATTTATACCAAATAATAAATGATATATGTAATTAAAAATGATATTTATACCAAATAATTATTTATTTGACAAATATTTATACCCAAATAATTATTTAAAGAAATATTTGACAAATAATTAAATAATATATGTAATTAAAAAAAATTAAAGAAATGAAATGAAACGAAACGACGTCGTTTCGTTCCATTTCTTATTTACTCAACGAATGGCTCTCAGACTCTCAGTCTGTCTCGAAGTCGCGAGGAGCTTCCTTCGGGGAAATCGATCGATCGATCGTGAGGGTGAGGGCCGTGAGTGAGGGTGAGGGGGCGGCGTGAGGGTCAGGGTCAGGGGCGGCGTGAGGGCCGACTTCGATGGTGGTTCGAGCGATGGAGCGATGGAGGGACGACTTCGATGGTGGTTCGAGCGATGGAGCGATGGAGGGCCGACTTCGATGGTGGTTCGAGGGAGGTTCGACCGTTCGAGTGAGGTGAGTCGACCGGGCTGGTGAGGGCAGACGGCGCGAGCGACGGAGATGCAGACGAGCGGTGGTTCAAGCAGAGGTGGTTCGACCGATTTCGGCCGGCGAGCGAAGAAACAGAGCTGCAGACGGCGTTGACAGATCAGGGGTGGGCTGGGATCGCTGGGTTCGAGCTTTTCTTCGGTTGCCCCCTCCCCCCCGCCCCATTTATGCTTCCGATTTGCGAAGGCTACTGGTGAGTCCGTGAACAAAAAATTTTGTTTTTTCCCCATTCCTGTTCGTCCGTGACATTAAATGATTAATGCTTTGAAATTGAATTGAAATTTGGTTGTTTGTTTGTGAATCTTTCTGTTCAATCCGTGAGATTGCTTGTTTGAATCGATGGGGTCCAAATGTCGGGAAGTTATGAAATTATCGACCGAAATCGACGATATCTATCGATATTGGACGGTTTCGTCGATAATGGGGGAAGATAGGTTTTCCCCCGCCGTTAGCTGCCGGACGCCGGAAATCCCGATATATCGACCGATATATCGACGATACCGGCAAAATTTCAATCAGTGGTTAAAATGTTCGTTACATCGAATACTTTAAAAGCCATGTTGGAAACATCCCCAAACTAGGCTTCACGCGCCCCCACGCGCTGCCCAAAGGGGCTGCACGTGGGCTCACGCTCGACACTATTCATCGTCTCCTTCCTCGCGCCTACCCGGTTCAGACCGGTTCGAACCGGTCTGGTTCGACCAAGCCGACATTCATGGTTTCTAGCTATTCTTGGTTCATTTTTAGTCCTTTTTAGTCCATTAGGTTCGTCCAAACACATACAATTGATTTAGCTAATTAAATTGTGAAAATTGAGCTTGTTTCATACCTTCCAAAATCGAAGAAAAAGCCTTCAATTTCCTCCTCTGGTTTCGGACACCACAGGCCACCTCGAGCCATGATTCTAAGTAGACACTTCCCCTTTTGACCTCCAGAAAGTTATCCTAGCATCCAATTTAACCAACCATCACTAAAACACGAGTTTTCCATTTTTGTATTCGAATTCGATTTTCATGGGACTATCACTTACCTTGTTTTTCAAGCTGCAACATCGACTCCAGGGAGCTCGTCTCAACCTCCCAATCAACTTCCATTCAGGGACCAGAGGTTAAAGGACATGTTTACAGGTGATAAGGTCATTGATTCCTCACCGTTTTCACATCTCCTCTGTTTCTCACTGCGTCATGGCCACCGTCCACGACGGCTTCCTACCGTCCACGACGGCTTCCACCAAGGCACCACTGCAAGCCTCTCAGTCTACTCTCTGTTTTCCTCTCATCACACACTAGCAATTGTTATAGTTTAGACATGTTGAACTCACAATCACCCTCCTCTGTTTTGTTTTGCCTCACAGTTAGGACCGCCGTCCACGACCACGCTTTATGGTGGCACCACCATTCAACTCACCCTCTACACTTTGGGTTTCACTCACTAGTCAAGGCCAAGGGATGAAGATCGAGGGAAATGGTGGAAGGTTCACTCTGTTTTTTTTCTTTTGAACCAAACCGTGCCATAGTTTAAAACAATGTAAGGCGGTGAGTGAGAGTTTCACGGCCTTCCAGAGGGGGCCATGTGTCCAAATTTCTGTGGGCAACCTTTCCTGAGGCAGCCAAGTGTCCCATCTTTAGTGGGCACAGATCCTTAGGCAGGAAATTACCAAATTGCCCTTACCTTTACAATTACCATTTTGCCCCTCAAGTTTCTAGACCCGTAACTTTGTCGTCCGACCTCCAATTAACGCATGTTGCATGTCGTTGTATTCAGGAGATTGAGACCTACCTACCGGTCCTCGAAATACGTGAAAAAGACCTGTTGTGGAAAAATTCAACAAATTTCCCTTTTTCAACCAAATTACCAAAATACCCTTGACCTTTCGAACGTCATAACTTTATCCTCGGATGTCGGAATTGGACGTGCCACCTGTCTATGAAATCATGACGTCCTGAACTACGTCACAGTCATTAGTTAAAGTCCATTTGACCGCCCGAATCAAAGTCAACCTTTTTGACCATTTTAGGGGCAAAACCGTCATTTCACACCGTCCATCCGAAATCACCCAACTAATCACCGATTAATCACACTAATCCGTCATTAACCACTAAACTAATCCCGGTTTCTAGGACGGGTCGTTACAGTGGGGGCGCATGCCAAACATTTTAGGGGTGCTTCCGACACGAAAGTTCATCATTTCGATCTTATGAGTCCAACGGTACAAGTTTTGAGGCGATCAGACATTGTCTCGGGGTAGTTTGGGTTGTCCAAAGGTCTAGGGGTCTTTTTAATTAGGGTGGTTAGTGACCCTTCTAAATGATTTTGACATGAATGGACATTCTCAAATTTTACAGGAAAACTTATGGTTTGGTTCGGTTGCAAGCAAGGTACGTATGAGTGAACTTTTGTTTTTCGAAACCCTATGCATGCATTTTTACATGATTTTATACAGTTTATTTTAAGAATTGTTTGATGGTCGGTTACATACAATTTATGTGGATTGTTTGGGAATTTTTATGAATATTTAAGAAAAATGTTATTAAAACGTTTTGCGAGGAAATAGGGTTTATTAAACCCCGGATCCTCAATGAGTTATGAGAAATGGTTTTAAATTTATTATGTCATGATTACATGATTTGGATGATGATTGGCAAACTTGGATTTTATATGATTTTTTGGAATAGTTTAATGGTTTTTTACGATGTTATGGTTGAGTTGTGTTTTTGGGCTTAGGCCCGGGATGTTGAAATATGTCTTGAGTTGTTGTTGTTATGTATTGTGGTTCCTCGGTATTTGTGATAGATGTGATGTTTGTGCTGATGGTTGTGATGACTGTGATGATGTGAGATGTGATGTGGGAGACCCTCCTCGAGGTGCCAGATTGGTTGGATGGTCTCGAACGTCGAGGTAATGCTCCATAGTTCCCGAGACCGATATTGTGATGGGTAATCTTGGAAGTTGAGGTAAATGTCCTTAGTCCCCGAGACTTGTGAGCAGTCAAAGATGTCAAGGTAATGCTCCTTAGTTCTTGAGACTAGGGCCGTGACTCAGACGTCGAGATATCATGCTCTGTAATTCCTGAGCCGGTCCACACTCGAACGTCGAGGTAATACTCCGTAGTTCCCGAGTGATATTAGCCTGCCGGTAGTGCACACTGATATGATGATTCAGTTTCATCGAGGTTGGGTCAGTTTATATAATTGAATGATTTGATATGTTGGTGTTCAGTACTAGTTAATTTTGTGTGACTGAGGTGTTATTGCATTGTTGTGATCATGTTTGTGTTGGTTTATCAATGTGACTGGTTTTCTATATGAGTTGAGTCCATGCTTTGGTCTAGGTATACTTGTAGTATTATCTTGAAATGGTTTTGTATTTGGCAGGTTTTTGGAGTCTCTAATTTTCTAGTTATTGCAAGTATTTTGATATTTTTGTTTGTCCGTAAACTTAGTGCATGCATAGTTTCCTAAAATAGAGGATAAACGTTGTGTTTCAAATATATTTTTTTTATAAATCTTTATTTTCATCCACTCACACGTTTTCCTTGATTTTGAAACCCTCTAGGACCGCTGCACGAGAGTCTAGGCCGTCTATGCAGCGGAGGCATGAGCTCACAAAGGTACGAATATTCTTTGTCTGACAAGGGTTCGAGGGTACCTTTGGTATTGTAGGTTACCTGTCAGACGAGAGAAGGACCGGATGTGAGATATTTAGTATTTTTTGGGTTTGGTCTTGTCAAAAAGAAATTTGTTGTACTATGATGGAGATGAAGTACAAACACTTAGAAAGGAAAAATTTTAAGTACTGAAAATAGATGGTAATTTACAAGTGCTGAAACTAAACTTTTCCTTTACAAACGAGTCTTGAGCAGGCAGGTTGGTCGAGAAACCGCTAGATAAACATCAATTGAAATCATGCCATAGTTTGGTAAAGTATTCAGATGACGTAGTGACATCGAGATGTGAGTGTATGGATGTCTCAAAGACTGATTTGGAGGCAGTCGAAATGAGTTCGGTGTCAGGTGGTCTTCGCAACTAACTGCGAAAACAAGTAAGACTGAAGTTGGTTGGTTGCGAAGTCTTCAAAGGTGAACTTAGGGCGGAAGTTGAAATGGGAATGAGAGGAGAACTGAAACTTGATGTTAGATTGAAAGTATGGATTGAAAAATCGGTGATATCGATGAAATTTCCATCGAAATTTTGTCAAATAAGAGGGTCGACATATAAACAGGGGTGAAGAAAAATATTCCCCCAATATTGGTGATTTTGCGATTTATCGATAGAAATCGGTGAAATTGGCCGACAAGTGGCTGACATTTCGACGGAAAACGTTGAGTTTCTTCATTTCGCATTCAATTTGCTCTTTCAAGCAAGCATTGAAGGTGAAAAAAGGTAAGGAAAGCTTCACCTTACCCATACGAAGCGATTGGAGGTTCTCATGTAACATGGGTCGTCCAGGATGACAGGACCCGCCCCGTTTTCCCCTAGGGACCACTGGGGAAAGGCCTGCTCCCATCTGACAAGCAACTCAAGATACCACAAATACCCTTCCGAGGGTTTTATTGCACAAATACCCCTACTAGGGGTTCTAAATACACACCGGTGTGTTTAATACTACAACATGTCAGACAAGGGAAATGAGCATTATGTTCGTACTAATACAAATAAAGATAATACCTACCCCTCAAGGTGGTCCAAATGCAACGGTGATATTTATGCCTCGGCCCCGGAGTCGATGCCCTCCTCGGTTTCCTCTCCTGAAGGGTCAAGAAAACAATTAAAGTGTGAGTGGACGAAAAATAAAGTAGTTACAAATCCGTTTGAACACACACACAGATATATATATATATATATATATATATATATATATATATATATTGACCCTTCGTTTCTGTAAACATGCATTCAGTAGAAAGCGTAGAAATACGATCAATTATAAAAACATATAACATTTCTATACATATATGTATATCTATACAAAAATACATCTGGGTACGAGTAATATCGAATCCAATATAACTATGTATCCACATTTCCCTTCCTCGACATCGAAGGCATGTTCGATGCCAACTCGGGGCACATAGCCCCTAGGGAACAAATCCCCGATAATGCTCACGATTCATATCTAAAGGTTTGCACACCACTCGGGGTCTCACTTCGAGTCTACTCCTAGGAATTCTCTATCTGGGAGGCTCTATCTCCGAACCCAGTCCGAACTCTATCTCCGGATCTAGTTCGAGCATCTCTCCGAAATTTGGTCCGGGACCACAACATAACTCCCACTCCTGGAATGGGCTCCTCTATGGGGATACTCATTCTGGTCAGTGAATCGTGACCCTCCAGGTCGACGTTTGGAGTAGACCAATCCGCAAGCTGGAAGGGAATATACATATACGTATGAAAACCTTTGAAAAGCTGTCTTTCCAAACCATGTCAAAACCTTTACCCAGAATTTCTTTTATAAACCAAATCTTTAGGCCAAAACTCTCAAATAACCCATTCAATCATTTAGTTCACAAATCATTTCGAAACACTGTTGACTCCCCCAAATCCGAGTCAACGATCGTCAAATGGGTCTCAAGCCCGATACGACCATTTTCACGTAAATCCGTGCATTTATCGAAATCCGTAATTCAATTATCAAATCCCACCATCATAAAACTTTTAGCATAAAACAATTTAGAAAACAAGGAAAATAATTATGCATGCATTCATTTATAAAATCAGCGATCCACTCACAGCTAGTCCTTGCTGCGCTAACGAACCATTTACACCTGTCCTGAAGCTAAACACAACGTCTGGACCTGTCCAAATACACTTAAGGGTCACTAATTGACCCTACTAGATCTATCATTGAACCCTAGAACAAAACCGACTCAGGAACGCGCTCCAAACACGCTTCCCGAGGCTTCTAACCTCAATTTGACCTACTTAACGATCTCGGATCGACACGAAACCACCATCATTGGATCCGAAACGTCGAAACCTTAAAAATGGTACTAGTCCTACCTCGAAATTCGTGCCCACGCGCATGGTTAACGTTGCTGGTCAAAGTCAACGGTCAATGTTGTTGACTTCAACATGACGTCATCTGACAATGTCAGTCTGACAGGTGGCACATGTCAGCAGCCGATTGGTCCACGTCACTGACATGTCAATGACACGTGGCAGCCTTTGATTGGGCACGTCACTAACATGTCAGTGCTGATTGTGCATTCACATGTGACACGTGTCGTTGTTTAAATGGTCCACGTTTCTAATAGTCTGACAGATGATGACGTCAGCCGATAATGTCATCATCCCTGACCTCGCGATCGGTCTGCAAATCGGGTCGCCCAGACCTGAGAACCCGACCCGGCTAATACTCCCTCATTTATGACCCATTTCAAAAACTGTTGCTACCAAAATGATCATCTAGACGTCTAGGTTGGATCTAAGGGTTCAAAACTGAGAAATTGGGATTGAATTGATACTTGGGAGCTGCTACAGTGGATCCCTGTTTTTCTTCAAGCTTTTCCGGTCGATTCACTTGCAGTCGAGCTTGGTTTTGAGTCCTAATCACTTCGTATGAACCTATGCATCACAGAGAAACCCTCAATTCCCTCAAACAAAGCTCTTAACTCGAAATCAAAATTTGATCCGCGGATTGAAGTTCGAGTTTTTACCTGAATGTTTCCCCCCGCCATTCACGGTGGTCCTCCGCCCTTCGTCATCGACAGAAATCTATTAATTATATCATATTATTCATCATATATTTATTATATCAAAGTTATTTTATAATTTTTATTAGTCATATATAACCATTATTGAATACTTAAATTTTTCCCAAAATTTCATTCCAAATTTTCAACTTTTAGATCACATTTCCATTATT
The DNA here is from genome assembly GCA_032719365.1 of Prinsepia uniflora. Lineage (NCBI taxonomy): Eukaryota > Viridiplantae > Streptophyta > Magnoliopsida > Rosales > Rosaceae > Prinsepia > Prinsepia uniflora. The sequence goes on along the minus strand of CM064874.1, from coordinate 49,859,865 downwards.
TTTGTTTACCGTAAACAATATCGATATTTGGAACGCGATATCCGTAAATTTTACTAGCGATATATCCGTAGATATCGATATTTCAATTCTTGATCGAAAGAAACAGGTTTTGCCTAAAAATACGAGGTTGTGGACAAATTAACTTTTAAGGGTTTGTAGTTATTTGAAATTGATCAATTTGTGTGTTTATCTGATTGATTGGTTACCCCTTGAGCAAAAGATTTCTTCTCCATATATAGGTCTTCTGAGAGTGAGCTTTGCTTGACACGTGGATCTTCTCATGGACCTTGCTCGCGACGACTTTGTCGCATCCTTCTCTTTTGCCTTCTGATGATTTTGATGCTTGGGAGAGTGTAATTCCCCCATTCACACTTTACATTTCCCTATGATCTCAAGTGGATGTGAATTGGGGTGGGTCTTCAAAGGAATTGGGTATTTAATTTGGATGGTTCCTTGTCTTTGGCTGAGAGTAATTTTTTTGAGTGTAAACACATATATGATTACATAGTTAGTTTATTTATTTAATGTTAAATATATTGATTAATAAAAAGGATTTTATCTCTTATCCTTAGTTAAGCTTATAAATTTGAATGTTTCTCTCTATAGTTTTATATTAAATTAATATATAGAATGCAACTCGAATATATAATACACTCCCTTGAATTTTTGTCTTTATATATCAATATAGAGAGTTTATCTATGAATCCTTCTCAGTTGTATATTATGAAGAAGAGGGCCTCTCGAATCTCAACTAGAAACATAGTAGAGACCATCCTTGTACACATCAACAAGAGGGCTTTAAGAATGTTTTTCCATTTCGAGCAAATGAGAGCATCATATATGTTAATAAATAGTAACAGCCCACCAACCAAATACGTATAACAGCCATCCATCTATCATACAAATTGTTGATTGAATATTAGCTAGTAATAAAGGAGGATACTATAAGCAATATTACAAAAATGTTCATTTTCATGTTCAACTTATGTAAATGATAGATGTTGACACCATATCTGACCAGACCCATTGGGCCGTATACTTAAAGCCCAGACCCCGCTCAAGGCCCAAAACTACCATACTTACAACAGCCCTAACACCGGGCCCAATGTGACCTGCCACGTAGCAGCGTACCCACCATCGATTTACGTAACACGTGTCAGCATGTAAATCGAGAAGCATTTGTCCCACATCGTAACTTTGGGAATTGAACATCCCACCTACCCATACATAAAGGGTACACATTTTCCAATAAAGGTAACTAAGTTTTGACTATTACAATTACTCTACCGAACTTACCATTTACTGTTTCCTCTTACGAACAAAGTAACTGACTTGACTGTCGGAGAACCTTAGGCTGGCACCACACCGGTGCCCGTACTAACAGAGAACCCGCGATCCTTTTAAGTTGACAGGTTATGAGGAAGGACACGCGTCATTTGGTGATTGGGCAACGAGTACTCGACAGTTGGAGCATTTAACGCTTCAACAATTTGGCGGCGTCTGTGGGAAATCTGACTAAGGTTGCCTACGCTCAACTAGACCGAGTTACGACTCATCCACCAGTTACACCGAGAGACAGCTCGTCGTCTCTGAACATGCAGGGTGAACACGATCTCGGTGAGATCACACCCGGGCAAGGCCCCAGAACGAGGGGAGAACCCTCTCCTAACTTCTTACAGATAATCGAGAAACTCTAGAGTGACATGGCCGAGGTCAAAGCTAAGGGAACCCAGGCTGAGTCGAGGTGTCAGGTGCTCGACGATGGATACACTGAGGTGGCCGAATAGCTACGGGTTGCACAGGCCGAGCTCGCCACGCACCGGGCGCATGTCGGCAGGGCTGAGGCCGACACGGTGGTGGCCTAGTGCGCGGAGCGTGCCGAGAAGAATCGCTGGCTGGCGGAAAAAGGAAAAGAACATGCGGTCGCCGAGCCGCGTAAGGGAAGGCATGGGGACGCCGAGCCGAGAAAGAAACCGGCTCGGATGCTGATCATTCCCTACAGTCAGCCCGGTGACACCAGGATCTACCGAGACGCCCGCGACGCCCTCAGCGAGGGAGGACGGAACCGATCGGTCAACAAACAACCGTCACGCCGACCGGACCCTCGGTTGGAGGTAGGAAAAGGAGATCACCACCGAGGAAACATAAACGCTCTGTGGTCCCGTCCAAGCGTCAGCCACGGGACTTTTTCGACGGGGGACCCTGTCCCTATCACCGATTCGCCCCTGGAGGCCGAGAGCACGGCCAAGTCAGCTCGGCATCTTGGCACCAAGACCAACCGCTGGCACAAGGGGAGGCAAACATGGAGGTCCTCTCGCAACGACACCGAGCGGTCAACCCACCTCGGGCTACCGCTCCCTCGACCTGAACCGACCCGTCGTAGGAGCACCGAGCGGTCAGCGCAGGCTGGGCGGCAGAGTGACAAGCCTCAGGAACAACCCCGAATGCGGGACACCGAGCGGTCACGGCCGGTCGACCAAAAGGGGAGTATATCCCGGGACATACCCAAACAGGGGTACACCGAGCAGTCAAGGCAGGTCGGTCACAGGAGTGAATCTCAGAGCCCGCCGAGCAGATTTGGCTCTGACCGGTCATACAGGACCGACCGCGACCAGGCACCCAGAGATAAACACCAGTCCAAGACCGACTCGCTCGTCCAGCATCTCATGGACCGAGTCCGAACACTCGAGGCCGGGACAGCTCGCAAAGCAAGACCAACCTGGTCAAAAACCAGCCCGGGCCTTTTCACAGAGAGAATCAACCAGTTCAGAATCAATCACAAGATTAAACCCCTGAAAATTCCACTTTACAACGGAAAGGACGACCCGTGGAATCATCTGAACAACTTCTACTCGGCCATCGCCCTCAAAAACCTCGCCGGCGAGGAACAGTGCCTCATCTTCAGTTCCACACTGACTGAGGCAGCGATCAATTGGTTCTACAAGTTGGAATCTAGGTCCATCGACTCTTTCGAACAGCTCACCTCCACCTTCATGAACCAGTTCATGATACAGACGGACCGCCTGTCCTCGGCCGAGGACCTCTTCCAGCTTAAACAAGGTGAACACGAGTCGCTGCAGCGATATGCAGCAAGATTCAGTCATGAATACTCCCGGTTCGCGAAAACGAACGATCGAGCAGCTTTCACGGCCTTCAAGGGCGGCCTCCGAGACTCCCCCTTCAGATACGCAGCTCACACCCAAGGTTGGACAACTTATAATGAAATAATGAAACAGGCGGCGATCCACGCCAAAGCTGAGGCGCTGAGCCAAAAGTCCAACGCTGCCAATGCCTACCAACCCCCCCGGGCCGACTCGGTGAAAACATACCCACCGAGCGTCCCGGAACGGCAGGGCTCGGCACAGCGTCCACAGGAGCAGGGGCAACAGAGCTATGGGGGAAAACGGAAAGACTACCCCCACAGCAACAATCTGTACAGCCCTGGGAAGAAGGGTAAGAACCCGAACCACCAGGAAAGACAGCAGGGGGAGCGGTCAAACAACGGGGAAAAATGGGTTCCTCGCTCCAAGTACGAAACCTATACCATCCTCAACACCCCCTACGAGAACGTTCTCTTGAACGTGGAGCATATGATCCCGAAGTCCACTTGGGCGCCGGCAAAGGGAAAGCTTGGCAAAGACACCGGAATTTACTGCCAATACCACAAGTACAATGGCCATAGCATTGACCAATGCGTTGCATTCTGGGATTTGGTGGAGGCCTTGGCCCGAGATGGGAAGATCAACCAATTTCTTCAACAAGCTCCACCTCCACCTCGCAACCCGCAGATCAACACGATCTCCAGAGGACCATCAATTTCTTGCCCGCTCACTTCCAACCAGACAAAGAAGAACTTTCTACAGGCCACCAAACAGAATCAGCAGCTCTTCAGTATCGAGGAGGGAAGAGCCAAGAAAACAAATCGACTCAGTTGGGAGCCGATCACGTTTTCCGAGGAGGAAGAGCGCGGGATCGTGTACCCTCACGACGATCCCATTGTCGTTATGGCTGAGATATCCAACTACGACGTACAACGGGTAATGGTCGACACAGGAAGCTCGGTCAACGTTCTTTTCATGCGAGCTTTCAAGCAATTGGGCATCCCAGAGGCAAGTCTGGACCGCTCACCTACGCCGCTCTTTGGCTTCACGGGGGACTCCATCATCCCGCATGGAACGATTACCCTCCCCCTCTCCCTCGGAACACATCCACGGAGGGCAACCGTACTGACACCTTTTTTGGTGGTAGACTGCCCCGCGGCCTACAACGCCATTCTCGAGCGGGGAATACTCAACCATATGAGGGCAATCGTCTCCACCCACCTACTGCTAGTAAAGTTCCCAACCCCTATGGGGATTGGTCAAGTCAAAGGCGACCAAATGGTTGTAAGAGCTTGCAATTCTGTCACCCTAATCCAACCTCCGAAGGAAACCATGGCAGTGACAGAGTCCGCATTCGAGGCTGACCCAGTGAGCGCTCAGGACGCGCAAAGAATACGGGACGAACCAATCGAAGATCTTCGGGACCATTCAGCAACACCCCATCCACAGCCCATTGAGGATGTTGAAGAGATAGTACTCTCCCACGACTTTGCGGACCGGAAGGTAATGATTGGGACAACTCTTTCGCCCGAACTGCGCTCACAACTGATCCGTTTTTTAAGGGACAACTCTGAGGTCTTTGCCTGGTCGTACGCCGACATGCCCGGCATCTCCACCGACTTGATCTTCCACCGGCTCAGTATCGATCCTACCTACAAGCCTGTCGAACAGAAACGTCGCCTCTACGATGCTGAAAGGACCGAGGCTATGAAGGCAGAGATCGTCAAACTCAGCACCATCCACTTTGTCCAGAAGGCCGTCTATGCTGCCTGGGTAGCCAATGTTGTACTCGTCAAAAAACCCTCTGGGGCGTGGCGAATGTGCATTGATTTTACTGCTATTTTGACTCAAACTATCAAGTCGGTGTACAGCCCTACTCGGCTTGCACCACCATTACGACTCAAACATACGAGTCGGGCTCGATCCTACTCGGCCTACACCCCAACACTTGCTATTTTGACTCAAAATATCGAGTTGGTGTACAGCCCTACTCGGCTTGCACCACCATTACGACTCAAACATACGAGTCGGGGTTCGGTCTTACTCGGCCTACACCCCAACACTTGCTATTTCGACTCAAACTAACGAGTCGGTGTACAGCCTTACTCGGCTTGCACCACCATTACGACTCAAACATACGAGTCGGGGTGCGGTCTTACTCGGCCTACACCCCAACACTTGCTATTTCGACTCAAACTAACGAGTCGGTGTACAGCCTTACTCGGCTTGCACCACCATTACGACTCAAACATACGAGTCGGGGTTCGGTCTTACTCGGCCTACACCCCCAACACTTGCTATTTTGACTCAAACTAACGAGTCGGTGTATAGCCTTATTCGGCTTGCACCACCATTACGACTCAAACACACGAGTCGGGGTCGGTCTTACTCGGCCTACACCCCAACACTTGGTATTTTTAGACTCAAACATTCGAGTCGGTGTACAGCCATACTCGGCTTGCACTACCATTTTGACTCACACACACGAGTCGGGGTCGGTCTTACTCGTCCTACCCTCCAACACTTGGTATTTTTAGACTCAAACATTCAAGTCGGTGTACAACCCTACTCGGCTTACACCAACACTCAGACAAACAGAAATCGAAGGGTTACTCGGTCTACAATTTTTGTTTCAAGGAAAGTCTGTTTTCTATTTCAAATGCGCAGACCTATTATGCTCGGCCTGCAAGAGCTCTACAAAATTCGACCTCTCGGTCGTCCCCACTACTCCTAACCAAAAAAAAAATAAAAAGGGGAGAAATAAAAGCGTCCTACACTAGCTCTTCCACCGGCTGCTCGGCTTGCTGAGCTCCCTCCACCTCTGGCTCAGGTTCCTTTTGAGGCTCCACCTGGTCGGCTTCCGGCTGGTCACTCGGCTGGGCACTCTCTTCCTCTTCCTCCCCCGACTCGTCTTCAAACATTTCGGCAGTTATGTCCTGGCCGAGCCAGGGGGTCTTCACGGTCAAGCCGGGGTTGTGCAGGAAAAGATTGCGGAAGAACTCTTGTTCACACTCGGAGGCGTAGTCATTCTTGAGTTTGTCGAACTCCTCCGACGCCTTGAACTCGGCCACCGCCGCCTCCTTCGCCTTTTCCAGGTCGGCCTCCCTAGCAGACTTCACCAGACACAGCTCTTTCCAGTGCTTCAGGCGGTCTTTCTCCTTTGCCTCGAGGTCGGCCTTCACCTGATCCCTGGAGGCAAGGGCCTCCTGAGTCTTCCACCTCTCGGCTTCCAACTTTCGAGTGAGGTCGGCCGCCTCTTTCATTGCCCTCTCGGCTTCTTGAAGCTTTGGGGTGAGCTCTTCCTGTTTCTGCTTCAGCCGCTCTTTCTCCTGCCGAGCAGCAGCCACCCTCCTCTGGCTGTTCCCAAACTGGAGGTACACCTCACCGAGAGCCTGCACATGACAACCATTAGCAACTCACTCGGAAAAAAAACCCCACACTTGGAAAATAGAAAGAACTTACATTGCTCAGTAGCAGCAGGGCCTTCTCCATCCTCTGGTTAGATGACCGGCAATACACCTCGGCCAGCTCGTCCAAGGGCGTCGAAGCCCCCTGACAAACCTCGTTCAGCAACGGCACCATTTTCCACGGGCAGTAGAGGGTTGCCTCAGCACTTGAGCCCTCGCCGATCGCCTCTCCATCGGTGAACACGCCGAGATTCACATCCCCTCTCCTCTGGAGCATCTGCAGGATCCTCGCATCCAACCGAGGGGGAGACGGTGGAGGATTGAACTCTGGGACCGTCATCGTCCTCTTGCTGCCAATTGCTTCCTGTGCCAACAGGATCGTCTCGGCCTCCTTTCTCACCTTCGTCCGCCTTGGGTCAGGGGAGAGCACTCGGTCCCCCTCGACTGTGCCCTACTTCCTCTTGGGCGACCTGGGTGGCGGGCTGGGTGGTCTCGGCTTTGAGGGTTGGCCCTGTTGTGCTCGGCCGGACCTCTCATGCTGTTTCTTCTCGGCTCGCTCCTTTTTCTTTTTTAGCAGCAGCTCCAGGCGCTCGGCCGCCTTGGATAGGGACGCGGATTCTCCAGAGCTTTTATCTGCCTTCATCCTCAGTTGCTTACAATCCTTGTAAATCCGGCTACCGAGGTGATAGGGGACTGCAACACCGAGACAGAGGTCAGACACAAAAAAAAAAACAACTTACCCTCGTCGATGTCGATGAGGCCGGCCTTGTACTGGAATCCAGGTAACCGAAGGATTCGTCGGTTCCGGTTCAGCTCGTCCAAGATCTCCCTTACTCGGTGGACGACTGCCTTCTCCACTGAGGTGATTTCTTCTTCTGGGAACAAACCTGCACACCGAGGTGATTTCTCCGCTGAGGTGATTTCTCCTCAACATTTACATAAATGGTCGGCCTATGCTACAACTATCCACCTTGGGTCTGGAATTTGCACGGTATTGGGGGTCCCTCGGTGTTCCCCTCTCAGTTCCCACCGACCAGGCAGAACTTCGTCTTGTACGATTTTTGGGAGGTCGGTATGTCCAGAATGAACTCCCCCCGTTTGCTCTTCTTGCGGTGCCGGACGAAGACCCACCCGGTACTCTGCTGCTGAAACCCGAACTCGTACAGATACATCAGTTGGGCGTAGGTCGGCTCCGGCTGCTCGGCCCATCTGAAGGCCGTGAAGAGGGAGCAGAGCACAATCCACACATTCGGATTGAGCTGATCGAGTGCCACCCCCATCTTCTTCACCATTCTCCGCAGCTAGGGGTGAAGGGGCAGCCTTACCCCGTGGTGCATCAGCTCGGTATAGAACAATGCCATACCGGCTAGGGGGTTGCTCGGTCTTTCCTCTCTTGTGGGTAACCTTGTTGTCACCGAGTCGGGAACGCCAAACTCGATCCTTATCTTCATCAGTCCCTTCTCGGTCTCCTTGTTCACCATTTCGTCCACGGTGAAGGCCGCCCGCTCAATCGGAACGGCCTCCGGGACCGACTCATCCCCGGCCGTTTTCACCTTAACCCGAACTGTGCCATTATCTCGGTCGTGGGTCAGCCTCAATGCTCGGTGCACCCCCACCTTCACAATCGTCTCGGCGTCTCCCAGCAGATTGCCACTACCCGAGCTACCCGTCGGCCTAGCCCCCGAACCGATGTCTGTGGTCCTACCGGACGACTCGGCCGTACTGTGCACCGACTCTACCCTTTTTTGTACCTCGGCCGATGGGGCCTCGTCCTCACTCTCTGAGATGGGAATGAGCACCTGCACACTACTCACTGACGACTCACCGCCCTGTGAGTCGTAGCATTTACCCTCAGATACCGAGTCACTCTCGACCGACATCTACAAAAGAAAAAACAGAAAAAATAGAACTCAATCGACCGACTCGTTCCTATGAAGATCTGACCACAACCTCCACCACGTTCATGGCCAGTTCTTCACAACCTCCTACTTTAATCGACAAACTAAACTTGGACAGGTGCTTACCGTGGTTTTTACGGAGGACCGTGGATCGGAAATCGCAAACGCCGTACGCACCACCGTCGTGAGCTTATCGGAAATCGCCTCCTTAGTTGGACAGAATTTCCCAAATTTTCTCAAAAAACACAAGTGAGGACATCGGTGAAGAGCTCCCCATATTTATAGCAATTGATGCACAGACTACGAAGCGTCACCCCCCTCAGTGACAGACACGTGTTGCACCCATTCTGACCGGACACGTGTCAACCATCTGTCCGAGGGAGCCCAACTGTCTTCCTTCAGATCAACACCGACTTCTGTACACCGCTCGGTCCCCCTGGACGGCCCCGCACAGACGCTGGTCCTCCCACCGACCCATGTACACCGCTCGGTGCTCTCACCTGTTTGCAGACGTTGGCTCTCTTAACCGGCCCATATACACCGCTCGGTGCTCTCACCCTTTTGCAGACGTTGGCTCTCTTCACCGACTCGTATACACCGCTCGGTGTTTTCACCCCCCGTACAGACGCTGGGCCTCCCCACCGACCCATGTATACCGCTCTGTATCCGAAACCCCAACCCAGTTTTTGGTCCCCATCACCGACCAGGACACCACCCCCGACTGCATATGCACATCAATGACCGACAGCCACTTTTTTCGCCGAGTTGTGGCCCTCACCGGCCGACCACTAGCCGCTCACTCGCCATAACCGAGACTGTCTCGGCGGCCTTTCCCACCAGGGGACTTGGGGGACTACAGGTATACTTCCCACCAGGGTCTGGAAGAATGAAACAAGTCCCCGACCGAGAAATTCCACCTCAGTCAACGACTTGGGGGACTTCCGTTGACACCATATCTGACCGGACCCACTGGGCCGTATACTTAAAGCCCAGACCCCGCTCAAGGCCCAAAACTACCATACTTACAACAGCCCTAACACCGGGCCCAATGTGACCTGCCACGTAGCAACGTACCCACCATCGATTTACGTAACACTTGTCAGCACGTAAATCGAGAAGCATTTGTCCCACATCGGAACTTTGGGAATTGAACATCCCACCTACCCATACATAAAGGGTACACATTTCCCAATAAAGGTAACTAAGTTTTGACTATTACAATTACTCTACCGAACTTACCATTTACTGCTTCCTCTTACGAACAAAGTAACTGACTTGACCGTCGGAGAACCTTAGGCCGGCACCACACCGGTGCCCGTACTAACGGAGAACCCGCGATCCTTTTAAGTTGACAGGTTACGAGGAAGGACACGCGTCATTTGGTGATTGGGCAACGAGTACTCGACAGTTGGAGAATTTAACGCTTCAACAATAGATAACATCTATATATGATAAAATATATTTATGCCAAGCTCGATAATGAGTCGTATATATCTGTATAGCTGAGGGTAATTTGAATGGCGGTACGTACTACGTACGTAGAATAGCTCTACATATATTGATGATAGGTATAACACCCCACCAACTCAGCTTACAGCATTCAAAGTGCGAATCCTATATATATGCTTGCTTTTAAAGCGTGCAGGAAAGATAGGTGAATAGCTCGTGCCAAAGAAAGTACATAATAAAGGAGGTGAAGAAAAATGAAGAAGAAGAAGAAGAAGCATATATTCTATTTTATGATTTATCTCCCTGTGTGAGTTCCTTTGAAGCTACTCCAAGAATCTGCGATCATCAACTGCTGGCTGGCCTATTAATTTGTAATTAATTAGGTGATGATGATCAGGAATTAGGTTAAGACTTAATATATGTAATGTGGCTTATCATCAACTGATCCAACCACCCAACGTACTGCAACTAGAATATACTCATTTTAACGAATCGATCGGGATCCATTAGTAATTAAACCTCAAGATATTGTACATTTTCAATTAGGTCAACTTAATCCTTCTTCAACTTCTGGATTTCTTTACCTTCGTCTAGTTCGGTGCTCTATCATAGTTTTTACCAACACATAAAATAATATATGGATGAGATTATGAATATTTGTAAGTAATAGACAAGACTATATGTTAAGCTAGAAGGACAATAAAAGGACCGGCTAGCTAGGTTGATTGAAGATATATTAGTGGCAAGGAATTTGTTTGATTTGAACAACTCTCATACGTCATCTTAGATATTCACACTTGTCGTGTACAATGTTTTACCAATCAATATTGTTTATTCTTAAGAAAAGAAAATATAAAAGATAAGAAGATAAATATGTAGCAACCTCGTAACACCTCATTCTAATATGGTTGTAAATTTGTAATAAAGGGAAGAGAACGAAAAGATGAAACCAAGACAGACCAAAGTTAGGCCGACGTGGCCCGCTTTGACCTTGGAGCTATCGGCTTCCAAACTAATTTCCTTGGAGTTTCTAATGGATCAAGTTCAACCATTTAGATATGGGTTGATACATGAAGCCCAAATTTTTAAATTCAAGACCAACTTCATTTGAGGCCCAACTGTGGCTCAAACTTTCGGCCTAACAACATATAGTTATGGGTATTTTGTTTTAGTCCATTCCTAGTCTCGGATTTGGCGATTAGAAAAATACAAATCGATAACGAATGTTTATAATTATCCTCTCAATATCACAATATTTAACCCCTATGCTTGTAATTAATTATAAATTAGTCTCAATTTTTCATACATTTTAAAGAAGTGCACACGTTACCTGATCCCATTGGGTCCCACGTTGAGCTTTTACTCAACTTTCCTGATGATCAAGATAGATTAGGCAACTTAGTATATTTAGTATTTCGAACTAGATTAACCCGTTATACTCAGTTTGTCATTTTGGGCATGATTAGGCCTAAAGAGCCGCTCGTTGGTTACGAATTGAGATTGTATTCTAACTCTTGTATAATGTGATTTAAGCGACTTGACACGTTATTCGAGATGTTACGTTGATTATGAAGATTAGTTGGATATCTCTAGTTGAATTTTACTTTTAGAATTGGTTTACGAATATAAATTATTGATGATCATTTCATTTCTTTTCGGAATGTATTACATATATGATATGGTTTATTTATTTTTACCATGTGGTGATTTACGATTTGGTATGATGCCCTATTTTGGTATCCGAGTTCATACCCACTCATGAAACACTAGTAGTCTAATACGACCATTGTTTTAAAGGTGAAGGGTGTTATGCTTCCGGATGGCTTTCAATGGGCTGTGAACAACATCCATAATCTCGTGGCTGAAGACGACTCCAGCACACTTACTAACGCCATCAATGGACTCATCCGAGTTCCTTAGAGGAATTTCAGAATCATGACAAATGTGAAAAGGCTTCAAAAGAAGTTTAATATCATCTCCCTTTTCAATATGTATGTTGAAGTAATTTTGTGGCTGACACTATTGCGGATATTGAGCCGAACATAGAGGATTCATATTTGACATTGTTGACATCATATTAGATCAGATTAGACTAGCAATTAAGTCCGCTCATTACCGCAGGGCTGTTGAATTGATTATGAAGATAAATATTTACATGTTTTGTATTACTAATTTTCCATAAATGAGCAGTAAAAGTAAGATCTCCGTCAAAACTGTTATTTAAATATATCATCCATTATCAAATCAACGTTTTCCATCTAAATAGACCTTTCATTAAAGTTGTTATCACAATCAATGATTTTAAGTTCTAAAAATGACAGAAATTGTAGAAATTCATATGCATAAGGTGGTAATTTATTAGAAAAATCCCATAGACAAAAGGTGCTAGTTTAATGGAAAAAGCTTGACATAATTTATGCATAAGATGGAGTACTTTATTAGAAATTGTAGTATTTTATTAGAAGCTCATATGCATAAGGTGGTAATTTAATGGAAACGGCTTGAAAAAACTTAAAAGTAGAGAATAAATCCTAAACCCTAAACGTAGCACTTCTTTATTTGCAAAAGAAAATAAAGTTGTATATATTCATTTCTTAAAAAAAATCGATTTACAAAAAATCGAAAGAAAAATGAATTAGCTAAGATGAATTAGCTGGAACGTGTTCAAATTCAATCGAAAGAAAAATCAAGTTGTCAACACATTGAGGCTACATGTGTCTAGTAAGGGCACAATCGCAACTTCACTATTCATAACAAAGGAAAAGAAAAAAAAGGCAGAATTAGTAAAACACTGTAGGTGAACAATATTTTTTTGATATCTCTTTTAGTATAGATATAATGGGCCAAATACCTCAAGTCCAAACCCAATAAATAAGCCTAAAGTTTATCTACACATGGAGAGATGTACGCCAACCATTCAGATGCCATGTGTCAATCCCATAAGAGAAGTACATTTATCACATATCAAAACTATTCATCAAGCCTCCCTTAAACATCAATACAAAAAAAATGCACATTTCTTGAAAAAAGATAATTAAGATTTACTATTAATTGCCATATACCACATATCCTTTATACATATAAGTCTATAATACTGACTTGGGCATCAGAGTAAGGATCGACACCACACCTGTGCTTACCTCTGACCAACGACCACTCTGCCTGCTTTTAGAGGTCATATAAAGAACACATGGCACAAATAGAGTATCATTCATAAACTGGCACATTTTGTGCATCAAAAGTTTGGTGTTGTATATAGGAATTTTGACTAAGTCTACCCACATACAGCTACTTCATAAAACATGCAAGGTGACCAAGGGGACGGTGAAGTATCACCAATACAAAGGATTTAGAGCACCGAGAGACATCTTTCCCAATATGATCAAGAATAAGAAAAACCACAACAACATATGGTCAAGGTCAGGGCCAACGAAACCCAGGTCGAGGTCTAATACTAGATGCTGAGTAAGCACTACACCGAGTGATGGCACAACTAAAAACAGCCCAGGATGAGTTAGCCACTCGCCGTGCCTAGGAGGAGACTCGTGAGGTCGATCAGGTGGTAACTGAATGTGTCGAGTGCGCCACCCTGTACGTTGTACCACAGAGAAGGATAAAAACCCTGTGACAGTGGAGCCCATCGTCAAAATTTCCCAACTCCTGATCATACCTGGAAAGGGACATGAAAGAAACTAGGGTCTATGGAGATGCTCGGGAAGCTCTGAACGGAGGATCGTAGAAGGATTGATCCCCCCTCAGTCCAGTTAGACTCATTTTCCCTTGGGAAGGTTAAACATCTCCATCATCAAGGGGACAGACCAGTCGGATACCCATGGAAACTGAGCCACATGAGGTCCCCAACATTGAGCCACATACCCTGATAATGGTCTCAAAGGGTGATGATTCATCTTAAGAGGTCTTAAGTGCATGATGCTCCGATCGACCTCTCAGCAATAACGACTCGAAGGGACACCAAGGATCTCCCTCTCACCATGAGATAGATAGACCTACTCGTAGCACTAACCGCAGTAACCAAGGCAAGGAGCCCATTCATGAGCCGTTCATCCAACAACTCCTTAACTAAGTGAAGAGCCTCAAGGCTGAGAAGAGACAGCTCCAAATACCAACTTGGGGCAAGACGAGCCATGGTCCCTTCAAGGAGAGAAATTCAGGCACGCCCATGAGATCAAATCTCTCAAGATCCCAATCTACACGGGCCAGGGAGACCATATCACTAACTTGACTAACTAAAGTTGGTCGTAGCTTTCAAGAACCTCTCTGAGGAGGTTGACAATCTTATATTTAGTTCTACCTTCACCGAGGTAGCCATTAACTAGTTCCACCAACTGAGATCTAGGACCATCGATTCTGTCAAGTAGCTCCAAATGATTTTCCTCAACTAGTTCGTGATATAGACCGAATGTATGTTCTCGACAGAAGACCTTTTCCTCCAAAAGCAAGGTGAGAACAAACTGCTACAAAGGTAAGCAGCTCGGTTTAGTCACAAATACTCTCGGTGAACCGAGATAGATGACAAGGTAGCCTTCATAGCCTTCAAAAGAGGTCTTAGAAAGTCACACTTTAGGTATGCTGCACATACTTAGGGTTGGTCTACCTACAATGAACTTAGGAAATAGGCTACCATACATGTTTAGGTAAAGCTACTAAACAACAAGAGAGATGTTATGCAGGCCAACACTATCGGCCCAGTACAGGTGACTCAGCTAATACATACTGACCGATCAATCCTAAGCCACAATCGTCACCTCAGCATCACCATTCCAACCAGCACACAATCAGCATTCCCTAAGTGGGAAGAAGAATGACTACTCCAACTCGTATAGCCCAAGCAAGAAGGGTAAGAACTATGGTCACAATAACAATCCCAACTAGGGCCACAACCGACATGATTATCAGCCCAATGATACAAATGTAAATTGGCCACCTCTTCGGTCAAAGTATGAGATGTACACAATCTTGAGAACTTCATATGAGAATGTTCTCATGAATGCCAAGAATATGATCCCCAAATCAAATTGAGCACCAGAAATAGGAAGAACAACGACACATATTGCCAGTAACACAAGTACAATAACCATAACATCGATCGGTGCGTGGCTTTCAGAGACATGGTAAAACCTTTTGCTCGGGATGGTAAGATAAGTCAATTCTTCAAAATTCTCCCCAAACGCCTCACCACGCTTAGATCAATATGATTAGCGGAGACCCATCCATATCATTATCTATGACCTTTAACCAAGTAAAGAGAACTTCCTCTATGCCACACAACACAACCAACAAGTCTTCTACATTGAGGAAGGAAAAGCAAAGAAGACATGCAAGACTGGTTTGGAGACTATCACTTTCAGAGAGGAGGAAGAACGAGAAGTAGTCTACCCTTATGACGACTTGATTCTCATCAGGGCCTAGATTGCAAACTACAATGTCAGTTGGATAATGGTTGACATTGACAGTTTTGTCAATGTGATTTTCATGGAGGCATACAAGCAATGCGGCATACCCAACTCTGACTTGGACTGGTCACCAACCCCACTATTTGGCTTCACTAGGGACTCCATCATCCCGATCGACAGTATCACACTTTATCCTCTATCTTTCCATTGGGACTCCAACATGATCGTGTACCTATCTATCTATGCATCTGCGATAAGCTCGGTACTAATCAAAAGAAAGGACAGAGCTGAGCATCTGGTGTCCTACGTAGGCATAGCATTTCAAGAAACTGAGAAAAGGTACACTGACCTAGTAAAACTCGTTTTTGCATTGATAATTTCGTCCAGGAAGCTCCAACCATACCTCCAGGCTCATGCCATCATGGTGCTTACCAACAAGCCGCCCCACTAAGTGCTTCAGAAAACTGAGACATCGGGGCACCTCCATGAGTGGGCAATCGTGTTTAGTGAGTTCAATATTACCTTCACCCTAGACCAGTTGAGAAGGGACAGGACGTTGTTGACTTTATTTCTGAATTTACATTCCTTCCATTCGAGACGGAAGAATAGATCATCATCAAACCCCGTTTAGCTTCCACAACACCTACCTTGGATGTTGGGCAACCCACCTTGCTCCTATGACACGACCCATCCCAATCCCCCCCCCCCCCCCCCCCCCGAGATTAACACGAGATGTGTCATGCTCTCGTCTGACATGAAGTGTCAGACAAGAGATAATTCAAAACCTTCAGCCCGACCGGTTTCCAGAGCACGCCAGGATCCTGTGGAGGAGCGTGATATCTCGGCCTCTGCTATAGTCCACATCCATGATCAACATGAAGGACATTAAAATCATTAGAAGCTGTGAGTGGACGAACATAAATAATTTAGTAAATCACATTTCCTAAAAGACATTTATGCCCTTCACTAAAAAGAATGCATGCATACGAAAACCATTTATCGAACCATATATTCAATAACCATTATTAGGGTCTCAGCCCAAATTTCGTAAATCCAAATCATACGGGCTCCTGCTCAAAACCATTTAAACACAAATTCGTAAACATATCAGCCATATGTGAGTCATTGCCCAAATCCATTTACTACTCACAAAACACAATTTCACAAATCTAAGAAATCATGTTTACCAAATATCATATAACCAATTCTGTCACGGTTTCCAAAGCTATGTGTGTGCTACCCGAGGTCTCAAATCCCAAGTCTCCCCAGGGCCCACCCAGGTCAATGTCCGTAGATCATTGACCCTCCCTGGGGGTTATAATCCATAAATGCCTTCCTAAGAGTAAGGTACCCCACAGAGGCGACTCCACTCAGTCAGTGCTCCGTGACTATTCTGAGGTCCACCTAGGCCAACGACCCCCCCGGAGGAGACAATCCATAAATACAAGGATGGTATATGAAAAACCATTTCGTAATCATTCATAAAACCTTTCAAACCTTTCAAAGGATCCATGTCTGGTCCCCATAAACCGTCATGAAACCAGAACTCCATTCTTTCCAAATCCAAATCCATATAGGGTCTTCGAACCCGAAATCACATTTATAAACCATAAAGGGGACTCATTCCCGATATCATAACCAATTGGGCCTAAAGCTCGATCATGTAAACCAACTGGGCATCAAGCACGATTTCGTAAACAGACTGGGCCTCATGCCCGATTTCGTAAACCAACTGGGCCTCCGGCCCGATGCATTATTAAATCAAATGGACTCCAAGTTTGAGAGTACGTAAATCAAATGGGTCTTATGCCCGATTCCATATTTCCAAATCCAAAAACCATCCACGAACCAATTGAGCCCGTGGCCCGATAATGTAGCTAAATTGGACTTCGAGTCTGAGGGTTTCCAAAACCAATGGGTCTCATGCCCGAGTTTACCTTTTCAAATCCAAAACCATTTCATTAAACCATCACCGTAACCACAAGCACGCATAACCATAGCATAAAACCATAAACCTCGATATAGGTGCAAATACGTAAATTACCTCGAAATACGTGTAAATATGTAAATCACCAATACCATAATCATCATGATAGAAATCATATATATATATATAACATATAAACATTTATGCATGTATCATAGTTTAGAAATCAAGATCCACTCACAGACTGTCCTACGATGCCACCTCGATTTACGTGCCATAAGCCTCCTCGGGCTAATCACCGTCACTGGGACTCCCAAACCTCTCCAAATCATACTAGGGGGTTACTAACTACCTCATTAACCTCTAATTGAAGCCTCGCAATTTTCCAAATTTTTAACTATTTTTAGACTCGATCCCAAACCTACATCCCAAACTATATCGAAACGATATCCGATCAACACGAAACCAGTCCCAAAACGCTCGTTACATCGAATAGATTATAAAAGTCATGTTGACCATGCCTCTAGAAGAAGACCCACGCGCCCTCGCGCGCTGCCCAAACGCCCTGCGCGTGAAAGCCACACGGGGCACTATTCATCGTCTTCAACCTCGGGAAACCAGGTCCAGACCTGTCTGGTTCAGCCCGGTCCAACCGAACCGACGAGGCCGTTTTCCTCCATTTTCAGTTTGATTTCAGTCCTCTTTCTTCCATTAGTTTTTTCCCAACCTCTAGACTCAATCTATGACGTTAAAACATGAAAACTAGATCAGTAGTATACCTTACCAATCAAGAACCAAACCCGTGCTCTGTACCCAGGTCCTTCAATTGATTTTGACCTCCTCTAGCCTCCAAATCGATCCTTCTTAGTTCATAGGATGACCAGAAACATTTCCCAATCAATACAATCGATCAAAACCCACTAAAAACCCATATCCTAAATTTGAACCAGAACCTTACCAGTCACGACGTACCAGCCACCGTTCACGGCAGGCCCCATGTCAAGCCCTATAGCTTCCTTGCAACCTCAGGAACATGTGCCAATGAACCAAAACATCAACAAACTCCAAAACCAAAAACTATGATTTTTTGAACCACTTCGGTCCCTTGCCTCTGAACCTGGCCACCGTGCACCGCCGTCCACAACGACTCGACCCGTGGCCACCAGTCAACTCGTCTCGATCTCCTCTCCAAGTTCCATTCAGGGTTCACAAGCAAAAGATGAAGTTTGAAGGTTGTGAGTATAGTTGTGTCGTGTGCTTGTTTTGAGGGGGAAAACGGAGATGGTGCACGGATTTTGGAGAAGAAAAGGTGAGGCTTGGTGGTGATGATCAAATGAGTGGATGGTGCGGATGAGGGGTTTGAGGGAAATGAACGGTTGGGAGGAGAGTGTGTGTGAGGGAAAATGTAAAACAATCAAATAATAATATTTTAATATAAAACGCACCAATGAAGATTGAGATCCACAATTTGGGGTGAAGGACCGATGGGATGAGTGACACTTGTCACTCATCCATTGGGCCTGCAATAAATATCTAGGCCCACAAAAGCACAAGTGTAATTCGTCTCGTAATTCGTGCAATAATTTTTCTGAACTTTCGTGAACCATAACTTTCCAGTCGAATGTCCGATTTCGACGTGCCGTCTGTCTACAGACTCGTGACATCCCGATCTACGTCACGGTCATCGGTCCTCGTACATCGAACCTCTCGGGTCAAAATTCAACATTTTGCCCAAGATCAGGGGCAAAACGGTCATTTTACATCGTTCGTCCGATTTTGCTCAACTAATTACTAATTAAACCCACTAATCCTTCATTGGTCACTAATCTAATCCCGGAATTCGGGACAGGTCGTTACAACCTTCCCCCCTTAAATAATTTCATCCTCGAAATTCTAACTATCCTGATTCCACCACCACCTCGTGGAAAGCAAATTCGACCTCACATCAAATCTACACTTGTACACCTACTAGCCAGAACAAAACTTATCTGCACCCAGACGTTCCACCAACACTCACGTCGCAACGACTACACCCGACCATGTCGAGTAACATTGATCACACGTTTCGAGTTGATACCCCTTGACATTTCTGTCATTACGTCGACACTTCCCACACTGTCACCACGTGACAGCCGCTAGTCAAAACTAACATCATACTCACTTGTGGTTACCCTAAGCACTGACTCACTCAACCTGAATATACGTATACCAATGTCTCACCCGACCTGTGTGTAACTGGACCTCATTGAATACCAATCTAGTAGTGATAACAAACTGCAATTCTAGGGTTCCACTAGCCATCCACGGCTCTGAGCACCTGCTCATACAATCCATGAACCCATCAAAATCACTCTGGCCTAGTGTATAGTATCCAATGTCCAGTCCACGTCCTCAACCAATCCAATGATATCAGAACTAAGCTGACTACCAACACGCTCATACACACACCACTGGTATATCCCATATACCTACACCAGGCACCCTTCAGGCCTGTCCAATATCGATCATCGCACGACGTACAGGGTACGTACATCCATCCACCAACCAGCCTCCTACAAAGCTCGTAGCCAATCACGCTTCAATTCTGGAGCCTATCAGTCCAATCTCACATGAGACAGACCATACATACCCAATTCTGTGTCCATTCCAAGTCCCCTGGTCACCCGAACAACATCACAACGCCTACTCCCAATCAAGAATTCCAACGCTTACCAATCCGAATCACGCCCACCAAGGCGTACCCATTCATGCCAAATGGGCATCCAATCTCACCCACGTCTACTAAGATGCACCAACTCTGAACCTATCAGTTACCTACTCATTCGATTAACACATTACATTCGATTGACTTCATAGGGAAGCTAATCCCACCATTCACACATCTAAGGCTGACCAAATCCGAACGCGTCGGACACCCACTCGTTCTATTACTTAGGCCTCATCATTGGACCGGGTCGGGCAAACTCGGCCCAAAATTTTTGGGCTTGGGTCGGGCCAGGCCGGGCCTATTTCATAATTTAAAAAATACCGGGCCGGGTCGGGCGGGCTAGATCATAAATATGAAAGCCCATGCCATTTTTCGGGCCGGGTTTGGGTCGGGCTTTTATCGGGCTTTATGGGTCGGGCCTACTAAGCCCACTTGGGCCGGGCCTACTAAGCCCATTTGTACCTACCTAATTGTAAAAAAAAAATGAGTTGAGCTTAAATATTATTATCGAATATTGAAATAAGCTAAGGAAGAGTACTATTGGATTTGGAGAATTGACTTAACTTTTCGACCATAAAGCCGAGATAGGATAAGGAGGTCGCTAAGAAAATCAAAGACCTAGTGAGTTTTTTTTGAATTTAGGATTAGGGTTTGGTTTGAGCATTGGGCTATTAAATGACAATAGGTTGAGATTTGGTTAGAGTTTTGGATTTTGGCTATGATAGTAGTAACAAGATTGGACTGGGTATCAATTCTTAATTTATAATTATTTTATATTTTCGGACTTATGGGTCGGGTTTACCTGGGCGGGTCGGGCTCAGCTTACCGGGCTTTATCGGGCTCGGGCCTATCTAGCGGGCTTGAATACCCTAAGCCCAAGTCCAACCCGTCAACATGCGGGTCGGGCCGGCCCAAGGCCTATATCGGGTCGGGTCGGGCTTTTTGTCATCGGGCCTATCGGGTACCCATAAGCCCGTGGACTTCTGGGCCAAATGATGAGGGCTACTATTACTACCCATACGGGATTAACCTCGAAAAGAAATTTAGTCCCATTATCTTCATACTCAAATATCCAATACAGAGCAATAAACTCTTCATCTATCCCCATATGCACATATCCAACCTCTGTCTTGTCATCTCACTAACTATTCCAAAAGATTCTTCAACTGTCTTACAAAATGATTCTCCTCTGCTCCTAACTTAGCATAATCAGCGAGGCGAAGTCTGCCAGCACAGCACGACATCACGATCCACGCCATCCTGATCCACCTAGGATCCATACATGTTCTCACTCCGCTAACGATCCACCTGAAATCTGATCATAGGGTCTTATACCCTCTTGAATCCTTCGTCAGTCACATCACTCATCAACCATTTTCACAACTAAATCGATCAGCCAACAATGGAACACGTCTAGACTGTGGGTCCTCTCCAATTACCTCATATCGATCCTTGTCATCCCACCTAGGAAAAATCAAGGATGATCTAAGACAATAACATCAAAATTCATCCTACGTGAATGCGAACAAAAACTCACTGCACTCATCACACCATATAGCCCAACATCGTCTGCCACCAAGTAGAAAATGAGGAATCTCATTCACCTAACTTCGAAATACCCAACTTCTCTTGATGACCCAAAACAAATCGCGGGTCCATCCACCAATACACGATCAACGTACTGGTGACAACAACCATCATCTACCATGGCAGAACATGAGAAGTGACCCTAAATGACTTCGAAACACCCATTACCAATGTAGAATCAAGCACTCCCCTCTTCGACTCAATCACAACCTCTCTCGATTCCGAGGTTCCACCCAGGTTGGAACCAACACACTCGTACATCAACCACGTGTCCGTAACCAGTCTAATTTACTACTAGATTTGCATATCGGCTTATACCGTTTATGTACATCCAAAAGTATGTGGTCTTATACTACTCGATCCTCACGTCTCAATCCCTTCTGGATCCCGTCCAGTCCAACTCTGTCTGAGATCCACTGCCGGATCACAAATACCGAACATATGCCCATCAAGACAGAGTTATATCCCGACTCGTGACTCATCGTCAACACCATCACCAGCACCAGCACCAGCACCCTAACATCAGCATCAACATCAACATCAGCATCACATTGTGCGAACCATATAACCCTGGATCTTTGCTCATACCGAGCAACGACCCCGTACCTCTGCTCAAGTTGGAGAAACTATGCCTCCCTCGTACCTAACAACTCTGGGTACAATCACCCTAACAACTCATACAAGAAAAGGAAACGTTCCCTAAACGTCCCCTGATTCTTAACAACCACAACTGTATCCATCCTCAATAGTAGTGCCTACCACAACTCGTGCAGACCCAATCATCAGACATCGCTATCGACACTTCGCATCCAACGAAATCAATCGCTCATACTAACTACTCCATATCCCCACTCCGGGATTCCGTCGACAAGTACCAACCCTTGGTAACCTGTCCAACCAATCTCTAACCAATATCAACTCGACTCAACCAATGTCGTCTACCAGGTCGTCCATGACCTCAGCTGCACCAACTATCCATCACAACTAGAGTAGTACGACAACCAACTAGGTTTAACCGATTAGTATAACCTCAACTGCAGAGTGCAGTCCCATCACCAAAGTTGTCATGACATGACAGACCAGCGGTCTTGACATCGCATGGACATCAATCCAATCTTACCCTCAAATCAACTAGAGTTCCCCGAACCCCGATACTCCTCGCAACACAACTCACAACTTAGAATGACCTGACCATCTAATGGTCACAACTCAATACTATCGTCACATCCAATCCTATAATATCGTGATAGACGATCCCGACATAACCGTCCCAAGATCAAAACTCTAAAGTACTTTTACGTTCATCCCTTAGTAGGTTCCCACACTGCCAAATCACGACTGAACTATGGCATACTAACGCATCAAATGCCGAATCGAAACTATCCATGATTCAATCCTATTAACCATCAGACCGGCATCCTAACTATCAGGTTGATAACGAACTGCAGCCCATAAAGACATCACATCCTCGACCTGCGCGTAGCACAAGAGCAAACTTGCTCTGATACTACTTGACACGACCCATCCCAATTCCCCCCGAGATTAACACGGGATGTACCATGCTCTCGTCTGACACGAACTGTTAGACAAGGGATAATTCAAAACCTTCAGCCCTACCGGCTTCAAGAACGCGTCAGGATCCGGGGGAGTGTGATGTCTCAGCCTCTGCTACAGTCCATATCCGTGATCAACTTGAAGGGCATTAAAATCATTAAAAGCTATGAGTGGACGAAAATAAATAGTTTAATAAATCACATTTCCTAAAAGACATTTATGCCCTTCACTAAAAATCATGCATGCTTACGAAAACCATATATTTAAATAACCATTATTAGGGTCTCAGCCAAATTCAGTAAATCCAAATCATACGGGCCCCTGCCCAAAACCATTTAAACACAAATCCGTAAACACATCAGCCATATGTGGGAACTCAGTCCAAACCGTAAATCCGAGTATGTGGGTCATTGCCCAAATCCATTTACTACTCACAAAACAAAATTTCACAAATTCAAGAAATCATGTTTACCAAATATCATACAACTAATTCTTCCACGGTTTCCAAAGCTACGCGCGTGCTACCCGGAGTCTCAAATCCCAAGTCTCCCCAGGGTCCACTCAGGTTAATGTCCGTAGATCATTGACCCTCCCTGGGGGTTATAATCCATAAATGCCTTCTTGAGAGTATGGTGCCCCACAGAGGCGACTCCACTTAGTCAGTACTCCGTGACTACTCCGGGGTCCACCCAGGCCAACGACCATCCCTGGATGGTATATGAAAAACCATTTCGTAATCATTCTTAAAACCTTTCAAACCTTTCAAAGGATCCATGCCTGGTCCCCATAAACCGTCATGAAACCAGGACTCCATTCTTTCCAAATCCAAATCCATATAGGGTCTCCGAACCCGAAATCACATTTATAAACCATAAAGGGGACTCATGCCCGATATCATAACCAATTGGGTCTAAAGCCCGATCATGTAAACCAACTGGGCATCAAGCCCGATTTCGTAAAAAGACTTGGCCCCGTGTCCGATTTCATAAACCAACTCGACCTCCGGCTCGATGTATTAGTAAATCAAATGGACTCCAAGTCTAAGAGTTTGAAAATCAAATGGGTCTCATGCCCGATTCCATATTTCCAAATCCGAAAACCATCCACGAACCAATTGAGCCCCTGGCCCGATAATGTAACTAAATTGGACTTCGAGTTCGAGGGTTTCCAAAACCAATGGGTCTCATGCCCGAGTTTACCTTTTCAAATCCAAAACCATTTCATTAAACCATTACCGAAACCACAAACACGTATAATCACAGCGTAAAACCATAAACCTCGATATACGTACAAATACAAAAATCGCCTTGAAATACGTGTAAATATGTAAATCACCAATACCATAATCATCATGATAGAAATCATATATGTATATAATATATAAACATTTATGCATGCATCACAGTTTAGAAATCAAGGTCCACTCACAGACCGTCCTACACTGTCGCCTCGATTTGTGTGCCACAAGCCTCCCCGGACTAATCACCGTCACCAGGACTCCCAAACCTGTCCAAATCATACTAGATGGTTACTAACTACCTCATTAACCTCTCATTGAAGCCTAGTAATTTTTTTGAATTTTTAATTATTTTTAGACTCGATCCTAAAACTTCAGACATCTCGAACTATATCGAAACGATGCTCGATCGATAGGAAACCAGTCCCAAAACGCTCGTTACATCGAATAGATTAAAATTCATGTTGACCCTGCCTCGAAAAAAGGTCCCACGCGCCCTCACGCACTGCCCAAATGCCCTGCGCTTGAAAGCCAAGTGTGGCACTATTCATCGCCTTCTACCTCGGGAAACCCAGTCCAGACCAGTCCGGTTTAGCCCGGTCCAACCCGAACCGGCAAGGCCAGTTTTCCTCCATTTTAAGTCTGATTTCAGTCCTATTTCTTCCATTAGTTTCGTCCTAACCTCTAGACTCAATCTATGACATTAAAACATGAAAACTAGATCAGTAGTATACCTTCCCAATCAAGAACCAAACCCGTGCTCCGTACCCAGGTCCTTCCATTGATTTTGACCTCATCCGGCCTCCAAATCTATCCTTTTGAATTGATAGGATGACCAGAAACATTTCCTAATCAATACAATCGATCAAAACCCACTAAAAACCCATATCCAAAATTTGAACCAGAACCTTACTAGTCACGGCGTGCCGGCCACCGTCCACGGCAGGCCCCTATGTCAAGCCCTACAACTTCCTTGCAACCTCAGGAACATGTGACAATGAACCAAAACGATCAACAAACTCCAAAACCGAAAATTATGATTTTTTGAACCACTTCGGTCCCTTGCCTCCGAACCTGGCCACCGTGCACCGCCGTCCACGATGGCTCAACCCGTGGCCACCAGTCGACTCGTCTCGATTTCCTCTCTAAGTTCCATTCAAGGTTCACAAGCAAAAGATGAAATTTGAAGGTTGTGAGTATAGTTGTGTCGTATGTTTGTTTTAAGGGGGAAAATGGAGATGGTGCACGGGCTTTGGAGAAGAGAAGGTGAGGTTTGGTGGTGATGATCAGATTAGTGGATGGTGCGGATGAGGGGTTTGAGGCAAATGAACGGCTGGGATTGGGAGAGTGTGTGAGGGAAAATGTAAAATAATCAAATAATAATATTTTAATATAAACCACCAATCAAGATTAAGATCCACAATTTGGGGTTAAGGACCAATGGGACGAGTGACACTTGCCACTCATCCATTGGGCCTGCAATAAATATTTGGGCCCACAAAAGCACAAGTGTAATCTGTCTCGTAATTCGTGCAATAGTTTCCTCGAACTTCCGTGAACCATATCATTCCCGTCGAACGTTCGATTTTGACGTGTCACTTGTCTACGGACTCGTGACGTCCCGATCTACGTCACGGTCATTGGTCCTCGAACATCAGACCTCCCGGGTCAACAGTCAACATTTTGCCCAAGATCAGGGGCAAAACAGTCATTTTACGTCGTTTGTTCGATTTTGCTCAACTAATTACCGATTAAACCCACTAATCCTTCATTAGTCACTAATCTAATCCCAGGATTCGGGGGTCGTTACATCCTACATATCGACGACTCGACCTTTCATAGCGGCTTCGGAGTAGGACTCGTCCTGACCACCCAATAAACACTGTCTGGAATATGTTATTTGCTTCATGCTCAAAGTTTCCAACAATAAGTATGCAGTCGTCACGGTGGATTACTTCACCAAATTTGTTGAGACCAAGGCTCTATCCACTATCACAACAGCTCAGATTGAGACCTTTATTTTTCAAAACATCATATGTTGTTTTAATCATCCACACACCATCACCAACGAAAATGGGAAGCAGTTCAAGAACCACCACTTCAGGGCATTCTGTGAGAAACACAAAGTACACCTTCCGAGGGAGGCTCAATCTCAGAAGTGTGAGATTATGATATCACCCGGACATCGTAGATCTTGGAGATGATATCACCTCAGACGTTGTAGATGTCAGGACCCACCCCGATTATCACCTCGATAACCGGGATGAACTCTGCTTCCGTCTGACAATCACACTTAAAAGTACCAAAACAACCTCAAGAAACCATAAGTATAACCATCAGACCAGGGAGATAATGTAATACAATAGTAACACAAAGCATAGTGTTATCAAGGATGAAAATATCGATATCGACGGATATATCGCTAGTTAAATTTACGGATATCTCGCCCCAAATATCGGTATCGATATCGATATCGTTTACGGTAAATAAAAATAATGGAAATTCGATTTAAAAGTTGGAAATTTAGAATGAAACTTTGGGAAAATCTTAAGTGCTCAATGATGGTTATATATAACTAATAAAATTATAAAATAACTTTGATATAATAAATATATGATGAATAATATGATGTAATATGGTTCTAACGATAACTAATAATATAAAATATAAAATATAAATATAAATTGAAGTGAGTTACTATAATTGAAAGTTAAAATATTTAAAAATATAACAATAAACATACAAAATCATTGTAAGAAAAATGATAAAATAAGTTTAAAATATTTAAAATTGGAAAGAAAAAAAGATGAAAAAATATGATCAAACTTTGTTAAAAAATTGGAAATAATGGATATATTTAAAATTGGACAAAAATGAAACAAAAAAAAAGACCAACCTTTGTTGAAAAATTGGAAAAAATGAATAAAGAGGGGGGGAATTGAAAAAAAATGAATAACAAGGGAGAGGAAAAAGAAATTGGGGAAAATGAATAAAAAGGGAGGGGGAAAAACTGGAAAAAAAATGAATTAAAAACGAGAGAGAAAAAAAACTGAAAAAATTGAATAAAATGGAAAAGAGAAAAAAAATCTGCATTTTGGACAGGGGGGTCGAACCCGTGACCCCCCAAACTTAACCAACAGCCCAAAGCCATCTCTGCTACACTTCATTATTGTTATTTAAGATCGTTTAATATATAAGTATACACATAACCAGTCATCCCTAACCTTCAGCCGGGTCTGCAACTCGGGTTTTTCGACTCGGCGGCATGACCCGACTCAATCTCTCTCGTTTTACGTCCAAATTTCACGAATTAATAATGTATTTTCATCGTTTTGATCTTAGGAACGGATCTGTGGGCTCAAAATAAGACAATTGTTCGATATTTTGGCGAATTTCTTTCCCCTCTTCTTATGTGCCGCCGGGTAAAAATACCGAAATTTCGCCGAAATTTCAGCGATATTTACCGATATTTTCATCAATGAGTGTTATACAAAACAGGCACAAAAGTCCTACTACGCTAATCACGCAACGGAGAACGCCGCAAAGCTCTATGCCTCTGTCCCTGGCTCAACGTTCACCCCGACGATATCACCACGACCTGGAGGGTAAGTAAAACCAGAAAAGAGTGAGTGGACTAAAGAGAACTAAGAGTTTTCCAAAAAGAATTTATAAAACAAAATAGGAATTTTCCCTCCGTTTTAAAAGAAAACATGCATGCCTAACTAAGTATCGGAAACAGTAATATGGAACAGTAATTAATCATTCTAGAATCGTATCACAAAAAAAAAAAAATCAGATTTACTAATATCAATGTTCGATCAAACCTGCTGGTCTATCCGAGTCTTTAAACTCAAATCAGGCCTCAAATGCAATCCGAGTCTTTAAACTCCAGAGTCTTTAAACTCAACAGGCCTACGGGGGTAATATCGTAATATCCGAGTCTTTAAACTACCGAGTCTTTAAACTCAATCCGGGCCCGCCCCCGTCATACATAATCCGGGTCTTTAAACCCAATAATCAGATCCAACAAATCCAATCTAAACCATGTTTAAACCATTTCTGAAATCATATCCAAACCCGAATCCGAAACCACTGGTCCGAAGCCATTCCGGCATCCAGAACCGTCATTCCGAACCCAAATCCGGAAATTCACTTTTCAACTTTAAAACCAAATTCCATTTCCCGAAATCCGATTCTAAAACCGAAAACCTTGTTTGTCAAATCATGTTTCAAAACCCATTTATCATCATATAAAGTCAATAATCAAAAAGCATTGCGTTAAAAACTATAAATAGAACATGTCTCGTAAAATGTACTAAACCCGTAAATGCCTCGAAAAACGTGCAAACAGATAAAACAGATATAGTATAAGCAATGATCATGAAAACATGCTTAAAAACATAAAACACGTAAATAAAAACAGTTAGGCATGCTCGTTAAAAGAGAAGGAGTCCACTCACGAGTCTGAAAGCGTCAGTCGCGCTCCGTGCGCTCCTTAACTGTCTCAAGAGTGTCCCGTCCTGTCAAAAGTCACAAAATCGGGTCACCATTACTTCATTAAGGCTTATCCTAATTTCCCCAAATTTCTGAAATTTTAAACGTAATTTAAACGAAAACCCTAAACCTTCGAATCCTCGAACAAACCCGTCCCGGTGTCCGATTGACACGAAACTTGTCCTCAAAGATTCGTCACATCGATTAGAGTAAAAACCATGTTGGAAGTTTCCCCAGACTCTGCCGCACGCGCCCTCACACGCCGCCTAAAGGGGCTGCGCGTGGGCTTCACGCGCCTGCTACAGGGTTGTCTTCAACCTCTGTCCAGCCGGTTCAGACCGGTCTGGTCGAACTGAACCGGCGTGACCGGTTCTCACTCAATACCAGTCCAATTTCAACCCAATCAATCCCATTAGCTTCGTCCTGGTTTGTATGATCGATTCCACAAATCAATTCGTGAAGTAAAGGCCCTAATCTTATCGCCCAAAACTCGAAGAAAACTCAGAAAATGTTAGTTTCTGTCTCCGGCCACCCACGACCATCGTGAAGCTCCAGTTCACCCCCTAAGGTCACTCTCACCCTCCTAGAGCTAATAGGATCCTTAAAACACCTCAACAAACACCCAAACCTCACGACTTCCAATTTAAAGAATTCTGGAAAAACAGGGGACAGAGAACACTTACCCTTGCTCCGGTCTCCGCCGTGCTCCACTGAGTCCACACGACTCTCCTCAGGTCACTGAACACCTCCACCCGTCCAATTTGATGGTTTGCTCAACTGGGGTGCACAACCGTGCACGGTGCCCCTGCTCTGTCTCCTGGTTCTGTTTGCTCACACACACACATAGTCACCTTCTAGCCCTCACTAAAACACGATTACAAACTCATCAACCTGTCCTCGATCACTCACTCAAGCTCAAGCCCTCACACACTGAGAATCGATCAGGAAACCTCACGATTTCCCCTCTCCCTGTTTCTGCTCTATGAACGATTGCACGGTTTAAAATTGTACAATTTGTAGCCGTGCCCACAATAAACCTCCTAGAAACCTCTAGGTGTCCCCCACATGTCCATCATCCTGTGGACAGCAAAATAAAATATCCGATCACACACTCCCATATGGTCTTATCTGATTAGCCCAATGTGAAAAGACCAAAATGCCCCTAAGTCCAAAATTACCATTTTGCCCTTCAACTTCCTAGACCCATAACTAATCTGTCTGACGTCCGATGACAGCCTGCCGCCTATCATTGTACTCAGGACGTCGAGACCTATCCAACGGTCCTCGGTCTACGTGAAAATTAAAAGTCCAAAAAAAAGTCAACATTTCTCTCTATTTAACCAAAATTACGGTAATGCCCTTAACCTTCTGAACACCATAACGTTTCCTCTAATTGTCCAAATCGGACGTGCAACCTGTCTACGGACACGTGATGTCCTAAACTACGTCACGGTCAATGGTCAATGCTCGTTCAACCTACAAATCAAAAAGTCAACTTTTGGCACACTATTCACAAGGGCAAAATCGTCCTTTTTATACAAATATTTTACAAAATTACATTTGTACCCATCCCGAAGGTACGGGTTGTTACAGTAGATCCTAGGGATGTACTCGGATGTGAGACTTCCGAGTTTGCACGCTTAGCATTGACAACATGACAGTTACTTGGATATCGAAGATTGGTTATATTTGTGATTTATTGATATTTGTGTCCAAATATTTTCTATCATGATTTAGTGTCAGGACCCACCCCGGTTTCACCCCGAAACCCGAGGTAAATCCCGCTCCCGTCTGACTCCCCGACGCAAAACTCAAGTAAAACTCACTCACATTCTATCCAGTCAAACGCAGGAGTAATTAGACACAATGTCCCGAAGGTAGCATTTACAGAACATAGTACGAGCAAACAAAGAAAATAAAACCGATAACTACACGCACACAGAAGCCTTTAATCTATTCTGGGAACTCTCACGTCACTTCTATGCCTCAGACTCTGCCTCGACGTCAAGACCCCGCGCTAGCTCCACAACCTGGAGGGCAATTTAAAACAGAAAATGTGAGTGGACCAGAAGGTACAAAAGTTCAAAAACCATTTTATAAGAAACCCGAGTTAAACCCTCCGTTTTTGAAACCACATGCATAACCAACAGTTATAAATACATTTATAAAATAATCATTATAAACATCATAAGAAACAGAAACACTATAAATGATCATAAAAAAAAACCATAATATGAGTATCAGAAACCGTATCAAAACCATAACCACCAAATCATCATTTTCTCGATCAAACCTGCTGGATCTATCCGAGTCTTTAAACTCCCGAGTCTTTAAACTCAATCCAGGCCTTAATCATATCCGAGTCTTTAAACTCCCGAGTCTTTAAACTCAAGGCCTACGGGGGAAAAATCAATATATCCGAGTTTTTAAACTCCCGAGTCTTTAAACTCAATCCGGGTCTTTAAACCCAATCCGGCCGGTCCCCCGTCACATATATCCGGGTCTTTAAACCCAATATCCAGATCCAGCAAATCCAATCCCAAAACCATTTAAAAACCATTTACCAATCTACATCCAAACCCGAATCCGAAATCACTGGTCCGATGCTCTCCCGGCATCTAGAACCGTCATTCCGGACCCAAATCCGGAGTCCACTTTCCAATCTTCAAACCAAATTCCGATTAGTGAAATTCGATTCTAAAATCGAAAACTTTGATCATCGAAATCATGCTCCAAAATCCCTTTATAATCATTGAAATCATTTATCCTTTGAAGGCCCAAAATCATAACATATATTCCAGAAACCAACCATTCCTCGTAAAACGTGCTAAAAACCACTTGCCTCGAAAAACGTGTAATAATGCAAAACCGACCAAACATATTCGATAAACACAAAATCATGATTGAAAACCATAAGACAATTATAGAAAACAGTTATGCATGCTCGAGTTTAGAGAAGAGGTCCACTCACAGTACTGAGCCCTACTCGCGTCCCGAACGTCCAGCCCGTTCCTCGGCTTCTTTGGGAAATTCCAATCCTGTCAAACACCGTCAATTACGTTACTAGTACGTCTACGAAGGTTCACCTAAATTCCCTCAAAATTCCCCGAATCCTAAACATAAGAACCCGGGACCCTAAACTTCCTCCCTCGCGGAACTACACTCAAACGACTTCCGATTAACCCGAAACCAACTCCATTGAACTCACAACAACTCCTAGACCAAGAACTATGTTGACCGTTTCCCCCAGAACCGCCGCACGCGCCTCCACGCGCCGCCCAAAGTGGCTGCGCGTGGCCCTCACGCGCCTGCTACAGTGTCACCGTCTACCTCGCGTAGACCGGGCTCGATACAGTGCCTGCTGTTTGAACCGGCGAGAGCGGTTCACCGCCGTGCCTGCACCATTTTCCTCCCTCTCTTCACCATCCTCTTCGTCCAATCCTAAGCAATCCAGTTCCCTCACTCAAACACCTCGACACTGTCCCTAACCCGTCGACTCGAGCTCAAAATCAAAACCCAAACTATCCCCTGTTTCCTATTCCGGCCACCCAGGTCTTCTCCCGTCACAATAACCACCCTAGACGACGCCTAGGACCTCCCTGAGCCTCGTACCACTCACCATAACCGTCGACTCAACCCCACACGTCACGACTTCCCGTTTGAACATCACGGCAAAACAGAGCACACAGGTACTCTCTTTCGTATAGCCTCCACCGTGTACTCCTCCGTCACGGCAACACACTCAGTCGACTCTTGGGACCTCCAGAAGTCTCACTCTAACCTCCAAATCCCTCGACTCTCGCCCTAGGTCCACGACTTTTGAAAACAAGAAAAACGGGAAAACAGGGGAATCAGGGTATACCTTCGATACTCGCTCCGCCGTCTGCACCGCCGTGTGCCACGGTGATCGTTGCGTCCCCTGCAGTCGTCTGCGCTTGCTATTGGCTTGGATTGAGCCACCACACGGCACAACCACCGCCACAGTCCCACGGCTCCTCTGTTTTCTCAGAACTCACCGCCTTCCTCCGCCGTGTCTCCGGGCACGATCTCAGTCCCAAACCCGATCACCAACCTCCTCTCTTCTTCCTTTCACTCTCACAACTCACCAGAGTCTCACCCGCACACAAAATTGATCACTCACTCTCAATTCTTCACTCTCTATTTCCAGTTCTTCGAACACACACACAACACCCATACACGGGTGCACCCCAAATAATTGGACCGTGCACTCCCTAGAACCAACCAGACCTCCTCCACGTGTCACCAATCCTACCCTTCATCTCACATGTGGCTCAATCTCAACCCTTCATCTGTCCTTATCTGTTGCACACATCCCAGAGCACAAAAAGACCAAAATGCCCTTCTGTTTTACCCAAAATTACAACTTTGCCACTACCTTTCTAGACCCGTAACTCTCGCCTCGTAAGTCCGATGAATACGTGCCGCCTGTCATCGAACTCAGGACAACAAGAACTATCTAACCATCCTAGGTCAACCTACCAAAACCCAATTATTTAAAAAGTCAACTGTTCCCCCTATGTTATCAAAATTACGATAATACCCTCGACCTTCCGAACATCACAACTTCCTCCTCGGATGTCGGAATCAAACATACCACATGTCTACAGGTTCATGACGTCCTAGACTACGTCCTGGTCACTGGTAAATCCCCAATTGGCCACCCGAAATAAAAGTCAACATTTCTACCCGACCCAGGGGCAGAATCATCATTCTAAGTTCCCGGACCCCTCGGGACCACCTAACCCTTGATTAACCTTACTAATCACACCTTAAACACTCTAGTAATCCCAATTCTCGGGACGGGTTGTTACAATCTACCCACCTAAAAAGAATTTCGTCCCCGAAATTCCACAGCTAGTCCCCGACACCTAGGGTCTCCTAAGGAACAACCTCTCCTAGGTTTCCTGTCTATCATCTCCACCTTGGGTATTTCACTCCATCCCCAGCTACTGTTACCACAGCCAACCCTAGCTATGTCACAGTACCCGACAGAAGTCATAGAGTACCTCCTCGTATACCACCACCCATCTCCCTCGGCTACCATTCCGGCCACGGTCGGACGAACTCCACAAAGTCCTAAAGGCAAACTCTAGCTCGTGGGTTCTCTCCTTCCACAGTCTCCAATCGATCAGTTATAGTCACTCCTTTCCTATACCTTCCGTCACCCTCCTACGGAACTTAACTCCTAGACTCTACCCCGAAATCCAAACACCAAACCAACAGGACAACCAAAAGTAAAATAAGTACCTGTCTCCGTATCTGGTGTCGACTGATCCTCCTGCTGAGTCATCGAGAACACCCGGGCCTGAGATCCTGACGCTCTACCACGACCTCTCGAGCTACTCGTGGCTGTGCCACCACCTCCTCTAGTGCCCGCTGTCCCTGAGGCTGTACTCTGTCCGGACTCCGCAACTCCTCTGCCTACACCACCTTCCTGTGGCAACAGTGGACACTCACGTCGAAAATGACCTCGCTCCCCGCAGTAGAAACACACATTCCAGCCTGGTCCACTACTCGGTCTCCCTGTGGACGCTACCGACGTCACACTCGCTTGCGGAGTCGGCGGTACTCGATAACCCCAAAATCCTGAACTCTGGGCACTACCAGGCCTACCAAAACGATCATCGCCCGACGAGGACGATCCACCGAAGTTACCTCTTTTCGGTGTCCGCTGGCTCGAAGCTCCAGGAATAGAAGGTTCCCGGCGTCGCACCGGCAGACTAGCCTCAACTCGCACCGCAGCATCCGACAAGTCTCGGAGGGTAGCAAAAGATCCAGCCGTCACTACGGCTCGAATCTCACCTCGCAAACCCAACTCAAACCTACGGCACTTCTCGGCTTCAGTGGCCACAAAAGCAGGAGCAAACCGAGACAACATCTGGAACTTCCGTTCATACTCTGCCACGGTCATATTCCCCTGCTGGAGCTGCAAAAACTCCGCCTCCTTGGCATCCCGGAAAGAACGAGGATAATACTGCTCCAGAAACCGTTCCCTAAACGTCTCCCAGGTCACACTGTGAACATCCCAACCGGACAACTCGAGGGTATACCACCACTCGTACGCCGCACCATCTAGTAAAAATGCAGCCAACAATACTCGCTCCTCCGGCGGACAATGCATCACCGCAAAAATCCGCTCCAGTCTAGTAATCCACCTCTGGGCTTCCTCAGGATCAGCCCCACCACTAAAAGTAGTAGCCCCGAGCCGCTGGGCTCGCTCAATCGTGGCACTCTCCGTTTCTCTGGCTACTTCTTCCGGTTGTGGAGAGGGTCTACGTCTCGGAGGCATCGTCAACCGCACACTGAAAGAGGCATAGAAGTAGTCAAACAACTGAAACACAACCTCACAAACCGACAGACCCAACAACTCGACAAACCTATGCTCTGATACCAATTGTCAGGACCCACCCCGGTTTCACCCCGAAACCCGAGGTAAATCCCGCTCCCGTCTGACTCCCCGACGCAAAACTCAAGTAAAACTCACTCACATTCTATCCAGTCAAACGCAGGAGTAATTAGACACAATGTCCCGAAGGTAGCATTTACAGAACATAGTACGAGCAAACAAAGAAAATAAAACCGATAACTACACGCACACAGAAGCCTTTAATCTATTCTGGGAACTCTCACGTCACTTCTATGCCTCAGACTCTGCCTCGACGTCAAGACCCCGCGCTAGCTCCACAACCTGGAGGGCAATTTAAAACAGAAAATGTGAGTGGACCAGAAGGTACAAAAGTTCAAAAACCATTTTATAAGAAACCCGAGTTAAACCCTCCGTTTTTGAAACCACATGCATAACCAACAGTTATAAATACATTTATAAAATAATCATTATAAACATCATAAGAAACAGAAACACTATAAATGATCATAAAAAAAACCATAATATGAGTATCAGAAACCGTATCAAAACCATAACCACCAAATCATCATTTTCTCGATCAAACCTGCTGGATCTATCCGAGTCTTTAAACTCCCGAGTCTTTAAACTCAATCCAGGCCTTAATCATATCCGAGTCTTTAAACTCCCGAGTCTTTAAACTCAAGGCCTACGGGGGAAAAATCAATATATCCGAGTCTTTAAACTCCCGAGTCTTTAAACTCAATCCGGGTCTTTAAACCCAATCCGGCCGGTCCCCCGTCACATATATCCGGGTCTTTAAACCCAATATCCAGATCCAGC
The DNA here is from genome assembly GCA_032719365.1 of Prinsepia uniflora. Lineage (NCBI taxonomy): Eukaryota > Viridiplantae > Streptophyta > Magnoliopsida > Rosales > Rosaceae > Prinsepia > Prinsepia uniflora. The sequence goes on along the minus strand of CM064874.1, from coordinate 49,823,883 downwards.
AAATCCAATCCCAAAACCATTTAAAAACCATTTACCAATCTACATCCAAACCCGAATCCGAAATCACTGGTCCGATGCTCTCCCGGCATCTAGAACCGTCATTCCGGACCCAAATCCGGAGTCCACTTTCCAATCTTCAAACCAAATTCCGATTAGTGAAATTCGATTCTAAAATCGAAAACTTTGATCATCGAAATCATGCTCCAAAATCCCTTTATAATCATTGAAATCATTTATCCTTTGAAGGCCCAAAATCATAACATATATTCCAGAAACCAACCATTCCTCGTAAAACGTGCTAAAAACCACTTGCCTCGAAAAACGTGTAATAATGCAAAACCGACCAAACATATTCGATAAACACAAAATCATGATTGAAAACCATAAGACAATTATAGAAAACAGTTATGCATGCTCGAGTTTAGAGAAGAGGTCCACTCACAGTACTGAGCCCTACTCGCGTCCCGAACGTCCAGCCCGTTCCTCGGCTTCTTTGGGAAATTCCAATCCTGTCAAACACCGTCAATTACGTTACTAGTACGTCTACGAAGGTTCACCTAAATTCCCTCAAAATTCCCCGAATCCTAAACATAAGAACCCGGGACCCTAAACTTCCTCCCTCGCGGAACTACACTCAAACGACTTCCGATTAACCCGAAACCAACTCCATTGAACTCACAACAACTCCTAGACCAAGAACTATGTTGACCGTTTCCCCCAGAACCGCCGCACGCGCCTCCACGCGCCGCCCAAAGTGGCTGCGCGTGGCCCTCACGCGCCTGCTACAGTGTCACCGTCTACCTCGCGTAGACCGGGCTCGATACAGTGCCTGCTGTTTGAACCGGCGAGAGCGGTTCACCGCCGTGCCTGCACCATTTTCCTCCCTCTCTTCACCATCCTCTTCGTCCAATCCTAAGCAATCCAGTTCCCTCACTCAAACACCTCGACACTGTCCCTAACCCGTCGACTCGAGCTCAAAATCAAAACCCAAACTATCCCCTGTTTCCTATTCCGGCCACCCAGGTCTTCTCCCGTCACAATAACCACCCTAGACGACGCCTAGGACCTCCCTGAGCCTCGTACCACTCACCATAACCGTCGACTCAACCCCACACGTCACGACTTCCCGTTTGAACATCACGGCAAAACAGAGCACACAGGTACTCTCTTTCGTATAGCCTCCACCGTGTACTCCTCCGTCACGGCAACACACTCAGTCGACTCTTGGGACCTCCAGAAGTCTCACTCTAACCTCCAAATCCCTCGACTCTCGCCCTAGGTCCACGACTTTTGAAAACAAGAAAAACGGGAAAACAGGGGAATCAGGGTATACCTTCGATACTCGCTCCGCCGTCTGCACCGCCGTGTGCCACGGTGATCGTTGCGTCCCCTGCAGTCGTCTGCGCTTGCTATTGGCTTGGATTGAGCCACCACACGGCACAACCACCGCCACAGTCCCACGGCTCCTCTGTTTTCTCAGAACTCACCGCCTTCCTCCGCCGTGTCTCCGGGCACGATCTCAGTCCCAAACCCGATCACCAACCTCCTCTCTTCTTCCTTTCACTCTCACAACTCACCAGAGTCTCACCCGCACACAAAATTGATCACTCACTCTCAATTCTTCACTCTCTATTTCCAGTTCTTCGAACACACACACAACACCCATACACGGGTGCACCCCAAATAATTGGACCGTGCACTCCCTAGAACCAACCAGACCTCCTCCACGTGTCACCAATCCTACCCTTCATCTCACATGTGGCTCAATCTCAACCCTTCATCTGTCCTTATCTGTTGCACACATCCCAGAGCACAAAAAGACCAAAATGCCCTTCTGTTTTACCCAAAATTACAACTTTGCCACTACCTTTCTAGACCCGTAACTCTCGCCTCGTAAGTCCGATGAATACGTGCCGCCTGTCATCGAACTCAAGACAACAAGAACTATCTAACCATCCTAGGTCAACCTACCAAAACCCAATTATTTAAAAAGTCAACTGTTCCCCCTATGTTATCAAAATTACGATAATACCCTCGACCTTCCGAACATCACAACTTCCTCCTCGGATGTCGGAATCAAACATACCACATGTCTACAGGTTCATGACGTCCTAGACTACGTCCTGGTCACTGGTAAATCCCCAATTGGCCACCCGAAATAAAAGTCAACATTTCTGCCCGACCCAGGGGCAGAATCGTCATTCTAAGTTCCCGGACCCCTCGGGACCACCTAACCCTTGATTAACCTTACTAATCACACCTTAAACACTCTAGTAATCCCAATTCTCGGGACGGGTTGTTACATTTAGTTGGTGAACATGAGTTTTGGAAAAACGTGGGCCATGAGAATTTAGAAACATATTTTGATTTTACCGGTCCACTGTTTATACTTAATTTGATTTTACACCATTACTCACGTGTTATGATATGCATGCATGTTTGCGAAACTGGAGGGTAAGATTGATTTTCCTCAAATGTGTTTTCAAATGATATTATTTTTGTCCACTAACTCCTTTGATGTTTTTATTGACCCTCCAGGTCGTGGCATGAAGATCGGGGCTAATTGAGAGGCGAGGCATGAGTGGGAATCAGTGCGGTTATCCCTTGTTTAGCAAGTGCCGAGGGTATTTTTAGAACTTTAGCTGACTTGTCAGATGGAAGTAAGACCAGGGACGGTTATCATAGTCCTTCCGGGACGGGTCCTGTCAGTTTTACTTAGACAACTAATTAGAAAACATGATTTACATAACCAAAAAAATATGCCATAGTTGTGAGTCATATGTGTAGTGTATATGCCAATATTTAAAGTAATCTTGCTTGAAATCAACCTCGTCTGAGCACCCTAGAAAGATTTCATCTCGACTATAATCCTCACTAGGTATCTCTCAATACACACAAGAATCCTAGTCTTACACTCGTTCAAGCATATGTGATGAGTTTATATTATGAAATTTGAGGTTAATCACATATGAATAGCATTGAAGAACACACTTAATGGAAGTAAGATCTCATTAAACGAATTGAAATTTAAGAACATAGATACATACCTTAATCCTTAACATGATTATCCATAAGATCAGTTAGGTCTTCCATCAAGGATTGTAACGGGACTAAGCTTTTAGGGTTTAGAAATAAAGGATAGGATTCAAAGAACCCAGGTTATGCTAGGGCATGAGAAGTTATGACTTGAATCTTGAAATTATGAACTGAATCCTTACTTGAGGCCCACACCATCTTTCCTTCTTGATGGTATAGTCGATGTTCTTGGCTCACTTAGTTCAATTCGTTTGTTTTTCACTTCTTTTTATTTTTTTTTCTCTTTTCCTTTTCGAGTTTTTGGTATATACTTTTTTTTCTTTTTTTTTCTTTGAAATGTACCAATATCATGCAATGAATTTCCTCACACTGTAAATGGCTTGTCACTCATTGAACTTGTGAACTTTGAATACCAATATCTTCGACTAAGGTAGCTCCTAGTTTCACCTTTTTTCATTCTTATCATGATTCTCACTTGATGCAACCTTAACACAAACTCATGATATAGGGTATGACCACTGATTGAAATTTCGCCGGTATCGCCGATATATCGGTCGATATATCGAGATTTCCGGCGTCCGGCAGCTAACGGCGGGGGAAAACCTATCTTCCCCCATTATCGACGAAACCGTCCAATATCGATAGATATCGTCGATTTCGGTCGATAATTTCATAACTTCCCGACATTTGGACCCCATCGATTCAAACAAGCAATCTCACGGATTGAACAGAAAGATTCACAAACAAACAACCAAATTTCAATTCAATTTCAAAGCATTAATCATTTAATGTCACGGACGAACAGGAATGGGGAAAAAACAAAATTTTTTGTTCACGGACTCATCAGTAGCCTTCGCAAATCGGAAGCATAAATGGGGCGGGGGGGAGGGGGGCAACCGAAGAAAAGCTCGAACCCAGCGATCCCAGCCCACCCTTGATCTGTCAACGCCGTCTGCAGCTCTGTTTCTTCGCTCGCCGGCCGAAATCGGTCGAACCACCTCTGCTTGAACCACCGCTCGTCTGCATCTCCGTCGCTCGCGTCGTCTGCCCTCACCAGCCCGGTCGACTCACCTCACTCGAACGGTCGAACCTCCCTCGAACCACCATCGAAGTCGGCCCTCCATCGCTCCATCGCTCGAACCACCATCGAAGTCGGCCCTCCATCGCTCCATCGCTCGAACCACCATCGAAGTCGGCCCTCACGCCGCCCCTGACCCTCACCCTCACGCCGCCCCCTCAGCCTCACTCACGGCCCTCACCCTCACGATCGATCGATCGATTTCCCCGAAGGAAGCTCCTCGCGACTTCGAGACAGACTGAAAGTCTGAGAGCCATTCGTTGAGTAAATAGGAAATGGAACGAAACGACGTCGTTTCGTTTCATTTCATTTCTTTAATTTTTTTTTAATTACATATATTATTTAATTATTTGTCAAATATTTCTTTAAATAATTATTTGGGTATAAATATTTGTCAAATAAATAATTATTTGGTATAAATATCATTTTTAATTACATATATCATTTATTATTTGGTATAAATATTTGTCAAATAAATAATTATTTAAATTATATCATAAATATTGTCAAATTCATATATTTGGTATTAGGTAAACAATATGGCATAAACGTTTTTTTTTTAACAAAATTCAAAATTTATTATTAGGTTAATAATATGGTTTAATTCATATATTTGGTAATATTTGGAAATATATTTGGTAATCATTTATTAAAAATAAATTTATCATTTATTAGTAAAATATGTTTTAGTAATGTATGTGCTAATATAAAATATTGTTTAATTCATATATTTGTTAATATATTTGGTAATCATTTATTAATAATAAGTTGATCATTTATTACTAAAAATATGTTTTAGTAATGTATATTTTAATATAAAATATGAGGTAATTCTTATATTTGGTAATATTGGTTTTAATCTTTAATATATGTTTTATTTTAGAATATATATTAAAATTATGAATATATGTGTTTTTGCTCCTTAATTTTTAACTTGGAATATATGTTCTAATTGAAATAATTTTATTATTATTTGTGTTTTTATTATTATTAATTGTCATTATCAAATTCTAAGTATTTTTCATGCAAATAATATGGCTTAATTCATATATTTGGTAATCATTTACTAATAATAAATTGATCATTTATTACTAAAAATATGTTTTAGTAATGTATATTTTAATATAAAATATGAGGTAATTCATATATTTGGTAATATTTGTTTTAATCTTTAATATATGTTTTATTTTAGAATATATATTAAAATTATGAATATATGTGTTTTTGCTCCTTAATTTTTAACTTGGAATATATGTTCTAATTGAAATAATTTTATTATTATTTGTGTTTTTATTATTATTAATTGTCATTATCAAATTCTAAGTATTTTTCATGCAAATAATATGGCTTAATTCATATATTTGGTAATCATTTATTAATAATAAATTGATCATTTATTACTAAAAATATGTTTTAGTAATGTATATTTTAATATAAAATATGAGGTAATTCATATATTTGGTAATATTTGTTTTAATCTTTAATATATGTTTTATTTTAGAATATATATTAAAATTATGAATATATGTGTTTTTGCTCCTTAATTTTTAACTTGGAATATATGTTCTAATTGAAATAATTTTATTATTATTTGTGTTTTTATTATTATTAATTGTCATTATCAAATTCTAAGTATTTTTCATGCAAATAATATGGCTTAATTCATATATTTGGTAATCATTTATTAATAATAAATTGATCATTTATTACTAAAAATATGTTTTAATAATGTATATTTTAATATAAAATATGAGGTAATTCATATATTTGGTAATATTTGTTTTAATTTTTAATATTTGTTTTAATTTTTAATATATATTAAAATTATGAATATATGTATTTTTGCTCCTTAATTTTTAACTTAGAATATATGTTCTAATTGAAATAATTTTATTATTCTTTGTATTTTCATTATTATTATTATTTGTCATTATCAAATTCTCATTATTTTTCATGTATCTTAGATTTCATAAAATGGCTAGTGGAAGTGCAAGTGCAAGTGAAAGGCCTCCAAGACCTGGACGAGTTGACCCAGCATGGAAATATGCCATTGCAATTCCTGGAAATAAAAACGGTGCCATTTGTTCGTTTTGTCAACATCAGTTTCAGAGTGGAGGCATAACGCGATTTAAGTTTCATTTAGCAGGTTTTGATCCGAAAAAAAATGTTCAAAAATGCAAAGACGTACCTAAAGCTATTAGGGATGAGGTCAGAGCATGGATCAAAAGTAAAGATACTGCTAAAAAGACTAAGAATATGATTGGGGAGAATATACGAGCTGGCTTGAGAGGAGATCCACTGGACACTCAACAGAGCATTCAGATTAACGATAGTGATGATGAAGAGGATGATGATGGATTCGCTTATCCACCAGATGTGCATAGATCTGAGAGAGCAGCATATCGCTTTGCTGTAAATGCATCGAGAGATGAGGCACGACGAAGTGTCGACAATTATGGAGTTGGGTCCATGCGTGGTGCTCAAGGAGGCAGTGGCAGTCGTCAACCACCGCAACAGATGCGTCGATTACAAAGTTTGCGTGATCCATTTTCAATTCCTCCCGAACCAAAACTCTACAAAACCGCACGAAGTCAACAGAAGACTGTAAAATCGATGTGGAAAGGGACGAAAGAAAAGTTGGGTCGATACATAAGCAAATTTTTTATATATGAAGGCGTGGCTCCAAATAAAGCCAACTCTCATCATTTTAAGAATATGATCATTGAAGCCCAACGAGCAGGTATTTAATAAATTTATTTATTTATGATACATGTTTATTTAGCTTATGAAATAGCATTAAATGCTAACTTATGTTTTGATTTGCAGGTGAAGGCGTGTCCACTCCTTCTCCATATGAAGTGAAAAATAAATATCTTCCTATGGAGTATGAAGAAATGACGGCGTATGTGGAGCAACAAAAGCGACACTGGGAAACTTATGGATGTACCATAATGTGCGATGGTTGGACCGGTCCAACGAAGTTATCCATAATTAACTTCATGGTATATAGTAAGGGTTCAACTGTATTTCTCAAGTCAGTTGATTCTTCCAAATTTCATAAAGACTATGTGTACATAGGAAATTTGTGTGAAGGAAGTTGTTCAGGAGGTTGGAGTACAAAATGTTGTACAGATCGTTACTGATAATGGGTCGAACTTCAAAAAGGCTGGAAAAGAACTGATGAAGACTTATCCGCTCTATTGGACTCCTTGTGCAGCCCATTGTATCGACCTAATATTTGAAGATATTGGGAAGAATGAGACAATGACGCTCATCATAAAAAATGCTAGGCAGGTAACTAACTACATCTATAATCATCTATGGTTACTTGCTCAGATGCATGAATTTTGTCAAGGAGACTTGGTTCGGCCTGGTGCAACTCGGTTCGCAACCAACTATATTTGTATAAACAGTATAGTTAAACATAAAGTTGGCCTTAGAAGGTTGTTTACCAGTGATCAATGGCATGGTAGCCCATTGAGTAGGAAAGTGGAAGGCAAGAGGGTTGAGGCTCATATCCTCGACCAAAGATTCTGGGAGTCCTTGGAGATGATGCAATCAATATATGAACCATTATATTGCATCCTCCGAATTGTTGATACAGAGGTAGTCCCAACCATGTCAATCCTGTATGATATGTTCAATCGAATGAAAGAAAAGATAACCCGTCTTAAAGGGAAGAAGTGGGTCCTTAAAATCATACAGGAGCGATGGGAAAAAACATTAGTACATCCTTTACATGCTGCTGGTATATTTCTATCTTATTGAACTTGTTAATATTTTATTTTATTGTTGTTTACTAAGCAAAGTTCATTCATGATTTGCATCTTATTACTTGAATCCCCGATATCAATATCAAGCAGGTATTGGGCATGACTCCTTCCTTGTCCAATCAGTTCAACAAGTATTCCTCAAACTGAATCCAAATGGACAAGTGGGTTTACAAAATTTTGGAGTAGACGTAAGTTCACTACCATATATGAATCTTGATGAGTTATTTTGAATCTTGATGAGTTATTTCGAATCTGTACATCTATGGCATTATATTAACATCAGCCTTAATGTAGTTGATCAACTTTAGAGATGGTCGGAAAACATTTCGTTCACCTATGGCTGTACAATCACGAACGAAAATGCCCCCAGGTATATTACTTGCATTTAACTTGATATTCTATGACTTAGCACTTTATAATGCCTCTTACATTAAACTTGATATTGACAGCTGAGTGGTGGGAACTATATGGCCAAGCTTCTCCCAGCTTGCAACAAATTGCTGTTCGTATATTATCACAAACGGCATCATCTTCGGCATGTGAGAGAAATTGGAGTACATTTGCTTTAATTCATACAAAGCAACGAAATCGTCTCGCATATTCTAAATTAGAACAACTTGTTTTCTGTTATTACAACATGAAACTCAAGTTAAGAGATGAAGAAGCTGAAGCCGGTAAAGTTGTGGAAGAAGACTACGTTGACCTGTTGGAAATTGCAGGTCAACATGTGGAAGGTAATGAGGCTGATCCACTTCAAGCATGGATTATGCCAGCTCACTTGGATGATGATAGTGGAAGGCCTGACCCTCGAGTAGCACATCTTGCTAGTGAACACGGTGTTAATGTCGATAGAGTGCTATCTGAAGAAGTGGGGAGTGAGGACGTAGGAAGTGAGCGGATAATGTCTTCATGGGAAAGATCAATGCTTGGTTCTACCGGTAGACGTGACTTACGAGCTGATGCTACTAGTAAGGGACTTCATCAAAATAAATCTCCAGATGATGATGATGATGATGATGATGATGATGATGATGGAGGAGATGATGTTGAGACAAACGATGAAGACAAGGATGACGGAGGGGATGATGACGGGGGAAATGAACATGTAACCGATACATATGCACCCTTGAGCCCATTTACTGAAGAGGCGGATTTCACTCATGCCACACAAGATTATGATCATGGGTGTAGAGAAGGAGGAGTAGGAATCGGTGGTGTCGGAAAAGATTACACTCGGACACGAAACATATATGAAGGTTATGGAAACCCATCTTCTGAGGATTCCATGGCAATTAGTTTTGAGTCAATGAGTTTAGGCACCGATCCTAGTAACAACTCAAATGATCCATATGCTTATGGTCCATATCGTCACCCCCTGTTAGACAACCATCTCCCTCAAATGTCACATGAAGATTATGGAGAAGTTAGTTGGGTAAATCCGAACTACCCTATCTATGGAGGAAAAGTAGGCCATTCAAAGGAGATATACGAATACTATGTCCAACAATACATTTCCTTTTGGTCAAATAGCATCAGTTGGCAAAACTTTTGTGTCTTGGTAGATTAAGAGATTCAAGACCAATCTAATTTTCAAGCTGGTCGACACTCTACTTGTTTTTGATCAAGTTCAATGTGTACAATATTGTTAATGCAATATTATCAATGAAATTATGTTTTAATTTAAGTTTATCTTTAAGATTTTATACTTTAGTGGTCGGCAGATCTATATTCCATCATATGATTCATCATATATTTATCATATCAAAGTCATTTTATAATTTTTATTAGTCCTATATAACCATTATTGGGTACTTAAGTGTTTACCAAAGTTTCATTCCAAATTTCCGTCATTTGGACCCAATTTCCGTCATTTTTGTTGACCGTAAACGATATCGATATCGATATCGATATTTGGGGCGAGATATCCGTAAATTCGACGAGCGATATATCCGTCGATATCGATATTTTCATCCTTGGGTATGACCTTATTGAATAGTTGAGTACTTGGGTAGGTTATAACGTGGGTGATGAAAAAAAAGGCTGAGTGTTTGACTTTTAAATTGGCTCAGGGACTATGCAATCGGGTAGGATAAAACCTTTAGAGGTTTAAGCAAACAAAACCTGCATAACTTCTTATGTCAAAACACACATCAAATTATGAGCCTGTTTTGAAGCCCTAAAAAATTTGATTGTTTTATATTCTTAATTTTGATGATATGCTTGTGATTGGTTGGATTGATTTGTTTTATCAAATCTCATGTACGTTTATATGATATGCGTCGACACATACTATGTGAACATATGATTGTTGCTAGAACTTAGAGTTGATTCATATGGCATGATTTATTCTCTATGTACATAAGTAGAAAGAACTATAAAGTAGCAAAACTATACATAGTTCAATCAACTTTGTTGGCTATTCCATAATCTGATTAATTCAATTATTAATCAAACTTTCTAAGAACTTAATGATCATTTGCATGACTTAAATAAACGCGTTGTTCATGTTTTGAGATTGCATGTTTAGGAATTATTTAACTTTGAGTGCGATACCATGTTAAAGAACTTCAGGAAAGTAATAAGAACTTACTTGTGCACTACATTTTGTTCTTGATTGACATCATTCATAGCAAGAATATACCCTAGCCGCATAATATTGTTGAATTATATTTTCGGGTTTTCACTTGAGCTTTTGAAATGCCTTATGTCAGATCCGACACATATAGTAATGTTATTTGGAATAATTAATGCCCCAATAACATTTATGGATTTAATAGAGGAGTAGTTGTGTATATTTTTAACCATGTTAGTTTTGGAAAATTAGTGAAATTCTTTGGGGCATGTGATACTGATTGATGTAATTAGTTTTGGAAAATTAGTGAAATTCCTTGAGGCATGTGATACCGGTTGATATAATCAGTATGACCACCCAATCAGAGAGAGTAATGGAGGGTAATGAAGTTTTGGATGGTTAGGACGCTGCAGGAGAGTTCTTTATGATTATAGCTTTATTAGTTTATTGGGGAGGGAGATGGAAATGAAGTGACGAAAGAAGCCATGGACCTAGGGAAAATAGAAGAAACGAAACTCTAGACATCACATGATTCACAAATCAGATGTTGGGCCACTAAATGGATTGAGTGGTACTTGAGGCCCATATATATGGTCGTACATGTTATAGAGAGAGTATGGAGGTTACTGAATGTGACCATGAGATAGATGTCTAGATTACTTGATATTGAGAGTCATAGATTTCTTAAGAGGATTACGATTATTGTGGTCTCATGGTTAATGATGTGTGCGATTTGAAACTTGATTATACGGTCTTCATTTAACATCTAAAAGACGTCTATGTCAAAATGTCAACTTTTGAATTTTACAGGCAATACATCATTTTTCATTTTCTCAAATTTTCGGGTCGTTACACAGTAGGACACAACTGGAACTAGCTTTGTTAATTGATTCTCAAAAATCGGATCGAAAAGTGAACCGAACTGGAACCAAACCATAAAAACTGAATCGAAAGAAAATTGAAACCAAATAGTAAAAACCAAACCGAACCAAGTCCTAATCGGTTTTGTTTTGGTTCTTATTTAAAAAAAAATCGAACCGAACTGAAAAACCGAACTAAATGAAATGAGCTTCCGTTTTTGGAAGCCCAACCCAAGCCCAGAAACAATTATCCAATACTCCAACTCATGAACCCAACCCCAGAAAATAGGTGGAGGCCCAACCCATTACCCAACCCCACTCTTCCAAAATGACGCCGCTTTGCTCTCTCTGCCCCCTAATCCCTAATCCCCCTCTCTCAGCCTCGCTCTCAATCTTCCATTTCAGTATTTCACAGACTCACTCACTCACACTCACCTTACTCACGTCTTCCCTCCCACCCAACCTTCTTAGAGATCTGAGACTCCAATCCCTCATCCTCATCGGCTCATCTCATTCTCAGCTCTCCATGCTCTCTTCATCTGAGTTTTTGTCTCTTTCAATCTCTACTCTCCAATCTCCTCTTTGTTTGACTATCTCACGGCCCATCGACCTGGCCTGACGGCTACCCGTACACTGTCGCCTGACGCCTCGTCTCACGGCCCCATAGATCTCTCCAGTCTCCATCTCCCTCAGAAGCCTTCGGTCCGTCCCCAGATGAGCAACCTTCTCACAACCTCGATCTCTCCAGTGATTCTAGTCACCATCTCCATCTCTGTCTCCCTCGATCTCCCTCGAACTCTCTTACCCCCTCCCTGGATCGGTCGAATGCCATCGATCTCCCTCAATCTCTCTCAACCCTCTTCTAGGGCCTCGAATCGATCGTTCAATCTCCGTCTCGATGAAAACGGGTTAAATAGGTTCAAAACCAGGTCAAAACCAATCCGAACCGTTTCATCAGTTTTCGGTTCAAACGATTTTGAAGGTAAAAATCAAACTGAATCGGAACCGACTTTCTACTCGGTTCGATTTCGGCAAAAAAACTAATTAACAGGGCTAACTAGAACACCTCTGGGCCCGAAAATAACCCTAGTTTTGGGCGAATTAAGAAAATTTTGGAATTGGGCATGCCAAAGGCCTTAACCATTGAGCCAAATCGTGCATTTGGCTTAGTAATATGCTCAGAGCTAAATTGGAATTAGGCAGAGACCTCGGATCCCAAATCGAGACCGAAAAACTTGGCGATGGACATGTCTCGGGCCTCCTTGAGTCATTTCTAGGACTTTCTCTAAAATGGGCTAGAGAGTGCGCATGGGTGGTACCTTTGATGTGTGTTACAAACGCACTATTGGTAGGAGAGGTGCTTGGATAGACTTGCTAGCACGCTGGATGGAAGAACGGGCACCGCTGGATGCGGCTCGGCCAGGATAGGGGCACATGCACTGGGACATGTCTAGGGACACGAACTTGATACAATCGTGCATGGAACATCTCTAGAGATATGATCTAGGATTCTGCTTTAAGGCTCAGTTGTGGACTCGATCTTTAATATGAGACATCATCTTCGTTCTAACTATTAATTAAGTTATTCTTTTTGCATTCTTCTCAAATTAATCTCTCTTTTCAATTATGCACAAGCCTCACAAGAAATATCATTTTCTCCTATTGTTGACACAAATTAACCCAAAAGATAAGTAAGACAGGCATTAGATGACATCAAAATGATGCATAAATAATGGCTTATCAAGCAGCCACTCTAATCGAAGCCCAACATGCACCGACCGACTCTATAATGACCCCGATCTTAAATTTAAGTTAGTTTGAGAATTTACGTGGAAACGAACGATTTTACCCTCGATTTAGGAGAGGTCCAAAAGTCACTTATTTCCCTTAGACACTTTTGGAAATTTTTCTTTGACCATTGTGTGGGTCTCGAACTCAAGAGTTTGTAGACAGGAGGCACAAAGAAAAAGGAGTCTGAATAAAAAAGTTATGGACCTAGACAATTCAAGGGTAATTTGGTCATTTGGTGGGTCAGATATTTTGGGGTCAAAGTATGCTTGATTTCTCCAAAATTTTGTGGAGGTTTCTTTCATTTGCCTTATATTTTCCCTCTCAACTGAATGAAGGGAGACATACCCAATAAACAAATTTTTCGAGAGAGGCGATTTCGACCCAAACTAAAAAAAATCCCGAGTTTATCCTCGGTCTTATGAACTCATTTATACCTTCCTTGGGTCGTGAAGGTTGCGGTGGATGGAGGGGCGAGGCTAGAAAGTTTGGCCCAAAAATTCTAGCTCGATTTCCAACTTGCACATGTATGATTTCTTAGTTTTTTTTTTAATTTCATAATTGAATTCCTTGTCTTAAGTAGATAGATTTTCATTATTAGAATGTTGAATTTGGTTGAGAAATGGAGGAGTTAGGAGGGTTTGAATTTTTAACTTCCCGACGAGGAAAACCTGATCCAAGGCCATATTTTCGACATTTTGGACAGATTGACATGGGTTCAAGTCAATTGGAGATCATTTAGGGGCAATTTTAGATGTCCAAACTAACTTTTATGAGCATTTAGAGCTTGTGTTCATTCTCGGGATTTAAGGGGTTAGATTTGAGGTTCTTATTGCCATTTAGTAATGTCAAGTGTTGTGTTTGGCTTGAGTAGTGAACCCAAGAGCCATGGGAATTGAATGAGTTAGAAGTAGACTTGTTAAATGGTCTACCAATTATGTGTCTTAGAATTAAAGATGATTATACTTTAATTGGACAGTTGTTAGCTGCGGGTTATGGACTGAAGTTAAAAGATAGTTATTAGCTAAGGCTAATGTTTTGGAAGTTAATTGGTTGGCTTAGGTTGGGTTTGTGTTTTGTTATTTGTTATGCATGTCAAATAGGAACATTTGGGCTTAGACTGGAATAACAGGTTCAGGGAAATCCATGTTATGGATTTGGACTCAGCCGAGGCTATGTAGTTGGGACTTAGACCCAGGTAATCACAAGTATTTGGGATTCCTAGCTGGGATTGTGGCTTAGGTTGGGTCCCAAAAAAATGATACAAATTATGGATGGGGAAGAGTTGATAGGACCCGTCCCTAAAATTTCGTGAAAATTGGGCCGGTCCTGCTCCTGTCTGACAACTCTTGTCAGAAAAGAGATATTACCAAAATCATGCATGTCCATATCTTATTAAGTTAACCAAACTTAATTCGTCTTTGCGGGGTTACCGCCCACGTCCAACCCACTTTCTCTGACAAAGCGAAGTATCCACCCATTAAAGCTCTTTTCTTTCCTTACCTTCCTAAGTTTAATATTTATCACAATTTTGATTATATATTTATTAGTACTCAAATTTAATTGTAGTCAAGTCCATAACCTTTCCTTATTTCATATTATTATCAAGTATTATCGTCATATCATCACTTCAAAACAGGTCATCATATATTACGTCATAATATTATCCTGTTATTCATGCATTCATCATCGTCATCACAATGTCACTTCATAAGGTGCATATCATTTTTCGTAAAAGAAAGTTTGTTCATACGAAAGTATATTCATACGAATTTATATATATACGAATTTACTTAATTCCTTTCATAAGGATTGTTCATAGTCACCGATATGATTTATTAATGTCGAAATAAAATGACAATCAAATCCCTTAAGTTGATACCCAATTACCATAATAATTCCCAATTTATTCATATCCAATTTTCTATATTAATTTCCAAATTTAATAATAAGCATATAATATCAAAATTCAAAAACACATTTAAATGGTGCCCAACTTATTCAAACCTTTTACCATTAAAATCAGGATGACAATATGAACATTTTTCATGTTGACTGAAATCCCATACGGTGATCCATGCGCCGCCACGTGCCACCTATGGCCTCTGAGCTTGAGCTTTACGCGCCTGCGCAAGGGTTATCCCTACCTCCAGTCGGGTCTGCAACTCGAGTGGCTCGACTAGACGATCTGACCCGACTTGAATCCTCTTATTTTAAGACCAAATCTCATGTTCTAGTGCACTAACTTAATCGTATTGAGCCCATAAAGAGTTCTACAAGCTCACAATAAGGAAAAACTTACCTCAAATTTCTGTGTACTATTTTCATTCTCGGCCACCTGTCGTAACCTCATTTCCAAGTGGTTTCAGTGTCCTAACCATCAAAATAATGTATTATCATGGTCGTAGAGATACGTAGAGGAGAGTAGTGAGCTTGTTTTCAAGTTTCCTTGCCAAAATATCTCGTTGGGAAGTTCGAACCTCACGGGCTCCCTCTCGGGTTATTTCCTGGTCTTTCGGGTCTGGGAATTCCTTACCAGTTCCTTCTTCCCTTTTTCCTTTTCCCTCACTTTTCTCCTCTCTCATTTTTACTCTTCCTTTCTTTCCTTTAGAGGTGAGTTGGTTGGTGAGTTTTTCATTTTTCCTTCCTTTACGGTCACTCCACAGCGAACTCATACCACACCACCCATCATATATATATATATATATAATAATAACTAAGTTGGTGGAAGAAGTGTGTGGAGGGAAAATAAAGAAAATTGTAGAAAATCCTAGAATACACTAGATCCTCCATGCAAAATTACCAAACTACCCTTATATTCAAAATGACCAAAATGCCCTTATACTATTTAGACCCAAAACGGATATATCCAAACTCCATTTTTAGCATACCGCCTGTCTACATATTCAGGAGTTTGAGACCTACAGTGACATGACCCATCCCAATCCCCCCGGGATTAACGCCGGATGACCCTGCTCCCGTCTGACACGAAGTGTCAGACAAGGGATATTTTCGACCTTTGCCCTTCTGGGCTATCAGAGTACGCCAGGATCCGGAGGAGGTATGTGATATCTCGGTCTCTGCTACAGTCCACATTCGATGTCAACCTGAAGGGCAGTCAAAACATTAAAAGCTGTGAGTGGACAAAACAAGAGTTTATAAAAACATTTTAACGAGAAGACATTTGTACCCTTCACTAAAAAGCATGCATGCATAGTAAAACCATTTATCCAAATGAAACCATATGTGGGACTAAGCCCAAAACCAAGATTTAAAGAACTGTAATGAAAACGACCATACGGGCCACTACCCAAATCCATAAGGGACTCAGCCCAAATCATAAGAAACTAAGAACACGAGCCACTGCTCAAAACCTGTGTAACCACACATCACATATCATATATCATATAGCATACATCATATATACATATACTTCACACAACCAATCCTGTCACGGTTTCCAAAGCTACGCGCGTGCTACCCGGGTCTCAATCCGAGTCTTCTCAAAGTCAAGGTCAATGTCCGTAGACCACTGACCCTACCCGAGGTAATAGTAACCATAGCCTTCTCGAGAGTAAGGAACCCAACTTGGGGGTGACTCCACTCAGTCGGTGCTCCGTGACTACTCCGGGGTCCACCCAGGCCAACGACCCTCCCCGGAGGAGATAGAAGAACAAGTAAAGGAAGGTAGATGAACATATATATACATAAGATAAACATTCATACCCAGTTTCCCTGAACCGTCATGATCCATAACATCCATTCCATGCACGGTTCCCATAAACCGTCATGTACCATAATGACCTGACAAAGGTTCATGCCGGTTCCCATAAACCGTCATGAACCACAATGACCTTTCCAGAGTTCATGCCGGTTCCCATAAACCGTCATGAACTTGGAAATCCATCTAGGGTCCCTGACCCGAAATCATATACCGTAAAATAATTGGGTCTCGTGCCCGAACATATGACATCAGCTGGGCATCGTGCCCGATGTCTAAGGTCATATGCCCGAAACAAAACCAAATGGGTCTCATACCCGAGTTTATCCTTTTGAAATCCAAAACCATTACATTTAGACCGATAAAGAAATACCGACCCGTATAGGCACCGTATAGGGCCGAAACCTCAAAATACGTGCCTATACCTAACCACACATCCAAATGCACTCATGGCATCACAAACAAGTATTTAAAACATATAAGAAACATTTATGCATGCACCAATTTAGAAAACAAGGTCCACTCACAGACCGTCCGAGCTGCCACCTCGATTTGCGTGTCGTAGGCTCTCCCGAGCCGATCACTGTCACCGAAACTCCCAAACCTTTCCAAATCATAATAGAAGGTTACTAACTACTTAATTAACCTCCTATCAAAGTCCCGTAATTTTTCCGAACTTTTAACTATTTTTAAGCCGACCCTAAACCTTCCGATGCCCCGAAAAATATCGAGCCGGTGTCCGATTGACACAAAACCAGTCCCAAAATGTTCGTTACATCGAATAGAAGATTTCCTGTGTTGAACACTTCCCCAAATTATGGCCCACGCGCCCCTAGAAGGTCGAAAACACTGTTCATCGTCTTCAACCTCCAGCTTACTGTCCACGATATTGTTCACAGTACTGTTCATTCATCTTCAACCTCGGTTTTCTCTGGTTTTTTGGACCGATTCGGGGTCCATTTCATCCCATTTTAATCCTAATATGATCCTAATATCATTTCTAATCTTTTTAGACATTAAAAACCGAAGGAAAAACACAAAAGCCATACCTCCTTGATCGGCCATGGTGGTTGCGGCTACAACCTCCCTCCGCCGTGCTTCCTGGCCGTCCAAGCACTCAAAAACCATCCCATTCTTCCCCCTAGGTCCCCAGAAGCATAACCCAATCAATAGAATTAGCTAGAAACCTCAAAATCTCATTTTCCAATTTTTGAATAAACCTTACCTCACGGGTTGGCTTTCCCCGCCGTGGCTGGCCGTCCAGCCTCTCAGTCCTCCTTCACTCACTCACACGGTCACACTCAGCACACACACTCAAAGGATGGATGATGAAGGTGTGGTGTTTGTGTGTTTGAAGAAGAATGAAGACGAAGAAAATGAGATGAAAATGGTGGTGGTGTCGTGGAAGAGAAGAGAGAAGAAGGTGATGTGATCAGATGAGAGAAGAGAGGATTGATGGTGAGGATTGAAGGATTAATTGGTAATGGATGGTTAGGATTTGATGATAGATGGATTAATTATATAATAATTAATATAATAATATTTTATTAAGTAGATCCACAATTTAGGGGTTTGGACCAATGGGATAAGTGACACTTGTCACTCATCCATGGGACCCACTCAAAATATCTGGCCCAATCAGAAAAGGCCACCTCATCATCGCCACGAAGTACGTGCATAGTGAAATCGAACTCCCGTGACCTATAACTCTCCTGTTCGAAGTCCAATTTCAGCGTACCGCCTGTCTATGGATTCGTATCGTCCCGATCTACGTAATGGTCCTTGGCCCTTGGCCATCGGACCTCCCGGTCAAAAAGTCAAGATTTGCCCCTTTTTAACCATAATTACCAAAATGCCCCTAAACTTCTGAACGTCATAACTTCCTCCTCGAACGTCAAAATTGAACGTACCACCTGTCTATGAACTCGTGACGTCACGAACTACATCACGGTCATTGGTCAAAGTTCGTTTGACAGCCCGAATGAAAAGTCAACGTTTTACCACGACTAGGGGCAAAACAGTCATTTTGCATCGTTCGTCCGATTTCGCTCAACTAATCACCTATTAGCCTCACTAATCGTGACTAGTCACTAATCTAATCATGGATTTTGGGATGGGTCGTTACATACAGAACGACCTTCACAAAACGTCCACAAAGTGTGCTGGTAAAAAAGTCAACATTTACCCCCATAAGCCCAAAATCGTAATTTTCACTTACTTTTCCAACTTTTATTTTTTCTTGTTTCTGGGCCATTACAAGAGCCGTGATTTAGAGTTATGGTTCAGAATGGAGTTAGTGAGTTCAGTTCAACCAAGTATTTAACATTGAGACATATGGAATTCTAGGTAAGTTCAGGGAAACAAGAAACTTGACTAGATTTTATGTTCAAAAAAATGGGTCATATGATAGCAAAAGAGTGTTGCCGAATCACGACATGTAAGGTGAGGACATGGTAAACGAGGGTTAGATCTCCTATGATAATTGACCATGACTATCAAAGGGACTTAGTCGGAATCAAAACACTTGTGAGCATGCACTTGTTACAATGGTCAGTGGGAGGTGTGGGTGGTGACCTAAAGTAGTTATAGTTGGTTCGCACAAGTGTGACTTTTCAGTTATTATTTCTGCTCTAATAGGTGCATTTAGCGAGGTTGAACTACTGAGGTATCTCTCAAAAGTAGTTCCAATATCGGTACTACATCCTCTGTCTGACAATTGACTAATGGTCCACTAAAGATGCTCGGTCTAGGTTACAATACTATATCACCAGTTGTAAGGGTATTTTAGCGAACACCTTAAAGCGTCAGTAATTGTAGGATGTGAGTAGGGTGTTTCAAGGGTTTCGAGGGAAATTCGGGAAGGATCTTGTCAGACTCACCATACAAAGAGCTTATCGACCTGTCCATCACCAACTAGCTGCTCTTCCTGCCACTTAGTTCACTGAGGCAGCGGACATGTCAGTCAAATATATATGCCGACCAACCAGAGCACATAATTATCTAACCCAATGGACATGTCAGCCATATACCTATACTGACCCACCAAAGCACACAATTATCCGACCCAACAAACCAGTCAGCTAATGCGTCACATACCAACCTAGTAACACGGTGCCCTCCCTTACTTACCACCGATCGGTTTGTCGGGACAAGCAACTCTGTTCTTTCCCTCATTTGGGGGACTAAAGGTATATCCGACCCAACAAACCAGTCAACCAATGCGTCACATACCAACCTGGTAACACGGTGCCGTCCCTTACTTACCACCGGTCGATTTGCTAGGACAAGCAACTCCGTGCTCTCCCTCACTTGGAGGACTAAAGGTATATCTTCCCACTGAGTCTGAAAAAACTAAACAAGTCCGTAACCGAGAAATTCCACCTTGTTCAAGAATTTGGAGGACTTCTGTTGACACCATAGTGGACCAAACTCGATTAACCAAATTCCTCAGGCTCAAACCTAATAAACAAGCCTAGAGTCTATCTACAAGTTCAAAGAAAACATTGGCGCAAGCCCACATCAACAAAAAAACTCTAATAAAAGCAATCCACTAGTTGGCACGTGTACATATATACACCATCCATTAGATGCCACATGTCAGCCTTATAGCAAAAGTGCATTTATCGCACATCGAAATTATTCATCAAGCCTCCCTTCTTAGACATTAATATAAAAGAGGCACAATTCCCAAAAAAGACAATTAAGATTTACTATTCACTATTACTCTAAGAATTATTATTTATCACCTATCCTTTGTACATACAGATCTACAATATTGATTTGAGCATTAGAGTATGCTTAAACCGGCACAACACTAGTGCTTACCTTTGATAGACGGCTAATTTGCCTTATTTTACATGTCATACAAAAGACACATGGCACGTGTAGAATATCACTCATAAATTAGCACATTTGTGCATCACCGGCCATAAATCTATTCCTAAAGAGGCAATTCAAGCTTAATTTCTGGATTTCTCAATGATGGTTATCTAAGGGTTTCTACCTTTAGCCTTATATATATATATATATATTAACTTTCATCTCAAGAAGAAAAAAATCATTGAAGGTGATGATGAACATTAAAGAGAGGGCCACATAATATTCACATTTACTCCCAGTTCCACCAGATCCCATCTATTTCGAACCTTCGAACCGGGCTGTGCATGTTCGTCAGCTCTCACTCACACAAATCAGCTTTGAAATATTTGATCCTCAGCTGCGCACTCCATGATAACAATTTTCCCAGCACCATTCGACCCTGGCCACCTGTCAAAATAAGGGCAATTCAGTAATCCAGCCCCCTTGACTTGTCAATCCTTAGCACGTCGTCACGTCCATTGCCCGCAACATTCACCGGCCCGCATAGAATAATACTATCTCCCGAAAAATTCCTTTTTGAATTTGAAATTACAAAAACGGCAAAGAAAGAATTAAAAGACAAAATCAAAAGGAGTTGCATACAGAAGCACAATGAGTGAGAATACTAAGGTATAGTATAATAGACGTTACAAAATAGTAGCAAACGCGATGCTTCTGACGTTGGATCTGTCAATAATAAAATCCGACGGCCCAGAAGCTGTCAAAGGTTAAACTTCCTTGTATGGAGTGGAGCAGCATATAATTAACCCATCAGTTGGCTCTTTGGGTTTGAGCAGAGAGGCCCCCTTACTCATTCTGTCTCAGTCCCTCTCTAATCTATCTTTCTCTCTCCCTTTCTTTCTCCCTGACTCAAATTCTCTTTCATTCTCTTCGTTTATCGTTTTCTCGCCGTAGATCTCAAATTTCTCATTTTTCTCATTTTTCTCATTTTGTCGTCTCTCGCCGGCGAGGTGACTCGGATTTGATCCAGGCCGTCAGATGTGCGGACTTTGACTTGGGCTCGTGATCCGATACACGCTGGAGTCTGAGCTTCGACGATGGGTCAGTGCTACGGCAAAACTATTCCGACTAACGAAAATAAACCCAAATCAACCAGCGTTAGCACCGTCGGCACCTCCGTAACCACCATCACAGCCTCGGTTCACCAACCTCAGAGTACGCCGCCGCAGACCCCGCATAACGGCGTTGTCAGCGTGAAAAATACGCCGGCCAGGTCCTCGAACCCTAGCCCCTGGCCGAGCCCCTACCCGCACGGCGTATGGGCCAGCCCGTTGCCGGCGGGAGTATCGCCTTCTCCGTCGAGGTCATCGACGCCCGGAAGGTTTTTTCGGCGGAGGTTCGCACCTCCTTCTCCGGCGAAGCACATTAAGGCGTCGCTAGCGAAGCGATTTGGGAAACCCAAGGAGAGCCCGATTCCTGAGGAGCCTGGAGTTGAACAGGACCAGTCCCTGGACAAGAGTTTCGGGTATGGGAAGAATTTTGGAGCTAAGTATGAACTAGGGAAGGAGGTGGGGCGAGGGCATTTTGGTCATACTTGCTCTGGTAGAGGCAAGAAGGGCGAGCTCAAGGACCATCCTGTGGCAGTTAAGATTATTTCTAAAGCCAAGGTACAGTCGAGTTATGTTATCAATTATGTATTCCTTTTAATTGTTTTATTTTCTTAAGTGATTGTTGTTTCTGAAATGCAGTCGTGTTTGTATAAAAATAAGGTATAGTGAGCACCAAATTTGACACATTTATGTAGAAGGTATGCAATTATTGTCATTTTGAAACTGTACTGGGAATGTGGAGAGGTTTGTTAGGGTAGGGGATACCTCTTTTGCCTTCATATTGTGGGGGTGTATACAATTTAGTTGGGGAAGAAACAGATAAGAATTGCTAAGGATATGTAATGCATGGAGAACAATTAAAGAAACATATGAAATTGCTATACAAAGAAAACACATTTGTTCTAGTAAAACAGAATTCTTGAAAAAGATACTGAATTTTATTATCTTACTGAAGAAAGGAAACATTTTGGCCGCTTTAGTTCCCAGTATTCCACAATAAGTGTGATTTGCTGCATGAATATGATAATGGGTTTGACTCAGAGATACTTAGAATTATATGTGGCCTCTTTCCCTGCGTCCACGTTGCTATGTTTGCAGAACGTGGCTGGACGTGTCCTTGTCTCCCTGCCTTAGGGCGTGATAATTGTCGGTCTGTATTGATCACGTAATCATCAGAGTTCATAAAGTGGGTAACGACAGTTTGTTGATAACCGTTATTACTGGAGTTCCCCCTCTGCACGTATGTTATTCTTAAGTCATTTCTCTTGTAATATCCAAAACATGGCAAAGGCTCATTGGGTTGTTACTCGGTTTCATACATTTCTTGGTTTTGTATGAAGAGTAGTACATGTAGGTCTGGCATTTATTATGACCCTAACTTGTTTTTATTGTTCATTTTAAGTTACTTGGGTGTTGAACTTGCCTCAAAACTCGACCTTCCCTTTCTTTTATGTAGATATCTACTCACATATGTGAAACTTGGTATTTGTAAGTGGGATGGTATTATGATCTATTACTATGTATTGTCATAGCTTTTAATTTATAGCCAGAAATGAATCCTGTCTATAATCGGGATATGCGTGTACTTGGGAAAGTATGCTAACACCCATGCTCGAGTGATTTGGACACCTGTCATGTTCCTTTTCCTTTAAATCTTATATTTCTTTACTTGTAACGGTATAAAATGTTATAATTCTTTTTTCCTATTTAACTGCACTCTATTTGTTCCTTACCAAATTTATTTGGCAGATGACGACAGCAATATCAATTGAAGATGTTCGTAGAGAGGTGAAGATATTGAAAGCTCTATCTGGGCATAAGCATCTTGTAAAATTTTATGATGCATGTGAAGACGCCAATAATGTTTACATAGTCATGGAGTATGTACATCTTGTTTTCTGTTTATCCTTTTTATTTGGAGGGGTCAGGCGTTCTTTTTGTTATCTATGTTTTGCAACATCGACTGATATTTTCCATTTAAATACTATTTATTTATGTGAGAATAACCAGTTAGGTTGTTGTTGCATACATGAATGTTGAAAGATGGAAGTATATAAATTTTCTGGATGAGGAAATTATATGCCATATGCGATATGCCAACTGCTCTTTAGGTATGACATCTGTGGATTTGTCTTCTCTTACCAGATTGTGTGAAGGGGGGGAACTTCTTGACAGAATTTTGTCTAGGTATTTCCATTATCTAAATACTATTCACTTCTTTGAAACTTCGCATTGCACTGAAAAACTCGCCTTCACTGCAGAGGTGGAAGGTATGCAGAAGAAGATGCGAAGCATATTGTTGAGCAAATCGTAGGCGTTGTTGCATTTTGTCATCTTCAGGGTGTTGTGCACCGTGACTTAAAGCCAGAGGTTTTGATTTATCAACCTATATGTGTTTAACTTAATTATGACTTTGTATCTGTTACTACCCCGAATCATAGTGCTGAGTGTATTCTCTTTTTCCTGCTTAGCAGAATTTTCTTTTTGCTTCTAGAAGTGAAGATGCTGACATGAAGCTTATTGATTTTGGTCTTTCTGACTTCATCAGACCAGGTATCTATTGATCATAATCCATACACTTCCATTAGTTGAAGAATATTCTCCTGGATCTAATTAATAATTAGTGCATCAGTTCATTGAACCTCTTAATTTTCCTGACTATTTAATGTTTCAATTAAATCGACATTGTGCCTTAATTTGGCATTGAATCTGGGTCTTAATTTTTTAATTTGATGATGGTCATTTACTCATGGTTATATACTCTCTTGGATTTGTTAAGGGAAATATATCTTGCTCAGAAGTGCTTTGTTATTTGATGATATTTATCTACTCATGGTTAATGAAGTCGAAACTTGAAGATGCTTATACTCTATGTTAAGGGCATTATTTTTTGCTCAGAAGTGGTTTAGTTTTTCCTCCATTCTTTGGATTTGAATGAAACTTGCTGAATGTTTCCAGATCGGTCAATTTATATCTATTTCTTCACAAAACCTATTGATGGCTTTACATTAGTATCATGGCCATTCTAATTCCGTGCAGCACTTATTATCTAGTTTAACCACTCTTGAAAGAAACAAGCATTTTATTTGTTTTTTCCTTTGTTTAAGACACTAAATTTTATCGTTTACCCCAAAAATGCCATATTATTATAGTGAACAACATGTACAGTTTTTCCAATAATCAATGGCAATATTTAATTGGGTTTCCCCCGTTTGACTACTAGTGCTAATTCGACTTTGCTTTTTGTTATTAGATTATGAAGTAATATTATTATTATTATTTCGCTATTTATCCATATATGCATATTTATCCAGATGAAAGACTTAATGATATTGTTGGAAGTGCGTACTACGTTGCACCTGAAGTCCTCCATCGATCATATAGCCTAGAGGGAGATATATGGAGCATTGGTGTTATCACCTATATCCTGCTTTGTGGAAGCCGACCTTTTTGGGCACGGACGGAATCTGGAATTTTTCGTGCGGTTCTAAGAGCTGATCCTAGTTTTGATGATGTACCCTGGCCTTCTATGTCTCAAGAAGCCAAGGACTTTGTAAAGAGACTTTTGAATAAGGACTACAGAAAAAGAATGACTGCTGTTCAGGCTTTATGTAAGCAAAATTATTTTTGTTGCTGTCTAAAGTACCCCTGAGATTAACCAATTGGTCGACAGTTATGGATGATATACTTGTTCTTGATCATGTTTGAGTAGTCTTCTCTCTTTTCCAATTCTACATAAAATGATGGATGTTGAGGGAGTGAGTGGGAGATTGCGATTTGCTTACTCCATATTTCCATTTATATTGTGTCATATGCTGAACTAGCTTTGTTCATCTTCTAGAAAACTAGAGTGATAGGATCATCCTAAACATCTACAGAATGTAACTTTATTGGTTGTTGATTTGATTCCCAAAATATATTTTTTCATACATGAGTGACTTTAAGCTGAATACTGTTTGAAATGACATTGTTATGTGATATTATGGATAATTGATCTTTTTCCTTTATCATTCAAAGCTAATAATTGCTCTCATCATCACAGCTCATCCATGGCTGCGAAATGACAGTCGTCCTCTGCCTTTAGATGTATTGATCTATAAATTAGTAAAATCTTATCTGCATGCTACACCCTTCAAACGTGCAGCACTTAAGGTATTGTTATCATTTCCAATTACAGTTCTTAGTACCTTCACTTCTTTTGGAGCATCACCTTGTCTCTGCTGTTGTAGGTCAAGCTTCATCTTTTGGTTTTACCCAAGTATTAATATGATATCAAAGTAAATTTGTTTATCCTTTCATGATAATACAAAATGTATCTTCAAATTTTGCTCTTTTTTGGGTGTCAAAGAATGTCTCTTCAATTGTCTAGCTTATCTAAACCTATGACATCCTTGGTAAAGCGAATGGAAAAATTGATCCTTTGGTTGCTAATTAGTGGGGAAGTGAAATAGAAACGTAAACTGTAGACTTTCCTCTTAAATTCCACAAGATATAAGCAGTATTTGAAAAGAGATTGTGCTCATAGATACAAAAAGATGGAAAAATTCTTGTATCCTCTGATTTTCTCCATGTTGCTAAATCTTAGTAAATCACGTTAATTTTTCCCCTTTTGTCTTCTTTTCCTCTTACACTCCCATGTATAATGTTGTGTGATCAATAATCTGCCATTTTTGTCTCATTTGCTGAAGCAAGCGCAAGAAATCATTTCGACTATATGCAAATACATTACTATTCATATTAAATGCGAGTTTCATGTCTTAATTGCAGTCTATTTCAAGAGCCTTGACAGAGGATGAGCTGATTTATCTTAGAGCCCAATTCACGCATTTGGAGCCAGATAAAGATGGACGCCTCTCTCTTCTTAACTTCAAAATGGTTATTTACTTTTCCTAATTCTCTTAACTTGAGTTACCAGGCTAAATCACTTTGAAGAGGGATTTGTGTTTTTACCTTTTTTTTTTCTTTCTATTTGTAATATATATGTATGCATGTCATTTTATGGTTAGATGATTGTGACTTTGCAGGCTCTTCAAAGAAATTCAACGGAGGGGATGAGGGAGTCAAGGGTTGCTGATATTCTAAATGCTGTAAGGCACATTTTATGTACTACTGTAGACAACCAATGGTTGCTCTTGCTTTTGGATTCTGTTGGTTATGAAGTTTAGTAGCATATGCTAAAAGCAGGCTACCATAATCTCTCTTATCGTTTATCTGATATTTCACCCTTTTCCTTCTGGTATTTCAAGTTAGGAAATGTATGCCAGGCCTTTCCTCCAGCCTTAATAGAAATTTTCTAGTATAAGTTTTCTCTTCGTTTATATCTTTGAATTCATTTGTAATAAGCCTCTCAATTCCCTGTTATATTTTGTATCAGATGGAACCACTGGCCTACCGAACAATGGACTTTGAAGAATTTTGTGCAGCCTCAATAAGTACGCATCAATTAGAGGCCCTTGAAGGGTGGGAGCAGATAGCCTCTTCAGCTTTTGAGCATTTTGAACGAGAGGGTAACCGGGTGATATCAATTGAAGAACTGGCCAGAGTATGTCTTCTTATGCCTTGTCATTATCCTTGCAGTCATCTAACTTTATTCCTCAAGCAGTCGAGTGCTGTTTATTTCTGATTTATCTAAATGGTGTTACCTGTCAATGCAGGAACTAAATCTTGGCCCTTCTGCCTTTTCTATCCTCAGAGATTGGATCAGAAACGCAGATGGAAAACTTAGCTTCCTTGGATATACAAAATTTTTGCATGGTGTGACGATCCGTAGCTCCAACACCAGGCACCATTAGTTTTATTCTTTTTCTCTCTTTTTTTTTTTAAATATTTTTTTTAGCCTTTTGACATATAGTTTCTTATAAGATTCATGGGTTTCAGATGGTTTGTGGGAATTTCAAAAAAAAAAAAAAAAAAAAAAAAAAATCTCTTGGGGGATTGAGGTAAAGAAAATGTGTATAAAAACGGACATGTTTTAGTCAAGTCAGTTGGGAATTTCGAGCTTTTTTCTTTTCTTTTTTTTTAAAGAAAGAAGTTTGAAGTAAATCTCTTTTGTGCATTCCCTGATTTTGAAGATGACATATTACTGCGGTTTGGAATGAGGAAGTAATCAAAGGAAAACCCAATTGGGAGATTATATACGGATCTGTGACTGCATATGTAGACTTGCTTTCACTGTACGAATTATTCACGAAGTGGCAGTAAGTCTAAAGAGAGATTCCTTTTACTAACTGATTGGGGATATAGGAATAGGATAGCCTTTTAAATTTAGTTCTGAGATTGTTGACATGGAAATGGAATTGATTTGTGTTGTGTGTTTTGTGGCTTCTGAGTTGTGATGCCCATCATGTGATGTAATGGCCCCCATCTGTAGGTGTGCATCTTCATACGAGATTTAATCAGAAATAGTGTCTACATAAGGAATTTGTTGTTATTTTACAATTTTAACTTAAAGCTTTGAGTCATTTGTTCCAAGTAGCAGAAGAAAATGCGGAATGAATTTCCAAGTCATTATTTCTAGTTTGTTGCTGCTAGTTGACCCTTTAGCAATTGCCAATTGCAAAGTGAGAGCTGAAGTTTTAGTTTTTTGGTCGGTGTTAAAAAGTCATAGAAAATATAGACTCGAGTGTTAGTGGAACCAGATACCCCCAGCGACTTAAATAAATATGTTTAGTTAGCGGTAGATCATATTTTGAATAAAATAACAAGTGGTAGTTCATATTTAGTATTTAGGTCAACTAGGTACATAAAATATTAACAAAACTTAATTACAGCTGAATCTTGCCACTTATTTAATAACATTTAGGTGAATTACCCTTAGGCTGCTACATTTACTGATATTTTTACTTGTTGGAGTAACCTTCTTTGTTAAACTTCGAGTGCAAGTTAATCTTTGAAGCAACTTTCTTATCGGGATTATTCTATGGAATTATCCATCAAATGGATTTATCATCCATAGTGATTTTTAGTTGGAACTTTTTTTTTGTTATCTTTAATTTTGTAGATTTATGAAAATTGGATGATAAGTCGATAATTTTATTGCTTTAGTTGAATCATCATTCCTTTCTTATTTATAAACATTTACAGCCATAAATTCGTAGGACTCATAAGGTGTTAGCAAGTAATCCCTTCTAGCCTTCTTTTTTCTCCCCTTCTTCCTCCTAAATGCCTATCTTGTAGCCCTTGGAATTGGATCGGGCCGGGCCTGACTTACTAAATAATTTTTAAATTTACGAGCGGGGTCTAGCGGGCTTACTTACATATAAAAGAGCCCAATGGCTTTATCGGGTCAGGTTTTTATCTGATTTTTTGGGTTGGGCCTACTAAGCCCACTTGAGTTGGGCTTACGTGGACTTTTACAATAAACTATGTCTCAAATTTTAAATTTACAAAGACATATATGAATATGAAAAAAAATATTAATAATGAAAAAAATACTCAAGGGTGTAAAAAGGTGGCCTCTTTAAAACTTTATCTTAAAAAAAAAAATTGAAACATAAACCATAAGCACATTACAAAAACAAATACCGACAACATAATATCAATATTTTAAAAAAGTTGCATATAACGCAGAAGCATAACATAAAACAAGTAGACAAACAAAGAAGAACAAAATGGTATAGTAAAGCAATCAAAATATGAAATCAAGAACGAAAATAATTTACCATTAATTCTCTTGGAGAATTCATCCCACCAATCCAGAGGGCCTTCTTTATCTGATGACCCGTAATTACATTAATCAACCAAATCAAATGTTATAGGTCGGGAGCATCCAAACTGCACTTAAGCAACCGAATCAAGGAACAACTTAAATATTTGCATAATTATATAGCTAAAAATAGTTACCCACATAATTAAACATTAATTCCATTCCCATTCATTATACACTAATAATATTAATCTGCACCTTTTCAATTATAAATTAAGTACAAAATAATATCATTATAAATTAATGTGTTCTTCAAGCGTGCTAAAGCCAAGTACTAGCTCCATCTAACAAAAAGTACATTTTCAAACTGATTTGTATATATTTTCCTAGCTACAACTATTTTAGTTTTTTATGCATACGTGTAGTTTAAAAAATAAGAGAGATCGAGGAGATGATGAGAATTTAAAAATTAGGTTTTTTTTATGAAGCATATATGTATGTGAAAATAATATAAACAAACAATTGAGAACCCTTAAAAAAAATTAAGAATAAGATGAAATTACCTTGGAAACCCTTCAAGGCTCTAGCAACTTTCCTAGCGCAAGCTTCACAATGCATATCAACCTTGAGTACAAGCTCTGGAGGCTCTTCTTCTTTCTTTTCTTGTTCCTTTTTCTTCTCTTGTTTCTTCTCTTGTTTCTTCTCTTCTTTGCTTTCATCCTTCTTCTCTTCCTCCTTTTTTCTCCTTTAATTATTTTGTAAACATTGGGTGGTGAGATCTGAGATGTGAGTTTTGAACTTTGAGAGTTAGGAGAGAGAGAAAGGGAGAGATGAGAGTGATAATGTGGCTGGTGAGGTCCTAAGGAGAATCAGAATGTGGAAAGGCCGAAAGGGTTAGGGTTGAATAGTTGAGTGGAATTTATTTAAATAGGTGTAGTGGTGGGTCGTGGACATAGGGTTAGGAATTGTATTGGGTATTGGTCATTGGGCTTTCTAAAATAAATTAGGTGGGCTTGGGGTTGAGATTTGGGTTTGGGCTGAAATATTAGTATTAAGAATGAGCTGTGTATTAATTCTTAAATAATAAGTATTTTACATATTCGAGCTTATGGGCTGGGTTTATACGGGTGGGTCGTGATGGGCGGCTTATCAGGCTTTATCGGGCTCGGGCCTATCAGATTTGAACACCATAAGTCCAAGCTTAGCCCGCTAACTATCGGGCTCCCATAAGCCCATGGGCTTTTGGGCCAAATGATGAGGGCTACTATCTTGGTTAGACCAGCTAGATTTTTGACAAATATGGGCCTACCGTTCAGCCTTTTATTAACGATTTTTTTTTTCTTTTTCAGTTAAGGCATTCCGTGAGAAAAAAGATTTGCATACTCAGCTACCAAGGAGAGGCATCAAAGGTGAGCGCTCCTTTTATAGGAATGCCTAGTGCACAGAAGAACAAAGCAAATTATCCAGGTTTATGTTGTGGTCACTTGTAGTTAGTGGTGTTAATTGGTTCGAAAAATATCGCATCAAGCCAAAACCGGACCGAAAAATACTGAACCGAACAAAACCAAAACTAAATAGTGAAAATCAAACCAAATCGGGTCTAAATCGGTTCAGTTTTGGCTTTTGATTTGACGAAACCGGGACCAAAAAACCAAACTAAAAGAAATGGGCTTCTGTTTTTGGGTTTTAATGCAATGGACTTCCGTTTTTTGTTTCTAATGCAATGGGCTTCTATTTTGAGTTTTAATGCAATGGGCTTCCAATTCGAAAGAAAAACATTGGAAGGTGGAAGCCCAACCCATGATGCAAAACGACGTCACTCTATCTCTCCATCCTCAATCCCTAATCCATATCTCTCTTATCTCTCTCGACTCTCTCGAATTCTCACTCTCTCAACCTCATACAAAGCACAGCAGCATGCCGTCACCGCTCTCTCAATCTCTTAACCCCATCTCTCTCTAATTTCATCTTGCCCCATTGCTCACTGCATCACCCTCACGAACCACTACGTCTCTTAATCTCTCAACCTCATCTTTCTCCGATTTTCTCTCGCCTCATTGCTCATCCTCACGAACCCTCACTGCTCACTAGATGGGCTCACGAGCCATAGCCTCACACCACTGCTCAATCTCCTTCTCCCTCGTTCTCTCTATCTCCCTCTCCCTCGACCTCTCTATCTTCATCGAATCCCATCTTCGACCTCTTTGTCTGTATCGAAGCTCACAGCTTCACACACATGCTCGATATCTCTCTCTCCCTCGATCTCTCCATCTCCCTCGACTCGAGTCCTCCACCTCTCCGTCTTCGTTGAAGCCTGATCTGTCTTCGTTGAATCTCACGACCTCATCATTGATCTCTCCCAATCCCTTTCCCTCATTCTCTTTGTCTCAGATGAAAACTGGTTAAACTGGTCCAAAAACCAGTTCAAAATCGTGTCGAATTGGTTTAATCGGTTTTTGGTTCAAACAGTTTTGGGGCTGAGAAGTAGACCGAACTAACACCGATTCTCCAACCAATTGGGTTTCAATCCTAGAAAAAAACCCGAACCAAAAAACTAATTAGCAGGGCTACTTGTAGCAGAATCATGTTCATTAATCTTGTAGTACAAATTGATCATTGAATCAACTTTCTTATTTCCCAAAAATATGTAATTAAGATCGAAATTATTTTATATGATACGTAAGAAATGTTGTTTATTATAAATAAATCCCACAATTGAAATACTAGGCCCTTACAAATTTTCATGAAACTCGGCATTAGGGTATATTTAGAGATGAACATAAATCTGCTGGAACTGAAAATTGATTTGATCAAATTGTTATTTCCTCTTCGGTTTGAACTTAACCGGATAAATGTCAAATAGTTTGAAAATGTAAATTTTCCTATTAATAACAATTTAATTTTGGATTTTCATGTTAAAACCGTTGGAATTCAAAATGAATCTTTAAGATATATATATATATATATATTATTTTCTAGTTAATATTTTTCACCCTTTTGTTTGTTAGTGTAAGTGGTTCCCCTGAATCCTACCTTACTCATTTTGTGAAATTTTCGAATTTGAATTAAATGTAAACAAAACCCGTCATATTTGAAGTTTTAAGTATTGAAGTTTTTTATTTTCATTGAAGTGTATAAATGAAATCTTGAAGTCAATGAATGGATGTTGATATAAATTATTGTTGAAATTTTTACGTGGTGATGTTTTTGAGGAGTATTGTTATGAATAAATTACAATGAAATATTTATGCCTAAATCGATCCAAACCATGCCCTTATTAACAGGATTATTGAAACGGTTTAGGACCCGTTTGATATCGTTTTGAAAAATAGCCTTTAATTTTTCAGATACAAAAACATTTGTAAAATGTGTTCGGCTGCATGGGAATCACCCCAAGCTGCAGCTGTCTAAGAACTATCCCGAGCATCAGCCTTCCAGGAAAAAATATGAGTTTCGACTGCCTGGGAATCACCTCAAGCTGGAGCCTTTTGGGAAACTACCATGAGCAGCTCTGGGAAAAACCCCGAGCAACTTAGGAACTACCTTGAGCTTCGGCTACTTGGGAATCACCCCGAGCTGCAGTCGTCTGGGAAACTACCACCGAGCATAGCCGTCTAAGAAAAATTCTGAGCTTCAACTACTTGGGAACTACCCCAAGCTTCAACTTCCTGGGAATCACCCCGAGCTGCAGCCGTGTATGAAATCTGTGTTATGCATAAACAATGGAAATATTACAATTATCTCTTGAGGCTTGCCTATAGTTAAAAAAAAATTGTGGAATAAATCCAAAATTTACTTTTAAAAAATCCTTGACTCATGACTCAAGTCAAATTTTTTTTTTAAAACCAAGTCTAAACTCAAATCACCATTCCACAAAAATCGTAAAACATGTGTCCAGAAATAAATTTCCAAAATAATTTTTCTAAATCCGAAAATCACCAAAAAAAAAAACATTTTGAATCATTTATTAAGGCCACTGCAGTCCATTTCATGCAATAAAACATTCAAAAGATCTGGCTATGCACACATTGTAATTTATAAAACAAAATCCCACTCACAGTCTATTCAAGAAGCTCAATCCCAAGCTAAGTGTTCCTCTGAAGTCTTTGGAGTGGTATGTCCTCTCAAAAGTAACAACTGAGGGTCACTAACGTTAAACATAACCTTGTATTCAAAATCCCCTAAACCCCAGGATAACAGACGTGTCCTCAATATAAACACGGTCACTTTGGACGCTCAAAACTACCCCAAAATTATCTCTGATCGACTCCAAACTTGCGCCACAAAATCCAGAATGTTAAAAACATGAGGGCTGTGCCGTCATGGGCCATGAGATTTCTCCACGAGCCGGGGGAAGTCTGGCAGCCTTCCCACACTCAGATGCACACTGCCCATGACCTCCCACATGCCCCATATGTGCCTTTACTACATGCCATGCAACATCACTTGACACGTCATCACCGGACTTGGACCAAGTCACTGGAGAAGATCACCAGCATTATTGTGCACCGCCTCCTCTGCCGTCATCCGCTTCCATAGTCGTTGGAAATCTTATCGGAGAAAACTACCAACATCGCCGTCCAACTTACTAGAGAAGACCACCAACGCCATCGTACGACATCGCATGGTTCACTTGAATCTGGGTTTTCTCATTGAAAAACCTCCATCTCCAGCTGGTTCTTCAGTCTTTCCTAAATTTATCATTTCTGAACTAAATTGAACGTCCCAATCATGAAAATTCATCTTTCTCAATCCCAAAAATCCAAATATAAAGTTCAAATTGATAAATAGTACCGTTGGTGTCACGACCCAACCCTTTTAGCACGATATTGTTTGCTTTGGGTCTAACCCTTACGGTTTTGTTTCTGGGAACTCACACGCAACTTCCCAATGGGCCACCCATCTTGGGATTGCACCAGCCCAAACTCGCTTAATTTCAGAGTTCCCCAGGAATCCAAAGTCAATGAGCTCCCAAAAGGCCTTGTGCTAGATAGATACATGCCCACACATATAAGACACTTCACATTTCTTTCCCTGAGCGATATATGATTCCTCACTATTCTTCTCAAGACACAGGTTTTAGGATCCACCCCCCTTGGGACCTAATGCCCTTGCTAGCACACTTCCGGTTAGGGTCCAGCTCTGATACAATTTTGTCACGACCCGACCCTCCTAGTGCGATATTTTCCACTTTGGGCCCACCCTCATGGTTTTGTTTATGGGAACTCACGCACAACTTCCCAGTCGATTACCCATCCTAGGATTGCACCAGCCCAAACTTGCTTAACTTTGGAGTTCCCTAGGAATCCAAAGCCAGTGAGCTTCAAAGAGTCCTCGTTCTAGATAGATACGTGCCCACATATATAAGGCATTCCACATTTCCTTCATCGAGTGATGTGATATTGCTATTTGTTCTTCCGAAGACACAGGTCTTACACTTGGTGTTCGAAAAATTGACCTCGAGTTTTGGTTTCTTTTCCTTCCTCGGTTCTATGAATCCCAACGTGTAACGACCCGTCCCAAATTTCAGGATTAGATTAGTGACTAATGAAGGATTAGTGAGTTTAATCGGTGATTAGTTGAGCAAAATCGGACGGACGGTGCAAAATGACTATTTTACCCCTGGTCGTGGGAAAAATATTATCTTTTGACTCGAGAAGTCA
Source organism: Prinsepia uniflora (assembly GCA_032719365.1). Taxonomy (NCBI): domain Eukaryota; kingdom Viridiplantae; phylum Streptophyta; class Magnoliopsida; order Rosales; family Rosaceae; genus Prinsepia; species Prinsepia uniflora. The sequence goes on along the minus strand of CM064874.1, from coordinate 49,788,819 downwards.
AACGTACGAGGACCGATGACAGTGACTTAGATCGGGACGTCATGAGTCCTTAGACAGGCAGCACATCAAAATCAGACGTCGAACAGAGAAGTTATGGTCACGGGAGTGAAATCGGGAATTTACGTCTTGAGATCCAAATAAAATATTAATTAAATCCTATTGGCTGATATTTTATGTGGGGCCCTTGGATGAGTGACGAGTGTCACTCATCCCATTGGCTAGCAACCCTAAAATGTGGATCTAGTTTGTGATTGGGCCACTTGTATTAAAATATACATATTATTATTATTCTATAATTTCCTCAACATTTCTCTCTACTTCCCAGCCGTCCATTTCCCTTAGATCACTCATCCTCACCGTTCATTATCATCATCAGCTATCAACTTCATTATCATCATCAAAATCCGTTTCTTCTTTTCAAACTCGTGCACCTTCCTTCCCAAACAAACACACACCATCACCCACCACCTCCCCTAAACTTCCTCTAACGTTGGTGGCCCGTAAATGAAACTGTAAGAGGGAGATGAGGCGAGCACGACGGTGCTAATGGTTTGGACGATAGACCACGGTGGCTGGAAGCCCGCAAGTGAGTAGTTACAGGTTTAAAAATGGAAATTTTGTTGGACTGGTTGTTGGGTATTTCTAAGGTCTAAAAATTCTTCCTAGGTGTCCTACGAACTCAGGGGGAATGACCTCGAAGAAAATGGTGGCCGGAGTCGACTGCAAGAAGGAGTTGCAGGGGCCTTTACTGTTCAATCATCAAGGGTGAGCTTTTAGGTTGTGTTTTATGTTTTTAAAACTGTAGAACTTCTAGTTGGGTCCATAGGAAGGCATAGGAATTGAAAGAATGGAAAAAGGATCGAAAATGAGAAAGATGGAGCACTGGACCGGTCACGCCGGTCCGATCCGGTCAAAACCAGGCAAACCCGGTTCACCCAAGGTTAGGGGTGACACTGTTCTAGCGCGTGGGCTTCACGCGCAGCCCTTTTTGGGCGTCGCGTGGGGGTGCGTGGAGGGTATTTTGGGAATGGGTTCAACATGACTTTTAATCTATTCGATGTAACGAACATTTTGGGACTGATTTCGTATCGATCGGACATCGTTTCGATAGAGTTCGGGATGTCCGAAGGTTTAGGATCGAGTTTAAAAATAGTTAAAAATTTGGGAAAATTACGGGACATCAAAGAGAGGTTAATAAGGTAGCTATTAACCCTCTAGTGTGATTTAGACAAGTTTGGGAGTCTTGGTGACAGTGATTAGCCCGGGGAGGTTTATGCTATGCAAATCGAGGCGACAGTGTAGGACGGTCTGTGAGTGGACCTTGATTTCTAAACTGTGATGCATGCTTAAATGTTTTATATGTTTTACATATGTGATTCTATGATGATGATTTAGATATTGGTGATTTACATGATTTTACGTATTTCGAGGTGATTTCACGTATTTGCACGAATATCGAGGTTTACGATTTTGCACTGATTATACGTGCTTATGGTTTCGCAAATGGTTTAATGAAATGGTTTTGGTTTTAAAAAGATAAACTCGGGCATGAGACCCATGTTTTTTGGAAACCCTCAAACTCGAAGTCCATTTTATTCACGTTATCGGGCTAGGGGCCCAATTGGTTCGTGAATTGATTTCGGAGATGGAAATATGGAATCGGGCACGAGACTCATTTAATTTACGAACTCTCAGACCTCAGGTCTGTTTGATTTAATAAGGCATCGGGTTGGAGGCCTCGTTGATTTACGAATCGGGCCAGAGGCCCAGTTAACGGTGCAAACAAACTTTACTCCTTTCCTGGTCAAACGAGTCAACGGTGCAGCGATACTAGAGAAGCCCTCAACAAATCTCCGGTAGTATCCTGCCAAACCAACGAAACTCCGTACCTCTGTCACGGTTGTCGGTCTAGCCCAATTTGTTACCGCTTCGGTCTTCTGGGGATCCACACTGATCCCGTCTGCTGACACCACATGTCCCAGAAAACCAATGTTGGTTAACCAAAACTGACACTTACTCAGATTGGCGTACAACTGGTTCTGCCTCAGCTTCCCTAACACCGATCGTAAGTGTTTCTCATGAGCCTGAGCACTCCTTGAGTACACCAGGATATCATCAATAAACGCAATCACGAACATATCCAAATAAGATCGGAAGACCCTATTCATCATATCCATGAATGCTGCTGGAGTATTCGTCAAGCCGAAAGACATCACAAGGAATTCATAATGCCCGTATCTGGTCCGAAACGCTGTCTTCGGGACATCCCCCTCGGCAATCTTCAACTGATGATAACCAGATCGTAAATAAATCTTCGAGAAATACTGTGCTCCCCGTAGTTGATCAAAAAGATTGTCAATCCTGGGTAAGGGGTACTGGTTCCTTACCGTGACCTTCTTGAGCTGTCGATAATCCACACACAAACGGAGGCTCCCCTCCTTCTTCTTCACAAATAATACCGGTGCTCCCCACGGTCATGTACTCGGTCGGATGAATCCCAAGTCCACCAACTCCTGCAATTGGATCTTCAGTTCCCGTAACTCTGCTGGTGCCATCCGATATGGTGCCTGCGATATAGGTTGTGTGCCGGGAAGTAGTTCAATCGTGAACTCAATCTCCCGATGTGGTGGTAAACCAGGCAAATCTTCCGGGAACACATCCGGAAATTCTCGCACCACAGGTATATCATCGGCACTCGGAGTATCACTTTGCATTGTCACAACATGCGCCAGATAACCCTGGCATCCCTTCTGTAGAAGCTTGGTAGCGGTAAGTGAAGAGATTATTTCAGGTAGCGAACCGTCGTGCTCTCCCTGAAAAGTAACCTCCGGCAAACCCGGACTTCGCAAAATCACCCGCCTACTACAACAGTCGATAAGCGAACCGTGCTCCTTCAACCAATCCATTCCCAAGATAACATCAAAGTCATGGATATCCATAAGGATTAGATCAGCTAGCAGATCTACATCCTCCACCCTTACTGGGCATCTCCGGATCACCTGATTCACTATGTACACTACGCCCATCGGTGTACCAACACCCATTTCACTATCCAAGGCTGACACCTCGCGATCTAACATACGCGCACAACTTTTCGAAATAAAAGAATGAGTAGCCCCAGCATCCATTAACACCCGTACAACAAGATTTGAGATATGAAGAGTACCTGTAACCACACCAGGGGCTGACCTCGCCTGCTGCTGAGTCACTGCAAAAACACGAGCCCTGGGTCCCACAATCTGTCCGCGCCCACGGCGCGCAACGCTCAAAACTCTACCCTCGGCCTCCAGCAGGATGGGAAGCCGAACTCTGTGCAACACTAACGCCTTTAGCCTCGTTGTTCCTTGACAGTAAAGGGCAATCTCGGGCATAGTGGCCCGCTCCTCCACAAGCAAAGCAATTAACTGTCCTCGGTCCATCCCAAGACCCTCCTGATGCACCACTCCAAGCCTGATGCTGTCCAGAACTGAATCTCGATCCGCCCCTCTGAGAGCTCCCATGCCGACCTGACTAGCCACGACCACGTAAAGATGAGGGTGCTCCTCGGTAGTTTCCCCCTTTAGAGATCTTTGGGCCGGTTGGTCCAGGATGTGGACGATCCCGGCGCTGCCCCTCGCCTGATGATTGTCGCGCCTGGTGTGCCGCCAGACTGGCCTCGACACGAACTGCAGCGTCGACCATGTCCCTCAGAGTCGCGTAACTAGTAGCCGTCACACTTGCTCGTAACTCTCCTCGGAGTCCCAGCTCAAATCTTTGACATTTTTCCTCCTCAGTACTCACAAAAGCTGCGGCAAAACGGGAAAGCTTCCCGAAAGTCTGCTCGTAATCTGCCACGGACATATCTCCCTATTCCAGCCGCAGGAACTCTGCCTCTCGTGCCATGCGAAATGAACGCGGGTAATACTGATCTAAGAATCGGGCACGAAAGACCTCCCATGTGGTGGTGTGGACAGTCCACCCTGACATCTCAAGATCATGACACCATTGATAAGCCCCGCCTTCCAGTACCAGTGCCACCCGCTCGCCAGGTGGGCAGTGCATCACGGTGAAGATTCTTTCCCATTTCGCAATCCACTCATGGGTATCCTCGGGGTTTGATCCCCCGTTGAATGGTGTGGCTCCCAACCTTTGAGCCCGCTCAATGCTAGCACATTCCATCTCTCTCGCGATTTCCTCGTCAGTTCGTGTTTGAGGAATTCTCCTTGGAGGCATAACCCACTGTTAAGAGGCATAGATTAGATACTGACATCTTTTAAACTAAGTACTGACCACTAGTCTAGCATGCTGACCACAACCTAGTGCTCTGATACCAAGTTGACAAGACCCACCCCGATCCCCTTGGGACCATCCCGGACGTGCCCTGCTCCCGTCTGACACCCGACATTAAAATATCATAATTACCCTTATTGAAAGTAAAATGCATAAAGAAAATCCATAGTTAAGTCATACATAGCACGCCACACGAATACTCGAATACAAATAGTGTCAGATAAGGGATAGTTCCCGAATACAGTTTATTGAGCACGACTCTAGACACACTACGTGCCAACCTACCCAGCAGTAGGGTTCAGGTGCGCAACGTAAACCTATGCCTCTTCCTCAGGATCCTCCTCCTCTTCCTCGGGATCCTCCTCCTCAATAGCACTACCTAGAGGGGTAGTAAAACAACAAGGGTGAGTGGGCCGAAACTCAAGGTTTACAAAATAGTTTACCAATCCGAAAACATATAGATTTTCCCCTCCTTTTTCCGAAAAGACATGCATTAGTATCATAAACCACAAAATCATATAATCATAAGCAGAATAATATCAACATAATATAATCTTAGTCACTGCACTATACATCCCAACTCTGACATCCCAGATGCCCGACGTCCCAGACGCCCAATAAGGTCACAGTCTCAAGGCTACGCGTGCCACCCGGGGTCTCAATCCCGAGTCCAAGTCCCAAACCTAGTCCGAGCATGGCATTCTAGATGCCTGACGTCCCAGACGTCCAACAGTAGCAATCTTGCTCCTGAGTCACTCTACGGTCCAGTCCCTCCGTAGAATGACTCCTCACAAGCAATGCGCCGTGACCACTCCGGTGTACCTACATCCGGAGGAGATAGAATCCTAGGGTAGATCTATACAGTGCAGTACCACAGATAATATCGAGATCCATTATACATATACATGACTCAAAACCATTCATAAACAACCAGACGGGTCTCATGCCCAAACATCGTAATACGTGCCAAAAATCAGACTCAAGATAAACAGATACTTTTACTTGAATCACATATGGATATAATAGAAAGTAAAACAGTTATGCATACCGAGGTTTAGTGAAATCAAAGGCCCACTCACAGTACAATCCCGCTGCAATCTCGAGCGTAAAGCCTCGTCCAAGGGTTAAAGTACAATTCCTGTCATGCCCAAAACATACGTAAAGGTCACTTTAAGTCCCTACTAAACAACTAAGAAACCCTAGACTGAAACCGGCCTGGGAAAGCCGTCCGAACACGCTTCCCAAGGTGTCAAATCCTAATTTGACCAACCTAACGATCTCCGATCGACACGAAACCACTGCCATTGGATCCGTATCGTCGAAACCTTGAAAATGGCACTGGTCCCACACAAAATACTGTTCACACGTGCCCCCACGCGCCGGTCAACCCTCTGGTCAACGGTGCTACAGTGATGATGACGTCAGCATGACGTCATCACTGACAGTGTCAGAGGACACGTGTCAACAGCCCATTGGTCCCTGATCTGATAGTTTCCTGACATGATGACATCATCATGACATCACTGATGACGTCAGCATGATGACGTCATCAGCTACAGTAACCGGGTCACCGCAGACCCACGGTTCAACCCGATCGGTTCTCATCAACCCGACCACCAAAATCGATGGGATTTGTTCCTATGAACTCGTCTAATCATGTTCTATGGTTATGTGTGATTAAAACAAGGTCCTAGGTTCAAGAAGCTACCTGAAAATCGACGGGAAACTGGCTACCGGCTCGGGTTCGTCTTCTCCGGCGAGCCGTCAAGCTCCCAGCCACAAACTCTGGTCCAAAATGCTCGTCTAGTCCCCTAGGTTATGTCTCAAAAACAACCAAACATTTCCAACGTCAAAAATGAACGGTTCGAGACAGGGAAGGAAATCGGTGTCTCTCGGGTTTATGGGCTTACCGCCGCCGTGTCGCCGCCGTGGGCTGCCCAGTCCAGTCCTGAGTCGTCCAGAGGTCACACTGATCCTAACCCTACGTTTGTTCGAGCCCAGAAGTCATGGTTTGGATGGTTGGATGGTTTTGGGCCGATCGGGTTCTTCTCGGGTTTGTGGGTTTTTCGGCCGTGCAGGACGGTCGTGGTGGTGTTGGCCGGTGTCTGGTGGAGGTGGTGGACGGTCTGGTGCTGCCTGGTTCGTGAGTTGAGGCTGAGAGGCTGTGAGGTGTTTGTTCGAAGGATGAGAGTTAGCCACGGTTTGAAGGAATAGGAATGAGAGAATGAATTCTCTGATGGTTTTTAAAACAGAGTGATCAGATGGAATGGAGGGCTGAGATTCAGTCAGAGTATAGGATGAAGGGTGAGGATTTAAGGGAGTTTAATTAATTAATTAATTAAATGGCAAACACAGATCCTGGTTTTAGGGGATGATGTGGATGAGGTAGATGAGTGACATGTGTCCCTCATCAAGGGTCCAGATTGATTGGGTTAAAGTAATCAGATTCTAATATTTTATTATTATTTTATTCCGAGTCTCGGTTAGTTCGGTTTAATCGTAATTACGTTCTTGACCATAACTTTTTCGTCGTAAGTCCGATTTCGGCGTGCCACCTGTCTACGGATTCATATCGACGGGACCTACGTAACGGTCCTTGGCCCTCGTCCGTTGGACTTCCCGGGTCAAAAGTCAACATTTGGCCCCTAATTGACCAAATTACCAAAATACCCCTAGACTTCCAAACGTCACAACTTCTTCCTCGAACATCAGAATCGAACGTGCCACCTGCCTATGAACTCGTGACGTCCTAAACTACGTCACGGTCACGGGTAAAAGTCCTAAATATTTCCCGAGGCAAAAGTCAACTTTTCCCCCCTTTTAGGGGCAAAACGGTCATTTTACAATAACATAAAAATTACGAAAGTTCGGGTCGTTACAGAGACCCATTTGAGTTATACTATCGAGCCAGGGGCCCAGTTGATTTACGAAATCGGGCAGAGGGCCCAGTTGATTTGCGAATTCGGGTCGTGGGCCCAGTGGTTTACAGAATCGGGCATGATGCCCAGTTGGGTCATAAATGTGATTTCGGGTCTAAGACCCTATGTTTCATAAATGTGATTTCGGGTCTGGGACCCTATGTTTTATAAATGTGATTTCGGGTCGGGGGCCCTAAATGGAATTGTGATGTTTTATGGAGATTTCGGGCAGGGCCCATTGAAATGTTGTAAAATGATTTGATAAAACTGTTTTCCATATACCATCTTGATACGAGAATATGTGATGGTCTCCTCCAGGTGTCTGGGACACTGGGGAAGTCACGGTGCATTGTCTGCGAGGGGTCATTGTACGGAGCTACCGGACTGTATAGCGACTCAGGAGCAGGATTTCTATGATTAGGCGTCTGGGACGTCAGACATCTGGGATGTCAGAGATATTGACCCGGAGAGACCTCGGGCAGCACGCGTTGCTTATTATTATACCGTGAGATATGACGTCTGGGACGCTAGGCATCTGGGATGCCAGAGATGGTAATGTGGTAAATATGGACTATTGAATCTATGAAATGGTTTTTCGGTTGGATTTATGTTTATGGATTTGGGCGATGGCCCGCATGGTTTTGTATTTATGGATGTGGTGTTCCACAGTTTTGGGCTGAGTTCCCACACTTGGTTTTGAGGTACGGTTTTTGGGCTAAGGCCCTAATGGCTTAGTTGAACAAATGTTTTGGTTACTGGTTTTCGATGCATGCATACGTTTTAATGAAGGGCATAAATGTCTTTATGAATGTGTTTATGAACTTGTTCATTTTCGTCCACTCACATCTTTTATTGGTTTTAATGCCTTTCAGGTTGATTACGGAAGCGATTGCAGCAGAGATCGGGACATCACATACCTCCTCCATCGATCCTTGCCACTCTGTAAGCCCCGAGTGGGTAGTGGCATTAGATTATCCCTTGTCTGACACTTCATGTCAGACGGCAGCATGATACATTCCACGGTAATCCCGGGGGGATTGGGATGGGTCATGTCATTTGAGGCCCAATTGGTTATGATATCGGGCTTGAGTCCCATTTATGGTTTATAAATGTGATTTTGAGTTCGAAGACCCTAAACGAAATTGGATTTGGAAAGGATGGATTTCTAGTTTCATGACAGTTTATGGGGACCGTGTAATGACCCGTCCCTAATTTTGAGGATTAATTAGGGATTAATGACGGATTAGCTTCGCTAATCAGAGATTAGTCGAGGATTAACGGACGTTCAAGGAAAAATTGCGAGTTTACCCCTGAACGAGGGCGAAAAGTTGACTTTTGGCCCGGGAGGTTCGATGGTCGAGGGCCGAAGACCGTTACGTAGATCGCGTTGATACGAATCGGTAGATAGGTGGCACGTCGAAATCGGACGTTCGACGGAAAAGTTACGGTTCATGGAAGTTCGAACGAACTATTGCACTTTTACGAGACGAGGAACTTTTGGTAGCAAGTGGGGCCCAGATATTTTGGACAGGCCAATGGATGAGTGACAAGTGTCACCCATCCATTGCCCATCCTAAACATGTTCATGCATATCCCTTCCCCCTTTTCATTCGATCATCATCCATTTTCCACCAAACCCGACCAACCCATTGAAACCAATCCAAACCCTTCCATCATAGGATCATGTGTGAGGCCGAGAGAGTGAGGTGAGGATGTTGTGATGGTGGTGGCTGGCCAAGGATGGCACCGCCGTGGACGACGGAGGACCTCGAGTACGGTAAGCTCGGTTTGCCCCTTTTTCTTTTATTTTCGAATTTGCACGTTGGGGACGGTTTTAATCGATTAGAATGAGTTTAATAAGTTTCTAGGGAGGTTTTAGGAAGGTTTTGGTGGTGGTTAATGGCTGAGGAAAATTTTTCACGTTGGGGACGGTTTTAATCGATTGGAATGAGTTTAATAAGTTTCTAGGGAGGTTTTAGGAAGGTTTTGGTGGTGGTTAATGGCTGAGGAAGTCCTGGGGAAAATTTGGGAAACTCGAACCGTGAGGAGGAAAATGAACCTGTGGGTTTTTGGAGGTTTTAGGTGGTTTTGATTTCACAAATAGATTAGTGAAGGGTATAAATGTCTTTTCATTAAAATATTTTTATAAAATATTTGTTTTTTCCACTCACAGTTTTCATGTTTTGAATGTCTTTCAGGTTGATCGCGGATGCGGGCTGTAGCAGAGACGAGACATCACACTCCTACAGATCCTGGCGCTCTCTGATAGTCCCAGTTGGACTAAGGAAGGAATTATCCCTGGTCTGACACCTCGTGTCAGACGAGAGTAGGCGCGTCCCACGTTAATCCCTTGGGATTTAGGACGGGTCCTGTCAGACAGAGCATGAACCTTTGAAAGGTATGTGAATGACTACAAAATGGTTTTTTATATACCATCCTTTATTTATAGATTGTCTCCTCCGGGGAGGGTCGTTGGCTTGGGTGGACTCCGGAGTAGTCACGGAGCACTAACTGAGTAGAGTCGCCCCCGTTGGGTACCTTACTCTCAAGAAGGCTTATGGATTATAACCCACAGGGAGGGTCATTGATCTGCGGATATTGACCTGGGTGGACCCTAGGGTGACTTGGGATTTGAGACCCCGGGTAGTACACGCGTAGCTTTAGAAACCGTGACACGATTGGTTATATGATAGATGGTAAACATGATTATTGGATTTCAGAAATAGTATTTCTGTGTTTTATGAATTTGGGCAGTGACCCATGTGGATCATGTTTTATGGGTTTTCGTATCTTATGGTTTTGGGCTGAGTTCCCATATATGGTTGAATTGAATTATGGATTTGTATAAATGGTTTTGGGTAAGGGCCCGTATGATTTTGGATTACGGAATTTGGGCTGAGACCCTAATAATGGTTATTTGAACTTATGATTCGATAAACGGTTTTCGTATGCATGCATGCTTTTTAGTGAAGGACATAAATATTTATGAAATGTGTTTTTATAAACTTACTGATTTTCGTCTACTCACAGTCTTTTCTGGTTTTTAATGCTCTTCAGGTTGATCACAGATGCGGACTGTAGCAGAGACCGAGACATCACACTCCTCCACTAGATCCTGGCGTGCTCTGGAAGCCGGTCGGGCTGAAGGTTTTAAATTATCCCTTGTCTGACACTTCGTGTCAGACGGGATCATGACACATCTCGTATTAATCCCGCCGGGGGGGGGGGGGGGGGGGGGGGGGGTGGTGGATGAGTCATGGCACAACGCGTGTTTCCCTTCAACATTTGTTGGGTTTTGGTGGCGATGATGTAGAGAGGATGATATGTTTCTGGAGTTTAGGTCTAAATTAAGAGGTCAGATGTTGAGAGTCCAATTTGTGCTTCCGATTTTGTAAACCAAATGAAGAAGATGAAACTAATGTTTTAAGAAGGACAATGGTGGTGGGGTTTAAGTATTGTTCAAATGATCTGTGACACATGTCACGCGTCCAAAATCAAACCAAAATTGAGATGCAGACTCACACCCAAGCAAAAAGACCAAATGCCCTTGTCTCGTTACGTACACGTACATACCGTTTTAGACTTGTAACTAACCCATTTGAACTTTGGTTCTTATATGTCATCTATCTACAACTCATAAGTTTGAGATCCACGCAATGGTCCTAGACAAACTCACAAAAAGGGTCCAAAACACAAGGTGCTTTTCCAACATCTAAATAAAAATAAGGGTAAAAACATAATTTTCATTTACAATTTCCAAAATTATATTTACTAAATTTTTGGGTCGTTACATCTATAAAAATCGATCACAAATACAATATGACTTGGCCCAGTTAGCCCATAAATTAGATGTCTCTCCCTCCAAAACGTACCAAATATACATGCCCATCTTCGAAATATTCCAAGGATGTAACCTCTAGATTCGAAGACGACCTTCATTCTTTTGTCTGCAAACAGACTTCCAAGCAACCATGGCATAATAGCAACCTGTGCAATGATCGGACCAGCGAAAACAGTGGAATATCCTCTCAATTTCAGAGGTTAACCTTTTAAGAAGGAAGAAGTGAGAGCCACAAAAAACCATAATACTAGAAAACACTGCTTGAATTAATAATAACCTTCCAGAAAAAGAAAGAGCACGTTTCTCCCAGGTACAAATATGATTTTGGATCCGTTCCAAGAGAGAGGCACATCTAGTGTAACTTAATTTCGAGGTAATAATTGGCACCCCTAGATATCGGACCGGTAGAGAATCTTCTTGGATACTAAAACAACGCAATAACTGTCTTTTAAGCTTATGATCCACACAAACAGCATATACAAGTAACTCTTATTAAGATTAGGATATAACCCAGAAACATGAGAGAACCAAGCTAAGAAAGACTTAACAATAGAGAGAGGCCTAGTATCACCATGAGTAAAAACAATGAGATCATCGGCAGAAGCAATGTGAGTTAACATACCTTATCACACCTCTAATGAAATCTGAAATCAAGGTTATGTTGGATTCTCTTCAACGAGATGAGAGAGAAGACCTCCATAGTAATCCCAAATAAATAATTAAGGAGACAGAGGGTAGCCTTAAAAAATTTCTGGTTTCCCAGGAAAAAACCAAGCAAGTTCTTCTTTAATGTCAATACATCTTGATCCAACGAACAATCATAGGAGAGAAATTAAAGGCTACTAAAGCATCAATGATAAAATCCCAAGATAAAGAATCGTGCGCCTTGAGAATGTCAACTTTCACTGCAAAACGAGTTGAACCGAAGTTAAGGTGGTAGTCTCTAAACATTTCTTGAACCAGAAGAATGTTATCCCTAATTATTCTACCCAAGACAAAGGCTGACTGGTTCAGGGAGATGATAGAAGCATGCACCGGCTTAATCCTGTTGACTATAATCTTTGAAACTATCCTATAAATGATGTTACAACACGAAATGGGACGAAAGTCCCCCATAATGCATAATACAAGGTTCGCCAGTCACCAACTGAAAAATTTGTTCGCCAGTCTTCTTCCTCGATGGAACACCAATTGATTGATATACATTATAAACATACACGTACTGTCAAGATTCCAAGAAGTATTTAGTGATGTGATGAGCAATGAGCAGTGAGCAGTGAGCAACGTGCAACACATAAAGGAGTAGAGGAGATAATATATGGTCCACACTACCATTATGGCCCATCAATACTGTTCCATTTCCCATACATTTCTGTTGGTACCTCTTACTCTCTTACTCAACCTTATTATAATATCTCATAATTAATACAACCTATATTCATACTATTCCTTAGGAACTATTGTATATTTTTAATCTAATATATATATGTTGTTTACCAAGGGAGAAGTAGAAAATAAGGAAATGGGATATTTCCAATATTGCTGAATTTAATTCTTAAAATATCTCATTCAAATTTCACTTAATTTTTTTATTAAGAAATATTTGAAAGCTGTTTGATCCTCTTGCCAACCACTTTTCTAAAATATTTTGATGATGGCCCAGAAGTTAAAAGAAATGTGTTATGGATATACATTATAGATATAGACTTCAGTTGAAATGTATACCATTAATTGACAAATGATGGCTTAAAGCAACTGCTTTGAGCATTACCCTACCATAATTTGGCCAGTTCTATTCTCTCCCTCTCATTGATCCACAAATGATACCCTCCTTATCACAAAAAATAATTTCAATTAATACTCATCATCTAAATTAAAGAGAAGAAAAGGGAAAGTAATAGAAAAGAAAAGCATTTTGATTTTCTCTTTGTCGATCATCATTATAACAAAATGACTGCAAGCCACGTTCATTCAGTTTCTTTTTTCGTCATCATCCTCACAACATTTTTTCCATCATCTTCCAACTAGCAAAGGAAAAAAAAAAAAAACCTAACAAGAAGAGGGACTCCTAATTTACAAGCCACAATCTTTGATTGATGATTTCATGAAGCCCTAAAGCACCCAACATGGTGGTGGTTTTGGTGGTGGTGGTGGAAGGACTTTTCCCGATCAATCATCCCTTGGACGTATCGAAACTCCTCCACGTGGCAAGGTATGGTGATGGTGCCCTTCTGATCAAATCCATACTCTTCCTCAGCCTCCTTCAGGAGCTGAATGAAGAGTGGGTGATTGAAGTAAATCACAGGCACCACAAATCTCTGCTGCTCTTCACCTTGGCCCACCTTGATTGCCAAACACCCTTTTGGGACATCTCTGATCACTTGTTTCTTCCCTCCTTGATGATGATGATGATGATGATGATTGAGTTGAGGCAGGTGGAGATGGAAATTTTTTAGACTCTTTTCTCCAGTACCCATAATATCTTTATATATCTGATCGAAAAGAAAGCTAACAACAAGGGCAATAAAAGATGATATAAAGGCAAATCCAAACCCTAATCTTAGAAGAAAAGAAAGGAAAAGGGCCAAGGATCCGAGGCGGTGATGGTTCGCTTGAAGAGGGTTAGCGAAGAGTAACTCAGAGACCTTGGCACGTTGGTCATCATTTTCATAAGACAATGCTTGCTAGTGCAAACGCATACCAACAACAAAATGAGATGATATATAGTGTAGAGAGAGAGAGAGAGAGAGAGAGAGAGAGAGAGAGAATAAAGTGGGGTTTGCTATATTGTGTGTAATTAATTAAGTAGGGTTTCTTATGTTTCAACTAAAGTGGGCTTCTTTGACGTCCCTTCAAATCTTCAATGGTGATGGTCAACCGATCCTACGATCCGTGATGTATCATCCTCATCATCTTTTCAGAACAATCAGATAACGAAAGTGACATGGGATTTTAGTCCTTCCCACACGAGTGCATGGTTTGGTTTGGCTGGGGGAATTAAATTAGAGGGAACGCATGGTTTCATTTGTCATTTTTTTTTCTTTCTAAGATTCGAATTCAGAATATCGTTTAAGAAATATTTTAACAACGTAGTATCGGAACCATATTGCATAAATAAAGGCAGTAAAACAATACAAATACATTATAATCAATCAAAGTCGACGAAATTGATGATGAACAATCAATATTTAGAATTGTGAGGGGAGGTGAGACACGTGGTTGGAGATGGAGTTCAAATTGTAGCTGTAATAAGCAGAAACCGACAGTGAGGTGTCGTGTAGAGGATGGAAAAACTGTGATGGGTAGATCACTAGATCCAATGGCAAATTGGCAATCGCCCCATGGCACCTTAGCTTGGGTAATTATATATGTCCATGTACGTAATTGTCAAATGAAATGTAGTGAGTGATGATATTTTAATAATTTTTTTTGATAAATCAAAATTGTATTAAAGGGCAAGTTCTAAAAAGAATTCAGAAGGGTAACAACAAAAAGGCTTAGAAGAAAGAAGCAACTCACCCAGAGAGAATCAGGAGACAAACGTCAACCCACAAGAACCAGCGAACAAGCTTAGAACTAGGCAACAGTCAGACCAACTTAAACTACTTACTCAGTAATAGGTAAATTACAGGCTCTAGCAACCTGAATATTATCAGCATTCAACTTAAAATTAACATTATAAAGTCTCAAATGAATCATATCAATAATACGACTAAGAATAGTAGTAGGGGGCATCGAGTATTATCAAACACTCGATTATTGCGTTCCAACCATATGTAATAAACAGTGGTAGATAGTGCGAGCTTCTTGATGGTGACAGTAAGCGACTTCCCTCTCCATAAGACAGAGATAGCATCCACAAACGATGACCAAGGGGAATTTCTCCAAATTTCATCACATTTTCCAAAGACAACCCGCCATATATCACACGTTATTGGACAGTCAAAGAACAAATGTTCATGAGTTTCAGATTCCCTACCACACAGAGAACAAAGAACATTGGAAAGAGAAGTAAAATAAGAGACACGGTCCAAAGTATCAAGACGCCCTCTTATGGCAATCCACATGATGAAAGAAACCCTAGGGATAGCTGTAGGAAACCACATGAGGAGAGCTCTAGGATCTGCAACCCTTTCCACGTTATGTTTCTTCCAAAGAGTATTAGAGAAGAATAGACCATTGGGGGATAGAGACCAATAAAACTTTTCAATCCGTGTAGGTGAGGTAGGGATGACCTCACACATACTTCTAACAAGGTTCAAAATAGGATTCAGAGAAAAAGGCCAATTCCAACTACTAGAGTGAAGAACAGTGGCGAGCAAAGCATTAGAATAGCTCCCCGATCAACCAGACCAACACCACTGATGAGAGGCCATAAGGGACCACAAGCATTCCATCTGTCATGCCACAAAAAAATTCTTTCACCATTTCCCACAACACAATGAATAAAAGGCCGAATAATCTCCGGGATTTCATCAGATTTCTCCAATTCCAAGAACACTTGTTAGGCATATTTAGAGTCCAAAGACACTTACCACGAATAAAGTATGCCTTAACCCAATTAGCCCATAAGTTGGTATTCCCGTCCTAAAAAAGAAACCATATATATCTAGCCATCATGGAAACATTCAAAATATTCAAATTCCGAATACCCAGACCCACCCCCCTATTTCCTCGGTTTATAAACAATACTCCAAGCCACTTTAGCATGATATGGGCCAGTACAATTGCCCGACCAAAGAAAGCACCTGAGGATACGCTCAATTTCAGAAGTAATCTTCCTAGGAAGAAAGAGATGAGAGCCCCAAAACACCATAATGCTACATAGGACCGATTGAATAAGCAATAATCTGCCAGCAAAAGAGAGGGCACGGTGATCCCACGCTCTCACTCTATTCTGAATCCTTTCCAAGAGAGGAGCACAATAGGTGAAACTAAGTTTTGTGGTAATAATAGGGACACCAAGGTATCTAACAGGGAGGGATCCTTCCTAAACACCAAACATATGCAACATACGACTTTTGATTCTACTATCCACACTAGAAACATACATGTGACTCTTTTTCATATTAGGCAATAACCCAGACACACTTGAAAACCAATCGATAGCAAACTTGACAATAGAGAGAGATAAAGTATCACCATGAGAGAAAACAATCAGATCATCAGCAAAAGCAAGGTGAGATAAAAGTACCTTGTCACACCTCCAATGATATCTAAACTCCGGGTTGCTGTGAATACAATTCTTCACAATAAGCAAGAAGATTTCCATAACAATCACAAATAAGTAAGGAGATAGAGGGTCGCCTTGACGGATTCCACATTTTCCAGGGAAAAATCCTGCAAGTTCACCATTGACAGCAATAGAGAAACGAGGGCTAGATATGCACATCCTGACCCAACCAAGAATAAGAGTAGGAAACTGAAACGCCTCCAGAGCAGCAAGAATAAAGTCTCAGGATATAGTGTTGTAGGCCTTGAGAAGGTCCACTTTCACGGCACAACGAGCCGGGCCAGAATTGAGGTGGTAGCCTTTGAAAAGCTCCTGAACTAAAAGAATATTATCCCAAATTCTTCTTCCCGAAACAAATGCTGACTAGTTAGGAGAAATGAGGGAAGAAAGCACAGACTTGATCCTATTAGCAATACTCTTGGACACTATCTTGTAAATTGTGTTACAACAGGAGATAGGACGAAAGTCCCTCATAGTAGTAGGGTTCGGAACCTTAGGGACCAAAGCAACAATAGTGGAATTAAATTCACCCAGAAGCTTCAAGCTTGAAAATACTTCCTTGACCGCGCTGATCACGTGGGGACCAATAACTGGCCAAGCACGATGGTAGAAATAAGCATTGAACCCATCAGGACCCGGCTCTTTATTCGGCTTAAGCTTGAAGCACGTGTCACGAATCTCATCACCAGTGACAACTAAAGTCATAGAAATGGCCTGGTCACCAGAGACAACATCCAAGATCACATCCTGGAACTGCATCTCACAGACTGGTCTAGCATGACCAAACAAGTTTTGATAGTAAGAAACAACTTCCGTTTTAATTTCCTCCTCTTCTCTAGCAATGGAACCATCATTTCGAGTAATGGAAACAATCTTATTACGATTAACCCTCTTTTTAATAACCTTATGGAAGAAGGCCGTGTTCAAATCCCCACCTTCCATCCATTGAATACGATCTTTTTGCCTAAATAAACTCTCTTCCGTCAAGAGACAATCAGCATATCGCTTTAAGAGAAATTTTTCCCTTTCGACTAATGCCACAATATTAGGATCAACAACCAACTCTCTTTGGCAAACATCTAACTCAGCCTTAGCAGTCAAGACGGCTTCAGACACATCACTTGAAGGAGCCTGATTCAAACCTTTCAGAGTCGTCTTAACCTGTTTAAGGTGATAAGAAAATTTAAACTGTTGGGAACCAACACAAGGGGAGTTAAACGCATGTTCCAAAATGGTCATAAAATCAACATGGTCAGCCATCATGTTAAAGAACTTGAAAGGAGATTTCCGCTTGCTGCTAGGGGTCCCCAAAAATAAAACTTCAGGATCATGATCTGAAGATCCCGGATTAAGAAACTTCGTATTAGAATTAGGGAACGAAGTGAGCCAGCCCTTCATTCACTAAAATCCTGTCCAATTTCCTTTTGATTAAACCTCTAGAATATTGATGGTTCCTTCATGTGAAGAGATCACCAATATACCTCAAATCCTCCAAACCACACCCCTGAATACAGGAATAAAACTAACGCATACCAGAATCCCAGCGACCTGGCCCACCCTCCTGCTCACTAAGAGAAGCAATTTCATTCATATCCCCTAACACTGTCCACGGAACAAATCCAATGGAGCCACCCAAATTAATCAATACATCCCACAGCTCATGCCGACGACTTTCAACATTGGCACCATAGATGAAGGAAGCAAATTTTTTTTCCCCCGAATCAATAACCTCCACAGATGAATGAATAAGTTGATCTTGAACAATCAAAACCTGAAAATTGATACACAAGGTATTCCAACCAATCCAAATACGACCATTCAGATGAGCAGCATAATTATCCACCCAACTCCAATGTTTATTAATTACTCTCATAAATTTTCTAGCATTCCTACTACGAACCCGAGTTTCCACCAAGCCCAGAATTTGCAAGCAATTATCCTTTACAAATTTACTAACCTTCCACTGGCGGGACAGCTCATTAACCCCCCCGAATATTCCAGCAGCCAATATTAATCATCAATATAAAAAATGATTGATTTATGCCCACGAGGATTAACACCCTCGATTTGTCTCACAATTATCTTTTTTTTTTCTTTCCCTTTTTTCTTCTTTTTACCCTTGACATCGAACACGGAATTGCAAGCCACATGATCAATAGGTTCAGAAGCAACGCTTCGAACCTCCACTGAAGGCACGCCGCCCTCAAACACACCCACGACTTGGACCATCACATCTGCTTTCCTCCTACGACGCCCATCATTTATCTCATCATTTTCCTCAACCCCAATGACTGAAGTTGAAACCCGAACGGCAACGCCATCTCCTTTATCCTCACACCTAGACACTAGGGATTGGAACTGATTAGAAGTTGGGACACCATCCTTTTTTCCCACATCAACCATAGAACCGTGAGAGACACCCGAACCAGAATTGTTTCTCCCAGCCCCAGCAGCATAAACATGAGATGTGGGACTGGGCTGGTTCTTAAAACAGGCCTCATTAAGTTCTACACAAACGGGGTTAAATAAATTAGTCAATAACAATTCACTTTGACTTACCCCACCACCTAAAAAATTTGGCCCAAGAACAATGACATCATACTTCCTTGTGAGAGTAGAGTTGGCCCCACAAGGTTCGCCCACGACATCCACTTGATCCAGCACCAATTGACCATCACGCCTTAATGTTCCTCCACCGCCTGGGGCACAGGGTCCATGTTCAAGAGGCATATTCGTGGGCTTAGAGCTAGGGCCACTAAGTTGGACCTCCACCACTGCTTGTTTGGGCTTCAAGTTACACTTGGGCTCACTGTGTCCAAAAGACAAACATCGCGAGCACACTCGAGGTCTAGACTTATACTCCACTTTAATTTCAGTCACACGGGGGATCTCTCCATCCTCCACAGCTTCATCCATAATATCAATAGAATCCATAAGAGGAAAGCTTGCATCAATCTCAACACAAATTCTCACAAAAGAAATGCGCTTTTTGGATTGGGTACAAGAATCAACATACAACGACTTCCACCGGACTAGCAATGTGGTTGTACCCATCGTCATTCCAATGCTCAAGGGGGACATTAAAGAACCGGGCCCAAATTGGAATCTTTGAATGGGTATTCTTGGTAAGAACCATCCCTGCTTTCCACCTAGATAAAAACAAGGTTCTACCAGCCAGGTGCCATGGACCACCTTCAAGAACAGAGAGACAAGAGGGAACATCACCGAATTTAAAATAAAAGAAGCCTCCACCACCAGCCAACACTTCCACCAATCCCCAAGAAGACCAGAGCTTCCTACCTAACAGGTTAACATCATTAAATGGTAAATGTCTATCAATGAAGTATCCCACAAGACAACAGCTCCACTTTTTAGCTGCAACCTCTGCCGCCAAAGAAGGAGGACTAATCACCATTCGACCAGCAATAGTCTTCGGTTTAATATAGTTTAGATTTTGGGTTCCATTCAAAGGTCCGCGCCCACTAGACGCAATCGTGCAATAAGAAGGTTTTAGGATACTACCTGCAGTACCAACCATATTGTCCTTTCCCGCTTGGACATGACCCATGCCATCAACAGCTTCCAAGGGACCACAATCATGGCCATGAGCCACAAAAACAGGGGGTTCAGACAGAAGCTTCACGGCCAAAGAACCGAGAGGTTCGGGAGGAATCTTACCTTGCTGCAGAACCACAGCCAGCAAGGAAGGAACCACCCCACCACCTAGAGAGCTAGGACCCACATCCACCACATCTGTTTAGAAACCAGGAGCATCCATTGACCCTCCACCCATCGAGGGATAACCGGGTTCAACGCTGGAGGAAACAACAGACATCATACTACTCACGCAGGGAGCCACCGAAGGCTTGCCC
Organism: Prinsepia uniflora; assembly: GCA_032719365.1. NCBI lineage: Eukaryota > Viridiplantae > Streptophyta > Magnoliopsida > Rosales > Rosaceae > Prinsepia > Prinsepia uniflora. The sequence goes on along the minus strand of CM064874.1, from coordinate 49,768,686 downwards.
ACACCCAGTGCAACATTCTCCATGACGATGACGTGCAAGACCTTGCCATCCACAAGACGAGAGCCATACCTAAGGCTGCCCAAGAGAGGGGTTGGGGGTTGGGGAGTAATGGGAGAAGGTTCAGCAATTTGGAGACCAAAAGAGGGAGGGTCAGAATGGTACGCCGGACGGGCCAAACCCGCCGAGCCATGAGGCCTGAGATTAAGAGAAGGGGATGGGGACTGAGGATCAGACGAACCAGGAGAAGCCATCAAGGAAAGAGACTAATGAACCCACCCAAGGAAGAAAACCAGGCGAGGCATCGAGGAGGGAAGCCGAGGAGAGCTCTGAAATGGCCGGGTTTGGATCTGAAAATTGCTATGAAATCGCCTGGGTTCAACGCTGCTTCTCGACAAATCCTTACAAAAATCAAAGTTACAAGAACGAGAGAATGGAAAAATACTTTCGGGGACAGAATCAATAAAATGGTTGTCCTCTCTTTCGGCTGAAAGTATAGTATATAGGTACCATTCAATGTTCATCCGGGAGGTCCATCAATAAATTAAATTGAAGGCAAGTGTCGAATAAAATCCGGGACAATTTTACTTTTATTTTTAATAGAACATGTTGAGAAATTGAATGAAATGATTATTTTTATATGTTTAAATTTAATTTAAGGATATTTGTTACTAATAGTAAAATGTAGGTACACTGTCAATAATTTTTCTTTGATTTGACTTTCGATGTACATGACTGAGCTATTGAGCGATGCTGCGCGCATTTCACTTTCAATGGAGTGTGTGTAGTAGTATGTTCCTTCATTTGCTCTATATTATTATAATTTATGGCCTTCTCTCTTTAAATGCATTATAACATTGGCCCAAAAAGCAAAGATTTTTTCCCTGTATTCCATTTTTGCTGCTCATACATTTTTTGAAAAGTATCCCTGAAATTAAGACATCTTTTTCGGAGGTAGACAGCATAATTCGGATTCTCTACTTGAATTTTGAGATTATGGTATACTTGAATTTTGAGATTATGGTATACTTGAATTCCACTTTGGTAAAGGCCGAAAATACGGCTAGAAGTCTAAAGTGAAAAATTCGGCTAAATTATTTAACAGTAAATAATTACAACTACATATCAACAGAGATTTAATTAAAGGAAATAAATGTGTGAAGACTTTCTACGTAAGGAAACAATCGTAATTAAGGTCAAACACCATATTTATGCCCACATCCATGTATGGAAGAAAAAATCACTTCAATCATGAGATAATGTGATAAAGATTAACATGGAAAGGAGATCAAATCATGTCTCAAATCAAGCGTATCCAACAATTATGGAATTAAAGCCAATTTTGGCTAGAATTACGTTGATTGAGGAATGAAAGATAATCAACAACAATCATATCTAAACAAGAAAATAATCTTACTAATTGAATTACTTGTCGAGTTGGGATGCAATCGAACCCTATAAATATCAAGTTTTGAAAAAGAGAAGAGATCAGAGACAATTTTGATTTATCGAATTGTCAGTAAATATATATAATAATCAGAATTATTTAAATTTTAAATTATTATGCAAAAAATAATAAAAAAAATAGTTTGAGAATGTAATAACAAAGAGGAGAGTACATGATAATAAAGGTATATATAGTCAACTTAGTAAAAAAATTAATTCAATAGAAAAAATAAGTAATACATACCAAATTTGCCACCCCGATTCCGATTTTTGACATGAACTCTGTAATTGGGACACACCGACGGTTCTGTTGGGCCAACATCCACATGGACAATCCGAATCGGAGGTGTGTCAAAATTCTATCGTCCTCAACTAGTGGTGTTGTCTTAAAAAAAATGGTGGGTGCATACTTGGCAATCGAAGAGGATGCTAAGGAACCTTATAATACTCACGAGTCACGTGTCTGCAAAATGATTTCAATGACCTAGCAATGGTCAATCCATAATGCAAAAAACACTTGATAACACTGAAACAATTTTTGAGTTTCTAGCAATGGTCAATCATAATGCAAAAAACACTCGATAGCATTGAAACAATTTTTGAGTTTGAACAAATTGCACCACTTTGGTGCCGCCGTCCTCCAAACAATTTTGACCGCACAACAATTGTGACTTGTGAGTCGTGTACCGTCCACAACTTGGATCAAGTAGAGAGATTGACATTGAAATATAAAAATTAAGAAAAATTAATTTTAAACAATTTTCAAACAAAAGGAGATTTTTGAAATAGACAAATGAGTTGGAATTAATATATCTAAGAATAATATTAGGTAATTAGCATTAGTTGATTGCATTTTTTCCAATTTACATTTTATCCTATGGTTTGCCAGCAAACGAAATAAGACTAATTTGAGAAGTATAAAGTATGTTACCCTCTAAATTTGAATTTTTATATTATATAATATATATATATATGTATAAATATTCACTAACACGTCAAGTCAAATAGAGAATAAATAAGCAGTTATGGGGCTCAAGTTTGGGCTGGAAAGGCTATCCCTTCCCACCCAAGTTTGCTCCGTTATATATTTATGGGCTAGTCCATTTTAATATAGTTCATTTTAGTTTTATTTGTAGTCTAATTTTAATTTTTTTTTTAAAGCTGCAGCAACCCAACCCCAATATCAACATGTTTATAGCCCATTTTAGTTTTATTATGTAGCCAATTTCAGTTTCATTTGTAACCCAATTTGAAGTTTTAAAAAAACAAAAAAAAAAGTTGCAGCAGTCCATTTCAATTTTATACATATTGAAGTTAGTAAGGGGAGCTTCTCCCACGGGCAGACTGTAGCCAAAAGTAAAAAAAGTTTCATCCATATTCTTTTTTCCTTCTTCAAATCCATCTCACCATTTTCATCTCACTTATTTTCTTCAAAAAATTTTGGGTGTGTACCCATGTTCTTCTTCTTATTCACTCATACCATGGAGTTTATTCAAAATTTAGTATATAAATTTAGGACATTCGAAATTTAGATTTAGGAACCGTCATTGCAGATAAGTGCCAAGTACTAGATATATATATACATTGATAAACAATATGGGTCTGAGTTCACAAAATTATATGCCATTAGCCAAGGTCTCTAATTGGCTCTTGATGCAAGGTTTCTTAATATTATTGTTGAGTTTGATGCTCACTTTTTCTGTTCATATGATTAATGATGTTAATGGTGATTTTGGAGTTGGTGGAATTGGGGTCGCTGAGGTTTGCTAGTTGGTTCGAAACCTTTGTGCGCCATGTCAGTTCCGATCTCAGCATAGCAAACCGTGTGGCACACTAGTTAGCTAGACATGCATTATCCCTCAGCAAAATGGAGGTCTGGATTGAATCAGGACCTGATTGGTTACTTCACTTGTCTGAGGCTGATTAGTTTTGTTTCTTTGGATGTTTTTTTCCCGCTATTTTCCTCTTTGTTTTTTGTGCGTGTCACTCTTTTTCTTTTGTTGAGTTGAAATCCTCAATATGGTTTTGACATGGCTATGTTTATTGCACTCTCTGTAATCCTTAGAAATGAAATGAAATGAAATTGCATATTCAAAAAAAAATTAACAGTTATTTACTTATTTTATACAAAGATATTCTCTTTGTTATTATTATTATTATTACATTAAACTTTTTTAACTTTATAGTAGGTGCTTTTGAATTCGATTTTCATTAAAAAAATAATATAGGATATATATATAATGTCCATCCTAATGTCTTTATATCAAATGTAAAACATATTTATTATAGTTAATGATATATTTTAATTATATCATTGAAATCGAATTTAGATTGAAAGTAAATATGAAACGAAATAAAGAGTAAATTTTGGCTCATTATGTGAGGTATCAAATACAACACAAATGTATTGATCAATCTTATTATTTATAAAAATGGAACTTAAAATCTCTCGTTTACATGCTATTAAGATACTGCCCAAAAAAAAAATGAAATTGTAGTGTATATAACTGATTAGTTAACAATGTGATTTAGAAATGAGAATAGCCTTGGAACTATCCGTGCACCAAGTTATATCCTTACATGTTATATACAATTAGATAGTTGTGTGTATATGTGATTGTGTTTGATAAAATATGCGAGGGAGGAGACATAGAAATTAGGAAGAGGAAAAGTCAAAGAAATGTGGCGGGGATAGTGGGGGAGTGAGGCACCACAACACTCATCACTACTCATCACTCATCACTTTTTGCATGCCTTTTCAACAAAGCAAAAGAGAGAAAAGACCCATGTATAATAATTGACATTTTATTCTCTATTTTGCTTCTTCTTCTTTTTTCTTTTTTTTTTCACTTAGAACCATCTAAGTTGAGTCATTTGAGCTTACTTTTAATTGGTAAATTGGAGCTCATATTACTGAACTCTTAACAGTATGAGCTATTAAATCAGGACTCAATACAATAAAAAGGTATTGAACAACTGACCAAATACTGATTAGCATAGCCCTATTTGGGCCCTCCACCATCCCGCCTATGCCCACGGGTTAATTTTGCTTTGTCTTTCAACATTTTTCTCAATTGAACATAATTTCCATGGACTTTCACACCAAGGTCGATGGAATTGTATGGTACATATGATCAATTGGTATAAATGGAAATAAAGATATACACATATATGAGGCAGCCCCATTTGTGCCCTCCACTACCACCTGCTGGCTGCAGGCACTATTTAATAGCTTGAGTGGAGAATTGGTATTCTCTAATTTGAAATACATCATTGCCAAGGCAACATTCAAATTTTATTCATAATTAGGACAAACTACGTAAAGTACTCTAATTATAGAGTCAATTTTAAAAAGTACCCGAATTATAAAAATTACATTTACATACTCAAATTATAATATCGATTTCAAAAGAGTATCTCCGTTAATTTTTTAATCCAAAACTCAATTAAGTGTCTATGTGCAAATAGTAAATGTTACTCAGTAGCTGATGTGAAAAATTTTAAATGGGCATTTTGGAAACAATCTTAATTTATCTCCCTTCTTCCTCTTCACGAATTCATCATCTTCATCTTCATCTTCCCCAATTCATCATCTTCATCAATCATCAATCATCATATCCACTATAAATTGAAGACAAAAAATCACTTAAGTTAAAAACAATTAAAAAACAAAACAAAATAAAATTCAACCCAAAATCCAGTTCAATGAATTCCATGACTTGTAGCCTTCTGGGCTCTTCTTTTTCCTCCTTATCTCCAAACACAAAACCCAATATCTAAATAAAAAATCTCCAAAATTGTAAAAAATTGAAAGGAGCAAAGATGTTTGCAACCAAGATTAAAAGTGGATATGCACCATTGAAAAGTGAAACACCGCGTTGCTTTTTAGTTGAACCACTAAAATCTAGGGGTTCCTGATCAAGTTATCAAGTTTTAAATCTCAGTCAAAGAAAGATAGAGCAGTTCAAATTTTCTTTTCTTTTTCTTTTTTATTTTTGTTGTTAAAAGGCTATTTAATTCCATTAAAATTTGATATTGTGGAACCATAAATCACTGGAAAATTATGCAGCTGCCACGTGGCTCATAACTCTCATAATGCCAATATTACCCCTAGTAAATACGATGACGGCATCACACGATCTCCGCATTAATTTAATATATTTATCAATTAGATATATTAATTAATCAGATCAATGTCAATAATAAATCATTTCTCCGCAAGTTATTTATTATCATTTATATAGTTAATAATAGTGATTTCTCTCGGTAGAATCACCTACTAAACACTATCTCCTTCAACCAATCAGACACTCCGGTGACTCTCAAGATTTCACTATAAATACGGGGCCTCACTCATCTCTAAAGGTAATTCAAAACTCATACCGAAACTCTGCCAGTTTATTTATTGTTATTGTGTGTAGGGATCAAGAAGGAATTCTACAAATCCGTACGATTTCTACATCAACAACTGGTGTTTTCATTGAGAGCCGAATTGAGAAATACTCAATACTCAATGCATGCTCTCTAGTTTTCTCAAAAAACTTCATTATTGTTCATCGTTCTTCATTCATGGCAAGAACTTGAAGAATGAAACGATCTGACAGGCCTACCGCCTTCATCACAACGACTCATGATAAGAGCGACCTACTTAACGGAATCTCAGAGGTTCAACTGAATCACCCCTAATGGGAATCGTGACGCAATAGGAAATTTCCATTGCATTCATGATAAGAGTGACCTACTAGCCCACGGTTACGATGCCCATGCCATTACAATGTCGCTTGAAGTCGGCGTACTCCCTAGCATCAATCCACTTCCTGCATTCGGCGCGATGGAAACCTCCCAACATGCGGATAGGCAACTAGCTGGAAAGGCATCGCTGCATGCCCAAAATTGGCGCCACGCTAAAATAGTACTATGAAGGCTTCTGAATGACTTACACAATGCACGAGGATGTGCTCAAGTCCATGAAAAAAAAGGCATGACACCTTGCCACCAGAGCTCAAGACGTGAGTCCTAACGCTCTGCACGTCATTTACGAGGATGCGCTCGAGCCCACGTAGACCGTAACGTGACAGCTAGACGCTAGAGCTCGAGGCATAACCCCCAATGCTCCGCATGACATGCACGAAGATGTGCTCAAGCCATGAAAAACGCGACGTGACACATTGCCACTAGAGCTCATGGTATAAGTCCCAACGCTTCACCCACCGTGTAAGAGGACACACTCGAGCCTGTGAAGAACGCGATGTGACACCTTTCCATCAGAGCACAAGCAAGTCAAACAGCTAAGGACCAGGACTGAGGCCAATTCGAGCTCCTACGATGACATCTGGGAGACCTCGGAACCTCCAGTGCTACTAGGAGATGCAACACACCTCACGAAGGACAGAGGAATATCCCACGGTGTACCAACAAAGAGCATGTCCATGGCCAAACTATTTCTCGAGACATGTCACTAAGTGATTCTAGAGAAAAAGCTCATGAATGCCTCCGGAGGCACATCAGAGCATTGTAACACACTGAGTACCACGTAAGAGCAAATGACTTCATACAACCTCCCAGGCTGCACACACCTGCTCAAGTCCAGTGGACAAGTCAATGAAGACTCAAGGTGTTCTTGTTGTTGTAGCGAGGATGATGGGACATACCCACCAACATGCTCACACACTTCGATAATGGCAACCCCAACTTCTAATTCCCTAACTTGAAAGAAATTTAGCAAGCAGTTCTACGTGCCTCTCCACTGAACCTACAATGAAATCAAGTACAATTCCAAATTCAAAAAGTCAATGCACACTAAAGGCGACCAAGAGAGGGTCGACAAGACTAGGCCGTAATCCTCTCACAACTGCTATGACGCACCTATCAAAGGTATGGACCTTGCGAAGGAGAAGTATTGCACCAAATACTTCACACATAAAGCTGCAGAACAGCTCGTCTAAGACGACTACAAGGATCCCATTTCAAAGATGAACAACGTCAGCACAATCCAGACCAGTTTTTGTTTTCGTTGTATTATTGTCTTCAACAAAATTATCAACAAACTTGAGAATTTTCTTCAAAAAATTTCATACCAATGGAAACTCCAAGCCTTCGCCACGCGAAGCATTATGAGCTTTCGCCACACCAACCACTCCAAGCCTTCGTCATGCGAAGCACTCTAAGCCTTCTCCATGAGGTGCACTTCAAGCCTTCGCCACCCGTAGCACTCTAAACCTTCACTCCGCGAAGCACTCCAAGCCTTCGCCACTCGAAGCATTCCAAGACTTCACCACGTGAAGCACCCTAAGCATTTTCCACACATAGCACTCCAAGCCTTCGCCACAAGAAACACTCCAAGCCTTCGCCACGCAAAGCACTCCAAGACTTCGCTTTACAAAGCACTCTAAACCTTCGCCACGCGAAGTACTCCGAGCCTTCGCCCCACGAAGCACTCCAAGCCTTCGCCATACGAAGAATTCCAAGACTTCGTCATACGAAGAATTCCAAGACTTCGCCACGCGAAGCACCCTAAGAATTTGCCACACGAAGCACTCCAAACCTTCACCATGCGAAGCACTCCAAGTCTTCGACATGCGGCACACTCCAAGTCTTTGACATGCGGAGCACTTCAAGCCTCCGCCATGTGGAGTACTCTAACCCTTTGCCCCGCGAAGCACCCTAAGCCTTCACCACACGAAGCACTCCAAGCCTTCGCCACACGAAGCACTCCAAGCCTTCGCCATACGAAGCACTCTAAGTCTTCGCCATGCGGAGCACTTCAACCCTTCGCCCCACGAAACACTCGAAACCTTCGTCACGCGGAGCACTTGAAGACATCATCATGTGAAGCATTCCAAGCCTTCGCCACGTGGAGCACTTGAAGACATCACCATGTGAAGCATTCCAAGCCTTCTCCATGCGAAGCACTCCAAGTCTTCGTCATGCGAAGCACTCTAAGCCTTCGCCATATAGAACACTTCAAGCCTTCGCCACGCGAAACGGTCTAAGCTTTCGTCTCGCGAAGCACCCCAAGCCTTCGTCCCGCAAAGCACTCCAAGTCTGCGCCTCGTAAAGAACTCCAAGTTTTCGCCATGTGGAGCACTTCAAGTCTTGGCCACGCGGAGCACTAGAAGCCTTTTCCATGCGAAGCACTCCAAGCCTTCGCCGTGCAGAGCACTTCAAGCCTTGGCCACGTGGAGCACTCGAAGCCTTCGCCATGTGAAGCACTCCAAGCCTTTGCCATGTGGTGCACTTCAAGCCTTCGCCACGCAGAGTACTCGAAGCCTTTGCCATGCGAAGCGCTCCAAGCTTTCTTCATGAGAAGCACTCCAAGCCTCTGCCAAGCAAAGCACTTCAAGTCGTCGTCAAGAGAAGCACTCTAAGGTTTCCTCTGGTGAAACATCAATGTAGTCGCTCGTTGAAGCATCAAGTCTTTACCCAACGAAGTATCAAAGTCTTCAAGCATCGAAGCATCAAGACCTTCGCTAGTGAAGCATTGAAGTCGTCACCCAATGAAGCTGCAAGAACTTTAGCCCATAAAGTGTCAACATCTTCGATCGGTGAAGCGTCAATACCTTTACTCGCAGACCATCAACATTTTCCACATGGGAAGTTTCCAAGCCTTCACTCCATGACGTGTCAACAAATTCGCACGTGAAGCATCTAAGTCTCCATCCAAAAGCGTTAATGTCTCTCCTATGAAGCAACACAAAGCCTTCCACATTGAAGCATCTCTAAGCCTTTGATAGGAACACAACTCAAAGCCTTCACCCGTGATACGTCAACGCCTTCACCCCGTGAAGCATTAGCTCCTTTTCCACGTAAAGTATCAACACATTCATTCGTGAACTGAGGAGCCCCGAAAAGTATCAACGCGTTCATTCGTGGAGTGTCGACGTCTTCGCTCGAAGAAGTAATGCCTCTCTCCAACGAACATCAAGTCATTTCCTCACAAAGACTCAGTGCCTTCATCCCGTCAAGTAGCTAAGTATTCACACATGAAGCAACACATTTTCTCCTGATGTAACGACCCGAACCTTTATTATTATTATATTATTATGAAATGACCATTTTGCCCTTGAGGGGGGAAAATTAACTTTTAACCTAGAAAATAATTAGGACTTTGACCCATGACTATGACGTAGATTGGGACGTCACGATTCCGTAGGCAGGCGGCACATCGAAATCGGACTTCGTATGAGAAAGTTATGGTCACGGAAGTGATTTTGGCGAAACTTACGAACCGAGAATGAAATTAAAATATTATTAAAATATTCAAATTTGTTCCAGCCTTAGATTTAATCTAGACCGTCGGATGAGTGACAAATGTCACTCATCCTAGGGGTACTATTCCCCCAAGGCTGGATCTAACCCTATTGGCCCTTTTAAAATGTTTTTTTTCCCCCAAACCACCCCAACTATTCATCTCCTGCCACCATTAAATCTGGGACGTCCATTTCTTTTTGCTTTTTCCCTTTATCTGCACGACCACTTCTCTCTCTCTCACTCTCATCCATTTTCCCACCCGTGAAGAACACCCATGGCTGCACTTCGAACAAACACTCACTACCGCCCACATCTTCATCTGTTTGCTCCCTCCCCAACCACAGGACACACACACCGTCCTCACCACCGTCATCTGCATCATCAACCATCACCCCATCATCTTTCCCTCTCTGTCTGCAACCCCGAAACACACCCCAGAACCCGAACACCCTGCAAACACCACTATGGCCGACTGAGAGAATGAGGGACAGAGGGGCTAACCTGGACGAGCAGACGACTTTGCAGGGAGGAGAACCGCGGCTGAGTCACGGTGGAGGGTAAGCAAACCTTCAACCCAAAACCGGGTTTGAAACCTGAAAATGGAAGTTGGGTTTCCAACGTTTGTTTACGTGTTCCAAGGGCCCTACTGACTTCTAGGGACTGAGTAGGACAGGTTTTCGCATCAAGAGATGGTTGTAGCAGAGAGCTAATGGCGACTGGAACTCACGGTGATTGTTCATCGAGGTAAGGGTCAAGATCTCGTCCATTTTTTATGTTTTTAGATAGTTAGAACCCTTGTTGGGACTTAGACGATCAATTAGGGACAAGTCTGGACTGAAATGGTTAGGAAATAAGGAAATGGTGGCTGGGTCAACTCGCGGGCCTGTACGACCCGGTTGCAGGAATCCGGGTCGACCCATCGAGAGGTAAGAGATGACGTCATCATATCAGATATGTCAGACACATGACCCAGTCAATATCCGACACCTGTCCCATGTCAGTGCATAGTCAGCACTGACATGTCAGTGACGTGGCCTAATTAGTGACCTGCTAGAAGCCGACATGTGGCACTGACATGGCAGGACTTGGACCAATCCCGTGATGACACATGTCACTGTTAGAGTCTGACATGTCAGACCTGACAGCTATCAGATGATGTCAGCAGTGACGTTAGCGATGACATCATCAGTTATTGTAGCACTGTTGACCAGGCGCGTGGGGGTGCATGTGAACAGTGTTTTTGGTGGGGCCGATACCATTTTCAAGGTTTTGATGATACATATCCAATGGTGGTGATTTCGTTCGATTGGAGACCATTACGATGGTCAAAATGGGGTTTAAAGCCTCAGGAATAGTGTTCGGGCTATGTTTCCGGACCCGTTTCTTTTTAGGGTTTTAAGGATGAACTAGTGGGGTTCGTTAGTGACTCTTGGATGTATTATTACAGGTTTAGGTGGTTGTTGAGCAGCGAGGACCGTGTGTGAGTGGGCTATTTGGTTTTTAAAGGATTGCATGCAAAAATTGTTTTACTATTCCACTTTATGATTTAGATGGGGCTATTATGGGTATTATATGGGGATGCTTATTACATATTATGATGTTTTGGGCATGAGACCCGTCTGGATTATATATGGAATGTTTTCAGGGATAATCAGGGGACATATGGTAACTATACTATTATTGTGTTGTACTTTCCTACCTTACTATCTTGTCTCATCTAGGGAGGGTCGTTGGCCTGGGTGGACTCTGGAGTAGTCACGGGGCACTGACTGAGGAGAGTTAACCCCCGTTGGGTTGCTTACTCTCAAGAAGGCATATTGATTATACCTCGGGTAGTGACCGGGATACCGGGCACATGTGGACCTAAGGGATTTCTCGGGCTTTGAGACCCTGAGTGGCAACGTGTAGCCTTAAAACCGTGACATCATTATTAGGCATCGGGTGACAGGACTGCCCACAATCCCCCTGGATTAAAGGCCTAATCCTGCTCCCGTCTAACTTATGCTTGACACGAAGGCTAAACTGACGTCCAACCTCCTTGTGACACGTAAGTCGGACAAGGGAAACTCGGTTCGATCGTCCACTAACACAAACCTGATTAACCGGGCTCACCAACCACCAACACAGTCAATCTGTGGGCACACCAACCATGTCCCACACTACCTGTCTGCAATCGGATCCTATCACAACCTTGATTAACTGGGCTCACACATCGCAATATAAGGGTCCCACTAGCCACTCATGGCTCCAGCTCATGTCAGTATTCATCACAGATCACTCTGGATCCCCCGGATCCAATCCACAAGCTCCGCCAAACTCCACCATATCGAAACACGCCGATCATCCATCTATTCACAACATCCCTCGGCACTAAGCCGATTACCCACACTTCTATCAGAACATCACGCTGCACGTCTGAGTACATGAGCATGGTTCCAACCACTGCAGCACCAGTATGTACACAATCCAAGTACATGCACCAGTTACCCCCAACTAGAACCACGGTGCATTCCATCAACCACACGTAAGGACAACCCTATGAACTTAAATAAAAAAAGATATTTTAGAATACCTCAACATAGCTCGTAGAGTATATCCTCACGTACTTCCAACGTCAGATTACGGTACATCCACTAATCAATCACAGCGGCATCGACCACGCCCTACGACATCCCAAAATCTAACCAACTACCTCATAGTGTACCTATCACCCTCATAGTGAAATCTCCAGGGCACACACACATCCTGATAACCATACTAATTACCTCCTAACGACGAGCCAAACACACTTTACTTTTGCATCCCATCGGCCCAATCCAATGCTAGGCCAACACGTCTTCCAAAATATCAGCTCAAGTTTACTTCCGAATTTTTCGGTCTCCTGGGTCGCCCAACCAGTATGAATCTCAAACTCCTCTTATTATGTACACCAGGCAGACCCCGTACTAGATCCAAATCTGATACTCATACGTCTGTGAGTCAGACTACACATGTCCTACACAATTCCAAGGTGGTCAAGCTATCCAACTTGTATCTCACGGAAATCCTCTTGTTCCACAATTACTCAAACATGTCAGAAGCAAAACAATCCCGATCTACACAATCCTAAGTGGATCTTACTGACTAGGTTTCAGACCTCTGCATCTAATCGATCTTATATACCACAGTCTAGATTGTGGGTACTTTTCAATAACCACATATCGATCAGTTATAATTACTCCTTTTCCATTCCATTCCGTCATCCTCTAACGGAACTCTCAATGGTCCACAACTAGGACACCACAAGTCATCCTGCCTTAATCCAACTTAGCACAATTCTACGGCACTCGCCACCCAGGCCACTCCCGGCATCACCCATTACTATTTCTATTCTTGAACACATCCACAAGTGTCCACGACCAGGGGGGTCACAAATCCCGACGTCCCAACAGTGAGTCTCCCAACTCAACTCCAGAGTACCTACCACACAACCTAATCACTACCTCAGAACCAGACACAGTATCTCATCGTCTCAAGCTTAACATTTCCTGATTCCGAAATTCCAACTACGATTCTTCATCCTCGACTATACCACCTCCGGACTACCTGTCCAAACGTCTGTTTACTTACTACATTGAGGCATTCCACATCTCTTACGGATCATACCAAGGTATCCCAAATCAAGTCAACTTACCGACCACTCACCTGTTGGTTATCCCCGTTCATGCCCATCCAAACGGCATCAATCATCACTCCTTCTGATGATGGTATTCCAACCATTTCGAGGTTTAACTCCGGGGACCTGCTAGAACAACAGTCACCACTCTCGAAATCCTCAATCATTGACCTCAGACTCCCCAAGTACTACCCTCGAAGTCGCCACTCACTAAGTGCCAATCTCGGCACCAGCTAACAGATGCCATCATGTCAGGGGAAAGTCTACTAAAACCAACCTCACGAGCGGTCAACCTCGACCATACTACCCTAGCCTGTGCCAACATGAAAAGCGTAAGTCCACCGCGCTTCCGCTATGCCACTCAACTAACGGCATCCTGACTATTCGTCTCGAAACATGACCTACCAATGGTCATCAAATCTCCCGGCTCGATTAGTGGTTCCTTCCAGACACTGTCACCTCACAACTGGCCACAACCTCGACTCGATGTGCCCATCTGATCGTTCACAATCATCCCAACTTGTGGCATCTCCTCTCTACTCCAGGACTCCTAGTTCATCAGTCCCGAATCTCTGCTCCTTTCGAGCAAAATCCTTGAACTTCGCTCAAGTCGGGGAACTAATCTCCCTCGTAGTCCAGCCTTGAGCAACCCAGCACTGGGCTCCTCCAGAATCGTCTACCAACCATTCACTACCTCGGCTGCACCTAGCAGCACCAACTCCAATCCGGTCGTAAGTCGGCCCAACCACCCAAACTTCCAAACCAAAAACCCCCAATTTACGATGTCCAGTCTAAGCACTTTCCTTGGGGTTTCTCACTCAGGTACTCACAATCCAAACCAGTCATCCTTCTGGGTTCCTCAAATCATCCTCGTCGTACGAGTTATCCAATCCCGCGACACCCACTAGAGCATCACAACTTTACCACTCAGGTCGTCACACCCGACTAAGACCATTTCTCTAATCCTCAAAATAGTGTCATATACCTCGTCACTCGAGGCATCCGGCTATTCATAGTCACCCAAATCCAAACTCGAACAATCTGACCAAATGGTCACAAATCCATACTATCGTCATCCAATTGCCATCCGGCCCAACATGCCACCATCAACCAGCCTCCTCGGCCCACGTATACCACCAGCTAAACCAGCTACAATCGGGCCCCACAGGCCGACCAACCTATTCATTCGTAGCTCACCGGCTACCATCTAGGTTAAACTCGCTGGCATATCTCCGACCCTATAGTCCAACCATCAAGCATAACCAACGCCAACGCACTAACGATTCCGGCCCTAAGCCGACGTACGTCAGATCTCACACCGCATATCGAGCAACTATCACCCTGGCACTAACAATCACTGCTAACTAACCACAACGAATGTACTATCACTATCATATCCAGGTTGCTGAGGCTGTTCTACGTCGAGACATCACATCCACAGTAGTATCACAGCACCCACGTCGACAAACCAACGACTCTGAGAACCAAACCTCGCGCAGAGCACACAAAACCTTCTCTAATACCAATTTGATAGGACCGCCCCCAATCCCCCTGGATTAAGAGCTAAATCCGGCTCCCGTCTAACTTGCGCATGACACGAAGGCTAAACTGACATCCAACCTCCATGTGACACATAAGTCGGACAAGGGAAACTCGGTCCGATCTTCCAAAAGATTCCAGCCTTCCTAGAGTGTATGGAAAACTACTATGGATCTCGTGTGTGATGTCTCTGTCTATCTCGACCAACAGCCTGCATCGCTACAACCTAGGGGGTATCGAAAACACAAAAGACTGTGAGTGGACAAAAATAAAGTATAAGTTCAAAAACAGTTAGCAGAAACCACAATTACATTTATACCCTCCGTTTAAAAAACATATGCATGCATATCAAATCCATGTCATAAAACCTTTCAATATGCAGGATAAGCAAACCATGTAAGAAAACCGAACACAGTTTCCTTTTCTCAAACCCCGGGCCTCAGCCCAAAACCATCAAAAGCCTTATCATCCGGGCAGAGCCTAAAACATCGGAAAAACCTTTACTGAAAACCATCATCATCAAAACTCAGTGAAATCCAAATACATTTGAAACCACATATCCATCCATCAAACCTGTTGGATCTATCCGAGTCTTTAAACTCCCGAGTCTTTAAACTCAATCCAGGCCTCAATATAATCCGAGTCTTTAAACTCCCGAGTCTTTAAAACTCAATAGGCCTACGGGGGAAATATCAATATCCGAGTCTTTAAACTCCCGAGTCTTTAAACTCAATCCGGGTCTTTAAACCTAATCCGGGCCCGCCCCCGTCATATATCATATCCGGGTCTTTAAACTCAATAACCAGATCCCGCAAATCCAATCCAAAACCATTGAAAACCATTTTGCATTTCCGAATCCGAATCCGTAATCTCATTAGGATCCCGAATCCAAACTCAGAACTCGTATCCATCATCCATTTCCAAATCCGAGTCCCAAATCATCATTCTATAAGCTAGCATCCGGAATAACCATTCCGAACCCAAACCCAGAAATCCACTTTCGAGTTCCAAACCGAATCCCGAATCGTCATTCGGAAATCCGATTCTAAAACCTGAAATCTTGTTTATCAAGACCATTTTTCTGAACTGGGCTTCAAGCCCGAAATCGCTTTTCCAAAATAAATTTTAAATCTTTGAAATCAAATCATATTTCAATTCCCGAAATCAAATCATTTAAACCATGGTCAAATCACAACATTATTCGGAATCTCGTAAAACGTGCAAAATCGTAAATACCTCGAAAACAGTGCAAAATCGTAAACTATCAAGATCATAAATAAAATCATAGAATAACGTATATAAAACATATAAAAACATATATGCATGCATCATGAGTTAGAAAACAAAGTCCATTCACATACCATTTGGCTGTTGCCTCGATATGCATGCAATTACGCTTCTCCGGCCAATCTACTATCATCGGCTTTCCCGAACCTACCCAAATTCTATAATAAGGTCACTAACTACGTCATAAAGCTTATACTAAAGCCCCGTAATTTTTCTAAATTTTTAACTATTTTTAACCAAGCCCTAAATCCTTCGGACATCCCGAAACGTATCGAGGCGATGTCTGATTGACTCGAAACCAGTGCCAGAATGTTCGTTACAATGAATACTTTAAAACACTTGTTGAACGTGCCTTGAAAAGAGGGTCCACGTGCCCTCACGCGCTGCCCAATCGCCCTGCGCGTTAAACCACGTGCGGTTACTATTCATTATCCCTGTCCTTAGGTCGACCTGGTTCAGATCGGGTTGGGCCGGTCTTCTGCAACTCGACCGGCGTGGCCAGTTTTCCTCATTTTTGACCCGTTTTTGTTCCTAATTCCTCCCACATCTTTGTCCCACTAGTTGTGATCGGTCTATACATTCAAAGTACGAAGTTTTAGGTCCATACATGTCCTTCCAAATCAATGAACACGGGTGTTTTCTGCAACCATGGTTTCATATCGACCATCACCGTCTCGAGCCCTCATTCTTTACTCAATCGATCTCTGGGACCATGAAAAATCACATTCTATCATCACCAACGAGCACTAGTGACAAAATCACAAAACACCAATTTTTTTGAATTTAAACGACCTCACCATTCCTACCTCAACCGACCACCATGGGCACCGCCGTGGCCATCGTTGGACTTCTCTGAGTCCTCTAATCATCTTTGATGCACAACCCAACACCAAAAGATCACAGGTAAAGGGATTTGCTTCTCACCATTTCTCATCCACTGTTCTCACTTACCTCACAGGTTTTAGAGCTACCGTCCGCCACCGTTCACAGCCACCCCCTACGGTGGCACCACCACGCTACTCACCATCCCCACTCTAACTTTTATTCACAAATCAGGGCCAAAAGATGGAGATCGAGGGATTGGATGGAAGGATTGCCTCACGGTTGCACCTCCACTCTGTTTTTCTCAGTTCTTACTCGTGAAAACCATTTAAACCTGTTTAATCATACAAGGTTCTACCACCATCCAGACCCAGCGAGGTGTCCAAAACCTGGTGGTCACACACACCTGATGCAGCCAAGTGTCCATCTCTGAGTGGGCACAAATCCCAATGCAGGAAATATCCAAAATGGCCCTTATGTACAAATTACCATTTTGCCCTTCGTACTCCCTAACCCGTAACTCTATTTCCCGAACTCCAAATGATACATGCCGCCTGTCGTTGGAATCAGGGACTCGACACCTTCCTAACGGTCCTCGAAATACGTGAAAGTGACTTGTCGTCCAAAAAGCCAACTCTTTGCCCATATTCCACCGAAATTACCAAAGTACCCTCGAACTTCCGAACGTCATAACCTTTCCCTCGAGTGTCCAAATCGGACGTGCCACCTGTCTATGACCTCGTGACGTCCGGAACTACGTCACGGTCATCAGTCAAAGTCCATTTGACCATCCGATCTAAAAGTTAACATTTTTGGCCATTTCAGGGGCAAAATCGTCATTTCGCACCGTCCGTCCGAACGCATCCAACTAATCACTGATTTACTTCACTAACCCGTCATTAACCACTAATCTAATCCTGATTTCCAAGACGGGTCGTTACATCGGGGGGTGCCGGGGTTGGGTTTTATAGTGCACTATTATGTTAGTTTTCCCTATGCGATTATTATATGATTCTGCGATTTCGATTCTATTATGATACTATATTTACTTCAATGCATGCAAGTTTTGGAAAACGGAGGTGGTAAAACCTTATGATCGATCTATATTATTAAATTGGTTTAATAAACTATTTATTTTCGGCCCACTCACTCTTTAATGTTTTACTGACCCTTCCAGGCCATGCCACGAAATTAGAGGAGGATCCGGAGGACGAGGCATAGTCTAGTTTGTTGTGCACGTGTACACCCAAGTGGGTAAGTTGAGCACTATTTGTGTAACCTGAATATTGTGCTCATGTTTAGTATTGTACTATCCCTGGTCTGACAGCATATTACTCTGAACTCTTATGTTTAACGTTATTTGTTTAAAATTGAAGTATTTTGTTTCCGTTAAGAGTACTTTTGTTATGTTTGGAGTCGTTGTCAGAAATGAGCGGGACACGTCCCCTGGTGGTCCTAGTGGGATTTGGATGGGTCCTGTCAACTTGGTATCAGAGCACTAGGATTAGCAGTCAGTGTATTAGGTTAGTGGTTTGTACCTTGTACATTGTCGCTTTACATGTCTTTTAACTTGTTTTGCCTCTTAACATTTTTGATATGCCTCCACGACGAGATCCCCATGCACGTGCCGAGGAGAAAATAGAACGAGATGTAGATACTGCGAGTATCGAGCGGGCCCAGCACCTAGGTGCTTTGATCTTTAGCGGGGGGACCGATCCCGAGGAGGAGCACCAGTGGATTGACCGCTGGGAGAGGATCTTCGAGGTCATGCATTGATCACCTGAGGAGCGTGTGGTACTAGGGAGTTTTCTACTGGATAGGAGTTCTTATCGTTGGTGGCACAACCTCGTACTAGCTGGATGGACCGTCCACACCATCACCTGGTAGACTTTCAGGGAGCGGTTTCTCAACCAGTACTATCCGAGGTCATTCAGCAACGTCTGGGAGGCCGAGTTCTTATAGCTCTAGTAGGGGAGCCTGACAGTGGCACAGTATGAGGAGATTTTTCTGATGTTTTCTCCTTTTGCCGAGAACTTTGTGATCACGGAGAAGGATCGATGTCGCAGGTTTGAGTGGGGACTGCGAGGGGAAATACAATTGATGGTGACATCGACCCACTTCGACACATTGAGGGATCTGTGACAGGACCCGCCCCGATCCCACAGGGATCACAAGGGGACGTGCCCTGCTCCCGTCTGACACCCAATAATTCATACCAATTTTAACCTCAAAACATCAAATGCATAAATAACCAAATTAAAGTCATACATCAAATCCGAATTAAACGAATGTCAGACAAGGGATGAAATTCAAGATTACAAGTTGCGAGCACGACTCTAACATAAACCTGCGGGTAAGCCACCCAGCAGGGGTTCAGGTACGCAGAAGTAGATCTATGCCTCAGCCTCTGGTTCCTCCTCTACCTCAGTATCACGACCTGGAGGGGTTACCAAAACATTAAGGGTGAGTGGGCTGAAACTCAAGTTATAAAATCATTTGATAAGTAAAACATATAATTTACCCCTCCGTTTTCCAAACATGCATGCATGATCATTTAAAATCATAAATCATATAACATGAATCATAAGGCATGTAATAAAACCATAACCATAATTTTAGCCACTGCACTATATACTCCAATCCGACATCCCTGATGTCTGACGTCCCTGACGTCAATAAGGTCACAATCACAAGGCTACGCGTGCCACTCGGGTCTCAATTCCGAGTTCAATTCCCGAACCCTGTTCGGTTACAGCATCCCCGATGCTTAGCGTCATAGACGCTGGACGTTCAAGACGTCCGTGACCACTCCGGGGTACCTCATCCGGAGGAGACAGTATCATATGGAAGGATCTATACAGTGCAGTACCAAATACATTTTATTGATATCCACATGCAAAACATATATGTATACATAGGTAAAATTCGAACCGATCGTTACGTTTCATCAAACGGGTCTCATGCCCAAATACCGTGAAACGTGCCATAACCGAAATCTCAATATCATCAAACCATTTATAGATTCCAGCATGTGAACATATAAGTAAATCAGAAAACATTTAAGCATGCAAGGGTTTAATGAAAACAGGCCCACTCACAGTACGATCCCGCGGTGAACCTGCGCGTACGAACTTGTACTGGGATTATCGTACAATTCCTGTCAGTCCAAATCACATGTAAGGGTCACTACAAGTCTTAAACGTTTAACCACAAAGTCCGAAATAGAAACTGGCCCGGGGAGCCGTACAACACATTTCCCGAGGTAACCGGCCCTAAACCGATCCATCAAAGCTTATCTCAGATCAACATGGTTAATTCACCAAAAATGTTCAGCATGATGAGAGGAACAAAAGTCATGTTGATCGTGATCGGAGATAAGGTCCAACGCGCCCTCACGCGCCGCCCAAAGTGGCTGCGCGTGAAAGTCACGCGCCTGACACTGTAGCTACAGTGTCACCTCCTTCACCCGTTTGTCTGTAATACGGGCCTGCCACCCGCGGCTTGACCCGGTTGAATACCCACCAATTCGTACTCGATTTCAATCCAATTTATCCTAACATGTTCCATAACTATCCAATTTAGGTTCTGTGACAAAAATCAACCTCGACACATCCCCAAACGACCCATCGACCCGCGATCAACCAATCGGGTCAATCACCAGAACTTCCTGGTTTCAAACCCATTGTCCAATTAACTTCACAGGAAGCATAATAGGATCAAAACGAATCAAAATGAACAATCAATTGTGTCTGAAAGTACATGAAGGTCGTCGTCCCAAGCTCTACAACTTCCCTGAAAACAGCAGCCTCCGTCCTAGCTCAACCGTGGCTGTTAGCCTTCAATTTCGATGTGGTTGAGTTCCAAACACTCCCAGAAGACTAAACCAGGCCTTGGTTTGGTCCAACACTTACCAGAAATTAAAATCTGATTTTCCCTCCAATTTTGGCCGAAATGGTTTCTCTGGTTTCCTCACCCGTTCTTAGTTATAACAGCATCAGAGTGATGCTCAAGCACGTTCTAATTGGTTTTAAACAATTTCAAGCCGTCCCAGAGGCTCGTGGGTGTCCAATTGTCCACTGAAAAATGTTCCCCGAAAAGCTTCGATCTTGAATTAATCAATTGATCGTGCAGGCTGGACGGCTCAGGCCACGTTCAAAAGCAAAAGACAACCCAGACATTCCAGCACATGATAGCATAATCAATTGCACGATAGAACCACCGCACATGGTGGTGCCGCCCATTTCCCCCGCGGTCTGCTACAGTAACCAGGGCAAAAAGACCAAAACGCCCCTGGTTCAATAATTACCAAAATACCCCTCACTTCCTAGACCCGTAACTCAGCCATACGAAGTCCGATTTCGACGTGCAGCCTGTCAACAGACTCAGGATATCGAGACCTACCTATCAGTCCTTGAGTCGCGTGAAAATTAATTGTCAAACGAAAAGTCAACATTTTCGCCCGTGAAGTCCAACGTACGGTAATGCCCCTGAATTTCCGATAGTCATAACTTTTTCCCTGATCGTCCGAATTGGACGTGCCACCTGTCTATGAACTCGTGACGTCCCGTACTACGTCACGGTCATAGGTCAAGGTCCATTTAACTCATCAATCAAAAAGTCAACAATTTGGACATGCCAATCACAAGGGTAAAAGCGTCAATTCACACATTAAATTGAAATATTAAAATCCTCGAATGTCCGGGGTGTTACAATCTGACTGATGCTGCAACTAGAGTCGAGGCTAGCCTTCTGGCACAGCAGCGGGCTGCTGGGGAGACACGGCGACGTGATTGGGGCTCGAAGGGAGGACATCCCAGGGGATCTTCATCTTCAGGCAGTCGGGGACGCTTCGGTCAGTTTGGGAGCCCCCAGAGGTCGGGGTAGAGATCCAGTTCTTTGCAGCATCAATACTCACCCATGAGTGGCTTACCCCGTGGATACTCGGCCAAGCTGGGAGCAGTTACTTGTTTCGTCTGTGGAGAGCGGGGGCACTATGCGTCTGATCACCCATTAGTTCAGGGCAGCACCAGTTCCGTACAGAGCTCAGCGTGGTGGAGCCATAGATGTGGTGGAGCACGTGGCCGTGATGGGGGAGCTAGGGGACGTGGTCGAACGACCGGACCTTAAGCTCGTGTTTATGCACTCACACACCAGCAGGCCAGATCTGCTCTAGGAGTCGTGACAGGTACCTTATTCATATCTGATATAGTAGTTCGTGTATTGATGGATTCGGGGGCGACTCACTCGTTTATTTCACGGAGTTGTGCGAGTCTTTTGGGTCGTGAGGTGTCCGCACTCGAGAGCGAGATGGGTGTGAGTACACCGATGGGGGTGATCTACCGAGTGAACCAGGTGTTACGAGCTTGTCCAGTGGAAGTAGAAGGTGTAGAGTTTCCAGCCGATCTGATCATTTTGGATATGCATGACTTCGACGTCATACTCGGAGTAGACTAGTTGTCGGAGCACTATTCACTAATCGACTGCTGCAACAAACAGGTGACATTGAGGAGTCCGGGTTTACCAGAAGTGATCTTCCAGGGAGAGTGTGGAGACTCGTCACCCGAGGTAATATCTGCACTCACATCTACTAAACTATTACAGAAAGGGTGTCAGGGTTACCTAGATTATGAGGTGGAGTAATCTGATGAATCTTTAAGGATTGAGGATATCTCAGTGGTACGGGAATTTCCTGACGTATTTCCAGAGAACTTGCCTAGATTGCCACCACCCCGGGAAATTGACTTTACGATCGAATTACTCCGAGGGACATGACCGGTATCTCAAACGTCGTATCGTATGACACAGGCAGAGTTGCGAGAATTGAAAACTAAACTTCAGGAACTAGTGGATCTGGGATTCATCTGACCCAGCACTTCACCATGAGGAGCGCTGGTATTGTTTGTTAAAAAGAAGGAAGGCAGCTTAGGGTTCTGTGTGGACTATCGACAACACAATAAGGCAATCGTAAGGAACCAGTACCCCTTACCTAGGATTGACGACCTATTCGACCAACTGCGCAGAGCGTGGTACTTCTCAAATATAGATCTACGGTTGGGTTACCATCAGTTGAGGATAGCTGAGGGAGATGTTCAGAAGACGGCTTTCCAGACAAGATATGGACATTACGAGTTCTTGGTAATGTCATTTGGGTTGACGAATGCACCAGCTACATTTATGGACTTGATGAACAGGGTTTTCCGATCTTACTTGGACAAATTTGTAATCGTGTTCATCGACGACATTTTGGTGTACTCAAAGAAAGTCAAGGCTCACGAGAAACATCTACGACTGGTTTTGGGCAGGCTGAGGCAGGAACAGTTATATGCCAAGCTGAGCAAGTGTCAGTTTTGGCTGAACAGTATCAAATTTCTAGGACAGATCATATCACCCGATGGGATTAGCGTGGATCCCCAGAAGACGGAAGTAATGACCAACTGGGCCAGGCCGACAACCGTGACGGAGGTATGGAGTTTTGTCGGATTAGCAGGCTACTATCGGAGATTCGTGGAAGGTTTCTCCAAAATTGCTGCACCGTTGACTCGACTGACCCGAAAGGGGGTGAAATTCGTTTGGGATGAGCAGTGTGAAGAGAGTTTCCAGGAATTGAAGTATCGGTTGACCACTGCACCCGTCCTTACACTACTGGATAACAGCGGAGAGTTTGTGGTCTACAGTGACGCATCGCTGCAGGGACTGGGCTGCGTGTTGATGCAAAATGGTAGGGTTATTATACACGCATCAAGGCAGCTGAAGATACATGAATTGAACTACCCTACCCACGATTTGGAGTTGGCAGTAGTGGTTCATTCCTTAAATATTTGGAGACACTACCTGTTCGGTGTGACATGTAGGATATACACCGACCATCACAGTCTAAAGCATTTATTCACTTAGAAGGAAGTGAACTTGAGGTAGCGGCGATGGTTAGAGCTGATCAAGGATTATGACTAGACAATTGAGTATCATCCGGGCAAAGCAAATGTTGTGGTGGATGCACTTAGCAGGAAATCAGAAGGATCAGTTGCACACCTGAGGATGGTGTATCTTCCCTTACTGGTGGAACTCCGAAAGATCGGGGTTATGTTGAGGATGGACGAGCAATGAGCTTTGTTGGCTATCTTCCACATACGACCTGTGTTGGTCGATAGGATTATTGAGGCTCAGCTCCTGGATCCGATACTTCATGGTTACAGAGGTGAGATTGAGGCAGGACATAGATAGGACTTCTCCGCCTGGGGCGATGGAGCGTTAGTGAAACTCGGACGTCTGTGTGTACCTGCAGTGGCGAAGTTACGTAGGGAGATTCTGGATGAGGCACA
Source organism: Prinsepia uniflora (assembly GCA_032719365.1). Taxonomy (NCBI): domain Eukaryota; kingdom Viridiplantae; phylum Streptophyta; class Magnoliopsida; order Rosales; family Rosaceae; genus Prinsepia; species Prinsepia uniflora. The sequence goes on along the minus strand of CM064874.1, from coordinate 49,744,371 downwards.
CAGTTCAGCATATGCAATGCATCCAGGAGGGACAAAGATGTACCGTACCCTCCGACACTACTATTGGTGGACAAGGACGAAGAGGGAAATAGTTGAGTTCGTCAGCAATTGTTTGACCCATCAGCAAGTCAAGGTAGAATGGCAGAGACCGTATGGGGCTATGCAGCCACTTCTGATCCCCGAATGGAAATGGGATCACATTACGATGGATTTTATCTTCAAGTTAAATAAGACACGAGTGGTTTCGATAGGGTTTGGGTGATTGTGGACCAATTAACCAAGTCAACACATTTTCTGTCGATACGCGAGACTTACAAACCCAACCGATTGGCCCATTTATTTGTAAATGAGATAATCCAACTTAACGATACCCTAGAGTCGATAGTTTCGAATCGGGATTCGCATTTCACCTCTAGATTTTGGGAGAGTCTGCAGAGTGCTTTGGGTACGAACTTACATTTCAGTACGGCTTTCCACTCACAGACCGATGGGCAGTCTGAATGGACGATACAGACATTGGAAGATATGATGAGGGCTTGCGTGCTGCAGTTCCAAGATTCGTGGGATGTCCGGTTTCCATTGATGGAGTTTGCATACAATAACAGCTATCATGCGAGCATTGGAATGGCACCCTATGAGGCACTGTATGGTCGGCAGTGCAGGTCACATGTCTGTTAGATGGAGGTCGGAGAGCGAACCGCAGTGGGGACAAACTTGATGGACATGACCCAAGAGACAGTCCGGGTTATCAGGGAGAGGTTGAAGGCGGCCCATGATCGTCAGAAGAGTTATGGAGACAGACGAATTCGAGACTTGGAGTTTGAGGTCGGGGATTTTATCTTCTTGAAGTTATCCCCGTGGAAAGGAATCATCCGTTTCGAACGACGTGGGAAGTTAAGTCCCCGATACATTGGACCTTATGAGATCACATAGAGGATTGGTCCAGTGGCTTATCGTTTGGCACTACCTCTAGAACTTTCCAGAGTACATGATGTTTTCCATGTGTCCATGCTATGGAAATACTTTCGGGATGACTCACATGCTTAACCAGAATAACCACTAAAACTGAGGATAGACTTGAGCTTTGAGGAGCAGCCAGTGTAGATTTTGGATTGGAAGGACAAAGTTTTAAGGAACAAGACCATTCCACTAATGAAGGTGCTGTGGAGAAATCATGATGTCGGGGAAGCGACGTGGGAACCCGAGGACTTAATGAGAGATCAGTACCCGTACTTATTTGAGTAATTTCGAGGACGAAATTTTTTTAAGTTGGGTAGGTTGTAACGACTCGAACCTTTATTATTATTATTTTATTGTGAAATGACCATTTTGCCCTTTAGAGGGGGGGGGGGGGGAAGTTGACTTTTGACCCAAAAAATAATTAGGACTTTGACCCATGATCGTGACGTAGATCGGGACGTCACGAGTCCGTAGGCAAACGGCACGTCGAAATCGGACTTCGTATGAGAAAGTTATGGTCACGGAAGTGATTTTGGAAAAACTTACAAACCGAGAATGAAATTAAAATATTATTAAAATATTCAAATCTATTCCAGCTTAGATTTAATCTGGACTATCGGATGAGTCACAAATGTCACTCATCCTAGGGCTACTATTCCCCAAAAGTTGGATCTAACCCTATTGGCCCTTTTAAAATGTTTTATTTTCCCTCGAACTACCCCAACCGTTCATCTCTTGCCACCATTAAATCTGGGTCGTCCATTCCTTTTTGCTTTTTCCCTTTATCTGCACGACCACTTCTCTCTCTTACTCTCACTCATTTTCCCACCCGTGAAGAACACCCATGGCTGCACTTCGAACAAACACTCACCGCCGCCCACATCTTCATTTGTTTGCTCCCTCCCCAGCCATAGGGCACACACACCGTCCTCACCACCGTCATCTGCATCATCATCCATCACCCCTTCATCTTTCCCTCTCTGTCTGTAACCCCGAAACACACCCTAGAACCCGAACACCCTACAAACACCACTATGACCGATTGAGAGAAGGAGGGACAGAGGGGTTAACCTGGACGAGCAGATGACTTTGCAGGGAAGAGAACCGCGGCTGAGTCACGGTGGAGAGGTAAGCAAACCTCGAACCCGAAACTGGGTTTGAAACCCGAAAATGGGAGTTGGGTTTCCAACGTTTGTTTACGTGTTCTAAGGGACCTACTGACTTCTAGGGACTGAGAGGACTGAGTAGGAAATGGTGGCCGGAGCAGAGAGCTAACGGCGACTGTTCATCGAGGTAAGGGTCAAGATCTCATCCGTTTTTTATGTTTTTGGATAGTTAGAACCCTTTCTGGGACTTAGACGATCGATTAGGGACAAGTATGGACTGAAATGGTTAGGAAACAAGGAAGATCTGTCATACACGTGGCCCAGTTAGCATCCGACACATGTCACATGTCAGTGCATAGTCCGCACTGACATGTCAGTGAGGTGCTGACATGTGGCACCTGTCCGAAGTCGACATGTGGCGCTGACATTGCAGGACTTGGACCAATCTCGTGATGACACGTGGTACTGTCAGAGTCTGACATGTCTGACCTGACAACTGTCATATGACGTCAGCGATGATGTCATGCTGACGTTAGCAATGACATCATCTGTTACTGTAGTACCGTTAACTAGGCGTGTGGCGGCGCGTATGAACAGTGTTTTTGTGGGGCCGATACCATTTTCAAGCTTTTGACGATACGAATCCAATGGCGGTGGTTTCGTGTCGATCGGAGATCATTACGATGGTCAAAATGGGGTTTAAAGCCTCGAGAATAGTGTCCAGACTATGTTTCTGGGCCAGTTTCTTAATTTGGCTTTAAGGATGAACTAGTGGGGTCCGTTAGTAACTCTTGGACGTGTTATTACAGGTTTAGGCGGTTGTTCAGCAACGAGGACCGTGTGTTAGTGGGCTATTTGATTTCTAAAGGATTGCATGCATAAACTATTTTACTATTCCACTTTATGATTTAGATTAGGCTATTATGGGTATTATATGGGGATGCTTATTACATATTATGATGTTTTGGGCATGAGACCCGTCTGGATTATATATGGAATGTTTTCAGGGATATTCAGGGGACATAGGGTAACTATACTATTATTGTGTTGTACTTAGGAACCTTACTATCTTGTCTCCTCCAGGGAGAGTCGTTGGCCTGGGTGGACCCTGGAGTAGTCACGAAGCACTGACTGAGGGGAGATAACCCCTTGGGTTGCTTACTCTCAGGAAGGCATATTGATTATACCTCGGGCAGTGACTGGGATATCGGGCACTGGTGGACCTAGGGGATTTCTCGGGTTTTGAGACCCTGAGTGGCAACGTGTAGCCTTAGAACCGTGACATCATTATTAGGCATCGGGGGTTGCTGGGGTTGGGTTTTACAGTGCACTATTATGTTAGTTTTCCCTATTCGATTATTATATGATTTTGTTATTTCGATTCTATTATGATACTATATTTACTTCAATGCATGCAAGTTTTGGAAAAGGGAGGGGTAAAACCTTATGATCTATCTATATTATTAAATTGGTTTTATAAACTGTTTATTTTCGGCCCACTCACTCTTTAATATTTTACTGACCCCTCCAGGTCGTGCCACAGAATTAGAGAAGAATCTGGAGGACGAGGCTTAGTCTAGTTTGTTGTGCACCTGTACACCCAAGTGGGTAGGTTGAGCACTATTTGTGTAACTTGACTATTGTGCTCATGTTTTCCATTGTACTATCCCTGGTCTGATAGCATATTACTCTGAACTCTTATGTTTAACGTTATTTGTTTAAATTTGAAGTATTTTGTTTCAGTTAAGGGTACTTTTGGTATGTTTGGAGTCGTTGTCAGACGGGAGCGGTATACGTCCCCGGGTGGTCCCAGTGGGATTGGGATGGGTCCTGACACCTGATGTATCAAGGCATTCGCCCCACGAAGCATCATTATCTTTGTCCGTCAAAACCATAATGCCTTCAGCTCGCAACCTAACAGCACTTGCACCCTATGAAGTGCCAAAACCCACCACTAGCAGAGCATTCAAAGACATCATCTACGAAGGAATCAAGGCACCTCTCCAAAGGGAAAACTACAACCTTCAACTCAAAGAGCTAAGTCATCGACTCAAGCAACTTAGAAAAGTTTACTTGACGGCTAAGTTCAATGCAGTTAACCAACAATGAGGTACATACTACTCAAGAACATTACTAAGGATCTATCAGTCATACCCAACAAATGGACTTGTTGGAATTGGAAAAGCTACTAAAGATCACTTCTCAACCCCACCAAGGGGAGCAATAACTAGGTCATGTCATGAAAAATCTTTTGCAAATGCCTTAGTGCGCGCGACTACAAATTCCAGCACACAACTTCGAGATTCATTCAAACATACCATTCGAAGAGAGCTCGATTATGTCAAAAAAGTACGGAAGTTGGCTTTCCAACGCCACAAATGGTATTCAACTCGGACCCAAAACGAAGTTAAAAGACTAAATTTACTACACAAAGGTCAAATATTCTGAGAATCACAAAACACTCAAAAAATGGAAAGCTTTTATTAATGAAAATTAAAGAAGTTGGCAATTCATAAGTTGAATGCTCCAGCATATATTCAATGCTAAGATCTAGCTACAAGCTAAGAAGAACCATGAAGTTCATCATCAGGATCGACACGACCTCAGAGTCTCTTTGTCAACCTGTGTACAAACCTTAGAGGCCTTCGATCATTCCATCGTGGACTTCTAGTGACACATCGTCCGTGGCCTTCTTCAACCAACAGAATCAACCGCCTGTATTAACCACTCCAGATCCCACTCAGGGATTCCATCGAACTCTAACCAGTCGTACTCCGACTAACCCAAATGTCGTCTACCAGGTCGCCCACGACCTTAGTTGCACCAACTGTCCATCACAGCTGAAGTAGCACGATAACCAACTCGGTCTAACCGATAAGTACAACCCTGACTGCAAAGTGCAGTCCCAACACAAGCTGACATGACTAGACCGACTAACGAATCCAAATCCGAATAGTCGTCCAAGTCAAACCACTCGTCAACTCACATTTCCGAACAATACACATCCTACCTTAGGATTCCACGACCACGCCTAGGGTTCCCCTGAACCCAACTGCGAAAAGTAGTAAAATCAACAATCGGACCGACTCCGCGGTCCCGACATCGTAAAGACGTCAATCCAATCCTACCGGCAAATCAACTAGGATTCCACGAATCTGGCTGCTCCCAATAGCATAGCCACCAAACACAACAAAATCCGACCATCGAATGGTCACAACACCAAACTACCGTCAAAAAGATCCTACGACGTCGTGAAGACGATCCAACTACCCGTCACACGATCATAACGCTAACATACGAATACGTTCATCCTTCCATAGGGTCCCACACTGTCAACCACGACAAAACTATGGCAACCTCGGCATACCGTGTCGAACCAAGACATATCCTGATTCCATCCTACTAACTATCGTATCGGCATCGCAACTATCAGGTTGACCACGAACTGCAGCCCCTTGAGATATCACATCCTCGACCTGCGTACATTCCAAGAGCTCCGCGGTTGCTCGAATAGAGACAACCCCGCTCTGATAAGCAATCCTATGCTCTGATACCACATTGACAGGACCCATCCCAATCCCCCCGGGATTAGTGCGGGATGACCCTGCTCCCGTCTGACACGAAGTGTCAGACAAGGGATATTTCGGACCTTTGCCCTCCCGGGCTATCAGAGTACACCAGGATTCGGAGGAGGTATGTGATATCTCGGTCTCTGCTACAGTCCACATCCAATGTCAACCTGAAGGGCAGTCAAAACATTAAAAGCTGTGAGTGGACAAAACAAGAGTTTATAAAAACATTTTAACGAGAAGACATTTGTACCCTTCACTAAAAATCATGCATGCATTCGAAAACTGTTTATCCAGAAAAACCATAATGAGATCAAGTACACGGGCCACTGCCCAAATCCATAAGGGACTCAGCCCAAATCAGAAGAAACTAACCAAACGGGCCACTGCCCAAAACCTGTGTAAACACGCACGATATATCATATCATATAGCATACATCATATATACATATAATTCACACAACCAATCCTGACACTGTTTCCAAAGCTACGCGCGTGCTACTCAGGTCTCAATCCGAGTCTTCTCAAAGTCAAGATCAATGTCCGCAGACCACTGACCCTTCCCGAGGTAATAGTAATCATAGCCTTCCTAAGAGTAAGAAACCCAACTGAGGGGTGACTCCACTCAGTCAGTGCTCCGTGACTACTCCGGGGTCCACCTAGGCCAACGACCCTCCCCGGAGGAGATAATAGAACAAGTAAAGGAAGGTTTATGAATACATATATATACATAATATAAACATTCATGCCCGGTTCCCTTGAACCGTCATGATCCATAATAACATAACCAGGGTTCATGTCGGTCCCCATAAACCGTCATGAACCAGAATGACCTGACAAAGGTTCATGCCGGTTCCCATAAACCGTCATGAACCACGATGACCTTTCCAGAGTTCATGCCGGTTCCCGTAAACCGTCATGAACTTGGAAACCCATCTAAGGTCCCTGACCCGAAAGCATCAGTGTAAAACAACGGGGTCTCGTGCCCGAACATATGACATCAGCTGGGCACCGTGCTCGATATCTAAGGTCATATGACTGAGACAAAACCAAATGGGTCTCATACCCGAGTTTATCCTTTTGAAATCCAAATCCAATTCATTAAAACCAATAAAGAAATACAGACCCGTATAAGCACCGTGTAGGGCCGAAACCTCGAAATACGTGCTTAAACGTAACCACATACAAATGCACCCATGGCATCATCAAACATGTAATAAAACATATAATAAACATTTATGCCTGCACCAATTTAGAAAACAAAGTCCACTCACAGACCGTCCAGCTGCCGCCTCGATTTACGTGCCATACGGCTCCCCGAGCCGATCACCGTCACCGAGACTCCCAAACCTGTCCAAATTTTAATAGAAGGTTACTAACTACTTAATTAACCTCCTAACAAAGCCCCGTAATTTTCCCGATATTTTTTAACTATTTTTAAAACCGAACCTAAACCTTCGGACAGCCCGAAACCTATCGAAACGATGTCCGATTGACACGAAACCAGTCCCAAAGTGTTCGTTACATCGAATAGATGATTTCACGTGTTGGAACCATCGTAAAATTCCCTGTCACGCACCGTCACGCGCCTATGGAATGCACTGCGCGTGGGCCTCACGCGCCACCGCACAGTGCCTTCATCAACCTGCCGCGAACCGGCCGGTCCGGTTTTTCTTGCAAATCCGGTCCGCCTGGACCGGCGTGACCGGTCCAAGGCCCTACACTCCTCATTTTTTTTCCAATCTTCTTCTTTTCAATCCCAATCTTCCTAATTTAATGTTTTCTATCAATTCCAATTAATAAAACTAACTAAAACACCTTAAATCCTATCCAAGAACAAAGAGGCTCACGACCTCTGTTTTCACGGCCACCCTCACGGCCTCCTCCGTTGTGAACCAGCCTCCAAAACATCTTAAAACTATCCTAGCAACCTAATCAACTCATCCTAATCGTCCAAAAGCCACCATAATATCAAAATCAAATTGAAAATGGAAATTGGGCCTTACCGAGCACCCTCTCGGGTTTGTCTCCTCCAAGCCGCCGTACACGGCGGTTCTGGCCGTCCAGGCTGGCCACCAACATCCAACATCCTCCCCTCACTCTCCTGGTTTCTCAGATATCCATGGGTGAAGGTTTGGATTGGATTGGTTTGGGTACAAAGGATGAGATCGGGTGGGTTTGGAAATGGAAAGAAATGATCGATGCATGTATGTGGGAAGGTGGGCAATGGATGGGTGACACTTGTCACTCATCCATTGGCCTGCCAAAATATCTGGGCCCACACTAAAGACAAAACTCAATTCGTCTTGTAAAACGTGTCGCTATGAATAGTAATCTGGGACTTCCGTGAACCGTAACTTCGCCGTCGAACGTCCGAATTCGACGTGCCGCCTGTCTACGGATTCGTATCGTCCTTATCTACGTAACGGTCTTCGGCCCTCGGCCATCGAACCTCTCGGTCAAAAAGTCAACACTTGACCCCTTTTTAACCAAAATTACCAAAATGCCCCTAAACTTCCGAACATCATAACTTCCTCCACGAACGTCGGAATTGAACGTGCCACCTGTCTATAAACTCGTGACGTCACGAACTACGTCACGGTCATCGGTCAAAGTCCATTTGACCGCCCGATTGAAAAGTCAACGTTTTGCCACCATCAGGGGCAAAACGGTCATTTCGCATCGTTCGTCCGATTTCGCCCAACTAATCACGGATTAGCCTCACTAATCGTGATTTGTCACTAATCTAATCCTGGAATTCGGGACGGGTCGTTACAGTTTTGGCCTCCTGAGTACGTAGACAGACGACTTATAAAAAATGGAGGTCGAATATGTTCGATTTGGATCTAAATTGGTGTTGGGGCATTTTTGTAATTTTACTAGAAGAATCTAGAAAGTCCTAGATAGCCCTGGAATTGTTTGCAATTTGTCCTCTTATTATTCTCCACTGACTTATTGTATTATAAATAGGTGAGTAAGTGTTGGTTTTGGGGATTCGGTGGGGGAGGATCGAAATGGAAGAAAAACAACAACAAAATGGAGGATTTATCATTCCTCCCACCGCGAAGAAAAAATCAGGGAGAAAAAGAGTTGGAAGGAGAAAGACAGGGAAGGAAAAGAGGATGAGCAATAGAGGTGAGGAAAACTGAGTGAGTGGCTGTGAAGATTGAAGCTCGAGCTGTGATCGTGAAGAATTGATGTTTTGTGCGAAGCAATGGATCCTAGTATGATTCTAAGGGTTCTGTGATCGCTCTGGAACAAGAAAAGGAAAGAGCTGAACACAGGAAAGCTACAGGATGATTGTGGCCGCCATGGCTGGAGCGTGAAGGTATACTTCCTTAGTTTTAGGTTGTTTTACGCTATTTTGAATGCATAGACATACTTCTGGACTTAAAACGATTCAATTGCATATAAAGAATGTAGAAATTGGACGTAAAACAACAAAGAACTAATTGTGTCTGGTTCGCGGGTCGACAACCCAAATTTCAGGAACCGGGTTGACCCGATTTCAGGTGGAAGACGACTCTGATAGGCGCATGTCCACCATGCAAAGAGACCTTGTGGTGGCACGTGGCGGCGCATGCAACCATTTTTAACCGTTTGACCAACACAAAAGTTGTTCGTCTTTGAGTTCTGAATACATTGGTCAAAAATTTGATTTAATTGGGTTATATTTGAGTATAGCTTTTTCTATTCAAAGGTATATTTCTATGTTATGTTTTGTGATAATTTGAGTACTTTAAAGGAATTAAGTATGGGCTTAATACTAAATAATAGTAGTGATATTGATACTTTTATTGAGGAATTTATGATGTTAATGTTAAGAATTATATTGTTGATAAGGACTATGATGATTGTGAAAATCAAAGAATTGTTATGAGAATTTAAAGGGTGTATGATGTTAATAGATAAATAAATTACTCAGGATTTCCTTTGCTCAATATGTTGTTTTTTGAATTCTAGTAAGTTTACCATGAATATGGTAAATGGTGTTCAAAATGAATATAATTAGTTAGTATTGGGATAAATAAACCGAGTATAAGAATGTGACATTAATATTACTTGTGAGGTAAGGTAAGGCTATAAAAGAGATAAGTGTAACGATTGTTGTTGCATATTGGTTACATATGGTTGGAAAGTTAAAGATCATTTTGACAATATGGTGATGAACAATTATGGAGTTGGGAAAAGGGAGACTTACTTATAGAGATATGATCATAATTAAAATAAGGTTAAGAGTTATGTTGTTTCAAATAAAGTTGTCAATTAATGAAGTCAAATATGACGGTAATAGGAAATGAATACAAGCTTGGTGTGATTAATCACATTTGGAGTATTCGAATGTCCGCTCTTGGAAGTTAGAGAGATTGTAAAGATTATACGATTATATATTCCTTTTGTTATCCAAAACGAATATTATAGTAACGATTGTGATTATATTCGTAATTTCTACTACTTGTTGGCTTTAATGGAATGAATGTGGGCGGTAACTTTAAAATGGTGGATTTATTTTGGTGAAATTACTAAGTTTTGAATGTGATTAAAAACTGGTAAGAATCCTTATAAGAGTGTTAAATAAGAACAAGACCAGTCCGACTTTCCGAAATTTGGGGGACGGGTCTTGTCACGTTATGAGACTAAATTTCGTCGGGTAGAGTGAGACTCCAGGAGAGTGATTAAGAGCAAGGAGGCGTGTTTTGCCTTCCAATTTAAGGTGGCGGAGGGCGGGGTTGATGTTTGGTGAAAGAAGAGCGATGCAGATGAGTGAAAGGAAAAAGCGTGTGGGTTGAAAAAGATTACAACAGAGTTGCCAATTCAGTTGTGAACAGAAGACCACCGAATTCGTACAGCAAAGAGGAATTCAAAGAATTGATGAAGAAGAAGGAGAAGAAGAAAAGGGTTTTGGATTTTGAATATTATAATGGGTTTTTTTTTTCTTTTGATTTGTTTTTCTTTTATCCATTAACCATTTTTCAGGTTTTAACATAAAGAGGGAGGGCGGGATGGGGAAGAGAGAGAGAGAGAGAGAGAGAGAGAAAGGGAGAGAGAGAAGTCGAGGGGTGGTCCCATGTTGGAATTGATCGACTTGCTACTGATTACTGCTTGGAGACGGTGGATGATGGCGCAAAGGAGAAACAACCCACATACAAAAATTCAAAATATTCATGTGAACTTTGCTTGAAAGGGAATTAAATTTTGAATTAGTAGCGAATTTAGCCTCATAACTTGCAACCTATTAAGATCTCAACATGTTATCGCCCTAAACCTTTTAGACGATTAAAATTCTTACACGAGTCCATGATCTTGCCTTTATCCCGTCATCTTCCCCCTTGTGCACCTTCCCCCTTGCGCACCTTCCCGTGCCCAATTTTCCAGAACTCGCTCTGCCGACACTCTTGTGCCCACATCGCTGTTTTTCGGATTCAAAAGTTTGGTTGGAGGCTATGACGGCAGCTTCCTCCAAAAACCCAGAACCCATTAATCTTCTTGGCCTTCTTCATCATTGAGAACATTTACGGCGAGATCGCGATTGCAATCTAGAAATCATCCACTGACAACCCATTGCCTTCGATGGTGTGCGATGGGTTTGAGGTCATCGTCGATGGATTTGATGGCTTCAATGATGACGATGTAAATAATGATGATGAAGACGGTGAAGATGGGGTTATCAAGAAATCCATGGGAATTGGAGATGAGATTTGGTTTTAAATTAGGTTTTGGGTTAATTGATTCTGGGTTTTTGGATTTGAGGGTTGAAGATTCTGGGCAAAACTCAGAAGATTAATTTTAGATTTTGGATTTGGATATATGATTGATGATTAATGAAGAATTGGGGAAAATGAGTTCATGATCATGGATGAAGATGATGAATTGAGGAAGAGGAAGAAAGGGAAATAAATTAAGATCGTTCCCAATATGTCCATTTAAAATTTGCATAGTGATATTTATTATTTGTCATATAGACACGTAATTAAATTTTAAGGAAAATGAGTTTATGATCATTAGATATAATTTAGGTACTTTTAAATAATTTATCATATATATTATAAATATAATTTAGGTATTTTTATATAATTTATCATATATATTATAGGTGTGTACTTTAAATCTAAACGGAAATATTCCGAATAATTCCGGATAATGATTAAGTGTGTATTAAATGTATTCGATGGTATAACTCATGAAATCTAACAGATTATAAAAATAATAAATGTGTTCACATTGTAAATAAACTATAATAGATCGATTAAACCGTAGTTAGCTAAATCAAATTTTTTCATCAAGAGGTTTGTTGTAAAGGGGAATACAAGATCCTGAGTTTTGACAGTAATTAAGCACCTCCAGTCACACCACACAGGCACACACTGACACACACAATGCTGCCACCTCCATTCACTGTCTACTTGGCTACTTGGGAAGAAAATACCAAATTAATGTTTTAAGCCTCGTTTGGTATGCCGTACTGTATTGACTATTTCAATTGGATAGACTAATCTGTCCACTGGATAGACTGATTATTTAGTCGGGCGTTTGGTACTTTTCCGGATTAGAATACCGACTATATTATACTGACCGGATTATATTATAGTAATTGACGAAATACTTATATCTTAAATATTAATTATGTATGTTATTATTTTTATTATTATTTATTTTAATAATAATTATTATTACTATTTATTACATTTTTATTAATTAATTATTTTTAATTTTATCATTATTATTTATTAAAATATCATTAATTATTAATTTATTATTAGTAGTATTTATTACTTTATTACTTTTTATTATTAATATTTACTATATTAATATTTTATTTTTATTATATTACTATTTATTATTATTATTATTATTATTATTATTATTATTATTATTATTATATTTTACAAGATTACTAGTTATCCGACTATTTAATACGGGACAATTTCGAACGTATTATTTTAGCGTGTCTGGGGACGACAAAATTGAGATTTCGTGGCCCATTTTCAAGAATTAAAATCACCTCAAGGGTCAAACCTAGCTTCGGTGTGTAAATATAGTTTAGCCTGAAAACTATCGTTTAGGCGCACATTCTGTAGGCATTTGGAGCTTGGACTGCGGACCTCGGATTCACCCTACTACAAGTTATATATATATATATATATATATATATATATATATATATATATATATATATATTTGTAAAACCCAAACTTCTAAAAAGTAAAAATACGAATGAATTGTCCAAGCATTAATATATTCCTATATATATTTTCTTCGAAACCCATGCGAAAGAAGGAAAAGAGAATGACAAGACAAAAACAAAAAATTATGTAGAAGAAAGGTTTTTATATATGATTATTCAAGAAAAATTAGGAGGGGGCATGGTCGGAATTCGAATGGATTTGGTTATTTTTATTTGATTTAACATTTCCTTATTTATTTATTTTATTAGGATTGTTTCAATTTCGTTTTAAAATCTAATTAAAGTCGTATTACTCAACTTCGACTCATTAGCGTTTCTCTCTCCTCCTGATGAGACTTACATCATGATGTCGATCTCTAGATTTTGTGTGTATAGTGTTAGAGTTTGAATATGGACTAATCACCTAGTGTGCAAAGTTCTAATCATAATTAGAGTAATAGAGTCATTGTTATTAAATCATTAATATATGACTCCATATGGTAATTGACATGTGTTAAATTAGTATAGTTTGCCTTGACTACCTGTTTAGTCTATACGAATCATAATGTGATTATGATAGGAAATCATATTAGGGTTAAACTACTATATAAGACGATCTATGCTCTTGCCAATAAGTAATCCTTACTTACGAACTATTGACCTATTGATTAGCGAAGGGCAACTACTTATTGGTAGAGAGGAGAAGACTACTTATCGTAACTAAGAACACAATGACATCAACAGATATGTCATTAACATTGATGTTCCTAGTCTTCTTGATATAATCCTTTTTTTGTGATCTTAAAGCTTAGTTTCTATTTATGTAAGTTGTTTTCTACATCTTACAACTTACAAGTGGTATGAGAGCAGCAACATGCTCTAAGATCCCTAATAATTGAATTGTTATTGGATTAATATGATTGTAAAAAAATGTTTTTGACCTATATTCATGTATAATAGTTTTTATCAAAATTTATTTAATTTTGACAAAAAAAAAATGACATGCCGCTGTTTTCGTTTTCATAAAAAAAAAGGACGCCACACTTATAAATTTTGGACCGTTGGAATGAGAGAAATCAGAGTATGATTGATAGGTTGGATGCTTGCACCATCATTAAGCATTGCAAGTCAAAAACTAGAGACTTCATTGCCCAAAATTTCTAATAGAACACAGCAGGCATCCCATCCACCCGGGAGCCTTGGTTAGAAACATATTGGCAAGATCCGCCTTCAGTTCCTAGCGAACAAAAGGCCTACCAAGCTCCAAATTTTTCTAAGGTCCCAAAATAGGTTGGATTAGCCCAAGCACATCTGCCAGATCACCTGGCCCTGATGTAGCAAATAAATCATCAAAGTAATGCACAAATTCCCATATCTCCCCCCCCCCCCCCCCCCCCCCCCCCCTCCCCTTTCCTTAGCAAACTGATAAAAAAACCTGGTGTCGTGTCCCTATCCTTGAGCCAAGATACCCTAGAGCGCTGACGCCAAAGCAGCTCCTTCTGAGCTCTGAGCCTATCCAACTCCTTATCCAAATCTTCAATAACCTATTGATCATGTGCCGAAGGAGAGGAAGGGGTTAAGTCCTCCATCCGAGCCTGAAGCTACTTAATTTTACGAGGGATATTACTCACCGAATCTCCACTCCAATTTTCTAAGACTCCTTCCACACTTCGAATCCTCCCCAACATGTCAGCTTCTTGACTCTCCCCCCAGCCAGCCTGGATGGCATCCTTACAGCCCTCAGTAGATACCTAAACGTCTTCAAAGAAGAACCGACGCTGACCTTTACCACCTAGGTACATTAGGGAAGAGGTGAATCCATATGGGCAAGTGATTGAAGGCCTAAGAGTTCACATGCTGAATTAGAACTACCGAAT